>OW799211.2:16820000-18285000 GCA_941918905.2 Xestia sexstrigata
AGAGTGATTGTGTCTTCTGGACCCACCATAGCAAATAGGCGAGACGACAAAATAAAATGTAATAGTCCATCAGTTAGATTATAAAAAAATATTTGACCCTTGTTTTTTCTTTAGTTATGTAAGGATAAGGATAAGGGCAAGAAAATGATGACGTAATCCAAAATTGACGAAGATATGACGCTTTTAAAATTCTCAATACGTCACGCCTTGGTATAATTTTTAACTAGTTCTGACGTCACGAGCCCCCACTCCCGAGTTTTGATGCGTTTTATTTTTGTCAATATTCATTGATTTACAAAAACAAAAAATACGTTTCCATTTATTTCCAATACTCTAACTGACGGACTAAATAGATTTATATCAATTTTTCGATTGCTTATTGAGATATTTCCAAACTTGTACTTGCATTATTTTAGTAGTTTTTTTATTAGGTATTTGTTGGTAGTCATAAACATTGGTGATTAAAATACCTCGGAACTTCCCTCAAACTAGGGTTAAAATTGAAGATGGCTTTAAAAAAAATAACTAAAAAAATCTTGACTAAGAAGTCTGAAGTAGGTAGTGGACCCTACTTCAGACTTCTTAGTCAAGATTTTTTAGGGTTTTAGGGTTCAATAACTAGCAAATGATCGCCCTCCACTTGACAGCGTTCGGTTCACTAACTGAAAATTAAAAATTGACTAAACGTGCTTTGTTCGTGGATAGGATAGTTTATTTCCCATCTCTACAATATTCCTCAACTCCGTACCAAAAATCATAAGCTCTATTACATCAACAAGTGTCAAAATGAAATAACAAACTAACGTCAACAAAGCGCGCCATTTCTGCATCATCGTGTTATCGTAAGTGTCGCATTTCAAATGGTTAGAGCATGTTTTTGTTATTGTAAGATAGTTATACCTTTAAATGTTTCTATGGAGTTGTACTACATTATGATAAAGCAAATTAGGTTTCGAATCGCAAAGTTGCAATATTTCGCCTGTGAATAAGTTGTAAGTATAGTATAGCTATAGTGATTGTATTTAAACAAGAAATAAGTGTTTTTTTGTAATTAGAACGTGTGTGATAATGGAACCATAGTGATTCATTAGTTTGGTGAGTGTATTGTTAAGTTATTTATACATAAACAAGTGGTGTCTAGAGTTAATGTTACATAAATAATTGTGTTTACTAAACAAGCAACAGCGCCGGCCGCTCAAAAAAAAAGTGAGTATCTGGATTCTAATTATATTCTTGTGATGATGCTAATGAGATATTAATGAGATTATGGTCTTATTGGAAAGGAAATTTCATTCACATCTACATTCTTTTGAGTATCAAATTATAATTATGTATCTTGATTTTTGGATTCCTCATCTATTCAGCTATTCACTGTAAATTTTTTAGCTATATCTCTTGTTGTTTGCAATCGTCAAGTGATTTTATATATTCGCGAATAGGCTAAGCGCGGTTGGGCGTATCAAGGTCACGCGTTTGACGCATTTTGCGCTGTTGAGTGTGCGAATTTGCTATGGCGGGTCCAGACACAATCATCCTGTATATTTGTGTCTGTACACCTCCACCAAACCTTTCGGGGATTGCAAGCGTAATGTTATATTTATGTGATATTGCCGCATGGCTATGCTAAATCATACCGAGACAAAAATATATATTTATTTTATTTTATTTAGGACAAGCCCGCCACACTGTTCCCAAACCACTGTAACTCCTGAAAGCCAGAATCAACAGTGGCGACCACCAGAAAAGCGCCGAGACAATGAAGCTCGACGAAGTCCCAGAGAATGAATTTAACTGTCTTGGATCCCGCAAAGAAATTAATCAGAAAGGTATAAGTAGTGGAGGAGTAGGAAAAAACCGTAATTTCCACTTCCAGCCGAACATATTGTCTAAAGCATCCCTCTAGAAGCATATTCAGGCAAAACAGATACAAACAGATTTACATATTGAAAGGTATTTTTATGATCCAGGTCCTATTTTGTAATGAACGATAAAGTAAGTTGATGGACAGTATTTTTATTATAGATCCCGAGGTTCATTTTTATAGAGGGTCTTGTCAGATAGGCAGTGGAAACGACAAGCTTTTCGTTACAATATATGTATCTTATTTTATAGAAAGGCCTACAAGCGTCTGACGTTGATATCTTTATCTATACATTCCTTATCCCAATATCGCAATATCTTTATAAGTTGCATACCAATTTCTTTATAGACAGATCACGAACCTCGGTAATTTCTCAAAAAGAAGTATCGATTTATGCTGTACCAACTCCCTTTTTCATTGATAATGCAGTAATGTTTTCCCCTATTTTCTGTAAGTTAAAACTCGTATGTTGCCTTATCTGGTCCCAGCATAAAATAAAAACATAACATCACGTCTGTAACCCTCGAAGGCTTATAACAAAAACCTACATTCACCATAATTTCTGGTTCCAATTCTTTTATTAATTCCACTTAGAAAGATTCTTTATTTGTACTTCAAGCGCAAAGTACAGAGGCGGACTTAATACCACTTCAGATACAAGCATACAAACCGAAACAAACTCTTCCCATTTTTCTTTCAAATAATTCTTGTATCAATGTGCTTTAACGAGAAAATAATAAGGTAGACACTGAAAACTCCTCAAAATATTCAGTTCGAAACAAGGAAGGTCATTCTCCATAATCTGGCACACCTGTTCTGTTGAAGTATGTTCATCAATATGCATGGGACCGACCCAGTGGAGGACCATCATTATTGTGCGACGTAAAGAAGCTATTTGCTTAGGTAACTGCGCAAAATATTCATAGGTAAATCTTTTGATGACGCAACCAACCAACATGGCGAAATCTTTGAAACTCCATGGCGAAACCATTCAAGTTTATTATTGAAGTTGAAAAGTTTTGGGAGTTTTTTATTTGAATATTTGGTTAAGCATTTTCGCAACGTGTTGTCAATATAATGTTACAGGACTTTGGTTTTGAAATTGTCACCTACCCAGAGTATTGGATCCGTTTAGCCAGACAGACGACTGTTAGGTAAATAAAAACTGTACGGGTACTCTACGGGTTGGGATCCGCAGACTCGGGTTTTATTTAAAACAAAAAGCAACATATCTAAAAGAGACCCGGCAATTTGACGGCTTTGAAAAAAGTCTAATACCTAAGTGCAAATTAAACTTAGTTTACCCTCTTATAGAGATGAGTCCTTATGTCCCAGCAGTAGAACTTTAAAAGCTGATTACGCTTAAGCTAACCTTCGTTTCGGAAGTTGGTGACGTTTGCATTGTTTTTTACCGTTGTCCCACTTTAGGCATTTCTCCTGTATCGTAGGTGCGTTTACAAACATTTAAACTCACATACACAAACCGCCCGACCCGGAACAACTACCTGTAAGTCATACAAATACTTGTTCTGTGCGGGGACCGAACCCGCGAAACGCAGCGTACAATCCAGTCGCTCAGCCGCTGCGCCAACCGTGCTGTCCATTAGATCTATTTACGCCACCTACTTCCGAAACTAAGGTCAGAAAACGATATCCTCACAAAAAGCCACTTAGTCAACTTCGGTATTACTTACCATGTTTTTTTTTTTTTTTAAATTTTTTATCTCTTACACAAAAACAAGTTATTTTTTACAGTTTTTTTTACTCTCCAAACTTTACAGTTTGATGGCGAGAAGCTCTCGTTTATCATACATAATTCAAAATTATAAACTTAACCTAAAATCGAATATATAAAACTTACAGCTACATCTGTCTCGTGAATTTTATTTTTCGACAACGACAGACCGACACCAACATACAACACAATGAATTCCAAACCGGGGTGACCACTGCTGGCCACACCTTTGCTAAGGTTAGAGTTATTCCTTAATAATTCTATTTTATTAAATACTTTTGGCACCAAATATTTTGACGTTCTTTTACCATAATAGTAGTCTTTTCTCTCTCACACTCCTTGTGTTATAAGTACTTATTTTTAACATTTACTTTGAATGTTATATACCTCATTCCCTGTTTCACCTTCTCCAAAACAAAAACTATAACCAAAACTTCCACTCAAATACAGGTCAGTTCTACCGTGGACGTCTGTTTCACTGCTATACGTAATAACATAGATTTAAATCTGACCGGCGGCTATATTCCGGTGCGGTTCAATTTCCTCAGGAGACAATCGGGAGCGTAACGGCTAAAGTTTCGCCCGTAGCCGGTGAGGCTATAATAAGCGCCTATGATGTTACGCAATTGTTTTAGCCTTTGTTGCGCTGGGTGTTTTGTTTTTTGAGATTAATGTGGTTCATTGATACAGTGGTGTTTCTTTCTTGTCATACTTAGGTAACGGTAATTTCTGGATGTCAATCACGTCACTATTGCGTGTATTAACATTTAACCGCCATAGTCACATACTCGTGACAAGCAAGCGCGTGCCTTGTATGTGACAAAATGGTAGGTGAAATTGTGGCTTGGCGTGGAAGGACACGCGCGTGTATTATGCTCTGGCGGTCAGAAGGTATACCACCTTCTGACTATAGTAACTGAACCTAACAGAACAAGTCCGAGTAATGAATTTTTCTGTGGCTAAAATAAATGAACCGATTTTGGAGCTAGTGGCCTAACTAAGCTCCTATTTCCACGATCTGGTCAAATGAGACATGTCTTTCTGATGCAGTTCTATTTCCTCAGGATGCAATAGAGAGCGTAACGGCTAAAGTTTCGTTCGTGGCCGGTGAAGCTATAATAAGCGCTGTGATGTTGCGCTGGTTGTTTTGCTTTTGAGATTTATGTGGTTTAACGATACTATACGGTCTTGATATTGATATTCATCTTGTATACTAACCTAACATAGCAGGTCGCCAACCGAGTTTTTGGTGGCTTAGTTCCGTGAGAACTTCCAAAAAGCCTAATCTTGTTTAAGGCGACTACAGGAGCTTAATTAGCAACTCTATTTGAGGTCGTTCAAACTTGGTTTGAAAACATAATACAACAAATTTTACTTGATAAAAAAATCACGAACTTATCTCAAAAAAAATCTTTTAACGAGTAAAAACCATACTAAAATACATGCGATCATTCTGTTTTTTTGGCAAATAATTCTACAAGTAACATATTAGCATCATAATGAAATCAATCATCAAGAGCAGCGGTGGCCCAGTGGTGGCGGCCCCGACTTGCAAACAGTAAGTCGTGGGTTCGAACGCAGACAGGCGCATTACTTTGTGTAATTTATTTCATCACCCCTGCTCTCATAACGGTGAAGGAAAACGTCGTGAGGAAACCGGCATGTCCTAGAACCAAACATTTCGAAGACATCTACCAATCCGCACTGGGCCCGCGTGGTGGATAGTAGCCCATTCCCTCTCATGGAGTCCTCTCCATAATTTTCCCACAGCTGGGACACGGGCCTCCTGGCCCGTGTCCCAGCTGTGGGAAAATTAATAGGCTGATGATGATGTTTTCAAAACACTATCATACTAGCATATATCCTGGAGAATATCATATATTTTTCTGGTTTTGTTTATTTTGGTGAATCATATGCTTTTTTGCATTATAAAACTCGCGTCTATCTCCTGTAGTCCCCTTTTCTGAAATCTGTTCCAAGTGCACTTAGGGGGACCTGTTCGAGGCCACCACCAACGCCGTCGAGGTGGCAGAGTTCTGGTCAAAACTAATTTGATTACAAAAAAAGGAATCATCGACACGAGGAAGAAGTTTTATTTTTAGACCAATCTGAAACCATACCACAGTCGTGACTTTTTATTGCATGAAAAGTAATCCGAACTCATATTTCCATAGAATAATGTGACACCCACACCCATTTTTATATTTATTATTTGTATGGATGATATGCCATACCGCCGCCCACGCTGAAAATAGGGTGGTAGCTACATCCAACGAACGGTAATGTATGAGGGTAAACAGGAAGGCATTATTATACATGTAAATAGTCGATGGAACATGTCGAAAGCTTTCTCAGGCGTGATGATTGCTTTGGCGTAACACAAATATTCGAATGGCGTCACTGGGTAAGGTACCTTCATATTTCTCTGAAGATATCACTGTTTTCATGCAAAGGATATAGAATACAGAGTGTAAACAGACTCATCACGAAGCCTTCAACAAAGCATTCTGTACATCATATTAAGTATGTAAATTTACCCAAAAGTTAAGAGTCTTTTTACACGCTTTATTAATAATTCACGAATTTACTATATTTTACAATAACAGCCAACGAAGCTAATGTGTAGGTAGTTTTATAACAATGAAAATCCACCAACAGACCATCTCCACTGGTACAGGCCTCTCATTGCTCGTGCCGAGCTCCACGCTCTTGTAATGGGGTGGGCAACTGGTGGAACTAATGGTGCTAGCATCGCATGAACCAAACACCGTCATTGATTGAAAATCTGTCAATGTCTATTTATTTATTTATTTTTATTTAACAATTTATGTACACACTAAATATAAAGAAAAGTAGAAAGGAACAGAAAATAGTACAAAGGTGATGCTTATTTCTAAAGAAATCTCTTCCAGCATACCTGCGAAAGGAGATACTAAAAAAGAGATGTAGACATAGTGTGTTAATAAAAAGAAAAGAAAATGGAATACATAAAACAGAAATCTATTTTATATACTACTCTGTCAAGAAAGTACCGGGAAAAGATCAATAATACACAAAATGTCTGTTATTCATCCAAATTTATTTTATCACCTTCAAAGTATGCTCCTTTAGAAACGATACACTTGCGCCAACGAATAATCCATTCATCAAAACATTTTTTAAACGCTGCTTCCGGAATTGAGTTCAGTTCTCGCCGCGAATTCTCCTTTATGTCTTCTATCGATTGAAAACGGGTGCCACGAAGTGGTAATTTGAGTTTAGGAAAAAGAAAAAAGTCAGCAAGAGCCATATCTGGTGAATATGGTGGTTGCTGGATGGTATTTGTTGAGTGTTTGGTCAAAAATTCGTTCACAATGATAGCCTTGTGCGAAGGCGCATTGTCGTGGTGCAAAATCCAAGAATTCTCTTTCCACAAATCTGGCCTTTTTCGTCGAATTTGCTCTCTTAAACGCCGCATAACGCTCAAATAATATTCTTTATTTACCGTTAGACCTTCCGGTAAGAATTCAGAGTGCACAACACCGCGATAGTCAAAGAAAACAGTCAACATGACTTTGACTTTTGATCGACTTTGGCGTGGTTTTTTCGGTTTCGGTTCAGTTGGAAGGCGCCACTCCGAAGCTTGTTGACTAGTTTGCATGTCAAACTCGTGAACCCACGTCTCGTCACCAGTAACAATGCGTTTCATGAATGTTGGGTCCGAACTGACTCGTTCTAGCATGTCCTCAGCGACTTTCATGCGATTGAGTTTTTGGAGAAAATTCAGATCTTTTGGGACTAGCCGAGCAGCAACATGTTTCATACCCAAATGATTAGTTAAAATGGTACGGATCGACTCGTGAGATACAGAAAGTTCGGCGGCTATCTCTCTCAGACTTGAATGGGGATTTTCAGTCACTATTTTCTTCACTTTTGTGATGTTAATTTCAGTTGCAGACGTTGACGGCCTACCAGAGCGAGGCAAATCTTCCATCACATCTCGACCGCTTTTGAACGCTTTGAACCACTCATAAGCACGAGTTTTTGATAAAGTCGATTCACCGTAAGCCTTCTGTAACATTTTCAGTGACTCCGAACACGAAATTCCATTGGCGATGCAAAATTTAAGACAAACTCTTTGTTCGATATTTTTGTCCATTATGAAATTCGCAATACACACTATATATGATATTACTAAAACCAGCACTGTTTTTAATATAAATAACAGATGCAACTCAAACTCCGCGCCAAAATGGAAAACAGTTGTGCCAATCTAACAACTACAAAAAAAACAAAAATTTGAATTTGGAACCATAAACAAATCATCCATTCCCGATACTTTTTTGACTGAATGTATAATATATAAATAATATATTTTATATTTGTCATTTTATATTTCAAAATAGTTTGACCTCATTAGTCAGATTGGGTCTAAGCTATGGACGCGCCATCTACAATCAGCTTTGACCAGCCTTCCCCATTGCCAACCTCATCCGTGATTTACCTACAATGGCAACAATGTCGTCAGTCCACCTCGCCGCTGTCACGACCAACACTTCTCTTTTCAGTCTTTGGATGCCAATTGGTCACAGTTTTACTCCAACTGCCATCACCGCGCCTTGCGTGGTCTCTCGCCCAACTCCATCTGAGCGCCATAACGCGATTTCGAATATCGAAGGACGTCTTCGGATTTAGACGTTTGGAACCTTGAATGCTGAAGCCTTTGCCCAAACCTCAGGGGTAAGTTACCCTGCCGGGGCTGCGGGACTGTTTGAAAGAGACACCGTGGCCCCGGAACACAAAGGTCGATGAAGGAACATGGATGGGTTTTAGTCAGTAAAAGTCTGACACTCCCTCCTGCTCCGCCCAGAGCGGGAGAAGTCTTATGATGATTTCCCATCCGAAAAAAAAGGGGTTAGTTAACCAAGAGTAGGACAATTCGAGCAAGCATAATATTTCTCAGTACTTACAGTTAGTTACAGTTCAAGCAGTTCGGTTATGGAATGCCTTGCCATTGTCTATAAGGCGTGCTGAATCTCTGCCAATTTTTAAAAGCATGATAAAAACCTGTATCTCTCTACTTAAGCTTTTTTATTAGGTATTTTAATTTAGTTCTTCGCACTTATTTCTCGATAATAGAAAAAATGTAAATATTTATATAAGTGTAGTATGTTTTATGTATGTATGTATTTTTGTATATATGTAAATGGTACACCACCGGCTACCTGCAGTATTGTCTCTCCTTTCCCCCTTAAATCCATCCAAAGGTTGTCTTTAAAAGATCGCTTTTAGCGATAAGACCGCCCATTGTGTCACCCCTTGTATGTTTTACTTTATTTTGTATCTGTAATTTTAATGGTGTACATAATAAAGAGTATTCTATTCTATTCTACTTATGTTTACTTAGTACCTACACGTGGGGCCGTGTGGTATCCACCACACGGCCCCACGTGGTTCTATTCTACTCTGCCGGATGGCAGAGTAGAATAAAACCAACCCATTACACTCACGGGTGTCGTATAAGGCGACTAATGTCTGAGGCAGAACACCTTGCGCCTCAGTAGACCAGAGAATGGGCAGCAGCGTTTTCTGTTAGCCTTTAATCACTGCGATCTCCAATCCGCCTGCCAAGCGTGGAGATTACGGCAAATTCCTCCCATCATGGGAGAGGCTTATGTCCAGCAGTGGACGTTATGGGCTGTTGTAGTAGTAGTAGTATCTACACTGGCATTAATAAGTGTTTTCGGGTAAAAGAAAAAGCTAATACAAAATTGCGTTTAATCGCCTGCAACAAAATAACCGCACGACAAACACAGCAAGTTTCTTTCAAGAAAAGAATCGCAACGAAAATGGTTACTTTCTATCGAATAGATATTATTTTAGATGTCTTCCCCGCAACCGATACCGTTTACCGCACCAAAGAGGTTATGTGTAAGCTTGAAAACTTTTAGCCAATATTACGTTAAGATTCCGAACACGATCTGCTTGTCATAAAAACGCTTTAGCAATACCTAATGTTTCCAAATGTGCTTATTTGTGCCTCAAGTAAAGTTATAAATATATTATGTACGTATGAATGAGGAGTATTATGTTTGTCGTTGCTTCAGTGATAAAACGCTTGCAAATGTATGAATTTTTGCTTATGTATTTTGTGTTAGAAGGCTTTTTGTTTGTTTTGTTTGAGAAATAGACAGATGTGAGTGGTTGAATTTTTATGTATTCTAACACATATTTTGATATTAAGTTAAGCTCAGGTTTCTATACATAAAGATAGAGCAGAAGAATAAAAGCGTTCAATGAACTTCGGGCCAAAAAGAAAAGAAAAATATTTAAGAAAAGATGAAGTTCTAGTTTCAAAATTTTTCTTTTTGAAATGTAAAAGTGTTTTTAAAAACCAATTTAAACAGTTAATGTTTCCCCTCTGTCGTGCCCTTGTAGTTTGACACTATGTGCGACGACATAAACAGGGAATAATTAAGCCAAACGACATGCTAGCTTAGGTTTATACATTTCGGCTCTAGTTTGGATAAATCTTCGAACATCACTAACCTGAAAAACTTCACGCTAACAACAGATTGTATCAAAATCGAAGTTTAAAATTCTATTTTCAAATCTAGCTTCCAGACACCACTTTCCAAACCCCTTTAGACGTGACCAAAGAGGTTTGCAATCAATGCCATAATAGCCAACACGGTACTTTGCTTCAAACCGGACGCTATTTCGTTTTACTACTGGATATAATACACTTTATTATGACCAAAGTTTACAGTTAGAAGTACTAGCAAGCATGCACGGGACATTTCACGGGAATTTTCACGTTTAGTGCGAAAATTGTATGGAATAAACAGATTAACCATGTTGGAAACAAATGGAATAGGTATGATTACTGGCTAAAAAAAATATGATTCTGTCAGGTAGATTATCGAAAAATATTGAATACGTGTTTTTTGTTTTATCAAATTATGAAGGTAAAACGTGTCAAAGATCATGAGTGGGGGCTTGTGACGTTACGTTTGAGTAAAAAATGTACTCACTGTATCGTCTTCATTTTTTGTTTACGTGAAAAAAGAAAAAATATGTGTCCAATATTTTTTGGAAATCCATCTGACGGACTAATTAGATTTTTTTTTGTCATCTTGCCCAAATGGGTGCAATTGGACATAAGTATACTCTATTTCAATTGCCGAAAACCTAGCCAATTTTACCAATTGAAGACGCTATGCCAACAATATTTGGTGGTAGGCTGGTATTTTTACATCGTGGTGTTAAAGGACAAACTGTAACCACGAATACACACATGATTCTAGACCCCCCCGGATATTTTGACCCTTGTACACGACATTGTACCTACACATCATACATCTACATTGTCTGTCTGCAATGCCTTTTAGGAGCGATGTTGTGTCTTAAGACCATACCACAGCCTTAACTTTGGAACTACGTCCCAACTCCCAAACAAAAAAAAACCGGCCAAGTGCGAATCGGACTCGCGCACGAAGGATTCCGTACCATTATCAAAAAATCACGTTTGTTGTATGGGAGCCCCATTAAATATTTATTTTATTCTGTTTTTAGTATCTGCGAAAATTTCAACTGTCTAGCTATCACGGTTTATGAGATACAGCCTGGTGACAGACAGACAGACGGACCAGTGGAGTCTTAGTAATAAAATCCCGTTTTTACCCTTTGGGTACGGAATCCTAAAAATTCCCTACCTTCCCACGCAAAACTGTCTAAATAAGAGTCCATCCAAAACTGTCTCAAACGAAAATTACGTATTCATCAACATTCCTAAAATATATGATAATAACCTTCTCCATCCGAAAATACGGTATTTCAATACTATATTTAGGATGTACCTACTTGTTAGGTACAAGTACATCCTAAAATATAGTAAACCTTTCGTTTTTAGAACTGACGTGTAGGCGTGTAAGACTGTTTTTCCACCACAAATGTGCGAGGTGAAGCTAAGCTACAAACCTACAGATGAGTTATTCCAACAGAGGTAGAAAGGCGGCTCTCCACCTCTGGTAGGGTGCTACCAGAGGTGGAGAGCCGCCCACTACCTGAACGCGCCCCAAAAGGTGGTAGCCGTAAGGCTGGCCCGTGGGTACCGCACGATCTCCCGCGAGGCGGCGAGCCTCTTTGCCGGATTGCCGTAATGGGATCTGGAGGCGATAGTCCTCGCGCGCCTAGAGGCGCGTGGAGGCGCTACGCCGGGGGGAAACTTCGCTGCCGCGGCAAATTGTCGCTCAGCGGACAGACTTCCGGCGGGATCTCATGGCGACATGGAGAGAGCGACTGTCGAAACCCCGTGCAGGGCACGCCACAATAGTGGCGATAAGTCCCCTCTTTGAGGAGTGGCTTGAGAGACGCCACGGCATCCTTACCTTCCGCCTGACGCAGGTCCTCACCGGACACGGTTGTTTCGGGAGGTTCCTGCACCGAATCAGGCGGGAGGAAACGCCCGGGTGTTTCCACTGCGAGGATCGACCGAAGGACACGGTAGAGCACACGGTGGAGGTGTGCCCCGCGTGGGTGGAGCACCGCCGTGTCCTCGAAGCGGCAATCGGCGGCGGCGACCTCTCGCGTCCGGCCCTGGTTCAAGTCATGGTCCGGAGCGAGACGGAATGGGACGCCGTCACCTTCTTCTGCGAAGCAGTAATGCTAGAGCAGGAGGTGGCGGGACATGAGAGGGAGAGAACCTCACGTCACGGCCGCCGCGGGAGGCGCCCCGGGCGTCGGGGGCCGTAGGCGCGGGCTTGTGGACGGTGGGCTATGGGCTAGCTCGCCATTCGTCCATCTCGTGACGACAGGCCGTGTCGACGGCGCGTTCGTGTTCCACGCGCGCGCGCGCGCCTTAAAGAGAGTCAGCAAAAAGGAAGGGGTCCGCAAAGGCCGATGCCTGCCGGGGTTGCGGGACTGTTTGAAAGAGATACCGTGGCCCCGGAACATAAAGGGCGATGAAGGAACATGGATGGGTTTTAGTCAGTAAAAGTCTGACACTCCCTCCTGCTCCGCCCAGAGCGGGAAAAGTCATTTGATGATTCCCAAGCCGAAAAAAAGAAAAAAAAAAGAAGGTAGAGAGGTAGTGGAGCGGATAAGATGTGCTATGAAGATGCTTTTGCGCGTATGTAAAAATTTAGATCGTTCAATCCTTTGCCTCGTGGGATAAGCAAGCTACGCTATGAAAAATATGATCTATTCGAACGAACGACGATTCTAAATCAAACGATCTCATCCAACAATAGTTTCTCGTAATAAAATTTTCTACCGTCGATTGATTGATTGATTCAGATCTATCAAAACATCGTGAGGAAACCGACATGTCCTAGAAACCAAACTATGAGAGATAATAAGCTGTAAACTCGTATACCACTACACCTTTAATTTGGGTTTCTTAAAGTTGTCTCAAAAATCCCATAAATCTTGTGTCTGCGTCGTAAGTTATTCAAGATCAAAGGTCACAAAATACTGTTTTTTGCGATTATATCGGTTTCCGTACCAGCAGTGGAAACCTTACAATCTGATAATGTAACATTCATCCATCGCTACGCAGCTCAGCTTGGTGTAAAGGCAGCCTAAAGCTCGTATTCGCTGGCAATTTATTCGATTCTCTCCATGCGTATGCATCGATAATGGGTGTTCGCTTTCCGTTGAGAATATAATGGGGATAATAAGCGGCGTGTGCACATTGGAAAATTCATTATTATAGCAACTGAATAGGTAAGCCGAGTAATTTTCCGATAAAAGCAACAAATGTAGTTCATTTTCGCAAAACTAAACGGTTTTAACCACAGAAGACTAGGTTTTAGGCAGTTTTGATTTGGCGTGACACAGTACACTCTATTTTTTTTAAACTTGATTTTCCTGTACCTCATCATCTGCCTACCCTTTTATCTACTATGTGGGGGTCGGTTTCCAAGTACGACACCCCTTGGTAAGCCTGGTTGTCAGACTTTCGGGTCACTGACCTCTGTCGACTGTCAAAGATGTACAAATGACAGCCTGACAGACGGGACCATCAGCTTAACATGCTTTCCGAAGCACGGAGGAAACTCGGTATGTAATGGTTGGTAACCAACACGTCTGCTAAGCGAGGGGTCCTGCGTTCGATGCTCAGCTTAGCCCTATAATATTTTCTGCGTCGAGACTACTCTCTGCTGAGATTGGTCATCATTTTATGACCAAAACTCAGGAAAACTATTTCTTTATCAACGCCTGTACTCAGACGAAATATAAACACCCGAATAGCGCAGTGGTAGTGACGCTGCCTTACGTTTTTAGGGTCCCGGGTTCGAATCCCGGTAAGAGCAAATGTTTGTGTGATGAGCATGGATATTTGTTTCCGAGTCATGGATGTTTATATGTATAATAAGTATGTAGGTATTTACAAACAAAAAGTATCTATTTAGTATATCAACTATCTGGTGTCCACGACACAAGCCTCGTTGCTCTAGATGGCGCTGTGTGTAATGTCCAGCTATATTTATAAAAAGGTTGACGGAACTCTGCGAGCAGCAAAGTGAGGCCCTTCAAATTACGTCTCGCTCTGTTCATACACGCTCACACACAATTTACATCAAACTACAATTAAATTATGCCTCAATAAATGCGCAACATGATTACGAAACCGGCCTCACTTCTCTGTTCGCAGAGTTCCGTTTTAACCTGTTTTTTGGTCTGAGTGTACACGGCGAGACGTAATTTGACGGGCCTCACTTTGATGTTCGCAGAATTCCGTCTTTACCTTTTTATTTGGTCTGAGCGCCTGTAGGTATGGGTCCGTAAGAAAACTATATTTTTAGCCCACGCATGTTGATACTTTAAACAACATTACCAAATCCTACTCGGTTCTTTAATGCTTGTATTATACCTTTTATGCACAAGCCAGACTGAATGCCATAGTGCATTCCACCTACGTAAGCCCGTGGGTTTTTATTTAATCAAACAACTAATGGAATGACGTAGTTTTTACGGTTTAACATTTAAGTGATGTGGAAAATTAAACGGCTTGGCAGCGTGGGACGTGCGTTCGACGTGGGCGGTTGAACTGATTTGATAATTATATCTCGGAGGAAAATAACACAGCTACAGTGTCATTAAAAACTAAAAGCTTTATATACAAGATGTGCAAAAGAACATACGTCTACAGTTTTGTGGACAGGATTTGCCACTAATTGATTTTTTTCCTCGTTAGTCTAGTGGTCGCAATCGCGACTGCCGAGTCCACCGAGTCTGCTGGTCCTGGGTTCAATTCCCGGGTCGAGTAAATTGTTATTGGGTTTTTCCATCAGGAATTTCTGAGTAGCAGCCACGGAGCCTGGATTTGTAACAATAGGCTCGGACCCTCATACATGGGATTTAACATAACTGGCGAAATAATGTGGGTGTAGGTACTATTAGGTACAAATATGCCCTATCCCTTCTGGGATTACAGTCGTAATGGTTTGTTATTTGAATTTTTTTGCCCGCTCGTATTTATAGAGATCTACGATTTAGAACGGACTTTATTTAAGCTTTGCTTTTTAAGTAGATACTCGTAACTGACCGACTCATAACTATTCAATAGTGTCTCTAATAAATCATTTAATATAAATAAACTCGGTACGTTTTAGACACTGTCTATACAAAGTCGAAAGTTGAAAGTGTAGATAGTCGATTTACTCGTTATCTATTTATTTGTACCTAACCATTTATTTATATATTTTATTTATCTATTTAAACTTCATGTACACTAGAGGTATATAGGCGGACTTAATGCCACAAGGCATTCTCTACCAGTCAACCTTTGGGTCAAATAGGAAAACTTATTGATAGGGTACGTAAGTAATTTCTAAAAAAAACTTTTTGTTAACGAGAGTTTAGATTTAGATTGATATTGATTTTGATTGATATTTTGTTTGAAACTGTTTTCCGTCACTTTACCTACCCCCTCAAGGTTCATTGGAAGACCAGCGTCAGACAGCATCACCTTCACCTGTCTGGCAAGAATGCTGAAATGGAGCTTTTTGGCGCAGCCGTGAGTTACACAGCACATACTATGTTTTCCGCCTTATTTTGTATCTTCTTTTATAAATGTGTGTGTGCTTTAATAACTGACGTCAAATAAATACTTTTCTTTCTTTTCTTTTCTTTCTTTAGAAAATATTGCTTACTTTACTTATAGGTATACTTAAATTGGGACACCACACTACATTCATCAATTCACTAATGCTTTATATAGCCCTTATAAAGCGTTATTAATCCCAGCTTTTAAAAGGGTTTGCCTCCACCCGACTTTGTCCCTTTTCAAAATAGATAAGCCATTTAAAGAAAGATGAAATTATCCCTAAAATGACATCCAAATAAGGAAAACGTTAGCTGACGCGAATACATATTGCTATAGTGCTACTACAGTTTGGCCGCTGAGAGAATTCGTTCCTGACGTCTGTCAGTCGGTACATAAATTTGGCGCGAAATCGTAACATTTACTGTTACTTGATTTATTGATATCGTTTTTAATAATATTATTTGTTAATAGCATCTATATATATATATATCTATATAACATCTATATAGCTATATAACATCACCAATAATACTAATACCTACTCGTGACTTGTCAGGCACGCATTCTCTCAGCGGCCAAACTGTATCTGAAAAACAAAAGTAGGTAACAAAAAGAAAAGCTCACGGCTTGTTCCTATAATTGGTATAGCCTGTAAACTAATCATATTACCGCTGTTTCTTTTAAAAGAGATAAAATACTAGTTAATGTATCTTTACCAGTAATTGAGCGACTTGAGACAGTGTGACTTTTCACACCACTGCTCAAAAAGGAGTGTTGACAATTGCTATTGTATCCGAAAATAGAAAACTAAATGTTTATTGCAGTCGGGGGACAATTTTGTGAAACAATTCTTTATAAATGATGGTTTTTAGTTCTCCACTTTTTAAAATACAATCGCGACTTAATTGCGCAGTAAATACCTAAACTATTCAGTACTTACTAGGGCTTTCAAATACCGGATTTTGTCAATACCGGTATCAATACCGGTATTGGAAAAGTCAATACCGTGATCCCGGTATCAATACCGGTAGTCCGGTATTGAACGCAAGTTCAATTAGGACATTAATAAAACCAATAAAATACGCCTTTTTATATTTTCAAATCTGTCTTTACTGTTCTTAGTTATTGAAAATAATAAAATAAATGCGTTTTATACATACCTATCTTATATAATAATTTGGTATTGGTTGATTATTTCGGTAGGACTAGGAATTGGGAACATAATGAAAACTTAAACTTAATCTACTCTTTTTGTAGGAAGGCATTTCACACAGAGTTTGTTTGTACAATACCAAAAAAATATACATTTCTTATTATTATCTAATTGTCATCATGTCTCATACTCTCATGTAAAAATCAACATAGGTAGGTATCATTATTTGTAAAAATGTGAGTAAGTTAAGTACCTATAGCTAAGTGCTAGTGTAGTTAGTACTAGCTAAGTAGCTAGCAATCATTTCAGTAACATTATTAACAATAATATGTAATAAAAAATCAATCAAAAAATCTAAAACTAGTAAGTAAAAAGTAACAAAATAAATCAAGCGTTCATAACAATTTCTGAAAAATAGTAAAAAAATGTAAAAGTATATAAATAACACAATAATACAAATTTCTGAATTTTAAACGTTATATTTTTTTTTTTGTAAGTGAGATCGCAAAAACGAAAGCGCATTCAATGTTGAATCAAACAGCGTACTTGTCAGCCTGTTACATAAATAACTTAACACTACACAATAACAAAGTCTATGGACGCGTTATCCCGTCGTCTTTGCGAAACTGACTAACAATAACAAAAACGACATAACTACAGCTCGATTTCGGGCATTGTCTCAGGCGGGGTGCGGGAGAGTGAACTTAAGATAACAGCGGGACGCTTGTGCTGGAGGAAACAAGTGTGAGAATAAGATCACATCATTTTCAGATCTAATGTTTGTAATACCACCGTGATCACGGTATTGGGGCGACAATACCGTTATTGTAAAAGGCCAAAATAAAATCCGTGATCACGGTATTACGGGATCCCAGAATACCGGTATTGAAAGCCCTAGTACTTACCTTGTTCTCATTCATCACTGAAATCATTCGACTTTCTTTAGTTGACCTTTGACATAGCAGAACGTTTTTTTTTAATTATTTAGAAATCACAAACATCATATTTCTCACCCTGTGGGACATACAACCAAAGCAATTCTTATTAAAAACCCCAACAGTGTAAACAAAGGATTCTCTTATTCCTCGTCTAATCTAACTAAAAACACCGTTTCATGCAATAAAGGTTTGTGATAACGATTATGAAACGGTTTAGCGGTAGGAACCTACTTGAAAGTTCAGTAATGAAATCTTAACGCCAACATAGAAACTGATT
This sequence comes from Xestia sexstrigata, assembly GCA_941918905.2. NCBI lineage: Eukaryota > Metazoa > Arthropoda > Insecta > Lepidoptera > Noctuidae > Xestia > Xestia sexstrigata. The sequence continues at coordinate 16,837,996 of OW799211.2, forward strand.
TAAATCCTCACAGGTTTGTTTAAATGAATAAGTAGATAAAGAAGCCTAATTAATGTTAACACAGAGGTACCAGGGACTCATTTAGTGGTAGGTGGTCTAGATTCCGAGTGGTCTAGATTCCGAATATCAATGTTTATCTTAGTATAAGGTTAAAACCGAAGCGTAGCTGTGCCTAACGAGAATGTTTTGAATAATTTTACCTCGTAAAAAAATCCTTGACGTACTTTAAATTCTTGAATTATATTCCAGTGTAACATTAACCAGGGCTTTTGTGTACAGATATCTGCCCACACAAAGTCAAAAATTTGCACTATTTTCGTGAACACGCCAACACTTCAAGCAAAAGGATCTGTTTATAATCCTGTCCAAAATAAGGGATATAAAAGTACCTAATTAAAACAGTTTTAGCAACAGCTTTTCACTTCAAGAGTATTAATTTTCAAACAACATCTAGCTACCCACACGTTTATTTTAACTAGAACTTGAAACTTAAACATAACTGACAAAATGTAGGTGTAAAGGTCACTCACTCTTTTCAAACACTTCTGCCTTACCTCTCGGGGATTGCAGGCGTCATGTTATGCTATGATACTTACTACTGAATCAAACACCTACCACGAACTCATTTTCAAACCAAATAACACATATACACAACATAACTAGAACCGTCATTACAACACCCATATCCATAATCTACGTTCAACAAAGAACTACCCACATTTATGCACACAAAAATGATATCTATGTGCGCAATATTAGGGATCGTTTCGAAGCTGACCTTTGTATCGCAAAAGCTGAAAGCTTTATTCCCCACTAGGGGTTAGCTACCTTATTCTATTGAATTGTTATGCCCTGTGAGACGGCCCTGTTTTGTATCCACGCCCGATATTGTATGGGCCATAACGCTTGGCTTTGAAACTTTCCGCTGACTTGATATTTTGCCAAGAACTTTTAATATTTTGACTTGGCGGGTTGTATAATAATATGAGGCTATCCTTATATGTATGTAGCTATGGCTATGACGAAGGTTTTTATTAGATTTGTGCAGATGCGTCCAGCAACGAACTTGGTATTTTATGGCGATGTTTAAATGCAAGCTGTAAATGGTTTAGTTTTTTCCGTTTGGAACGTTTTCTATGGGCAAACTTACAGTCTGATTTATAAGTAAAAACAATGATAAAAACAAACTTACAGTCTGATTTATAAGTATGATGTTGACAATAATTACAATAATATTGATCTCAGTTATAATTAGTATTGAAGTAATGATGTCACTTTATGTTATTACTATGTCTATAATTGTTATCGTGTAGTTGTACCTAGTATGTTACTCTGATAAATGTGTTACATACCCACTGTTTGTAAATAATATCTATTATTAACTACTTAAAAATTTTATGCTAATCTTGTTTATTGCTGTGCCCTAACTGGTCAATAATTGTTCTTAGCTGTAAGCCCATTGTAACATCTTTTTAAACTTATGGTACGCAAAATGAGTGAATATGAATATCTATGAACAACGACATTATTTCGTATTTTAACTGCCTGGCCTAGGAGTGTGGAACTACAAAGCGTGGGTAATGTAATGCGTGTGATTTTTGGTTCAATATCTTGATAGTGTTGAGTTATCAAGCCTTTTCATTTTAGAAATTATTTTTAGTACCTACCTACTTATCTTACCTACTTATAACGGCGGAGAAAAAATTTGTTGACGTAAGGTGGGTGGACCATGGAAGGCCACGCTAACGAATAAACACTATTTATTCGTTTATTTACTGGATAAATGAAGGAAACAAATGATGAGGTAATACTTTGTTTTATTGTGTAGGTACCATATAAATAACTTTTTTTTTAACCTAGCTTTTATCACTATTTAATAAACTGAAGTTTTATAGAGCTCTTCCATTTGGCCTTGCAAGAGACAGGGCTCCAAACAAGGCCAATATTATAAATCAGGTGTTCAACTTAAAAATAGAGTTGTAACAATTAATATATCGGCTTTTCCTAAAACTACATGATATTCTCTTTCATTTAAGCGAAACATTAAATGCTTAAGCGGTATTTGAACACCATCGTATAACCAAGAATATATTAAAAGGAATTATTTAAAAATAGTAGTAATGAGTATTATATTGATATCAAATAACTTGCGTTTTATAGTGAAATTTAAAACTTTTTTTTAAAATGGCCTTCATAATCGTTAAATCGTTCTTTGTAAGGCCAAAATTTCAATCTGAGTTAAAAAGTTGAATAATTCTTCTAAATAGAAATATTATAAATATAAAACATTGTTTTAACTTTCACGGCACGTATTTATAACTAAAAACTAAGTGTTCAGTTGTTCATGATTTGCAGATGTTCCTTGTCAGGCTCATGTACATAGCATATTTGATTGGCCTTTTATGAAATCATTATTTTTTTTGTTAGTACCATAAAACAATCCTTATACGACAATCTACAGTAAAAAATATGAGAAAATAATAAGTTATTTCACTAAAAACTTACCTTTTGCTATGCGCGCGAATTACAATTCTAACGTCGATGACCGAAGTCTACGAAGCGTGGGCTCGCACTGCCAAAATAGCGGCGCGAGCGACTCGCCGCCGCGTCTGTGGCCTTGAGTTTGATGGATCTTAGTGTGTGTAGAAGGAATATGTCCTAACATGTCAATAACTACGACTTTTTAATAGTTGGCCTTCAAAGGAGCGTGGCCTTCCATGGCCCACCCACCTTAGCTCACGAAACAAAGAAGCTAAAGTGGAGCCGGCCATATTAGACGTAGAACCGACGACTGTTGGGGTAGACGTTTCTTGAGTGGAGACCGCGAGTTGGCAAACGTGAGGTCAGACGCTATCAGGCTGGCTGGAGCGATGATTTTCGCAAAGTGACTTGTAACAACTGGGTAATAGTTGCCGCGAATGGAGATCGTAAAGTGCTGTAGGCTGATAATCAGGGATGTTAAGGAGCTCCGTAACCGTAACCGAAACTATATTCAACAAAATCCAAGAAGTCCGTTTTATTTATTTATTTAACACTTCAAGCACAAAGTACAGAGGCGGACTTAAGTTCGTCTCTGTACTTTGTGCTTGAAGTGTAATGCCATAGGCATTTTCTACCAGTCAACTTTTGGGTGATGCAGAGACAAGCAGTGATAGGTGTACATCTGAAAATAATTTAATTAACGTTTTGACAGCCGTCAAATCAGGAAATTGAACTTTATTACTATTAGGCTAACAAATGTCAATATTTTTTGAATACTATATCGGATATCCGAAATAAAAATATATCCGTAACGTTTCACAAGTTTCAGATAGTTTCGTATAAGGGCGGAGTCTAAATAAAACGACATGTTTCGACTGGTTTTTGTTTTACCGCTCGCGCGCCACGTGAATCTTGCAGTTTTTTTTCTTTTTATCTAGTCATAACATAACCTCTTTCACAACTAGTTACTTCAATCTAATATCCGTAATCGAAACTAACGTATAAACCGAAATAATTACATATCCGTTACAGTATCCGAAACCGATATAATTTTTATTCCTATATCCATATCCGTATCCAGATCCGAAATATCATATCCATAACATCTCTGCTGTTATTGATGATGACCTAGCTAGATTTCTTAAATAAATGTAGGATTAAAGCTATTAATTATGGTACCATACACGTAATTTTCTAAATAAGTACTGGTACCTACTCAGCTGCATCCGGTTAGACTGGAAGCCGACCCCAAAATAGTTGCAGGCGCTTTGTTTTAAAAATATTAAAATTTTCGTTCAAGTCGCAGTTTAGCTTTAATTACAAAATTCTACTAAATACATCCGCACAGATAACTTCCAAGAGATTCCCAGTTCTAAGAAATAGTTAATTTAATATCCAACACATTTCTTGGTTAATTGGTATACGCCCGGGGCACCCGTGTTACCCACATAACTGTTTAATTGAATATCTATCTAATCTGTGCCCAAAATGTACCTAGTACATAACTGAATTGAAACCCAAATGCCTAGATGTGTAATAATTCTAGGATTCAATTTTCTGTTAAGGTATGTTGCTGTAGTTGTATGCCTAGGTATAGAGGTAACGCTGTGTTTGAGATTTAGGTACCTAGATATTTGGATAGAATTGTGCTTTTGCCTGCGACTCCGTCTGCGTGAAACTAAAAACTGCCTCGTTGGTCTGGTGTTTCGATTCCCGGTTGGGCAAAGTGTTACTAGGTTTTTTCCATCCGGAATTTCTCAGTAGCAGCCACAGAGTCTGGATTTGTGCCCAGGTGTTGGTAAGGACGACGGCGAGATGGATGACCCATAAAGAATACCAAGTTATCGTTTTTAGGGTTCCAAACTTTGGCTTGAAAACATGACAACATAATATTTGATTGCTTAGATACAGTTTGTCTATTAATTCGTCTATCTACCAAGTCGCTCATTTATAACGGTTTTTTTAAGCTGATAAATAAAATGTCAACGGTACCTAAAAATAACAAAGACACCTAACCCTCTTCTCAGTCAGTTACTTTGAAAAATACCTTATATAAAATACTCTTACATCTTAGAGCTCCTCCACATTATAGATTCACACGAGCGACGACGCCGCGCGCCGCTGCGCGTGATGTCATTTGTTAACAAATTGATAGGCACCCAATATACGACATAATATAACTCCCCACGTACCTACCTATCTTGTAAATAAAATTTCAGGTAAGTACTTTTACAGGGTACAAACACGGTTTGAATTTATGGAAAAAACAATGATAGAAGGATCTCAAAAAGAGAACTCAAGATATCCTGAACTTTAAAAAGTCTATATCTAATTATCTACACTCTGTATACATTTTCTATCATCTATATAATTTTAAACATCAAAACTCATTAGATTCGTTAAGAGTCCTTACAGAAAAACACAGTAGCTTGAACCTCGTGCGGCATAATAATATGTACCTATCAATAAACTGTTTTAAGACTGACAAACCAGTCAGGTAAGTTGTAAGTAGCTATTCAAAGTTTAAATAGCATGGTTTAAATTTTTAAATAACTTAAACAATGGTTACCCAAGTACTTACAAATACAAGTAGTTAGAACTGAAAATCCTTTACCTATTGTTTCAGTTACCCGAAAGCAAGTACACGTTCAACTAGTCTTTTCAACACAAACAGAACATGCATGAAAACGACACCTCGAAAAATAGCGCGAAAACACTGTGTGCTTCATAAAACGTTTGCGCTCAGTACAAATTGCCTGTAGTATCATCTACTGGCGGCGTGCCACGGAGAGCGCGACAACTGAGCTTTTGGCACTTAGCGGGAACAAAACAGAGTGTCAACCGCGACGCTGCCACGTGAGTCGCTTGTGTGAACGGGCTCTAATCGCGTGGCCACGAGATACACGTCAAAGCGACATGTGTGTAGCAACCACGACTTTGGTTAAGAAAACCATATCGTGAGGAAACATGTCTTAGAAACAAAAGTTCGGTGACATGTGAGAACTACCTCCGAACCCGCACTGGGTACTTATGGTGGATTACGGCCCACTCCCTCTCATAAAGAGCCCTGTGTCCCAGCAGTGGGGACATTATAAGTAGGGCGATATATTATGTGACTATGGAAAATGCCGATAAAAGATATTGCTTGGAGTAGGCCAGGAGTCGCAGCGAGACCACTTGTGACGCACCGCGGCACTTATGCGTAAGAAAAAAGTGACGCAGACGCGTTTCGTGCAGCGCAAATTGCGTCGCAAGTCCAGAGGTCCTGTACTAGGCTTTATGTCTACACTATACAGTCAATTGCAAACGGTTCATTGAATCAAACTATTACGGGGGCTATCAGAGTTAATTAAATTGTTGGTGTTTGCGTTTCTAGTTTAGACTGCAAACAGTAATTAGGAATGTTTATGAATCAACGGTCGGTGAAGCTGTGCTTGGGTTCAAACAAATTGATGGATTGCATTTAAACCTTTCATTCAGTGAACTCATTCATTCTAAAGCGCTGATTAAAGTCGATGGATTAACACACCTTATCATTTAAATCTGGCGATTGATTTAGTTAGAGCCTTCTTTACACCTGACACCAAAACAGACAGACAGTAGTCTTCCTTAATTAATGAACTTACTACCTCATTCACAAGATCAACATAAATCGCAAACCTCAGATAGCAAATGGCTGCCATAAACAGTCACGACATGGTCTCCCCTATCGAACTGTCACTGGTATGAGCCACTAATTCATTATGCTAACGAGACGTTGCCTCAGACGGTGATGGATTACCCTCTCTCCCCTCTGCATAAACGCGACGAAGAGGAGATGCGTAAAAAATGGACCAATAACAGTGTATGCAAAAGTTGGGCGCTCCCTCGACGTAAAATATTAGGTTATTGAAATTTTCCAGACCCGTAGAGCGGAGTAGACAAGACTGCTATCACGGGGTTCTTACGGAGTGAAAATAGCATTTCCCTGTAAGTTTGCGACTTTTTCTAGGAAAATAGAACTGCTGAATTAAAAATGAACTGTTCTTGCTTCTTGGTTGAAATGATTTGTAATTGCGTTTGAGTTTGTCAAGTAGGTGTTTTATTTATGAATGTGTAGTAGGAATAAGTTAAAGATTTATTTCAGTGGGATGAGATGACATACGAGTAATAAACTATATACTTAAGTATACATTTTGCAGTAACTTTGCGACGTTTTTTAGGAAAATGGAAGTGCTTAACTAGAAACCGGCCAAGTGCAAGTTGGACTTGTGCACCGAGGGTTCTAAATGAACTTGTAGGTATTGCGTTATTAAACTTCATATTTATGGTCTTCAGAATTTTTTCTTTACATGTGCTATAAGACATTGCTTCTTGCCCATGATTAATTTTGATTCCCTTGAGAGTGTCTAAATAACCGTATCTTTTTTTTTTACGTTAACTTAGAAGTTTGATTTTTCACAGCTTCAAGGGTGAAACTGAGTGGTATATGATTTTAATTTCATACCTCGACGCGTTCCCGAGATAAAGATTCTTGACAGACAGACGGACAACAAAGTGATCCTACTTATAAGGGTTCTGTTTTTTCCTTTTGAGGTACGGAACCCTCTTACTTCTCGGTATGAGATATTGGTGTTTTACATTGGAATATGAATACGTAGGTTATGTACGAATTTGTACGAATGACAAGTTCAAGATATCAGTAGATAATGACATGACAAAGTTAACTGTGTGTAACTGTCTACCTTTCGATGTGTATCTTATCAGCTAGCTAGGAAAATAAAGTGTTGAATAAAAAATTAGCTCCCTTCTTGGTATTTTATGAATCTGTATGTGTAACAAGTTACTGAGTGTAGCAGATAATGAGCCAAAGAAAAATTTAAAATCATTTTCTACAGGGTTTTTTTTTGTTCAAAATAATACTTTTGAAAAATATAGACTGCTTAGGACGATTGGAAACTTGATTGCTAACCAGATACACAATGCCAGTTGTTAGTAGGTACCTACCCTAAATGATTTGCCAGCTTTAACAACATTTAGATACCAGTAAATTCTAGACTATGTCGCTTTATAATGTTACTATCAACTATAGGGTGAAAAGGTACTAACAGAGGTGGTGGTATTAACACAAAAATGATACATCACTATCTGCCTAGCCTTTTTCCCAACTATGTTGCGGTCGGCTTCCAGTTTTACCGGATGCAGCTGAATACCAGTATTTTACATGGAGCGACTGCCTATCTGACCTCCACAACTCAGTTAGTACTGGGTAATACGATACCTACTTCTTGGTAAAACTGGTTGTCAGACTTTTTGGGCCACTGACTACCTGTAACGACTGTCAAAGATCTTCAATTGACAGCCGGGACCAACTGTTTAACGTGCTTTCCGAGGCACGGAGGAAACTCGGTATGTAATGGGTGGTCACCTATCCACAGACCAACCTAGGCAAGCACGGCTTAACCTAAAGAACGACCCGAGAGGATGTTATTATATAGTCGCGAGCTCCTCAAACACAAAAAAGAACACAAATAACACAAAAATGACACACCGTAGTTTTAATAATTTTTTTATTAACTTTTTTCTCATTAATACAAACATTATCTTAATCCATAGCCATTAATTAGGTACATTAATGATTTCAAAAACTTACCAACTACTTAATATTTTTTTACAATATCTCCATTTGCAATTTCTATATTTTCTCCGCCATTTTCATTTTTGTGCCGTAACTTCAAGTGTTCCAACATAAGTTTCTTCGAGTAAAAACTCCTGACGCAGTTGGAGACGACGCAACTGTACTGTCGAACTCCTGTATGGACTGAAGAATGCCTTTTTAATGACCTCGAATTCGAGAAGGTTTTCATACAGATCGGGCATTGCGGCAAAACCCCGCTGTGCTTCAGCAGGTGAAATGTCAACTGAGATTTATATTTGTAACTGTCGAAGAAAAGGAAAAATTAATTTGCATCGTTTTCCCATTTTTAATTATCGAGTTAGGTCGGCGATCAAGCTGACGGCTAAATGTTAAAAAAATTTGGCAGCCCGCGAAATTCTGCTTACTTTTTTTTTGTAATTTGCAGGTTATTGTTAAGTTGTATGTTGATTGAAATGCTTTATTGAGTGTTATAATCATTAAAATCATCAATACAACTCCTTTTTATTCATCTATAACCCCATTGAATGACTATTTCATTAAAAAGTCGTTCGTCTATAAAGCCATCATTATTTGTTGTGTTTGCGACAAATTGCAAAAAACGTAACAAAAATTTAATTTCGCGGGCTACCCTAGCTCTTTTACCTTAAAGTATTGCTTTAATCTTACTTTAATGTGGGAAAGAGATGGATATAGACGTCCTCTATACTACCATCTCGTTTTACTTAAGTGAAATTTAGTCAGGTAATATTGCTTTATGAGAAACGAGGCTACCTACCTCAGCATAGGCGTCACCTCGGCCAACCGGCTTCAAAAAGTGTTGCGTTTTTCCATTAGAATTTTCAGTAGCAGCTAAGTTTGGATTTGTTGGCGGAAATAGGCTCAACCCCTATTACATGGGTCCCGAAGTATAACTGGCCAATGTTGGCTTATCTACTATTACTACACGCCTGTCTGAGTTTTTGGGGACTACAAACGTAGTGGTATGTTTTGTTTTTTAATTTTATTAAGTCCCATTCTAATCTGTCCCACTGGTTGGACATACAACAACAACAACAGCCCATAACATCCACTGCTGAACATAAGCCTCTCCCATGATGGGAGGAATTTGCCGTAATCTCCACGCTTGGCAGGCGGATTGGAGATCGCAGTAATGAAAGACTAACAGAAAACGCTGCTGCCCATTCTCTGGTCTACGGAGGCGCAAGGTGTTCTGCCTCAGACATTAGGTTGGACATAGGCCTCTCTAATAACTTTTCAATTTTCTCTATGTTTTGCCTGATGTTGTGTTATGTTACATTTTTTACAGTGAGCTTCAATAACTTACCTGATTTCACAAATATCACAGCCATAGGGTCTTTCCTTACTATGCATCATCATATGCAATTTCAAGACATTTGGTGTAATAAAGCACTTTTGGCATACCTCACATTTGAGAGTTTTCTCCCTGTTAATCGTATTTTGATGTATTCTTAGTGTAAACTCGTTCTTGAACATTCGGTTACAATGGGTACATTTTAATGGTCTTGACTTAGTATGTACTTTTATTTTGTGGTACTAGGAATTATGAAAAACAACAAAAAAGTTTTTTATCAATATAATAGACCGTTAATTTTAGGTCGTTCTGGAACCGAAAGCCATAAACTCGATCATCGAACTCGGCACGGTTGGGACTTTTATATAAATATAAAAAAAAAATATATATATATAAATTTAATTTTTCGTGTTACTTAAACTTTGATATTTTTTGACAAAAAAACACGATATTTTTTAATGTTTAAAAAAAAAAAAATCAGTCCCAATCATTCCGAGTTCGATGATCGAGTTTATGGCTTTCGGTTCTAGAACGACCTTAAAATTAGCGTGTTTATTACAAGTAATTAAAATAATTATTTTTATTTTTTTATTTTTTTATTTATTCAGTAGTATGCATACATTTTAAAAATTTAAGTTGGTGCCAACATAAACTCATTAGAGTTTTACCGTGCACCAAGATCATCGACTACATAATTTAGAATTAGATCCACTTAGGTGTGGGTACTTAGTTAAAAATAAAGAAACTACTACAAAAGTTACAACGGGTATTTGGCGAAATAATATCTAATACATACCAACGAGCGAACTTCGGTGACCAATCCGACCGTTCGTTCACAAGAATCAGAAGTAGTGGCGGAAGTTTTAAATGATACAGGTTGTTCCCAATTGTATATTACTTAATATTATTTGTTTTTTTTTTTTTTTTTTTTATTTTAATATCAATTACTTGTATGCAATTTGTAAAGACAGATAAAATTAAGCTTTCAAATGATTGATTCTATATTAACATCACGTAGAGACGACTAAGATATTCAAATGAATAGGGGAAACTCAAAAATACTTAATTACCTACCTCCATATTACGATGGCGAGCGAAAGTTTTTCCACAAATGTCACAAATGCTCATATTTAACTGCATATGATTTATAATGTGTGCCCTAATAGCGTGCTTAAAATGAAACCTGAAAATGTCAAAAAATTTGTAAGGAGTAAGACGATTTTCACATCATTTGTATCGCTTTGCGGGCTCTATTTGGTTGCTGCAGATCCAATCTGGCTATAGCTGCTGCCAGTTAAGATCGCAATAACGGTCATTGACCCACCTCGATTTATTAAAGTTCTTAACTTTGAAATCCAAAAATAAGCCTGCCTTGAATCGTCATCTATCGTGTCTTCAACATTTTCTTCAACTTTCTTTTTTAATAAAAAACGATACATGGTTCACTTGTTTTGGTTCGTACGAAGAGGTATTAGGGAAAGGGCAATGACCGCTATTGCGATCTTAATGCCCGTGCCAGACTGTTGTAATAAGCAAGCCTTCCACACACCTCCACATCGGTCTCTACCGGCGATTTACAACAGCACGCACTGTTGTAAACCGCCGGTGGAGTTACAACAGTCTGGCCCACGCTTAACTGGCAGCAACTATAGATGCGGTATGTGGTATCATGGCTGTCTGGGTCGCTACGTGCTGGTTGAACAGAATCTGAGTAATCGATTAGAGAAGAAGAAGAAGTAATGAAATAGTACAGACGCCAGCACATCAAGCTACCTCTTAAATTTCTTTAATAGATTTTTTAACTTTATCGCTAAAGCATTGGGTTGATTGGGAAAATTTGCCAGTTTCGTGCAGTTTGATGTGTGTCTGTATCTAAACTACAGACTACATTACTACATTATTAAACTTACCCTTTTCCACACATATCACAAATATGCTTGGGAGGACAGTGTGTCTTCTCATGTTTCTTCCAGAGATACAAGTCCTTGTATTCTTTATTGCACCACGAGCAATAGCCTCCAGGCTTCTTCAAATGTTCCTTGCGATAATGAAAGTGCAATGCTAACAGCGATAGATGGAACTTTTCGCAAATGTGGCATAAGAAACGCATTATATTTTTGCGCGGAAAGTGTGAATACCTAAAAACATTTTTGGATGAAACAGGCTATAAACTTTACTTAGCACACACACTTGCCCGGCATCCCTTATCCAGGTGTTTCCCGCGACTTTGACGATATCGTCGACCCAACGAGCTTAAGGACGACCAAACGACTGCCGTCGGCGGGTGGCGACGCTTGCAGTCAACCCCGACTGATAGATTTAAGCGGCACGCCACAACTGCAAGCGTTGCCACCCGTCGATGGCAGCCGTCGACAGTGCCGCTCGTCGGTAAGAACCCTTGGGAACATATGGACACCTTTGGACATGTTCGCTAACAGTTAGCGAGCAGTTCGCGTGCAACTTATAAATCTGCGTCTACGCTAGGCGAGCCGAACAGAATCGGACAAATTTGCTAAGCATAGACGGACTTGAAAGACCTCGACCGAGCAAGGTAATTCTTGTTCCGCTTGTGGTCTGCTCGTGTTTGGCTTTCCTAGCATAGACGCAGCTTAATGTCCTCGAACACGAACAGTGCGGTACGCGTGCATCTTAAGGCGCTCCCACACCGGGAGCTGTTACATTACATAAACACATTCACATAAAGTATTGACACCTGCGAGACGCGCACGCGCATCAAATGTGACGCGGCCGTAGCCATGCACGTTTAGGGCGCGTGTGGTATTCGTGCGCACTTTAGAATTTATAATGTTAACTCCACCGCGTAAATTTACCACCTTAAGAACAAAAGGTACTTGCAGGTCATAAAAACGCACGATATTTTTTGTCTTTATGGCAATTAGATACTTTCAAACTTAATTAAGTTGTAATTTACTGTTTTTTTTCTGTCAAAATTGATATAGAGAATTATGAGAAAAAATGGCTTACCTATGCGCAACCGTAGCAGCCAGGTCGATGCCAACGAAATCACACAACTTGCACGCTAATTCATTATTGGACCAATGATCATTCAAATGTATGCAAACGTCCTTAGTTTTGTTGAAATTGAGATTACAGAGACCTAAAAAACAAAGAAAAAAATCAATCCCGTTAATACACAAAATTCTTATGACAGAATCAAATTCATCAAGCAATGAATTATTAAATCAAAAGCAATTTTAATCGCCTAGCAATAAGATTAATTTTACGTCAACCAGAAGTATTAAGGGACAAAATAAGGAAAAAGGGGTCCAGTTAATCATCTCTTCATCTTCTGCCTTTGTTCCAGGTTACTTGGGGTCTGCGCAACGCAACACGTATTTTTCTTCCATTCTCCTCTGTCAACCGTCACGCTACCATTTACATCTTTTTCTTTTATATCATTCCTCACACAATCCATCCATCGTTTTCTTGGTCTTCCTTAATTACATAAATTAAAAGTCTGAATTACCACATGAATTTAAAGAGGCACATTGATTTTGGGTTCCAATAATTTTAATTTCACTTTTTGACACGTACTTAACTTTAGCGATACTTTGACCACTGTATTGTCTTCCTGGAAAAAAATAATAATTAAAAGTTCCGTTTTTGCCGTTTACACCCAAAAAAATAGTTAAACCCATTACCCAAGTCATAAGCATAGTCTTGACAAAAGATCCGCTTTTCAGGTACTTTCCTTTTTTGACATTCCTTAATGTGTTTGAGATACCATCCTTTTTTCCCTGAAATATAAACTAGAATTTTTACTTTTTTTTTTGGGACAAGCCCGCCACAACTCCCAAACCACTTGAACTCCTGAAAGCCAGAATCAACAGTGGCGACCACCAGAAAAGAGCCGAGACAATGAAGCTCGACGAAGTCCCAGAGAATGAATTTAACTGTCTTGGATCCCGCAACGAAATTAATCAGAAAAGTATAGCAGGGAAGTAGGAAAAACCGTAATTTCCACTTCCCTCCATATTAGCAGGTGGCAGAACAAAACAAGTCCAATAGGCACAAAGGGACATTTACAACTGGGATAGGCCCAGTTGCCTAGCACTACAGATAATTATTATGTGAGCTATTGATTCCAATAATAAATATGGAAAAATGCTTGAACGCACGGAAATTAGTTCTAGTTTCTTCAAGGTCTGTATAGTAAATAACTCTGGATGTAACCTGTCCACTACCAACATAATATTGCATTCATTCTGCCAAAGAAAATGTGATGTGCATAGATCTGTGACAGTTGTTACAGGTAGTCAGTGGCCTGAAAGTCTGACAACAAGTCCTACCAAGGGGTTTCATATTCATTGACTGGGTTGTGAATGACCCCCGTCAAATAGGCAGTCTTTCCAATTGTTAAATACTGGTTACTGGTGGTCAGCCTCATTCGGTTACATTGAAATGAAAAGATTACATTAAATATTTAATACAAACTTTTTTTGCAAATGGGTTGTAAAATAACAACCAATTAAAATTTAAGCCAACTCCAACATAGTTGGGAAAAAGCTAGGCAGATGATGTTTGACCATTAAAGTCAAAACACAATATTTCATATACTGGATCCTCTCGGCAGCAATAACCCCTTTGCTGAAAATTGATACTAAAAGGCATTAAAACTAAAAAATCCTCACCATAATATAGTTTGCATTTTCCACAAGTGTAAACTTTTTCTTTCTCACTTTTTACACTGACTGTCCTGTCAATTATTTTGGATTCATTCTGTTTTGAATGAACGTTGATTCCAACAATACAATCCTTAATTTCATTTTTGCTACTTTCGTCATTCCAGGATTTGGTATCATTATCATGAGGCTCTTTTTTAATGTCAATATGTAACAGATCATCGATTTCATTACCATAATTGTCAGAAAAATTTATATCACTGTCTATTAATGGATCAAATGTTTCTTCTTTAATTTCATCATTGGCATTTATTTTGGTATTTTCACTGACTTTTGGAAGATGTTTAACAACAAAACATTTCTAAAATATAAAAAAGTGTTCCATAAAGCCTCTGGTAGTAGGTTTTGTTGTGTCGCAAATGTGACTGCCGAGCATAAAGTCCTGGGTTCGATTCCCAGGTTGGGCAAAGCATTATTGGGTTTTTCCGTAAGGTTTTTTCAGTAGCAGCTATGGAGTCTGAATTTTATGCCCGGTTATAGGCAAAAGGCTAACCACCACCACCACCATAACATGGGACTTATAAATAACTGGCAAAATGTAGGTGTACTATTAGGTATGCTTTGAACCCTTTGGGAATAATGGGTTTGATGTCATGTTATATATTTTGCTGATGTTTTTCTTTAAGATTAAGGGAAATATTAAAATATGAAATTATCTATCAGTCTTTCGAGAATAATTTATTAAAGAAGAAACTAATGCAATTAGTAATTACTCAATAGAGACAAAGGTTGAATGATGCAGGTAGAATACCATACTTGGAAAGAACCTTCCAATCTACAGACCCATTATTATGTACCCTGCAGTTTCAAATTAGATGTTTATATGCAAATTAATGTATTAACTTACCACATTAGAACTCACCGATTTCCAAAGACTATGAGATTTCTCACATTTTTCTTTAAACTTAACATAATTTTGGACCTTTTCAGCACATATTTGGCAAAGTAAATGCGGTTCATCTTGGGCGGTTAACTATAACAAATGACTTTGATAAATAATATTATAAACACAGAGAGATAAAATTTAAAACTTTTAATCAATCATAATGCTTGCTAATATTTATATTTCCGATTTTCTGGCAATTTAATACGGCGTTCCAGAGGTTGTGTACAAGTGGATCATGAGATTTGGCAAGAGTTGAAAAGCATGAAATAACCTTGTAAATCAAAAGTAATAGCTCTGAAAACCTATATTGTATAAACTTTGTTAATGAACTACATAATATTTACAAAATAAACTGTACTTAAATCATTAAAAACTTACAGTAATTCCAAAACAATATTCGAACAGTTTCAACCATCCATTCTGCTCTTCTATTAGGACCATATCAACACTATTTGGGTCAAGACATATTCGACACGCACGTATTTTTATTTTGGTATCTTTTTTGTTAATTACAGACATCTTTAACGAGTCAAACTTAGTAAATTTTAATTATTTTGTTGCATTGCAAATAACCTTACTTCTAACATGACATAACCACAATAATAACAAACACAATGTATTTAACAGTTCGTATATAGTTCTAAGAACCAACCAATCAAAATCCTCTGACTCTCGTATTCGGGTTTTTCATTGGCTACAATCGTTGTGACGTTCAGTCAAGTAAAGAGTTCAGTTGCGTTCCAATTTACCTTTTACAGCCATTCTACAATCGTGCTAGATAATAAAAACCAATCTTTATAATCCTGTAGGGCTATTACGTAACTCTGTTGACAACTCGAAATGATAATAGTTGGGCTCAGTGACCATCAATTAACTGTCAAAAGGTTAGTTTCGTATTATGTATGACCAGTCGCGATCAAATATGACGTTATTGGTTGTCATCGTGGATGATAGTCACCGTAACTCATTTTGACAGACGCTTTCGTATCGTTAAATTATTTCGATTATGTAAGCATAGTGGACGACAAATTGATAACAACTGAGTTTGAAGTGGCTTTCGTAAAAGACGTTACACCGTACCCGGTGTTGCAAATTGAATAAACCTTTATAGAATTTTAGTCTAGAAATTTAGTCTATGGACCATGCGCCAACATTATTGTAAAAAATAAAAAAGAACTCTATGCTTTTTGGTGAAACTAAAAACCGGCTTTTATTTCCTTTTCGCGTATTAATTATAAAAATAAAAGAACCTGCTTACAAATACGACCGGCATCACAAACCCGGTCATCTGGCGACCGTGGAAGTATAAATCAAGGAGAGGGCGGAAGGTTTTTTTGGCTATATTCCAAAAATTCAAAAATGGATTTGTCAAAGAAGAGCCGGCGAGCTACGAGGGCGCAGTTCACTAGAATCGCCAATTTGCTGGAGGCAAACGACGCGTTCACCCCCGAAGGTGAGGCACAATACATTCTCCTGGAAGAACTCGCTACAAAGTTGGCTGTATTAGACAGCGAAATAGAAAAATTCCTTCTCAAAGATGGCGACGACGCCGAATTGGAAAAAGAGTTGGATGATGTAGCTACATACAAATTACGGTGGCTTACAATAGAGAACGCTAGGAAAAAGTCACAGGTGGGAGTTCAAAAACAAGAGGAAAGAAATTATAAGTTGCCAAGGCTGGAACAAATAAAGTTCGATGGTAATTTGAAGAGCTGGCTGCCATTTTGGGCTCAATTTGAGAAGATTCACTTGGACCAAATGATGAACGAAAATGACAAGTTGCAGTATTTAAAACAGTCCATGACACCTGGCACAGAAGTAAGTAGATTCATCGACAGCTACCCAGCCACCAGCAAAAGCTACCAGCAGGCAATAGCAGATCTCAAAGAAAGATATGCACGCAATGATCTTCTCATACAAGTATATGTTCGAGAGCTACTCACCATGATATTGCACAAAGATACCAACAGCAACAGTTTGACTTGCCTGTATGATCAAATCAGTACCCAGCTCAGAGCATTGGAAATACTCGGTGTAACGCATAAGGGATATTCATCATTTATTCTGCCGATGGTTGAATCCGCTATTCCTTTAGAAACACTGAAGGCTTGGGAACGAGCGAGACCAGCTGTAATGAAGAATGAACTCCAGTCATTGCTTGAGTTTCTGAAGAAGGAAGTTGAAAGTGAGCAGAGAATTCAATTAGCTACAACAACATTCTCACAGGAACAAAAAGACAAACCAGTGAAGGAGTCCACAGCAGCAGCATTGGTAGCCGCTACAACAACAACAGCAGGTGCAAGCGAGAATAAGAAACAAGTGACATGTCTTTGGTGTGATAAAAATCATTCGAGTATTGAGTGCTATAAACTAGCAAAAATGAGTCTAGAACAGCGGAGAGATCATATCAAGAAAAAGAAGGCTTGCTTAAATTGTTTAAAAATTGGGCACAATGCAAAAGTGTGCAAGAGTTTTGTACAATGTTTTATTTGCAAGAAAAGGCACTCAGTCACTCTATGCCCAGGAACTTCAGAAAATGCAAAGAAAAAAGACTCTGAAACTACTGAGAGTTCAACAGCCAGCAACTTCGCCGCTCAGGGGAGTACTGTGACATTGCTGCAGACCACCATGGTGAGGATAGTAAATGAAGACAAGCAGATGATGGTGCGTGCCCTGGTGGACAATGGGTCACAGAGGTCCTATTTGAGGAAGGATGTTGCACAGAAACTAGGTCTCAAGGAGGCAGGTAAAGAAACTCTCACTCACTGCCTGTTCAGTGGAGTTCAAGTAAGGTCAAAGGTCCACAATATTTATAACATATCTGTTCAGAGTTCTGATAAATCATTTAGCATGCAGTTAGCTGCCTTAGATCAACCACTAATTTGTAATAATTTACCTAAGTATAATAATAGTGATACAAATTTGACAAGGTTGTTATGTAAAAATAATATTGTATTGGCAGATAATGATTGTACTGAAATTTCATTGTTAATTGGTGCAGATTATTCAGGCTACATAATGACAGACACCATGGTTGTATTGAAAGATGGGTTGATTGCTATCAAAACCAAATTAGGTTGGGTGTTACAGGGTAAAGTTAAAAATTCTAATAATAATTCTATTAGTACTTTATTTTGTTCAGTAGATATATCAGGGTTTTGGTCACTGGAATTGCTCGGCATCAGGGATCCTGTGGAGAACAAATCTAAGATCCAGGCTGAAGCTGAGGCAGTGATGGCATTCGAGGAAAGCATCAACACCAATGTAGATGGCAGATATGAGGTGTCGCTACCCCTGACGGTAGGACATGAGGAACTACTAAGCAACAGAGATGTAGCTGAGAAGCGCTTGAGAGCAACAACCAAGCGCCTTATGTCTACCGGTAAGTTTTATGAATATCATAACATTATATGTAGCTGGGAGACAGAGGGCATAGTAGAGAGAGTACCAGAGGCACAGAGCATGAAACAAGGCCCGCATTACTTACCTCATCGTGGTGTATTAAAGGACTCAAGCATGACGACGAAGCTAAGACCAGTATTTGATGCATCTGCGTGTGACAAAAACAATAGGTCACTCAATTCCTATCTCAATAAAGGGGTAAATTTTTTAGATAAAATACCACACTTATTAACAGGGTTTCGAAAAGGTGTGATAGGTATTTCAGCTGATATTGCCAAAGCCTTTCTACAGGTATCTGTTAAACCATCAGACAGAGATTATCTAAGGTTTTTATGGTGGCAAGATGAGTCTCGGGCAGACATAGTAGAGTATAGACACTGTCGAGTAGTATTTGGTCTAACCTCTAGTCCCTTTTTACTGTCTGCTACTATAGTGCATCATTTGAGGCAGGTCACAGGTAAAGAAAAAGAAACAGCAGAGATACTAGCTAAATCTTTTTATGTTGACAATTGCATTACAAGCATGGATTCAAAAGAAGAAGTAAATAAATTCATAACTGAGGCAAAATACATTATGAGGCAGGCTAAGTTCGACTTACGACAGTGGGCTACTTCACCTAATGGAATAAATGAGACAAGTAGTAAAGTAGTGTCTATCCTTGGGTTAATGTGGAATACAGAAACTGATGAACTTAGTTGCAATCTAGGTAACTTACCCGATTATTCAGAACTTGGTAAGATAACGAAAAAAGATCTTATGTCACTAATACAAAGAATATTCGATCCAATAGGTTTCACTTGCCCCGTTACACTCCTACCTAGGTTAATAATGCAGGAGACATGGCGACGTGGTCTCACATGGGACGAAAAGCTACCGGATGACCTAGAGGCTGAATTTCGTAAGTGGTATGAACATGTGTCATTTCTAAGTGAATGCAAAATCCCACGACGACTGACTAACTATAAAATGGCAGAAAGTACATTAAGCCTTCACCTATTCTGTGATGCTAGTAAACTGGCATATGGTGCTTGTGTACTCCTACGATCTGAAAAAGAAGTTAATGTTAGTGTTAGAATGTTGTCAGCAAAATCTAGAGTTGCACCACCTGGAAAAGCTTCTATTCCTAGACTCGAGTTGACAGCAACACTTATAGGTTCGAGATTACTAGCAGAAGTCAAAAAGAGTCTTGGCATAAAAGAGATAGAGGAATACTGTTGGACTGATTCATGTGTGGCATATTATTGGATAACTAAGAACTTACCTTGGAATGTGTATGTACATAATAGGGTAAAAGAAATAAGAGAAAATACGAAAATATCGTCTTGGCATCACGTTCCAGGAACACTGAACTGGGCAGATGTAGCATCAAGAGGCTGCAATGCTGAGCAGCTGGTTTCTCTTCGCTGGTGGGAAGGGCCGGCGTGGTTAAAGCTAGCCAGAGAAGAATGGCCAAAGTCTTCACTTCACATTGATGGCAAGGAAGCATGCAAAGAACTACAAAAGACTAAGACAGCGTGCAATGCAAACATATGCCTAAAGGAAGGACTGGCAAGGTTATATTATTTTTCTAAATATAGTAAAATAGTAAGGATGATGGCATGGATGTTGAGATTTATAAATAACATGCAATCTACGAAACCCAAGAAGAATGGAGAAATATCAGTAATAGAATATGAAGAAGCAGAAAAGAAAATTGTAAAGTTTATACAAAGAAGTGAAGAAGAATACATTATAGAGCAGAAAAGAAGTTTGAATACTTACCTTGATGAAGATGGATTATTAAGGGTAAAAACAAAACTTTTATTATCAGATTTTCCAGAATCTACCAAGTCTCCAGCATTGCTTCCAGCAAAGCATATTATAGTAAGAAGATTGGTAGAACAACGGCACAGAGAATTACAGCATGCAGGTGCTAATCAGCTGACCACAGACATACGAACAAGATTTTGGATTATTGGTATTAGACGTCTGGCAAAATCAGTTATAGCTGCATGCACAGTATGTGCTAGATTTAGATCAAAACCAGCACAAGTACCTACTGCTCCATTGCCAAGTGAGAGGGTCCAATGTACAGCTCCATTTCAAGTTAGTGGCGTAGACCTTGCGGGACCCCTATTTTTACGAGAGGAGGAGAAATGTTGGGTGGTACTTTTTACATGTGCTGTTTATCGTTGTGTACATTTAGAGTTAACGAAGTCACTATCGACAGAAGCATTTATTCTCACCTTACGACGATTCATTGCTCGGAGAGGACGAGTTCGGCAGTTCATTTGTGATAATGGAACCAACTTCCATGGTACTAAAAACAGACTAGCAGAAATAGACTGGGAAGAAGTACAGAAGCAGTCAACAATTGACCATATTCAGTGGAAGATGAACGCACCAACAGCAGCTTGGTGGGGCGGTTTCTTTGAGCGTCTTATCCGCATAATGAAAGATTTACTAAAAAGGATACTAGGACAATCACGTGTTAACTATGAAGAACTTGAGACAATCTTATGCGAATGTGAAGCAGTAATGAATCAACGTCCACTCACTTATGTACAAGATGACAAGAATACTTGCCTGGAACCATTGACTCCAGCTTGTTTTTTACAATGTATTCCTCACACAGATGTCACTGACCTTGACACAGCTGATGCTAATTCTATGAACTCTAGACTGAAGTACCTGCTGAAACTAAGGAAAGACTTCAAGCAAAGATTTAAAAATGAGTATCTGACAGCTTTAGTTCAAAGAGGGAAGGACAATACAATTAATTTAAATATTGGAGACATTGTATTAATTGAAACTGAAGAAAAAAGAATAAAGTGGCCCTTAGGTATAATTAAAGAGGTATATAAAGGCAAGGATGGTAATTATAGAACTGCAAAAGTCAAAACATCATCAGGTTTTAAAATTCGACCCTTCCAGAGGTTGTATCCATTGGAAATGACGACTAAAGAAGAAAGTGATCAACTGCAGAATAGTCAGCACCAGCAGTCCTCAGGTGAGGTTTCTGATAATCTACCAACAACAGATGCTGATAGTGCTGGAGAAATAGAGAACATTTCCAAGACAGAGACAGGTCAGACTTCAGAAAAGACAACTCGTTGTGGCAGAGCTGTGAAAATACCTAGTAAGTATATTTTGTAAGTAATAATCATATTTCTCTGTTCGCAGGTTTCTCTGA
Organism: Xestia sexstrigata; assembly: GCA_941918905.2. Classification (NCBI taxonomy): domain Eukaryota; kingdom Metazoa; phylum Arthropoda; class Insecta; order Lepidoptera; family Noctuidae; genus Xestia; species Xestia sexstrigata. The sequence goes on from OW799211.2 coordinate 16,859,590, forward strand.
TGTCGAGCAATTCCATTTTTAATTTACCTATAATTATAATATTTGTTTTTTCTTTTTGGTTGTGTGTGTACACTGAACCCATATTTCTGAAATCATGGTGTAACTAGTTAGTAAATAGGCACCTAGGTCATTTGGGTTTTAATTATGTAACATTCAAGTTGAATTGTGGTACTGTGCACTTACTACATATAGGAAATTGAGGTTTTGGTTAATAATATCAATTTTGTGTTAGTTATTTATCATTTATTATTTTGAAGTAAATATGTATTCAAATTGTAATTTCAATTTATGATAAACTCTTTATTATTGGTCAATCTGTGTCACAAGTCAAGTATGAAAGATAGAAATGTATAGGTTGATTATTACATACTTGCACATCTTATTAATTATTAGAATATGTGATGATTGTATTTTCATAGTTCAGGGCTGTGGTCCCTTTGAATTTTTATGGTATAGGGCTGTGGTCCCATTGAATTTTTATAGTATAGGGCTGTGGTCCCTTTGAATTTGTTTGTAACATTTTGTTAAATGCATATCTTTATCTTTTCCGGGCTGTGGAGGGTGTTGCAAATTGAATAAACCTTTATAGAATTTTAGTCTAGAAATTTAGTCTATGGACCATGCGCCAACATTATTGTAAAAAATAAAAAAGAACTCTATGCTTTTTGGTGAAACTAAAAACCGGCTTTTATTTCCTTTTCGCGTATTAATTATAAAAATAAAAGAACCTGCTTACAAATACGACCGGCATCACAAACCCGGTCACCCGGGTTATTAGTCACCGTAAAGTGATATCCACTCAGTGCGATACGTAATAAGTACCAATATTATGACATTCTCGGTTGTTATCAAAGTTCGGTGTACAACCGAAGCTTGATAGTCACTGGATATCAGAAAGATACGTAATGGGCCTACTGATCGTTTTAAAAGTTCGTCAAACTCATTTTTTTCTACACATTTATTAGTTCTGTCTAAGTTGTATGCATGTTTGTAATACACAAAACGCAGTCGACAGTAAATAAACAAAATGATTAAACACTAAACTAAGTACAGTTGCCAGCGCATCAAGTGGGTACCAAAAATTGTCAATTTTTCTCATTCGATTTTGAACTTAACTGTAAACATGTAATAGTTTAAAATAATTTGGAAAAATTTATCAGATGTGCTGGCGACTTTGGGTACACAATTATGTAAGTAGGTTAGTTAAACCAAGTTGATGAGAAATAAAAAACGAGTTTTGACCAATTTGCCTTTGGTGTGGGACGGAACTTGCGTCGACACCCTTGCGCCATCCCATTTGCCTAGACAGTGGGCTGCGCTGGGGCAGCTACTGCAGGTGCTGAAAACCTCAAACGGCGCAAATACAATAATTTAATTGGTAATTTTAGTGTTTAGTGGTAAATTGTGAGCCGTTTGGGGTTGAAACACTTGAAACACATGGTTCGAATGCCCACATAGTAGGTACCTAAGTAGTTTTTCGAGAATTCGCCAAGCGGTTGGTCGACTTATCACGTGACCAGAAGGCGGGCCTTTTAGGCCAAAGAATCAGCATTTCCATCTAACTACCAGCCTTCTGGGCACTTTTCCTGTTGACAGCGCTGTGAACGAATTTTTTGACGACTTGTAACCGCTTTGATATTATTGTTCATAAGTATTTTTATTATTTACCCCCGACGCAAAACGGCACGGCGCGGCGGCGGAGTGATAAGTTTGACGTGTCTGTGGCATCGTAGCTCCCGAACGGATGAACCGATTTTGTTTTTGTTTTTTTTTGTTTGAAAGGTGAATTAGTCGGGAGTATTCTTATATTATGTTTGATGAAAATCGGTCCATGATGGCCGCCGCCACAAAATGGCGGATTACATATTTTTTCACAACTCCCTCAGTAGTAGTAAAATAATCCTACACTATATTGAAAGGGAATGAGGAATAATAACTAACGAAATGAGATGAGGAAAGTGGAGTGATGACTGGTTCCTAGGACCGAATTATTTGTATTTAACTTTTAGTACATTATTTACTACATTATTATTACTTACCTTTATTATTTCAATAAAACCGTTTAAGGGGCTCCCCCATGCACACTAGCGCCACTTTAGTAAAAAAATCAGAACTCGTTAAATACACAATTAATATAAAATCTGATTGACAAAATCAATCATTTGGTCTTCTAAATTATTTACGTCTGCTTAACTCATTGAAACATAGCTCGCTGTCGTTACAGATACAAAATGGAAAAAAACGGCCGTTTTTAGCAATTTTTCTAACTGTAACTACAGTGAAGTATATTTTAATGAATTAAATTGACGTCAATAATCTAGAACTCTAAAGCACTGATTTTGTCAATCAGATTTTATATTAATTGTGTATTTAACGAGTTCTGATTTTTTTACTAAAGTGGCGCTAGTGTGCCATGGGGGAGCCCCTTAACTTAAAAAAAATGTTCTATGTAGGTACCTAGTGTGTCGGGGGTTTTGTAAATTTTTAATTTAATTTTTCTTGTTATTTAGGGCTACCGCACACTTGAGACAAAACTGTCTTGAGACAGACTATTTATCTCTCGCTCGTGCTATTATGGAAATAGTCTGTCTCAAGACAGTTTTGTATCAAGCGTGCGGTAGCCCTTAGAGTTGTAATTTGTACCTTCTAGAGTATAGGTAAATATATCTTTCTTTGAATAAAAATAATTGACCAATCTTAAACACATAACCTACGATGCGTGTTGACGTCTGCAAGCTGTCTGCTAGGATTTTACTTAGAGTAGGTAGGTATTACTTACCTACTACAAAGTGCCTTGTTGGTCTAGTGGTGGCAAGCGTGACGGCTAAGCATAGGGCCCTGGGTTCGATTCACAGGTCGGACAAAGTGTTGTTGGGTTTTTTCATCTGGATTTTTTAGTAGCAGCCAGTGAGTTTGGATTTGCGCCCGATTGATGGCAATAGGCTCGCCTAAAACATACTAGGCGAAATGTGGATGTAGGTGTACCTACCTGCTATTAGGTACACCTCTGCATAATCTATTGGGGACTACAGGCCTGACCTTTGGTATTAAACATCATTCACTAGATTTTATCATCGAACCTAGCTTAGACTGTTCCTTTTCGCTGAAGCTGATTTGATTACACTAGTGTTAATATATCGCTTCCTTTTTAAGTAGCGGTCCATTAAAATAATTAGTACCCAATATATCGTAGCTATTAGTGTCCTTTGCGTAGCTTTATCATAGGTAGGTAGGTACTATAACTGTACCATCCCACAAGAGCCATAATATTTCAAAATAAGTTTCAAATCACCCAATTTTATGATCTATAGCTGATTCCGCGAATTATTCAAGGAGCATGAGGCAAAAGTGAGATAAAATTACCCAATTTATCAAACTAGTCAGTTTTTTGCGTTCAATGGAGGGAAACATTAGATCACTTTAAGCGTTCGCATTATTCTACGGAAGGCAAAAACAGACACTACCCTTCCTTTCCGAGTCGTTGAGTGAAAGCACTTAGGTTCCTTTTTAATTTTGTAAAGGAGGTTTTAACCTCAATTTTAGTATTATTTAGGTTTAATTTGAATGAATGCGGGCTTGAATTTTTGCTGCCTGATCCTAATGTAATACAGGCTTTTTAGGGGATGACCTAAATAGCCTTTCCACTGGCGTAAAGACAATAGCTAGGCCTATTTGCTTAGGTACCTAAACCTATAACATGACATCACGCCTGTAATCCTCGAAGTATTAGGCAGAGGTGTACCTAACTAATGGTGCACCCATATTTCGCCAGTTAAGTTTAAGTCCGCTATAATTGACCTAAACCTATAGCAAATTAGAATTCTTTAATTACCTACTGGTACTGAACAATTTAAACTTAAACTTACCACTCGGGGTGTAAACAACCCCATCACGAAGCCGTCAACCAAGCATTCTGTACATCAAACTAAGTAACTTTACGCAAAAATTATTGCTGGGAAACGACTTTTTTTTTTTTTGGCGTAAAAAATCATGTTTTGTGGCAGAAGTCAATGTAACGGACTCAAAACATTGTGCTGATGGATGGATTGAAAAGTACGGGGGTTATGGAGGTGTTTAAAGTAATAATCGTACATTAAAAACTTGTATTAAAAAAAAAAACTTGTCAAAAAGTTGGAACTTTGACCCCCAATATCTCCGTAACTAGAAGGTTCCCAGGTATGGTGTAGAACAAAAAAATGATCGCAATGACGGGAAGAACAAGTGTCTTTTGGATTAGTTAAGAGGTGTTTTACACCCTATATACCAGTATTTAAGTATTAAGAAGTTTATGATTACCGGTCTAGAGGAGCTCGTGGCTAAATTATGACAGCCGCTCGGATCGATCGTTAGGTTAAGCCGTACTTGCCTAGGTTGGTCTGTGGATGGGTGACCACCCATTACATACCGAGTTTCCTCCGTGACTCGGAAAGCACGTTAAGCCGTTGGTCCCGGCTGTCATTTGTAGATCTTTGACAGTCGTAAGGTAGTCAGAGGCCCAAAAAGTGACAACCAGTCTTACCGAGGGGTATCGTATTACCCGGTACTAACTGGGTTGTCGAGGGCAGATGGGCAGTCGCTCCATGTAAAATACAGGTATTCAGTTGCATCCGGTTAGACTGGAAGCCGACCCCAACATAGTTGGGAAAAGGCTAGGCAGATGATGATGATTAACGGTCTACGAATGCACGACCTACGTTCTAAAAACCAACATAGCACAACGTCACTCCAGTAATCCCCAAAGGGTAGACAGAAGACGGGTAGAGGTGTTAGACAGAGATGAACTTAACACTTTACGCCAGGTATGTATGTTGAAGCCCCATGTAGGTTGTAGGTACCTGATAGGGGGGCAAGCGAGCCTATCAATCGATACCAAAATCACGTAGAACTTGACGAACTTAAATTCTTCTTCTTTGCGTGACGATAGAGTCAAGTAATACCTGACCAGTATGTTGCCACCTGCACAGCTCTGTCGTTGGCTTCCTGGAAGGTGCAGGTGTCTGTGCAGGATGGGCAAGAAAGGAGTTAGACATAGCACTTCGTAACGCAGAGTCTAGCTGACTAATCCTTTCACCACGATAAATCAAACTAAAACGAACTTAAATACCACAGCAAATTGTATCAAAATTAACGAGCATCCCAACTCACAAAATCCAAGACGAACAATAATTTATATCGGCAAACTGCTAGCTCCGGGCGATGATAATCTTCAAATTCAAAGGGAAAGGTGAATATTCAGTCCACGTAGCACCCTCGTGCGTCTGCCGGCACCGTACGTGCCTCTACTTGCCATAACTATTCCTACATTATAAGCAGATACTTCAGTTATAAGAGTAATCGAACAGACGGGAACGTTCTTTGAATGTTCTTCGAATTTATTGACTTGTGCCTACAGACGAAAAATTTGCTTAGGTTCTTTCCTTTGAGAGTATTTTGTGGGTGAAATAAGACAGAATTTTGGTTTTATCTTGAATTCTGTCTATATCATTGTTGAAAGAAAGAGAGGTCGTAATTTTGTACCACCTGTCTCTGGACCAAGCGATTAGAAAATGGTAAAATAGATACGTTAGGCAAAGATAGTTTAATACATTTTCTGTGTCCATCTTAGTGTAGCCTTTATAAACATCAGGTCGACTTCCAGTCTAACCGGATGCAGCTGAATACCAAGAAAGAGTTTACATGAAGTGAAGACTGCCTATCTGACCTCTCTCTTCCCAGTTACCTACTGGGTTACGCAGTAGTAGGTCACCCCTTAGTATTAACTTTTGGGCGAATGACTAAACGTGCTGACTGCCAACGGCTTTACTAAGTCTTTTCGAGACCTGAATGTCTCGATATGTACCTAATGTATGTTCATCCACCTACAGATCGACTTAATCAAGCGTAGCTTAACCTTAGGGCCTCATTAATCCATTTAATATTATCATAGTTTCTTTTTCAACCGACTTACAAAAGAGGAGGTTCTCAATTCGACTGTATTTTTTTTTGTGTAATATGTCATCAAAATCGGTTCACCCAGTCGAAAGTTCTCAGAACTTTCGACTGGGTGAACCGATTTTGATGATTCTTTTTTTATTTGAAAGCTGGTGCTTTCCGTGTGGTCTTGTTGAAGATCTGATGCTGATCTTCGGAGATATACAATGGAACTCTTCAAATATAGCCGGCAAATCTGCAGTGATTGCTGGAATCGCATGGATGGATGTTTATTGTTTATACAACACCATGACGTAACATCACGCCTGTATGCTCTGAGGGGGTACGCAGATTTTTACAGTACAACCAAATTTTGACAGTTATGTTAGTTTCCATTTGATTGGGGATAAGCCTATTGCCATGATTGTATTGTTAACAATGTAAAATAAATGTATAACAAATATTTACAAATATTTGCTATACTTATTGCTATATTATTTATTTTTATATAGAATAGGTATTACAACTAAAAATGGAAAAATATAAAACTTTTTTGCAAAAAAGTTATTATTTTTCCATTTTTAGTTGTAATTTCAGGTCCAAATCCAAGTTTGAAGTTAAGGAAAATTTAAAATAATGGCTTAAAAAAAAATATCAGATCGCCGTATTTTTGGAAATAGGTAAAGACGTAAAATTAAAAATCCCGGAGAAATGAAAAACATGAGATTATCTCAAATAATTTACTTGGCATCTATCCATCCATCATAATCGATCTTTTTAAAATCAAAAAACAAAACTTAGGTATTTATTTGACTTCATTGGCTTCTTATTCCAGTACTAACTCGGTTGTAGAGGTCAGATAGGCAGTCGTTCCATGTAAAATACCGGTATTCAGCTGTATCATCATTTTTATTTTTATTGTTGACATGATTATTGTTTTTCAGTCCTAATAACTTATTTTTGTTTTTAATGTTCTGTTTGATTTTTGTTATTTTAAATTTATTGCAATATTATTATTATTGAATTACCTAATTTATTGTTATTCTATGAGGATTTTTTAAATAATAACACTTCTGGACATTTGCACGTCACATCATGTGGCAAACATGCTGTACTTAATAATGTTGTTCGTGTTACCATCTTGCATGCATGTATTTTCTTGTATGTATGACACATGTTTAGCAAATAAATATTATCTTATCTTATCTTATCCGGTTAGACTGGAAGCTGACCCCAACATGGTTGAGAAAAGGCTATAGGTAGATGATGATTGGTTAATTACTCACCATTACATAGATAATCGATGCGCGCGTCATGTTCGTGAGCGGGCGCTGTCAGTTGGGACTGGTCATCTCTTGGCTGCCAGGGTTCATTTTAATTCGTTTGTTGTTAAATTGTTGTCTTTTCCTACTCTGGACGCTCTTAATGTGCACGTCTTTCTACATCGTTCTCACATATACTCGTGTGTATAATTTCAAAATTTATGATGTAGGTAACCAAGATTTTGTAACAATATTTTGATTCAAAAGAGTGTCCATGGAGTTTCTTGCCCGTTCTTCTCCATAGAGATCTACGCTAGGGAATGGGCAACTACAGTACTTTCTCAAGTTATTATGCCTTGTGACTGGGACTGTAGCTTTGTTTTTTATTTGTAATTTTGACATTCAAAAGAGCCGTAATGGTCTAATTGAAATAAATGCTTTGATTTGAGTTGAGTTGAGTTGAATCTTCTGTGTAAAGACAATATTTAGCAAACCTACACAAAGCGCTCTCGGTTCTCATTATCCCAAAACAAAACAGCTACAAACGCAACATAAACATTTAATTTTGTCACCGCTATCTATATTATGCATACAATCGAAGTAATGTAAAGGCCGTAATGGAACGCAAAACGAAACCCGAGACTCCAGTACTTTGGCGAACCCCGAGGCACTCATTAACGAGTTTTTGGAAGCCGCTCCTAATGGAATAAGTGTGGATGCATTAAAAATAACTTTACACAAAGCCATGAGGGGGAGTTCTCCATAAATCTCATAGGTAATGTAAATTGGAGCAGCTAGGATGTCAACGTCGACCGTCAAAGGCTTCCGGAAGGTTATAAATTCGGATATCAAATGAAATTACGAGAGTACTGCAATATCTCGTAAAGTTGCAGTCGGTTTAATGGCTCGTATTGCCACGTGGGTGAAAAACTGCGTATTTTTCGGATGCCTGTTTCCTCGAACGAGAAGCTTGATTGAAATGTGTAAAATGTGCATTTTATGAGTGTTTTATTTTTCGCTTTAGAACGGTTGATGACGAAAACGTTTGAGTTCGACTAACTGCTGAATTTTTCGGCAAATGGAAAATCGTTATTTGTGTACGTATTATAAAAACTCGTAGCAGTACCCGACTGCAGGAAAGGCTTTGAGAATAGGATGTTTTTTTTTTCTATGAATTTCTCCTGTATCATGTGTGCGTTCACAAAAATTTTAACTCACATATACCAGCAGCCAGACCCGGAGCAACTTCCTGTAGGCTATACAAATATTTGTTCTGTGCGGGAATCAAACACGCGACACGCAGCGCTCAGCCTCTGCGCTAACCATGCCGTTGTTATTCATTCGGGCTTGTTCCTTTGGCGCAATCGATAAACCTGCTGTTACTGTACAGATTTGCTTTCAAAACCCGATAAACAGAGTTGTTATACTTGAAAGTTTATTTCCGTAATAGTCATTTGGCACTTTGATAAGGCCGATTGATGTGGGTCACTGCTTGTTGCGGTTACATCAACAAGTTGGCAGCCTATCAACTGTCTACTGTATAATTTGATCTTCCTTTCAGCTGACTCTCAACTACAAACTTATAATTAATCTGCTTGAAAACGGATTTTCATAATATCTAATCTTTCCCACACGGTTTGTCGTGGAAGAAACTTAGAACATTCTTGCTGGAGAATTCATTAAACTGCCTTCAATTTGGAGATAGATCTTACCAAAGTCCCGTGGTCATTAGTAAAAGTACTATACAGAATGACTTTTTAAAACTTTCCAAAAAAAATGGATGTAATAGGTGAACGGAGTAGAAGCAAATGGCATTCTGATTTTATTTTATTTTTTCCGTTTTTTTTTTTCTAAAATTTCGAAATTCGACATAATATTTCTTTTTTTTTTTCAAAATTTCTCTCTCTTTGTTCTAATATGAAAAGTTTACTTGAAATTTGTAGCGTTTTTATGATTAATCAATTTTTTTCTAAGCTGTGGAAAGAAGAAAAAAATAACTAGGTACCTATGCCATAAGCTTCTTACTCCGTTCACCTATTTTTTTTTGGAAAGTGATAAAAAGTCATCCGGTATAAATACTTAAGAATTTTTCATCCCTGTGCGGCGTCCAAAGTCCCAACTTGTCATCGTGACCAATCTTTTAATCCCACTTGTTGCTCCAAGTTAGCGAATGAGTATAACCAATGTTTGTACAGATAAGTGAATAAAGCAAACTTAATAATATTAGGTGTGTTAGCTTACGTATTAAGTATGGTAGTAAGTTTAGTTAGTTTGTGGTCTTGAATTTCTCAGATTTCCGTGATTCCCTTTTACTTAACTAATTATAAAACAGGTATCATATTCTAGTACCTATTATTGTAGTATTTGTTGTTGTATTATTCTAGTATTGTGGTTCTAAATTTATTTAAGCGCGTATTCAATTTATTTAATAAAATCACATCATAACAACACACTTAGAATCCTCGCAGGGTCTGATAAAGGTGTTCCAGAGGTATCCTCTACCTTACGATTGCCGATTTTCAGTCTACGTCAAGAATATTTTTTTTTTTTCGGCACTAAACTTATTTTTTGGCATGAAATGGGAATACACATAATTACTTTTTCTTATATCTCTATCCTTATAATTATAAAAATAACTTCAGTAAAAAAAAAATAAGTATCTAATCCTCGTTTTAAGAATTGGATACTAATAAAACTGATCCAGTTGAAAAACTTGAAAATATTGTAAGCACCCGAAAAATCTCCTTATTTTCTAAATATTTTATTAGCATTCTTAAAAGGCCTGATAAAACTGAGCATTAGTGTTTTAACATTACGAAGTAGGTAAACCTTCATAATAGTCGACTTTAATAATAATAATCACGGAAAATATCCGGTGTGACATTTTAAGTTAAGTTATTACTAGCTCGCAGTTTCACTTGCATTCTAGGGATATTAATTACGAATCCGGAAAAAAAACTACCATATAACCATTCTGAAAATTCAAGCTATCCGTACACAAAATTACATTAAAATCAGTTCATTAGTTTAGCCATGGAAACATTACAAAGGAACAGACAAATGCAAACCTTCTCGTATTTACATGTATACGGGGTCTAAAGCCCGAACCGACGACGCGATGGAGTATATGAAATAACTATGTCAGATACAGTATTTGCTATTCGTAGGCGAAACGACAGATTGGTCGTGCCGATCATTTATTTTGTGTAGGCCTCTATACAGCATGTATCAGAAAAGTGTGGTCATATTTACGGGTCTGATTCAGACCATTAAGTTAAACTACTTTCTCTATGAAACCAACAACGTAATCGCGAAAAAGTAGTCCCATGAAAAACTTGATAACTGAGGAGCTCGTGTCTATATAATAACATCCGCTCAGGTCGATCTTTAGGTTAAGCCGCACTTGTCTAGGTTGGTCCGTGGATGGGTGACCACCCATTACATACCGAGCTGTCCATGCCTCAAAAAACACGTTTAGCCGTTGGTCCCGGCTGTAATTTCTAGATCTTTGACAGTCGTTACAGGTAGTCAGTGGCCCGAAAGTCTGAAACCAGTTTTACCAAGTATCTAATATACAATTATCCAAGTATCTTATTACCCAGTACTAACTGGGTTGAGGAGATCAGATAGGCAGTTCCTCCATGTAAAATATTGGTATTCAGTTGTATCCGGTTAGACGGGAAGCCGACCCCAACACATTTGGGAAAAGGCTAGGCAGATGATAACCGAGCTTCCCGACTCAAATATGTGGGAAACCTGATAATTAAAAAAAAAAATGGTCCCATAGACAAAGTTTTCCAGTTTCAAACGCTGTTTTAAGCTTTCACGGTTAATAACTAAACTTATACCGTCACTTAGGGATATATCTTCCGTGATTGTATGTAGGTATTTATTTTGAGCTCCCGATATCCAGTTTGATATTCAAAACCACACCCATTAACCATATAACCAAAGCCTGCTGATACATGCTGTATAGTTGTCAACTATCTATAGGGACACTACGAGTATATGCATTTATGACAGTATCTCGGCAGAGTGTATTTTATCCATCGATCAAAGTGTAGTTCGATCGTTGGAAATTGATGGTTCAGATAAAGCTTTTGTTTCGATATTGGATGGAAACAAACATGGATGCTACGTATAAAACCATACCTATCATTTACGATTTTATTAGGGTACGTAGCCAAATGGCAAAAAACGGAACCCTTATGGATTCGTCATGTCTGTCTGTCCGTCCGTATGTCACAGCCACTTTTTTCCGAAACTATAAGAACTATGCTGTTGAAAACACTTGGTAAGTAGTTGTATTCTGTGAACCGCATTAAGATTTTCACACAAAAATAGAAAAAATAAATAAAAATTTGGGGGTTCCCTATACTTAAAACTGAAACTCAAAAACAAAAAATCGTCAAACCCATACGTGTGGGGTATCTATAGATAGGTCTTCAAAAATGATATTGAGGTTTCTAGTATCATTTTTTTCTAAACTGAATAGTTTGCGCGAGGGACACTTCCAAAGTGGTAAAATGTGTGTCCCCCCTGTAACTTCTAAAATAAGAGAATGATAAAACTAAAAAAAATATATGATGTACATTACCATGAAAACTTTCACAGAAAATTGGTTTGAACGAGATCTAGTAAGTAGTTTTTTAATACGTCATAAATCGTAAACCGCAATTTACCTTTCATTCAATAAAGTTTGTACGGAACCCTCGGCGTGCAAGTCCGACTCGCTCTGGCCGGTTTTTAGCTATAGGGCATCATCTTTCTTTTGCCCTTTCTACCATTGAGTCTTCTTTTTCCATACTTCTCTATTAGTGGTCGTCTCATTATACATCCATTCTTTTTGCCATTAAATCCATCGTGTCTTTGGTCTTACCCTGCTCTTATAACCCATAGCTATACACATCTTGACCCCAAATATACTTTACCCTTATCCTTCCGCATCACATGGCGTGGATGAGAAAATATCGTAAGGAAAGCTATTTTTGTTCAGCAAAAAGTATTGAGATTTTCAAAAAAAACTTTCCTCCTCAGGGTCAGTAATTTCGTCATCTACAGATGTAACCTTTTACTAATTTACTCGGGGTTGGCAAAGAAGGCTTAGTGTTAATGATTTAAACTTCAATTTGTACTGAAACTAAACTAGCGCCGTTTGGTAATAAAAATGGGAACCACAATTGTTTCAAATAAAATTAAAGTTTAGTTTAAATCATTAAATGTGAATAAATGATGTGATTTTAAAGTAAACACTTGATCTAAGCACAATAAAATCAAAATCAAAATCAAAGCATTTATTTCAAGTAAGCCAGTTACAGGCACTTTTGAATTGTCGAAACAAAGATGAAAATTAAATGTAGCTACAGTCCCAGTCACAAGACATAAAAACTGTGAAAGTACTGTAGTTGCCCATTCCCTAGCGTAGATCTCTATGGAGAAGAACGGGCAAGAAACTCCATGGACACTCTTTTAAATCAGAATATTGTTACAAAATCTTGGTTACATCATTCATGTTGAGATGGTATATTATGTGAGAACAATGTAGCAAGATGTGCACGTTAAAAGTGTCCACAGCAAAAACACACAAACAAAAAAAATACAATTCAAAATAATTCATTCAAATAAGCCATGGCAACTAAGAGATGACCAGTCACAACTGACAGCGCCCGTTCACGGACATGACGCATGGATCAGCACCATTCAACTCAACCATTTTGAAGGGAACTAAATGATCCGACACATGCGCCACCATCAGCGAGACATTTGAGTGAGCATGACATACTCTAAACCGCCAGGTTTACTCACACAATATGGGCTATGCATTTATATAATACTAAGGAGATTGAATCTATACAATGCAAAGATAGTTGTACAATCTTCAGCAGCTCCAACAATACATTTTAATGCTATCAATTTATGCGCCCCTGTCCTTGTGGAGCAGGACCAGCATTGAGCCAAGCATTTTTATCAGCGATATAATCGCTCAACTTGTAATATGCTTGCTTACATAGTGTGCGTTTAATGCATGTTTTAAATTTCGTCTCATTCAGTTCAAGAATACTTTGTGGAATTTTATTATAGCATCTCAAACAGTACCCCATGAAAGATGAGTCTACTTTAGCGAGTCGGAAACCTGGCTGAACTAGTTGGTCCCTATTTCTAGTACTGTAATTATGTCTGTCACCCCTTTTACCAAAAAGGTGCAGATTTTTTCTGACGTACATTATGTTTTCGTAGATGTATTGACAATGTACCGTCATGATGCCAATATCCTTAAACAGTTCCCTTAGAGAATCGCGCTTACGAAGATTATATATGGCCCTGATGGCTCTTTTCTGCAGAATAAATATAGACTCAATATCTGCAGCCCGTCCCCACAGTAAAATGCCATAAGACATTATACTAGGAAAGTAACTAAAATAAATCAGTCTAGCGGTATCTACATCAGTATACTGACGGATTTTTCTAATGGCATAAGCTGCTGAACTTAGCAAGAGAAGTCAAATGAGAACCCCATTGTAGCCTTGAATCAAGCGTAATCCCCAGGAAAACCGTTTTATCTACGAATTCAAGTTTCTCTTTATTCAATATTATATCACAATCACTACTTTTAACATTCGGTAAAGCAAATCTTATGCATTTGGTTTTTTTTTCATTTAATACCAAATTGTTTGCTGTGAACCAATTTTGGACCTGAAGTAGGGCATTACTCACGTCATCTAGATTTTGGGCCCGCCTATTTATTTTAAAAATTAGGGAAGTGTCATCAGCAAATAACACCATATTTTGCGGTTGGTTTTTCAGTAAATAGGGAAGATCATTTATATATACTAGAAAGAGAAAAGGACCCAATATTGAGCCTTGTGGAACCCCCATTTTTACTTTTAAACCCTGTGAATTAACACCATTTATTTGAACATGTTGTTGTCTATCATTCAAATAAGATTTTACCAAACTAAGTGCAAGTTTACCCAGTCTGTAATGCTCAAGTTTCAAAACTAATGTGTCGTGATTTACGCAATCAAACGCTTTGGAGAGGTCACAAAAAATTCCTATGGCGTCTTGAGACTCTTCCCACGCAGTAAATATGTGCTTTAATAAGGTTACACCGGCGTCAGTTGTACAACGTCCCTTGGTGAAGCCATACTGTTGATCATGTAAGATTCTGTTGGTGTTAAAATGATAGAGCATTTGATTAAGCATTACTTTTTCGAAAACCTTGCTAAAAACTGGTAACACGGATACAGGTCTATAATTATTAGTATCTTTACTGTCTCCGGATTTGAAAAGAGGTATGACTTTACTGTATTTCATTAAATCAGGGAAAACTCCTTGGTCTACACATAAATTAAAAATTAAAGCTAAGTAAGGGGCTATAGTCTCAAGTATGGATGTACAAACTTTGACAGACATTCCCCATAGATCTTCGGTTAGTTTGATTTTTATTTGCCGGAAAGTTTTAATAACTATCATAGGGTTAATGTGTTTAAATTTAAATTCAGCCAGGCAGCCAGACACATTCGCCTTTAATAAGCCAATTGAGAGTTCAGGTGAGGAAATAAGAGCCTCCGTTGTTTTTAGTGGTATATCGGTAAAGAAATTTACAAATTCTTGAGCTACTTCCTGATTTGAGCTTTTAGGACCACACGCTGTATCTAATGTGTAGCTAGTGTTACGTATTTTCTTCCTGTTAGTCTCGTTATTTATAACTTTCCAAACTGTCTAGATTTTATTTTCTGCTGTTTTGATCTTGTTGCTAATGTGCAGTGCTTTAGCAACCTTGCACGTATTTCTAAAATTTTTTGAATACTTAGCAACTTACTTAAAAGTTTCAGTGTTTATAAAAGGCTTAAGGCCATAAAGCTCAAATAGTGTTTCCCTACTTTTTCTGATACCTCTAATTGCCCAATCACTAAATATGAATTTAGGGCAAATACTTTTTGTCTTCTTTTCAAAAGTTTTATTGAATTCCGTGTGAACTATTGAAAAGAAACGATCATACAATTGATCTATATTAATATCATCAAGGCTCATAACACTTAACTTGTTCTGTAGCGAAATATTATACCTATTTAATCTGCTAGAAGTTATAGGTCTAAATTTAATTTGAACTTTTTGCAATGGGGGTGTATTACACCTAAAGGTTACAGTTTGTCCGCTATGGTCAGAAGGCAGACAATTTACTATTGCTTTATCTAAGTAATCACAATCGCAGAAAATATTATCTATACAAGTAGCAGAAGATGGAGTGACTCTAGTAGGTTCTTTAAAAGTGTTGGTCAAGTCAAATGACTTAAAAAGATTTAATAAGCGACTGCTATTTGAGCATTCTTCTAAAATATTGATATTAAAATCACCACAAATAATTATAGATTTATTACTGGCTGCAAGTTTTGCCATCAAATGCAGATTTTCTCACGATGATTTAGTTTATTGAAAGTTAGTGATGTATCATTTTATGCCAGGATTCCAACCTAGTTATTTAGTTCAATAGTAAAATATAATGCCTACTTCCATCATCTTCAGCCTCTAATGTTCCCACTGCTGGGACACGGCCTCCTCTCAATGAGAGGGAATGGGCTATAATCCACCACGCGGGCCCAGTGTGGATTGGCAGATGTCACATGTCTTCGAATTTTTGGTTCTAGGACATGCCGGTTTCTTCACGATGTTTTCCTTCACCGTTTTGAGGGCAGTGGTGATGAAATACACAAAGTAATGCGCCTGTCTGGATTCAAACCCGCAAATTACTGTTCGTAAGTCGGGGCCGCCACCACTGGGCCACCGCTGCTCTAACCTACTTCCACAGAAAAAACAATTTTAAGAGTTTCTTTTTTAAAGGACTAAATTGTAACAAAGTCGCAAGCACAAATCTGAACGTATACAAATGAGTTTTTAAAACGCATACACACAGTTTAAATTTAACATTAGCTTAAAGCGGTGAACGTATCGCGCGAAACCCGCGTTTTAATAATAAATTATTCTAAACGTGAAAATAACCACTGGGCAAGAAATAAAAAAGTCTGATTCCAAACAAGTCAATAGCTACTGAAATATTTTCAGAACTTACTTTAGCTAGTTTTTTTTTAATTTATCCTCCAGTTATCAAATACTTGCAAATAACCGTTGTACCAGTTGATATTCCTTGTGACTATTTTGCACTTTTAATTTAAAACGTACTACTAGCTTACCTTGACCTTCGAATTCGCCCGCGTAAAAAACACATTCTTTGGCATTTGGCAATAGTATAGCTTTCCATCAGTGAAAGAATTTACGAATTTGAGTGAGTAGTTTCACAGATTCTTGTTACAGAGGATCCTTCATCCAAAGTTACAAACTTTGCAATATCTATACTTCTATACTATAATATATAATATACAATAATATTATAAAGCGGAAAGATTTGTATTTTTGTATGTAACGAATAAACTTAAAAACTACTGGACCGATTTGAAAAATTCTTTCAGCAATGGATAGCTATATTTTCAGCGAGTAACATAGGCTATATTTTATCCCCGTACTCCCTCGGAACGGGAAATACGCGGGTGAAACCGCGTGACGTCCGCTAGCTAGAAATATAGTTAGCAGTAGCGAAGACGTCGTAATATCATAGCGATCTCGTCTTTAATGTTCTCTTAGTAGAAGTAGATACTTCCGATGATAATAAATGTGAACCTTTTTGGTCACAGAACGGCTTTTTCTTTGAAATTCTGATCTTCTTGGCCACTGGCAGACCTCTACATTTTCGAGACTTATTTTAGCACACGTTTTCCAATGTGGTCCTTCTTTATCCATCTGTTCTGTGGTTCAGTGAAGACAGCAGCTGAGCACCGGGTAGCTATTCCCGCAAGAGACTTAGCGTCATTACATTGTGTTTTATTTTTTTATTGTGGTCTTTCAAGGACCGCCTTTGAATGCCAGGAATACTAAAATTACAAGGAGCGGTTAGCTTTGAAAAATGTTCTACAAAACACTCGTTATTGTAACGAGGCTTAATCGTTAGTGAGATTGTTATTGGTTTTTTTTTATCAACCAGCAACCTGAAGTTGTAATAAAGAGTTTATAAAAATGGTTATAATTTGGTTCATAAAAATACTTACAAGCCTGTACCTAAAATACTTGGAGAAATAAATATTTTTAAGATAAAAAAAAACAATTAAATAATGTTTCAAACATAATAAAAAAGAAACTGTTTTTGCAAACTTTTGTATTTTCATTTTCAGAAAAGCAGTGTGTGTTATTTAGTTGCATTTTTTTTTAATGAAACGAATCTTAATTAAATTTAATCAGAATACTAACCAAACCCTTGCTTAATAAAATTGATATAAAACTCACATACAAATAGAATTGTACGTTTTTCTGCGTCAGTCCTCTAATATTATTGATGCGTCTTCGCATGAAAAGCAATAATATTACAACCCTAATAGTTAATAATATGCCGCATAAGTCATTCCAATCTTCATCAACATCAACCAAGAGATAATCAAACTGATCCCTATACCTATTTTTTTATATTGTCAAATATAAAAAAAATATTACTTGATTGAATTTTTAAACAATTGAATCGACGAATAAAAAACCACTAGAAAAAATTACAATGAGTTGAATGAAGTATTACTTTCAATCCGTTGTCTGAAATTCTTAAAGAGCTATTAATAATTTTAGTTGTTGCAAATGTTCCATTATGAATGAATAATTCAAAAGTTATCAGTGCCAGATGGATCGGCTTAATTTGATCGTTTAAATTTTATTAATTTTACATCTAAAGTTTTAGTAGGTAGATTCATAAATGTCCAAAATTTTGAACATACTAAAACTGTAGAAGCTTTTCGTTCACCTTTTTTGTGATAAAATTGATATTCATCTTAATCGTTTTATTGGTTCATTTTTTTTTCTCTAAACTTCATGCTCTAACTAGCTAAAAACATATTTTATCAGGTATATTAACCTTTTGAAAAATCAGAACGTTGTGGAACAAACGCAAACTCCCAACCCCTATCAAATTCCATAAAATCCTTCCTGAAAATCTCACCTCCGAACTTATCGAAGTGCATTCAGAACCCTGAACTTTAATGTTCTGATCACCCCCAAGATAGCCCCTAATAATGTCTGTGCGTACGTCATTATAGGCCAGGTGTTCTCCGCTATTTACCGCCCTACTTACTCAAGTGCCCACCGTGGGGGCGTAGTTCCACGCTTATGGATCGAGGGGAACCCGACCAGTGAGTACCGAAGTGCCGGCCCGCGCGGACGCCTCGCACTCTGAACCCTACACCGACGAAACGAGACACACATACGTAATCATCGACGCTAGAAAGAGACAACAGCAGCTCCCTTTTCAACAGGTCGTTATTGTAACTTCCACTAAATGGTGATTCCGTGTAATAATTCTTACTTCTGTTGTACTTTTATTAAATCGTTCGCTTTAACTTTTATGAGTTTGCAGTTATGCTTCGGAAGTTACTTTCGCTAACGAATTTTACGATTATTTGGTTTAGTGGGTCTGTGTTTATTATTGTTGGGAAAGTTTGGGCTTGCTGTGACATTAAGTAAATGATGACACGATAAAGTTTTGATAACACGATTTTCTAATCAAAAAAGTTACACAGTTACGAATGCAACAAAAATATTGAGTGCTGATTACAAACTGAAAAAAAACCTATTCCAAGAGACACATAAAAAAAAAACAACTGAAAATCAGGGTCATACTAATAGTGTTGACATCTAAAACAGAACGCTAGACCCGTATGTATAGTCTTCCTCCACCCACCTGATGATATGTGACCACAGTCGCCCATTTATATCAATGAGGCGCGTATACTGACGTTTATCCGTTCGTTATCTATACTTTAACATTATCGCAGAATAAAGAAGAGGTTTTACTCTGGAAAATTCGTGAAAAATGAGGGTTCTCAAGTTGTGATTGTGGATTCTGTGGGTGTACATCATATCATTTTTGTCCTACAATCTTGAACTGAGAATTTTCTTTGATTCTGCTTGACCTATTTTTGATAGTGTGGGCTTGAAAAATAAAGTAGGTATGTAGTGCGGAAATATCGATGCGTCATTATCCTTCGTTTATAAAAGAAATGGATTCCTAAAAGAAGGTTGAATGGGATACCGTTATTAAAAGATGGGTATTCATAATACGAAATGCGCCTACCTCAAATTTAATGACGGGATTAAAATAGTTTATACGGGCAATTTTCGCGGAAATATTTTTAATGCATGATTAGATTAATATTGTGTTAATTTAATTTTTTGTATGTGAATGCATACTTTTGCTATTATATATTTTACATTTAATACATTATGAAAGCACAACTTTATGAATAGTGAAATATGCATGATTTTTATTCGCATTTTAATTATTTATATTTAAATGAATGCTACACAAATCTAAACTACAGCAATAGTAAGTTATGAATAAATATTTAAGCAATTATTATTTTGATAGATGTTTAATAAATTTTAACCGCAGTTAGAGTTTTAGTTTATTAAAGAAAATGTGAATAAAACCAAGTGCTCGGTGGCCGTAACTTCAAATTGAGGAACGCAGTGCATCTTCTAATTACTACGGAATTAACCACAAAGAGAATTTTGTTTTACTAGCGCTCTTTGTGCTCATAAAAATGATCAAGATTTATTTGACTTCTTTTAAAATACCAGCTTGGGTATAGTTTATTGTATTATTTGGTATTTTTGTTCAGAAAATAATATCGTAATATATAATTTTTCCAAAAAAAATAACTAGTTGCTATAGTAAAAATATCGAAAGAATCGCTCTAATAAACTTAATAGTCTTTCAATATATTCCCCGTATTCAGTGCACCAAGCATTGCACTTAATTAATTAATTGAAACATGCTACGAGCCTCTACGAACGAGCTACGAGGCTACGAGCTACACATTTCTGTAGTAGTGCTACGCGGTCTATTCATTGGGACCAAAAGGAACTATTAAACAGTGGTTGAAGCACGTCGGTAGTGTAAAACCTTTTTACTGGAATAAGTGATGTAATAAGTGGTGAATGGAGTATCGTGTCTTCTAATAGATTTGTGAGTCTTCTTTGCATTTGGAGTAAAATTTAAGTAATGATCTCTTGTTATATATATTTTATGTAGGGGAAGAAAACATCAGAAGATTAGTTTTTTCTATGTCTACATTTATAATAGAGACAACAGTCGATTTTCGTGTCTGTCTGATTGAAGGCATTGTTTTTCTAAACTAAACAACTGACTTTGATCCGTTTTTTTACCCGACTGCGCCAGAAGGAGGGTTATGTTTTTCAAGAGTATGTTTACGAGAATTTATTATGAAAGATTCATGTTTCTATTAATATGAAAAACTATGTTTTGTTAAGTTAAGAAGCTAAGAATACTTTATCGACATCAATCTATAGTTGATAGAATAATAATAAACGAAAATTCATATTGGACATAGGTATGCTTCAGAATATCCATTCCCTTTCATTGAGAGGAGGCCGTGACCCAGCATTAAGTGGGAACATTATAGGCTGATAATGATGTTTCAGAAAAGACACCACGTCCTACCAAGGTCATCGTTAAAATTACATCTTAGTCCATTGTATTCTAAACCAGTAATTATCGTAATTAATACCTACCTTCATATTTGAATTCAAAACTCATTTTCAAATCGATTCTACATTATTTGACGGTCACGCGATAATCGATTAACGAAACCAAACTACGAATATTGTTTCATGTTAAAATATAGTTTTATAAAGTCTGAACGTTAATGCGTTTGTTTAGCTTTTGTGGAGGTGAAAACATAGATAATAATATGTTATAGTCAACCCCGTATAATGGACAAAACTAGTTTTGACTTGTGTTAGTCAAAATCGTTATTAAGTAAAATGCGTATTTTTTTTTAATCTGTATTTTTATAAGGTTGTTGCTAAACCCGTTTGGATAAGCATTGTAATTTGAAAATCGCGTTCTGATACATGTGAATTTTATTAAATAAAGTTTTATGATTTTTGTTATTATTGTAAACCAGTATAAGCGGATCATTGTACGGGAATACTATACAAAGCAAGGCCATGTTATGAACTGAATGTTACTAGAAATGTATAGCTTGATAATATGTCGCTGAGTGTACCAATAGGACCATCAATATTTTAACGGTTGAATAATTGCACTGGCTCTCGGGATCTCGTTCGTTCAAACCCCACGTTGCACCCTTGCGGTGAACCGTATGTCTGTCTCAATCCTTATACTTCGATGCATCTTCGTTTCACCAATGATTTATATCCACTAGTGTACTATTCTATATTCAAAACCTTGTCAACAATAGGCATTACGACAGTATCAAAAAATTGCAAATCTATTTAGTCCGTCAGTTAGAGTATTAGAAATTAATGGACGCGTATTTTTTGTTTTTGTAAATCAATGAATATTGACAAAGATAAAACGCATCAAAACTCGGGAGTGGGGGGCTTGTGACGTCAGAACTAGCTAAAAATTGTACCTAGGCGTGACGTATTGAGAATTTTAAAAGCGTCATATCTTCGTCAATTTTGGTTTACGTAACAAAAGAAAAAACACAAGTCAAATATTTTTTGATAATCTAACTGACGGACTACTTAATTAGTTTTTTTTTGTCGTCTTGCCTATTGATGTTAATGTGCATTTTAGCATACCATAATCAGCCTTTATCGTTCCCACTGCTGGGACACACGGCCTCCTCTTTATGAGAGGGAATGCTTTATAATCCTGGATCGTGTAAATGAAGTTAATTTCATTTTGAATTTCAATATTTCTATTGTAAAGACATAAACAAAAAAAAATACCTGCCTTTTTTTATAATAGTGGTCGCAATCGCTATTGCTGATCATGAGGTCCTAAGTTTGATTCCTATGTCTGGCAAAGTTGTTAAGTTATTAAAAAAAATACTTTAAAAAAAAATGAATAATATAAAACTATATAATATAAACTAAATAAAATTATACAAAATCAGTGATTCATAAAAAAACGTAATTATTTAAATTAAATAAAAAACAAAAAATACAAGGTATTAAACTTCTATGTGTGGCTTTTAAAATAATTATCCAAAAACACATGTTTGTTTACATTTTTGGAAACTAAATTTCCAAACGCAGTGTAGGTACGGTAGTTTTTGTAAGCATAGTTTGCAAATGGTTTCCAAGACATTGTAAGTTGTGCTACAATAACTCTTGGTGTCGTGGACATGTGGTGATGTGATAAAAACCAGTAACAATTCTAGCAGCGTTATAGTGACGTCTGCTAAATGAACTTGCAGCTTCGCTGGACAGTCACGTACGTGATAAATAATAACGTATTGGTAATTCGCCTGTATTGTTTGTATTTTGAGAAAACATTTGGGATTTCGTATTACCGATTTGAATAACTCGGATTGGAGGCAAGATAATGCGTGGCCTGACTACGTAATAGTGAGGTAATTCTCACAATCCTGTTGGTAACAGTTTTCCCGAAAGCGATGTGATTGTGAGTAAACAAAGCCGAATTTGATGCTTCACTTACTGTTTATTTTTAGGGTTCCGTACCTCAAAAGGTATAAAAAGGAACCCTTATAAGATCACTTTATTTTCCGTCTGTCACCACCGATTTTCTCAGGAACGGGTGGACCTAGCAAGTTGAAATTTAAGAGATCTAATAGTCCCTATTAGTTGTATACCAAAAGTTACCTTAATTTTCATTTTTTATTTTAGGGAATTTTTCCTTTACATGTGCTGTTAGACCTCACTTTTAACCAAAATCGACAATTCTAGGTCAACCGGAAGTACCCTATAGGTTTTGGGTCGAAAACCTATCTATATGGTAGTCCCCGTTGACCTAGAATCACGAAATTTGGCGAGAAGCAATGTCTTACAGCACATGTAAAAGTAAAAATCTGAAAACCGTAAATATGTAGTTTAATAACAAAAATAAAACGTTTTACTATTAACATACTTCTTATTTGTGGTTGGTGCAATAGCAGTTTCATGGGATCGAACAGCAAAGTTAACATTGTGTGTTGAACCCTCGGTGCGCTGGTCCAATTCGCACTTGTTGTCTCTCACTCGACATCTGAACATAAAATTAATCAAAAGTGGACGTAGTGAAACGGTTTTAACTCGAGTGCAGCGTCTGATATATTATGTAGGTTTAAAAAATTACATTAAAATAATTGTCATAACATTGTTTTGCTGTTTATAAGGAACACGTGCTCAACGTGTATTGCGGAACGAGCTTGAAGATTAATTTTACCCGTTGTTGCCAGTTGTTGCCCGCAACTTCGTTTGGGTGAAATTTTTGATGCGTTCGTCTAAGAAAAAAGTAGCTTATGTGCTATTACAGACTATAATAAAAAAAAAAAAAAAATGTATATAAATAAATAAATAAATAAATAAATAAATAAATATCGCTGGACATTACACACAGCGCCATCTAGTGCCACACTAAGCAACGAGGCTTGTGTCGTGGACACCAGATAGTTGATATAATACTACTTAGATACTTTTTGTTTGTAAATACATACTTATTATACACATAAACATCCATGACTCGGAAACAAATAATAATAATATAATCTGTCTCTTTGTGGCAAATTTCATCTAGATCCGTTTAGCCGTTCTAGCGTGATTGTGTAAGAAACATCCATCTATCCAATTTTTCGCATTTTTAATTGTGGTAAGAAGTAAGATTAAGCAAAATATTGATGAAATCCTTTTGATTTCAGACAGTCCTATACACAAAAAGGCTTCATAATATGATGTAGGTTCTCGTACATAATAATTAGGTATTAACGGTCTGAGGGACCATACTTGGGGAAAACCTTTGCCATTTTTGGATCCAATCCCATCCTGAATAAATAATATTTTAGTACCTACATGCTTAGCAATATGTCATAGAATAAATCTCTAACAGAAATTCACAATCCACCTTTGATTTTACTAGAGAACGTACTGTGTAATAAAAAGAGATTGCGTTTGACAGTTACAAATGATCTGTTATTCTAATGTTTTGTGTATATAAACAACGCAATAAACCTTGATGAAAATAATGTCAAAATGAACCCTTTTAAATGATTAAAAACCGGTCAAGTGCTTGTCGTATTCGCACACGAAAGGTTCCGTACCACCAAACAATAATTAACACTAGGTACTTAGGTAATCGTATTATTATTAAAATCGAGAAAAAAGCACCGAAAACAAAGTAAATATAAGTCCCATGTATTAGGGGGCGGCCGTATTGCTATATATAAATCAGGCACAAATCCAGACTCCTGTCTGCTCTGCAATTGAGGAATTCTTGTTCGAAAAACCCAATAACACTTCTATACCCCACCTAGGAATCGAACCAATGCTCAGCAATCACGCTTGCGACCACAAGACCAACCGGGCACTCAAAGGAAAAAAAGAACATCATTACGAATAATCTCCAAAAGCTCAAACCAGTGATTTCCATCAAAATCTCTGTAAATTTTATAGCCATGCATTACTCATTTTTACATTTTTTACGACTAAACGTGCGAGTTTCCCGAATGGTTTCCATTGCAGTTGGAAACTGATTACAAATTTAAATGGGATTCGTATGCTAACGCGTATTGAGTGTGGGCTTTAGCTATTCTTGTTTTTGTACTGGTTTTTCGGTCTAAAATACTTTTAGGTACGGCTATATTTAGACTCGGGAATATTATTGTACGGATACGATGACGTGACATCAATCAGTAGTTACTTGCTTGATTTGGCTTGTGTTCTGAAAATCTGAAATGTTTCAGTATCAGTTCTGAAAATGTTTCTAAAATCTAATTAGTCCGTCAGTTAGATTATCAAAAAATATTTGACACGTATTTTTTCTTTTGTTACGTAAACAAAAATTGACGAAGATACGACGCTTAAAAAATTCTCAATACGTCACGCCGTGCTATAATTTTTAGTGCGTTGTGACGTCACGAGCCCCCACTCCCGAGTTTTGATGCTTTTTATCTTTGTCAATATTCATTGATTTACAAAAACTAAAAAATACTTGTCCATTATTTTCCAATACTCTAACTGACGGACTAAATAGATTTGCAATTTATTGATGCTGTAAACTAGCCTATTATTTAAGGTTATTGACTGACAGAAATAACTAGCTATTTCTGTACCTATTGACGTAATTCAGGTCTTTTATAGGATTCCTTACCCGAAGGTAGGTTGTTCAACGGGATCCTGTTAGTAAGCCTCCACAGTCCGTAAGTCAGCGGGATGTATCTCATGATCCGTAATAAGTAGACTGTTGAAATTTTCACAGAATGTGTATTAAAATTTCTGTTGCCACTATAACAACAAAACACAATTAAAAATTAAAGGGGGCTCCCCCCTACTACGATGGTACGGAACCCTTTATGCGCGAGTCCGACTCGCACTTGGCCGATTTTTTGTGGATGCTATATCCCATCTTTCGTGCCTCTGAAAAACTGAGTAAATATGACAGAAAGTAGGTAAATATCCTTCGCACATTCGTAAAAGATTAATAAAATAAGTAAACATAATCCTCCACGCTTCGCCAATTCCCGCATCAGCAAACATTTATTCTGCGGCGTACGTCAGAAAAAATAGCATTAACACACTTACCTACTCGTACTTGTTGAATACGTCGGCAAACATTGATAACGTATGCTAAATATATTCATACTCTTACCGACGTCTCTGGAACGGGGAAGTTGCACGGTGCACAGATTAAAAAGAAGCTCCTCCTCGTATATGTTATCTTAGTACTTTGAGTTCTTACGGCGTATTTGTTCTCTGAGAATTAGATAAGAATTTGTCTTCTAATCTTTAACTTTACCTTAGCAGTTTTATTAATGCCGAGTCCACAACCTCTGGCGATGCTATTTGCGACACGACTTGCGTCATGTGACACGGCGTTACTTGTTTCCTTCGTATAAGTATAAAAAATGAGTACTAATGAGGAAGTCTAGTTTAGAAATGCGATCACCCCATGGTAAGAGGCAAATTGAACATCAATATCAAGCTTGAACGGTATCGCCTGATGAAGTCTACGCTCCTTCCAGCACAGATCCAAATCCAAAACCCCGACAGCTTTCAGCTTGAACTCCAGATCCGTTTCGAGTGCCTAGGAAGCTCAGTGGACGAAAACAACGATGGGTTCGTAGAAACTTTTATACGACCGGGTCTAAGTTCTTCAAGGCACGTCGTACAGATCAGAACAAGAGGCTCTCCGATCACACTCTCAAGCTCATGAAGGAGCGGCATGAGATGATCCTGCAGTCTTCAGACAAGGCTTGTAAATATCTCAATAGATGGATCTCTAAATCCTTGAAAAGGTATCTCCGCCGCTTTAATACCGAGCGTATTAAAAATGCGATTAAGCGGAATAAAGGCTCCAAGGTATATGCAAGAGATCTGGCTATTGGGCAGAGCCAGCTTACGAAACTGATCTTAACCGCCAAACCGAAGCTTCTGAGGGAAATCAAGAGCTTCTATGGACAGTTGTACATGTCAACCAGTAAACCCATCGTAGATCTAGCAAACGACCCAAGAGCTAGACTGACCCAACACTATACCGAAGACATCCCGGACCTCAGCCTGTACGAGATTAGGATGGCTCTGAAGCAGCTCAAAAACAACAAGGCACCGGGTGATGACGGAATTACGGCCGAACTCCTGAAGGCGGGTGGAAAACCGGTACTTAAGGCCCTTCAGAAGCTGTTTAATTCCGTCATACTTGAGGGAAAAACGCCACAGGCATGGTGCAGGGGTGTGGTGGTACTCTTTTTCAAGAAGGGCGACAATGCTTGGTTGAAGAATTATAGGCCCATCTCACTTCTAAGCCATGTCTACAAGTTGTTTTCAGGAGTCATCACGATTTCCAGCCTCCCGAACAAGCCGGTTTCCGAAAAGGCTTTAGCACCGTGGACCACATACATACGCTGCGGCAGGTTATACAGAAGACCGAAGAGTATAGCTTGCCCCTCTGTTTGCAGGTTGCGCTTTATCTTCTCGTCCAACTTACCGCAGCGTCTCAAGACGAAAGTCTATGACCAGTGTGTGTTGCCAGTGATTACATACGGGACCGAATCGCTCACAATGTTATGAGCCTCATCAGAAGGGTTAAATTCACCCAAAGGGCAATGGAGAGGGCTATGCTCGGAGTTTCATTGCTCGATCATAAATGAAGACATCGAGAAGAGAACCAAAAAAGTAGAGGAAGATCAAAAATGATATCGCACGAAAGGCGGTGTCTGATGAGATGACGAGTAATAGAGAAGTATGGAAGAAGAAGACATGCCGCGCTGACCGTAAATAAATTGGGCCAAGGGCAAGAGAATCATGACTGTCTATGACCTCTAACATTATAATCTTTCATATGTCAAGGCTAATAATACCACCACTTCAATATATTCTAAGGGTGCCATTATGATCCGGATACATTTGATAACGCCCAGGCCCATCACTTTGATGGCCCACTTACGGTTAATATAGTAAGCACGTATTTCTAATTATATCCATTGTTTATACACTATGGGAAACAAAAGAACAAAGCCATGAGAAAGAAAAGTAACACTATTAATCTGTGTACCTACTGATGACGTCATAGTGGCCTCGAACTACTCTACTCGAAGGAAAGTCTTACTAATTTTAGCACGAGGAAACGTCATTGACAAGTATCACATCTCCTAAACGACCTTGCTAGTTGTATTGTCAAAATCGGTATGCAATGTGACAATCTTGCGGACCTGCTGCGGACACTAAGGCACTGACAGATACTTCAGGAAGTATTTGTATGATGGTATCCTGTGTTGTGGAGGAGCTCGTGGCTAAATATTAACAGCCACTAGGATCTTTAGGTTAAGCTGCCATTGTCTGGGTTGGTTCGTAGATGGGTGAGCACCCCATTTTTTTTTTTTTTTTCGGATGGGAAATCATCAAATTACTCCTCCCGCTCTGGGCGGAGCAGGAGGGAGTGTCAGACTTTTATTGACTAAAACCCATCCATGTTCCTTCATCGCCCTTTGTTTTCCGGGGTCACGGTATCTATGGGTGAGCACCCCTTACATACTGAGTTTCCTCCGTACCTCGAAAGCATATTAAGCCGTTGGTCTCAGCTGTCATTTGTAGATCTTTGAAAGCCGCTAAGTAGTCAGTGGCCCGAAAGTCTGACAACCAGTCTTACCAAGGGGTATCGTATTACCCAGTACTAACTGGGTTGTGGAGCTCAGATAGGTAGTCGCTCCATGTAAAATACTAGTATTCAGCTGCATCCAGTTATACTGAAAGCCGACCCATAGTTAGGAAAAGGCTAGGCAGATGATGATAGTTTCCGGTATTGCGTTCACAATAAATTTGTCCGGGCCGTTTGACCGAATCTTTTGTTGAGAAGGGATTACTGTCGAAAATATATAACTTTTGTTCTGTCATAATCAACCGCATTTTCAACATAGTAACTCGCCTTGCTTCGTCCTTCATTCCATTTACAATACTTATTTGGTTAACTGACTTTTATCATGTCCACGATCTTGAAAACAACCATTTATTGAGTGAAGACATACCATAACGTGTCAAATACTTCAATTTCACGTTGCCAACATAAACAAGCGGTATCAATACAGAAGCGGAAGCCCCTCCCATGCTGATAACATAATATTTTCATCGAGTATACCCTTTATTCATAAAAATACCCTTAGAAAAAGCCATAAATCTTACCTGTCATTATCATATTCGGACACAGTTATGCAAACTAGAACCAACCCACAAAAAGGGACTTTCGAGTTAATTAAATTTTTGTTTCTAAAGTGTGTAGGAATAATTAGGTGAGTTATTTGAGATTAACAACTTTAAAACGTTAAGGTTGGTATTGATGACGATACAGGACAACTAGAGTATTAGGATTTTTGGTATATTTTAGTATCTATTTTCGATCAAGAACCTGATGGTTCCTTATTGTAAAATTGCTGTTTTGTGGGTTGGTTCTTTATTGCAATTGTGTTTAAGTTTTCAAGTAGGTAGATTGCTGTGAATAAAATTAAAATACTTATCATTTAATCATATTTTTATTTACTTGAACATACATACTAATTTTACACATAATAATAAATTGTACATGTAACAATTTACACAAGCAAACCGCTATTGTTCATCATCATCCTACATAACGTAATCGCCATCGTTCACTTCTACCTCAAAATCTACTTCACCAGAAAACCCGTCTATGTCATCTTCAACAGTTACATCTCCCGTAAACTTTTTGTAAAAGTCATGGGCATCTTCTGGTATAAGATGCAACAAGCTTTTTAAGTCATTTAATTTGGCTTCGGGGATGGGTTTCCCATTAGGCCAAAGCGGATCCATTAATTCTTTGGTTAATGAGACTGTATTTCCTCGTAATTTTTTCTTTAAATTTACTTCTACATAGTCAGAATCCAGATCAGATCGCATAAAAATCGAAAACTCATCTTGTTTCCTAATCATTATCTCTTTTGTTTTAAGCCAAGATACTTTTGATCCATCAATGGCTTTCTTTCTGTTTGTTATTCTCTTTTCTAGGTTAGCACTTGACAAAAAGTCCTCTTTTCTCATTCTATGAACTTGCATTGGTTTATTCTTTTTGCAGGTTTGCATTATTCGCATGTAGTCTTCTGGCGTGTATATTCTTTGCTGCAATTTAAAAGCACATTCGATTCGGCCAAAATCGGTATCATTAGGCAGGAAACTGTGGCCCGATTCCAAGAAGCGAAGCCTGATTGTTTGGAGTGTTGGGTGATCGTATAATAAAGCTTTCAGCATCAACGTCAGCTTAATATTTCGGTTTTGACCACCGCAAGAGTCACTCCAAAGTATAAGGTTCTTTACACCGTCGTTGCCAAGTCTCTCCATTACATGCTTAAGAAGGCAGGAGCCCACTTCCTGAGCTCCTCTACCCGCTTCTCCTTCCACCCAAACGTTGCAATGGGCCTGGTCGTTGCTTCCTGAGTGGATTCCCAAGTTGTAAACCCACAGCTGTCTTTTATAAAATACCACATTGGTGGGTATACGCGGAAGGGGTAAAGTTTTTTGCAGGTCGAATGTGATTGTTTCCGTGGATGGATCTTCTCGAGCTAATTGCATATCATTTTTGAGTTGGTTTTGCAATAATTTTGCTTTTTGTAAGTGCTCTCTGTGAGCATCTTCCACCAAGGTCTTTTCTTCTTCTGAGCCTTGTTTCATTTTACTAGAATAGTAGTCGCATTTGTTGCATGTATCCTTTTTTAAAGGCTTTGTGCGAAGATTAAACTTCGTTAGAAACACACGTTTAACTTTTGCAAAAGAGAGAACTTCCTGTCCAGACGATTTCGCTTCGTCGCTGTATAATTCATAAATTTTGCTAAACGTCATGTCAGATCTCAAAAATTTTGCGTCGTTACAATCTGCTCGACGATAGTGGGAGACATATGTAGGAAGTTTCTGTATTACGTTTATAATAAACGCTTCGCTTTCAGAAGTGGCTTTATTATGGCCACCTTGTCTTCCACGCATATCTTTTATGCAATTATCGC
The DNA here is from genome assembly GCA_941918905.2 of Xestia sexstrigata. Classification (NCBI taxonomy): domain Eukaryota; kingdom Metazoa; phylum Arthropoda; class Insecta; order Lepidoptera; family Noctuidae; genus Xestia; species Xestia sexstrigata. The sequence goes on from OW799211.2 coordinate 16,890,284, forward strand.
GTTTCTTACACATTGATGTATTTACCCTTTTGGAGGTAGTCTGAAGAGTGTTTAAAAACATTTTCTTGCAAACATGTACATCCTTTAGATAATATTGTCGAGTGAATGTCTTCTTCTTTGAAATACCAGTACTAGCAGAAACATATGACCGTTTTACTGGTATTTCTTTCACGCAAGCTGCAATGAACATATTTTGTGCTTCATAAGTGCCTAAAGCATAAAATTTTTGAAATTCTGTTAATCTATTCTCGCTGGAAATATTCTCTGAACATTTTTTTGGACAGTTGCAGTTATAATATACAAATGGCTTTGGGTCAATGTTTTGTTTCCTAGAGTTAACATAGGGTAAATTTTGGTATTTTCTCTTCTTCCTCTCTTCTCGATTGTGTTCACCATATTTTCTCTTTCTCCCCTTTTTCGGCCTACCTTGCGATGATCTAATGTTTTGAGAAGTGTTCACTGGCGGGGTTTGGTCAGCATCAGCAGGCGATTCATACTGGTTTTCTGCTATTGTGGTAATCAATGATTCTGACAATCCTGAACAGCTAGTATCACTTCCACCAACGTGATTATAACAAACAAAGTCCGGATCCTGTACTGAGTCGTCACTATTCAACACGATTTCAGTACTTTTGGAAGGTGCTGATGAAACTGTTGGACGGTTTTCATCAACACTGAATGTATTTTTGGGAGTTCTGCAGTCATTTTTAAACTCTTCCGTTAAAATATTAAATAAGTTAGTTGTCTCTGGTGACATTGGATGCAAAGGAGACGAGGGGGCATCGATGTTGGTACTCTGCGTGGGCCTTGGAGTAAGCGGTGAAGAAACTGGAGATTTAATGCTTTTCTCAGCAATGGTTTCATGAGGCTGATCGTGGGGTTCAGGAGATTTCATACACTCGTCATTGCTAGGAGAGGAGTTAATATATTGTTTTTCATGCACCCGTGCATTAAAATTGCTAGCCGGTCTTGGTGTTAACGGAGAATAAGGTGGAGGCTCTATACTTTTGTCTCCAACATTCTCGTCAGAGCTGTCAAAGTCTGCATTAACCCAAGCAGAAGCAGAAGGCAAAGCTGCAGAAAACACAAAAATGTTAACTTCTGATATTCTAGGTAGTATTTTGAGTGATTATAAAAACTAAAAGCATTGTGTCTGCTGAGGCATGCTCACAGAGAGCACTTAGAAAAGCAACATTTTATCAAAACCAGAAAAAAAGTGACATGCAATTAGCTCGAGAAGATCCATCCACCGCTAATACGCGAAACAATCGCTTTTAACCTGAAAAACTCCACCAATTCTGTGTATACCTGTGTATATCAATGTAGTATTTTATAAAAAAAAGCTATGGGTTAACAAAAGCATTCTAAAGCTCAACACCTCAATATGATATTGAAGCTTACTGAAATCACAACAGATTAAGATTCCGATTCCATTACGGAGATTTCGATTAGATTAGTTCGTTAACATAATATTAGCCTACCGGTGTCATTATAATAAAGAATGTTCACTGAGAGCAGAGCAGACACGATACTTTTAGCATCTAGGGATCGTGCAATTATTTCGTGTGTAAAACTGTTTCGATACATTAATCCCACATCTACAATGTGCGTGGATTGTGCTCTTAGCTAACGTACCTGTTTTCAGCTTTTTTGTGGGGTTGCGTTGTGGAGAGTTCTCAATAATATCTGCAATAAAATTATAATAGGCAAAGTAGGTACATAGTGCTTAGGCAACAAAAGTATATTTTCTGTTTCACAAAATGAGTGTATGTGTTATTAATTCTTTTGTCAGCATTTTTTACAAACTTACAATCATACCAAACAAAATAGAGTTCTAACCAGATTTACAACAGTTATAGAGCGGACATTGGGAACATTGTCATACAATAATAAGAATTTTCATCCCGAACATAATTTGATTTTGACACACGAATCCTACCTAACAAGCGACCATCTGACACTAGACAGAACGACTTGGTAGTGTGTTAATAAGTTTTGGATTACGATTTTCTCCGTCTTATCCCGTCTCGTTCGTAAATATTTGAATGTCTTTGGTTCTAACCTTATTTTGAGGTTAGAAAAACAAATAATAATGAATTACTTACCCTCAGCGCTGTCGTTTTTGTCTTCATCGTCCGAGCTGTTTTGTAGGCACGCACTTATGAGTGCTCTTGTTCGAGCATTCATCTTTTTGTACATGTTGTTACTAACTCAAATTTAATTATAAAAAAGACGTAGTTACAGTAACTGTACAGTAGAAACGAATGTGTTAGAGTTACCAGCTAACAATTCGTGTTGCTATTTTCAAAAATTCATGGTAGGTAATAGTAGAATAAGTTAATAGGTACTTGGTAAATATCGTAATCATCAGTGCAAATATGATTTTATGTACTTAATTATCATTACTAAACACGCACAACACTGTATTAGTGACCTAGGAAGGTAGGTACCTTTCTATTTTTAGGAAACATTCTACTTTGTCAAACGCAAAACAAACCCAAGCTTCTTAGTTCATTATTTTACTACTGATTTTACAATATGTGATTACCTGTATGGAACTAAGCATCTTGGTTATTTTATAAGCTGCTTTATTTGTTATGAAAAATAGAACCAAACATCATGGTTCCCTTTAGCAAGAAATAATCAAACACAAATTTGTCCGTTTATTTTTTAACAAGAACCACGCGGTTTGGTTCTATTTTGCTTAATGAAAATGCTGAAGATCTACAGGTACTATGCGACATGGGTCTGTTTAGCTTTTAAAAAGTGACTATATCTAGGGTTGGTATCCTTGGCGGCTTTCATTATTATGAGTAAAAATTGTCTCAAGCAGCTTGATTCTTTTTTAAGTATATGAAAGTTGATTCGTAGATTCTGTTGGTACCAATAACTCAATTTCACCATTTGTGTGGGTTGGTTCTAGTTTGCATAACTGTGTCCACCATATTCTTTTCATTATAAAGACGACCATCCATATACTCGTACATAGAGCAATGAGGTTATAGAACTGAAGAAGAAGTTTTATAAATAATTTTGCTGACGGAAAAGATAAAATAATTATGAAAGCGCTATGTGTTCAAGTTAAATGAGTGAAGTTTTGTTAATGTCTTAGTGTAGTGGTTGCTACTAAAGGTTTGCCATTATCGTTTTTTTAGATGAGAGAAAATGACAAAAGTAAAAAATGTATTGAATTGACATTAAGCTATTAAAACTTTTGTCAATTCCAGTGAAAGTAGTTGGAGTGCGAAGTTGAAATACGAAACGCTTTGTAAGCGATTGCAACGAGTGATTGAAGCGCTTTGTACTCGTTAGAGTCACCAGTATCATAATATTTTCGTCATTCAGTAAAGGACAGGTCTGCGTACCTATTCCATGATAACAAACATCACTGTTCACTACATCTTTACAAACCACAGCACCTAAAATAACCAAGATATCCCTCCCAAAACAATCATCCATTAATATTAAAAGAGACTTAAAACCAAATAAGATATTAGTCTGCAAGCGGTACATAAGATTCAACTTATATTTAATTGAGCGGAGATACTATTTCGAACAAGCAACTCATTACGGTGCTCTTTCTAATTACTGCTGCCCTGGTACGCAGGAGATTATACAACAGTATAATACTGGACTTAGGTATACAGTTGTTTTGAAGTTTTGTAATACTATTTATTTGAACTAAGCTTGATGTTAGAGTTGTTTGAACGCTAGATTGTTTTCATTGTTGTTTTGTTTTCGGCTTTGTATGGAAGACGTACTTACTCTCACCCTTTTCATACGTCAGAAACCACAGATTTTCGTGCTTTCTTAACTCTTGGTCACAATCTACAAGCTTAAGAAAAACGCATGTTGCGACGGATAGCTGCGAACTTGAAAATCTTAGAGTATGCTATGAGTTACTTCGGTACTCACGTGAAAGAAACATGTAACAAAAGTCGCATTGCCTGAGGTCGCACATATGGCATTGCTTCCACATTCACTTGAATCTTCATCATCTGGTCATTAAAGGGTGCGGGTGGCCTCACCCTCTCTTTTCATAGGATATCACCAATAAGAACTTGTAACATTTTGGTTAAATTGAAATAAATAAATCAATCAATTAGCAACACTATTGCTTTAAAGATACAAATTGAGGAGCTCATGGCTAACAACATCGCAGGTTGATCGAAAGCTTTACTGAACAATTTGTCTTTCTCTGTCGAACCATAGAAGGGTTTGATTCACTTCGAGACCGCTTCGTGGTTCAGAGGTCATGATAAACTGTCGGTGGCCACTGTCTATGGGTACCTAATTAACTAATCCCTACCTCTCAAGCGACACTATCTTCAGGGATCACGGCCTCGGGTGATAAGACTCGCGTCGAGTTACACGCGCGCACGTCATTTGTTTCTGTCGCGCGAATCGGTGCCTTGTGAAAAGTTTTTTCTTTTGTTTTCTTCACAGTTGTGGTCGCAAGACGCGTGAAGTTTGTGGTCAATTGTTACAATTTGAAGAGACGATGACAGCTTGACATTTGAAGGCAAATTTAAATTCAGTAACGTTTGAAAATTTGATTTTGTACGTCGCTAAAGGCAGACATTTAGCCCGAATATCTGACAGGCCAGTATGAGGAGGTCGGTCGGGGATGGAGGTAGTTGTGTTGTGGTTTTTTTTCTTAATTTTTTTTTTTGTTAACGGTCGATATCAATTCAAAGTAGGTACCCTTAGAGCAAATTGAGCAGTTCATTTTATCATAATCAAGTTCGACAAAAAGAACTTTGCTGGTGACACCATTCATAAAAAGCGATATTCGATCCAATGCAATGTTTTATCTGGTTGCTGCATTTTTTTAACCAGTCAGTATTCCCAATGAAACAACTGTGGAATACTCGCAGGAATTCGTGCAAAATGCAGCCCTTTGTGATTATTTGCATTTCGAAAATTCGCATAATTTCCCTTAATATGTGTTGCTTTCGTTATTTAAATTCTCGCACTGAGCGGCCATATTTACCAGTCGGTGAAATCGCTCTACTTGCTACCATGTCAGGAGTATTCCCTAACGAACGAAAGTTCACTAACTACTGATAGATAGCTCCATACGTGACGTACGAAGGTCCCTATTGGTTTACCTAATATACATTACAGCTGATCAAATAATAGCTATCGTATAAATGTATACAGAACTCACAATCAACGCAATATCGTTCGTTACTATCGAGTAACTCAAATCGAATAGTACAATTTCGTTTGCCAAACACGATATATTTGACTCGAACAAGATCTTTTATGATTGCATTGACATTGAAATCTAGGTATTAGATACATAAGAAATTGCCCTATACCTGACCTGATTGACATCCCTCAAAGACTTTGTTTCATCATGAATTATTCAACAAAAAACAAATAAATATATTCACACGAGTCCCGAAGGAACATGTGGTACAACAAAGAGATATTTTTTAGATTAAACGTGAGACAGGCACGCCATGTCGCCGTTATATGGGATTCTTGATAGATGGGTATCAAGGCCCCATAGATATGCGAAAGGTATTGCGTTTAGAGGTTATAAAGGGTGCGAAATGACCTTCATGGTTTGTGTCAATGAATGCATGACGGGTAATAAAACTTGCGAGAGTTGCTTACCTTCTCCTTTTAGACAGAACACCTTCCAGCATTATAAAACCTTTGTAAATAAATCATTTGTAGGGTTTTACGGTGCTCATTTGAAAGGAATACATGAATTTTATATCAATGAAACAGCTAAATATTTTGCTTTTATTAATTTTATGTTGAAATGTTATATTTGTTGTTGAATAATTGTGGATAGTTTACTACCTGTAATTACTTAATATATCAACGTAGCTTCAACTTTATTTAACACGAATCAAGTTGGGGTTTTGGCTATACTACAAATAGTTACAGACGCTTTAGTTCCAAATATTGGCAGACACATAAACACAGAACTAAGGTAAAAGGTCCGTTTTTCAAAACTACGATTACAATTAATTTTCTAGCTCATCGTCATCTTGATCTGTCTTGCCCCTATCCTTAAGAGCGGCCAACCCGCCATATTTTTCGCGAGAATTTTGACAAACGCTCGTGCGTGATTATGACGTTGTTACACATATATCTTTATTTTTTTTGAACTGATAGGTATCTTGTGCACTTTATCTAGGCTTCTATCGCAGCAAAAAATTAAAATTTGTGGAACAAATTCAGTATAAGCCTCCAAAAATTGCTGTTTTGCACAAATTTTACCTCAACTTTGGCCGTTCATAATGTACTCATAAATTGTAAAAGTAAAAAAAAATAGAAGCCTTGCAAATGTAGTGGAGATTCTAAATAACAAATATTTGTTTCACAAACTTGTAAGACTTATTCAAAAACACGTATTTCCTGGAACAAGTTTTATAAATTTTCGAACACCATCTTTCGTTCAATGTCCTCGCGTTAGTCGGTATCAGGTGCGCGGGTGACGAGTAGTGCGGGGTCGGGTCTAGGTAAGACAGGGCAGTTGAAAAAATATCGCCGCGATGGCTCTAGGTGAAACAACAAGCTTTTTGACCATCCTCGCGTTGACGAAAGGCCGGCCGGGAAGGGCCCTCTTAATTGGCTGTATGATTAGATAAAATAGTTTAGGTTAAGATTTTATAGAGCTGTGGATTTTGTAATAAATAAATAAATCCCAATTTATTTGGGGTTAGCACTGTATATTTTCTTCTACCGTTCTCCACCATTAGTTGAAACCTCAGTAGTTACAACTTTCTCACAATTCAACCAGCTTTAAAAAAAAAATGTGTACTAAAAAGTATTTTTTTAGTTTAACATAAACAAAATATGCCTTTTTTATGAGCACTTTGCGCTCAGCGGGAGTCAATAATAGTCTTGTATCTTAAACAAAACATAAAAATACTTAATACCTTTTTTTCACAATATTAAAATCCAAATGATCAAATCCCTGTCTAATCGTTCCATGTTCTGTGAGCGAGCAACAAGTAAGGTTGTAACGACCTACATTCGAGCACGCTCTTTCGATATAAAATGTCACCCCAAGTTACAGTCCAAGCTAGTACTTTATAACCTGAGCAAACGGCGACGGGCCAAGTAAACATCTTGCCTAATTAAATGGCCCTAATTATTTAAACAGACAGTATAAACTTCTTGGCGAGTAATGGAATTATTGTTAAAGTAATTTGTGTGAAATGTCTTTAGCATTATTTTAATGAATTAGGGTTAGGAAAGGAAAGAGGAGTTAGGGTGTTTTTTTTTATTCATTGTTGGTCATCATACATTCATAACTAGTACCTACAATAATTTGAATTTCATTTCAATATTTTTTTCATCGATTAAAATACTCGTAGCCAATAATAATACGGCTAGACAGGTTAATACTGAGAAGAGATATAGAGAAGTAGAGATATTGTATGGAGAAAGAAGGTCTGCTATACTGGCCATAGATTTAATTGGTAACAGAGGGAGAGTCCGTGACCGCCAGAACTACGTCATTTTATAAAAGCTATTATTGTTGTTAATGTTTTTATTTCAATGAGTAAAAGACTGGTTGTTGTATATGATGAAATTACCAATCATGCATTTTCTAATCGTTAATGACAGGACACTCTCAATTACACTTTCACTTCAGCTTCAACTTTTTCACGCGACATAGGTACGGTGAGGGGTTATCTAAGGACTTAAAGCGCAGGCCAAACCCTGCCAGCAAGCGAGCGAGCCGGGCGACATATTCGTAAACAGCCGACACGTTAGCCATTCGGGAAATTTCGGCTGCCGCTCGGGGGCTTGGTTTATACCCGACGTGTCGTGACAACTCGTCTGCTATATTTGAGGTTGATTGATAGTTTCTCTGAATGGCTAAAAAAAATAACGGGTTGCCCCAAATCGGTTTAAAAAAGTCAAAAAAAACAGAATGACTCGATACCCGACGTGTTAGTCCGACACGTCTGCTGTTTACGAAGTAACTTCGGGCATCTTACACGTCGGGTATTTACGAATATGCAGCCGGGCGCACACCACGAACTAAAAAAGTGCCGAACCAAAGTTTGAAAAGAGGAGAAACGATGTTCGCCCGGCGCGCTCGCTCGCTAACTAGCAGGCCGTGTGGCCTTTTTTTTTTTTTTTTTTTTTTTTTTTTCGGATGGGAAATCATCAAATGACTTCTCCCGCTCTGGGCGGAGCAGGAGGGAGTGTCAGACTTTTACTGACTAAAACCCATCCATGTTCCTTCATCGCCCTTTGTGTTCCGGGGCCACGGTATCTCTTTCGAATAGTCCCGCAACCCCGGCAGGCATCGGTCCTTTCGGACCCCTTCCTTTTTGCTGACTCTCTTTGAGGCGCGCGTGGAACACGAACGCGCCGTCGACACGGCCTGTCGTCATGAGACGGACGGACGGCGAGCTAGCCCATAGCCCACCGTCCACAGGCCCGCGCCTACGGTGGCCGGGGGCCACGTGGTGGCCCCCGACGCCCGGGGCGTCTCCCGCGGAGGCCGTGTGGCCTGCGCTTTAAATCTTTGGTACCACACCCCATTAAATTGAACTAATATGATATCAATATTGGTATCAAGTACAATATTTGTATAAAATATTGAACAGAAATCGTAATCCTAATTTATTAACACAACATTTGACCCTGCTCCGCCCACATGCAATGATGGAGCCGTAAACTCTTAACAAGTAGTATGTATGAAGTTAATTAGCAAAGTTACCAGTATCTAACACATGGCTGTTCTCAGGTGTAGCTTATGTAGCTTCACTTTATACCACATCGAGTTGAAAACAAACTTCACATTCGTGTTTTGAATTTAACGTGAAAATATGTGCGTAAATTATGCTTTGAAAAGAGAATTTATTTTATGTGTTTATTTTGATACTAATTGGAGAGAAATTTTTGCTCAAGGTGTTTAATGATTTTTGTTTTTGTGACCTTTGTTTTTAATAGATATAGTAAGCTGTTAGTAATATTTATGAAAGCATAGCGGTTATCTTTGTGACTGTCTTTAGAAAAAAACAGTCTTGCGGTGTTGTGACAAATGACAATGCAATTGGTTTTCAAAGTGTCCGTGTGAATCCTTAGTGACTTTTTGTTGGTGGATGTCATTCCTGCACATGACAGTTTTAACACGTTTTTATTAGCTTCTGCTGTAACGAACTATGTAAAAAAATCTTTTAAGTTAAAGACTCACTTTACTCATGGTTACATAAATTGAGAAGATTTGGAATGTCATTCCAAATCCAATATGGCAGACTCTCAAAGATGGCGAACTAGTTATTTTTAGGCATTCCCATATTATAAGTAAAAATGCGCCGGTGATTTTTTAAGATGATTTCTTTCACTGTTTAGAGAGCAGTGGTCATAAATTTCACAAAAAAAAATATCAAGGTAAAGGCAAAGCTAATAAATGAGTTTTAATACAAAAAATAATAATAATATAAAACGGAATGGCCCAGTGGTAACGACCTCCAAGTTACAAGTATGCCGTGATACTGAAAGTCATCCTATTAACTTAGTTGTTAGCTTAGCTCACCAAAGTAACCCAACAACTGTTGGGCATACATTGGAAAAGGTAACTCTAATCCTAACGACATAAACTTCTCTCCCCAAATTATTTATTTAAATAAATAAATAAATAAATATTGCTGGACATTACACACAGCGCCATCTAGTGCCACACTAAGCAACGAGGCTTGTGTCGTTGACACCAGATAGTTGATATACTACATAGATACTTTTTTTGTTTGTAAATACATACTTATTATACATACAAACATCCATGACTCGGAAACAAATGTCCATGTTCATGACAAACATTTGCTCCGACCGGGATTCGAACCCGGGACTCTAAGAACGTAAGGCAGCCTCACTACCGCTGCGCCATTCGGGTCGTCAAATTTATTTCCATTTCTGTCCAACTTTAAAAAAGGTGTTTATTTATACGTGTTGTTTGTATAATATTTTTAGTCGAAATAATGTCTACGTTTATGGCACAGTCGCACGTTTCATTTTGTCAACACGTGGTTGGGATGAAAAACGGGCAAAAAAAGAATTTGGATTTCCGTACCCAGATTTACTCTTCTTGCATGTGCGATATTTTAAAAAGTATGTCACATTTAAAAATAAAATATCTGTAGACAATGCAACGTTCATACATGATTGAATAGAGCAAATAAAAACTAAAACGGATTCCGTGAGGCACGTAAAAATATCTTTGAAAATGCTATTAAAATGGACGTCAAACGAAAAGTCGACTCGATAGCGGAAAAAATAGTCTGGACCGTTTTATTAATCTTGTTTGCATCGCACTGCCATCGGCACCGGCTATGTTTACGTTGGCTGCATGAACCTACTTGTATCTACTGCACACACTGACAAAGTGTAGTTTAGGGTTGGCAAACTGATGACGTGTGAAAAATGTTAGGAGTAAAAGTGTACTGCGCTGCATACTGCTGCGCTGCTGTGTAGTGTGTGTGTGTGTTGTCTGTGCTGAACTGACTGCATGGAATTTTACATCCGTATGAATTTGGGCCTCCTATTAGGCAATATTTAAATAGATTATTTTAAGGATAATATACCTGGGCGTCTTGACGCAAAATTTATTATTCGTGAAACTTCATGTTAAAAAGGCCGATGCGCGTAATTTACGTATTTTCCGAATTAAAGTTATTTATTATTAATTTATTTAAAATTACGTAAATAACACGTAGACAAAAGTTCTTAATTGTTTTTTAATACTTCGGCACTTTTTAGGGTTGCGTAGTCCTGACAAGGAACCCTTATAGTTTCGTCATGTCCGTCTGTCTGTCTGTCCGAGGTTTTGCTAAGAGACTGTTAGTACTAGAAAGCTGTAATTTTGTAGAGGTATGTATACCAATAACGCCGACAAAGTGGTAAAATACAATTTTGGAAAATATTTTTATTGGGGTAGGTAGCTCCCCTACATGTGAAGTATAATTTTAGTTTCATCGTCTACTCCATCGTGTGGGGTATCGTTAAATAGGTCTTTTAAAATGATTTAGGAGTTGCTACTGTTACTTTTCGATTAAATGCTCCATTTACGAATAATTAAACTTTAAAGTGCAAATTTTTGTGTAAGTAGGCGTCCTCCCCTTCTAAAAGCTAAACTGCTGGTTTGCAAAATCTGGAAAAAGTCATGATAATAGTGCATTTTTTGAACTTTTAAAGAAAACTATAGCGGTTAAAATAGCTTTATTAGTTTAGCAGTAATAGTCGTTGAACTTGGGTGTTGGATAATTTTGTACCAAATACAAAATCCTTAGAATACATCCTACAAAGTGACTAAGATGAAGTAGTTGCTTGTTTATAAAGAGTAAAGACTTGCATTGAAAAACTAAATCTAAAATAAAATAAAAAAACATAATAAATTATCATACGTTTCACAAAGCTGGCGATGTACCAACGGCCTATATTGTGATAACGGGCTACTACGGAACCCTACACTGCGCGTGGCCCGACACGCACTTGGCCGGTTTTTTATTTTGGTCAATTTGGTTTGTTAAATATGGTTCGTTATGTTGGCAACACCAACAAAGGATTTTTATTTTTATATACTCGCAACATTGTATGTGAGTCGTCAAGCGAGATCTGTGAAAGTAAACACGCGAGTTGTTCGTCCAAATAAATTATAGATTATTATTTCAAGAAGTTAAGAGTTTGCATTTACAGTCAGTCATCACGCACCCTACCCTACCACCGACGCCAACGACCAAACCAGCAAATCATACAGTCCACTCAATAAGATCCCAACATTTTGGTCCATCTCACCGGATTGGCGTGGTTTGTAAGAGGTGCACAATTATCTGCGTGTGTGGCAACGTGTGTGAATTCCAAGAAAGGACTTAGTACGAGCAACATACAGCGACAACTGCAAGCGTTTAAATTTCTAAAAGAAATTACGCAAGTCATCATAATTATCACGTGAGTTTTGAGTCGTCATCAAGATCAAGACAGGAAGTTCATATTTCCGTCCGCCATTGGAAATTTGGAGCCATTTTAGTTGCACGAATTATCTAATTTCCCATTGGCTGAAGAGCAGAGCGAAGCTAGCTGCGAGACGGAGGATTCTACTGTCGGCAACCTAACCACGCAAGACCAGCAGCCAACCGAGCGCGGCCGCGAGTGAAGAGCAATATCTTCCATCCCACTCGCACTTGAACAAGCCCACTATAGAAGTAAGAAGTTTTCGGAAGTTGGCAGCCCTGTGCAGCAGCATAGACAAATTGTGTGTGCGTACGATTCGATTGGATCATTTTTCTTGTAACTCGTTAGCAACTTTATACCGAAGCGTTATTTATGGTTCGGCGTACAAGCGAGTTTAGTGAACTTTAGTGTTTATTTTACGAAGTCCGCCATATTTTGCTGTACTGAATAGATATATATTAGTAGATAAAACTAATTAAGTATTAAGTGTTATCATAATAAGTTACCTAAAATAGGCAATAGCTGTGTGTAAAGCTTTAAGTGTTTACCATGGCAGAGCTCAAAAATCTTATAGCGTCTAGAGGATACGTGAAAGGAAACATAACTAGACTTTCAGTGCAAAGGTTTAAGGACGATACCTACCAGGGTATTTTAACCAAAAGGGAGCGCTTGGTAAAAGCATTTTCAGACTATGAAGCCTATAACATGTCAATATTAGCATTAGACCCCGAAGATAAGGAGGACTATGGAGAAGTAGAGGAAAAATATTACAATACTCTCGCTTCAATTAACGCAGAGATAGATAGGTCTAGTGCCACTCAGTCTCATGGTTCTGTAAAGGCTGAAGCTCAGCCTGCGAATTCTAAAATGCGTTTACCAGCTATTCAAATTTCGGCTTTTACTGGTAAGTACAGTGAATATACACCCTTTGTTAATTTATTCAAGTCTGTGATAAACAAGGACAGCAATCTAGATAACGTTGCTAAATTATATTATCTAAGAACATTTCTTAAGAATGAACCTTTGGATTTAATAAAGAATCTTCCACTTACTAGTGACAGCTACATAGAAGCACTAAGGCTATTAGACGAACGTTACAATAACAAATATAGAATAGTTAGTGATCATATTTATTCCTTGTTAGATATCAGTGTTCTGTCAAAATCAACACCACAGAACATTCGTGATTTTGTTTCTAAAATAAAACAAGGGCTAGCTGCATTAAAAAATTTAGGTACCAAAGTTGATGCTTGGGATGACATTGTGTTGTGTATTTTATTGCGTAAACTAGATAGCTACACTGCGCGCGCCTACCAGTTGGATCGAAATGCCGAGACAGCACCTTCCGTCCAGCAGTTTTTGGAGTTCCTTGAGAAACGTGCATTGGCATTAGAGAGCTCTGAACCTGCAGCTCCGGCAAAAAAGGCAGTGGTCAATGTAGCATCCACATCATCAGGTAACAAGTCATGTATTTATTGTAAAGTGAATGATCACAAGATTTTTAATTGTAAAACTTTCAAGTGTTTGCCAGCAAAAGAACGATATGAGTTTGTTCAGGAAAAGAAATTATGTCCAATATGTTTAAATCAACATGAAAAGAAATGTCGATATCATTTCAAGTGCAATGAGTGCAATAAACAGCATAACTCGCTCATTCACTACGAGCCATTACCATCGCCGGTGACTTTGATGTCCGGCAACAATTTAAATGAAATTTTACTTCCCACAGCAAGGGTCAAACTTGTGGGTAAAGACAACCTTGAAGTTCATGTAAAGGCTATTCTGGACTCAGCATCACAGACCTCCATGATCACATCTAAGGTTGTCAAACGATTGAAATTGGCACCTGTGCAAAATAATTTGAGCATCATAGGGGTCACAAATTCTAAACATTTTTCCAGTTTCTCTGTTCCTGTAGATGTTCATTCATTGACATCAAGTTATAAAACCTCAATAAATTGTCAGGTTGTTGAACAGATAACATGTAAACTCCCCCATGTCAGGGTGGATACATCTAAAATAAAAATACCAGCAAACATTGTGCTAGCAGATGAGCAGTACCATACGCCATCTGAAATAGATGTACTGATTGGTGCGGATGTATTTTTCCAGATCCTGCTGCCGCCTAAGGAGCCTAGCAGTTATCAACCACATATAGTAAATACAAAGTTTGGACACATTGTTGCGGGGACATTGCCTACGCAGCCTGCATCCAAAAATAAGGTTACCTCTTTGCTTTGCTTAACATGTAATTCTAATGTTAATGAAATATTAGCACGATTTTGGAAGGCTGAACATGTCCCGGAGACATTCAATGAAAATTTAACTGAGCATGAGCTCGCTGAAAGTATTTTTCGAGAGTCAGTCAAACTTGTAAACAATACATTTTATGTTGACTTACCATTAAAGGTGCCCATAGAGGAAGTAAATAATACCCTTGGTAACTCCTTTGATTCAGCATATCATAGATTTCTTAATTTAGAAAAAAAGTTACTGAAAAACCCTAAATTACAAGGTGAATATACACGATTTATTAATGAATTTATAACACTAGATCATGCTGAATATGTAGATCTCAAGGCTTACAATTTAAATAAGGATTCAGTGTACTTTTTGCCACATCACGCTGTAATTAATGAAAACAGCAAAACCACAAAGGTTCGAGCAGTATTTGATGCATCTATGAAAACAAAAAATAAAATTTCGCTTAATGATTTAATGTTAAATGGTCCTCCTGTTCAAAAGGAACTTTTTGATATCGCTCTTTTATTTCGCTTTGGTGATTATACATTTTCAACTGATTTGCAGAAAATGTATAGATGTATAAGGGTTAACTCACAATTCACACCGCTTCAAAATATTCTTTTCCGCAATGACCCAAATGAAGAAATAAAATGCTTACGCTTGAAAACTGTCACTTATGGTTTGAAAAGTTCGGCTTACCTAGCTACTCGTTGCCTGAATGAGCTCACCCAGCAATTTGGTACCATGTTTCCTCTGGGAGCTGTCATATTAGATAATAACTGTTACGTTGATGATGTGTTATATGCAGATTCTAGCTTACAAAATATGTTAAGTGCAAGGAGGCAGCTACAACAATTGCTTAGCTTGGGAAACTTTACAACTCATAAATGGGCATCGAATTCTTCTGCAATATTGGATGGTATTCCAGTGTCTCAGAGGCAGTTTGATGAGCTTGAATTACAAAATAAAGAGCGTAGCATGAAAGCTTTAGGGTTAACGATTAATATGGAAAAAGATTGCTTTATAATTCAGTGTCCTAAATTCTCTAGTAATGAGAGCCCAACTAAAAGGGATATTTTAAGTTATATAGCAAGTTTCTATGATCCCATGGGTTTTATCAGTCCTATAGTAATTAAGGCTAAGGCAATTATGCAACAGCTTTGGTCAAAAAAGGTAGGCTGGCTTGACGCTGCACCTGAAAGCATAAAGATTGATTGGCTTAAATTCCTTGAAGGTGTGTCTAAAATGCACCCAATTGAATTGACTAGAAACATTCCAGTTCCTGAGTCTGCTGTTGCAATACAGTTGATTGGTTTCGCTGACGCCTCCAGCACTGTCGGCTATGGGTGTTGTATATATCTACGCGTCGTTGATGAAGCGGGTAAGGTAACGGTTTCATTAATCTGCTCAAAGTCGCGAATCAATCCTATAAGTAAAAAAAACACTGTACCGCGTCTAGAACTAAACGCTGCTCTTTTACTTTCCTTATTAATAGATAGAGTTTTTAATACATTAAAAGTGAAAATCAAAATTGATAATGTTATATTATATTCAGATTCGAAAATAGTTTTAGCTTGGCTTAAAACTGAATTAACCAGATTGTTACCATATGTTGCGAACAGAGTAAAGATGATCAAAGAAAAAACATTAAATTGGAATTGGCAGTATGTCAAGTCACTAGAAAACCCTGCTGATTTAATTAGTAAAGGAGTAGATGCACGTGAACTGTCTTCGTGTTCCTTATGGTGGAACGGACCATCATTTTTACATTCCAGTAGGTACACATTCGCGCCTAATGCAAATGTTACATTGCCTGCTGACTTACCTGAGCTGAGAGCGAGCTTAGCTCCCTCTGATGCAGCGGTTTCTTTGAGCATTCAAAGAGAGCATGACTGTTTCCAAGCTCTAAGCAAAAATTCTAATCTTAATAAAATTATTAGGATAATGGCGTACGTACTAAGGTTCATACGCAATGTCAAACCAAGCAATGATAAAGTTCAAAGTTCTTTTCTATATAGTTTTGAGTTAAAACAAGCATTAATGTTAATTATTAAAAATGAACAAGCTATTCATTTCAAAGAGGAAATAAATGCATTACAATGTAGTACAAAGGTCAATGGCCCTTTAAAACCATTACATCCCTTTTTAGATAGCCAGGGTTTAGTTAGAGTAGGGGGTCGACTTCAAAATACAGATTTTTCTTACGCTCAAAAGCATCCCATTATATTACCTAAAAGGTCTTATATAACGGAACTCATAATTACCCATGAACACTTAAGGCTATTACATGGAGCTCCTAGATTAATGCTGGCTCATTTAAATCAACAATATTGGATTGTAAATGGTGTAAGAGAAATTAAAAAGATAACACATAAGTGTATAACGTGTTTCAGGTTGAAGGCCAGCACCGCAAAGCAGTTAATGGGTTCCTTGCCTCAACAACGAATAACTGCCGCCCGACCCTTTGCCAAGGTTGGCATAGACTTCGCTGGCCCCGTAGATGTAAAAAATTCAAGATTAAGACGAACCATAGTCTCTAAAGGTTATGTTTGTGTTTTTGTTTGTTTTGTCACAAAGGCCATTCATTTAGAGCTAGCATCAGATTTAACAACTGACACATTTTTAGCCTGCTTTAAAAGATTTATCTCTCGCCGCGGATTGCCCAGTGAAGTCTTTTGCGATAACGGCGGGTGTTTTAAAGGGGCAAGTAACCAGTTAGCTGAGTTGTACAAACTGAGCACCTCCTCGAGTCATCAAACATTGGTGCAAAACTATACGGCTCAACAAGGCATACAATTTCATTTTGTGCCGAGTTACTCGCCAGTGTTTGCTGGGCTCGCAGAGGCAGCCGTAAAAAGTATGAAATTTCATTTAAAAAGAATTGTTTTAAAAGCGTTATTAACATACGAACAATTAAACACTGTTTTAGCACAAATTGAAGCTGTGTTAAACTCTAGACCTTTAATGCCTATGTCTTCTGATAGTGCAGACTTTAGTTATCTCACTCCAGGTCATTTTTTAATAGGAAATTCTCTAGTAGCTTATCCGGAACCTAATATTACTGACACTTCTATTATTGGACTTAAGTATTGGCAAGTGTGCAATAAATTAACACAACAATTTTGGAATGTATGGCACAAATATTATTTAAATACTTTACAATGTAGACCAAAGTGGCGGGATGATTTGCCTAATGTAACTGAAGGTATGTTAGTTATTTTGAGAGAGCCAAACGCTCCTCGTTTGTTTTGGCCAATGGCAAGAGTAGTACAAATCTTTCCTGGTAAAGACAACAAGGTCAGAGTAATAAAGGTAAAAGTTCCCAATGGAAAAGTCTATACTCGCTCTTTGTCCAGTATATTTGTTTTGCCCATAAAGGATAATAATGTTCAAGTGTAACAGTGTGTTTATCCAATGTCTTAGACATAGAATTTATTTATAAGATACTTGATTTAGTTACATTTCCTTAGATACCTAATTTTAAGTATTGTCTTGTTTATGATAAGTAGCCTAAGATATTTTCATGTAACCAGATTTGTTTTAGTTCTTTTTCATTTACA
Organism: Xestia sexstrigata; assembly: GCA_941918905.2. Classification (NCBI taxonomy): domain Eukaryota; kingdom Metazoa; phylum Arthropoda; class Insecta; order Lepidoptera; family Noctuidae; genus Xestia; species Xestia sexstrigata. Next base: position 16,908,022 of record OW799211.2, read on the forward strand.
CTTGCTCTTTGTCAAGCAAGTACATGTGTTTTTGTCCCTAATGGATAATTAACGTTTGTAGTTATGTTCAATGTGCAATTAAACACATAATTTGTTTATAAGGTTTCGAGTTAGTTAAATTTCCTCAGACAATTTTAAAAATTGCGTAATAAAACTTGTCTTTAACGTCATGTAAACAGAGTTGTTTTTAGTTTATGTAGTTTCTAATAAGTTACAATTTGTTTTCTTGTGTGGTTGCGCAGCATGTTGGCAACACCAACAAAGGATTTTTATTTTTATATACTCGCAACATTGTATGTGAGTCGTCAAGCGAGATCTGTGAAAGTAAACACGCGAGTTGTTCGTCCAAATAAATTATAGATTATTATTTCAAGAAGTTAAGAGTTTGCATTTACAGTCAGTCATCACGCACCCTACCCTACCACCGACGCCAACGACCAAACCAGCAAATCATACAGTCCACTCAATAAGATCCCAACACGTTATTTCAATCGTTCCTACGTCGTTAAATACTACAATTCATATTTCCTACTAATTAATAGGTAATTACAGTACTTTCACGAGCTAATATGCCTTGTGACCGGGACTGTAGCTTCGCTCTATGTTTTTCTGACATTCAAAAATGCCTGTAATGGTCTAATTGAAATAAAATGCTTTGTTTGAGGTTGTGTTTGAATTTATTGTATTGATAAACATAAAAATAACACGCAGACACTTCCCATCCCTGGTGAAGACAGTAAATTATTACATTTAAATATGACAATGAGCATCATATCTCACTTGGTCTTTATTTATATAAATGATCTCCTTACAATCGCGCAAGATCAAGGTCTCCGAGTTCAGATCAATAAAAAACATGTACTTCCTTGTAAAATACGCCAGTCGGGTAAAAATTTACTGATAGACTGCTCATAAAAAAAAATTACTAAACGATCTTTTAAAGACTCATCGATTACCAAGGGCTTTCATTTTAATGACTGTTTAAATCTTTGATCAACAATTAGCAAAAACCTTCGATTTCACTAGAATATAGCAGTGGCGGTGGCGTGTCCGTCGGACAGCCAAGTCATAGGTCTCGAGTTCGAACCCAAGGCAAGCACGTCTAGGGCACGCCACAATAGTGGCGGTAAGTCCCCTCTTTGAGGAGTGGCTTGAGAGACGCCACGGCGTTCTCACCTTCCGCCTGACGCAGGTCCTCACCGGAAATTTCGGCTGCCGCTCGGGGGCTTGGTTTATACCCGACGTGTCGTGACAACTCGTCTGCTATATTTGAGGTTGATTGATAGTTTCTCTGAATGGCTAAAAAAAATAACGGGTTGCCCCAAATCGGTTTAAAAAAGTCAAAAAAAACAGAATGACTCGATACCCGACGTGTTAGTCCGACACGTCTGCTGTTTACGAAGTAACTTCGGGCATCTTACACGTCGGGTATTTACGAATATGCAGCCGGGCGCACACCACGAACTAAAAAAGTGCCGAACCAAAGTTTGAAAAGAGGAGAAACGATGTTCGCCCGGCGCGCTCGCTCGCTAACTAGCAGGCCGTGTGGCCTTTTTTTTTTTTTTTTTTTTTTTTTTTCGGATGGGAAATCATCAAATGACTTCTCCCGCTCTGGGCGGAGCAGGAGGGAGTGTCAGACTTTTACTGACTAAAACCCATCCATGTTCCTTCATCGCCCTTTGTGTTCCGGGGCCACGGTATCTCTTTCGAATAGTCCCGCAACCCCGGCAGGCATCGGTCCTTTCGGACCCCTTCCTTTTTGCTGACTCTCTTTGAGGCGCGCGTGGAACACGAACGCGCCGTCGACACGGCCTGTCGTCATGAGACGGACGGACGGCGAGCTAGCCCATAGCCCACCGTCCACAGGCCCGCGCCTACGGTGGCCGGGGGCCACGTGGTGGCCCCCGACGCCCGGGGCGTCTCCCGCGGAGGCCGTGTGGCCTGCGCTTTAAATCTTTGGTACCACACCCCATTAAATTGAACTAATATGATATCAATATTGGTATCAAGTACAATATTTGTATAAAATATTGAACAGAAATCGTAATCCTAATTTATTAACACAACATTTGACCCTGCTCCGCCCACATGCAATGATGGAGCCGTAAACTCTTAACAAGTAGTATGTATGAAGTTAATTAGCAAAGTTACCAGTATCTAACACATGGCTGTTCTCAGGTGTAGCTTATGTAGCTTCACTTTATACCACATCGAGTTGAAAACAAACTTCACATTCGTGTTTTGAATTTAACGTGAAAATATGTGCGTAAATTATGCTTTGAAAAGAGAATTTATTTTATGTGTTTATTTTGATACTAATTGGAGAGAAATTTTTGCTCAAGGTGTTTAATGATTTTTGTTTTTGTGACCTTTGTTTTTAATAGATATAGTAAGCTGTTAGTAATATTTATGAAAGCATAGCGGTTATCTTTGTGACTGTCTTTAGAAAAAAACAGTCTTGCGGTGTTGTGACAAATGACAATGCAATTGGTTTTCAAAGTGTCCGTGTGAATCCTTAGTGACTTTTTGTTGGTGGATGTCATTCCTGCACATGACAGTTTTAACACGTTTTTATTAGCTTCTGCTGTAACGAACTATGTAAAAAAATCTTTTAAGTTAAAGACTCACTTTACTCATGGTTACATAAATTGAGAAGATTTGGAATGTCATTCCAAATCCAATATGGCAGACTCTCAAAGATGGCGAACTAGTTATTTTTAGGCATTCCCATATTATAAGTAAAAATGCGCCGGTGATTTTTTAAGATGATTTCTTTCACTGTTTAGAGAGCAGTGGTCATAAATTTCACAAAAAAAAATATCAAGGTAAAGGCAAAGCTAATAAATGAGTTTTAATACAAAAAATAATAATAATATAAAACGGAATGGCCCAGTGGTAACGACCTCCAAGTTACAAGTATGCCGTGATACTGAAAGTCATCCTATTAACTTAGTTGTTAGCTTAGCTCACCAAAGTAACCCAACAACTGTTGGGCATACATTGGAAAAGGTAACTCTAATCCTAACGACATAAACTTCTCTCCCCAAATTATTTATTTAAATAAATAAATAAATAAATATTGCTGGACATTACACACAGCGCCATCTAGTGCCACACTAAGCAACGAGGCTTGTGTCGTTGACACCAGATAGTTGATATACTACATAGATACTTTTTTTGTTTGTAAATACATACTTATTATACATACAAACATCCATGACTCGGAAACAAATGTCCATGTTCATGACAAACATTTGCTCCGACCGGGATTCGAACCCGGGACTCTAAGAACGTAAGGCAGCCTCACTACCGCTGCGCCATTCGGGTCGTCAAATTTATTTCCATTTCTGTCCAACTTTAAAAAAGGTGTTTATTTATACGTGTTGTTTGTATAATATTTTTAGTCGAAATAATGTCTACGTTTATGGCACAGTCGCACGTTTCATTTTGTCAACACGTGGTTGGGATGAAAAACGGGCAAAAAAAGAATTTGGATTTCCGTACCCAGATTTACTCTTCTTGCATGTGCGATATTTTAAAAAGTATGTCACATTTAAAAATAAAATATCTGTAGACAATGCAACGTTCATACATGATTGAATAGAGCAAATAAAAACTAAAACGGATTCCGTGAGGCACGTAAAAATATCTTTGAAAATGCTATTAAAATGGACGTCAAACGAAAAGTCGACTCGATAGCGGAAAAAATAGTCTGGACCGTTTTATTAATCTTGTTTGCATCGCACTGCCATCGGCACCGGCTATGTTTACGTTGGCTGCATGAACCTACTTGTATCTACTGCACACACTGACAAAGTGTAGTTTAGGGTTGGCAAACTGATGACGTGTGAAAAATGTTAGGAGTAAAAGTGTACTGCGCTGCATACTGCTGCGCTGCTGTGTAGTGTGTGTGTGTGTTGTCTGTGCTGAACTGACTGCATGGAATTTTACATCCGTATGAATTTGGGCCTCCTATTAGGCAATATTTAAATAGATTATTTTAAGGATAATATACCTGGGCGTCTTGACGCAAAATTTATTATTCGTGAAACTTCATGTTAAAAAGGCCGATGCGCGTAATTTACGTATTTTCCGAATTAAAGTTATTTATTATTAATTTATTTAAAATTACGTAAATAACACGTAGACAAAAGTTCTTAATTGTTTTTTAATACTTCGGCACTTTTTAGGGTTGCGTAGTCCTGACAAGGAACCCTTATAGTTTCGTCATGTCCGTCTGTCTGTCTGTCCGAGGTTTTGCTAAGAGACTGTTAGTACTAGAAAGCTGTAATTTTGTAGAGGTATGTATACCAATAACGCCGACAAAGTGGTAAAATACAATTTTGGAAAATATTTTTATTGGGGTAGGTAGCTCCCCTACATGTGAAGTATAATTTTAGTTTCATCGTCTACTCCATCGTGTGGGGTATCGTTAAATAGGTCTTTTAAAATGATTTAGGAGTTGCTACTGTTACTTTTCGATTAAATGCTCCATTTACGAATAATTAAACTTTAAAGTGCAAATTTTTGTGTAAGTAGGCGTCCTCCCCTTCTAAAAGCTAAACTGCTGGTTTGCAAAATCTGGAAAAAGTCATGATAATAGTGCATTTTTTGAACTTTTAAAGAAAACTATAGCGGTTAAAATAGCTTTATTAGTTTAGCAGTAATAGTCGTTGAACTTGGGTGTTGGATAATTTTGTACCAAATACAAAATCCTTAGAATACATCCTACAAAGTGACTAAGATGAAGTAGTTGCTTGTTTATAAAGAGTAAAGACTTGCATTGAAAAACTAAATCTAAAATAAAATAAAAAAACATAATAAATTATCATACGTTTCACAAAGCTGGCGATGTACCAACGGCCTATATTGTGATAACGGGCTACTACGGAACCCTACACTGCGCGTGGCCCGACACGCACTTGGCCGGTTTTTTATTTTGGTCAATTTGGTTTGTTAAATATGGTTCGTTATGTTGGCAACACCAACAAAGGATTTTTATTTTTATATACTCGCAACATTGTATGTGAGTCGTCAAGCGAGATCTGTGAAAGTAAACACGCGAGTTGTTCGTCCAAATAAATTATAGATTATTATTTCAAGAAGTTAAGAGTTTGCATTTACAGTCAGTCATCACGCACCCTACCCTACCACCGACGCCAACGACCAAACCAGCAAATCATACAGTCCACTCAATAAGATCCCAACATTTTGGTCCATCTCACCGGATTGGCGTGGTTTGTAAGAGGTGCACAATTATCTGCGTGTGTGGCAACGTGTGTGAATTCCAAGAAAGGACTTAGTACGAGCAACATACAGCGACAACTGCAAGCGTTTAAATTTCTAAAAGAAATTACGCAAGTCATCATAATTATCACGTGAGTTTTGAGTCGTCATCAAGATCAAGACAGGAAGTTCATATTTCCGTCCGCCATTGGAAATTTGGAGCCATTTTAGTTGCACGAATTATCTAATTTCCCATTGGCTGAAGAGCAGAGCGAAGCTAGCTGCGAGACGGAGGATTCTACTGTCGGCAACCTAACCACGCAAGACCAGCAGCCAACCGAGCGCGGCCGCGAGTGAAGAGCAATATCTTCCATCCCACTCGCACTTGAACAAGCCCACTATAGAAGTAAGAAGTTTTCGGAAGTTGGCAGCCCTGTGCAGCAGCATAGACAAATTGTGTGTGCGTACGATTCGATTGGATCATTTTTCTTGTAACTCGTTAGCAACTTTATACCGAAGCGTTATTTATGGTTCGGCGTACAAGCGAGTTTAGTGAACTTTAGTGTTTATTTTACGAAGTCCGCCATATTTTGCTGTACTGAATAGATATATATTAGTAGATAAAACTAATTAAGTATTAAGTGTTATCATAATAAGTTACCTAAAATAGGCAATAGCTGTGTGTAAAGCTTTAAGTGTTTACCATGGCAGAGCTCAAAAATCTTATAGCGTCTAGAGGATACGTGAAAGGAAACATAACTAGACTTTCAGTGCAAAGGTTTAAGGACGATACCTACCAGGGTATTTTAACCAAAAGGGAGCGCTTGGTAAAAGCATTTTCAGACTATGAAGCCTATAACATGTCAATATTAGCATTAGACCCCGAAGATAAGGAGGACTATGGAGAAGTAGAGGAAAAATATTACAATACTCTCGCTTCAATTAACGCAGAGATAGATAGGTCTAGTGCCACTCAGTCTCATGGTTCTGTAAAGGCTGAAGCTCAGCCTGCGAATTCTAAAATGCGTTTACCAGCTATTCAAATTTCGGCTTTTACTGGTAAGTACAGTGAATATACACCCTTTGTTAATTTATTCAAGTCTGTGATAAACAAGGACAGCAATCTAGATAACGTTGCTAAATTATATTATCTAAGAACATTTCTTAAGAATGAACCTTTGGATTTAATAAAGAATCTTCCACTTACTAGTGACAGCTACATAGAAGCACTAAGGCTATTAGACGAACGTTACAATAACAAATATAGAATAGTTAGTGATCATATTTATTCCTTGTTAGATATCAGTGTTCTGTCAAAATCAACACCACAGAACATTCGTGATTTTGTTTCTAAAATAAAACAAGGGCTAGCTGCATTAAAAAATTTAGGTACCAAAGTTGATGCTTGGGATGACATTGTGTTGTGTATTTTATTGCGTAAACTAGATAGCTACACTGCGCGCGCCTACCAGTTGGATCGAAATGCCGAGACAGCACCTTCCGTCCAGCAGTTTTTGGAGTTCCTTGAGAAACGTGCATTGGCATTAGAGAGCTCTGAACCTGCAGCTCCGGCAAAAAAGGCAGTGGTCAATGTAGCATCCACATCATCAGGTAACAAGTCATGTATTTATTGTAAAGTGAATGATCACAAGATTTTTAATTGTAAAACTTTCAAGTGTTTGCCAGCAAAAGAACGATATGAGTTTGTTCAGGAAAAGAAATTATGTCCAATATGTTTAAATCAACATGAAAAGAAATGTCGATATCATTTCAAGTGCAATGAGTGCAATAAACAGCATAACTCGCTCATTCACTACGAGCCATTACCATCGCCGGTGACTTTGATGTCCGGCAACAATTTAAATGAAATTTTACTTCCCACAGCAAGGGTCAAACTTGTGGGTAAAGACAACCTTGAAGTTCATGTAAAGGCTATTCTGGACTCAGCATCACAGACCTCCATGATCACATCTAAGGTTGTCAAACGATTGAAATTGGCACCTGTGCAAAATAATTTGAGCATCATAGGGGTCACAAATTCTAAACATTTTTCCAGTTTCTCTGTTCCTGTAGATGTTCATTCATTGACATCAAGTTATAAAACCTCAATAAATTGTCAGGTTGTTGAACAGATAACATGTAAACTCCCCCATGTCAGGGTGGATACATCTAAAATAAAAATACCAGCAAACATTGTGCTAGCAGATGAGCAGTACCATACGCCATCTGAAATAGATGTACTGATTGGTGCGGATGTATTTTTCCAGATCCTGCTGCCGCCTAAGGAGCCTAGCAGTTATCAACCACATATAGTAAATACAAAGTTTGGACACATTGTTGCGGGGACATTGCCTACGCAGCCTGCATCCAAAAATAAGGTTACCTCTTTGCTTTGCTTAACATGTAATTCTAATGTTAATGAAATATTAGCACGATTTTGGAAGGCTGAACATGTCCCGGAGACATTCAATGAAAATTTAACTGAGCATGAGCTCGCTGAAAGTATTTTTCGAGAGTCAGTCAAACTTGTAAACAATACATTTTATGTTGACTTACCATTAAAGGTGCCCATAGAGGAAGTAAATAATACCCTTGGTAACTCCTTTGATTCAGCATATCATAGATTTCTTAATTTAGAAAAAAAGTTACTGAAAAACCCTAAATTACAAGGTGAATATACACGATTTATTAATGAATTTATAACACTAGATCATGCTGAATATGTAGATCTCAAGGCTTACAATTTAAATAAGGATTCAGTGTACTTTTTGCCACATCACGCTGTAATTAATGAAAACAGCAAAACCACAAAGGTTCGAGCAGTATTTGATGCATCTATGAAAACAAAAAATAAAATTTCGCTTAATGATTTAATGTTAAATGGTCCTCCTGTTCAAAAGGAACTTTTTGATATCGCTCTTTTATTTCGCTTTGGTGATTATACATTTTCAACTGATTTGCAGAAAATGTATAGATGTATAAGGGTTAACTCACAATTCACACCGCTTCAAAATATTCTTTTCCGCAATGACCCAAATGAAGAAATAAAATGCTTACGCTTGAAAACTGTCACTTATGGTTTGAAAAGTTCGGCTTACCTAGCTACTCGTTGCCTGAATGAGCTCACCCAGCAATTTGGTACCATGTTTCCTCTGGGAGCTGTCATATTAGATAATAACTGTTACGTTGATGATGTGTTATATGCAGATTCTAGCTTACAAAATATGTTAAGTGCAAGGAGGCAGCTACAACAATTGCTTAGCTTGGGAAACTTTACAACTCATAAATGGGCATCGAATTCTTCTGCAATATTGGATGGTATTCCAGTGTCTCAGAGGCAGTTTGATGAGCTTGAATTACAAAATAAAGAGCGTAGCATGAAAGCTTTAGGGTTAACGATTAATATGGAAAAAGATTGCTTTATAATTCAGTGTCCTAAATTCTCTAGTAATGAGAGCCCAACTAAAAGGGATATTTTAAGTTATATAGCAAGTTTCTATGATCCCATGGGTTTTATCAGTCCTATAGTAATTAAGGCTAAGGCAATTATGCAACAGCTTTGGTCAAAAAAGGTAGGCTGGCTTGACGCTGCACCTGAAAGCATAAAGATTGATTGGCTTAAATTCCTTGAAGGTGTGTCTAAAATGCACCCAATTGAATTGACTAGAAACATTCCAGTTCCTGAGTCTGCTGTTGCAATACAGTTGATTGGTTTCGCTGACGCCTCCAGCACTGTCGGCTATGGGTGTTGTATATATCTACGCGTCGTTGATGAAGCGGGTAAGGTAACGGTTTCATTAATCTGCTCAAAGTCGCGAATCAATCCTATAAGTAAAAAAAACACTGTACCGCGTCTAGAACTAAACGCTGCTCTTTTACTTTCCTTATTAATAGATAGAGTTTTTAATACATTAAAAGTGAAAATCAAAATTGATAATGTTATATTATATTCAGATTCGAAAATAGTTTTAGCTTGGCTTAAAACTGAATTAACCAGATTGTTACCATATGTTGCGAACAGAGTAAAGATGATCAAAGAAAAAACATTAAATTGGAATTGGCAGTATGTCAAGTCACTAGAAAACCCTGCTGATTTAATTAGTAAAGGAGTAGATGCACGTGAACTGTCTTCGTGTTCCTTATGGTGGAACGGACCATCATTTTTACATTCCAGTAGGTACACATTCGCGCCTAATGCAAATGTTACATTGCCTGCTGACTTACCTGAGCTGAGAGCGAGCTTAGCTCCCTCTGATGCAGCGGTTTCTTTGAGCATTCAAAGAGAGCATGACTGTTTCCAAGCTCTAAGCAAAAATTCTAATCTTAATAAAATTATTAGGATAATGGCGTACGTACTAAGGTTCATACGCAATGTCAAACCAAGCAATGATAAAGTTCAAAGTTCTTTTCTATATAGTTTTGAGTTAAAACAAGCATTAATGTTAATTATTAAAAATGAACAAGCTATTCATTTCAAAGAGGAAATAAATGCATTACAATGTAGTACAAAGGTCAATGGCCCTTTAAAACCATTACATCCCTTTTTAGATAGCCAGGGTTTAGTTAGAGTAGGGGGTCGACTTCAAAATACAGATTTTTCTTACGCTCAAAAGCATCCCATTATATTACCTAAAAGGTCTTATATAACGGAACTCATAATTACCCATGAACACTTAAGGCTATTACATGGAGCTCCTAGATTAATGCTGGCTCATTTAAATCAACAATATTGGATTGTAAATGGTGTAAGAGAAATTAAAAAGATAACACATAAGTGTATAACGTGTTTCAGGTTGAAGGCCAGCACCGCAAAGCAGTTAATGGGTTCCTTGCCTCAACAACGAATAACTGCCGCCCGACCCTTTGCCAAGGTTGGCATAGACTTCGCTGGCCCCGTAGATGTAAAAAATTCAAGATTAAGACGAACCATAGTCTCTAAAGGTTATGTTTGTGTTTTTGTTTGTTTTGTCACAAAGGCCATTCATTTAGAGCTAGCATCAGATTTAACAACTGACACATTTTTAGCCTGCTTTAAAAGATTTATCTCTCGCCGCGGATTGCCCAGTGAAGTCTTTTGCGATAACGGCGGGTGTTTTAAAGGGGCAAGTAACCAGTTAGCTGAGTTGTACAAACTGAGCACCTCCTCGAGTCATCAAACATTGGTGCAAAACTATACGGCTCAACAAGGCATACAATTTCATTTTGTGCCGAGTTACTCGCCAGTGTTTGCTGGGCTCGCAGAGGCAGCCGTAAAAAGTATGAAATTTCATTTAAAAAGAATTGTTTTAAAAGCGTTATTAACATACGAACAATTAAACACTGTTTTAGCACAAATTGAAGCTGTGTTAAACTCTAGACCTTTAATGCCTATGTCTTCTGATAGTGCAGACTTTAGTTATCTCACTCCAGGTCATTTTTTAATAGGAAATTCTCTAGTAGCTTATCCGGAACCTAATATTACTGACACTTCTATTATTGGACTTAAGTATTGGCAAGTGTGCAATAAATTAACACAACAATTTTGGAATGTATGGCACAAATATTATTTAAATACTTTACAATGTAGACCAAAGTGGCGGGATGATTTGCCTAATGTAACTGAAGGTATGTTAGTTATTTTGAGAGAGCCAAACGCTCCTCGTTTGTTTTGGCCAATGGCAAGAGTAGTACAAATCTTTCCTGGTAAAGACAACAAGGTCAGAGTAATAAAGGTAAAAGTTCCCAATGGAAAAGTCTATACTCGCTCTTTGTCCAGTATATTTGTTTTGCCCATAAAGGATAATAATGTTCAAGTGTAACAGTGTGTTTATCCAATGTCTTAGACATAGAATTTATTTATAAGATACTTGATTTAGTTACATTTCCTTAGATACCTAATTTTAAGTATTGTCTTGTTTATGATAAGTAGCCTAAGATATTTTCATGTAACCAGATTTGTTTTAGTTCTTTTTCATTTACACTTGCTCTTTGTCAAGCAAGTACATGTGTTTTTGTCCCTAATGGATAATTAACGTTTGTAGTTATGTTCAATGTGCAATTAAACACATAATTTGTTTATAAGGTTTCGAGTTAGTTAAATTTCCTCAGACAATTTTAAAAATTGCGTAATAAAACTTGTCTTTAACGTCATGTAAACAGAGTTGTTTTTAGTTTATGTAGTTTCTAATAAGTTACAATTTGTTTTCTTGTGTGGTTGCGCAGCATGTTGGCAACACCAACAAAGGATTTTTATTTTTATATACTCGCAACATTGTATGTGAGTCGTCAAGCGAGATCTGTGAAAGTAAACACGCGAGTTGTTCGTCCAAATAAATTATAGATTATTATTTCAAGAAGTTAAGAGTTTGCATTTACAGTCAGTCATCACGCACCCTACCCTACCACCGACGCCAACGACCAAACCAGCAAATCATACAGTCCACTCAATAAGATCCCAACACGTTATTTCAATCGTTCCTACGTCGTTAAATACTACAATTCATATTTCCTACTAATTAATAGGTAATTACAGTACTTTCACGAGCTAATATGCCTTGTGACCGGGACTGTAGCTTCGCTCTATGTTTTTCTGACATTCAAAAATGCCTGTAATGGTCTAATTGAAATAAAATGCTTTGTTTGAGGTTGTGTTTGAATTTATTGTATTGATAAACATAAAAATAACACGCAGACACTTCCCATCCCTGGTGAAGACAGTAAATTATTACATTTAAATATGACAATGAGCATCATATCTCACTTGGTCTTTATTTATATAAATGATCTCCTTACAATCGCGCAAGATCAAGGTCTCCGAGTTCAGATCAATAAAAAACATGTACTTCCTTGTAAAATACGCCAGTCGGGTAAAAATTTACTGATAGACTGCTCATAAAAAAAAATTACTAAACGATCTTTTAAAGACTCATCGATTACCAAGGGCTTTCATTTTAATGACTGTTTAAATCTTTGATCAACAATTAGCAAAAACCTTCGATTTCACTAGAATATAGCAGTGGCGGTGGCGTGTCCGTCGGACAGCCAAGTCATAGGTCTCGAGTTCGAACCCAAGGCAAGCACGTCTAGGGCACGCCACAATAGTGGCGGTAAGTCCCCTCTTTGAGGAGTGGCTTGAGAGACGCCACGGCGTTCTCACCTTCCGCCTGACGCAGGTCCTCACCGGACACGGTGTTTTCGGGAGGTTCCTGCACCGAATCGGGCGGGAGGAAACGCCCGGGTGTTTCCATTTCGAGGATCGACCGGAGGACACGGTGGAGCACACGGTGGAGGTGTGCCCCGCGTGGGCGGAGCACCGCCGTGTCCTCGAAGCGGCGATTGGCGGCGGCGACCTCTCGCGTCCGGCCCTGGTGCAAGCCATGGTCCGGAGCGAGACGGAATGGGACGCCGTCACCTCCTTCTGCGAAGCAGTAATGCTAGAGAAGGAGGTGGCGGAACGTGAGAGGGAGAGAACCTCACAGCGTCCCGGCCGCCGCGGGAGACGCCCCGGGCGTCGGGGGCCACCACGTGGCCCCCGGCCACCGTAGGCGCGGGCCTGTGGACGGTGGGCTATAGGCTAGCTCGCCGTCCGTCCGTCTCATGACGACAGGCCGTGTCGACGGCGCGTTCGTGTTCCACGCGCGCCTCAAAGAGAGTCAGCAAAAAGGAAGGGGTCCGAAAGGACCGATGCCTGCCGGGGTTGCGGGACTATTCGAAAGAGATACCGTGGCCCCGGAACACAAAGGGCGATGAAGGAACATGGATGGGTTTTAGTCAGTAAAAGTCTGACACTCCCTCCTGCTCCGCCCAGAGCGGGAGAAGTCATTTGATGATTTCCCATCCAAAAAAAAAAAAAAAAAAGGCAAGCACGTCACACAAGGATTCAAACGATACTACGTAGACTAGTGAAAAAAAAATGTGTTATTTATCTGTTTATCTTAGATAAAAGATACGCGCGGATGACCTAAGTAGCTTTGTGAACTTTAAAGTATTAAATGTACACCAAAATAAATAAAATGCGAAATTCTCCACCATATTATCGTAACTAAAAAGTGTAAAATAAAAAGAAAAAATTAAAAAAATTAAAAAACTCGACTTTGTAAAAAATAACTAATAACTTTAAACAAAAACTGAAAAGAAAAAAACAAGTTCAACAAATCATTCTAATACGGAACATATTGACTGCAACAGTCGCGGGACCCGTTAAATAATCTATGTAGATTATAATCATTACATCCAATATGGGTACCGACTGTTGCAGTCAATATGTTCCGTATTAGAATTTTTCGGATTCATGTGCGTATTGTATAATTATCACTTGCTTCGGTGAAGGAAAACATCGTGAGGAAACCAGCATGCCATGCGAGATATTTTTCTCGACGGCATGTAAAGCCGAGTCAGAGGCTCATGGCCATGCACCCATTAACCTCTGACTTTACATTAAAATTCTGACACCAGGATAGACTCTAACCACATGATAAAGAAAGAAAGATCAAAAATATTAACATGTTGAAATTTAATGTTCTTTTAAAGACTCATCGAGTCCAAGGACTTTTATTTGAATGATTATTTATATACTCATTTTATCAGAATTATTATGACTAAAACGGAAACGATATTAATTGAAAATAGCTGAACATTATCTAGTAAATAGTATTGTCACTCATTTGATTTTGAAATGATTACACACACAAACAGGAATGAAAATGCATGTTGAGAGTACTCAAATATAATAATTATTATTCAAAACCGTTGTACAGGGTGTGTGGATATGCTGTAAATTAGATCTTCAATGAACAAAATGAGATATGGTTTAATGATTTCAAATAATCATTTGGATAGCAATTAAAATATCGATAATGACAATGATTTGTGGGATGACAATAATCGCTAATGTTCTCCGAAATGTGTTTACCTAGTTTTAAGTCCTAGGTTTAGGTCTTGAAATTCCATCATTGCAATAACTAGGCAATAATTAAGGTGCCCACTTGTAGTTTAAAAACTCGCATTGTTTAAAATACGAGAAGGTTGTTTAAGTGCTATTTAATTGGGGGTGAGTGTAGGTATTGCCATCAACCAGGTACAAATTCAGACTGCCGCGGCTGCGCTGAAAAAAAATCTGATGGAAAAACCCAATAACACTGTGCCCGACCCGGGAATTGAACCCAGGACCTCATGCTCATTAGTCGCTTGCAAAGGCAGTCAAAACATAACATCTAAATACCATTTTCGGAACAATCTCATTTTGCCTTGCTTTCCAACGCACCTGTTGATGGTCGTGCTGAGTAATGCTGACGAAGCTCCTGAAATCGTTCGATCACTGATTGACAAACTGGACAGAAGAACCAATCATGCCTAGATTCTTTTGTAAATATTTTTAAGATTTCTTCTTTAATTTCTTGTCTCACAGGTTCATCCACGTGAACAGGATAACAAGAAACTTATTGAGCTCGAATGACGTTGTCAACTAAAAATTGTGAAATACAATAAGTTCAAAACCTGCAGCATTTTGTCCATTATATAGCTAATTTGCTAAGAGATTATCATATTTCAGAGTGGTTCCCATATAAATGCTCGAAACGGCTGGGTCACAAGCCCCTCCTCACGGGTGTCACTGATTAAAATTTCACGGTTAATAAATAAACTTACACACGCAATATTTTCCGTGATTTACAATGCAAGCGCCATAATCGTGGGCTGACAATGATGATTTCATCCCGCGATCATGGCGCTTGCAACGGCATCGAAATATCGGGAGCTGACAATAATTGAAAATTACGAAGATATCCCAAAAGTGACTGTGTAGGTTTCTTAGTAATAGTTGCTGATTTTTTAAAGCACTATACCTACCTACTTCCTAGTAAGTCTCTAGTTTTACCAAGCACCCTTTAATTCCTGTTCTCCTCAATACACATCAATAAACGAATCATTCAACGTGATCCCATAACATTGATTGACAGAAACGGACACGCGTGACCTTTCCTTTGATTGAGTCGGAGTATTTTAACGGCCTTTGTCCCAATGAGGACATCAACGTCCATTCCGTAGTGACGGACATTAAATATGTATTGCGAAGAGGTCAATTATAAACACGGGTGATGATAGAAAGAGAAAGGTAGTTCTGTAGGTAGATGAGCGAACGTTTTTGTTGGTTTATTATTTTAGGACCAGCTTTTGCCTGAGGTTTGACCTGCATAAGGGTCAGAGATTATCCTACGGGCCCGTAATACCGAGTTTAAATTGTCCAATGTCCTAGGCCATGTCATGGTCATCCTATTTTACCCATTGAAATCTGTCCAGGTGTAGAAGCGTGAAAGCTAACAGACAGAGTTGCTGTCGAGTTTATAATATTAGTAATTATACCCTCAAAATGACAGCTGCAGCAGTTTTGTGAATCCATTCCATTTTAAAATTCTTGAATGCATGTTTTTCGAAAATTCGCTTGCCACACTCGGGAATCGAACCGACTAAAGTTCGAAAAAATAACATCCTGTACTTTTTTACATCAATCGATAGGGTCAATCATTATGGATCAAATTACTCTAATAAACATGAAAATTAAATGAAGAGAAAACCATGAACTCTAAACTTATAAATTCTAGTACTTGAAAATGGTAGTCTTGGACTACACGATTGAACAAATAAATTCATCTTAAATTACAATCGTGCTTGCTTTCTCTTAATCCGAAAGTAATTTACAGCTTAAGTATTTTCCGGAGTTTCGGCGCTCGTGAAAAACAAACGGACATTCAGTACTTTCATACATTCAACTTTTGTTACAACACTGTACTGACCGTTAATGCTGTGAAATAAACTCTGGTGCGAATATAAAATATGTAGTTATTTAACTTTATTCGTAATTGAATTTTTGGTTGAGTGATAATGTGGATGCAGTTTGTCGATTTTATGAAACGTACACATTTTTTAATGAGTAGTCAGAATCGTTTTTGAAAGATAATGGAGAATGTAACGTCCTTTTCAGTTGATGGGGTAACCTTTTAAGTTGATGGGGTGAAATGCTCACAAAGTGACTTATAATATTAACTGCGTCTGTGACTATTTTATGAATTTTAACGTAATTCATAATTATTATCATCCTTTTATGATTGTGCTAAAGTGGCCATTTTAGATCTCCAGGATATTCTATGTATTCAGTCATATCAGTTCATGTTAGTGTTCTAACATAACAGACAGTAAATTTAAATTAGTGTAGCTTGTGAGTTTGTTGGCCCACTTCTTCTCGGCTGGAACAACAGGATCTAGTGATGGGTGGACGTATGTATATATATATAGGTATGTATTTTGGTTTTGAGTTTAATTTTTCACGTTTTTCCACACTAGTAATTTCTGAGTCTATGTATGTGGAAGGCAGAGAGAAGACCATTCTCAGTCAGTGAAAAAAGCAATCTGAAATTCAAGATGGAGTCGCCTACACTCACCGCACCTTTACCACATTCTTACAATGGAAACGGTACCTTATTTATTTTTCATCATGAAACGCTATATTAAAAATGTTCGTTAAATAACACCCTTGGATCTGTTGTTTCGCCGAATTTATGTTTCTGTGGAGTTTGTACGAATGTTTCGCTTGTAACATTGTATTGTAACTTATACATGTTTCATTGCTTTTTTTTTAATTTGAAATATTATGTCAGGAAAAATTACCAACTAACTTTCCATATATTCAAACTCGCCACTGTGATTATTTAACTATTGTATGAAGTATTGTTTATAAATATTGCCATAGTTGACCAAAAGGTTGACTGGTAGAGTTAAGAGTAGTACCTATCAATTCACTTCAAAATTGATTTTCTTGTTGTTTTTCTGATGGGAAATCATCAAATGACTACTCCCGCTCTGGGCGGAGCAGGAGGGAGTGTTAGACTTTTACTGACTAAA
Source organism: Xestia sexstrigata (assembly GCA_941918905.2). Classification (NCBI taxonomy): domain Eukaryota; kingdom Metazoa; phylum Arthropoda; class Insecta; order Lepidoptera; family Noctuidae; genus Xestia; species Xestia sexstrigata. The sequence continues at coordinate 16,925,122 of OW799211.2, forward strand.
ACCCATCCATGTTCCTTCATCGCCCTTTGTGTTCCGGGGCCACGGTATCTCTTAACAGTCCCGCAGCCCCGGCAAAAAATTGATTTCCTTGAATATAAATTTAACGTATTCATAATATCTATTTGGAATCTGAACACACGATTATAGCCAGCTAGAATCGTATGGCAACATAGCTTTGGTTAAACATGAAATCGTTGTACAGGATCGTTGTACATTGGTAAAGGATTCGGGTTTTTGCAATTGGAGCCAAAACATTAAACAATCATTATCATCATCAACCTACAGCCATCAAAATAGTTACGAAATGGGACTTTTGTGATGCCATTTCGTTTAGTTCTCGAAATGGGAAAATTACGAGAAAGGACGTAGCCCCCATCAATCCACTGCTGGACATAGGTCTCCCAATTGCACGTCACTCAGCTCGATTTTTGGCAACTCTCAAGCAGCTGCTACCAGTCCTCAGAGACCATAAACTAAACAATAACCTTACATATTTGGTATTTTCGACGAGATAATCTACGTGTTGATTTTCGAGCGATGAAAACTTTATGGCAGTTTAAGCGCTTTACCGCTGCGGAACAATAAAACTATAAAATAATCCATGAAACTCCTGCAGCGGCTTCGTAGCTTGTGTAAAGCGTAGGTTACATAGATAGCGGTGAGGTGGTGGTGGTAGGGTGAACAAAGCCAAGAGCTTGGATTAGTTTTAAGTAGCAACGATCTGTTAAAAAATTAAAAACCCGTCTGCTAAAAGGACAATTTAAAAGTAATGCACTAAAAAGACCGAATAAGATTAATAATATAAAACCAAATTAAAATAAACTATAAAGAAAAAAATTAAAAAACCCGACTGCGTAAAGAATAACTATTATCTTTAAATAAAAACTGAAAAGAAAAAAACAAGTTCAGGAAACAGGACATATTGACTGCAACAGTCGGGACCCATTTTGGATGTAATGATTTTAATCTAGATTATTTAATGGGTCCCGACTGTTGCAGTCAATATGTCCTGTTTCCTGAACTTGTTTTTTTCTTTTCAGATTTTATTTAAAGATAATAGTTATTATTTACGCAGTCGGGTTTTTTAATTTTTTATTTTACACTTTTTAGTTACTTGGATATACCATTTTAAAATCCTCATGATGAGCCCTTTATCGAGCCGTTCAGGCTGCAGAACGTGCCAAACATTTGAATTTGGCGCCAAAAATCCGCCATTTTGTTTATTTTTTTATTTTGACAAGCCCAGTGTCACTCTCACAGTAAATACAAATCTAACGACCCCTCTCAAGCTAAAATCCAACGAGCCGTTCAGTCTGCAGAGCGTGCCAAACATTTGAATTTGGCGCGAAAAATCCGCCATTTTGTTTTATTTACTTTGATATACCCAGTGTCACTCTCACAGTAAATACAAATCTAACAACACCTCTCAAGCTAAAATCCATCGAGCCGTTCAAGTCACAGAGCGTGCCAAACAATTATACATACATACATACAAACATACTCTCGAAAAACATAACCCTCCTTCTGGCGCAGTCGGGTAATAAACTCTACTTCGGTGTAACAGAGTATATTATGAGCTGTAAGCTTAAGATACAGGCATTATGTTTAGTAGCAATCTGAACCTGTTCATTTTCTTTCGGATTATAATTTGCAATTGAGTCCGCCCTTCCCTAGCAGTCGGGTAAAAAACACACATATTGCAGTTGAAATCATGTTAATTATTAGTTTTCTTTCTCCTTGTCTTTTCAAGATAAATTTCGTTGCGGGGTCCAAGACAATGGACAGAGTAGGTACATGAAGTTCCCTTTTACACTTAACAGAAACCACAACGCAAGTCTAGTGTACCAAAAAAATTTTACAAAAATTGGCGCTCCATTAGTCTTTATTTCTCTAAGATAAACGCCGAGAAAATGCAGCACTTTTTGTTCAAGTTTAAAAGCCGTGTAAACTTCAGTTCGTAGTACGTTTTAAGTGTGAAGTAAAAACTATAGTATTTTGTGTTTTGTTCAAGAAGTATTTTGAAGTGAAAACTGAAATGCAAATATATTGGGAAAAGGCCGACGCCAGAAGGAGGGTTATGTTTTTCGAGAGTATGTATGTATGTATACAGGTATGTATATAAGTATGTATAATTGTTTGGCACGCTCTGCAGTCTGAACGGCTCGATGGATTTTAGCTTGAGAAGTGTTGTTAGATTCGTATGTAGAGTGACAATAAGTATAATTATCAAAATAATAAAAAAATCAAAATGGCGGATTTTTGGCGCCAAATTAAAGTGTTTGGCACACTCAGCCGGTCAGGCTGCACTGAACGGCTCGATAATGGGCTCATCATGAGGATTTTAAAATGGTATATCTAAGTAACTAAAAAGTGTAAAATAAAAATAAAAAAACTTAATTAACAGTCAACAACAGTCGGGACCCATTAAATAATCTAGACTAAAACCATTATATCCAATATGGGTCCCGACTGTTGCAGTCAATATGTCCTGTCTCCTGAACTTGTTTTATTCTTTTCAGTTTTTATGTAAAGTTATTAGTTATTTTTTACGCAGTCGGGTTTTTTAATTAATTATTTTTTAGTGGGGGTGACGAGTTTTTTTTTAAACAAATTAATATACTGTTCGTATCAGCTGTTCTGTCAGGCTAATTTTGGTTTTTTCTTCTTTATACTGGGTCCCTTAATGCTATATATCGTGATTCATCCTGTTGTCGTCTTGTCCAGCCTCTGTGTCAGATAATATCAGTCCTGAGCCATTCTGGCTAGATATTTTGTATTCGACATCATTTCTGATGGATTATTATTATAAAAAAAAAACAACTAGACAATAACTAGGTACCTTATAGTCAACGTCTAAGAAATAGCTGACATAATATCGTAATATAAAAACCAATACATCTTTCAAAGCTAAAATATAACTTATCTCCACCAAAGACATAATGACAGCTTCATTTTTTTGATCCAATGCTTTTCATGTTTAACTATAAGGCGAAAAATCTTCAAAGATAAAAAACAAATACAAAGTTTCATCAACTCAGTAAAAATAACGCGTAACGAGATTAGTTGGATCCATTTTTGTTAGAGCTCAGGCATCAATCTCTTAACTAGTATAAAGTACTTGTTCCACTTCAGGCGAAAAGACTTGAGAGCTATCTAGCTTTACGTTACTGTTCCTTTGACGACGTGTTTGTTTGCCGTTTCGTGTCCTGTGGTAGATATGAGTTGATTTTGTTGACATTTGTTATTAGATAAGGTTTCCTAATTCCCTTAGTATGTTGACATTTGTTATTTGATGAGGTTTCCCAATTCCCTTAGTATGGCTAAATACACTCGCGAGAAAAAGTATGGAATCACTTACTTGGAATTGATTCCGCGCGATCTTGAGTTCTTAATAACTAGTTAAGTTAATAAAAATGGTACCATTTTAAAGGTTAAACTAATGACCAAATCAAGAATAATGGAAAAATAATAAATGAAGAAAACAAAAAAAAAATATTAATAAAAAAATGATTTGGCCTTAAAATTAAGTTTAAATATTTTGTGTTCCCTCCCCTCTCCCTAATAAGTTCTCGAAGACGGTTCTTCATTGACCTAATCAGCTTCTGATCGATCGATTCTTGCGGGATACCTTCACACTCCTATATAATCAAAGCCGATTTCAGCTCATTCACACTTGAAGAAGCAGGATTTCTGGAACGAACCCTCTTCTTCACTTCATCCCACACGTGCATGGGATTCAAGTCCGGGCTGAGCGCTGGCCAGTTCAATTTGGCGATACCGACTTCTTCGAGGTATTCAGTTGTGGCACGGGAAGTGTGACAACGAGCGTTATCGTGCATAAGGATGAAGTCATCACCGAAATATCCCGCATAAGGAACGACATGTTCCAGCAGAATATCGGAAATGTAGCGGTCTGAAGTTAGACCACCTCCTCGTCCCCCGCCAGACACGAAAACAAGCTCTGTTTTACCGTCGAAGGAAATCTAGGCCCACATCATAGAAGAACCGCCCCCATAAGCCACTGCTCAGCGAAACAGCACTGCGCAAATCACTCCCCAGGCCACCTGTAGACCCGACCCCTTCGGTCGCTGCCGTGCAAACACATTCTGCACTCGTCGGAGAACAGGACTCGCCTCCCAATCAAGATGGTAGCGAGCAAATTGAAGGCGTGCTTGTCGGTGACCTGCCGTCAGTTTCGGGCCTGCGGCAGGCCTTTTTGGAGTCAAATTTGCTTGCTTAAGTGTTCGACAAACTGTCCATTTGCTGGCAGCTACCCCACAAACATTTCGGAGCTCCTGTTGGACGTCGACACCAGTCAAATGTCGATTTCGGAGAGAGGTTGACAAGATAAAACGGTCATCCTTCTCCGATGTGCACGTGCGCCGTCCAGATCTTGGTCTCGGGATAAAGCCACCAGTCTCCCGAAAGCGTTTATAAACTTTCGAAACACATGACTGGCTTATGTGGAGCTGACGTGTGACAGCCCGCTGGCTGAGCCCTTCTTGCAATAGGGCGACGATTTGTGCTGCTTCTATAGGTGTAGTATCCATCGTCGTCCAAGTTAAAGGGTCAAAAGTAGCGGAGATGTGCACCGGTCAACATGCGAAAGCCGACTGATACAGAAAATCCGACAACACGTGCTTTTATGGGGGTCAAGAGGGCAACTCGCGGCGTAGCCGTAAATCCGGGATAGCCCCTTAAATACTGGTTTAATTTGAATGAATTTGGTATCAATTTGAATTTAACAGTTTAGCCTTTAAAATGGTACCTTTTTTATTATTCTTAACTAGTTTATTAAGTACTCAAGATCGCGTGGAATCAATTCCAAGTAAGTGATTCCATACTTTTGCTCGCGAGTGTAGATTAATAGAAATGAGAAGACCTTTCAAAGCCAATAGATTAAGATCCAGATTCTAGTACTTCTTTAATGACTCAAAAAAATACTCGCAAAATAATGATTACTTTATTTTTTATTTAGGTGATTTATTTTCGAAAAAAACTTATAGCAGACTTGAATTTTCTTAATGAGACCAATTTTACAAAAAAATTGGCAAAAATAAAATTGAAATTTACCACTCAATGATCCAATGCAGATCCAGAAATTGCTGGGTATAAGAAACTATAAATATTCCAAAAACTGATTTTGGACTTCATTCACTGATAAGACAGTACATTATTAATTTCCGTAATTCCTTTCAATATTTCAAAATGTCACGCTCACTCCGCGACTCGCTACCAGTGTGACTACCCCACAACACTGCAAGGAGTACATCACGGTGGTATCTAGCTAATAAACCGGGGTTAGCCGGGTAAGATTGGATCGCACGTAACGACTGGGTTCGCACGGCTATATTGCTAGTAGGCTTACCCAGTTTGATCTTCGTCTGATTGGGGAATTCTAGACCGAGTGGTTACTTAGTACGTCTGGGTTGGAATGTGGTATTATCTACTTGGAATAATGTACATTGGTTGGTACTAGATGAAAGTACTATAACTTAAACCACTGATGAATTATCCCTTTTCGTAAATTGACCTTTGCTTTCGTGAATACTAATCGCAAAATCTTGGAGTGGAATTCACTATTTAAATTGAAAGCGATCAGAACAATTCTAGACTGCGTTCAAGAGCTGTCAGTGTCGGTATTCCGAACCAACGCCTCTGACAGCTTGTGAACGTGATTTAGATGAGCGCGTTCTATTTCATTGGTGAAATAAGCAAGAAAGGTGAGGTCAAACCAAGCTGCAAACCAGCTGCGGAAACCGAACTATTGATAGATATTTCAGTACATTATTTGTCTTTTGATACATATGTCAGTACTTTTATACGGAGAAAATAATAATTATTGTCTTTTTAAATCATTGTAGATATTTCCAGCCATAATTTTACAACGTTAGTCCAATATCTCGAGTATTTTAATACCTAAGCCTGTAGTCTGTATAGCTGTCGGATCGCCACAAAAACTATCCAGTTCAATCTGGAAATCCCCCACAGAAATATCTAATTTCCTTTTGAGGGAACCCGCTTGCAACAAACTCGATGACTTTGTTCTAAGAGAGATTCCTAATGAGCACATTATTATGTAACCCTGTGATTTTCTTTTGTTACCTGTTCTCAAACACGGCTTTTATAGGGTGTGTAGGAGTGTGTGTGTGTTGATGTGTGAGTAAATGTTCAATTTATCAACCCGAACACGATTGGAAGGGAAGCCCCAAAACTTTGATTATTGGTCGTATTCTTTGACGCGCGTGGTTGAAATTTCAATTGTATGTTACGTTTAGCAAATGGAAAGAGATGGCTTAGTAATCTTGGTTGATCTATCATTTTCCTGTGCAATATTTTCAAAGAACTAATTATAATAACGTCAAAAAAATGTTGAAACGGTGAAGGTTGAAACCTTGTAGGTTGTCGTTTGCTTAACCGGACTATGCTGTGGGTGCGTTGAGTGTAAGGCTTCCAGCGAGGGCAAAAAAAAATTTTCTTTCACGACCAAATTATTATAATATTTATAATTACTAAGGCACAGTTTTCACTCGAGCTATTTCAGCACAGCTTGTCAATAGTAGGTAACAATAAGATTAGTAAGATTAATTTAATTAAACAATACACCGTAGTAATAGAACATCGAGTAGCACCTGTTCTTAGCTCCCGAGATGTATCGCCCACAACATCCGTCACGGTAATCTCTTAATATATCTTATCTGTAGGATATATTCGTATACCAGGTGTAGCAGAAGTTAGGAAATAATTCTGTTGGTAGAACCTAAATTGAAAGAAAGAAAGAAGAAAGAAAACATATTTATTTGACTTAGGCCGCAAGAGCACACAAAAAAAAAAAAAATTAAAACTTCACAAAAAAAATTTTAAAACTAAACAGAAAAAAGAATAGAAATAATATTGTGTATCACGGCTGCGCCAAATAAGCCCAGTTCAACAAACTGCCGAACAGCTAGTGCCCGACACTGTTTTTCAACTGGACCTGAATTGCGTAACACTGGGAACGAAAATTACATGTATTCTGACTGTTCGTTTACAAGAAAAACACTGTTAAACACATCATCATCTGCCTAGCCTTTTCCCAACTATGTCGGGGTCGGCTTCCAATCTAACCGGATGCAGCTGAATACTAGTATTTTACTTGGAGCAACTGCTTATCTGACTTCCACAACCCAGTTAGTACTGGGTAATACGATAACCCTTGGTAAGCACTGACTACTGTTACACAAACAGACAAAAATCTGACTTCAAGATGTATAGAAGACGTACAATATGTACATCGCTTCTTAGAACATATTTCCCGATACTTCAGCATGAAAATCAATGAACCGCTATAGGTACCGTATCTCTGTCGTGTTACTCGGTGAAAGTTGACTGACGATGTGATTTCGTGAGCTCAAATCATATCGCTTTGAACTCCTATTTACCGTAATGTACTTATAGATTTAGTTTAGGTAACGAGGGTTCAAGGTTGGCAGGATGCAGCTATATTTTATATTTTTTGGTATGTTTTGTTGGTTTTATACAACATGGCGCCTGTAATCCCCGACGGGTTAGGTAAAAGTGTACCAAATAGTACACCCACATATCGCTTGTACGGTTTACGTACATACCGCGAGGCTGCATACGCAGAAACCTACATTTCTCTTTCGTATTTAAAACAATACAATTTTAAGTTAGTTAACAAATTACATACTTACGCGAACACCGCGGATTAGCATCCAACCTACTTTTACGTAGTGATCGCTACTCTAATAAACTTTTAGTGTTACCAAATCTGTGTGTGTTTACGTCAACTCACCTAACTCCAAGTATAATAAATAATAATAATAATAAATTTTATTTCTCAAAAAACTTAGTAATATTTTACAGAAAAATAGTTTGGCTGTATTCATTTCTAATAAGTGGATGTAGCCACTGCAGCCGAACTAGGCAATGCCTGTATTTCGGTTTTCAGCACCTTTTCCCTCGATATTTCAACAATAAAATGCCAACAAAGAAATATGGTTGGTTGTACTACTAATTAAATTTTGAATGACTTTAAACTAACTTATATGCTACATTGTTTAAGATTTTAAATTACCCATAGATAATAAGCAAATGGTCTGTACGTGACTGAGAAGCGTTTATGAGTGTGTGTGCACTAGTTGGTGATTTATCTGGAGTTTGAGTGATGTGGGTGAGTGCGTGTGTTGGTGGATGTGATTATGTGAGGGTGAATGTGTGTGATTGAAGTGCATGAGCATGATTATTATCTATGATTATTTTAACTAATTCGAACCTAACATTCTAATTACTGTTCAACGCTTAATAATAACTCCGTTTCTTCATAATTTAGTTGTTGTAAATATTCACTTACTACTTGTTTACATTTATATTTAGTAATCGGGTAAATATTATTTTTTTATTAATTTTGCTATATAGGAACGGACCAAGAAATTCAATAAATCTTTCACTAAATTTGGTTTTACAAGTAATCCTATCCATATATACTTTTTTATTTCTTCGTATTATATTTATATACAGGGTGTAAAAGACCTCATCACGAAGCCGTCAACCAAGCATTCTGTACATAAAACTAAGTAACTTTACGCGAAAATTATTGCTGGGAAACGACTTTTTTTTTTTGGGTGAAAAAACATGTTTTGTTGTAGAACTCAATGTAACGCACTCAAAACATTGTGCTGATGGATGGTTTGAACAGTACGGGGGTCGTGGAGATGTTTAATGTAAAAATCATACATTAAAAAGGTGTATTAAAAAAAAAACTTGTCAAAAAGTTGGAACTTTGACCCCCAATATCTCTGTAACTAAAAGGTTCCCAGGGATGGTGTAGAACAAAAAAATGATCGCCGTGACGGGGAGAACAAGTGCCTTTCGGCTTCGTTAAGAGGTGTTTTACACCCTTTATTTCTTTATAATAGGTACTTACTTACTTGCCAACTCTTACTTAAAGGTGCCGACTACTGCGGGATCTTACATCGCCTTATTATGTTATGTTTTAGTTCTATGTAATAGGGGGTGAGTCTATTGCCATCAACCAGGCAAGAATCCAAACTCCGTGACTGCTACTGAGAAATTCTTAACACTCAATAATACACAATAAACACTTAAAACAAAATAACACTTTGCCCGGCCTGGGAATCGAACCCGTGACCTCAGCAGTCGCGCTCGTGGCCACAATTCGGCGGTTGGTTATTCATCCACGGTTCCTTTTCCTTCTACCTAGCCGACGACGATGGGCTTTTCCAAATTGTCTGACTCTCGGACTATTGACTATTTGAGAAATCTCCGTATGCAGATCTCTTTGCCTAGCTTCAGACAAAGGTTTCTCCCCAACTATCTCGATTAGCCATTTCGAGTCGATTTTTCCTCGAGTTCATCGTTTGACAACAAAGAGTCACAATCGGTTCACGACCGTGAATTGGTTAATACGCGACTGACGTCATCTTCACCAATCGCATGATCTGACATATTAAGAACATACATGCGCAGTTAGCTCGGGTTCGTTTACCAAGATCAGTTGAGGTCCAGTTCCTAATACTCTTTGGAACAGGAGTCGTAGATCCTTGGCCGAGAATCTAATTTGTTTACTACTAAATAGAGAAAAGTACGAAGAGAAGAGTTAATAAATTGAAGAAAAATTAATCCATTGCGAAGAAACATCAATATTCGTATGACTTAGAAGACTAACCTCTGTAGTATGTCTCTGTGTGTTCCTTGTGTGCGATTTTAATTTAATTATTTAAATCGTAACAAAATCTCAATTGTAGCAGATATTTCTTTGTTTTATTTGTGTGCAACTTCTATATTGTCACGGAGCTGCGTAGATAAGATTTTTATGCTTTTTCTTATAGTACAAAATAACTGTGTAATCATTTAAGTATAAGAAAATATATTTCGTGCAATCTATTTAATAGCCAGCAAACATTACTCAATAGTGTTTTGTTATTCCATTGCATATTAAAGTCTGATTTTCTTTTGTTTCCAGATAGTGCGACCAAAGCAGTCGAGCCATGTGTTACTTCAGCATAATAGTGATAATATTCAATAGTTCTGTGTTGTGAAGTGGCCGTAGTGTGAAATCTCCGACATGCATTGGAGGCGGGACGTTCATCTGTTACTGCTGATCACCCAACTGTCTGGAGTCATATTGGGTGAGTTTATTTTTGTGATAAAAATATATTATTAAGATGGAACCGCCAGGATAGCCCGCGAAAATTCAAATTTTCAGTGTAAGGTTGTTTGTTGATTAAAATAATGATTTGCGAACGTAACACGTGCATTTACAGAATTATATTAATTAAATTCATCAAAGATTAATTAAAAATTAAAGGGGGCTCCCTTAGTACGATGGTACGGAACCCTTCATGCGCGAGTCCGACTCGCACTTAGTCGGTTTTTTTAATAATTTTTGTTTTTTTTTTACTTCATTTTGTATTATTGTTTTGTCCTGTGTGAGTATAATAAATTTATTTTCTTTCTTTCTATGGAGATTTGTTAAATATTGTCTTATTGAAATTATATTGTGTCGTATTTTGTAGGTTGGTTGGCTCTATTTACGTTTTTATGGTATCAGTATACATTTTCACCTAAAGCGGTTGAAATTATTTGAGTAAAATGTTTTTCGAATATTATGATTTTGTTAAGTTTCACAAAATGTTGCCTGTTTTAATAGGTTTACTCTGATAAACAATATTTATCACGATCAAGTTTAAAGTTAATTAAACGCGCTGGTTTTTTAATTATTCACTTAGTAATGTGTCAAACCCGTCAATTTGTTAAACTGAAAGTAATTGAAGTTGTTGGTGAAGACAGGGTTTTAAATATCAGATGAATTTAATTTTACACATTTAACCATAAGTCTAACCACAATTTGCTTAATAAGAATGATTCCTGACAAAATATTGGATACGTGTTTTTTGTTTTTTCAATTTAATAAAAATTGACGAAGATAAAATGCGTCAAAGATCATGATTGGGGGCTTGTCACGTCACTTTCCAGTAAAAATGTACTCAAATGTGACGTCATACGAGTTTTGGACGCACTGTATTGTCTTCATGTTTTGTTTACGTGAAAAAATTAAAAACAAATTGTCCAATTTTTTTTTTGGAAATCTATCTGACGGAATAACAAGTTTTTTTTTGTCATCCACCCGTTTTTAGATAATCCAACTCAACATAACATAACATCACGCATTTAATCACCGAAGGGTTAGGCAGAGCCTAGGTGTATAATGAGTTCACAAACTTCGCGGGTTATGTTAAAGTCCCATGTAATAGGGGACGAGGCTATTGATCCTGGCTCCGTGGCTGCTGCTAAAAAAATCCTGATCGAAAAACACTTCACCCGACCTGGGAAGCGAACCCAGGACCTCTTGCTCAGCATTCGCGCTTACGACCACTAGACCACCGATACCGGATGACTTTTTTATCATTTTTCAAAAAAAATCTTAAAAAGTATGAACGTATGGTGAACGGAGTAGAAATTATGGCATTACTAGTTTTTATTTTTATTTTTTTATTTTATTTTTTGTATCGAACACAAGTGATTCATATTGTTGTTAGTAATACTTAATAACTATGTTAGCAACATTCTCATTAAAATAATATTAACCGTTTTCATTTTTTTATTTTATTTTCTATTTTTGACACTGCTTAGAAAAAAATTGATCCATCATCAAAAAACGCTACAAATTTCAAGTAAACTTTTCATATTTGCACAAAAAAAGAGAAATTTTGAAAAAATAAAAGAAAAATATCGAATTTCATATCATACGCAATACGCGTATGATTTGAATTTTGACTTTATTTGAGTTACGAGTAAAAAAAAAACACAAGTATCCCATTTGCTTCTACTCCGTTCACCTATTTACCCCTTTTTTTGTTTGAAAGTGATAAAAATAGTCACCTGTATAAAGTCCTAAATCCCACAGAAATAAACGCCAAACACCAATCACCGCCACTTAATGAAAGCTCCCATTACTATTAATAACACTAAACTCCTTTCCCAATTACTACCCACTAATCGAACATACATAGGTTCTAAATACAGCTCCCATTAAGTCCTATAACACAATTAATCGCGGCCTACACTGGTCGCACGTGGTAATCAGTTTCATGTAGGATATAGGTTGGGTTAACTGTTAACATGATGTAAACAATTACTGGTTAACCTTAGTGGTAGACCCCGGATACAATTCGATAAAGTTGTATAAATATGTCGTGGAAAATAATCGTATTTTAATGCAAAATCACGCCTGTTATCCGTGAAGGGTAAGGCCGACGGGTAACTTTAGTATACCCACATTTTATCAGTTATGCTTTAGTCTATTGCAATCTGCAACCGTGGCTGCTACTGATAAATTCTTGATGCAAAAACCCAATGAAAGTTTGCCCGACCCGGGAATTGAACCCAGGACCTCATGCTCAGCAGTCGCTCTTTCGACCACTCGACTAACGAGACAGTCTAATCCTACTTTCTAGGAATTTTACCATCATATTCCTGCCCTAGCCCCATATTACTCCAGGAGTTCATGACTATACAGGGTTAGTTTTCAATGACCAGCCAAAATTTAAAATTAAGATCTAGATATCAAACCAAAAGTGCATTTTAAATATTATTGTCGAAAAATATAAAATAAAATAATAGCATTAATTTGAAAATATCCTAAAAATTTCCTAAATCATAACTTAGTGGGAATCAATGCACTGCAATGTGTGCGTGCATGCACCGCCAGTTTTATGTGTGTGATAACTGCTACGGACCTATCTAGGTTGTTGAACTGAATTGTGCCATTGCAATATCCACACGTTTGCTTTTTACTGGTGGACAGGAATGATATTTGATTTAAAAAAAAATGTTTTTTTTTCATTACTTATATCGAAAATAATATCGATTCTAAACCATCTCTGAAAATTTAGCCGGTAATTGAAAACTAACCTTGTATAGTAGCCACTCGGGTCGATCTTTAGGTTAAGCCGCGCTGGCTCAAGTTGGTCCGTGGATGGGTGACACACCGAGTGTACATACCGAGATTCCTCCGCACTTCGGAAAGCAGGTTGAGCCGTTGATCCTTGATGGAGATTTTTGACATTCGTTTCAGTTATAGTCAGTGGCCTGAAAGTCTGACAACCAGTCTCACCAAGGGGTATCGTATTACTCAGTATTAACTGAATTGTGAAGATCAGCTAGGCAGTCGCTCCATGTAAAATATTGATATTCGGCTGCATCCGACTAGACTAGGAAAGTCAACCCCAACATAGTTGGGAAACGGCTAGGCAGATGATGGTGCCCCCTAATACTTATTCGGGGTCGGATTAGAAGTATTTTTCTAGAAACTTCGTAATAAAAATCTTGAGTTCACTGACAAACAACGGATACGTTAAAGTTTAAGGTATGCATTTACGGCTTACGAGTAAACCATTGGATTCAAAAGCATAAAATTTTGCATTCATGTCTAAAGTACTGTACTTTAAAGAAAGATTTGTGACTAAGTTTTTTAGTACTGTAAAGTTTAATGTTTGTATGAAACTGATTCAAGATCTACTAAGATGCGAGTAAAACCACAAATTCACAATTGCGAGTTACTACATTTTCTGAATTCATTTCCCTGAATTCTATCAACCTGAGTGTAAGAGAGGGGGGGAGGTGGTACTAGAGGATGCTCCATATTAATTTCCAGGAAACGCATGGTACTGTATGATCACGTAATAAACAGTACCTTCATAAGTGAAATTCAATAGTAAAATGAATAAATTTTGACTGCAGTTATTATTATACTTCGGAACGTTTCAAATTGACGTTTCAGTACTAAAATTAAAATAGCACGTTAGTTTGATTGCGCTTGAAAATTAATGTGTGGTCGCATATTAGAGTGCTATTAATTTTGAAGTTAATATTTTAATTGACATTTATTACGTCATTGCTGGGTTCATTACGACTTCACACATTGCAAAATATGTCTATATTTTTTAATACATAAGAAGAAAAGAAAAGTAAGAAAAGTAAACTGGATGGAGATAGAAAGGAAGGCCAAAGAAAATTGGTTGGATTGTGTGAGATATAAAAGAGAAAATAGTAAATTATGTTGTGACGTTTGTCAAGGGAGAATGGGAGAAGAAAACGTGTTGCCGACCCCAAGTAGAATGGGGAGCAAGGCAGCAAGATGACGATGGTAAGAAGAGGAAACATGCTACTCAAAATACAAATATGTCGTGGATTGATGGCGCCAAAGTGCAACAAGCAGCGCCATCTAACAATTAGTTTGTGAACTAATAATATCGTTACCTCAAACGCAAGCGCGCCCTACACCGCTTGGATACGATCGTCGGTAGAAGGGGTGCAGCGATGGCTTGAGAAGGGACGGAGTGTTGCGACAGCAGTGATGCCAGATCTACTGATTTAGCAGTAGATCTACCTGATTTAAAAAAATCTAATGATCTACTGTCTTGTGTGGAAATCTACCTGCTTTTTTTCAAATCAGGTCGTATCATCTAGTTATTGTCGTCGTGTCGTGTCATCTGGCTTGGAGGCCTAAATAACATGACATTTGTTCAACAAGTTTTGTGAATTCGCGGTATTTTTTATCTGTAGTGTGTTCAAGACAGTGACTGTGACGTCACATTGGAGTAAAAATGTACTAAAATGTGACGTCACACGAGTTTTCGACACACTGTATCGTCTTTATTTTTGTTTACGTGAAAATAGAAAAAATACGTGTCCAATATTTTTTGAAAATCTATCTGACCGACTAATCAGTTTTTTTTGTCATCTACCCTATTCAAGCTCAAGTCCTTTTTACCTCATGTGGGTATGACTTTTTTAATCTACTGATTTTTCTTTCGATCTACTGCTAAAACTTTAATTTTTCTACTGATTTCTTCAGATTCCATCTCCCAACACTGTGCGACAGTCCAGCTCCGACAGCCTTGGCAGACGCTCAGTACCAACGCACGCGTTTGTTTCTTGTAATGTAAAACCGTTAGTTTGAATAAAGTTATTTTAATTTAAATTAAACTTTCGTTCGTGTGCCCGCGACAGTGCCCGCCCACATTTACGTAGAACCATGTCGGATCGCGAAGAAGACCCGATACTTCGCATCTCGGCCACCCAGGACGCGACTAAAATATTTAACTCGCGAAACAGAAATTATACAAAATCGGATAGAATAGTTCATAGTCATATCCGTCTGTCTGCCTGTCCGAGGTTTTGCTAAGGGACCGTTAGTACTAGAATGATGTAATTGTGTAGGGGATGTATATCAATTACGCCGACAAAGTGGTACAATAATTTTTTTGAAAATATTTATTTATTAGAGTAGCTAGAACAAAAAAAAAATCATCCCCAGTTCACATGTAGGGGTACATGAAGTGGGGATGTTTTTTTTTTTGTAATCTGCCCCTTTGTTTGGGGTATCGTTGAATAGGTCTTTTAAAAAGTCTTATGGGTTGCTAATACTATTTTTAATTGAATGCTCCATTTACGAAATATTAAACTTTAAAGCGCAAATTTTTGTTCCCCCCCTCTAAAAGCCAAACTGCTGGATTGAAAAATCTGAAAAATTCATAATGATAGTGCATTTCATGTTCTTTAAAGGAAAACTATAGCGGGTAAGATAACTTTATTGATGTATCGGTAACAGTCGTTGAACTCGGGTGTTGGATAATTTTGTACCAAATACAAAATCCTTAGAATAAAGCCTTTAGAGTGACTAAGATGGAGTAGTTGCTTGTTTATAACGGGTGAAGACTTGCATTGAAAAACAAAATCTAAAATATAACGGGCTAATACGGAACCCTACACTGCGCGTGGCCCGACACGCACTTGGCCGGTTTTTTTTACGATGTCAACGCGAAAGTTGTCCGCCCTGTCTATATTTCATACTTGTTGTTGTTTTTACTGTTCAAAAATCCATCAATGTTAATTCAGTTTGAGTAATTTGGCACCAAGAAGGTGCCAATAGACTCTCTACTTTACCTTTTGACTTAAAGTATTCAATTATTGTGTTACACTTACAGACAGGTACAAATTTTAGATATTTAGGCCAAGCGCGCACTACAAAAAAACGTTGCAATTTAAAAAATGTCAAAATAAAATGAAATCGCAGTCTTGTTCGTGATGATAAAACAGATTTCTTTTTACAGACCGCGACTCTAGTATATTGTAACTTTTTCACAAATTGCCTGTTATAATCCGCAACGATTCTGCGCTTATTTTTCTTTCATTTTGCCTCAAAAAGGCAAGCAAAAACAAACCTAATTTTACTTCAATTCCAGACGAATGTACAAAAACAATAGTAGACAAAAACACCGGGGTCAACGAACCGCTTTACTCATTAGTACATTCACTGTAAAGAAAATCCTTTTAATTAATACTTTCATTTACTTTGGAGCTTTTGAAGTTTATTTGTTGCTAATTTTACTTTGGGTTTAATATAAACAATTTAGCAAGTTTTTAACTAGCGCTTTAGTTTGAGGTTTTTGCAGTTTTTAATGTTTATATCTTTGTATACTTACTAAGGTTTTATGCCAATCTTACCGATGTGTCTAATTCTTTATTGGTTAGTGCCCAACCTGGTGTCAGAGTTTTTATGCTACATAAGGGCCTCTGACTTGGCTTGGCTTTACATACCATCATAATATATCTCTCAGGTATGCTAGTCCTCGCGTCAGACGTGTGTATGTGAATTATGTAACTTTCAGAAACTATGTGACATTTGCTGTCGAGTAATTTGATGAATTTTATCATCGTTTTTCACGATAAATGTGTACTTTTGCTTCACATTTAGAATAATTAATTTAAATGAGTTAACATACCGTGTGGTGGGACCCTGGTGATCTGTTGTCTGCGGGGATGGAACTCGCGACACGCAGCGCAGTAGCTAGTCGCTAAGCCACTGTGCCAACCGTGTCATCAAATAATGTAAACTTCCTTTAAAAAAACGCGATGATGATGGCTTATTTTACAGTAATGAAAAACAAAACAATGAGGCGAGACGACAAAAAAAACTAATTAGTCCGTCAGTTAGATTATCAAAAAATATTTGATACGTATTTTTTCTTTTGTTACGTAATCCAAAATTGACGAAGATACGACGCTTTTAAAATTCTCAATACGTCACGCCTAGGTATAATTTTTAGCTAGTTCTGACATCACGAGCCCTCACTCCCGAGTTTTGATGCGTTTTATCTTTGTCAATATTCATTGATTTACAAAAACAAAAAATACGTGTCCATTAATTTCCAATACTTTAACTGACGAACTAAATAGATTTGCAATTTTTTGATACTGCCGTCATGCCTATTATTGCTGAAGCCATTGGCTTCTTTGCAACTGTAGGCCTACAAAAACGAACGATCCCTACCTTTCGAGATAAATAGTTATAATCCTGGCTAAAACTTTAATTTCGCCTTTGTCGTGCAAATAGCTCAGTAGGCCTATTACGTATCTTTCTGATATCCAGTGACTATCAAGCTTCGGTTGTACACCGAACTTTGATGACAACCGAGAATGTCATAATATTGGTATTATGTATCGCATTGAGTGAATATCACTTTACGGTGACTAACAGCCCGGGTACGGTGTAACGTCTTTCACGAAAGCCACTTCAAACTCAGTTGTCATCAATTTGTTGTCCACTATGCTTACATAATCGAAATAATATATGTATCGATACGAAAGCGTCTGTCAAAATGAGTTACGGTGACTATCTGCCACGATGACAACCAATGACGTCATATTTGACCGCGACTGGTCATACATAATACGAAACTAACTTTTTGACAGTTAATTGATGGACACTGAGCCCAGTTACTATCATTTCGAGCTGTCAACGTAGATACGTAATAGCCCTACTGGAGACGAACAGAAGAACATTGCAAATGTGAACACGTCTGCTGATAGACAAACTTGACACTCACGTATATTCGTCCATGTAAACTTTGTTGAGCTTCTTATAAAATTTATTCGTATGTCTGTTGGTACCATTAGCAAGTTTTGCGACTTTCTGCCAAGGAGGTATAGGTAGGGATGATCTTCTTAATTCGTATGGTAGTATTGAAAGTTTTCGTAGGTTTCGCATTTCGTTGGAATTTTCACGTTTTACTACTTGTTGATAATAACTCGAACAAAATAATAATAAAACCCAAGAACGAGACTTTTGAAATATACTTTTCAATTGAATAGGGTAGATGACAAAAACCAAATCGAATTAGTCCGTCAGCTAAATTTCCAAAAAATCGTGGACACTAGTAGAGCAAGTGTTACCACTGACTGTTTATTAGACTTTATATACGTTTAAAAACAAGCAAAAGAGCCTTCATACCACGTAGTTTTCCGTCGCTGACAGAATGAGGTCCCATGTGATAACAAACGAGTTTATCTTCCAAATGGGCACTATTCCAAGCCTGAGGCTAAGAATTGACCTATACTTGAAAAATCCACGTAGACCCGAAGCTTATGTATCGAATATTCCTTCCGTTTTCCTGGAACGTTGAGACTGATTTATGATTAAAGAGGGTTTACATACAAAATATCACGCTTGTATTCCCTTGAGGGTTATCCAGAGATGTAGTATCTATACTACTCCACATTTCGCTAGTTATGATTGATCAATGTAATAGGGGACGAGCTTGCTGCCATCAACTGGGCATAAATCCAATCTTCAGGCTTCCATTGAGCAATACCTGATGGAAAAACCCAATAATAACTCTTTGCCCGTCTTAGGAATTGAACCCAGTACCTTATGCAGCAGCCTATCAGCAATCACGACCAGTAAACCAAAGAGGTAGGATTAAATGAATCTAATTTTTTTCCGTTTTCCTGGTCTAATGAGACAGATGTATAATTTAGGAGGTTTTATCATTTAGTTGCCAGGCTGCTCTTATTGCGCATTCTCATTAGTGTCTAGTTACTTTAGGTTTGTTGTCAGTAAGCCAGGATGCGCTAGCTCGAGCAATCGGCTTGTGCACGTAGCTGGTTTAATCCAGTAATATAATTAAATATACATAACTAGCTGATGCCCGCAACTTCGCCCGCTTGACAAATTATATACTAAAATCTTCCTCTTGAATCACTCTATCTATTAAAAAACCCGCATCAAAATCTGTTGCGTAGTTTTAAAGATCTAAGCATACATAGGGACAGACAGACGCAGTGGGGGACTTTGTTTTATAATATGTAGTGATGCACAGTATGTTCATGGTTAAAGCTTCATTTCTGCTATACGGGGTTCGAGGTTCAACAATTCTTTTTTAATCGATGTCGATAAGTAAAAAAAACCGGTTTTATCGTTCGGATTTTTGGTCTTTTTTAAATCGATCATTATTGATCTTTGAACTTTGCAGATCAGACACACAACACGTCGTAGGTCGTTTAAAATGTAGAAATATGAATAAGTAAAATTTTATATCCCCCGAGTTATTCATCTAATTTATAATGTATTCTTAAGAATACGCTACAGGGTTTCTTGGGTTGTGGAATTGGTAAAATTCTTATTCGAAAGTACCCGTTGTATATTTTTTTGTCTTAAATTTATTGTGTATTTATTCTTCTGAGATACTTATAATTTTCCATTTGTATTTTTTTAAACTTTCGTTTAAAAAAATACAAATGTAAAATTATAAGTTTTGTCTAAGTTCACCCTGAGACCAATGCGTATTGAAGAATCTACTAGGCCATCCAGCATTTGCTACAAGTCGTGCAGCGAGACAGCCAGTATGACGATATCATCTACAAATCTCAAGTGTGAGATCTAGTCGCCGTTGATGTTAATGCCACGTCCTTCCCAGTTTAGTGACTTAAATACATCCTCAAGTGTGTTGATGAACAATTTCGGGGGAATTACGTACCCTTGCCTCAGCTCCCGACGCAATGGGATGTGCTATATTTGTTGGTTCTCAGCACTTAGATGTATCGCTGGTCTACTTGACGCCGCTGCAGAGACTCCAGAACTGACCAGGTTTCGATAGAATCAATAGCCTTCTCAGTCCAAAAGTGCAAGACACAGAGGCCAATTATACTCTTCGGACTGCATAATCTGCCGCACTGTGTGGATGTGATCTAGAGTGCTGTATCCTGCTCGAAACTCGGCTTGCTCCGTTGGCTGGAAGTCGACGAGTATTCGCGCTAGACGTGACGTCTCTTGAAACTAGCTTGAACAAGTGGCTAAGGAGCGAAATGGATATGTAATTCTTTAAATGGTCTTGTACCCCTTTTTAAATAAAATAACGACCACGCTCCTTCTCCACGCTTTTGCAGTTTTCCCAGAGAACAGGACTGAGTTGAAAAGCTCTCTTAATAGAGGATTTCCTCCCGCTTTCATAAGCTCAGTCTTTTCCATCCTCATCAGGGGCTTTTCGATTCTTAAGATGTCTAAGAGCCAACTCCAATTCATCTTGGCCGACTCCCGGCAGGTCTTCTGTAAAATGGCGGGTTAAGGTTGCTCTGGAATTCTCATTTTCGGGATCAGGTCTAGATGCATACGATGCGTACAACTGGCCGTATATGTTTTTGACTTTCAAACGATACGATCGATTCTTCGATACGACGATATCCTCATTCCCCACTAGATTTAGTCAACTTCGTCAGGTGGCTTCTCCCGAGTAATAAAACGGACACATTCGACCCCCAGTTTAGCTCAATTGATTTTTCTAGTGAGCGTGTGCTGAAGCATCGAAGATCGCGTCTTACCAATTTTCTAATTATTTTGCTGAGTGCCTGTAGTTCTGTCGAAGTGATGAGTGGGTTTTCACGTCGTTACGTCATAAGCTCCAGAGTCTACTCCGAAAGTTTGGACTTCCTGCCCGTAGGCTGCATTTTGTAAAAACGCATCTAGAGCTTCCTCCCTGAAGATTTCCACCATTTGGTCGAGCACCTGGTCAATATTATAACCTTTGTAATTGTTCATTAATAAATAGAGCAAGAGCTTTTTGTATTAATGAAAAAATCCAAAAATATCCGAAAAACCCGGGTACCTGGTTTTGGAAAAAGAAACCCGAAACCGAAAAACCGGTTCTGAAAATTTGCCACATGATGCCCTACTAACATTGCTGAAGATTAACATCATGAGGAAACCTGGACTGAATAAGACTGGTAATCGAACATCCACTTTAGTAAAACTGCGATTTTCAAATCTTGCTCTCTGAATAGCAGTAGAATTAACCATGTTGGAATAAGGCGAACTTTTTTAGGTTTTCACTTTTCTGAACAAAAGAAAATTTAAATCACTGAAATGCAACTAATTTTAGCTCAACTTTGGAAGAAGTAGAAACCAAATTAATTACGGAACTTTTCTACCCCTCAAATGAAACGCATTTTTCTCTTTTATGGGGAAACTGGGAAAATCAATAGAGTTCGCGAAACTATTTGCGATGTCAATGTGCGCTAAAGTTGATTGTTCCCCTTTGATAATTAATTGGGTACCTTTGACAACTGACGGGATACGGGACGGGTGCGGTTGCCACTAGTGACGGGTAATGTTATTAAGAAACACAATGGTAATGTTACTCGTGATTCCTATTAAAACTTCCTCCAGATCATAAGCGAGTAATATATTATTAATTGTTTGTCAGACTGTTTCCGGTCTTAGTCGGTAAGTTGAAAAATACACAATACCTATTTGATTCGAAAGGGTCTAAAGAAAAAAAATTGCTATCGATAATGTCACGCATCAGCCATGTCTAGCATCAGTTTTTCTTATTAGTTTTTTATTATCAGTGGGTACCAGCCATGTTTGGAAATTAAACTAAATAGGTACTTACTTCCTTTTTCAAAGTGATTTTACCCGTACCAACAGTTAGGATAAAAAAAGAATACCGGTCTCTACTGGATGACAGGAAGTGGGCATTGATCCAACACGTGGACCCGTTTCGGGTGGCTGGATGTCCTTGGATAATAATATGCTTATCTTCACGTCGTATTTATTTACCGTTTGGAAAGCAATGTTGATTTTATAAATATCATGCAGAAAGTAATGTGGCAGGCTGGCTTAGAATCCACGACAAAGTAGGCCGTCTAAACTGAACCACCGTTAATTTAAAACTAAGAATGATGACGATCAATCACTGTTTTTAGCTTTCACTGTTTATAACTAAACAAATTTACACCTAACCTATTTTAACCTACGGGACTTGTCATCCCGCGATCATGGTGCTTGCAACAGCATCGACATATCGAGAGCTCACAATAGTCGAAAATCATGGAAGATATCCCGTAAGTGACAGTGAGTCTCTCTATCTTCTTCAACCTTTTGATTGATTTGGAAGAGACCTACACTCAGCATTGGGTGGCCCCCAATGCTGAGTGTAGGTCTCTTCCAAATCTCTCCAATTTGGTGTAAGTCCTTTAAACCTAAACCTTATCACATAAATTTCAAGACTTCAACAGTTTCCCACATGCAGGCGCTGCTTCAGACCTAATTACCTACTCGCACGTCACGAGAAACTTTACCACCATTATCGAATTTTGAGTTCTTGTGTGTTCTTGGTGTCTGTTCTCACTAGAACTTTGTCCGGGCTGGTGATAAAATTACTCGCAATTTATTCTCAGAGACTGGCCATTTGCAACAGCCGCGCGTTTCCTTCAAGAGATTTTGGAGAATCTTTAAGAATAAGACTTGGGCTTCAGGAATTTTAAGTAGTTTGACTCGGGTTTTAAAGTCTTGCATTATAAATCTTGCGGAAATGAGGTTTAGATTCTTGGCGATTGGTATGCCTTGGTTATCTGTAATATCAAGCGATAGATGTTATCTTTGGACTGCAGAATTTGGGTAGCAATATTGTAAGATTTTAGACCGTATTGGGTACGTATGGATCGCATTACTCGGAAAAGTAAGATTGAAGGTCACTATGGTTCTAATGGATCTAATTGCTGGATAACATAATACGAGGTGTAAATGAAAGCCAAAGCCGTCAACCAAGCATTCTGTGCATCAAACAAAGTAGGTAAATGATATGTGGGAAATTACTTTTTTTTTGGGGTTAAAATCACGTTTTACGGTAGGACTCAATGTAACGCACTCAAAACATTGTGTTGATGGATGCACATAACAACTATACTTAATCGAACTAATGGGATTAGGTGAAAAAGTTTTCTAGTTCCATGGAACTACTGGAAGAAAAAAAACCCAGTAGTCTAATAATGGAACCACAGAATGGGATACAGCGGGTACCTTGACCCCCAGTATCTCTGTGACTAGAAGCTATGGTCTAGAACAAAAAAAACGGCAATGACGGTAAAACAAGTTCATTTCGGCTTCATTAAGGTTACTTTTACCACATACACCCAATGTATGAAAACCGCAACAAAAAATCCTATAGATTCACTAAATACAAAGACTGCAATAATGTCCTTCAGTTAACTTTGAATACTAATGGTTACTGGCGTTCTCTTTGTTAAACAAACACAACTCATTCCCGAAGACATAAATGATTTCCTAGCTATTAGTTTCTCTAAAATATGAAACTACCTGTTGCAAGAAAAGCGAGGCAAAGTTTGAGTCAGCTCGTTCCGCCTTTTGACGTTTCAGATTAAAATTTTGCACATTATACTTCAAAGTTAGCCCCGAAGGATTGAGCTTCAATTAATTAGCAAGAGCTCATCGATTTAACGTCTAACCCTTTTTACTTGAACATAAGTTTTCTGCTGTGTTTAATCGGTATTTTGTTTTCAATAATCGTTTAAAATGCTGCCTCATAGGTCTACTGGTAGCAAGTGGTACTTCTTAAAATTTAGTCCTGGGTTCAATAGCCTAAATGGGTTTTTTCAAGGTGCATGAACAAAATGCCATTTAGGTTCATAGATCGTCACAATCGTTACCACTTTATCCACTGCTGGGGGAATTGACTTTCCCAAAGAGTCACCACAAAAAACGGCCGTGTTCTTTTTCGTTGATTATTATGGCCTTCACCATGTCTTCAGTTCCATCGTATGGTAGTTCTTCTTCCAAAGCCGTGCCTTCCATTAAGTGGTCGCTATTTCAGAACTTTTTAGCTCAATCCATTCCTGCCTTTGTCCCATGTTACTTGGGGTCGGCACAACACGTATTTTTCTTCCATTCTCCTCTGTCAACCGTCGCGCTATCATTGACTCCTCTTTCTTTCATATCATTCCTCACGCTGTCCATCCATTTTTTCCTTGGTTTTCGTCTCCCTCTCCATCCAACATTTATGTTCATCAATCTTTAATTTAGTCACATGCGATTCGACTTTCAAATTCACATTGAATACCTACATGGTGTTTATCTATTACAACTAAGAATTCAATACATTAGAAAAAGTCCTTCCAATACCCACGGTCGGCATGGCAACGAGCGAGCGAACTATTTTGAAACAAAAAGCGAATCACTCGAATCAGTCTAGCCTTTGACATTCTACTCAAAAAAACACTTTGAGGTAACCGAACTCTCTACGGTACGGACCGCCAGGGCCTTTCTATATTCTGTGTGACACAAAAATATTTACTGAAGCAGCTCTTAGCCACCCGTTTGTGTGGTTGTTGGTGCTTATGATACGCCCGGTACACAAGTTCGTTTTTCAAATGAAACATTGGACTAGTTGGCCTTGATCTCAAAGGTCAGATTTAGGAGTTAAAGGTTTTTTTTCTTCATAATATTGATTTAAGTTTAAGTCGCATCGTCAACTTTATAGAGAGGAAACTGAATTCTTCTTTTATAATTTTCTGTACCGATACTAACACTTTTTTTGTATATTAATAATACAAGCGTTTTATTATAGAAAAATATTTCTTTATCTGTTTACGTACAGGCGTGGTCTTTTCCGCCTGATCAGTTAAAAATTTAAATTTAAATCATGCGGAGGTGCCGAGCCACGCCCCCTTAAAGTTTAGGGCTATTAGGAAAGCGTCAATTTGGCGCGTAAAATAACAATAACTCTCGTTTGGCGTGCGTCGTCAGTGCGCTCGGCCGATCGGTATTGTCTTTCATTCATGATTTCTATACAAAGTCAACAGAGCGGGGCTAGAGAGCGTTTCTATGTTGCGAGTGCAAGCAAAAATTAGCTTAGTGGTGATCACGCGGGAGTGTCCACGCAATATCAGTATTATTTACGTTATTTACAAACTACAACTCTATAATTATGCATAAACTAAATTCCTCATTTTGTTATTTTGAATTACCTATTACTGTACTCTGCTGATTTTGATTATGTTATTTAATTATTATTATTTTATGTTTTGTTGAATTTTTGTACTACTTTATGGATATTTTGAAGTCTGACTAAATAAATGAATTGATATAAAACCTTGCTAAATCATCATCATCTGCCTAGCCTATATGTTGGGGTCGGCTTCCAGTTATACTTTACATTCCACAACCCTGTTAGTACTGGGTAATACGATATTCCTTGGTAAGACTGGTTTAAAGAAAATATTATACATAAATTTATGTTTACTGAAACAGGATGCAAGCTCCTGCACTACAACAAGCCAATTTCCGTCACATTCCGCTTACGGAATAAACAATGCATGGAATATCTTTATCTCAGGAATTTTTAACTTCGAAATAAGGGAATTGCATACATTTTCATAAAAAATACACTGAAATGAAAATGTTTAGCTTTATGAATAGAATCTTCTTCAACCCGTAATAGTGAGGTATCGTTTCATTCTGAAACCGGATTGTAGAAGTCATATAGGCAGTTGCTCCATATAAACTACTGGTATTCAGCTGCATCGGTTTGGACTGGAAGCCGATCCCAACAAAACTGGAAAAGAGTGATAACATGGCAGTTGATAACGCCTTCTAAAACTCTTTGTCCTGTAATCATAATAATCACTGTTTGTTTGATTTTCGTATGTTTACTTCGAATATGTAATGATGGCAATAGGGTCGCCCCCTATTACATGGGACTTGAAAAATATAACGTAACTGGCGAAATGTGGGTGTACTACATATTTAGGTACACCTTTGCCTAACCCTTCGCGGATTACAGGCGTGATGTTACGTTTTACGATGTCATGTAATGATAATTATAATGAAATAGGTCATTGAACCTTTTTGTCTACACTCTTTCCTTTTTACATTTCCCAATGGAAATGGGAAAATTCATGTCAATCTGAAATGATGTATCATGATCGATGCTCCTCTTAAACTAGACAACATCCAAAATTGAACCTTATAGTAACATTAAACGAGCAGTATTTTACATAATATGTTGGGGACACTAACTTTAACCGTAAATTCAGTAGACAATCTAGCCCCTCTACATAGAAATATAAGATAGTTATTTTAAAAAAATGCGATTGGCTTGGTCTTTAACTAACATCCAGAAGTCCAAACTCAAGGTTTGCCAACGAGAAATGGAGCACAGTATACTAGGCGTTAAACTAACGGATCGTGTTCGAAACACAAAACTGCGCTTCAAAACAAAAATAGCTGACGTGACTCAAAAGGCTGCCCAACTCAAATCGGACATCATGTCCAAACTGGACAAACTATTTCTGTGGGTCAAAATAGCAGGGAATTGGTGCCCTGACACAACGAGGTGGGGCAGGCCTCAAAGGAGATGGTGGGACGAATTGGACAGGTTCTGTCGGAACTGGAAGGACGCCGGAAGCGGGGGTTCGCGAGAAATGGAAAGAGTAGAGGGAAGCCGTTGTTTTCCCAGGAGTGGGACAGTACAGACAAAAACAAAGCTGTTCCATATAAAAGTGGACGAAAAACAAAGCTGTTCCATTTAAAGTGGACTCTGAGGGTCGAAAGGTTGGAATCGCGCCACAACATCAACTTTAAGTCATTCGTGGTACGAGTTCCAACCCACCATCTACAGACCTGCATGAAGGAGGACTTTTGGCCGAAGGGTGTCGTATATCGACGGTTCCGAGGACGGTTACGCGACACCACGCAGCGAAACACGACGCCGACAACGTTGCGTGTATAGTTTTAGGCATAGTTTGAAATACACACATCAAAAGTATCTAGGGATCAACATATATTTTTGCAATAACTTTTCTCCTGATTGATATTAATTAAAATTTTCTTTAAGGATTCATCAAATAAAGTGTTTTCGTTTGTCACAGTAACGATAAACCAAGTCACCTTTGCATTAATAAAGAAATTTGCCATTTTCCTAATAAAGGGATTTTTGACATTTGAACCACTAACATTAAAGTTCGAAAAAAAGACTGAAATAACAGTTTTCTTTAAAATTTTATTGGGTAACTTAAACAATTAATAATCCGTGTTTCTACCGCGAACACTAACAACACAAGAACATCGGTTTGGCATACTCAAAATGAGTTCATCCAAATCACGCTGTGGAATGGCCGCCCATGTTCGTTGCAACAACAAAAAAAGGTCTTCTTGCGACTGGATACCCTCCATATTCGGCAGAGCTCTTCTCTGTAGCATATCCCATGCATGCTCAATCGGGTTCAAGTCTGGCGACTGAGCAGGCCAGGGCAGGACATTGATGTTAGCTGCGGCGAGAGTCTGTCTTACAACTGTTGCGGTGTGCGGTCGTGCATTATCATGCATTAACTGAAATAAGGGACCGATTTGCACTTGTAGAGGAACGATGACGTCTGATACAATCGTCTCAGCATAAATTTGAGCGTTGAGGTTGCCTCTGATCCAAATCAACTCAGTTCTTCCGCCGATCCAAATACCCGCCCATACCATGATGGTTCCACCACTATAAGGATGGACTTCCTGGCAGGATTTTAATCGCTGTTGGCGTCCAGGGGTTCTCCAGTGTCGTATACGTCTTGTATCCGGTCTCATACCAAAACGAGACTCATCAGAAAAGCACACGAAACGCCATTGTTCTTCTGCCCAATTTCTGTGTTCAAGAGCCCATTGATATCG
Source organism: Xestia sexstrigata (assembly GCA_941918905.2). Lineage (NCBI taxonomy): Eukaryota > Metazoa > Arthropoda > Insecta > Lepidoptera > Noctuidae > Xestia > Xestia sexstrigata. Next base: position 16,952,939 of record OW799211.2, read on the forward strand.
AATCCTACGATTGTGCATTGCTATAGGTGGTACCCGTAGCGGTCTTCGGGAATGAAGGTTCACTTCATGCAAGCGGTTTCTGACTGTTTGGTCGCTAATTAAGTTCCCTGAAGAGTGATGAAGCCTCACGGCTAACATCATAGCGGTTATTGTTGGAGCTCTTCGAGTTAAGATTTGAATGTATCGGTCTTGTCTCCGTGTGGTGCAGCGATACCGTCCTCCATGGCGCTCAGCCACGGTACCAGTGCTTCGGTAACGTGTCCAAAGTCGACTGATAACACTCTGACTTGTATTCAGAGCTAAAGCTACAGTACGTTGCCGGGAACCAGCTTCTATCATTCCCACGGCTCTGAGCATTTCTTCCCTGCTTAAATGACGTCGCCGCTCCATAATAACGTTGGTTTTAATCAGTAGTAGGGAAACAGTAGCACTAATAATGTCTTCAATGCGTTGTATGTTTTTATAGGGAAAATATTGACAGCTTATTTTCATCTTTTACTCGAATTTGATTGAGAGTTCCTGATTCAAATTATGAAATGCACCAAAAAGGATCCATATAAATTTATAAAATCATAAATTTATTACAAAGCCACATCTCAATCTCAAGAAATCCGCATAAAAATGCTTGATCCCTAGACATTTTTGATGTGTGTATGTCATGTATTAGTATATTATTGTTGTTAATTATTATTTTGTGTATTTTATCTATGGGCCTTAGTTGCCTGACAATAAAATGATTATTATTATATAAAAGTAACCGACGAAATACTTTAGAAGCACGGCAATATTTCGTCGAATATAGAATCATGTACTGAATTCATGGCAAAACTCTGTCCCACAATGTCCGTTACCTTGTATGTACGTCATTATATATAGAATGTAACCTATATTGTGCATATATTGACCGGACATAGTAAACAAATAAAGTGTTGATATAACCGGTTATAACCGAAGTAGGTCGCGGTATAACTATCACAAATAAACACATATATCTTTTATTTTATGAAAATGATTTTATATGGCTCTGAATATTTACACATTCAGATTTACTATGTTGTGGTTTTGATTAAAACGTAGTTGGAAACTGTACGTATATCATCTACAGTAATTTTATCTGCCTTTATTACACAGTGTTACATCAGACCTGTTTTCCCCAACTAGCTAGGCAGATAAGTTTCATGTTATAGGGGCGATCAGCTATAGACCCAAATCTAGACTCCAGATTTTTCCGTACGGGCAAATCCAATAACCCTGTGTCAAACCCAGGACGTCAAATTCAGCTAACGACTATTAGATCAACGAGGAAGTCTATAATTTATTTTTTAAGAATACGCGTCATAATTGATATCACTTAAAACGGTGTATTGAGAAGAGTTCTCTACGTGATTTATCATCTGTCTAGCTTTTTCCTAAATATGTTGGGATCGGCTTCCAGTCTAACTGGATGTAACTGAATACTAGTATTTACATGGAGCGATTGCCTATCTGACCCCCACAACCCAGCTAGTACTGGGTAATACGATACCCCTTAGGAAGACTGGTTGCCACACTATCGGGCCACTGACTAGGTACCTAACGCCTGTCAAATATGTAGACAGCCGAGACCAACGGCTTATCTTAGTTACTTACGTGATTAACATTATTTTCACACACATTTTCTTATACAGAAACCCGACAACAACCATTGGGCCGTAGCCTACACTACACATCTGTCTGCATAACATAACATGACGCCTGTAATCCCCGAAGAGTTGGTAGGCAGAGATATACCTAGTATAATACACTCAAAATTCGCCAGATACGTGACTGCCTCCTTGGTTTAGTGGTCGCTTGCGCACTGTTTAGCATGAGGTACTGGGTTCAATTCCCTAGTCAGGCAAAGTGATATTGGGTTTTTCCATCAGGAATTTCTTAGTAGCAGTCACGGAGTCTGGATTTGCGCCTGGTTGATGGTAATATGCTCGCCCCTTATTACATGGGACTTAAGCATCTGTCTGTTATTAGTATAGTTCATTTACAATGGAGGGTGAGGACCCACCCTGCGCCTCATCCCTCTATAACTTCATCTCGAAAAACTAATGAAGAAAAGCTTTCTCAAATTATTCGCATATTCCCGACGCTCACGATATTTCTTTTTATTCCTTCTTACTTATCAACTCCCTAAGTACAGAGTAAAGTGTTAATATTTCGAACAAAAGTTTATCCAGACTTTTTTATTCTCTTTTAAAACCGTATTCTCCCCGTATCCTCATTTCAATTAGAGTGAAAAGATACTGTGACTGAGTTTTAATTGTCTGCCCGAGTCAAGGAAATTGGGTACCTATTATAAGGGGAAGGTATTGTGAGCAAAATGGGTGACATTTGCTTAATTATTTTTTTAATTATAAATGAACCGTTAGTCGTGTACTTTCGCAATGTGAATTTAATTTTTGTTTTTGTTTTATGAGGCGCGTATTAAGCGCATTCCTTTCTGAGAATTTGTTTGGAACGTTTAGGTATAATTATACACTTTTCACAAGTTACTATGTGTATACTACTTTTTGTTTTAATTTTGAAGCTTTAGCCACTTTAATTTTGATGATATTGAGTGCAATAACATAATTTTCGGAAACTATTTCTGACTGGCTGAATACAGTTTTATGCTATACTTACACTTTATATTCATCATTTATAATACTATCATCTTTTTTATTTGTTTATATTTTTACACTCAACAAATCGATGTAATTACGACTCATTAACTTAAAAATTGCTGAAATAAAATATTATCATAATTTTCATGTTGTGACAAGCCAAATTGTCAAACTGTCAATTACTTTTTAATTCTCTTCCTACCTTAGTCTATGATGATTTTTGGTTTATTTAAATTATTTTTATCAATATGTGTTTGGCTATTGTATTATAGAGATTATTACGATTGTTTACTAAATAACTTTAAATTAAATTATATTTATAAAAACTGTAACAAATCTACTTGCTTCTATTAAATAAAGGGATAAGCAGACTTGTTCAATTAAAATTTAATTAGGGAAATATTAGAATTAGGAATAAAACAATACGCGCTATGTTCCTGTACCAGTCGGCAAAGTGTTATTGGGGTTTTCCATCACTTTGGAAGTTCTCAGTAGCAGCCTGGAGTAGTAATATGTGCCCAGTTAATGACAATAGGCTCTCCTCCTGTTACAAGGACTTAACTGTACTGGAAAAATTTGAGTAAAGCTATTGAGGCACACACCTCTAAAAAACTCTTCGAGAATTAATTTTCTAGATTTTTTTATTTATATCTACAAATATCCCAAAGCTGCAGAGTTTGTTTGTTTGAACGCGCTAATTAATATTTCGATTGTAAGGAGAGGTTAATTAAAATCAGGCTGCGAGCCTTTTTTCTGTTTAGATTTTTGTTGTTGTGTGCACTTGTGGCATTTGGCACAAGCCATAAATATATTTTCTATCTTTTTTTCCTTAGGAACTGAGTGGCGGGTTAAACCAGCTCAGCTAATTGAAAAATAAAACACGACCTTTCATCAACAAAACAAAAACCATTACGATTCACCTGAAACAGCTCAAATATTTCCAGAAGCGCAATACAAAATCTGAGGCCCTACTCCCTAACGCTTCGTCCGTATATTCGGATCTATCCATCTCTCTGACTCGCACTCATCTGCAGACGTGCGCGAGAGAGACGGATAGATCCGAATATACGGACGAAGCGTTAGAGAGTAGGGCCCCTGATAGTCCCTAACTATACTCTAGAGTTTCGGTCTCTTTGTGCTGGACTCTCAGACGGTAATTAGATTTTCCGAATTACTTCCACAGAAGACTACAAGGAAGTTTCTCGAAGGCCGCAGGTGGGGTTCGCTTTAAAAGTTTATTTTCGTATCCCGTGTTTCTAATGGAGAAGCGGATCTATCTAATAATATGCTCAAGACGTTTGGGAAGCTGTAGTTGTTCCTTGATGGTAATGGTGAAAGTTTTAGTGGAATTCTTTGACGTTCAGGGCTTTGGGTTGTATGTAGTAAATTTGTTTCGGCCAGTAATAGTTTTTTTTTCGAGTCCTAAGAGGTACCTAGGGATTGTATAGAAGAGACGGTATTTCTTTTGCAACGTAATGTAGACTTTTTGACTTCATGTAATTCTTTATTCGTAACAATTGAGAACGAACCACCAAATAAGTATTTTTGTTACTGTTCCACACTCGATGGAACACCGAATATAGTGCTTTATGTGCACATAATATGAACTAATGCACGATATTGAAAGCGCTTCACTCATAACTGTGTTCTGGGTTGAACACATTGCCATTGGCAATTAGAGCAAGAAAAAACCTAAAAGAATCAATCCTAAACTTAAGAAGCCTTCATTAAAATACGTTAACAATAAAACAGCAAATCTAGCCCGCTTAGCACCACAAAGACTTCAAATTACTAGGCAAACCAGGATTGTTCTTGACAAATGTTCCAAGTCGCGCTAACGCCTTGAAACCCATTCGAAATCCGGCCATTAGTAAGTCCAAACATAGAGACACGCGGGGCTTAGCTTTAAGAACTAGTTAACACGACGTTATATTGACTTAGTTGGAGTTGCGGTAGCGCCTGCACACATCTATTGTACTTCTTGTTTTAAATTTTGGTGGCGCCAGAACTTCTCTACTTCTATGAAGTCGACAGTGGCAAAGCTACTAGCTACGAGGTTACTATTATTATGTGTTTTGAGGTTTAGAAAACAGGGTAGAAGGTAGAATAAGTTTACGTCCCAGCTGCACAATCCAGATCTATAGCCATACCCTGCTGCCATTCTGTCGATGTAGACCCACTGAACCAGGTCGGGTTAGCAATCTTACTCTTGAGGGACGTTTTGAAAAATTCTGACATCCAGCATTGATTTAAAGATGTGTTAAACAGAAACACGTACACACGACTAAAAGCTTGATTGACAGACTGCAAATCCACAGCTGAAGAAAGAAGTAATACTATTTGAAAAACCGTATTTAAATATTTGTATATACTTAAGACTGGAAGCTGACCCCACCATAGTTGGGAAAAGGTGAGGCAGATTGTGAATCTTAGAATGAACATCCAATAATCAGTAAGCACAATAATTTAAATATAGGCCCCACAAAATAAGGGTAATTTAAAACTTCCCGTTCCACGAGCAAGCTCAACAACTAGTTAAGATTTTAGCGAAACATAGGAAGGCTGTGTTTATGTAAATAAATCTGGTACAACTTAACGATTGCTACACACGCGAACTTCTGAAATTCAGAGTTATTGTGAACCGTATTAATGTGTTGGAAGCACTGTTTAAATATTTTATGTCTCGTAAAATATAATCAGCTTTAGTAGACTCTAAATTCCTGAGAATTTATTTTATTTGAACTCAGCTCTTTAAAGCATTTAAGACTTTCATCGTTCATGTTTTGTCTAGTTTTTTTTTGCAGAAATCGGTTTGTGGTTTTATAAATAAGTCCTATTGACGATGTGAATAACGATGCTGAAATCAAAAAAATATGTTCTTCTATAACATAATTTATTCCTTAATGTTGATTTTGAATAACAATAGGCTTGCCCCCTATTACCTGGGACTTAAACATAACTGGCGAAATGTGGGTGTACTATTAGGTACACCTCTGCCTAACCCTTCAAGGATTGCAGGAGTGATGTTTTATGTTACAATTATACCTGCCTACATGTATATAAGTAGGTATTAAGAATCAAATTGGTCGCTTGTATTAATAACTTTTACAATTACGCAAGTTATCCTCACGGCTTCGCCAACCTTGAAGCCGGAAATGATTCCATGGGAACATAGTACCGGGATAGTAACTGATGTACTAACCCAGTTCATGGTCTTTCACTGTCTATTTATTTGTCTAATTAAATCGGAAAAACAGTTCATTCATTACGGTATGATCAGAAACAGCTGCTTAGTTCATTAAAATTATTTTTGCTCCATCCTTTTTAGAAATTCTTTCAAGTCAATTTAGTTTACTCGTAGCATGTTTAATATGCATCCGTTTAGAAAACTTAGTACCTACCTTATCTATAAAGTTTAGAAGCCATAATTATTAGCCGCCAAGAAAACGGCTGTTTTAGTGAAAATCAATAAGTTTACAAGTTTTACTACCTTCGCGATTAGATAACACACCGTTAAGGTTTACAACACACGAAACACTTTTTGGTATACGTTTCTGTCCTTATTTGTCTTGTTATAACAGTTTTAGTTTCCAGGATCTATAAAACTTGTACGCCGATATAGGCATATAAACTTTACCTAGCACGAACTTAGGGCATTATTACTATCGCTGTCAGACAAGTCAAACTACACGTGTAATAATACAGAAAAGGGAACATGTCTAAGCCACTCGCTAAATAACGCTCACAAACCTCGCATAAGAATACTAAAGAAATCCATGATTCTCCGCGTTACCTATAATTAATTGACAGTTGTAGTTCTACCTTATGCAAAGGCGTATAATGTGTTACTGTAAAATAAACAAGCTACCATACGTATAATTCTATCCAGAATGTACATTGTACTTTCCAAAAAGGTGTCACTTTGGGACTTTGACACATTAAACTTATTACTTTTCCATTGAAGTAGCTGTAGTTTCCATATATTATCTAGATAGGTATTACGTCGTTGATGATTTATTTGCATTAATATGAAAAGGTTCTATGAATTGTATGTATTTGAACTCATTACATACCTACGAAAAAAATGGTCTTCGTAGTCGAGTTTTAGATTTTATCTTTACATAAATGAACTTAAAATTGTATGCGTTGTCATTTGATTTTTCACTCGAAAGGTAACACACATGGCTACAAGCACCGTTCAGTCACCATTTTTTTGGACGTAGCATCCACCATTTTGATTTTATTCACATAAAATGTAGCATGTGGCACCGGGATCGTAATCACGAATCGACTCATATATCAAAATCAGCTGAGGCGCTACGAACTAATATAAAAATTTACGTACGTAGGACATACATCCATAGACTGCTTAAATCATGACCCTTCATTTTGGCTTTGCCGTAGTCGGGTAAATAGATACCTACTTATGCAAGTATCCATAGCCGCAAGGCGACTGATAATCACGGAACCAGGCTTCGCGTTGGGTTGCCTCCGTCCGGCACTGCTGTGGAATATTAATGCTGCAAACTTGGATCTTGGCATTCCATAGTGGTCAAAGTGGCGTGGTGTCGGCTGACACGCACTGCGAGGATGAAGTTATAATATCAACTCCGATCTCAGAGACCTAACTTTAATGGGGCTGAAAACTTCAAACCATAGATACGATTCTTCATACGGAAGCGTTGATGACAGGCTACAAAAAAAATCCAGAGGAATATTCCTCTGGCAAATTGGTATTGTATGTCACCAAAACTGTAATTAATAAACTTAGCTTATTTTTTTGGCGATTACAATAACCGTATTATATTCTCTAAAAAAATACCTATAAACATACACACACGTACAGTAAGACGGTGCAGACTAATATTATCGAAATTTACATCTTTAACATTAGATATAGACTTTGATTGAGTTCGGGGTCAAATTAAGAACACAAACAATTGTGAAATGAGCCATGTCTTGTGTCTACAGAGGTAAGACACAAGACATGGCAGAAGAAAGAGAAAGAAGAAGAAGAAGAAGGGGAAGAGGTAGGTATCTATCGCAATTTTAAGAAGCTTGGTTTTCGAACATAATGTACCACAATGATACACCAACTATAAGATAGGATCTGTATTCATCCAAATCCGTTCAGAAGTTTTGGCGTGAAAGAGTAACAACACAGAAATCTTAATAATAACCATCCATCCATCCATCCATCCTAGTATGGACTAAACGTGAGGATTCACGTGGACTAAACGCTTCGATCATGTAAAAGTATGACGTGTTCTAAGCCTAAACAAATTTGCAACTAGATGGGGCCGACGCATTCGATAGCCATTTGTTTTCCAAACAAAACAGCCCTGTTTTCAAGGCTGCGCACAAACATTTTAGTGAGGCACAAACTAGAGGCAATTTGTATCTAATTTGTGAGGTAAACGCAGGGTGTCGCGTTAGGTTTTGGGTGGAATAACTAATGTATTTTCACACTTGTGAAAACTACTTATACGGTTGCTGTGTTCGGTAATGTTGGTGTAGACTTAATATATATGGATATTGAGGAAAACAACATAGTGATACACAGATCTTCTGACGCTTTTGATGGTTTTGCAAATACGAAAGAACAGAACCAACCCATTACACTCACGGGTGTCGTATAAGGCGACTAATGTCTGAGGCAGAACACCTTGCGCCTCCGTAGACCAGAGAATGGGCAGAAGCGTTTTCTGTTAGTCCTTCATCACTGCGATCTTCCAATCCGCCTGCCAAGCGTGGAGATTACGGCATATACCTCCCATCATGGGAGAGGCTTATGTCCAGCAGTGGACGTTATGGGCTGTTGTTGTTGTTGTTGCAAATACGAAGTGTCGGTGTTAGTTCCGAATAATTACACGTATTTAATTATGGTCATGCGTTAAAAGATCCTACTACAGCTACCAACCACCTACCAGCTACCTATACAGATAGGTTCACACAATCTATAATGTATTGAGGTATAATACCTCAATACATTATAGATTGTGTGAACCTATATATTTCGGAAGTTTTGAAATTATAACAAGGTGATTTTAATATTTGACTATGATGACCTGCTATTTGCACTATTTGAATATACAACAATGTGTTGCTTAAGTATCATAATATTCACTATGATAAAAGGTCTGAAAATGACAAAACCTAGTGGACACCTAACAAAAACACCAATTTAATATTCACGTCCCTAATTTTCACGCACAACACTTGCACAAAAAGGGTCGAATCTACGCACTATATCCGGGTACAAGAATTATTAAAATCACGCGGACTAGCCCGCAAAGTCGGACACACAACGCAAACAAGAAGCGAAAATGACATTTTTTGCGTCGGCCGCCACGGTGACCCGAATTTGTAATGACTTGTGGAACGGGAAATAATCCCGTCGAGTTTTTATTTATACATATAAATATGACACGTGTGTAGGCATGAAGATCTAGTGTTATTAACACGTTGATTCGGGAAATATTTTATTGGGTTTTTCCACTATAGCAATTTCTCAGTAGCTGCCCAGAATCGGAATTTGTGACAATTGGCTTCCCTCGTTTAAATGAGTTTTAAATATAAGTGGTCTCTCTCTGCCTAATCTTAACGTGAATTCAGGCATGAAGTCTGTATTCCGGTTAGCAGTTTGTAACGACAACCTTTTTCCTTTCAAATACCAGATATCAACTGTTCTCCAAGTGGGCACATGATGCTGGACTGGTCCTCAACGCAAGTAAGACCAAAATCATCCATGTCCATTCTAGCCATCAAAAGCATATTACTCCTTTTAATATAGTCTTCACTCCACTCCATTGGGTACGTCATGCCGATGTGAGGCAATGGACCAAGTAACTCACCACACCTACCTTGGATTAATCGTGGACAATCGTTTTAGCTGGACTTTCCACGTGGACTCAGTCTGTGATAAGTTGCGGGCTGTGCTGGCAAAGTTTTACATTTTGAAACCTAAAGTTCCGTTCAAAGTACTACTCAATATGTATATTGCCCTAGCGGAATCAGTTATAGCTTACGGAATTACGAGCTATGGGCGAACATTTAGATCATACATTGAAAGAATTTCCAAATTGCAAGTTAGACTATTAAAACTGATCGTACCCAGAAAAATAAAGCACCAAAGTAAAGATAATGTCATCGAATTATTTAAATATTGTAAAATTTTGCCAGTACAGACTAGAGTCGACATGGCCCTCTTAATTGAGCAATTTAATAATCAAAGCATTCAAATACCCATATCACTTAAAATAATTTCAAGAAGTATCACCAGGAATAAACTAATAGTACCTCAGGCCAGAAACTTTTATGGTAGGTAGGCGAACAGTAAAATTTCTAATTCCCACAATAATCAATGATATACCTAAATCCATAAAAGATGAAATAAACGTGAAAAACTTTAAACAAAAATACAAAAAAATACTATTACAACTGCTTAAACAACATAGTCCAAGGCAATACTTAAATACTAAACACTAATACAAAAATAAAAATATAAAAACGAAACAACCTGTATGCGTTGACTAGAACCGGCTTTCTTATGAGCGCCCAACAGCTGGCGACTCATATTCAAAACATTCCGTGCTACTTACTGATAGATACGCATAAAATATTTTTCATGTACCTACATTTTTACTTATATTTATGTCTAGTATTTTTTAAGCAGTGTTGTTTTAGCGAATGTGAGTACCAATACAAACCATGTCTGGTTTAATGGTACAAAACAAACATAACCTGTACTAAGACTATGATTAAATAAAAAATAAAAAAAATAAAAAATTCGGGATTAGGACCAGACTCCACCGAAACGAAGACGGTCTCGTCTTCATTTCGTCGACGGTCTCGCCTGAGAGGAAATGTGTTGTAAAGCACCAATATAATTTCGATATTTACACTTCTCGTCTCCGCTTAGCTTTATTGGAAACGGTTGAGCAAAGAGGAGAGCCGCGCGATTTCTTATGTTTGTTTAGGTTATCCTCCGCACTCGGAAGCAGCGTATAGCGAAGACGAGAAGAGACGTGAGCGTCGTGTGGTCGCTAAACTAGGTGTGAGTATCCTGTACACACATCTCGGCTCCGGTCTAGCATCTTAGTTTCGGTGGATATACCCTAGCTCATAAGCCTCTCAGCTTCACACATCTCCGTATTTTTCTGCTTCGATGGAGCCCTGGTCTTATACAAAGATTCTAAGGTGTGTTGCCAGGTCGTGGAATTTTTAATCTTATACGTCTGTATGTGACATCAAACGTTTCGGCAAAAGTCGGGTACCCAGATACAAATATTCGAAATAGTCAAGTGACGAGATATTTCACAATTGAATTGCCGCGTGTATTAATGGTTTCCTCTCTAGTCTGGAAACCGAACAGGCACACGAGGTGGTATAAGGGCAACCGGTTTTGATTTTGACGGTAAAAGTAGACTACATATCTTCTTCGTAACCAATAATAACAACGAACTCCGATCAACTCACAACCAAACTTCTTAAACTTTTTTTTTGTATGGTTAGTGCCTAACCTGGTTCTTCTAAGAGTTGTTATGCCACCCATGGGGCTCTGACTTGTCTTTACATGCCGTCGAGAAATATCTCTCAGGTGTGGTGACATGGTTTGGTTTCCTCGTGATGTTTTCCTTTTTGCTTCAGGCAAATGATAATTATTCATTACGCACATGAATCCACAAATCAGAGGTGCGTGTCTTGGGTTCGAACTCGAGACCCATGACTTAGCAGTTCGACGGTCACTCCACTAGGCTATTACTACTGACTTTTTCCCATTAGATATATAAGTAAGTTGGTCTGCTATAGGTACGACTATTAGGTTTGACATAGGTCCACTGTCAGCTGACTAAAGTATATCACTTCATTTTACCGAACAGCCAATTTGCTCCATTTGCCGACAATATTAGGTAACTATTAATACACACCGACGCCGGCGCGTCAATGCATAATAAAAGTTCGCGAGGTAATTGTAAAAATTATTCAACGTCAATTATGGGACTGCTTCAGATTTAATTGGACGACAACAATGGCCGTCAATCTGATATACGATAGCGTACAGTTATTTTTAATCACATTGTATTTTGGTTTTTTCGATTTGTTGAGATGTTATTATTTATAACGAGTGGCCATGCTCTGTAATTTCCGTATGGTACGTATACTACTCATAGTTCGGCAATTAATGTATTATTTAATACTTTTTTGTACCAATTTCTTTTCCCTCGGTGATTACAGGTGTACAGGTTGTTCCGAATTAAAAAGATAGTCGATGCAGTGACCTAAATTGGCACGAAATCAAAATGGTCAATTGTCACGTCATGGTGTATTTTTTCTATTGATTTTTGTACTTATTTCATTTCAAACTGTGGACATAGTTTGAAAAAGGATTGGCAGATGACGTCAAAGACAATGATCATTGTGGGCATTGGCAGGTACAGAGTAAATGTTGAAACTAGAATTTATACTATAGCAGAAAGAAATCTATACCACGCTAATGAATAAGTCTAAGAACAATTCTATTAAAAAAAACATTTGATATTCAGTGGCCATTTATACTACTTTAGCTTGGTTTTATTGTTCCAACGTGATTGGCGTGGCAGATCACTTCGACCGCCATAAAATTGTAATTACTCTTTTTTTCATTTAATAGTTTTACATTGCCGCTGTCGCCACTGGTGTTAATGTTGATTCATAATTTATTTCATCATTTATCTTTATCGGGTGTTTCGTCGTTTCGGACCACGAGTGGTTCGGACCGCGGTGTGAAACGCCGAAGAGCTCTTAGGAATAGGCTGTTTCGGACCGCGGTGTGAATCGACCATAGAAGAATTTGAATGGGTTTATTCGAACCGAGAATGGAACAAAAAGTTTTCTCAGTAATAATGCTTAAAGTACAGCCAGGCACAAAATAAAATAGAAAATTAAATTTTGTTTTGCACGCATTTGTTACACATAGCTTGTAGCCTACTCTACGTAATACTTTTGGTACCTATTTACAACTCTTATTTTTAGTATGAATAATGATGTATTTTAATGTTGGTGGGCTGACCAAAATATGTGTGTAAAAAATATATAAAGTGTCAGTCTCGGTACACACGTTACTATCTCTTTGTTATTTTAAGGACTCCAGGTAAAAATTATCCCTTTGTAAAACCCAGTCTGACTGGCAATAAACAATAGAAAAAGATAGAGCGCAAATATGCGCTTCTGATTGGTTCATCTGAGTCTTAGGGCCATAAATAATTTCTCTATATCTATCTCGCTTGCACTTATGGGTCTTATGGAGCCGTCTAGTGAAGGGCCTAACAATAAAAGACATATTATCGATAACGTTTATTATTGTATCTTCTTCACAAAATTAAAAAAAAAAATAACAATATTCGATATTAAACTATATTTAAAAATTATATACAGTATTTTCATACACAGAGAAAGAAAGTATATTACAAGAAACAAAGTAGATCATATTGTGTCCCTTAAATGAGCCGTTAATATCACAAAAAGATTTAAATTATATAATTATTAAAAAAAAAAAAAAAAAAAAAAAAAAAAAAAAATTAATCTTCATTGGAGTCTTCATCATCAGAGTCTTCGTCTTCTGCCAAATTTATTATAAGTGGCGCGTGATCTCTAATTAGAGCTTTTTGTAAGTCTTTGTTTTGAAGTTCTTCGGCATGCCTCTCACATTTGGCCCAGTCTTCTCGTGTGACATTATCTATGGCTTGGTGGAGGTGATTTTCGACATCTGCTATCTTGAAAGTATTATTGTTCATCGCAACTTCTTCCTTTACTTGTGCCCAAATTAGTTTTATCGGTAGCACGTGCACAGGTAGCCGTTTATCGATAACTAGGGTCCGGCGCGTTGCACATTCCTATCTTTTTTGACTTTTATGACCTGACGACTCAGATAATAACGCGCGAACGTTACTATTAGCATGCGTTTGAATGTAAAAGGATCCTCAGTACCCTTCTGGCTTTCATAGTGGGTTTAATGTGACAAGATGAAGTATTTTCCAAATATTGTGAACTTGTAAATCAAACAAGGTAAGTCATTGCATTGTCACATTTACCGCCGGACTTGTTGGAAGATGGCTGGCTATATGTAATGGCAGAAAGTCCAAAGAGTAACGAAGTCACACAGTTCAATGACTATTTTGTCAAAACATGGCTGGAACATCATGTGTTTTCAAACACATGGAACACTTTCAATGAAAGTGACAGAACCAACAACATGGTGGAGTCATGGAATGCAAGGATAAAAAAGACCATTACAGAAAAACCCAATATTGCACAGTTTCATGAGGGAATACAAAAAGATGCCAAATATTATTGTGGTATATTAGCAAGAACTGGTGACATCCAAATTTCAAAAAGGAAAGCAGAAACCATTGAAATGAATCAAAGAATAAAGAGCATTATACAAGAGTTATTGACTGGTGAGATTACTGTCGGTCATTGTTTGGAAAAATTGAGAGTTTAGTGCATTTCAGTTTAATAATAATTAAAGTAAATTTTTATATTCTGTTGATTTTAAATATTTTTATTTTATTTTTACTATTGGTTAAAAATTAAGAGTTTAATGTAAGTTGAATTTGTATGGGATTAGGTATATTTTATTATTGTCTTTTGGATATTTTAAAACTAAATGAAAAAGAGCCTGTTAATTTAAAAAAATACGTATGATGTTTCGAATTGTTGTTTTAATCAGTAGTAAATACTTAATTATTATTTGTAAGTACAGTTTTGTTATGTAGTAGTAAATACTTAATTATTATTTGTTGATTAAAGTTTTGTTGTATATGTATTTGTTAGTTTTATGTCAGAATGTGTACTGTGTACTGAATGAATGTGTACTGTGTAATGTTTCAACTGTGATTTAAACTAGTTCTCAATTACTAATCAAACTGTGATTTTAATTCAACCACTTTTACTAAATATTAGTATGTGATTGTGATTTTGAAATATAATTACAAAATATCAAGTCGTAACTGTTTTATTTTCATGAAACACTTTTCTACTCGACTGTACATACAAACTTTGAAATTAGCTTGTACCTAAACATAGTGGTTCGAATCGCTCCATTCCTAAGAGCTATTGGTCGATTCACACCGCTCGGCGCTCCAAGGACCGCCGCGGTGCGAAACAGCCCATTCTTAAGAGCTCTTCTGCGTTTCACACCGCGGTCCGAACCACTCGTGGTCCGAAACGACGAAACACCCCTAGAAACGTGTACTGAATCTATAACAAAAGATGATTTTTTTGCATTTATAAATCGCGATAACTATTCATGGCAAACATGGCCAGATATCGCACAAGATAGAGAGGTTTGGAAGGAGTAAGGGGAGGCCTTTGCCCAGCAGTGGGACACATGATAGGCTATGAAAAAAAAAAAAAAAAATTCATGCCTGAACAACAAGAGCAGCGGTGGCCCAGTGGTGGCGGCCCGATTTACGAACAGCAAGTCGTGGGTTCGAACCCAGACAGGCGCATTACATTGTGTAATTTATTTTATCACCACTCTTCTCAAAACCGTGAAGGAAAACATCGTGAGGAAACCGGCATGGCCTAGAACCAAAAAATTCGAAGACATGTGACATCTACCAATCCGCGTGGTGGATTATTTATAGCCCATTCCCTCTCATAGAGAGGAGGCCTTTTTCCCAGCAGTGGGAACATTAATAGGATGATGATGATGAACAACAAGATAAATGGGGTGTTTCGTCGTTTCGGACCACGAGTGGTTCGGACCGCGGTGTGAAACGCAGAAGAGCTCTTAAGAATGGGCTGTTTCGCACCGCGGCGGTCCTTGGAGCGCCGAGCGGTGTGAATCGACCAATAGCTCTTAGGAATGGAGCGATTCGAACCACTATGTTTAGGTACAAGCTAATTTCAAAGTTTGTATGTACAGTCGAGTAGAAAAGTGTTTCATGAAAATAAAACAGTTACGACTTGATATTTTGTAATTATATTTCAAAATCACAATCACATACTAATATTTAGTAAAAGTGGTTGAATTAAAATCACAGTTTGATTAGTAATTGAGAACTAGTTTAAATCACAGTTGAAACATTACACAGTACACATTCATTCAGTACACAGTACACATTCTGACATAAAACTAACAAATACATATACAACAAAACTTTAATCAACAAATAATAATTAAGTATTTACTACTACATAACAAAACTGTACTTACAAATAATAATTAAGTATTTACTACTGATTAAAACAACAATTCGAAACATCATACGTATTTTTTTAAATTAACAGGCTCTTTTTCATTTAGTTTTAAAATATCCAAAAGACAATAATAAAATATACCTAATCCCATACAAATTCAACTTACATTAAACTCTTAATTTTTAACCAATAGTAAAAATAAAATAAAAATATTTAAAATCAACAGAATATAAAAATTTACTTTAATTATTATTAAACTGAAATGCACTAAACTCTCAATTTTTCCAAACAATGACCGACAGTAATCTCACCAGTCAATAACTCTTGTATAATGCTCTTTATTCTTTGATTCATTTCAATGGTTTCTGCTTTCCTTTTTGAAATTTGGATGTCACCAGTTCTTGCTAATATACCACAATAATATTTGGCATCTTTTTGTATTCCCTCATGAAACTGTGCAATATTGGGTTTTTCTGTAATGGTCTTTTTTATCCTTGCATTCCATGACTCCACCATGTTGTTGGTTCTGTCACTTTCATTGAAAGTGTTCCATGTGTTTGAAAACACATGATGTTCCAGCCATGTTTTGACAAAATAGTCATTGAACTGTGTGACTTCGGTACTCTTTGGACTTTCTGCCATTACATATAGCCAGCCATCTTCCAACAAGTCCGGCGGTAAATGTGACAATGCAATGACTTACCTTGTTTGATTTACAAGTTCACAATATTTGGAAAACACTTCATCTTGTCACATTAAGCCCACTATGAAAGCCAGAAGGGTACTGAGGATCCTTTTACATTCAAACGCATGCTAATAGTAACGTTCGCGCGTTATTATCTGAGTCGTCAGGTCATAAAAGTCAAAAAAGATAGGAATGTGCAACGCGCCGGACCCTAGTTATCGATAAACGGCTACCTGTGCACGTGCTACCGATAAAACTAATTTGGGCACAAGTAAAGGAAGAAGTTGCGATGAACAATAATACTTTCAAGATAGCAGATGTCGAAAATCACCTCCACCAAGCCATAGATAATGTCACACGAGAAGACTGGGCCAAATGTGAGAGGCATGCCGAAGAACTTCAAAACAAAGACTTACAAAAAGCTCTAATTAGAGATCACGCGCCACTTATAATAAATTTGGCAGAAGACGAAGACTCTGATGATGAAGACTCCAATGAAGATTTTTTTTTTTTTTTTTTTTTTTTTTTTTTTTTTTTTTAATAATTATATAATTTAAATCTTTTTGTGATATTAACGGCTCATTTAAGGGACACAATATGATCTACTTTGTTTCTTGTAATAAACTTTCTTTCTCTGTGTATGAAAATACTGTATATAATTTTTAAATATAGTTTAATATCGAATATTGTTATTTTTTTTTTAATTTTGTGAAGAAGATACAATAATAAACGTTATCGATAATATGTCTTTTATTGTTAGGCCCTTCACTAGACGGCTCCATAAGACCCATAAGTGCAAGCGAGATAGATATAGAGAAATTATTTATGGCCCTAAGACTCAGATGAACCAATCAGAAGCGCATATTTGCGCTCTATCTTTTTCTATTGTTTATTGCCAGTCAGACTGGGTTTTACAAAGGGATAATTTTTACCTGGAGTCCTTAAAATAACAAAGAGATAGTAACGTGTGTACCGAGACTGACACTTTATATATTTTTTACACACATATTTTGGTCAGCCCACCAACATTAAAATACATCATTATTCATACTAAAAATAAGAGTTGTAAATAGGTACCAAAAGTATTACGTAGAGTAGGCTACAAGCTATGTGTAACAAATGCGTGCAAAACAAAATTTAATTTATTATATTTTATTTTCGCTATTTTATTTTGTGCCTGGCTGTACTTTAAGCATTATTACTGAGAAAACTTTTTGTTCCATTCTCGGTTCGAATAAACCCATTCAAATTCTTCTATGGTCGATTCACACCGCGGTCCGAAACAGCCTATTCCTAAGAGCTCTTCGGCGTTTCACACCGCGGTCCGAACCACTCGTGGTCCGAAACGACGAAACACCCGTTTCTAGACCCTGTGACGGGAAGGGTGTTCATGGGGAAAGTTACTTAAGAAAACCACGAAACCTAGTCAACATAAAATTAAAATTAATAAATGAATACGGGAGTTTGCACGGTACTCTCCTGGCTCAGCCCGGCGTGACGATGACCGTAGTGGTGTGCCACGCTGCAGACGCCAGGTAGGGTGACGGTCGGCAGATGATAGCACCGACCTGTAGATACTTGTCGCGGTAACGCAGGTAAAAAAGGTACCCGATGAGGAGGCCGCGGTTAACCGGATTGCCGGAAATTTGGATGTCAGCCGGAACTTTGGCTGTCAGCCGGAACTAAGGATCTCAGCCGGAACTTTGGACCCTGGAAAATAACGTCCATTGTGTCACGGGATGGCTGACAGTAATCTCCGCTGATTGTGACACCAAGGCATAAGCAAAGCCAGAAATAACCGTAGCCAATGAAGGTGATGTGTGGTAGTCACAATCAGTGCGGAGTATACATGATGGTGGTAGTAAGCACGACGTGATCTGCACATTTTGAGTGTCATGAAGGTTATCACAATGTCAATATACACTCAGCTGAAGGCTACAAGATTTAAAAATTATTAATGTAATGTGCATAGCAAAACGGGTGATGGAGGGTGGCTCACATCTTGAGACCTCGTAGCTAGGTAATACCCAAAATATAAAAACGTGAATTGCTGTTCTGTTCAACACTTACCCAGTATGGGCTTACGACGACACATAATTTACGAAAAGAGTTCTAGTTAGGTTACTATTTTAAAATTAAAGCTGCCAGCTTTAAGCCTGAATAAGCTAAAGTAGATTCATCTTTCATGGGGTACTGTTCAAAATGTTACAATAAAATACCTCCCCACATTCTACAACAAAATGAGACTAAATTTAAATCTTGTATCAAACGCACACTATGTATAGGCAAGCATATTATAAGTTGGGGAATTACATTGATTAAAAAATGCTTGGCTCAATGCTGGTCCACAACCATAGAGGAAAACTAATTGGGAAAATTATTGTGGCAGCTGCAGAAGATTGTAAAAATATCCTTGCTCTGTATAGACTCCATCTCTTAGTATTGTATAATTGCATAGCACATGTGTGACTACCATGTACTGTAAAGCATTTGCATTTTGTTATCTTTCTTTGACTTGAATCTGCCTTGGTGGCTGAGAGAATGTCATGCTCACTCAAATGTCTCGCTGATGGTGGCGGGTGTGTCGGGTCATTTAGTTCCCTCCAATATGGTTGAGTTGAATGGCGCCGATACATGCGTCATGTTCGTGTACGGGCGCTGTCAGTTGGGACTGGTCATCTCTTAGCTGCCTCGGATCATTTTAATTATTTTATTTATAAATTGTTGATTTAATCTTTTACTCTGTCACGTCTTTCTACATCGTTCTCACATATACACACATCAAAAATGTCTAGGGATCAAGCATTTTTATGCGGATTTCTTGAGATTGAGATGTGGCTTTGTAATAAATTTATGATTTTATAAATTTATATGGATCCTTTTTGGTGCATTTCATAATTTGAATCAGGAACTCTCAATCAAATTCGAGTAAAAGATGAAAATAAGCTGTCAATATTTTCCCTATAAAAACATACAACGCATTGAAGACATTATTAGTGCTACTGTTTCCCTACTACTGATTAAAACCAACGTTATTATGGAGCGGCGACGTCATTTAAGCAGGGAAGAAATGCTCAGAGCCGTGGGAATGATAGAAGCTGGTTCCCGGCAACGTACTGTAGCTTTAGCTCTGAATACAAGTCAGAGTGTTATCAGTCGACTTTGGACACGTTACCGAAGCACTGGTACCGTGGCTGAGCGCCATGGAGGACGGTATCGCTGCACCACACGGAGACAAGACCGATACATTCAAATCTTAACTCGAAGAGCTCCAACAATAACCGCCATGATGTTAGCCGTGAGGCTTCATCACTCTTCAGGGAACTTAATTAGCGACCAAACAGTCAGAAACCGCTTGCATGAAGTGAACCTTCATTCCCGAAGACCGCTACGGGTACCACCTATAGCAATGCACAATCGTAGGATTCGATATCAATGGGCTCTTGAACACAGAAATTGGGCAGAAGAACAATGGCGTTTCGTGTGCTTTTCTGATGAGTCTCGTTTTGGTATGAGACCGGATACAAGACGTATACGACACTGGAGAACCCCTGGACGCCAACAGCGATTAAAATCCTGCCAGGAAGTCCATCCTTATAGTGGTGGAACCATCATGGTATGGGCGGGTATTTGGATCGGCGGAAGAACTGAGTTGATTTGGATCAGAGGCAACCTCAACGCTCAAATTTATGCTGAGACGATTGTATCAGACGTCATCGTTCCTCTACAAGTGCAAATCGGTCCCTTATTTCAGTTAATGCATGATAATGCACGACCGCACACCGCAAGAGTTGTAAGACAGACTCTCGCCGCAGCTAACATCAATGTCCTGCCCTGGCCTGCTCAGTCGCCAGACTTGAACCCGATTGAGCATGAATGGGATATGCTACAGAGAAGAGCTCTGCCGAATATGGAGGGTATCCAGTCGCAAGAAGACCTTTTTTTGTTGTTGCAACGAACATGGGCGGCCATTCCACAGCGTGATTTGGATGAACTCATTTTGAGTATGCCAAACCGATGTTCTTGTGTTGTTAGTGTTCGCGGTAGAAACACGGATTATTAATTGTTTAAGTTACCCAATAAAATTTTAAAGAAAACTGTTATTTCAGTCTTTTTTTCGAACTTTAATGTTAGTGGTTCAAATGTCAAAAATCCCTTTATTAGGAAAATGGCAAATTTCTTTATTAATGCAAAGGTGACTTGGTTTATCGTTACTGTGACAAACGAAAACACTTTATTTGATGAATCCTTAAAGAAAATTTTAATTAATATCAATCAGGAGAAAAGTTATTGCAAAAATATATGTTGATCCCTAGATACTTTTGATGTGTGTATTTATAATCTCAACATGAATGATGTAACCAAGATTTTGTAACAATTTTCTGATTTAAAAGAGTGTTCATGGAGTTGCTTGCCCGTTCTTCTTCATAGAGATCTACGCTAGGGAATGGGCAACTACAGTACTTTCTCAAGTTATTATGCCTTGTGACTGGGACTGTAGCTTTGTTTTTTTTTGCATTTTTGACATTCAAAAGTGCCATAATGGTCTAATTGAAATAAATGCTTTGAGTTTGAGTTTCAATATTCTAGAACAATTATAATGACACTGGAGAATTAATTTCTGGTGAAACGCGTCTAAACTTCGGGAGCAGAATATTTCCAAAAAGGGTTCGTCATCGCGAATCTATGACATTTATACTGGCGCGACTACGCATAGACAAGTCCTCACTCCCTCGTGCGGATACACGTAACCCGCGCACATCACTGGTAACAGCTAATTTTAGTCGCTTAGTAACAGAACGGTACTAATGAGTATGTATAACCTGTGGCGTTTGTTTTGACATTTAACTTCATTTAAGTGTTGAATCAGTTTATGTTTACAAAGTAAAAGTAGAAACTATATTTTTGAGTTTCTACAACGTTACACCCACCATCATTCTTCTGCTAGTGTCAAAATATCCTCGGTTATTTAACACATTGCGGGACACTTGACTGTTTTGCAAATATCATAACATGACACTTCAACATCCCATACATTTTATCATATCGTCTACAGCCGTACTACCATTTTACATATATTTAAAAATTTTTGATACGACAAATACGGCCACAGACGTTGACGCCTAAGGGCCGAACGTCATACCATGACGCCATCTGCGAAACAATATAGATAAATAGGTACTCACAATAAAAGCAGTTAGCAAGAAGCTAAAATAGTAGGTAAATAGCATTTGAACACTTCGTGTTTTTTTTAGTAGTTTCTTTAGTAGTTTTTTTCTTTAGTAGTTTAGTAGTTTTAGTAGTTTTTTTCTTTAGTTTTGCATCATGTTTTTATCCCAATAAGTAGAAAAAAAGCACTACTGTATGACACAACACACATATTAGTCAAACTCAATTAGATTATACATAAATAAGCTTTATTTACCTTGTTTTTGCTGACAAAAATCACACACCGTTCCTAGCGATGCGACGACACGCCGGTAGCGCACACGCCGTGACACTAAATATCAACATGTACTTGTATGGCTCAGTCTACGCCTGTCGGCGGTGTGAATGTGTTGTTTTGGTGCATAAAAACTGCGTATGTGTGTGTTGAAAGATGACTCGATAAGAGTTTGCCGTGACACCTACGAACGAATTAAGTCGCGTGATGTGACACTAGATCATGTGCTTCCTAGGAATGTTATGGGCAAGCAACCGCTATCGACGGTTTGCCAAATGACATTAAATAAAGTTCACCGCCCGTAGCCGTACTGTCACGTAATGTCAATGTCAACAGGTCAGCTGTTCCATACATTTGTTTGTTTAATCTACTTCAAAAAAAGAAGAATTTTTAATTCGGTTGTATTTTTTGTTCGTTTAGTTCGCTAGTTTTTTAAATAATAGGTAAAAATGATGATGTGTTTAAACATTTTATACAATAATAACAGATAGAACCAGAATTACTCGATACAACTCTATCAGCTTTACTGTCAGCTACATAATGATTAATTTTACCTGTCAACGGTTCTAATGAAACTTGATTTATGTTGTCACATCAAATCCAAACCCTAGTTGTTTCAATTGAATTAATTATGTAGAACGTTTCCGTCATCAGATCAACTATTCGACACCTTAATACTATGTTGTCTTTATTTATGGATATTAAACAATTTCTATTTCTATACCATCATATTTTTAGACGTGGTCTTTTCATGTTGAGATGACGAGTAATAGAAAAGTATGGAAGTAGAAGAGATACTGCGCCGACCCCAAATAAATTGGGATAAGGCCATGGGAATGATTTTTGTCCAATTGGACAAACACCAAAGTAAAGGAAGGAAGGTAGGACGGTACTCATCTACTTTATTTTTTTCAGTTCTGCTCTTGTGTATCTCCGCTCCATTCGATTATGTTTTTGAACCAAGACTTGTTCTTCGGCTAACACCGCATTTCTTCGCTTTTTGCTCATAAAATCATGACTGTGTCAGCTTTAACAGATACCTAATAGAAAAAATCAATTATAAAATAAACGACAGTTGATAATCTGAATAAAAAACATTAAATAACGAGTGATCTGCTCTGAAAAGAAGACACGACTGACCACATACTAGGTACTATGTAACTAGGTAATATTATGAAACTGATGTAATTAATATATGAGGTCACTTATGCCCATCATAGACGATACACAATTAGTGCTAATTGGGTCATCACTACCCGGCGCATTGTTTGCACTGATCATGTATGTTGGGTATATACTATAATTAAGTGATCCTTCAACGGAAATTGTATTAGTTTGCGTTGTGATGGAACAATTAAGATATCAGATAAATAGTCTTCACCTCAAGACAACATAACATAACTAATTGCACCCTCAAGGACCTAAATCAGGCAAACGATAGAGCTTTCCAGGTCGTTAGGTACTGGTCGGATAAAATCTCAATCATCGATTCGAGAAGAAGAACATAGCGTCCTTGTCTCATTCCCCGAAGAGTAAGGCAGATTTGTACCTGCAGTTCATCAACATTCCGCCAGTATTATTCAAGTTCCATGTAAGAACGGGTGAGCCTATTGCTGCTGAGCACAATTCCGAACTCAGTTGCTGATAGCGTTCGTGTTCCACGCGCGCCTCAAAGAGATGTCAGCAGAAAAGGAAGAAGTCCGCAAGGGCCGATGCCTGCCGGGGCTGCGGGACTGTTCGAAGGAGATACTGGAACATAAACGGCTAAGAAGGAACATGTATGGGTTTTAATCAGTAAAAGTCTGACACTCCTTTCCGTTCCGCCCAGAGCGGGAGAGGTCATTTGATGATTTCCCATGCGAAAAAAAAGGGCTGTTGCTGAGAAAGATTGGAAATCTCAGTAACACGACCTGGTAATCAAACCAAGACCTTGTGGTCAGCAGTACCGCTTGACTTACCAGGCAGTCACCGAGAAATCTTTAAATGTTCAAAATATATTTTTCACTGAAGGGGTAAAGTTAAAACGAATTTCACATAAACTTGCTAAAGTAGCTTTCCTAGTTTAAAGTAATACTCAGGTTGTGGAAAATAACGGTAAATTTCACATGCCAAGAAATGTTATGTAATTTGACATTTAGGTAAAATATACGAAACAATAAATTCGTTAGGCCAGACACACCTAGAAACAGTAAAAATAATGCAAGCTTTGGGGTTTATAACCTCGGAATTAGAGAACACTGAATGAAATCGTGTAAAAAAAAACATTTTTGTCAAGTAATTTATACCGATTGCCAGATGGGTTCCCTACTTGAAGTCGAAATATGCACCACATGGTAACTACGCTATTGTATTGTATTAGGTACCTAAACCTGTGATAATAGCTGTATGTGTGGTTTAAATAAATAAACATAAAATAAATAATATAAACACAAAACAAAAACAACAACATTGAATTAAATTAACTTAAGAAAACAAATAAAACAGTATAAATTAAACGAATAGCTTCTAGATTACATGTGAATCATCATTCTCCTTTATACCAATTTATTTGGAGTAGGCGCAGCATGTCTTGTTCTTCCGTATTTGTTCATCATTATCATCAGCCTATAATGTTCCCACTGCTGGGACACAGGCCTCCTCTCAATGAGAGGGAATGGGCTATAATCCACCACGCGGGCCCAGTGCGGATTGGTAGTATACGCGGATTCGTGGTTGTTACATTATGATTATTACACGAATATGTAACTAAAATGCACGAAGCAAACTATCTTTTTA
The DNA here is from genome assembly GCA_941918905.2 of Xestia sexstrigata. Lineage (NCBI taxonomy): Eukaryota > Metazoa > Arthropoda > Insecta > Lepidoptera > Noctuidae > Xestia > Xestia sexstrigata. The sequence continues at coordinate 16,977,660 of OW799211.2, forward strand.
AACGTCATTACATATTCACTCTGTATATAAATACCGTAAGGAAAGGTTATTAGTGCCCTCACAGACGGCAACATTTGCGAAGTGCGACGTTTTCTTGAGACGCATTTGTGCAACAGCGCGCGTAGCACGCTCGGCAGCTCTCGTAGCTTACCGTAGCGTGGCGTAGACACCTGTCGTAGCTTTGAGTCGCTTACTTACTATGTTATTCGCTTTTAGGTTTTATTTTTAGAGTAAATTTTTAAGATAAGTAAGAAAAGAAAGGTTTAAGGGGAGTAAGTTTTTAATACTACTGATTGTTACTAATTTTGTAATCAGCTGATAATTAATATTAATTTTAGGATTACCAATGGAATTTTTGGATTTTTTTGAAGTTATAACTTATTTAGGCGCGTTGTGCACTTTTGGTAAGCACTTTTTGAGTGAACAAAAATCATGGAACTCGCGTCATCGTTTGTTTGTTTCGCTAAAACTCGAGAACGGCTGGGCCGATTTAGCTGATTTTGGTTTTTAAATGTTTGTCGTAGTCCAGGGAAGGTTTAAACAGTGAGAACATATGGAAAATTTGCGAGGAAGATAGTAAAAACAACAATTTCATTATCTATACTTCTATTTAAATTTATTCTATATATATTTCTCTACCCACTTTCCTGTCAAACATTTGATGTTCGTCACTTCGGTACGGTAGACTCGGGTCCACTCGAATTGATTGAGGCACATATTAAATTAAGGGTTTTGAATCGACGACATGTATCCACATTACTCGGATTATCGCTTATTTAAAGTTTAAAATGGTCAAAACCAAAAATAATTTAAAAATAAATAAGCTAACAGCTCGACGATACAATTCACAAGTTACTTAGTTTTCACTTTTATCGGCAGTCCCCATAGACTGCCCTGGATGTTTTTTTTTTCTGTTGTAGTTTTCTGGATGTAGACGTAACTTCTTGTCGTAAAATTCCTTTGTAATATAATTTATATGAAAAAATTGGTAGGGTCAGTCAACCATAACAAATTTATCTACTTTGTATTGCTCGATTTTCCAAAGTAATACCCAAGGACTTGTTTCTCTTTTTCTGCAATCAATGCATCCATTTATTCAGGACGTGACAAATACACAAACTAACCTAAGAGACTAAACTTTTAGAAATACATTGTAAAAATAACAAACAGAATTTTTGTACAAAATAAAAGAACAAAGTTCTATCTCAGCATTTTTCAAACGACACATCTTTTCAGAAATATTTTAGTAAATTCGTAGTACAAGTACATTCGTGTTGTATTTCGCTTTGGTATAGTCTATAGGGGATTGCAATCGTCCTTTTGCCAAAGAAATTTTACTTTATAGACTTTGTCTTAATTTTACGAGTCTTCTGACTTTTACAGGAGGACATAGTGTCTCTGTAGCTTGATAATTGTTTTTTTTTTTTCATGAATCTTGAAAACCTGAAAACGAAGGGTTAACCTGAGGGACTAATAAAAATGACGTCAAATGGGGCAACGATCATGGAGATATCAAAAATGTATTGGTATGATTAATCAATTACCCAAATAATGTATTTTCAAGGATCTTATAAATAACGTATGTTCCTAAAATAGATCTGTCACTTTAATTGAATCGCCAAGTAATATCGAAACGATAACATAGGTAACTATTTATTAAGAATTACTTGGATATAATATCAATCATCAAATAATTGTATTGAGTTTCCAAATAATAGAAGTGTCACCTAATTTCTGTCTGCAGGGTTTATAGTAACCTAACATGAAAGGCATGGTGGGGTCTTAGTTGGCTCACCCGCCGAGTTGGGGTGCCACAAGTCCAAAATAATTATGCGAAAATGTATTGGATTGACATTAGCTACCGATGTCAATACTATTGGAAGTCGTTGTACAGATACGACAAGCTTTGAAAGTGATTGCCATTTGTCGAAGCCCACTGTTCCGAAATATTTTTTTCTCTTGGTGTAATCCTTGTAAAGGACAACAATGAGAATCGAGAATGAGACTTTTACTGACTACTTTTAAACAACAAGATAGTAACTTCTGTTTTATTTCCTAAGATTTTGTATCTTAATTACTGCCTGTATTAAATCTAAATCGTTTTATTTAATACGGCTTGTTTTAGAGGCTGTTAAAAACGACTTGAATTTTAGAAACCAAATACGTTGCCAGAAATAAACATAAATTACCCGGACGCGATATTATCAAAACTACTAAATCTGGCATTGTTCGTAGTATTTTATTGCTTTAAAGCATTTAATTACATAAATGCGATTTCCCCTTAACCGGAGCAATTTATAGCTTTTGTTATAATATTTTTACACGAATAATGTTTAAATCGTTTTTGTGTTTGTAGAAACGAAACGAATTATTTTAAAAAGTCGTTTGCTTTTCATTCCACATTTCATACGGTTTAGATATTTACCTAATTCTTTTCTTCCAGCTTCTTTGTCAGCATAAAAAAGAAAAATTGAAGATTTGAGATCACCAGGAGATTTTCACTTCCAGACCACGCGGACGAGCGGTGTCAAGTGCGAATCGCCTAAGATTTATGTTTTTCTGTACGCAAGGAAAAGGTGGATGAAGTGTCACCTAATTTATGGCTTAAAGTAAACTAACACGAAGGGGATGGTGGGATCTTAGTTCGCTTACTAGACCCCGCCATCCCCTTTCAACCTAACCTGTCCGAGTCTTCACTTCATGATTTCAAAATTGCTGAAGCATGTAAAGCTAATGCTGAAACATGCAAACGCACCAATAAAACCCAAAAAAACTCAACACACAACATCCAGAAAAACAACACAACTTTTGAAATAAAACAAAAAAGATATTACAAACACGTAATAAATGCCAGACGAATAAAATTGAAACGTCCCGAAGTCAAAACAATTCGAGCTGATAATTACGAGAAACAGGGGTAAACATGTTTTTTAATTAACCCCCCTACGCTGATGATCCACAAATTGGATTACCTACGCACGCCTTTGTAACTGTCTCGTTTGCTGGGATATATTCTACGTTACGTATGCTTATGGTTTCAGTACTTAATGGGATTGTTACCGTTATTAACATAAATTGCTGACGATTAAGAATTGGATGACGTGTAAGATGAAGCTTCCTTGTGAATATTATGAATGTGTTCGGCACAGTGCAGTGAGACCTCTATAAACTAATGGCAGGATGGAATTTCATTACATTTCTTTAAAACCATTTGCTGTTTTTTCTTAGCATTAAAATGGTATGGGATTTCTTAGGAGATGTAGATTAGGTTACATTCTTCCGCGAATGATCTTTAGACTTACGAACGTAATACAAGCAGTCAAACCTACATATTAGGTGTTTCTTGACTTCCATTGCTATTTATATTGGGTTTGTATAACGTTTGCTTGACTCGTGCAGAATTCTACAAAAAGAAAACATGTGACAAAATATTCAGAGAGAATCCCCTAAATGAAACTGAAAGCGATTAACACATCCCAAGAAGCTTATTAGTATTTAATACATTGATAGCATATCCTAAACATCGTTCGTTACTGAACGCCGTTTAGATGCTTTTAGTTTCATTGGGGCCTCAACGTAGCCTAATACAAAATCCGTCAAATTTTACGCCTTGCCCTACATATCCACAATTCCACATGACTGTATCGATTCTGTAGCGGCCACCGAATCGGAGTAGTGTAATGATACACGAGTTTTCCGCCCGTTAGCAAACTGTCAGTTGCAGTCAGCCATGGAACTGCGAAACAGTTTGGATGAAGCACTAAGCTACATTGGTTTAAGTTTGAAGGGATGTATTTCGTGATTGGATATCAGTTAGAGGAAAACCACTACTACGGTTTTCTTTTTTTCAATGGTGAGAACCCTGAAGAAGAATGATAAAGAAGAAGAGAGAAGTAACGTTTTATTTGAACCAGACTTGACGGCTGGGCAGCGTTCGGGAAGCTGCACGGTATCTTCTCGTTCAACTTACCGCAGTGTCTCAAGACGAAAGTCTATGATCAGTGTGTGTTGCCAGTGATTACATACAGAACCGAAACGTGGTAGCTCACAATGGGCCTTATTAGAAGACTTAAAGTCACCCAAAGGGCAATGGAGAGGGCTATGCTCGGAGTTTCTTTGCGTGATCGAATCAGAAATGAAGACATCCGCAAGAGAACCAGGGTCACCGACGTAGCCCGAAGAATTGCCAAACTTAAGTGGCAGTGGGCAGGGCACATTGCTCGCAGAACAGATGGCCGATGGGGCCGAAAAGTTTCTGGAGTTGCGACCGCGAACCGGAAGACGTTGCGTTGGAAGACCTCCCACTAGGTGGACCGATGACCTGGTGAAGGTTGCGGGAATCCGTTGGATGCGAGTCGCACGGGACTGGTCAATGTGGCAACACATGGGGGAGGCCTATGTCCAGCAGTGGACGTCTTTCGGCTGAAATGATGACGGCTTATAAGAGTAACGGCTTAGTGAGTGAGTCTTTCATCACTGTGATCTCCAATCCGCCTGCCAAGCGCGGAGATTACGGCAAATTCCACCTATCATGGGAGAGGCTTATGTCCAGCAGTGGACGTTATGGGCTGTTGTAGTATAAGAGTGACAATTGCCTTCAAAAGTTCGTACTTCTATAACAAATTTCAATCAGATCCACTCAATGTATGCATTTTTTGACATTTCATCGTCATTGCTGATTGATTGTACTTAGTTTTCTCAACAACCCCAGGATTTACTCAAGTTTTTTTTCACTATTTCTGAGATCATGTAGTTGTAAAACAAACCGAATTCCGTTCCCAAATAAAATATATCAGTCGCATTTTCTATTTCTTTGCGAGTTGTGATAAAAAAAAATACAACCTTTAGGAGTTCCCTACTGCAGCGCTATCGCAAAATTCACTCGATTCAATCATATTTGGGAATTGATTTAACTGGATCCGAAATTCTCAACCTTCAATTCTAGACGCTATATTGATATACGTACGTAAATTCATTATTCATCAGGCAGTCAGGCTGCGTTTTGAGCAATCAGACATGGCTGCATTGACCAATCAGAGAGCGCCACGTCACCTCTGTTGACGAGTAATTGGGACAGCATGGCTGCCAGCGTTTACCTTAGTTATCTATGTACTGTTTTGGACAACTGAATACTAGAATTTAAAGCTTTACATAATTTTGTTTACAGTTGCAGATCAGACATTTTAGATCATTTTAGTTTTACTTACGAGTATGTACATAGTAGCCACATCTAGCCCCTGAGTTTTTCCTTTACAAACGATGTTCTCATTCGATCATAATACAGCCAAACAACAAACTATTTGTAATACCTATCAAGAAAGTTCATAATTATGTAAATGTTATATATCTATGAAAAATATCATCTTTGCTTAGCTTTTTCCCATCTATATTGTGGTTGGCTTCCTGTCTCAACTGGATGCAGCTGAAAACCAGTATTTTACATGAAGCGACTGCCAATCTAATAGCTGCAATCTGGTTCCTTAAATTGGGAAAAATATAAAGATATGAACATTCTTATCCCAAACAGACGGTACACTGTCCTTCAGTAATGAAATCAAAACTCATACACTGGAATGAGAATAATAAAATGAAACCTGAATTTCAGTATCGAAGCGGAATATAAATAAAAGTATCGGGAATAGAATTGTCCGTCCGCTGCAATTCCTCGTTTCCGTAAGACGAATCGGAATCTCCATTTACGAATAAAGAAAGAAGAGCTGGGAATTTACATTCTGTCGGTTTAGGGACGTCCACTTCTTAGAGCAAACAACTTCAAACAAAGTCAATATTTTTATTAACTGTCGAACTTGGAAGTATTGTTTTTATTCGACGAGGCGAGGGCAACAACTCTTACAGCCTATCGTTGAGTATTTATTCTATAATCAAACTTGAAACTTTTTCGTGGAATTTGTTCGGATCTTCTATTACGTGTGGGTGGAATTGTAAAAGATGGTGGCCTTTTGCCCACGGTTTCGTTTTATAAATAATTGAAACAATAACAAAATATAATAAGAAAACTGTTTTGACGTCTATTTCTGACTCCATATAAAATGATTTCATTTTGATCCGTTCTTTTTTGTGGATAAAACGAGTTGTTGTTTTTTGTGCCTTTTCGTATCAAATCTATTTTTGTATTTTTCACCACTGTGTTAGCTTAAACCCCAAAAATAAAGTGATTTGAAATCATTGAAACTTCATTTGAAATTTAAACCACTTTCAGTACTAAAAAAATTGCTACACTCCCTGAATATATCAGAGGCTAAGACATTACAAAGTTTATACTATTCCCGTAATAATTTAATACACTATGAAACCACGTATGGATGGTATGCTTGCTGCAATTCGTGACTCCTAACATGAAATGTGGTCGCCTTCCTTTAAATCTGTCTAGCTTGCCTGTACAGAATGTAGGTACGTGACTATGTAGTTTGTTATTATGGGTAGGGGTCACAAATTTAATATTACAAGCAACCGCATCTGTGGTGCATTCATTATTATGTGGACCGTACATTTTCGGTTAGATGAATTGTTTTGAATGTGGCAAGGGTTTGATTTCAGATGTGTAATCATTTTGGTATGCCTGCTGTATTACAAACTAACTTATGCCCGCGGCTTCACCCCCGCCAAGTTCGGTAATTGTCCCACCTGATCGTACTACCGGGATAAAAAGTATCCTATATGTTAAACCAGGTTGTAAAGTATCTGTGTGCCAAATTTTACCCTAATCCGTTCAACCGTTTTTGCGTGAGTGAAGATCAAATATTCATACATCCTCACAAACTTTCACATAATATATAATAGTAGTAAGATTGTATGCAGAACTTCTTAAGATTTCAGTGCTAATAATATTGTTTTTAATGAACGCAGCAAAGAACGCAGGCCACTCTATTTTATCCATAATAACTTACAAGCTTTTCATTTCTGAGATTCCCGAGTTAATTTTTCGTTCCATAGTTAGTTAGCTACTAACTATCATCTAGATATTTACAAAGTTTTATCATTATTTCAAGGTTTTATACATAAATAAATACATATCCATACCCAGAATTCATAATCACCAGTTTCGGAGCTCACACACAATTCGACAAAACACAATCACCAAACAATGAAACTGTCAACTCATGTAATTTACCACCCCATCTTTACTACAAGACATCAACAAGAATTATGTACTCCTTAATTACTAGTATATTACTAAACAACGTAACCGTTATCTGCTGGCGTGGGTGACATAAAGCGATCAACACACAAAAACCCGCCGACACAGCGATTTATAAAAAAAAACATTGTGGTGACGTGAACCTGCGCAAGATGCCCACCAAAACACCAAAACACGCGAAAATCACTTGGTTTCAAAAAATTGCACATCTCGTTAATTAATTATTTCAAAACTATGTTGCGGCTTTGCTCCCGTTACGTATGGAAATTAGCGCAAGGGAACGTTTTTAATGTAGCCTATGACACTCGGGGATAATACAGCTTCCCGTTAGTGAAAGAATTTTCGGAATCAGATCAGGAATTCCGAAGATTATTTAAAAACTTACAAACAAATACCTCTTTACAATATTAGTATAGATAGTCCACTGCATGGCAAAGGCCTCCCTATCCTCCTTCAACTTATCCATATCCAGTGCTCGAATTTATATGAAGTTTGTCTCACCAACTCCTTCTGTACTTACCGCGTTGCCGTATAAACATCTCGTGCTGTTGACAAACTTTTTCGACTTGCAATGATTTAAAACCGCCGACACCAAAGTCGCCGACATAATATGTTGGCGGATCGGCGGCTCTGGTGTGTGAGAGCCCTTAGGGTGCCAACCCTTTTAATGGTAACCCTCAAGGTGACGAGCATTGCTGTAACTTTAGAATATTACAAGTGTTATACCCGGAATGGTTTAATTTAGAAAGCAGCTGTGTTGTTTAAGGTACAAGGTAACGTAATAATGTTACAGGAAAGTTCTTTATACGTTGTTCTATGTTGACAGAATAAACTACGGCTGTAAGTGTAAAGTGCCGAGTGCTTGAAAGGAATAAATTCTTACTTTCGTAAAAAACTATCTGGTGTTTTCCATTTCTGGTTTTTTTGAAGTGTTTGAGTATTTATTTTAACCTGATTATTATAGACTGCCTCGGTGGTGGAGTGGAGCATGAGATACTACTGGGTTCGATTCCCGGTTCGAGTAAAGTGCTATTGGGTTTTTCCATCAGGTATTTTTCAGTAACAGCCACAGAGTCTAGTTTCATGCCTAGTTGATGCCAATAGACTCGCTAGGAGGCGAGTCTATTGGCATCATCATTCCATGGGACTTAAAAATAACTGGTGAACTGTGGCTACTAGGTACCTCTGCCTAACCGTACGGGGATTACAGGCGTGATGTTATGCCATGTTATGATTTTTACAAGTTGTATAATTATTTCGTCTCCCTAGAGGCTGTGTGGGTGACATTAATTGACAGCCCTTAGCGTTTCGCTATTTGTAAGAGCATGTTTCAAGTTAAAACTGAAATTAAATGCAGATAAACCTGCTAATATTGAGGAAATGTTTGAGCTTTTTGTGACTATATTGAGTTAAGTTTCGTAACTAATAATGAAACCACATGAGTTTATGTTTTTTTTTTAATTTAATAGTTAAAAGTTTTTATTTTTTTTAATTAAAAATATAATAATGTAAAATATTAAAAATTCTATGCAAGCTTATTAGAACTTTATTCTAACAGTATTTCAAACGAAGTTTGAACCACCACAAATAGAGTTGCTAATTTTAGGGTTCGAAAAACTTAAACAAACCTGGTCCAACAAACTTAAACTACACACATCAAAAATGTCTAGGGATCAAGCATTTTTATGCGGATTTCTTGAGATTGAGATGTGGCTTTGTAATAAATTTATGATTTTATAAATTTATATGGATCCTTTTTGGTGCATTTCATAATTTGAATCAGGAACTCTCAATCAAATTCGAGTAAAAGATGAAAATAAGCTGTCAATATTTTCCCTATAAAAACATACAACACATTGAAGACATTATTAGTGCTACTGTTTCCCTACTACTGATTAAAACCAACGTTATTATGGAGCGGCGACGTCATTTAAGCAGGGAAGAAATGCTCAGAGCCGTGGGAATGATAGAAGCTGGTTCCCGGCAACGTACTGTAGCTTTAGCTCTGAATACAAGTCAGAGTGTTATCAGTCGACTTTGGACACGTTACCGAAGCACTGGTACCGTGGCTGAGCGCCATGGAGGACGGTATCGCTGCACCACACGGAGACAAGACCGATACATTCAAATCTTAACTCGAAGAGCTCCAACAATAACCGCCATGATGTTAGCCGTGAGGCTTCATCACTCTTCAGGGAACTTAATTAGCGACCAAACAGTCAGAAACCGCTTGCATGAAGTGAACCTTCATTCCCGAAGACCGCTACGGGTACCACCTATAGCAATGCACAATCGTAGGATTCGATATCAATGGGCTCTTGAACACAGAAATTGGGCAGAAGAACAATGGCGTTTCGTGTGCTTTTCTGATGAGTCTCGTTTTGGTATGAGACCGGATACAAGACGTATACGACACTGGAGAACCCCTGGACGCCAACAGCGATTAAAATCCTGCCAGGAAGTCCATCCTTATAGTGGTGGAACCATCATGGTATGGGCGGGTATTTGGATCGGCGGAAGAACTGAGTTGATTTGGATCAGAGGCAACCTCAACGCTCAAATTTATGCTGAGACGATTGTATCAGACGTCATCGTTCCTCTACAAGTGCAAATCGGTCCCTTATTTCAGTTAATGCATGATAATGCACGACCGCACACCGCAAGAGTTGTAAGACAGACTCTCGCCGCAGCTAACATCAATGTCCTGCCCTGGCCTGCTCAGTCGCCAGACTTGAACCCGATTGAGCATGCATGGGATATGCTACAGAGAAGAGCTCTGCCGAATATGGAGGGTATCCAGTCGCAAGAAGACCTTTTTTTGTTGTTGCAACGAACATGGGCGGCCATTCCACAGCGTGATTTGGATGAACTCATTTTGAGTATGCCAAACCGATGTTCTTGTGTTGTTAGTGTTCGCGGTAGAAACACGGATTATTAATTGTTTAAGTTACCCAATAAAATTTTAAAGAAAACTGTTATTTCAGTCTTTTTTTCGAACTTTAATGTTAGTGGTTCAAATGTCAAAAATCCCTTTATTAGGAAAATGGCAAATTTCTTTATTAATGCAAAGGTGACTTGGTTTATCGTTACTGTGACAAACGAAAACACTTTATTTGATGAATCCTTAAAGAAAATTTTAATTAATATCAATCAGGAGAAAAGTTATTGCAAAAATATATGTTGATCCCTAGATACTTTTGATGTGTGTATATCATTCTATATACTATATATTCCTATTTTAGATTTTACATGACTGATAATTATGTGAGCTAATATGCAGTAAATCGCGTTTAAAAACTGAACTATGGTGCTAAAACGATAGTTACGACCTTACTAGTAAGAGGTGATAAGGACTGGAGGGTGACCACACGGAAAATCAGCATGATCCAGTAAGAATAAGCGTTATATATGTATGTAGAAGAGAGACGTGATGAGGGAAACACTTTTTCTTTTATTCGTTTATTTGCCTCGTTAAACAGATGATAAAACACCAAAAATATATTTTTTTTCTTAGTAACGTCATCATTTAGTTTTGTATTCATCCGCCATTTCCCCCCTTCCCTTTTTCACACTCTTACCTCTCATTCACTCATCTTACGTTCCATCCTACTAATGAATTTAATGTTTTAATTCACGGATAACTTTCATTTCTAGTATTTGAAAGAAAATAATCCCACATGTGTACGCAATTAACGATCGCGACTTTACACTGAGTTGCACTATTGGGCTTTTACTGCATAAACCCATCTTTCTAACTGGCTTAAGACAATTCGACGTAAATAAGTGTGGTCTCTCCTTTATCGTAAACAACCTGTTCAGAAATTAGAAGTACTTTTCAACGTTTCACACGCAATACATATTACATCACAGAAATAACATTTACATAATTTGAATACAAACGTGTTTATTATGAGCGTGGCTAATGTGCTGTGACAATTTTTCAGCTAGTCACTGTGAGTGCTTGTGAATTAATTAGAAGATAACCTTTACTGTATACTTGTTAATCTAGGTTTCAAACAAAAAATATGTAAATTCATAAGCCTTCTGATAAAAAAAGTCCTTTGAAATAAGCTGTGCCTTTGTATTTTATGTTATGTTGTTTCCTTATGCTTTCTCTTATAATTATTATTATATCTACATTAAATACATAATTATATATATTTATTTTATCCATAAAAGATAAAATAAATAAATGAATGGATGAATGGGATAAGGCCATTTTATTTTCAAAAATAGTTTTCTCTTCTTCTGCTTATTTAAAAAAAAGAGAACGCTTTATCGAAAGCCGAAAAAGTAACAAATGTTACTTTTTTGATATCTTTAGTTTTTTATAAATTTAGCATTCTCCTTCCCTTATCCCAATTTATTTGGGGTCTGCGCAGTATGTCTTCAAATTATATGTAAGGAAATTAAATATAGGGCATAATAATAGCAATCTTATAAGATTCATATACGTATCATCTCAAAAGTCAGATCAAAGAAATTGTGGTTTAAAAATTCATAACTTCAAACAGCTTTTCGAAATCTGTTAATCCGGTCTCGAGATTAAATAAGTATGATTGCTGTTATCTTAGTGTAGCTAGCCCTGTATTTGTAAAGGAACAGCTTGTTTGCATTAAAAATATTAATATTTACTCATCTTGCTTGAAATCATAAAATACTGGAATAGGAATTAATTTTATATTTCAAATGACTAACTCATTTGAAATATAAAATTAATTCTAATTTTGATGTCATATAAACAAAGCAAAAAGTGATTTATAAACGAGGATAATAAAACTTTGTGGTCCCCATTGAGCTATTACTACTACGTATAGAGAAGACAGCGCGAACAAAATCTGTGCGCAGTGCGGGGCGCGCGGGGGGCGGCTAACCCCGTATTTATAATGCTGTGGCGAGCAAGCGACTGAGTGAATTGCAGCCAGCTGACAGCATTTGAACGGAGCACAGATTTTGATCGCGGTGTCTTCTCTGTACGTAGAAGTATTAGCTCAATGGTGGTCCCGTCATTTGTACCATACTGATTACGATTTTGGGCAAACGACATTGTTGCCATTGCGGGAGTATCCCGGTTCTGACTGGCACATGAGCGTGAAGCTTGGCACAAGCAAAGAGGCCTATACCCAGCAGTGGAGTGAAGTCGGCCTGTGGATGATGAATTCTGATATCGCATCCATTCATAATTTTCACATGTCATGTTATGCAAAAGACTACAGGCAGTTTCTTAATAGGGAATATGCTTAAATTTTCTTTTTTTTTATTTCGATACGGAATGGTAAAGTACCATAAAAATAATGACAAACAAAAAGTGAAAACAAGACATAAATCGGCCAAACAATACAAAAGTTATAACCATTTAAACTTTTGTTTCCATCTCTTTCTAGATAAATGGAATTTAGTATGGATTTTGTACGTCGATGCAGCGAATGACGTCATTCGCTGTATCGGATCTCTCTGTCTAATCAGCAGTTTCAAATGCATATAACTTAGTAATTTTTATAGATATTAAAAAAAAACACTTTGCTATTTCTGATGATAATACGCTTTGTTTATCGTGATAAAAAAAACATGCATATACCCTATTACCAAAAAGCTTGTCATAAACAGTTTAAGAGACAAAATGTCTCACACTCTTCCTTTTCACTCCTTTCAAAAGCCTCGCACAAGGGAACATAGTATACACTACCCAATTTACGTCCAAGATATAGCCCCTCGTTTAGTTAGGCTAACAACTCTACTGAACCCTTCCACTGCCGCCGGCACTTGGGACACCCACTATGTAATTAAGAAATAATATTTTATCTACAGAAAACGCTATTTCAATTTTATTCAAAGCGAAACAAAGCGTGTTCTGTAGTTTTGCCTAGGGCCGCGTTGTCTTTTGTAAGGGGAGTATTTTTATTTGAAATGTTAAGGTTTCATATGCTTTGTTACATTTATGATATAGATTTAATCTTCCGTAGAAAGGGGAAGTTCAACCGTTGCCCGCGGCTGTTATTTGTAGATCTTTGAAAAGTTTGTATTCAGAATTCCAAAATTGCGACAACTAGTCTTATCTAAGGGCATCGTATTTTGGGCCTGTGGATGGTGGGCTATGGGCTAGCTCGCCGTCCGTCCGTCTCATGACAACCGGCCGTGTCGACGGCGCGTTCGTGTTCCACGCGCGCCACACAGAGAGTCAGCAATAGGAAGGGTTCCGCAAGGACCGATGCCTGCCGGGGTTGCGGGACTTTTCGAAAGAGATACCGTGGCCCCGGAACACAAAGGGCGATGAAGGAACATGGATGGGTTTTAGTCAGTAAAAGTCTGACACTCCCTTCTGCTCCGCCCAGAGCGGGAGGAGTCATTTGATGATTTCCCATCCGAAAAAGAAAAAAAAAAGGCCATCGTATTACACAGTACTCAATTGGGTTGTGGAAGTCAGATCGGTAGCGCTTCCATGAAAGACACAGATATTTATCGGAATCGGGTTAGGTTGGAAGCAGACCCGAATATAATTCGGAAAAGGCTAAGCAGATAATGATGCTTTAAAACTGTTACATTATTGAGACATTCTACATTATTTAACATAATCCGGGTATCTCAAAAGATAACGAAAAGCTATAAAAGTAGCATAGCACATAAAAGTATAAAAGTGTCTGTCGTGAACGAAACGAAGGTGATTTCCAAACACATGTGTGATTTTATCACGAGTTTTATTCGTCGAATAAAACATTGGAAAGAAATTCACACGTTCGACGATTTTAAAACATGTGTGCTCCAACAATGCCACGTTTTGAACTTTGTTAGCAAAAACAGGGACATACCAAATTTACCTTTGAAGCTTTCCTGAATATGAAACGAACATAAACTATTCTTGAACAAATTACAAACGGAATAATTTGGATATCTGTTCACTGCTCTCTTCTTCAATCTTTGGCCATCCAATGCCGAGTGTAGGTCTCTTCCAAATGTCTTCATTTGTATTTGTATTTGCGGTATTGTGTAATGTCTATCCAGTTTTTTCCATCTACGTTAATGAGATCGTCTGTCCACCTAGTTGGTTGTCTTTCTATACATTCCTTAATAATCCTTATTAGTTCTTATTCATTTTGATATAAGTACTACTAATAATCTTGGTAGGAGGTTGGTCTAGTAACTGCTTCGTTTGGTGTAGAGGTCGCAAACAAAACTACTTATAAGCAAGAGGGCCTTCGATTGTCGTGTCGGCAAAGTGGTCAAGTGTGTCTTGTGTTTGTGTGTATTCATCAGGGATTTATTTATTTAACACTTCAAGCACAAAGTACAGAGGCGGACATAATGCCATAGGCATTTTCTACCAGTCAACCTTTGGGTCATGCAAAGACAAGCAGTGGTAGGTGTACATCTGAAAATAATTTAATTAATACTAAGGTAAACTACAAGGATAGATAAGTATTCCTTAGCAACAGCCCAGATTCTGGGTTTGTGCGTGGTTGATGGTAATAAGCTTGCCCCTTACTACACCCATGACCCCTGGCAAATGTGGTTTTTGCGCTATAGGTACATCTTCTAGTGTCAGGCCCAGACTCCACTGAAGCGGAGACGAGACGAGAGGTGAGGAGATATGTTGTCCGGGGCTGCGGGACTGTTCGAAAGAGATACCGTGGCCTTGGAACACAAAGGGCGAAGAAGGAACAGGGATGGGTTTTAGTCAGTTAAAGTCTGACACTCCTTCCCGCTCCACCCAGAGCAGGAGGAGTCATTTGATGATTTCTCATCCGAAAAAAAAGGAGCTAAGTTGTAAACCATTAATAGAATTTCGTTATTTACACGTCTCGTCTTTCTTTAGGTTTAATGGAAACAGTTGAGCAGAGGAGATGTCTGATGATATTTGTTCAACGAACACCGGAGACGAAAAGAGACGTGAACGGCGTGCGGTGAGCGATGTGTGGCGAGCGTTGTGCAGCCGTCGCTAAACTGAGCGTCATTAGCTTGTACACACATCTCTGCTCCGGTATAGCCAGTACGCATCTCCTCTCCGCTTCACACGTCTCCGCTTTGGTAGAGTCCGAGCCCTATAAAAATTCGGGCATGTTGTTTATGTTATAAGTAATTGTTTACACTTATAATCAAATAAGAAACACGTTGTTTTGTCCGGTAGAATAAAAGTACAAGTCGTATTCACCGAAGTACCCTTGTATTAGCCAAAATAACTCAGCGCAGACATTCCGACTACACTTGAAGTAACGAGCTGTCTAGGGGCCGCTTCCGTCTTTTGACTCACGCGATTTCAAATTTCCAAATACTACTTCAATCTGCTATATAACTTTCAAGTTCAGGTATTCTCTTAAGTTTTGAATATTTGAAAGTCGTCTGGTAAAAGTATTTAATTGGTAAGAACAATTTCAAGAATTCTGTGACTTGAAAACGAACAAATCCTCTGATTATAATTAACCTAGTTGCTGTTTAAACACTTGGAAAATATTTCATTAAATCGATTGAGGTCAACACTGATCATGTTATGATACTTTAATGGTTTCTGAACACAATTGATGAGCCACTTGAAGTGAAAGCAATCGAGTTTATTGAAAGTGTTACGAGGAACCCTCATCGTAATAAGAATGAAAGGAAGAAAACAAGTTTATTGTGCACAAATAAAACATTTTTACCTGGTTATGTGCTAGTCCTTACTCCAGT
This sequence comes from Xestia sexstrigata, assembly GCA_941918905.2. NCBI lineage: Eukaryota > Metazoa > Arthropoda > Insecta > Lepidoptera > Noctuidae > Xestia > Xestia sexstrigata. Next base: position 16,993,477 of record OW799211.2, read on the forward strand.
ACGAACTGAGTTGTGGAGGGCAGATAGGCAGTCGCTCCATGTAAAATACTGATATTCAGCTGCGTCTTGGTAGACTGGAAGCCGACCCCAATTATAGTTGGGAAAAGGCTTGGCAGGTCATGATGTGCTAGTCCTTAGAGACACGAGGTTCCTGTTTCAGGAGGAATTTTCGACCAAATGCATATAATTATACTGTTTGTACTCAGTAAGTAATGTTTGCGTACTCTCCCGAGCGCCGAAACTATTTTGTAGATTGCGCAATTCTGCGTAGATAGTACCTACTATTTCTAGGAAAGATGCAAGTACTAGACTATTACATGGGACTTAAACATAACTGGCGAAATGTGTGAATACTATTAGATACACCTCTGCCTTACCTTTCGGGTATTACGGGCGTGATGTTATGTTAAGCAAGCACTAGACCAACGCAACACCGAATCTTTTAACCATAATTATTTACTTTTAGTTACTGTTGCAACTGTTTATCTCTGGATGATTTTAGAACCAGAATATATTGCTTATTTTTTTTTTGACCAACCAACTTTTATTACCCCTTTCCAGATTATTATATCAACATTAATTACCATTTGCATAGTCTTTTCATAAACTACATACAGCTGGAGTCAGCTTTCAGTCTAACTGTATGCAGTCATGCAGCTGAATCCTAGGATTTTACACGGAGCGATTACCTACACTTAAATAAATAAATAAAGCTTTTATTTCACAAAATAACAGTATAAATAATTCCATTACATTTTCAATTAGATTCTATCTGAACTTTCTTACTGAATAACACAATACCCCTTGGTAAGACAGCTGGTTGTAAAACTCTCAGTTATCCGTGCACCCATTACGACCGTCAAAGATATACAAATAACAGCCGGGACCAACGGCTTATCGTGCTTTCTGAGGCACGGAATCATTATCATTAACCCAGATATTAAATGAGTGTTTCAAGGTCCATTATATTTGTTTGTTTTGTACCCAATAGGAGCAAGGAATAACGTAATAAGTATAATTAATAGAAGGTATAATTCGTGGGCAGAGAAGTGCGTTCCGTGACATAATTTTGACCAAACATTGGTCAATTAACGCAAATTAAGCAGTAATTGTTTGTGATGCTATCTGTATGGTTTTATGTTAGTTACATTGTTTTGGATTTAAGTAGGTGAAGGTTACTCTTTTATTATTGCATTGGTCTACCTTTTTTGGTACATGAATATATGGTTTAATTTTAGTTTGGAGAAAGCTCATTTTCAAACGTCTTCTTTAGTGTAGTACAGACTTTTTCCTTTCTGTCCTGTCTTTTCCAGTATTTTTTTTTCCCTTTTCCTTTCTTCATTTTCTTCCTCGCAGACTACAATGTCTCTTTTTATCTGCTGATTTCTCTGGCCAATCTTTCTAAAACAAATAAATTTGCACCATACAACCGTCTTCAGATATCTACTGCGTGACGTTCATAATACATTGGGCTTTTAAATAAGATGACATTGGTTTATAAGTACAGTGATGACAGTGGCGTGTCTTTTTCTTGGTTTTAACGACGTCTAAGCTTTGATGTGATTCATACAAATACTAACTTCTTTAATATAAGAATAGTTTTAAATCAACATTCCAAGTTTCCAACATGGTTTTCTTTATTCAACTTAGTGTTGTTACTCGTACATCCAAACACATAGTGATTGAATCAGATCATAGTCCAAAAAAGGAACTGGGAACTGGGTTAGTAAATGACCTGACAGTAAGTACGCATTACTTAACTACTACACAGTCATGAACACTGAGCATGATGCACTTAGAACGATTCCAAAGCTTTTTTTTTTGTCGTAGAACATTGATTGCTTTAAGATAAAACCTTTCTAAAAAAGTATGGGTTCTAAGAACACTCAACTCAATGGTTACTGAAAGACTAAGAAAAAGTTTTGGTAGACCAACAGCCAGATGTGTGGGTGATATTTAGAAGGTCGCGTGCAAGGCCTAGTTGACTGTCGCCAGGGAAGCAGCAGGTACAGAAGCAGTGAGTGGAATACTGCCAGTGATAATGCCAATGATGTGAGGTCTCAAAATAATCCGAGGTCCGGCGGCGGCGAGGTGGAGCAGAGCGACGAGTGTAAAATATTAGTGCTTGTGAGTGTAGACCGTACAGTTGAAAATTAAAGTTCTATCCACCAGCTGTCCAGTGACTCGGGCGAGTTCAGTTGCAATCGGGAAAACGTTTAATTTTAACGACTTCCATAATCTATGAATAGAGGTTGCAATGGTTGCGATTAGCACTGACAATTTGGTGTTACTAGTTATTGATGAATAAAGTAAGCTGCGGTTGTAATAGTGCTGCCTCGTACTGGAACATTTTAGAGTATGCTTGCCTTGTGACGACAAAGGTTGTCCTTTTTAAATAGGTGGCGAAGTAGAATGCCAAGCCAGGCCCAATATTTCTTATGGCCATTTCCATACTAAAATAAATTCACAGAAAAATTAAATAAGCACAACACTGCGTGAAATATCTAGAACTTAGATTAAAATGAAAGTATAACCAATATGGTGCCTTAAAAATTAAAAATTACCACAAATAACTTTATCATCGCATGATTTTCTCCCATAACAATTTGGCTTAGAAAGCCGTGAACTTAACTACCAACTTATAAATAATTATAATTACTGATATTTATAAGCTTAATGGGTATATTTCAAATAATTTTCGTTGTTGATTGATTATGAATAATGGCGGACGGTATGGCACGCGGGCCTCTGGCACGAATCTTAAAACATTGTGTTTCGTTTATCACGATCCATTAAGTTCCGTTGTGTTTATTATTATTTGGATTATTCGGCTCACGGCATTAGCAGATTTGTTTTTTTTTTTGGTGAAGGTTTGTCGACCTGTTCCAAAAGTACTTTTTTCATTTGAGTTTGTGGATTCATATGAGCAAGCTTTTCAGGTGGTTCAAGTACCTGTAGAAAATTAGTTTTGCTGTAGGTATACCAATGGGTGTCAAAATACCCTTAACGAAGCCGAAAGGCATTGTTTGAACTGGACCATACTTTCTAGTTACGGAGATATTGGAGATCAACAAATTAAGTTTTTCTCAACTTTTTTTAAAACAAGTTTTTAATGGTAAAACTTAACTTTATATACCTTCAAAACTGTACTACTCAATTCATCTATCAGCACAACCAAAATCGTTTCCCAGCAATAATTTCTGCGTAAAGTTACTTATAGTTTGATGTACAGAATACTTTTATATTATCTGTGGCTTGGTTGACGGCTTCGTGAAAGGTCTGTTTACACCTTGTACGTTGTATGTACGAGATGTTAAGATACATTGGATGACGTTACTTTACCAACCTTTTTCATTATCATCCACACTAAGCCACAAATGAGGGATTTTCTTTTTAGCTCTTCCATCGCTGGATAGATGGCGCTGAACTTGGTACGTTACTGCAAGGAACGGAACGTAAAAAAACTAACTTTAACAAAGCGCGAGAAAACTAGGTTATATTCGGAAGCTTAAGCAAACGAAAGTGTCAGTCAACAAGCGTATGTGACGTGACGCAATGTTTTTTTTCAAGCGTTTTGGCTTTGGCACCAAGTAACGTAGGCAGTTCAACGCCATCTAGAGAGTTCTTTGAAACATTTTTTTTTTAATCCCTCAAAAAGAAAACCTCACATTGCAAAGGCTTGCATAGAAAACTAGATTCATATCTGACACTACCATTTTTTTTTTGGTTCCCAAATTGAAACAAACTGAACAAAATATTAACGACATTACAACAATATTATGACAAAACTTGCAAAAGAAACAAATGTATCGAATAAGTTATCTACTGTGCAATATGTTACATGCCATCTGTTGCTCAGAATTTCGTATGAGATTTTTGCTAGGGTATGTTAGAATCACGACTGTACTTTGATGTATGTATTTATTTTGGATAGATACAGATGTTTTTTATAATCTTATGGGTGCGCTTGGTAAACCTGTCAGCCCTACAACCACTTTGCTGACTTTCTATTCGACGTTTATCGTATTACCTCGGCATAAACACATTACAGACAAAGAATAGGTACCACCTGAGCCATAAGAAAACATGATGTCAGTTCTTTTAAAATCAGGGGGACTAATGGCCGCTTAGAGTAGCGGTGGCCCAGTGGTGTCGGCCCCGACTTACGAACAGTAAGTCGTGGGTTCGAACCCAGACAGGCGCATTACTTTGTGTAATTTATTTCATCACCACTGCTCTCAAAACGGTGAAGGAAAACATCGTGAGGAAACCGGCATGCCCTAGAACCAAACATTCGAAGACATGTGACTTCTACCAACTTGCACTGGGCCCGTGTGGTGGATTATAGCCACTTCCCTCTCATTGAGAGGAGGCCTGTGTCCCAGCAGTTGGAACATAACTGATGAAAATGGCCGCTTTATCAATCAAAATGGGATAATAATATAATTTTTTTTTTATTTTAAATTTAAAATAAAAAATAACTGACTTTGGCATAACTGTTTTGGCATAATTTGTGATGCCATAATAATACTTTGCCTCGATTTTTTTTGGCATACTGATTATGTTGGCATAATCATCTTAAAGGCTAATTTCTTTTGGCATAAATTGAATTTTGCATAATGTTACTAGGCATAATGACTATTAGCATAATAGTATTTAGGCAGACAATTAATATAAATATCGGAATCAAATTAGAGTGAGTTATTTTTACGTTTTTATTTTGAATTAAAAACTCATTAAGTTGTGGTGTACGCTTGTTTACATGTTTGCATGCTGCATGCTTGCTGCATGCATGGTGTATGCTTGTTTGCATGATTCTTATAGGGAAAAATCTCAAATATGTTCACAATTAACTATGTTCAAAACAAATATGTATATGGGACTTACCAGAGAATGGGCAGCAGCATTCTCTGTGCTTTTGTAACAACCGCACTGCGATCGCCAACCCGCCTGCCAAGCGTGGCGGTTATGGCAAAACCCTTTGGGGGAGGCCCATGTCCAGCAGTAGACGTCTTTCGGCTGAGGTAAAATTATGCCTAAGAACGTTATGCTTAATAATTATTATGATTAGAGAAATTATGCTTAATAAAATTATGCGTAAGATGTTTTGCGTAAATAATGTTATGCGAAAATATAATTAGAAGTAACAAAAGTATGCCAATTTATATTAGGTCTTAAAATTTTATGCAAATGGATAGAAAACCCTTTAAAACAACCTCTCCTAATTGATTTCTAAATACTCAGCCAACGTACTCTCACACCGGAAACAAGACGTATGCAAACTAACATTAATCAATATCCCCTAAACGAAATTACCTCCAAAATAATCTTCAATTCGACGAAAATCTAGATTAAGCAGGGGTTGAAATTTAGGTAGAGATTAAATTTCCACCGGTTTTACGGCCCCCGATCTCACGGGGCGAGGTGAAATATAGCGTCATTTAGAGACGGTAGGCTTGAGCGAGAAAGTGATCATCATAAACTCGCAGCTAGCCTGCTAAAGCTTGTGTCACATGGACTTTTGGCTTGGGACCTAACACGATTCGGAGGCATAAATATTAAGATCACACCTTTTGCTGTCGGCTGAAACTTTTTATTAAACATTTTCCTGAATTTGAGCGTTGGTTCCGGCCGTCATTTGTAGATCTTTGACAGTCGTTACAGGTAGTCAGTGGCTCGAAAATCTGACAACCAGTCTTACCAAGAGGTATCGCATTACTTAGTCCTAACTGGGTCGTAGAAGTCAGAAAGGCAGTTTATTATAAAGAGGAAAGATGTGTATTTTTGTATGTAACGAATAAACATAAAAACTACTGGACCGATTTACAAAATTCTTTCAGCAATGGATAGCTACATTATCAGCGAGTAAAATAGGCTAAATTTTATCCCCGTACTCCCACCGGAACGGGAACTACACAGTTGAAACCGCGTGACGTCCGCTAGTCTTTCATATTGTGATTCGATTACAGCTTATCAGAGTTAATTACTATGACCTATGCTGCGAGCAGCAACATCCATTTGTGTTATGTAATCTGCTTAGCTCTTTCCAAACTATGTTGAGATTGATTTCCAGTCTCTCCGAATGTTCAGTAGTGGGGCAGTAAGAGCTTGTAAAAAAAGAAAGCGAAAGGGCGTCGCTTCTTCATACAGTTTTATGAGTAATCAAACCGCGAAGATTTCTATCATCATTCACTTGCCCTAATCCCAATTCATTTGTGGTCGGCGCAGCACGTCTTTTTCCATATTTTTCTATTACTCGCCATCTCATCAGACACCTCCTTTCATGCCATATCATCCTTCACACAGTCCATCCATTGTTTCTTTGTTCTTCCTCTACTCTTACATTTCCACAATCATACTGAAAACTTTTCTCACGAAATTTTCCACGTTCCTCCTCATCACATACTTTGAGAGTTGCTCTTATATCTAAAAGAAATATTCAAGTAGTATACTCATAAACCTTCCGAAATGCATTCTCTGAATATGGAGACCGCGTTTCGTTGTCAGTATCACACAGTCTGTGTTTTATGTGTCCTAATTGATTTGCTATTCCTGTCTGTCTAGACAATTCGATTATAATATTTAATTTATAGATAGCCTCTGTTGCTATATCTTACTGGTTAAGGAATTAAAACAAAAAGTACCTTTATATTTATTCCACATTCAGTAAGATAATTACTAATTTACTACCCAGTTATTCGAGAACCGGGTAGTAATTATGGGTCGTGTGACTCAGATTTAACTATAAAGTTTAGTGTTCATGCGACTCGTTACCTTGAGGGGCGAAGGACCTCATTGTCTCGTTTGTTAGTGCATATGTTTTCTTAGAAAATATTCATATGCAACCTTCTAGTCTGGCGTTATAATTGGGAGCAAGAATAATTTGGTTTAAGCATGCTGTAATTGTAGTTGCAGTTTCTTTATTTTTTAATGTTTACAATTTGTATGAACTCTAGTCGCACTGTTATTTATTTAGAAACTGACTTTAGTGAGTTACTAATGCGAATTTTTACTTTCACTGGAATTTTATGGCAATTAAATGAATGCAAGAATATTATGGCACTGGAAATAAAAGGATTGTATATGATTTATTCAAGTGATTGATGGTTTAGTGGTCGCAACCGTTTCTTCTTCTTTATCGAGTGGTTAGTGCCTAACCTGGTGTCAGAGTTTTTAAGCCGCCCATGGGCCTATGACTTGGCTTGACATGTCGTCGAGAAATATCTCTCAGACATGCTGGTTTCCTCACGATGATTTCCTTCACCGAAGCAAGTGATAATTATACAATACAAACGCCACTGCTGAGCATAAGTCCTAGGCTCGATTTCGGGGTTGGGTAAGTTTTTGTATTTTCCTTCTGGAATGTCTAAGAAGCAGCCCGAAGTCTGGAATTGGCTCTCCCCGTTTTACTTAAACGTAGAAGTTAAACAGTAAACTGACGAATTCACTTCTGCCTAGCACCTCCAGGAGTGACATTACCTATGTTTTGTTTCTAAACGAAAGTCCGTAACAACCCACACCACCAAAACCACCTCGGGAAGTCCTCGAAGGCGCAGTCTTATCATTTGGAAATGCCTTTAGAATCAATGTTCAAAACCGTCTGCTATTAAGTTAGAATTACGAAATGACCGACCGGTCAGACAAAATCAACGGAATTGTGAAATAGGATCCCGAGTAACCGCCTCGAGCACTTCGGGTAAAACCGTCGTATCTCGGACATTGGTGGAGATGTCGGTATGTTTTCCAATAGACGTCACTGTTCAGTATTCAGGGTTACGGATTTCAAGAACAACTATTTAAGAGGACTCTGGCTGTTGATGAACAAATAAGGAAAAAGATAAACAGACACAGTTATAATTAACATGACGTCTGTATTGTCTGTATCGCGTCGTCAATATTGCTAGATTTAAGTACCTTGAAGTGTGGTATGTTGAGTGTGGTATCCGGTAGAGTAGAATAGAACCAACCCATAACACTCACGGGTGTCGTATAAGGCGACTAATGTCTGAGGCAGAACACCTTGCGCTTCCGTAGACCAGAGACTGGGCAGCAGCGTTTTCTGTTAGTCTTTCATAACTGAGATCTCCAATCCGCCTGCCAAGCGTGGAGATTACGGCAAATTCCTCCCATCGTGGGAGAGGTTTATGTCCAGCAGTGGACGTTATGAGCTGATGTAGTAGTAGTGTAGTAGTAAGTACCTTGAAGTAAGAGCCTAAGAGATATACAGTAGGTATAGCAATAAACGAGTACTTAAGTACTCGTTTTTGGAAACGGTTCAGTAATAATATTCTGTAAAACCCAACAAAAAATAACTGTCTAAACACAAAACATTCTCAAATATTCATCCTCTTAGCACAGTGCTAGTTTACACCACACCTTAAAAACCCAATTGGGCTGAAGATAAGCCAAACAAATGCTCCTATTAGCCAAGTAAACGTTTCAAATAGCCTTCGATTCCTTTACAACCCGTTTACATGCCAAAGCTTGTTTCGATTCCATTTTCGAATAATGCAGCTACACACTTGTTGTTCGGTCGGCATAATTTTGCCAGGCGACAAAATCGAATATACTACTCTGTCAAGAAAGTACCGGGAAAAGATCAATAAAACACAAAATATTAGTTATTTATCCAAATTTATTTTATCACCTTCAAAGTATGCTCCTTCAGAACCGACACACTTACGCCAACTAATAATCCAATCATAAAAATATTTTTTAAATGCTTATTCCAGAATTGAGTTCAGTTCTCGCCGCGAATTCTCCTTTATGTCTTCTACTGAATGAAAATGGGTGCCACGAAGTGGTAATTTGAGTTTAGGAAAAATAAAGAAGTCGGCTGGAGCCATATCTGGTGAATAAGGTGGTTGCTCGATGGTATTTGTTGAGTTTTGGTCAAAAAATCGTTCACAACTGTGCGAAGGCGCATTATCGTGGTGCAAAATCCAAGAATTTTCTTTCCACAAATCTGGCTCTTTTATCTAATTTGCTCTCTTAAACGCTGCATAACGTCCGAATAATATTTTTTATTTACCGTTTGACCTTCCGGCAAGATTGTCAGTCACTATTTCCTTCACTTTTGCGATGTTAACTTCAGTTGCAGACGTTGATGGCCTACCAGAACGAGGCAAATCTTCCATCACACCTTGACCGCTTTTGAACGCTTTGTACCACTCATAAGCGCGTGTTTTTGATAAAGTCGATTCACTGTAAGCCTTCTGTAACATTTTCAGAGACTCCGAACTCGAAATTCCATTGGCGATGCAAAATTTAAGACAAACTTTTTGTCCGATATTTTTGTCCATTAAGAAATTCGCACTACACACTAGATATGATATAACTAAAATCAGCACTGCATTTTATCTAATTAACAGATGTAACTCAAACTCCGCGCCAAAATGGAAAACAGTTGTGCTAATCTAACAACAACAAAAAAAAAACAAAAAAAAAAATTTGGAACCATAAACAAATCATCCATTCCCGATACTTTTTTGACTGAATGTAAATGAAGAAATTTGTTGGAGAAAAAAAAGCCACTAAGCCTTAGCCCTAATTGTACCGAGACAAACTGATTTAGCACCGTTAGATACCGAAAGAAATTTGCCGATCGGCACATGTTCTGCTATACAGACCATCTGATAGTTGGACGTTTTGCTACATCGACATTTTGCTAATTAGACTTATTGATTGTTAGACGGTTCGCGCTGTTGGACATTTAGATACTTAGACCTTCTGATCAGCAGAGAATATGCGTAGTTATAATTGCACCGGCTTTGTTGATCAAAAACAATGCCGAACCCAATATGTGAGTGGCACCCCCAACATCATTAGTTAACATAATACGTACTTATTTCTGTTGTAAGGCAAAATATCGCAGAAAATAATTTGACACAGAAAAAGCTTTGTGTTGTGAGGATAGTTTATTACGATATGAGTGAAAAGCTTTTAAAAGCAAAATGGGGATAATTTAATTATTTCTGTTTCGCCTCGTGAGAATAATGTTTTAGCTTTTTCTGTTAACACCACAGTGGTATCAAACATTAAAAAATTAAATGTAGGGGCATTACAATAGGGCCAATTTAATAGATCACATTTGACACTTCATCAAAACATATTAACGTAACGGCTGGCATTAAATATTATTTATTTTTTAGAAGTTAGAACTGCACAATTTCTTAACTTTTTTCAATTACGATTACATATTTATTGTCATAATGACAAAAGAAAGTAACCTTTACTTTGAACTTACAGATGTCAAATGTGATCTATTAAATTGGCCCTACTTAGGCCTATGTCATAACATAGGCCTCCTCTCTGTAAAGGAGAGGCTACAGTTAATCGGCCAGGTAGCTGGTTAAGTACTGGTTGGTGGATGTTGTAATGTGTATGTCTTTTATGTTTTTTTACTTACATTTTTGGATATTATTAACCTGAAAATTTAAGCATTCGTCCTCCCTAGGTAGCTTCATGGTCATTTCTTGGAGGCTTAGCAACGGCTTTGGCCTTTTTACCTTCTAATTCATGTTATTTAAGTTTTTATCTTTATTAAATCTTTGTTTACTTTTGTGATGTCAGTTAGTGGCAACCCTAGTTTTATTTTTAATTTATTGCTGGAGCTAGTTGAAGGTTGTATAGGTAAATCACATCGACCTCATTCGATTTTCATTTTAATAATTTTCTAATTTTAAAATATAAATTATCTGGAGTTGACAGGAGCCTGGTGGTGAAATGGGCAGTCTACGTTCAGAGCTGAGAGCAGAAACACCTCTGGGAAGCTTCATAAAAGTTTATTTAAAGGGCAGTTCCCCTTATTCTTGAGTTTTAAGTCGGCCTCTCTCCGTGCCGCACCCTCACCTAGAACACCTGGAAACCTTGATGCTTGAGCTGCACAAGCCTGATGAAGATTTGACGCTCCTCGGCCCTCCTCCACGGTCGGAAGACAGAAGTCCTCGGCCCTCCTCCTACGGCCTGAGGATTGACGGTCCTCGGCCGTCCACCACCGTCTGAAGACGGATGCCCTCGGCCCTTCTCTACGGCCTGAGAGTTGATGGTTCCTCGGTCCTCCTCCACAGTCTGAAGACGGACGTTCTTCAGTTATTTATTCCATTCTGCGTTCATCTTCAGTATTTTCCGCCAGCTTCACTGGCATTAGTGATTTGAGTAGCTCCAGCTTTTAGGTTAGGATCTTTGTTAATAAATTCTTATAACTCGTCCCCTTGTCAATTTCTTTTAATAGTGCTCCCCTCCAGACTGAAAGTTAGGTAGGTGAGTGCTCAGAGTGACTTTACAGTTTTGTATATCACCCAAAATTATCATAACTCAGTCTAGATTTAATTCGTTAGAATTTCTTAGAAAAATCTAGATTTAGTTATTTTATTATAGCCTAAAGATTCAATTTTACGCCAGATTCGCGTATGACAAATTTATAGTCAGATTCGCGTATGACAAATTTATGGTCCTTACCAAGTAAAAATGTATAGATTGCACTAGCCGTGTTATCAGATCAAAACTAAATGAAGTAATAGTTCAGAATATATTAGTAAAGTATTTGTAGTGGGTGTAACGTAGATTTTTAGGGTTGTATAAACGTCCACAGGATTTTCTCCTGTTTCTGTCGTGAAGTGTCCCAACGACCCACTTGGGAGTGTCCACGAATGGATTAACACATCAAGCGACCATTGGGTACGAATACCAGAGGGTAAACGTAGTGGTGTGCAAGTCTGTGGGATGCAGTATAGCGATGTTTTGGTAGAGAGTAAGTATAATATGAGATGAACGATTACGAGATATTGTCCAATAATCGTCGTAGAGTAACCAATCTCCAACCTTGGCAATGCCCACAAGTGGGTTAACACAACCAAGAGGCCGAAAGGGTGCCAATTATCTTTCGATAATGGAATGTGTGTGAGATGAAGAATACATAGATGATGTTTAGTTGTAAAAGAGTTGAGTAATAGTTGAGATGGATGAAAAGATGAAAATAATAAAATGCTTACCAAATATACTCACTTGGGGAAGTGTTATTTTCGAATTTTGAGAAATGCAGAATGCCTAGAAATAATATAAGAGGGGTGGGTTAGTAAATATTTGGGCACCAGTCTGTAACGTAATAAGATAATTGTGTAACATTTCTCAAAATTCGAAAATAACACTTCCCCAAGTGAGTATATTTGGTAAGCATTGGTAAGCACAAATACTTTACTAATATATTCTGAACTATTACTTCATTTAGTTTTGATCTGATAACACGGCTAGTGCAATCTATACATTTTTACACTGAAAAATTACTTGGTCCTAGACTATAAATTTGTCATACGCGAATCTGGCGTAAAATTGAATCTCTAGGCTATAATAAAATAACTAAATCTAGATTTTTCTAGGAAATTCTAACGAATTAAATCTAGACTGAGTTATGATAATTTTGGGTGATATACTTATTCAATAACACCAAAATCTTATAAACATACTCGTTAAAAAATCCTTCATTTTTTGATAAAAAAACGGACTAACATACATACAGATAATATACATAACCTCCTTTTTGAGTTTCGCCCTAGTCGGGTAAAATTGCATAAAATTATTTTGGGTTGACTTGTTATTTGTCACGCGTTGCTAGGTAACAAGCCCATAGAGAACTAATCCTTTTGCAGTAGCAAAAAGTTTTTATCAAACTTTGCGGTGACCAAAATAGGTACTAAAAATAATATTAAACTTTTTATGCATTAGTTCCAAATTTTACCACCATACAGTTTTTATTGGTTTACGATATTTTTTAATCAAACCTCTTTGTACCCTCTGTGTCTTATAAATTTTTAAACATTCTTGGGCCCTCTCAAGTACTCAGACCCTCTTAATGTTTTATTCGGAGCTTACCCGACTACTGTATTACGGGAGCTGTCCTGATGTTTAGTGTTACGGTCCCCTGACCTGATCCCTCTTACCCTCCTTCTCCTCTCAAACGCTCTCTTGGACTTGAGTTCCCTCTCAAATGCTCTTTTGGACTTGAGTTCCCTCTCAAATGCTCTCTTGGACTTGAGTTCCCTCTCAAATGCTCTCTTGGACTTGAGTTCCCTCTCAAACGCTCTCTTGGACTTGAGTTCCCTCTCAAACGCTCTCTTGGACTTGAGTTCCCTCTCAAACGCTCTCTTGGACTTGAGTTCCCTCTTAAACGCTCTCTTGGACTTGAGTCCTAACTCAAACCCTCTCTCGACTTGAGTTCTAACTCAAACACTCTCGGCCTCAGTAGACTTTTTTTTACTTTCTTTTATCACTCTTATAAAATTGTATTTTTTGCTATCTTTTACTTTTAACTTTGATAAAGTCTTATATTAATAATACACCTCATGTTTTCTGGAGTAATTTACGGTTAAGTTATACGCAGATTATTTTATTTTCATTATATTTATCTTCAATGACTTAGCCTAGCCTCTCAACTCATTCCTTGTAAAAACCATTTAGATTTAAGTTCTGTAAATACTCCACAAGGTTTACCTTCCTTAAAACTTTTGGCTTTGTTAGATCCCTTTATTTAATTTCGTAGAGCGGTGCACCACTCTTTAAATAAGCCATTGTGTTGAGCGGTGCACAACTCATTAAATAAGCCGTTGTGTCGAGCGGTCGCATTAACTCGTAAAATAAGCCTTAGTGTACCTTTTTAACTTAGATAATATTTTTTATCCTTGACCCTCCTTGACCCTTGACTTAAAGCTTGAAGGCTTCTCTTAAGCACTTTATGCTCTTAAACCTTGGCTGCTTTTCTTAAGCAGAAAAACTTTGTAAATAATTTATTTTAATTTTAACGGGTTTTAGAACAGGTGCGGATTACGACACCTAAATTAAATAAATAAGCCTTCGTAAACCTTAAAAATAATTCCTTGTGGAGTATGCTTCATTGAATGTGAACCATATCCCCTAAGTATGCTGGTGATGTATGATTGAGGAAGTGTGTAGGGTAGGTTGATGAAAGGTGTATGAAAGATCAAGGTCTTATTTACAACCTCGAAATTTTTCTAGTTAATTTTTTTTTCTGGGGTTATGGGGAATCTTAGTTTTAATTGTTTTTAAACTTACTGTATCACTGTAAATACTCATTTAGCTTAATTTTTTGTTGATTAATGCTCTCTTAATGCTAAATAAGAAAATTTTTTCATTGTATTCAAAAATTTTCCGGGGTTTTCGGGGTAATGTAATGTGTATGTCTTTTATGTTTTTTTACTTACATTTTTGGATATTATTAACCTGAAAATTTAAGCATTCGTCCTCCCTAGGTAGCTTCATGGTCATTTCTTGGAGGCTTAGCAACGGCTTTGGCCTTTTTACCTTCTAATTCATGTTATTTAAGTTTTTATCTTTATTAAATCTTTGTTTAATTTTGTGATGTCAGTTAGTGGCAACCCTAGTTTTATTTTTAATTTATTGCTGGAGCTAGTTGTAGGTTGTATAGGTAAATCACATCGACCTCATTCGATTTTCTTTTTAATAATTTTCTAATTTTAAAATATAAATTATCTGGAGTTGACAGGAGCCTGGTGGTGAAATGGGCAGTCTACGTTCAGAGCTGAGAGCAGAAACACCTCTGGGAAGCTTCATAAAAGTTTATTTAAAGGGCAGTTCCCCTTATTCTTGAGTTTTAAGTCGGCCTCTCTCCGTGCCGCACCCTCACCTAGAACACCTGGAAACCTTGATGCTTGAGCTGCACAAGCCTGATGAAGATTTGACGCTCCTCGGCCCTCCTCCACGGTCGGAAGACAGAAGTCCTCGGCCCTCCTCCTACGGCCTGAGGATTGACGGTCCTCGGCCGTCCACCACCGTCTGAAGACGGATGCCCTCGGCCCTTCTCTACGGCCTGAGAGTTGATGGTTCCTCGGTCCTCCTCCACAGTCTGAAGACGGACGTTCTTCAGTTATTTATTCCATTCTGCGTTCATCTTCAGTATTTTCCGCCAGCTTCACTGGCATTAGTGATTTGAGTAGCTCCAGCTTTTAGGTTAGGATCTTTGTTAATAAATTCTTATAACTCGTCCCCTTGTCAATTTCTTTTAATAGTGCTCCCCTCCAGACTGAAAGTTAGGTAGGTGAGTGCTCAGAGTGACTTTACAGTTTTGTGGATCCTACCCAGGAAATTGTAACGTTACAATGTCTCATAGTCTTTGAGTTTTTGGTTTAAGGACCTACCGGAATTCACACTATGTTTTCGTGGCTTATTCGTCAACTGGCGAGTGAGAATATATAAATTCTTAAAAAATATATAAAATGCATAATTATGTACCCACTTTAAATGTATAAGATATTTTAAACGACTTGCCTTTAAAATGAATATAATAAAATAATTTTCATTTGACTGTACTTTATAAAGTGCGAGCGAGTTGAAGACAAAAAAAATCGAGAGGTGCCTAAACGCGCGCACTCGCGAGTTTCAAAGTCGTCAGTTGACGAATAAGCCGTTTTCATCATGTTTTCGTGGTGTGTCAGTGGTATTAAAGTAAATGCCTGTCTGGGTTCGAACTCCACACTCACGATACGTATGTCAAGGTCGTTACCACTTGGCTAACACTGTTTCACATGATAGCGGGTAATTCTTCTTGAATCGATGACTCATATTTTATCCGATTAGTAAGTAACCTGGACAGCTCTATTGTTTGCCTGATTGAAGTCCTGGAGTTATCTAATTATGTTCTTTATTTGTCCACAGTGGCAGGCATGTCTGAAGTATGGGTGGAACTGCGTGCGCCACGTTTTGTGGTGCATCGCCACAGCGCCGTGCTTCGCTGCGACCACAATGTTGACCCTGAATCACTCTATAAGGTATGTTACTTAGATTTATAAACAGAGGGTTTAGAAAAAGTGACTTTTTATCGGCGCTAACGAAGTCGTCAGTTAAAAATATACTGGGATGACATAAGCTACCGAAAAGTCTTATGAAAATCCAGTGAGTCCACCATCTATCAGACCTTTCCTGGCTATTACATTTAGGAGCCAAATGATGAGCACATGACTTTGAACAATCCCTGCGGCAAACCAAAAAAATACTTGGAGTCCAACAAAACGGAGTCTAATTTAAAGGTAAGGGATGGAATTATTTGAAACGTCTTTTAGTTACTATTCAGGAAAGAATCTTGGTAGACTTAGAAGAAACCATGGTATCAAATGAACCGCCGTTGTGAACTTGGATTACCTTAAACTGCAAAGATACCGACAGAGACATTGCAATGCTAGCTTTCCATCCACCCAACCAATTGTTTTTCTGGATATAAAATTAAGAAGTAACATACGATTTCTCAAAGTGCATAAGAAACTGGAAATTCGAAGGAATTCTATTTCCACAATGAAACTAAAGGCTTAAAATAGAACCACTGAAATGGTCACGACTTCAAGTTAAAACTAGAACGAAAGCTGCTTACGTCTTTGTATACAGAAGTGTACAATTGTGTACGTATAGTTGTATACCTACCTAGTATGTACAAAGGTACGGTACGGTCAACAGCAAAGTTCACTTAACGATTTACAGAACACCGTAACATAAAAGATTTCCATTGTTACCACTGAAACTTGTTTACTGACTTAATATAGCTCCTAAGATTGTTGTCACTGAAAAGTTTAGAGTGACCTTAATAGTGAGAAGACTACGACGAATTCTGTCTGTCTTCTTTTGTATGGTATATTTTTTGCTGGACATTGTCGACTCAATAAAAGGCTCAGTATCGTATAGTAGTAGTTATGCAGGTTAGCGTTGAATCTAAGCTAACTGCTACCAGCCAGTCTGTGAGGATTGTCGCTACACAAAGCCTGAGTGCGTCTTTACGTTTGCCGATCCGTGGTCTGCTCAAGAACTAGCTCATTGACCATCAGTTTTACGAATGATATGGCCAGCTCATTGTCACGTTGGCTTGCTTATTCCGTGGGCAATGTCGACCAATGTGGTTCTTTTTCAGACAGCTTTAATCCGCATTCGATGCGTCTCTGATCTTTTTCCTAGACCCTTTAATAGAAAGTAGCGTTTTGGTGTTTTGTTAGCAACTTATGTTGCCGTCTGTACAACTTAATGCTGCACGCAATTCCTTAACATTCAACATTTGAGTATAAATCCTCTATTTAGAACTTGGCCTTTCGTCTAGCTTTATCTTATACATATCTTTACGAAACAAATGAATAGGTAAGTTGGTTAAGCCGCTCCGTCCTTGGCATTATGAAAATAAACTTTTGTGACCATAGAAAGGTTTCATTACAATTTGAAATAGACCTATTTATAAAACAGGAATCGATTTGCTACCAGTAACTACAAAGTATCTTGGCCATAGTTACAATGTCAAAAATCTCAGACTTATTTAACGTTCATATAACATAACATTACGCCTGTAATCCCCGAAGGGTTAGGCAGAGGTGTACTTAGGTACACCTTGGTTGGGTGTACTATTAGAGTACGCCCACATTTTGGCAGTCCCATGTAAAATACACAAATCCAGAGTCCGTGGCTGTTACTGAGAAATTCCTGATGGAAAAAACCAATAACATTTTTTTCGACCGAGAAACGATCCTCAAGCTCAGCAGTCGCCATTACGACCACTAAACCAACGAGGCAGTCCTTTCAGTTCTTTGAACGTTCAGTATTTTATAAAATAACAGCAACCAAGATCCTAAAGCCAAACAACTACCACACTAAATGAAGGAACAGGAAACAAACACAGCACCCAAAGTGCTAATAGCTGAAACACCAAGTGCACTAACACAACACACGGTAAATCGGCCTAGAACGGATTGTTCCAGGCGGATTTGCGTATACGACCTATTCGAATCCGAAATTCTGAACCGTATTTGAAATTTCGAATTCAAAGTTGGGCCAACACTATCGAACGCTGCTTTCGAAGAGCCTTTGCAGACGAAGTCTTAATGGGAAATAAATCACAAATAAAAGGTTGAAAGCACATAGGTGCAACGGTTATTATAATGTTTTCAGTAAATAATTCTGATTCCATTCCAAAGAGAAAATGTTCGTCGGTTATTAATAAAAATAATAAAAAACGGCTATTTCCTACAAAACTGCAATACTTAGACCGTTAAAAATATACGAAACAGTTAAAAAAATTATTATGGAGGGGTGTTCAGATTAATGTATTCTATCTCTAGCGATTTATCCCCAGTGGTTTCACAAAATAATGAAATACCGAAAAAAAAAAATATAATAAGGGAATCGTTTACTGAATTCATGGTGACAGGTTTCGCGTCCCCCAACACCCTGTGTGCATCGTTTATTTAGTAACAGATACTCGCTTGCACCTCTTGAAAACTTAATTCTCCAAAATTAAAACCTCTACTCACCAAGCTTGCAACTAAATAATTCAGCAATACACTGTTCTCTAAACATTTCACCAACGCATAAGGACTAACAACTCAAATCACTTATGAAGCATGCACTAAATAGAAACACACGATGAACTAACTGCTAAGTAATCAGGACATTCGAATGTACCACGCACATACAGACTGAAATCGATGGCTATTAGCCGAAGACCCGAAGTTTTCCGAATTAATACGATCACCTTTTACGAGGGTTTCCTCAGTACCGATTTCCTCTTCGGGAAATTGATTAAAAACATAGGAACTGAGACGTCAATTGTCGTGGTTGCGTTGTTTAGTCCTACGCATTGGGTCTTTGGGTGTTTTGTGTGAATAAAAAATGTTGTTTTTCCTTTTTTTTGTTATGGTACGTATGTAACTGATAGGACGATGTTCTGGTGTTTTTGTCAGTCGTGTTGTTAGAGAGTTTGTTGGGAGAATTCCTTTTCCACATGTTTGTTTTTTATATCAATAACGGGTAATTTATTTTACTATTATCTCAAAACTATTGTATCTTATGTAAAAAATATTGGTATTAATCCATATCCGATTAAACTGGAATCCGACCCCAGCATAGTTGAGAAAAGACTAGGCAGATAATGATAATGAATAAAATTTGAAAAATTGCTAGACACGTTTTTACTCATGCTTTAAGGCGACTATAGCAGCTAAATTAGCAACTCTATTTGTGGTGGTTCAAACTTCGTTTGAAAGACTGTTAGAATAAAGTTCTAATCAGCTTGCACTACAAAGTGGTTGTTAAGTCAGTCACTGCGGGCCGAATAGTGCGAAATGAGTGGTTTTTTGCGATTTACAAAAAATGTATTGATTGGACTAAAAAAATAAAACACATAAGACCTGTTTTATAGTTAGTTCAGTTAGTATGCAAAGTTTCCTGATCTATTTTGCAGTACTTTTTGAATACCAGCGGTTTATTGTTCGATTTGGAGGTAACTTTGGTTTTTTTTTTCTATCAAGAAAATTTTATGGAATCGTGTTTTCGTCACACTAGTACTTAGCATTAATCCTCAACTTTACCATATATTTATTTCAAAATTAATGCTGCAGTATTTTAGGCGTAACGGAGGATCATGCTAAGCCATTTGAGATAGTATAGCCCTTAAGTTGTTGTTTCTTTACCTATGGCAAAGCGTCACCGTTTTACGGTTGAAATTCCACGGACCCGAATAAAGCGCTATGTTTCCATATTTATTGTGCGAACCGCCAGTCTATGGAATTCATTGCCGTCTTCTGTTCTGTGATCATTATAATCTGGATCCATTCAAAGTTCGAGTGAATCGGTTTCGTAGAGGCAAGTGTGCTGCTCTTCCCTAGCCGCATCATCGCTTCACAGGCGAGTTGCGGCCAAATGCAAGCCTATAAAGTATAAAGAAACAAGGCCAAAGAGACGGTGGTATAAAAGGATTGGTATAAAAGTCTAGAAAACTGCCACCATTAACATTTATCTATGCTGAGACAAGTCTTTCGATCAGCGACGACTTACATAATTGGAACTGTCTAAGACGTACGAAAATAAACTTTCTAAAGTCACAGACGAAGCAAATTGTGATACTTTTACGACGACATTTTATGTTCTTTACATCTGTTCCAGTAAATTTTGGATTCTTTAACTTATTCTAGATCTCTTAGAATGGAAACGGTAGTAGCTATATTTTGTTTGGAGTTCTAAACATACCACAGGTTGCAGTAAATCTTTTCTTGGGGCTTTAGAATTTTTGGCCTTCATAAAATAATTTCTAATTGTATGTGCTTTATTCAAGTAAAAATTGCAACAACAATATTATAATAAAAATTTTAGTGAAACTTTAAACACTTTTCAAATAAAAGTGTTTTTTTTGACACAATGAACTTTGACGTCAATACCGGCGTTATCGAGGACGATGCGTTTTGAGAGTGCGTTCCGCTTCACAAAAAACATGCTACATAAAACAGTAAATTGTAAAATAAGTGATATATTAGAAACTTAACAAGTATACCACAATGTTTGTAGGCGCCAATACAAGGCATTTTTTATAAATAAAAAGAGTTTGGTATTTCATGCATAATATTCCCTATTCAATTAGATAAACATGTTAAATCCTACGAGTATATGTATACTTACATAAGCAAAGTAGAAACGGACCCTTTACGAAGTCGTCTACATTCAAGAAGCATTCTGTACTTCCAACTAAGTAACTCTACGCAAAAATGAGTGCTGGGATGCGACTTTCTTTCTTTTTTTCTTTTCTTTTTTCACGGTTTAAGGTAGGATTCAATATATCGCACTCAAAACATTGTGATACATTAAATACTTGTATTTAAAAAAAGGTTAGGCTAGCCTCCTTCTATGAACCAGTCATGATAGCGAAGGAGGTGGCGGAACGTGAGAGGGAGAGAACCTCACGTCCCGGCCGCCACGGGAGACGCACTGGGCGTAGGCGCGGGCCTGTGGACGGTGAGCTATGAGCTAGCTCGCCGTCCGTCCGTCTTATGACGACGGGCCGAGTCGACGGCTCGTTCGTATTCCACCCGCGCCTCAAAGAGATGTCAGCAAAAAGGAAGGGGTCCGCAAGGGCCGATGCCTGCCGGGGCTGCGGGACTGTTCTAAAGAGATACCGCGGGAGATACCGCGGCCCTGGAACACAAAGGGCAAAGAAGGTTCCTTCTTTGCCCTTTGTGTTCCAGGGCCGCGGATGGATGGGTTTAAGTCAGTAAAAGTTTGACACTCCCTTCCGCTTCACCCAGAGCGGGAGAGGTCATTTGATGATTTCCAATACAAAAAAAGGCTTAACCTATTACATGGAATGGGGTGGCGAAGGCAAAGTAAATCTCAGATGGCGCCACCGTAGTTGGTCTCAATCTGACCAATTAGGTTAAGCTGTTTTTACCACATTTTCAACCAATGACGATGTTGGGAACCAGCTATGCTAGCGCCATTAGTTCCACAGTTTCCTTCCCCATTAAAACATAATAACTGGTGAAATTTGGGTGTACTACAGGGAAACCTCTACCTAACTCTTCCGGGATTACGATATGATATGATCAGTTATGTTTAAATATTTCTGTAATAATAAAATAAGCGACACCGACACTCCGTTACTCTTGGGTGTACCTTTCATCCTGTATCACGACATAACATATTCAACGAGGAGGATACTTACTAACGTCATTATAATTGTCTGCAGGTGGTGTTCTTCAAGAACGGTCAACGCATCATGAAGTTTGTCCGAGGAAGAGACCCTCCCTTCGAACTTTATAATGTCACCGGTGCTGAGATTAACGTAAGTTAACTTGTTTGTTACTAGTTACAGACGACATATAACATACCAACAGGTACAGGCCTCCACGGGGCCTTCTCCATTGTAGGCCTCGACCGAAATTACCGGAAGTCCCAAAGATTATTTTTATTATTTATTAAATTAAAGTTAACAAAAGTCTTAAATTTACGACAATTAGTCTTTGGGACTTTCAGTTTCGGTCGAGAGCTGATATGAACAAGATTGTGGACAAGAGTTTGGTTTCTGTCCGACAATCTGTAACAGCCGAGTCCGGAGTCCCGTTTGCTGAATCAAATATCATTTCAAGTCAATTCATCGTATTGCTACGAGCACCTATATCTGGCTAGATGACATTGCACGTTATGATGTTCATTGAACACAAAATGTATTAAAGTATCAACGTTTTCGATTGCCGTAAGGAACAAACATTTTCATGGCCTACAGGTAGTTCTGGCTGTTTATGTATATGTGAGTTTAAATGTTTGTTAACGCACCCACAATACCGATGAAATTCCAAAATGTGGAGCAACGTTTAAAAACAACTTTCTACAACAAGAGCTTAATTTTTGAACGCTCCTTCAAATTCACAAGAATTTAGTAACACTAATTATTCAAATTACTGAACAACCTTTATAAAAAGGTTAGCTACCCACCAACCTTAAAATTCGAGCCTAGATTATAGACCTAATATTCTAGCAGTATAAATTAATTACCTCAATAATTGCTTAGTACAAGACAACTTAGTAAACTTTAGCCAGACCTGGGCCAATTAGCTCTCACGGCGGGCTATAGTTAGGCCACCAACCTATTGATCCAAAGCCTAACATTTAATTATAATGGCCTTCAAGAAAATAAGTAACTTAGTACTTAGTCTTTCGATCTAAAAAGGTAAAATGGGAACTTAATTGTGTTCATTAAATAAATAAAGAAAGCGGTTTTGCTGTCGGTAAGTAGATTTTAGTTATAAAATGAAACAGTAAAATGAAATCCATTATTATTGGTGAGTAACGACCTTGTATGAATTTAGGGTTTAATAGCATAATCACTAATCAGCCTATAGTGTTCCCAATGCAGGGACACCGCGCTTTTCGCTGTGATAGATTGGACATATCTATCACAGCGAAGCAGTCAGCGGTCATAGGCAGTTTTCTGAATCTAACCTAGGTTTTGAAATGTATTATAAAAACAGAAACTAATTAAACTTTCTTCAGCCCATCCTCAAATAATTTTTCACACTGTGCCACTTAATAGAACTCTACGTAGATCATTCACTCGTGCTAAAAAACTGTAGAACCCAGAAGTAACAATTCTAGTCCAGTTTAAACATGACACTATCAGAACGGCAACATACAAACAATACTGCAGCGT
Source organism: Xestia sexstrigata (assembly GCA_941918905.2). Lineage (NCBI taxonomy): Eukaryota > Metazoa > Arthropoda > Insecta > Lepidoptera > Noctuidae > Xestia > Xestia sexstrigata. The sequence continues at coordinate 17,016,452 of OW799211.2, forward strand.
ATTTACAAACCACGTTAACAGAACATATCAAATTAAATACATCTGTTTTCAACATCTCTATTCTACCTTACATAATACAAATTGAATAACCAATGCATGTATATCATCATTTATCTACAAACACAATACGACCGTCCATCCCGAAGTCGGTTGGAAATATATTCCCCATGGACGTGCAGTATATTCAAGTCCTTGTTTCCATTTTGACGTCTTTTCAACTTATATGAATACCAGCTGTAACAACAACAACAAACAACACAACAGCCCATAACGTCCACTGTTGGATATAAGCCTCTCCCATGATGGGAGGAATTTGCCGTAATCTCCACGCTTGGCGAGATCGCAGTGATGAAAGACTAACAGAAAACGCTGCTGCCCATTCTCTGTGTGTGTCTAAGGAGGCGCAAGGTGTTCTCCCTCAGACATTACACCCGTGAGTGTAATTGGTTCTATTCTACTCTGCCGGATACCACACGGCTATAACCGAGTTTAAATTAAACTCATATTAGAACAACGACTATTGACTCTTACTGCTAACTTAGATCAGTCTGTTGATGGGTGACCATCGCATATGTAGCTCCTCCGTACCTCTGACAGCATGTTAAGGTCCCGGCTATCATTCGTAGATCTTTGACTGTCGTTACTAGCAGTTACGACCCTAAAGCCTGTCGACCTGTTTTATCAAGAGTATTACCCAGTAATGGAATAAAAAAACGTGTTGCGCCGACCCCAAGTGGCATGGGACAAGGATTGGAAAATGATGATGATGATTGCATTACCCAGTACTAACTGGGTTGTGGACAGACAGTCGTTACATGTACTATGGTCTAAGCATGTTTTTTTTTATCACTCCAAACGAAACGTATTAACATCAGAAATAGCAAAGTTAAATTATTTTTTTAATATCTAAAAAAATACTAAGTTAGAAGCATTTGAAACTGCTGATTAGACAGAGAGATCCGATACAGCGAATGACGTCATTCGCTGCATCGACGTACAAAATCCATACTAAATTTCGTTTATCTAGAAAGAGATAGAAACAAAAGTTTAAATGGTTATAACTTTTGTGTTGTTTGGCCGATTTATGCCTTTGTTTTCGCTTTTTGTCATTATTTTTATAGTACTTTAACATTCCGTATCGAAATAAAAAAAAAGAAAATTTATGCATATTCCCTATTGTAACTTACTGGTATTTATTGCAATCGGTTAGATTGGAAGCCAACCCAATGCTGACTATTGAAAAAAATAATACATTGTTTGAAGTAGCTTCACAAACTGGTCTGACTGTGTTTATCCAAAAACACTTATTATTTGTTAACAAATGTGAATCCTGAATCGCGAACACAGTATAGCGATGTATTATTATAACATGGAATGAAAATCACGTAGGGTAAACTCCATTCCTGTTTCAACAGTATGCAGACACGCGGGAAATCCAAACGCTGTCGGTTGGTAATCCACATAGTATTGTTTAAGCTACAGTACGAATATATGTATACCGGGTTTGTTTGTACATCGAAAGAGATAGTTCAAAAAAGGGTAGAAACGGGATTTGTTTTTTAGGGTTCCGTACCAAAAGGGTAGAAACGGGACCCTCGACTGAGAAGACTCCACTGTCCGTCTGTCTGTCTGTCACCAGGCTGTTTCTTATGAACCGTGATAGCTCGACAGTTGAAAATTTCATAGATCGCATTGCTATCTTCCAGTTTATTTTCTCATTTTACTTTGTAACAATGTCTAATCGCATCAGAATTCAGTTTCTCCAATTCATTCATCTTCATCAGTCGTCACATTAATCCATCTTATCTCGTGTCTGCTATCCAAATTCCTATTTGTAACTGCTAACTAGTGAACCATTTATAATATTAAGAACTTATTCAACAGGTAGCACTTTTCTGAGATTTTTATGTTTTACGAAAGTGTGAGTTTGAGGAGCTCGTTAAATAACAGCCGCCCGTGTCGATCTTTAGGTTAAGCCACGCTTACTTAGGTTGATCGGTGGATGGGTGACCAGTCATTACATACCGAGTTCATTCTATGTCTCAGAAAAAACGTTAAGCTGTTGGTCTTTTTTTTTTTCGGATGGGAAATCATCAAATGACTTCTCCCGCTCTGGGCGGAGCAGGAGGGAGTGTCAGACTTTTACTGACTAAAACCCATCCATGTTCCTTCATCGCCCTTTGTGTTCCGGGGCCACGGTATCTCTTTCGAACAGTCCCGCAACCCCGGCAGGCATCGGTCCTTGCGAACCCCTTCCTTTTTGCTGACTCTCTTTGAGGCGCGCGTGGAACAAGAACGCGCCGTCGACACGGCCTGTCGTCATGAGACGGACGGACGGCGAGCTAGCCCATAGCCCACCGTCCACAGGCCCGCGCCTACGGTGGCCGGGGGCCACGTGGTGGCCCCCGACGCCCGGGGGTCTCCCGCGGCGAAGCTGTTGGTCTCGGCCGTCATTATTTGTAGATCTTTGACAGTCGTTACAGGTTCTTTGACAGTTTACGGGCCACTGACTAGTGGCCCGTAAACTATGCAGGCAACAAGTCTTACTAAAGGGTATCCTATTCCCAGTACTAACAGGTTGTGGAGGTTAGATAGGCAGTCGTTCCATAAAATACTGGTATTCAGCTGCACCCGGTTAGATTGGAAGCCGACCCCAACATAGTTGGGAAAAGACTAGGCAGATTAGAATGACAAAAGTATAAGGGAAATTAACGAGTTAGATATTGTACAATCATGATTTTTTATATAAGCTATCTCTAGCTTATTTCTTCTTGCTCTCTCCTATCTTCTAAGTTCCCGGTTCTAATAACCTGACATGTGAAGTAACTTATTAAGTTTTGAGTGTGGATAGCTGTAATATTAGAAGACGACTAAGGTATCGATGGATTCACGTGTCCTCGGCTTGCTGTGCCACGCCGCACTGCGGTGCCTGTGCGGCAGCTGGCAAGCCGGCCGATCACCGGGCTGGGAGCAAGGCCTGCGCTCCGCCCACCAAGGCCACCAGAGGCAAGGGAAGGCCCTCCACCGCCACCGCCACCGTCGCCACCGCCACCGTCGCCACCGCCGCAGCCGCAACTGCCGCCGCTGCCGCTGCCGCTGCCGTAGAGGGGCCCTCACAGGGGGCCAGGGAGGAGGAAGCGGTAATGGAGTGCCAATAACGGCCCCATTACGCTTCCTCCAAGCGAACATCAACCACTGCGCCTGCGCTCAGGATCTGTTGCTCCAGAGCATGGCGCAGTGGTCGATACACATCGCTGTGGTCGCTGAGTTGTATTTCGTCCAGCCCAGGGAAGACTGGGTGGCGGACATTAGCGGCTCAGTGACCATAGTGTCGTCGGCCGCCGCCGGTACCCCGACCCTTGAAGGTGTCAGGAGGGGTCGGGGGTGCGTAGCAGCACGGTTCGGGGAGATCGTAGTAGTGGGAGTCTACTTCTCCCCGAGCCGAACTCTCGCCGAGTTCCACAACTCTCTCGCAGAGTTGAGTGTTGTCGTCGGAAACCATTCCCTCCCCGTGCTTGTCCTCGGGGACTTCAATGCCAAGAACTTGGCTTGGGGTTCTCGTTGCACAGACGTGCGGGACACGGATGGTGGAGGACTGGGCTCTGGAGAAGGGCCTGGTCGTCCTAAATCGGGGTTCTGTCGCCACGTGTGTGCGGATGCGGGGCGAGTCGGTGGTGGACATTTCGTTCGCTAGCCCCGCTCTGTCGCCGCGTGTCGTTGACTGGCGTGTCATGGAGGGGGTGGAGACCTATTCCGACCACCGGTACATCCGGTTTGACGTCTCCACCCAGACCTCGAGCGCGCCGGTCCAACAGGCCCCGAGTGGTCCGCGTTGGGCGCTGAAGCAGCTGGACCGGGAGCTCCTCCTGGAAGCCTCGATCGTGCAGGCCTGGGTGACATCACCAGACAGGCCTGCCGACATTAACAATGAGGCAGGGTGGTTCCAGGAGGCCATGTCCGATATATGCGACGTGGCAATGCCCCGAGTCCGGCCAGGAAGCGCCCGACGTCAGGTGTACTGGTGGTCGCGAGAGCTGACGTCTCTGCGAGAGGCGTGCGTGGCTGCGCGACACCTGTACGCCAGGCATCGCAGGCTCCGCATTCGCCCACCGAATGCGGCAGCCATCGAGGCGGAGCTTTATGAGGGGTACAGAGCGGCGAAGACCGCCCTCCGCGAGGCTGTCCTGCGGGCCAGGGACCTGGCCCGCGAGGAGTTGCTGGGGACTCTCGACAGAGATCCTTGGGGGCGGCCTTACAAGATGGTGCGGGATAAACTCCGCACCTGGGCCCACCCACTGACGCAGAGTCTCCGGCCTGAGCTCGTGGAGGACGTAGCGAGCACTCTGTTCCCTACGCGGGGGGAACATCCCCCCCCGCCTATGGCTCCGCCACCTGCGGTGCTGGAAGCGGACCACCAGGACGACGACGACGACACTCCGGTAGTGACTGGGGTAGACCTGAGAGTGGCGGTACGCAGGCTCAGTGCCAAAAATACCACCCCGGGACCCGACGGCTTGCCTGGCAAAGCCTGGGTCCTGGCCTCGGAGGCTCTCGGGCCCCGACTGGAGGGGTTCTTAAGCGCATGTTTGGAGAGAGGCCAGTTCCCGCTTCGTTGGAAGACGGGGAAGCTGGTCCTCATTCGGAAGCCGGGGCGCCCTGCGGACTCTCCGTCCGCATACCGGCCCATAGTGTTGCTCGACGAGGTGGGCAAGCTCTTTGATAGAGTAATTGCAAACCGCCTCGCCGAGCACCTTGCGGGGACGGGGCCGGATCTTGCGGAACACCAGTTTGGTTTCCGCAAGGGGCGCTCTACGGTGGACGCCATCATGCGCGTGAGAGCCCTCACGACGGGGGATGCAGTGTCCCGGGGTGGGGTTGTCTTGGCGGTGTCTCTAGACATCGCCAATGCCTTCAACTCCATGCCCTGGAGCTGCATTAGGGAGGCACTCCGGTATCACCGGGTGCCGACCTACCTTCGTCGTGTGGTCGGGGACTACCTGACGGATAGAGCCGTCATCTACCCCGGTCGCAGCGGAGAATGGAACCGGCGAGAGATGTCGTGCGGTGTTCCGCAGGGATCGGTCCTAGGGCCGTCCTTGTGGAACATCGGGTACGACTGGGTGCTGCGCGCCGACCTCCCTAGCGGCGTCAGCGTGGTCTGCTATGCAGACGACACGCTGGTGCTGGCACAGGGGGGGTCGCACGAGGCGGCGGCCCAAATCATGACACGCGGGGTTGCGATTGTCGTTGAGAGGATCCGGCAACTGGGTCTCGAGGTGGCATTGCACAAGTCTGAGGCCATGTGCTTTCATGGGCCTCGGAATGCGCCACCTCCGGGATCCTTACTCACGGTAGGAGGGGTATCCATCGGTGTCGAGTCGACTTTGAAGTACCTAGGACTCGTCCTCGACAGCCGGTGGAACTTCGTGGAGCACTTCCAACGTTTGGCCCCCAAACTGGAACGGACTGGGGCTGCCTTCAGGCGGCTCCTGCCCAACCTGGGGGGGCGAAACGCCTCCTGCCGGAGGCTCTACGCGGGAGTCGTGCGGTCCATGGCCCTTTACGGGGCCCCGGTGTGGGCGCGTTCCTTGAGGCTGCGTGCAGCCCACTACCTGAACGCGCCCCAAAAGGTTGTAGCCGTAAGGCTGGCCCGTGGGTACCGCACGATCGCCCGCGAGGCGGCGTGCCTCCTTGCCGGATTGCCGCCATGGGATCTGGAGGCGATAGTCCTCGCGCGCCTGCATGAATGGCGCGCGGAGGCGCTTCGCCGGGGGGAAACTCCGCTGCCGCGACAAATTGTCGCTCAGCGGACAGACTTCCGGCGGGATCTCATGGCGACATGGAGAGAGCGACTGTCGCAACCCCGTGCAGGGCACGCCACGATAGTGGCGATAAGTCCCCTCTTTGAGGAGTGGCTGGAGAGACGCCACGGCGTCCTCACCTTCCGCCTGACGCAGGTCCTCACCGGACACGGTGTTTTCGGGAGGTTCCTGCACCGAATCGGGCGGGAGGAAACGCCCGGGTGTTTCCACTGCGAGGATCGACCGGAGGACACGGTGGAGCACACGGTGGAGGTGTGCCCCGCGTGGGCAGAGCACCGCCGTGTCCTCGAAGCGGCGATTGGCGGCGGCGACCTCTCGCGTCCGGCCCTGGTGCAAGCCATGGTCCGGAGCGAGACGGAATGGGACGCCGTCACCTCCTTCTGCGAAGCAGTAATGCTAGAGAAGGAGGTGGCGGAACGTGAGAGGGAGAGAACCTCACAGCGTCCCGGCCGCCGCGGGAGACGCCCCGGGCGTCGGGGGCCACCACGTGGCCCCCGGCCACCGTAGGCGCGGGCCTGTGGACGGTGGGCTATGGGCTAGCTCGCCGTCCGTCCGTCTCATGACGACAGGCCGTGTCGACGGCGCGTTCGTGTTCCACGCGCGCCTCAAAGTCAGCAAAAAGGAAGGGGTCCGCAAGGACCGATGCCTGCCGGGGTTGCGGGACTGTTCGAAAGAGATACCGCGGCCCCGGAACACAAAGGGCGATGAAGGAACATGGATGGGTTTTAGTCAGTAAAAGTCTGACACTCCCTCCTGCTCCGCCCAGAGCGGGAGAAGTCATTTGATGATTTCCCATCCGAAAAAAAAAAAAAAAAAAAAAAAAAGGTATCGATGGATGGAGTGTGTCAGATTGATAGATAATTTAACTGAATCGGTGACTACTGTGATTGAGTTCATCTCAGTAGATGGCTACTTAAAGAGATGTACATAAACACATCAAAAAAAGTTTGATATAATTTTTTAAATTGAACTTTATCAAGAAAAAATCTTTGTTGTGTGTTTTCTTTAAATAGAAATAAATAAATAAATTAATTGATTTTAAATAAAGAATCTGAAAAGAAGAAGAAATCTGGACATAATCTACCCTAGTGCAAAAAAGATTTCGATTTTTCAAAGTGATAGCAAACTTTTTTTGATGTGTATAAGTAGGAAGAAGATATGCTACATCATGATAATTCACAGTTCGACTTCACCCAGAGCTGGGTATAGGCCTCTCTTTGCTTGTGCCAGCCTCATCTAGAATATACCCGCGATTGCAACAATGTTGTATAAATACATACTTTATACCCCGTATAGTTTAGGATAGAAGCGTTGTTCTGCTAGCCAATATATATAGCTTTTGATAGCCAATTTTTGCGACAACAATAGGCCAATCAAGGAATGGCTTATACTTAACCTTAATCGGTCAACACATAGGTAGATAGCTTGAAAAACATAACATAACATTAAACCTGTAATCTCTGAAGGGTTAGTGTTAGAAGTGTAACCTAATAATACAACCACATTTTGTCAGATATGTCTAAGTCTCATGTAATAGGGGGCAAGCCTACTGCCATCCACCGAACAGAAAACCTGAATCCATGGCTGCTACTGAAAAAATCCTGATGGAAAGGCCTGAATACTCGTATTATAATGTTAAACAATGATAATACTGCTCGTTCCATTGATAGTCAAAACTGTCCAGCAATTATAACAGTGGAATGTACACGTCCCGCTGCTGGAACAGTATGCAATGTGCATGCAGACTGGCAGGAATCCGAGGTACGGCCGTAATCCACACAATGTACAATAGCACTGTTTTAAACTAGCTCCGGTGAAATTTAGTTTTTAGTTCCGTTTTACAAAGAGATTGGGGGTGTACCCTTTTGTTTTGGGTTGACGGTTTACGATAGGTTGTTCCATTGTTTAAACTGAGTTAAGTCACTAAAATAATTATCATGGAATTGTCGTTTTATTTTATGAACAGCCTATTAAACATAACACACAACCTATTTGGATTAAGTCCAATCGTTCAAATTTCGGATTATCTATTTTACAGTTAACCATTTCTTTCACAAATCAATTTGAATTTGTGTACAGTCGATACGAATTAGACTGAACTTAAAGAAACTTAATTTCACTGTAAATGACAGTTTCTTATTCAAATTTTCCACATAATCATCATCAACATCTACCTAGCATTTTCCAAACTGTATTGGGGTCAGCTTCATGTCTAACCAAATGCAGCTGAATACCAGTATTTTATGAAGCGACTAACTATCTGACCTCCACAACCCAGTTAGGTACCTACTAGCCAATCCAATAAACCATGTTAAGACTGGTTATCACAATTTCAGCTTTCACATTTTTATTTTACACACAAATATCATAGTATAAGTTTTTAAACTGACATGGTCACTATCATTATCATTAACACTGACCACCACCACAAACTTTACCATGTTTACTATTTGTTTTGAGTTCTCGTTATAAACATGTTTTAAGGGGACTAACGGGGACTATACGCGAGTTTTATAATGCAAAAAAGCGTAATGATTCATTGTTATAAACAGAACCAGAAAAATATATGGTATTCTTCAGGATATATGCTAGTACGATAGTGTTTTGAAAACATAATACAAATAATTTTACCTGATAAAAAAAAATCACGAACTTATCTCTAAAAAAATATTTTAACGAGTAAAAACCTTACTAAAATACATGCAATCATTCTGATTTTTTGGCAAATAATTCTACAAGCTACGTATTAGCAACATAGTGTTTTTTTTTTAGTCCAATCAATAGTTTTTTTGTAAAGCGCAAAAAAACACTCATTTCGCACTATTCGGCCCGCAGTGTCTGACGTGACAACCACTTTGTAATGCAAACTGATTAGAACTTTATTCTAACAGGATTTCAAACGAAGTTTGAACCACCACAAATAGGTGTTGCTAATGTAGCTCCTGTAGTCGCCTTAATATGGTATAATAGTAAACATGGTAAATATCCCGTTTTTCAGTGTTAATGATAAAGTATCATAATATTCAATATCAAAGAGAGAACCTTATACAACAAAACTTTTCTACTTTATACTTGTATTTTCTTCCACCAAAGTACCACTTGATACTCTTCATCTTGTTACTTCATAAATAATAAAATAATATAAAAAAAACTTGGAAAAATACTTTCTTTTATTGATACATCTTACAGCTATCGATATGGCTGAAGTGTAACCGTAATAAAATGTATATCGCTTTTATGCTTTACGTAGGTGTATGGCATTTTTATTTTCTGATAGTTCTACGCCCTCAGATGTATTGCTTCTTTTCTTTTACTTTAATGTTAAAAGAATAAGTCAATCTCACGGTTTACGAATAAAATGTATATTTTATTAATATTATAAAGCTGAAGAGTTTGTTTGGTTGAACGCGCTACTCTCAGGGACGACTGGTTCGAATTGAAAACTTTGTTTATGTTGGATAGCCCTTTTAGTAAGGAAGGCTTATAGGCTATTTTTATCATCCTCTCCCCGTCATTGTGATATTTTTTTTTGTTCTAGACCGTACCTAGTGAGCCAAGTTACGCAGATATTTGAGGTCAAAGTTCCAACTTTTTCACAAATGGTTTAATACAAGATTATAATCTTTTAACTTTACTTGAAATGCCAATGTATTCATCAACACAATGTTTTGAGTGAGGCATTGAATCCAACCACTAGAATGATACTTACTTTACAAAATTATAGAAAATACCAAAAATAACATATAAAATTATCGTTTCCACAAACAAGTCCCCATAAAATCTAAACAAAACTTCCAGGGTACAATAACGAGAACACAACACAACACAACAACACAATAAATATAAATAAATCAACATAAACAAACAATTTACGGTATATTCCTCGTTAGCCAAACTTGCGTAAATATTATTTTCTCGGAGTTTGGGGTTCCTATACAAGCCTTCCTCTCGGGTCGACCACAAGTGCTCTGAAATACTCCAAATGGGGCAAACGATATACGAGAATAATCCCTTAAACTTGTAATTAATGGGGTTGCTGTGAATATCTAGGAATTGACGATGAAAATATTTAGCCCCAACTGCTTATACATTGCAGCTATAAAAGAATCTTAAGATAAGAAATCTTGTAATAATTAATATTGAAAACAGCCTTACGGAGCGTAAGGCTTTGCTGTAGGACTTTGAGTATTATTTAATGAATCCTCATAAAAGTAATTGATCTTTAAATGATGATCGCGTTTTTATCCTTTTAAAAACATATATGTATTTGCAATTTATAGTTTAGTTAGTGTGTTTCGTAGTTCGTTTAGTTTAGTTTAGTTTTTAGTGTTTTTTCCATTATTAAATCAGACAGTAATATAGACAGTTATTTGCGACGTTGCCAACTTTATGAATAGATCCTTTTAAGCTTTCAAAATAAGACCGCCATAAAAGGTTATTGAATCAATTTGTAAAATGCTCTCAAGTTATTTTAAAATCAGAACCAGATAAACAATCGCGTTGTTGCAGCTTGTTATTCTCAAAACATCTTGTACTACTTCACTTAGATAATTAACTTTATCTTGTCTTGTTATGTAAATTGAATTTCAAACTTTATAAGTTGAAGTATTTTTCATTTTAAGATCTCAGATTCTTGAAGATAATAAATAATACGATTATTTTACTCAAAAGTGAAGCAAGTTTAAGTCAATTATTGTTTTTTCCTTCATTTGTATCGAATATTTATTTTATAATGTTTTAAAATAATGGACTAGTCTAGACATTGAAGTTAACAAGAGTTTAGTTCTAACAGGCCAATTAAAATTTATTGTTACTAGGTAGGCTTCTAGGTAGGCTAGGTTTTGGTATTTCTAAACGAACAATACCTCACAAATTTTAATTGACTGTACGTAATAGGTACTGTCTCTAATATGTAGTTCATAATTTATATATCTTTAGGTACAAATTTTGAGCATTGAATGGAAAGTCTACTTTAGATACATAACATAACATCACGCCTGAAATCCGCGAAGGGTTGGACAGAGATGTACCCAATAGGCACGACGACAGTGTAAAAAAATTGCAAATCTATTTATTCCGTCAGTTAGAGTATTGGAAAATAATGGACATGTATTTTTTGTTTTTGTAAATCAATGAATATTGACAAAGAAAAAATGCATCAAAACTCGGGAGTGGGGGCTCGTGACGTCAAAACTAGCTAAAAATTATACCTAGGCGTGACGTATTGAGAATTTTAAAAGCGTCATATCTTCGTCAATTTTGATTTACGTAACAAAAGAAAAAACACAGGTCAAATATTTTCTGATAATCTAACTGACGGACTAATTAGTGTTTTTTGTCGTCTCGCCTATTATAATACACCCACATTTCGTAAGTTATGTTTAAATCCCATGTTTTCATGGGGGGGAGCGAAATCATCTTCGTGGCTGCTACTGAGAAAATTCCTGATAGAAAAACCCTATAACAGTTTGCCCTACCCGGGAATCGAACTCAGGACCTCATGTGCAGCAGTCGTGCTTGCGCCACTCAATCAACGAGGCAGTATTTACTTAGGCAGGCACAGCGAATCAGTCTACTTTAGATGCCATAATATTAAAGACACATCATCACAAACACAGTTTGCAGTTGAATATAGAATTCATGAAAAAGTGATTATTTTCTTCATATATATATAATACAGGGTGTAAAGGGATCTCTGTCAGGAAGCTGTACATCAAACTAAGTAACTTTACGCAAAAATTATCGCTGGGAAACGACTTTTTTTTTTGGGGTGAAAAATCACGTGTTACGGTAGAACTCTATTTAACGGACTTAAAACATTGTGATAATGAATGGATTGAATAGTACGGGGGTCGTGGAAGTGTTTAAAGTAAAAATCTTACATTCAAAACATGTATTTATTGTTTTTAGCTATAAAATATTAATTAATGTACAAACTAATTCAAACACAATGCGAATTGTTATATTAATACATAAATAAATAAATAATAAATATTTGAAAAAAGTTGGAACTTTGACGCCTAATATCTCCGTAACTAGAATGTAGGGAACATAAACGTCGGTATGGTCTAGAACAAAAAAAATATCGCAATGACGGGGAGAACAAATGCCTTTCAGCTTCGTTAAGGGTCTTTTCACACCCTCTAAAAGTGCATCATTAATCGCTATATTATCAAATCTTCATAATCACTTGTAAGTTAATTAATTATAACCATTGTCCGCAGCTAATAAAGCTATCTCCGACGTCTATTACGTTGGAGCGGCTCGACTTCTCAGCGTCAGGCCCCTACGCCTGCGAGATCGCGCTCGAGACGCCTCTCTACTCCAAAGTGTCCAAGATACATGAACTGAATGTCATTGGTAAGTGTGTTTATAATCTAAAGGTGATATCGTATCCTCCATATCATATATTATAGTAGTGATATCGAGAGCCTCTTGATCACGCTTAAGCGACATGCGTGTGGTGACATTTTGCGGAGACTGATAGGAAATGAAAGACTGAATTAGTAAACAACTTTTTGCTTGCTCTGAAGAGCGTGCCATGAGTCAGCGTGACGTGTATCTTGATGCAAATCGCCCGAGGTCGTGAGAAGAGCTAAACCAAGCTGTGGACACGATTTTCAGTACAGTATAACAGAAAGCAGAGTAGAGCAGTTTTACAACATAGAAAGGTCTTGAACTCGCAGTCAATAAAGTCTCAATCCAAGCGTTCTGACCACTGCAACTCTAATTAGCTGATTTATTTGTTATTAAAGCTCTGTAGCTGGTTTAATCAGCTAATTGTTTTCTAGACAATCAATGAACAATGAACACACCTATTTCTTTTCAAATATAACAGAGCTAAGATAAAATCTTGACAGGTGTCAAGATTTTATCTCACACAATACTTAACGCTATAAATATTGTTCCAGTACGTCAGAAATTCCGTCCAAAGATAAAGATAAAGCACAAAAAGCTGTCTTCAAACGATCACCTGGAAGCGACCTGCCAGAGTGCACCGGCACACCCGGCACCACACCTCACCTGGTTTATTAATAATAACAAGGTAAGTTACAGTTCTTGGCGAAGTAATAAGTAAAAGAGCAATGCGGCAGACATTGCTCTTTGAGTTACTGATTTGAAAGTTTTTATCTCGCATCGGTGTAACTTCATCCAAATTTTAATAAAATCCTAGTCTGAAATAGTAAATCCACAATTCACCGGTTATGTTTAACTCCCATGTAATAGGGGTCGAGCCTATTGTCATCAACTGGGCACAAATCCAGACTCCGTGGCTTTTACTGAGAAATTCCTTATGGGAAACCCGATTAACACTGCCCAACCTGGGAATCGAACTCAGGACCTTATGCTCGCTTGCGACCACTTAACTAGACCAACGAAGCACTAATAACAGTAATAACGGTCAGATTTAATTGTATAATGGGTCTACATTTTGTACGTATACCAAAGACGTCAATATTTTTACAAAAGCATTGCATATAATAGTGCAGTACATAGGTCCAGTTAAAAAAACCAAGATATAACCTTTCATTTTTAAAAACCACATTTCAGCAGACTGCTACCATCACATAAAACAGTTGTTTCAACTTTTAACACACTTTTCACTGAACGTGGAGTTCCACAGTTTTACAGTATTTTATTAAATGTAGGTAACCCCGAATAAAGGCGCTGTTCCATAGCTGTCTATGACTGAGCTATACACGTTAGCTTCGCTGGATGTGAAAATGTAGGTAGGATCATTAATTAGGTACTGCTTGCGTCGCTATGGTCTGTTCCAATAGTATCTGATGTAGATACAGTACTACAGTAATTTCACAGTTTTTATGTCTTGTGACTGGGACTGTAGCTACATTTAATTTTCATCTTTGTTTCGACAATTCAAAAGTGCCTCTAACTGGCCTACTTGAAATAAATGCTTTGATTTTGATTTTGATTTGTATGATGATAAATGGATCAAAAAACGTAGGTACCTGTGTATTGCCAATCAGTCAGGAATGAGTCCAAATCGTCAAGAACGAGTCCGAATTTTAAATTACGTAGGTTTTTTTTCAGTTACAATCGAGATTTTTATAACCTCAACTAAACGGCTGCGATTTTTCAACCAAATAAAAAAATAAAAAATTAAAAGCCTTTGTAAATACTTTTTGAATTTGTATCGTTTTCCTTCTATTGAATGATTGTGTAAGAATTTAAACTGGCCAGAGCTTATACCTTCATCAGCACTTTTGGAACAAACAGTTCGTAGGATGCGTGGCTCGCAAACAAATGAGCCGGGCAGCTAATGCTCACATCATGCGCAGCAATGGAATTTCTCCTTTATTCGCTAAGAATCATAACCCTGTTACAACATGTCATATAAATGCGCCTACAGAGATATTATAGGCATGTTATATGAATATTTGACACTGGTAGAGTACGCGCCTCAAATGAAGCACGTTTTGTATTATCCTTTATTGCGTGGATGAAATAGAACACGGAAAAATGGGATTGTGTGGCAGCCATTTTTTTTTTCATTTTCCTATTAGTTATTTTTTTGTTCTTAATAATCTGTTGAAGTGTTTTAGTGAGGTATTACAGTGGCTATTTTCCTTTGTGCTAAAAACATAAACTAGCTACGATTACTAAAAGTGAAAATTAATCCTCAGCGTGATAATTTAGTTATACAGAAACGGGAACCTTTTTATCCGACTTCTAAAAAAAGGAGGAGGTTATGTATTCCACCAGCACCTTTACGTCGACGTCTGACATTGACCTGGTGTCCCTGGTATAACCTTAATTAGGACGGATAATGATAGACACAAAGGACGACTTGTCCGACATGTTTTGTTTCAGCCTTGAAAAGCTAATTTACCAAAAATCGATTCAATATCAACTAAACTATGAATATTCCGTTTCTAAGTAGATATCATTTCATCGTCTTCATTAGAATCATTTTAAACCCCTACTTTACAGCGTGTACGCATTTTTTTGTTTGCGATAACTGGGCCCATGAAGGTATGAATCATACCCGTAAATATGACCACACCTTTTTGCTACACACTGGAGCAGTATTATTAGGAGCAGGATACACAGAAAAGATGTAAGACGCAGACGGGGCGCAGACATACACGCGTCTGTTTCATACAAAATGTATAGAAGCGTCGCGACGCAAAACATACACAAAAGGGGGACACGATGCTTGCCCGTCTGCGCCCTGTTGTAAAACAGATAGAAAGAACAGGGCATGGGTGCGAGCGGACGAGGGGAGGGCGAGAATGGAGGCGCGGGCGCGGTGGGGCGCGGGTCCTTCGTCATCTCTCGTGGCGTCCAGGCGTCACGCCCGTGCCTTGTCTGCCTTGTTGTAAAAAAGTCGCAACGGCGCCCCGTCTGCGCCCTGTCCGCGCCCCGCCGCGCCGTCGTCTTGTCTTTTCTGTGTGTCCTGCGCTTTAAGTTACACGTACAGACGCCAGCACATCAAGCTTCTTAAATATGTCAAATTTCTTTAATACAGGGTGTAAACAAACCCTTAACAAAGCCGTCAACCAAGCATTCTGTACATCAAACTAAGTAACTTTAGGCAAAAATTTGGGAAACGACTTTTTTTGGGGTGAAAAATCACATTTTTCGGTAAAACTCAATGTAACGCACTCAAACATTGTGCTTATGGATACATTTAATAGTAAACGGGTTATCGGTTCAGTAAAAGTGACTTCAAAAACTAGTACCTACTTATTTGAAAAAAGCTTGTGAAAAATTGGAACTTTCACCTCTAATATCTCCGTAACTAGTAGGTTCCCGGGTATGGTCCAGAACTTAAAAATGATCGTAATGACGGGGAGAACAAGTGCCTTTTGTCGTGTTTACACCCTTTAGATTTTAACATTATCGGTAATGCATTAGGGTCAAGGTTGATTGGGAAAATTTGACAGTTTCAGGTAGCCTGATGTGCTGGCGTCTGTACAACTTAATAATACGCTACGCTCTGAAAATCCTATCGATTTAAATTAAAATGGTTGATTAGTATTCGAAAACTCGAATCATATCTGTACAGATGAACGAATGGAATGAATATTTATGAAATCAAACTGTGAATTGAATGAAGTAGCTTTCTTCAGTGAATGATTTTGAATATTGAAATCATTCAATGGATTTGTTGAAACTTTGCAGATGATTTGATTAATTTATTTGCGATGTTATTTATTAAAAGCAAATTCGTTGAATAGGATTTTGGTAATCTATTATAAAAACACGAAAAAAAAACTTTAAAAGTAAGAGAATTCTGCGGTCGAGGCTACGGCGTGGCAAGGGGTGCGAAGAATCTCCGGAAGGGATCCGGCTGCCAATACCAACGACTGGACCTGGCAACATACAACACGCGCACACTCCGGACCGACGAGAAGATAACGGAACTCGAAGAGGAATTGAGCAGGCTGCGATGGAGTATTGTGGAATTATCTGAAGTCCAAAGAGAGGGGGAGGACACAATAATCCTGAAATCCGGCAACCTGCTCTATTTCTGTGAGGGTGACCGGCAGTCCCAGGGTGGTGTTGGGTTTATCGTCCGCAAATCCCTTGTGAATAACGTTGTGAAGATCGAGAGTGTGTCGACCAGGGTTGCGTACCTTATACTCAGAATATCCTCAAGATATTCGCTGAAGGTCATACAGGTTTACGCCCCGACCTCGGCACACCCCGACGACGAAGTGGAGACCATGTATGAGGATATTTCTAAAGCCATGCATGGTTCCAAAACTCAATTCACCGTTGTCATGGGGGACTTCAACGCGAAACTGGGCAAACGAGACGGGGATGAGCTGCAGGTGGGGCAATTTGGAGTTGGTCATCGGAATCGCCGGGGCCACCAACTGGCTAGTTTTATGGAGAAGGAGGGCCTCTATATGATGAACTCCTTCTTCAGAAAGCGTGAGCACAGGAAGTGGACCTGGCAGAGCCCCGATGGTGCAACTAGAAATGAGATTGACTTCATCATATCAACCAAGAAGCAAATGTTCAATGATGTCTCGGTGATCAATTCGGTGAAAACCGGGAGCAATCGCCGCATGGTAAGAGGCACATTGAACATCAATATCAAGCTTGAAAGGTATCGACTTATGAAGTCTACGCTCCGTCCAGCACAGATCCAAATCCAAAACCCCGAAAGCTTTCAGCTTGAACTCCAGAACCGTTTCGAATGCCTAGGAAGCTCAGTGGACGATTATAACGATGGGTTCGTGGAAACTGTCCATACGACCGGGTCTAAGTTCTTCAAGGCACGTCGTACAGATCAGAACAAGAGACTCTCCGATCACACTCTAAAGCTCATGAAGGAGCGGCGTGAGATGATCCTGCAGTCTTCAGATGAGGCGTGTAAATACACTATGGGACGGTATGCGGACGGAGAGTCCGCAGGGCGCCCCGGCTACCGAATGAGGACCAGCTGCCCCGTCTTCCAACGAAGTGGGAACTCCCGACAGACTTCCGGTGGGATCTCATGGCGACATGGAGAGAGCGACTGTCGCAACCTCGTGCAGGGCACGCCACAATAGTGGCGATAAGTCCACTCTTTGAGGAGTGGCTGGAGAGACGCCACGGCGTACTCACCTTCCGCCTGACGCAGGTCCTCACCGGACACGGTGTTTTCGGGAGGTTCCTGCACCGAATCGGGTGGGAGGAAATGCCCGGGTGTTTCCACTGCGAGGATCGACCGGAGGACACGGTGAAGCACACGGTGGAGGTGTGCCCCGCGTGGGCCGAGCACCGCCGTGTCCTCGAAGCGGCGATTGGCGGCGGCGACCTCTCGCGTCCAGCCCTGGTGCAAGCCATGGTCCGGAGCGAGACGGAATGGGACGTCGTCACCTTCTGCGAAGCAGTAATGCTAGAGAAGGAGGTGGCGGAACGTGAGAGGGAGAGAACCTCACAGCGTCCCGGCCGCCGCGGGAGACGCCCCTGGCGTCGAGGGCCACCACGTGGCCCCCGGCCACCGTAGGCGCGGGCCTATGGACGGTGGGCTATGGGCTAGCTCGCCGTCCGTCCGTCTCATGATGACAGGCCGTGTCGACGGCGCGTTCGTGTTCCACGCGTGCAAGGACCGATGCCTGCTGGGGTTGCGGGACTGTTTGAAAGAGATACCGTGGCCCCGGAACACAAAGGGCGATAAAGGAACATGGATGGGTTTTAGTCAGTAAAAGTCTGACACTCTCACGTCTGATTCGATCGACACCTGGGCTGTACTGCAGTCTCTCCAACGGTGCCAAATCGACTATCGGTACATCGAGGTGTTGAAGTGTTTGTACAAAAACGCCACCATGTCAGTCCGACTTCAGGACCAAGCCTCAGAACCTATCCTCCTGCAGCGAGGTGTGAAACAGGAAGACGCCATATCTCCGAAACTGTTCACCGCTGCACTGGAGGATGTCTTCAAGGTTCTGGACTGGAGAGGGCTAGGCATTAACGTCAATGGCGAGTACATCACCCACCTTCGGTTTACCGACGATACGGTACGATTACGGTCATGGCTGAAACCATGGAGGACCTCAGTACAATGGTCGATGACCTCAGTAGAGTTTCCGGAAGAGTGGGTCTTAAAATGAACATAGACAAAACCAAAGTCATGTAGAATGCCCATGTCACACCCATTCCTATCAAGATCGGAGACTCTACACTCGAAGTTGTAGATGATTATATGTGTACCTGGGACAAACGGTCCAGTTAGGTAGATCTAACTTCGAGAAAGAGGTCAATCGTCGAATCCGACTCGGCTGGGCAGCGTTCGGGAAGTTGCGCGGTATCTTCTCGTCTAACTTACCACAGTGTCTCAAGACGAAAGTCTATGACCAGTGTGTGCTGCCAGTGATTACATACGGGACCGAAACGTGGTCGCTCACAATGAGCCTCATCAGAAGGCTTAAAGTCACCCAATGGATAGGGCTATGCTCGGAGTTTACTTGAGTGATCGAATCAGAAATGAAGACATCCGCAACAGAACCAGGGTCACCGACGTAGCCCGAAGAATTGCCAAACTTAAGTGGCAGTGGGCAGGGCACATTGCTCGCAGAACGAATGGCCGATGGGGCCGAAAAGTTCTGGAGTGGCGACCGCGAACCGGAAGACGTTGCGTTGGAAGGCTTCCCACTAGGTGGACCGATGACCTGGTGAAGGTTGCGAGAATCCGCTGGATGCGAGTCGCACGGGACCGGTCAATGTGGCGACACTTGGGGGAGGCCCATGTCCAGCAGTGGACGTCTTTCGGCTGAAATGATGATGATGAAATGATGAAGAGAATTCACTATTTGGTGAATTTAAAATTATTTTTTAACTTTCTCGAAATAATCTCACTTTACAGAAAAAAAATGCTACCACAAAATTTTTAAAACAAAAACCGATGTAAAAATATCTTCATATGCCTTCAAAATTATCATATTCATCATTTTAGATTGATATAACTTAATTCTGTGTACAGGTCTACTTTCTTCTGCCGGGGCTGCGGGACTGTTTGAAATAGATAACGCGGCCCTGGAACACAAAGGACAATGAAGGAACATGGATGGGTTTTAGTCAGTAAAAGTCTGACACTACCTTCCGGTCCGCTCAGAGCGGGAGGGTATTTGATGATTTCCCATCCGAAAACAACAGAAAAAAGTCTACTTTGTCCTCTGTCTGTTATTAAATTGATATCAAAGAATTTTCTAGGCTATTGTACAACACCAAACAATAATAAAAGCCAACAGGGAATACAATATGCAATTATTGTTTTGAATAATTAAACGAATACAACATTAAAGTATTTTAAAGAACAAAAACACATTGTAAATACGCCTTGTCACTTTAGTTTGACATATTATAATATTTATAAGTATAAAATATAAATTACATGCATTTGTCGTAAATTTTATCATAAATAATTGATTTATGATTTAAGATTCCACTCAAATCTGTGTTGTTCTTTCTTCAAAAGACCATCTCAGACACTAATCTGCATAGTCCTCATGTGAATTGAGCAAAATTATGTCTGGACTTCAAAAGAGACTATGACCTCTGAGTTTGTTTCGGCTGTTTCTTCTCAGAGTAGTCAGGTACGAAACACCGGCCCCATCAAGTTTAAAAAAAATGACGTGTAAAAGTGTTTGTAAAAACCTACTTGCAAAATAAACATCATTTATCATTTATCATTTAACGCTCCTATAGTACTTTAAAAAGTTTTTGTTTTTTTTTTTTTTTCTAGAGATACCAGCTAGGAATAGAAGTAGTTATTTCAACCATTTCACCACAAATAAATCATCATCATCATCATGATATCAGCCCGGAATCACCCACTGCTGGGTATAGGCCTCCCCTTTTTTCTACCACACTTCCCGGTTCTGTGCGTCCCTTATCCTGGGGTTTCCCGCAACTTTGACGACATCGTCAACCCAACGAGCCTTAGGACGCGCCTATGAAGTTGTAGTGCAGTTGCAGTTAAGTTCAAGTTCGAGTGATAAACGGTATTCTTGTAATCTTTGAACTGCGCGTAAGCTGCGCGTGAACTGCACGTCAACTGTACGACAACCAAACTGTACCAAACTTACTTATGGTGAGGCCATATGAGAGAAAAAATATTACTCACTAAAAATCGAATAGAATCGATTACATTTCAATGAATATGACGTTATTAAAATATTAAAATAATACCCTAGCACAGATTTTAGTGCTTTTTCTTACTTCGTAGAATACCGATCATGTTGCGTTCCGAATCATGCATCACCAAAGACGCGCAACAGTAGAATGCCGTTATTGCGCTCGCGTGACGCGAACTTGACGCGAGCGTGTCTGACAGCGGTAGAGAATACGAAAAACGTTGTTTTGATCGAAACTTAACTGCAACAGCACTTCTTTAGTTACGTGAATTAGCCTACTGGTTTCTTTATCCTAACCTTTTCCACCAGTCGGTCAAAGCCTTGTTCCATCGGCCATCTCCGCGTCTAGCCAAATAATCTGCCCTTGAGGCGGAATGTTCCTTGCCAAAAATGAGAACATATTAATATATTAACAGAGATCTAAAGCGAGGTAAACATTACTAAATCATCATCTGCCTAGCTTTTTCCCAAGTTTTATTGGGGTCGGCTTCGAGTCTAACCGGATGCAGCTGAATACCAGAACATTACCAAATATTTTCATATAAACGTATGTCATGTCACAAATCCGTTTTGTAACTAAAACATACAACTTGTCTAGCACGTGTCAGCACTAATTCAATTATCTCTCTACATGACTATAAAACAAAAGTGTCTAAAAGTCACAGTTTTACTACAACATTTTCACGAACTCTACATAACACCGAAATATTCGAGTAACATTTTACCGTAGAACCTAGAACTGTCGACAGTTGGACGCTTGAAATGTTCCATTAGACTGTCAGAGGTGACCTCCGACAGTAAATTGATCCATCAACTGGACAACTGACTGGTGTGAACGCGTTGGTGGCAATAACTGTCAGATGGAGAACAGTGTAGGCGGGGTTTTAGGGAGTAATGGAATAATGGTGTGAATTAAATTGGGGAGTAGGAATTCAATAGTTAGATCTTTTAATTTTCGGTGTTTTATCGGGTTAGGTTAGCTGGGTTTTTGGTGGACGTTTAATAAGCTGTTTTTATGAGCTAAAGGGAAAAGCTATAGATAAGACAGACGACGCTGTAGTACCCTGAAACACACAAGAGTACCTTATCCAGACAAAAAAAGCAAGCGAAGAACGTAGCAATTATTTTTGAAAATACATCCCATTTTAAATTGGAAATGAGGGTTTAAACGAAAGTTTTTTTTTTTCTTATGGGAAATCCCATCAGGGTCACGACATGATATTGATATAACTCTACCTCTGCCAGCTTAACTGGCTTAGTATTTATCACCTTTAACGTATAAAAATCACAAAAGTAATGGTAGTTTATCGTGTTGATAAATTATTATATTATCCTGAATTCTTTACAAACAAACTATGTGTAAAGCAAACTCATACCTCAATACGTTTTATAAATGGCTAAATCAAAAGTATGCAGGTCGGCCTAAATATGTCTATTTGTGTAACCTTACAACAACAACAGATTGCCCGCGGGTTGTCGAGTGACACTGTCGTATCGACCGATGCCATGTTTGGGCAAGCATTGAAATCTGTACGAGTCAACAGCCAAGTTGGATGTTAAATCCAGAAATCTTAGTCTATGTTTAGAACCGACTCCACTACTTTTGTAGTAAAAAAGTATACTTTAACAATTTTCTCGTGCATTCATTTTAACGTTTTAGGTTATGTTGTATGTTATATAAAGTTACTATGTTTCCTCTTAACTATTTCTAAAGTGCTTCCTTCTTCTATATATTAATATTAAAAAAAAACTACCTAATTAGAAACTGTAAAAAAATTGAGAATTTTGAGCAATATGGACGATGTACGGACTGTTGCAAAGTTTCCAACTCATGTATGCCTTCATAGTTATTAATTGCTGATACTAATAAAAATAGTTTCATAGATAATAATCATCACAAAATCCTGCTAAGAAGCAATCATACGTAAGCGATCAAAGTCGTTTACTTTTATAACCCATAGGAGAGGTCAATGCAGCTCTTAGTACGCCATGCCCATACGGTTATGTATCGAATTTCTGTATCAATATTTCAATGTAACGATCAGCTGTTTGGTATACCTACAACCATCATTGGTTCCATCATCTCCTCACTTCACTGCCAATTTGACGATCCGAATAGCGCAGCGGTAGTGAGGCTGCCTTACGTTCTTAGGGTCCCGGGTTCGAATCCCGGTAGGAGCAAATGTTTGTGTGATGAGCATGGACATTTGTTTCCGAGTCATGGATGTTTATAAGTATAATAAGTATGTATTTACAAACAAAAAGTATTTATGTAGTATATCAACTATCTGGTGGCCACGACACAAGCCTCGTTGCTTAGTGTGGCACTAGATGGCGATGTGTGAAGAGATGCCATTCTGAAGAGAGTAATGTAAAATAATTAACCACTCAGTACACTACCTACCAATAATGTTTAAAAGTATTTGCAAATTACAGTTCGTTTGCGTACTAAAAAGGTCCACGTGGTATCCCAGAATAGGGAATATGCATAAATTTTCTTTTTTTATTTCCATACGTAATGTTAAAGTACTATAAAAATAAAGACAAAAGCGAAAACAAGACATAAATCGGCCAAACAACACCAAATAAGTTATAACCATTTAAACTTTTGTTTCTATCTCTTTATAGATAAACGGAATTTAGTACGGATTTTGTACGCCGATGCAGCGAATGACGTCATTCGCTGCACTGTATCGGATCTTTCTGTCTAATCAGCAGTTTTAAATGCTTATAACCTAGTTTTTTTTTTGTATTTGCTATTTCTGATGTTAGTACGCTTTGTTTAGAGTGATAAAAAAACCATGCATATACCCTATTGTATAGACTACGACCCATGGTTGGTCCTGTTGTGTCCAGGTTATAATATACCAAATAACCTGTTCGACTGTACTAGTTTATTGATTGGCAGATCCATCAACTACTTAACATTGTGTAGGTAACTAAGCTGGTTTATAAAGGGTATTGCGTGCCGTGTAATATTAACCTTGGTCCGTGGCCAAAGGAAACGTTTAGCCACACCAAGAACGACAAAATTTGAGGTTGACCGTTTCCGAAAGAAATAGTATTGTGTTCATTATGTAGTATTTATACTATACTTTGTTTTGTTTAGGGTTCAGTATTTAAAAGTACGCTACTTATATTCTCATAGGGTAGACTTGTTTTCTGAAAGCACGCTAAGCCGATGGCCCAGGGCCGGAATAAAGTAACGACTGTCAAAGATCTACAAATAATAGCCTGGGCAGGAGGTCTCGACAGAGTTAACGACAAAATCGCTAACTTTCGATTGCTAATTACTTACGAAAGAATTCAGTTGCAATAACGATGATTGCGGGAAATGCAAATCTCTACATCCAAGATGCGATTCTCGCAAGTATCATCATTGCAACAGAATTCTATCGTGAGTAATTAGCAATCGTAAGTTAGCGATTTTGTCGTTAACTCTGTCGAGACTGCCTGCCCAGGCTATTATTTGTAGATCTTTGACAGTCGTTACTTTATTATTCCTCAAGAATTAACAATAATTCACTTACTGAGAAATTAAATTTAAATACAATGTCTACGAGCGTACAGAATCTACGTTCATTGTCAAAAAAATGACAAATATGAGGGTAAGCGATCACAACAACAAAAAAAAACCAAATGTCATCATCTGCCTAGCCTTTTCCCAAGTTTTATTGGGGTAGGCTTCCAGTCTAACCGGGTGCAGCTGAATACCAGTATTTTACATGGAGCGACTGCCTATCTGACCTCCACAACCCATTTAGTACTGGGTAATACGATACCCCTTGGTAAGACTGGTTGTCAGACTTTTTGGGCCACTGACTACCTGTAACGACTGTCAAGGATCACAAATGACAGCCGGGACCAACTGATTAACGTGCTTAAAAAAAAACAAATGTATTTAGTAGCTAATCACCAGCCAAGCAAACACGGATCTAAACTGAAAGTAAGTTCTTTTACTAGATGTGGCAATACATGGCAACAATTTTTTTTATTTTTATTATTTTATTTGCTCATTAAGTATGATTTCAGCATTTTTCAAAACAAGACATACTTTTAGCTTCTTTTATAGCCATCGGTATTTTATTGTACATGTTAACACCTTCAAATTCAAATCCTTTTAAGTCTTACCAAGGGGTATCGTATTATCCAGTACTTACTAGGTTGTGAAGGGCATTAGGCAGTCGCTCTAAAGTGAAAGTCAAATTTATTTGCATGGATTGTAGTTACATAAAATAAGTTGTTACAGTAAAATGGGCGTGCCTTGTACAATCTACCTTTTTTAGATGCAAAAAATAATTAAATTGTTATCTAATGAATATTAAAAATTAATTTAAATTATGGCTTTTTTTTTCGGATGGGACATCATCAAATGATTTCTCCCGCTCTGGGCGGAGCAGGAGTGTCGGACTTTTACTGACTAAAACCCATCCATGTTCCTTCATCGCCCTTTGTGTTCCGGGGCCACGGTATCTCTTTCGAACAGTCCCGCAACCCCGGCAAAGAATTATGGTTTACAGTTATAGCAATTTAATATAATTGCTATCTTTTACTAAAAGGCATTTCGAGAAAAGGACGGCTATAGCTATCAACTAAGTTAGATATGTCAAAATAGTTTATGCCTTGCGCTTCACCGTGTTTTTAGTCGACATGTTTTTAAGTGCACCCTTCATTTGTATAGCAATATTAGTTCCAACAAAGTTTGACAGCTCTAAATTACGTCCGTCTCTTTCTCGTTTTATTAGAGAGAAAAAGATATCAATAGCCTAAATTAAGTTTAGTTTGTGCTCAACAGAATCGACACCATTATCAAAATATTACACTGACTATAAATTAATACTTCGTTACTGTAAATATTTACTGTATATTAACTATAACTTACCTAATTTCCAATACGCCTTGAGCTAGTGCGGTAAGCAATGCTTATGCTTTCTTTGTATCTTTGCCCAACAGTGGGACGATGATAGCTCACCTAAACTCAAACTATTCGACGTAATAATTAATTACTGTAACGAACTTATGCAATTTCTCAGTAGCAGCCATGGGGTCTGGTTTTGTTCCCGATGGACAGCAATACGCTCACTCGTTTTACCTTCATGGGACTTATATACCGGATGACTTTTTTATCACATATAGATCTTTTTTTTCCAAAGCTGTGAAAAAAAAAAAAACTTGGTATGCAGCTAGCTTCTACTCCGTTCACCTATTATACCCATTTTTTTTTACATGTATGACTGGCGAAATGTAGGTGTTCTATTAAGTATACCTCTGATGAACCCTACGGGGTTTACATGGGTATTGTCATGGTTTGTGTTTAGGTAACGGTTTGGTTATTAGGTTAAAGGTTTGGTAATTAGGTACCTTGTTATTGATAAAAACGTACCTACCAGTAGTTACATAAAATATAATTTGCATATGGGAGCTACATCCATGGGCGTGCGCCCCTAAGAGGCAATTAGACAAAGCCTACCCTACCAACTGGGCATTCATTATAACGAACTAACTATGTAATAAAATATCACATTATGTACAAAATATAAAAAAAAAAGTTCAAACTCCTGTTAGAATACTTATAGCAAGTCGCTCCCGCGTCACGCAACTAACACTTTACTGGAAGTTACTACAAAGGTTGGAGCTCCGCCGGACAGGCAAGCACTGGACTTGCCTTAAACCCATTGATAATTTTACGCACACATTGGCACATTGGTGCATATTTTCGTGTGTATAAACTGCACACATGTATAGATTGCAGTAATTTTAGGGCGGTAACTCCTGCGAGTGTAGCTGGGCTGCTGGGCTGTGATTGGCTGCTACAACACAAGGCCAGGATTCAAGGTGGATGATCTTTAGCCCGCGAAATTCAAATTTCCTTACGTTTTTTGCAATTTGCAGGCCAGTGCTAGGGTGTATGTTCAATGTCAATGTTGATTAAAATAATGATTCCTGGGGGTTATTGGCGCGTATTATTATTATAATAATCAATAATATTATTGTTATTATATTTTACTTCATGGGTGTCGTTTTTGTGGTTTTTGGGGTTGGTGATAATGAAAATGAGGTCAAAATGAAAATCCAAGATGGCGCCGATGAAAATTTACAGTTTTTTCTTCATGGGTGTCGTTTTCGAGGTTATTGGGGTTGGTGATAATGAAAATAAGGTCAAAATGAAAATCCAAGATGGCGCCGATGAAAATTTTCGGTTTTTTCTTCATGGGTGTCGTTTTCCAGGTTATTGGGGTTGGTGATAATGAAAATGAGGTCAAAATGAAAATCCAAGATGGCGCCGATGAAAATTTTCAGTTTTTTCTTCATGGGTGTCGTTTTCGAGGTTATTGGGGTTGGTGATAATGAAACTGAGGTCAAAATGAAAATCCAAGATGGCGCCGATGAAAATTTTCGGTTTTTTCTTCATGGGTGTCGTTTTCGAGGTTATTGGGGTTGGTGATAATGAAAATGAGGTCAAAATGAAAATCCAAGATGGCGCCGATGAAAATTTTCAGTTTTTTCTTCATGGGTGTCGTTTTCAAGGTTATTGGGGTTGGTGATAATGAAAATGAGGTCAAAATGAAAATCCAAGATGGCGCCGATGAAATTTTTTTTTTGCTATCATTATTTCGTGGCCTACCCTTCGTGGAATACTACTGCACGCCACTGGCTACATCTGCCAACAAACTGCTTTGTTTGGCTAAATAAACGATTTTTTTATATGTACGAAAAAAAAACAGTACAGATACATCAACAATAAAATTCTGAAAGACTTTCATTCAGACATCAATAAAAAAGCGCACAAAAAAGAGTAGTTGGCAACTTCGTGAATATTTTAGCTTATCCCGTAATCCCGTAGCCAAAAATAACAAGCCAAAAATAGTTAGTTTTATTTCGATTGGTATGAAAACCGTCTAATAAAGGCGTAGGTGCGACTCACTTAATCAAGTTATTTATAGAACTGTGCCTTAATTAAATGGTTTTAGTTGTTATATAAATTAAGCCATTTTGATGTTACTGCTAGGACTTTGATCTTGGATAAAGCCTTATGAGTTTCTCTTAATTGTTTTATTCAAAGTAAGTTGTCTGTTAGAAGTTTATTAAAGTGTTCATTTCATCTTACTTTCGAGGGAACAGTACTTTTTAAAGGAATAACCAGTAGTTATTTCAAAGAAAAGTGACTCTCGGGTGGCTAACTTGGCATAAACCGAGGAAGCAAGATTGTTCTGCAAAAATGACGGTCGGTCGGGGAGCTCCCTGTTTTGTAATAAATAACATAGTTGAGATTTAGGGCAAAAAGTAATCACTTACGGCACCATGGGTACCTTAACTAAAAAAACTGCTTTGTGAGTCCAGTAGCTATAGCTTTACGGGCACACATCATGAGGTCTTGGGTTCGAAACCAGGGGTAGGCCATAAACTAAGCACTCTGGAGTCAGGAAGATAGCTGAGTAACATGCCCCGTATCTCGGACAGCACGTAAAGCCGTCTTCTGCGTAATCACTTTCTGGTTATGTCAGATCGACGTCCCACTGGAGGAAAAGAAGAGTGAACCTGTACTTCACAATGCCTCCTTAAAAAGCTAGCTAATATATTACCCTATTGAGGAGCACTTTCGTTGCGTTGAAAGGCCTCCCACTAGGTGAACCGTTGACCTTGTGAAGGGATCCACTGGATGCAAGTCGCACGGGACCGGCCAATGTGGCGACGCTTGGGGGAGGCCTATGTCCAGCAGTGGACGTCTGTCGGCTGAAATGATGATGATTGAGGAGCAACGCAATAACATAAATTCGTATAGAAAAATATTTTTAATCTTGGTTTTGCTAACTTAAATTTTAATATTTTTTCTTCTCCATCTAACAGGTAGACGAAAGCCTCACAATCCCGTTCGGGACGATGAAGGTCCATCGTCACCACCACGGCATCCCGCTGTCCTTGACCAACACCTCGCTGCACTTCCCGCTGACTAACCTACAGCTGTACCCCAACCAGACCGTGGAGATCACGTGTCTGAGCACCATACCTAGTTACGCTAGTATGGGCGAGGGATTCGCTGATGTGCAGAATAGTACTGTTACAGGTATGTGTGTTTTTTTTTATATTTTTATTAGGATTTTGTGTGGCGTTTTAACTAGACTTGACTTGAATCGGAAATGAAAAAGTAACTAAGAGTTTTCAAATTAAGTGGAAAAATGAATATTTTACAATTAAAACACCTTAAAAAAATGATGTCTTAAACCATTATTGTTTCACCATTTGTCTTTATGCTGAAAATATTTCAAAAAGCAGACAGAACTGACAGTTGAAATTCCTATTTTTTTTACTTAGTCAGACCGTCTAAAGTGAGTACAAAAAGTATAAAAGAATTTTCACTTTGTAAGCGAAACCATATTTCCACTACAAAATGCCAAAAAGTAATTCCAATTACATACTCAGCATTTATACAAATAAGTGAAGACTAGCAGGTTTCGAATTTCAAATAGATTTTTATTCTAAAACTACTCGCATATTAATAATTAAAAGCGTATGTATTCTGAAATACATTTTACTTTAAAAGAAACAGTGACAATAGCATATTTTATTTAACGTCAATTCCTGCGAAACCCCCAAAACCTCGGAATTTCTCCCCTCTGAAAATTAAATGCCAAAATGACTCTGTATTTTATATTCAACGCATACTTTTCGCCGCTTGGGAAATAAAACAAGGATGTGCGCTAATCGATTTACATCACTCTTAATTCGAGACGTAATCAAAATTCGATCACGTGTCACTAATTCGAATTAGATACGTCCCTGGGAGCAAGTCGATGTATCAAACGTCAGAAGGGTTGATTTTAAAAACAATACAGGGGGCGTAGACAAAATGTCGAAAAACGTTTTGTTTTTCCTTAATGACTTCTAACAGAATTTACAAGATAATTATTGTTGTCATAAAAGCTACAAAAAATATCTTCTCAATTCTTAGATCAATTCAATTCAATTTCTTCATTAAATTTAAAAAAATGTATGGAACTGGACAAAAGTTAATCCCATGCATTTTTCACATTTCCGTTATAATTATTATCGCTGATCGATTGTCTATGCCCTCAGGTATCTCTTCATATTAGTACCTACTTCAGATGAAAAACTTGGCTACATAAAGAGTTACCTAATTCATAACATAGCTTACCAAAAAATCTTTTGGAAAAATTCTGGCAAATACCTCCAGGGAATTATACCGGTTGAAGCACCCCTCAAAATTAAGTCCTGAGGCGTATGTAAGCACAAATTCCAGCCAGGCTAAATTATCCTCGTTTTCTGTGACAAATTCCCGTCATCAATTATTTTTTAAAAACGTTTTTCTTTTTCAGTCAACGTGGTTCGCATCGAACCTGCGCCAACTCAGCTGCCCGTCAAAATCGTTAGTTCCCAACTTAATTTATCGTCTCGATGTCATGTAGAACGTATACTGGTTGTTTTAGTCATATTTGTGTGCCATATTTACTCCTAAACTCGGATGTGACGTATGTAGATTGTAACATAACATCTGTCAAATTTATTCTCATGTAAGGTAAGGTTACCCGGGGGTTAAAGTCCCGTAGTAAATGTTTCATTAAGGGTGTTCCATATTATTACGGGGGCAGGTTGGGCTAACGGGCGGTGGTTCCAAATGGCATCAATTCGCCGCAGATTGCGTTGCATTAAAACCCGCCGAGCAATAATATGGGGAAGCCTTTATAACACATGCACATCAACTCGTGGTTTGATATTCGCAATGTCGCCCCAAGCGAATGTTACTAGTACGTATTTTATGAGCTTAGTATTGTATAGTACGGTAACTGGGTACGTATGTACGTATAGTTTGTTTGTTGTGAAGAATGAAATTGACTGTGGTGCTATAATGCTGAAATTACTATGGTTTTATGTATCTATACCGCGTTTTGTTGTTAAAGAAACAAATCTTTGGGACATCTAATTTTAGTTTTTTTGTTCATTTATTATTTAAAGCACAAAAATAACTTACTGTTGAACTGGTTATTAAAATTCCGATCTATATTTTTCATTAATTACATACAATACAGCGTTTGATTGCGTGCTACTAATAACTTGTTTCGTGCGTTACACTTACAATTTGACAGGTGTTATAATAAAATTATGAAGAAACATGTCGATATTAATCTATTTATAATTGGTGTAATACATCATAAGGATTTCAGTAGAATATTGTTTTGGCCCATTATTTTTAAAAACACTTCCTACTTTTTACTTTTTAGCCTTAATAGCCACGCAGCAGCTTTTTAAAACATATGTACCAAATAAAATATCTTTGTATTTTTTATGTACATTTCACAGTTCAAGCAAAATTTTCAAACAAAATGGCAATTTGTCCAACAATTTCATTCTAATTTTCCATACAATAAATTTCAGTAACAACTCAATTGCTAGCAATCGTCGACCGAATTCATTAAATCGGTATTAAAATCTGTTGAAATAACTTCAAATGATGCGATTTCCTTTGCAAACAAATATTAATTTTATCAATGTTGGTTATAATTTGATTACGGACATTTAAAGTAAATCCCTTCGAAATAAAGAACTTTGGGCAACTTCCATTTGAGTCGCCAAAGTTGCTGCTAAAGAAGAATTGCAATTTAAGAAAGGATTTTGATACTCTGCTTCCTTTTAACTGAATTTTGTAAGCAAAAACTGTATTTAAAGACTGGATTCTTTTAACATAAGCTGTGGAAAATGACTTTTTCATTGTACATCTGGTTAGTAAATTTTATCTACAAAAAATCTATACACAACATGTGTTTTCTAAAGACATATATAAACTATACAGTGAACAATAAAAGCAACCTCTGAACATACAGGACGCCAGCTAATGGCGTTATTTAACGTTAAAAATACAGCGCGAATTGAACATGAAATAAATGTGAATTTTATATCAAACTTTATAGCCATGTTATTTTTAACTGCACGTTTTAATTATGTTCAGGCGATTTTGAAAAAAGTAATCCAAGACCAAACGTTTGTCATTTTTTTTTACTTTTTACAAGATGGCTGACATTTTCGATGCGGTTTTACTTTTTAATTTTTGATATTCATCGATGAGCTTCTCAGCGCTTCTTTGTATCCTTTGTATATTTACCTTTTAACTTATGTATGCGCAATTATGAGACTGAATTAGAAAGATAGATATGTAAACGACCCGATTTGACACCCACCTATCAATTGCTAGAGAGCCCGTGTCCATTTTGTAATATAAATACAATGTAATGGCTAAGCCAGAATCAGTAAAAGCGTGTTTTAAGTCATACAAATTGTGAGTAATTGCGTGACTTTAAAAATGAATGCATTGGCTTTTACATATCAATAGAAAATTGTATCTAAACGTGAGTGAATTTTTGTGTTTTTTCTTATTTATAAACTTAAGTACTAATGGATTTCTTAAAGATAAATTGGTAATAAATGTAAATAATAACTAAATAAAATCAAAGCTAGATAACTGAATTTACTTTATTTCTCAATTTCTTATATATTTGTGTACTGCTTGTAGAGTAGCTATTTATGATAGTCAAGATGAAATTGATACAAATTGTAAGTGGCTTCAATGCCCGTTTTCTCTAATACCAATGCCTAAATACTATTGCAGTATAGGAATTTCAACTTTCAGCCCCAAGCGGAACCTTAAAAATGGAATAGTGGAAATGGGCACTAAGGTCTTTGTGGTTTTACTTAGTAAAGTATAACCACCAACATGAGCTAACTATGTGCTTATTAGAATTTTTGTATGTTTCATAAGTTTGATTTTAATAATTGCAAAGTATCTCTACCTAGATTGACAAAATCAATTTAAAAAATATACTCATTCAAAATATGATAAGTTGTAGACAACGTTTAAAAAAACACAAATTGCGACAGTCAATTGTTTTGTATAATAATCTTGACAAAGTGAAGTGAATTTGAACTAAAAATGACAATGATGCTCGCGAGTACATGATATGGTGGTTAAAAGCGGATTTCAACAATGAAATTAAACGCAATCTTTAATTGTATAAACCACGACCCTGACAGCTCATAAACGCACGGCAACCCAGCTATTCAAATCTAGTTTATGCGTATCTCTCATTGTACGGGAAATCTATACAAAGCGAGGCCATCATTTCAGCCGAAAGACGTCCACTGCTAGGCCTCCCCCAAGTGTCGCCACATTGACCGGTCCCGTACGACTCGCATCCAACGGATTCCCGCAACCTTCACCAGGTCATCGGTCCACCTAGTGGGAGGTCTTCCAACGCAACGTCTTCCGGTTCGCGGTCGCAACTCCAGAACTTTTCGGTCCCATCGGCCATCCGTTCTGCGAGCAATGTGCCCTGTCCACTGCCACTTAAGTTTGGCAATTCTTCGGGCTACGTCGGTGACCCTGGTTCTCTTGCGTATGTCTTCTTTTCTGATTCGATCACGCAAAGAAACTCCGAGCATAGCCCTCTCCATTGCCCTTTGGGTGACTTTAAGCCTTCTGATAAGGCCAATTGTGAGCAACCACGTTTCGGTCCCGTATGTAATCACTGGCAACACACACTGGTCATAGACTTTCATCTTGAGACACTGCGGTAAGTTGGACGAGAAGATACCGCGCAGCTTCCCGAATGCTGCCCAGCCGAGTCGGATTCGACGATTGACCTCTTTCTCGAAGTTAGACCTACCTAACTGGACCGTTTGTCCCGTGTGTCGTGTACACATAATCGTCCACAGCTTCGAGTGTAGTGTCTCTGATTTTAATAGGAGTGGGTGTTACATGGGCATTTAACATGACCTTGGTTTTGTCCATGTTCATTTTCAGTCCCACTCTTTCGGAAGCTCTACTGAGGTCATCGAGCATTGTACTGAGGTCCTCCATGGTCTCAGCCATGACCACTATATCGTCGGCAAACCGAAGGTGAGTGATGTACTCGCCATTGACGTTGATGCCTAGCCCTCTCCAGTCCAGAACCTTGTAGACATCCTCTAGTGCAGCGGTGAACAGTTTCACCGCTGCACTAGAGGATGCTGGATGAGGACCGCTGCAGAGATATGACGTCTCCCTGTCTCACACCTCAAGCGAGGCCATGTTATACTGGAAATGTATAGCTTGATATGTCGCCATGTGAAGGTGTGGTTTAGATCTGCTGATCACGTTTAGTTTCATTAGTTAAATTTGCTATAAGACATCGCGCAAAAATGCCTCTGCATACAGCTTTTGTAAAAATATGGTTGCTAAAACTCAGTTTATGATTAAAAAGCGACCAACCTTGTAGTTAGCCTAATATACGCTTACTGGGAGTTATTGCATTATTCAAGAGATTTTGTAATGACTTTAGCGCATCTTGTAGACGTGTAGGTTCAGCAAAACCAGAAGCTCTGATTAATTGCCTCAATTTGAACATTTGTAAACCGGGTACACGAATAAAACCGAGTAAAAAATTACCCGGTTTATTCGTCGCAAAAAATCTTCTTCAGTTCATCCCTAAAAATATTCACTGTACAGTATACTACGAGTATGTTTGCAATGGTGCAATCCACTAGCAGAGACAAAGCCGAGTGAAAGATCAGGGGGACGCATAGTGCCCATTCGAGTTGGCACACTTAACACTACATGACGTTTATACCAACACGGCAACGGTCCTAGGTTAGAACATTATAGCATTCGCCTGTAATGTAACGTTCAGATTAACTTGTTTCTGTACAAAATCGAATATTTGAATGTTATATAACAGGCGAGTGCGCCCGGTAAGGGCAATTGACGCGCAAACTGATTACGGGCTTCACTCATTATACTGCATCAATACAATCAAATCCTTTAGCGTTGTTTTTTGTTCTACGATTCTGAGGTCTAAAATGACGTGATTCTGCGCTGCGAAGGTTAGGAGAGTAAGTCAGTTTTTTTTTAATCGATATTTATTGGATTAACAATGATAAGAGAAATCTATCAAAAGACGTATCAATTTGAAACGCCAAATTCCTTGGTTTGAAAGTTACCTACTTAATGGTTTCACGATCGATCTTTATGTTAAACAAAGATCCACTATAAATTCTCCAAACTGCATCCGCACTTTATATTTCACTACGAATATACCAAGCACTATCCGCTCACTAGTGAAATCCGTGTTAGCGTAGACAAAGCCGGGTGAAGCGTTGTGGGAGGACGTGTCTGCATACAGTGCAGTGCTGAATGGGGCACACGATCCTCGCCTAATGATCTAGCAATCATGGCGCTCTCGATTGTGAGCGGCCAGTATTCTGAGTCAGCGAATAGGCTTGTCAACTGAAAAAATCTAATCAGTCCGTTAGTTAGATTATCAAAAATATTTGACCCGTTTTTTTTCTTTTGTTATGTAAACCAAAATTGACGAAGATACGACGCTTTTAAAATTCTCAATACGTCACGCCGTGGTATAATTTATAGTGCGTTCTGACGTCACGAGCCCCCACTCCCGGGT
Source organism: Xestia sexstrigata (assembly GCA_941918905.2). Classification (NCBI taxonomy): domain Eukaryota; kingdom Metazoa; phylum Arthropoda; class Insecta; order Lepidoptera; family Noctuidae; genus Xestia; species Xestia sexstrigata. Next base: position 17,051,312 of record OW799211.2, read on the forward strand.
TTTGATGTGTTTTATCTTTGTCAATATTCATTGATTTGCAAAAACAAAAAATACGTGTCCTTTATTTTCCAATACTCTAGCTGACGGGCTAAATAGATTAGCAATGTATTTTTGTATTTGAAACCAGTCTATTTAGAAACGATTTTTGAAATATGTTCCAAAAAGTAAATTCTGTGTTAGGTCATTGTAGATGGCGTGACCATGTAGCTAAGTTCTAATCTAACCAATGAGGTCAAGCTATTTCTAAATTTAAAATTTAAATAATAAAATATGTTCAACCAATGACGATGCTTAGAACTTGATTTGCTGGTGCTATTATATTTACAGTTACCTTGTCCATTTGTAAATTGATTTTCAAATGCATTAGGTATTACTCGTTGAATGAAAAAAGGTTGGTTGCAGCAATAATGATCAGATTAAATACACGTTTCATGCGCAGTTTAAGCATAATTTTCAAATAAATTCAAGACATAAATTTTTGCAAAAGCATTTGCATAAAAACCATGTACGAGGCATGTTGCGCGATGGAATATTTTATTAATGAGAAAATATTTAGGAGCAATTGTGTAACAAAAACATATCATGAGTAGGAGTGAGTATTTATAAACAATTTTATAAATGTTGTCAAAATGGAGAGGCTTACATATCGTTCGGTTCGTAATGTAAATGTTTAACATTGATTAATTAACTGTATCTCAATGTTTTCTAAAGCCAAACTAAAAGGTTATAGAAAATGTATTGTATAGATAATCAGAATGACTTAATTTTTGAACGTAATCTCGTAATTAGTAAGGCTTAAAGCATAATTAAGGTAGATAATTATAATGTGTGTAAAACTTATAAAATGTAAGTAAATGCTAATTTATTTAGGCTAATATACATTCTGTGGATATATCAATGGTACATAATATAATAACTGTGTTTACTTTAGGAATATTTTTTTGTCAGTAATACGAGTATCCAATTTCGTAAATAAATGCTCGATGTTATGTTAGAGTTTATAATATTTCAAATGTACATACATAGCTGTGTCTAAAAATACTGGGATTTATATAATGACGAAAAATACTTTTTTTATTTGACAAAAAAAAATAATTTAAGACAATATGACTATCCTCATTTTTCATAAAACTAAATATGCCCCAAGAATCCTAAAAAACTGTCTTAACAGGTCGACTGTCATGAGGCCCTGGGTTCGACTTCTAGGTTGGGCAAGGCGTTATTGGGATTTTACATTAGGAATTTGTCAGTAGCAGCCACGGATTTGTGGGCGGTTATTAATAGGCTTACCCTTTTACGAGTACTTAAACATAACTGCTGAAATGTGGGTGTACTAAAAGGTTCACCTCTGCCTAACCCTCAGGGGATTACAGGCGTGATGGTGATGTTGGTGTTATGTTATCCAACAGAAAAATAAAAAATTCAGTCACATCAATAATATCCATCAACCATTCATAAAATTTCCGTTAAATACGAAGTGTAATCAGAAAGCTTTTCGATGTAATGACAGGTCATTATTGAAAATGATTCTGCTGATATATGAAACCAATTACCTACAATGGACATCAAATTAAAGATACCAAACTCTTCACAGTCTCGCAAATAAGTAGACGACAATTCTGTGGATTTGAAGATAATAACTAATGTGTTTATTTTAAGATTATGATTGGGTCTGTCGTCATATAAAAAAAAATGTGAGCCGTCACGGGACGCCTGGCAGATGTGAAACATCGATAATATTTTATACAAGTAATATGGAGGCCTTTGCCCAGGAGTAGGCCAGAGCAGGCTAGAAAAAAAAATATGCATAAAATAACAGATTACGACAGGAACTAAATATGGCTTGATGAAAAAATAAAATATTACTAATTTTTTCCTAAATTTCTGGGAAAAATTAGTAGTAGTCGATGACTGTTTATTTAATAATCATTTATTTTCATTAAAAACCAAAAACTAAAACTTTTATTTCCAATTGCGACAGCTATTTTATTTTCGATTCACAAAAAGAAAATCCTTAGGCTGGGATCGAACTCGAAGTAACAAGATTGTAACCCAGTGTTGTGCCCCGAGGCCAGCTGGCTTGTTGTAAACCGTACCGTGAATGTGTAGATCTTAATGCTGCTTCAATAGGTCGGTAATGTTCGGGATTGTTCGGGCCGGGTTGACAACTTGACAGTTGGCGACGCCTCGCCACGGCATTTTTTCGTTTTACCCGTACCTATAGATGTTTCACATCAAAAAACACTAGGCTTATACGTTTTTTTTTACAAATGACAGCCAGTACAAACGGCTTAACTTGCTTTACAAGGCACGGGTTATGTAATTGGTGGTCACCCAGCCACGGACCAACCTAGGCAAGTGCAGCTTAACCCGAAGATCGACCGAGCGGGTGTTATTACATAGCCACGAGCTCCTCCGTCTTCTTGAAGGATACAGTTGACTTAATCGCCACCATAAAAAAATTATACCAATTATTTTGATAGAGATACGCGAACTTTCCTTGTACTTTTATAGCCCTAAAAAAAAAAAAAGAAAACGGTCGCAGTTTGTTTTTCTTTTTTATAAATGTGTTGTCTGAAATCGTACTAAACCTATTACTTAAGTTAGAAAAAGCTGACAGACGACCCACATGGGTAAATACGACTAGACATGCATACTATTTGCTTTCCGAGCGAACACTGATAAAAATTCCTCAATTTTTCCTTTCGACGGTTCTGTTCAAAGACGAATAATATTACCGAGATCACTGTAATATAAGTCGATTTGTCTGTCTCTAGTTTCCCCGTCTGCATTGATCATTCAAGTGACTATAAGTTAGAAACTGCATTGAAATCAAAAGATAATTTACTGTATTTTCTAATTGATGATGTAATTCATGCAGGCTATCGATGTCTTCCTTATGCTATACACTCTTTATATAAACTTTAAGTCTTATTGTAAGTTAGATTTTATATTGTAATAGTTATAATGAATTACTGTGAAACCAGATATTTCTTTTGTCCTAGAAATAACCAGTTTAAGTTGCTTTCTAGTGATTACCACTAGTAAAACTATTATGTATTGTCAATTATGCATATTTTAAACTAAAAAACATGCGTAATAATGTGTTTTATTATTCATATCATTTACTCTAGGATAAATTGTATATAAATGTGAGATGTATATTTCGAATGTAATTTATTTGTGAAGATTTTTTATTCGATTCACTGTAGCTGATAAACTAACTTCCTCGACAAGTTTATTTATGGGCTCGAGAATATTTCACAGAGAAGCATAAATCACTGTTTTTTTTTAATACAATTTACTGTTTAATATAGTGCTCTCGAAATGTGATTCCGTAGGTACTTCTATGAGAACAAAATATGATAATTACATTTTTTTTATTGAAAAAACGCATTACTTTGTGTAATTTATTTCATCACCACTGCTCTCAAAACGGTGAAGGAAAACATTGTGAGGAAACCGGCATGTCCTAGAACCAAAAAATTCGAAGACATGTGACATCTACCAATCCGCACTGGGCCCGCGTGGTGGATTATAGCCCATTCCCTCACATAGAGAGAAGGCCTGTGTCCCAGCAGTGGGAACATTAATAGGCTGATGATGATGATGATGAATTGAAATAACTCTAGTAATGTTCGCGCATAATAACATATTATTCATGGATGTTATTATTTTTACTGGTGCGACCAATTAAATTAAAGCTTCCATTCGATCTCCGTGCAATGTTTCCGAGCCTCGCCCTTATTAACGCACTAGGTAATTTAACTGCCGTGTCTGTGGACCGTACTTCTCTGCGACAGCTTTTTTGACAATTTATGACTGTTTACAAGATTGCACACCGCAGTTTTTTTACCTAGTGTGTTTCTCCTTTTAACCTTCTAAGTTGATATCAAACACTTATGTGAGGTTAGCTGAGCCGATAGTAGATAGTGAATAAATGTTATATATATTGTGTGTTTCGTGTGACTGTCTGTTGCGCTGAATTTGTATGAAAAATTATGTCTAATATTTACAAGATGTGAAATTTTATCTCTTTATAATATAAATGTATTACACGTTGGTTTACACATAATGATCTCTAGTTTTCTTTGTCCCTCCAGCCTTGGAAGTTTCTATCTAGATTTTCTTGGACGTCAAAGTTTGAAAAACTCGACGTTAAGAGAAGAGTTTCTTTATTTATATTCCAGCTTAAAACAGGGTACCACTGCCTTTTGCCATTTGTAAATCCTTGGATTTAGTTCACATTCTCAAGAGATTTCGCCTCACGATAATGGCCGCCCGACGACTTTTCAATTTGCTAAAATAATACAAATTCATTTTACAGTTTTCATAATGGAAAATGAAACAAACATAATGGTTAATATTTGCATAGCTAATGAATTCACGTAACAATGCATTTGTGTAACATTCAAACACAATTATTTCAAGCATAGTTGCAAATTAAATCAAAAACAAATAGTACTTAGGTAGGGTTTTGAATGCAAAGACAAAATAAATACGCGTTCGCTCTCGTGGCGCAAGTAGTGGGTAGACAAACTTGGTGAGAAAACCAACACCATTAAGTATTCCCGTCTTCTTTGCGATAACATGGAGCTACTTCGCCTTCCGTCCTAAAATATTAGTTTCTTCAAGGCAATTTTAAAGGATAGTAAAAAGTTAGTTTGCAAACTATGAAGCTGTGCTTTCTGTTTATAATAAATATTACTGATTAAAGATGACGGTTACATTTTTTAGATAACCGACGATACTTAGCTACTGAAAATTTCACTTTTCTTTCATACATAAAGATAATGAGATAGAATAACAACCAAATTTCTATAAATAGATTTAAAAAAATTACACTCTTGTTAAATTCGTGGTTTACAAGGTAAAATTTACTCCTCCAATGGTTCAAGTCGGTTAAAATGTAGCCTATGTTACCCGTGTCATAATAACAAATAGAAGACCTTATTCATCAAAATCGGATGAATAGTTTAGGTTCTACGGAGGAACATTCGTAAATACAATCGTACATACATGGACTGTAAAAATAATAACCGTAGTCGGGTAAAAAAGCAATAAAGTTAACGCAGAGAACGACGCACGCTGCTAAAACCATTTAACTTTAATATCTTCTATAATTACTCGTATTAAATTACAAACAAAATTCATGTTGTCTTTATTATAAATAATCAAGCAGTTCAAAACTCTAAACGATGTCACTTAACTAAATCAAAAGCTTTAAGTAACAGTTAACAGACTCTAAAACAACTTAACTGTCTGATGTTTTAGCAACAAAATGAAGAAATAAAACGGCACAATTGTGTTTTAACTAAATAGCTTTTTTAATGCAGACAGTAAAGTACATTGTGAGAGAGAAGTTAATAAAATAGGTAGAAAGTTTTCGCGACCCATTTCACGATAAACGTTTCTCGACCTACGGCCGTTTACAACGCCCGAGGGCTTAACTCATTACAAACTTTTAAAACGAGTGTACCACTTGAGCAGGTTGTACAGGGATAGGCCAGAGGCCTATTATACTGAAAGAGAAGCACATTTTCTAAGAAAAAGTTTGATGGCCTACATTAATAGTTTCTGAAATGGCTCGCAGTTAGAGCTGTTTGGAAGAAATAAATCCAAAACAATTGAGAGTCGAACAGTAAAGTTGTTACTTCGCGTCGTTAACTCTCGTTCGCCCGACCTTCATCGAGAACCGTCCCACCAGATTTGAACTGATATAAACACTCGTATTTTGTGAGATTTGGTCTATAGGATAATGTAGGGGATCAGTCAAGCGCGTTTGGAGGGCAAATTGCGCCTTTTGTTTTTATCCGTCGGCTCGACTCGGCGCAAATCTTGTTATACCCATTGTTATAGAGTTTTTTTTTATATTCACTACGTAACCATGTGGACTGAGTAAATAACTGTATCAATACTAAAATACAAAAACAACTCTGCCTATCTGTCAGTTCCTGTGCAGGAACGTGCTTGTGAAGGCTGGTAACTGCTGAACAGAATTCAGCGAAATAATAATAATAATAATAATTTTATTATCAGGCAACTAAAAGGCCCATAGATATAAATACACAAAAATACCATTTAACAACAATAAAAAAAAAAAATAATAATAATAATATTAATATAATACTACAAATTATATATAATATTATATATACATAATAATAATATAATAATAATAATAAATAAATATGGAACACAGGTAAGTAGACCATGACTTCGGTTAAAACATACGTTTTCTCCTGGGGAAAGTTCCTGTGGGGTTATTTGCGACTTACGCGAGCGATGCCGCGGACAAAAACTGTACATATTAGAAAATTGCAAAATATCGAATGTGTCAAGGAAAGATATCGAGTTTCTGAGAAGTGTATTATACGCAATAGAGCGACGGCTTTGCCTGCTAACAAAGTAGCTCATAAAAAGTAACGCTTATGTTCCCCATTCTGAGTTAAATACATACTTATATACCTAACCTACTCGATCGAATGAGAACCATCGTGGATAATGTTTACCTACTCAATTTTTCCTGATACGTTGTCCCATTTAGTTTCTGGTTACATCGTATCGTTATACTTTTTGTCCACAATTTACAATTCTGACAATAATAGAAATATGCAATATTTGTCATAACATTCATACAGGGTATGGAGAGACATTGACGCACAAACGAATACCAAGTATTCAGTACTTACATGATTCCTGACCTACATTTTTCATCGGTCATTTAAAAAAATATCAGCTGCTTTAAACTTTTTGACCGTGTACTGCTTAACGTGTATCACTTTTGTGGAAAGCAGCTGTTTTTTTAGGGTTCCGTACATCAATACGAAAAACCAGAACCCTTATAGGATCACTTTGTTGTCCGACCGTCCGTCTATCTGTCAAGAGCCTTTATCTCGGGAACGCGTGGAGGTATCGAAATTAAAACCATATACTCAAATCTACAGTCTCTTAAAGCTGTGAAAAAAACAAACTTCTAAATTGACGTAAAAAAGATACGGCCGTTTATGCCGCAAAAAACGTATAATTCGACACTCTCAAGGAAATCGAAATGTATAGGGTACTTCCTCTTGGCCTAGAATTTGGCGAGAAGCAATGTCTTACAGCACATGTAAAGAAAAAAATCTGATAACCGTAAATATGTAGTTTCATACCAAAATACCTACAAAATTACACTGAACCCTCGGCGAGACCAACTCGCACTTGGCCGGTTTTTTGTAAATTATTGATTGCCAGGCTCAAATTCAGACTCGGGTAGGAACTCACTCTGTCGGGTACGATGCCAGGTGAGACAGCGTGCTTTTTGGCCAAGCCCACCAATGAGTTCGAGCCCGCGACTAGTGTCACCTTAAAAGACCAAAATGGATTCCCCGATTAGAAATCCCAATAACATTTTTCCCGACCTGAAGACCAAACCCAAAGCCTCGTGATCATCAGTAACGCTAACAAGAATAGAGTGTAATATAAAACTAATTTAATTACGGTAATACAAACTTTGTATCTGCTAGACTAATAACAACGGTACTCACTTTTTACTGGAAAAAAGCCTAGCTTCCAAAATACCTATAATATCAAAAATAAAACTCTCTTGAATATCAAAAAGTAATCTAAACTTCTAAATTTACAGTGAAAATTCCGAGTAAAGTCTCAAAAACTTTTATATTAAACATACGTATAGGAGAATATTGTTCTACGTAGAAACCACTGCCTCGTTGGTTCTCAAGCGTGATATCCTGAGTTCAACTCCCGGATCGGGCAAAGTGTTATTGGGTTTTACCATCAGGATTTTTTCCAAAGCAGCGTGTAGCATGGAGTTAGTGGCAATATGCTCGCCCCTCTTAAATCGTCCCATGTAATCATGGGACTTAAGCATATTTGGCAAAATGTGGGTGTATATTTATTGGTCAACTGTACCTAACCCTGTGAGGAAAACAAAAGTGATATTATGTTCTTTGCCATAGAAACTAGTGTCGTTAATAAATGGTCTATAGGATTAAAGTATGGAACTACTATGTAGATTGTAGCAACACGATTTGAATTTCGAAATGGCGTCGTTTTCCAAACACGAGCTAGTGATAAACTGGCTGATAGAACATGAGAGTGAATGCGACTTGGTTTATTTACCGCAGAGCGAGTGCCAATAAGTGATCTGAGCCGGAAGATTGGAATGAGGCAGCTCCAGTTTCGTTGGGGCTTCTCTTCTTTTAAATAAAGCATAGTGAGTTCTGACGAAACATAGCTGAAAAGTTTAATTAGAAAACTAGTATTTTTGCAAAAAACAGCTTATTTTAAATAATATATTTTATCGAAAACAACATTTTGCATTCTGAATATTTTCTCTACAACAGCTTTTTTCATTCCGATTTTTGTGAAGATTAAAGCAATCAAAAATGGAAAAAGATGGTAATAAGTAAAAGATTTACTTTGATCTTTTTTTACCATCTTTTTGCATTTTTTATTTACATCGGACCCCATAAAAACTGAAACCAAGGAAGCTCGAAATTATGTGGTAATATGTTAAAAAAATCTCATGAACCTATCCTTTGGGCAAAACTGGGGATTTACGTAGTTTTTTCACGCTACTCTTGGCTTGTTCCCTTGAACTAGTTGCAACCCTTTGTTTAGTTAAGAATGCTCTGACCAGCCTGCGAAATTCAAATTTTCTTAGGTTTTTTTTGCAATTGGCGGGCCAGTGCTAGGTTGTATGTTGATTAAAATATTGTTCGCGATTGCAAGACGTATGTAGTTACAGAATTATAATCATCAAAATCATCAATACAATCCTCCAAGTTCCTAAAGGTCTAGCAATGACTTTGACCTTGAAAAAATCGTTTCTCGACCTTTATGAACTTGGAGGGTTGTATTGACAATTTTAATGCTTATAATTCTGTAACTACATACGTCTTACAATCGCGAACAATATTTTAATCAACATACAATCTAGCACTGGCCTGTAAATTGCAAAAAACATAAGAAAATTAGAATTTCGCGGGCTACCCTGGAGCATCAGCCTTAGTGCCTTAAGCGTTCTCCCGCTTGCCACAGCTCTGTAAATACGCCAGTAACATCTGCGAACAATGGTGTTTTTTTGACAATATTGATTACCACCCAGTCTCAACAATGGCATTTTTATCTAAGTAATATTTATAGTTATTGTAAAAATTATGATTCTAAATATGATATTTTGGACAAGCTAAGAAGGATTTCTATTTCATTAAACAGCATTGAATGAAATAGAAATCCAACCGCACAATTTCATTGTTAGCTAAGTTTAATAGCCTAGATTAGACATAAATAAATACATCCGGGCTCTCTCCTGTACCTAGATCCTTGATGGCTTTACATCTTCCCGTCTCATTAGTCCCTTTGGCAACAACACATTTATTGGGGCAGAGCAATCAATATACAGGTAGGTATACGAGTAGCACAAAAACATGATGGGATTGCTTTCGATGTAAAAATAATTAAGTTTTTTTTTATAATCCATTACTAATCTAAGATAGGCCACCTAAAGTACGAAGTAAGTTTTAGCAAGAAAAGTACCCACCACCTCACGACTTCTTGAAGCCCCAAGAACACCTGGCTCCCGGCAGTGAACTACAGTGGCCTATTTTGAAAGCTCTGGATCGATTGCGTACCCATGTAGGCAGCTGCAAACAAAATTTGGTAAAATGGGGTATTATTGGTTTCTCCAACACCGAGTGCGAGTGCGGCGGTCTGGACCAAACTATGCCTCATCTGCTGGAGTGTCCTAGGTGTCCGTTTACCTGCACTCATGACGACCTGAATAGCGCCTCTACTGCTGCATTAAACGTGGCCACCTACTGGGCCCAAACTATCTAAAATAGAAGTACATCGATACGACAATAAGAAGTTTTTTTTTATTTATTACTAGCACTTCGCCCGCGACTTCGTCCGCGAAAATTGTGATAGCTCGGCTAATTTGCATGACATCAATATAATTTATAGCCTATGTTACTTGGTAAAGATGTAGCTTCTAATGGTGAAAGAGTTTTTTAAATCAGTCGAGTAGTTTTTGAGTTAAATCGTAACAAACACACAAGCAAAAAATCATTTTTTTTTTCTTTATAATATTACTTTAGACAAAGCCGAAAGAAGGAATGCCATCTTTTGACACGATATTTTCGAGAAAATCATCATTATCTACCTCGTCTTTTCCCAACTATGTTGGGGTCGGCTTCACGTCTAACAGGATGCAGCTGCATACCAGTATTTTACATGGAGCGACTGCCTATTTCCACAACCCAATTAGTACTTGGTAATACGATACCCTTTTGGTTAAGCTGGTTGTCAGATGTTCGGGCCTCTGACTACCTGTAACGACTGTCAAAGATCTACAAATGACAGCAGGGACTGCTTATCGTGCTCTCCGAGGCACGGAAGAAAGGTACCTACTGCAAAGAAAAAAACAAACCAACCAAAACTTAACTGCAAGGCTGTGATCACCAAACGTTACTAAATCACTTCCGAACATAGGTTTAATCCAAACGCAGAGCTGAAAGTGTAATTGGATTTTTCTGCTGCAAAAATTCTCTGCTCGGTATATTGGTCCGATCATGGTTATCCGCTATGGGACACACATGGGACCGGAGGATTAAGATTATTGAATGTTCGGCAAGCACCAATGGTTTCTATTACTGCGTTACTTATGACTATATTGGGATTCGGGTTCGATGTTTATTTTGTTAAATACATAACGCGTTTTCGACTTATTGGTTGGTTGGAAGCTCATAGTAGGTATTGCTTCATCTGTTAGACTGGCTTGAAATGGGAATTCTGTCAAAAATAAAAATAGCACTCACGCAAAATTCAAAAGCGATTTTCTTGTAAAGTTATTAACATCATCATCTGCCAAGCCTTTTCCCAATTATGTTATTGTCGGCTTGCAGTCAGCTGAACACCAATATTTTACATGGAGTGACTGCCTATCTGACTTCCACAACCCAGTCAATAATGGGTAATACGATATCCCTTGGTATAACTGGTTGGCAGCTTTTGGGGCCACTGTAACGATTGTCAAGCAATCTACAATGACAGCCGGGACCAACGGCCTCACGTGCTTTCCGAGACACGGAGGAAACTCGGTAGCGGTAGCGGTTCCTACATTTACGATTTTTTTTTTTGTTCGAAAAAAAAAGCGATATACGTAAGTACCTATTTCGTTATTTATTTTTTTAAACCATGTGCTCAAAAAGTGGGGTATTGCAGGGACGTATAGCGTTTGGGATGTGGGCTATTACATACTAGAGTTTTTGTGATTCATACAAATACGTATATTTCTAAAAAGAAGCTACAAATTTATTTCAATATCAGATTTAATGATTTATTTGAATGAGTTAGGTTAAGTTTCATTTCATTTCACCTCATTAAATTTCATTTTCATTTCTTTTCATTAAAAAAATATACTGAAGACTAAGCTGTATGGATAGTTCCCTTTGCCTACCAAAATGGGTGAAGAAAAAAAAACTGCTTATATTCTACGGTTGGCGCCATTTTCCAGAAAATTTTCAATGTACATGTGTACTAATCATTTATAAGAAATAAATGATTAGTTAGTTGAGTTTATTGTGTTTTTATTATTTTATTAAATTGCTTCATTTTTTCGCAACTGTATTAAAAATAGTCGTTCAGTACACCTGCGGAACCGTCATTGCAGCTTGTTCCGACTGTCAACCCTCGCCTTCGGCTGCGCCTCGGCTCGGGTGGACATTTGTGGGAACTCTTTGCAATGACAGCCTTTCCGCACTTGTAATGAAATATACTATTCTGTAAAGTAGTTTTCTCTTATTGTATAGTAACAATATCATTATAATAATAGAGTTTTTCGCAAAGTTGCAATCGCAATTTTACCTTCACTAAAAAAAAATTCTTACTTAATAACACTCACACTACACAGTCAATCTTGCCATATCATTAGCATAAATATCGTTTTAAGGATCGCTGCCTGTCTCAACGTTACAGGTTCAGACAACGCGTCTTTCTTTGAATTTCTCCGTGATAAATTATGTTTATTTTGCAAGTAGGTTTTTACAAACACTTTTACACGTCATTTTTAAAACTAGATGGGGCCGGTGTTTCGTCCCTGACTACTCTGGAGAAGAAACAGCTGAAAAAAAATCACAGGTAGATGAGTATGTTATTATTTCTGTTTTAATGAATAAAAATGGCAAGGAAACAGCCTAAAGGATATCAAATACCAACGCAAAAGAAAAACCTATCACATCCTTGTATTGTAATTCTGTATGATAATTTCATCCTGAATACGTCCTTCAAAACATGTTCAGCCTTGGGGTACCTAGTAACAAAATCACAAATATTTCGTATTAACATTATCACAGTGGACATATAAGTATACAGTATTTCAACTAGGAACAAATACTCGGAATCAGCTCACACACACAAATGCAAACGCGTTTACACGAATTCTAAGCATGCTTCGGGTGAGTTACTCGTGAGTAAGTCGAAGTTGTCTTATCGAGACAAGTGGTTATGTTATAACATAACATAACATCACGCCTGTAATCCCCGAAGGGTTAGGTAGAGATGTATCTAATAGTACACCCACATTGTACCAGTTATGTTTAAGTCCCATGTACTAAGAGGCGTGCCTATTGCCATCTACCGGCCAAATTCCTGACTCCGTAGCTGCTGCTGAGAAATTCTGGTCGGAAAAACCCAATAACACTTTGCCCAACCCGGGAATCGAACCCAGGACTTCATGCTCGGCAGTCGTGCTTGCGACCACAAGACCAACGAGGCAGTCACGACGTGACGTGTGGTTATGTTTTATGTGTGTATTTAATTTTTACAAAAAAATATAGTTGCCAACCCGCTTTTGACTTTGCACACTTTTGCAGTTTGAGATACTGGCCATCTTTATACTGTGCCACTTTGTACTACATCAGCCGACATCGCACAGGAATGAATTGAAGTCAAGGGTCCGGAAACGTTCCTGACTCCGGAGGGGCTCGCTGTTTTTATCCGGTTTTAGTTCAAATGTTACAAACCTTGTTATTCCAAAGTTATGAACTTGTTTGCATTCAGAGAGGGGACGAAATAATCCGCTGGGTCGCCGCGCCGGGTAGCGCCTAACAACAGGTGTGGGAGGATGTTTCTCTCTTGTTTCAGGTATAACGCGTCATGCCACAGAGTTTCTAGTTGTTATGTACTGGTGGGAGGGGGAGGGGCCTGTTGATGGAGAGGGGAGGGCGGAGGGGAGGGAAGGGGAAACAATAGAAAATGAACACACAAATTAAAAAATTGCACACACACAGCTCGACGATACAATTCACAAGTAACTTAGTTTTAACTTCTATCGCAGTCCCCAAAGACTGACTGACTGACTTTTTTTTTTGTTTCAAATATGTATGCAAAACCGACTCCCATTTCAAGGATAACAGTACAGTTTTCTGTTACAGGTACCTAAATGCAAAACTGCTCATGAATAACCTATCGTCTATGGCGGCCTTTATCCTTTTGACCACATGGAGCATATTCATACGCGCGTGCCCTCCACGCCGAGCTACAATTTCACCCACCATTTTGTCACATATTTGTGTCGTTTGACGTACAGGGCACGCGCTTGCTTATCACGTATAAGTGACTATGGCGGTCAAAAGTTTAACCAGGTTTTTGTCACAAGAATTACATAAGTCCGATTTTTTTGAAATTACAAAAATACAGCTAGATCCCACAAAAAGGTCTCTATCATAATCTTTCATTAATTACAAAAGTTTCAAAACTAAAACATCCATTTCTCTGTAGATTGTAACTTTTATATAATTTAATGCGAGGCCTAAATTATTTGACGTTAACTAATAGCAATTAAAAACTTATTGTGAAATTAAGTAAAAGGTTACTTAGGGGCTCCGGTTAAGACTGGGCCATCCGAAACTGTCCTGCCGAGGGCTATAATTATATAAAAGTTTCGCCTTTCCAACTTAGAAACGAAGTTGCCAGGACGAAAGGTTGAGAGGAAAAAATCATTGTTTTAATAAAACCTTTGAAGTGTTTGTTTCTCACTTATGTTTTGAAGATCTATGGAAATAATCCATTCCACGTGCCAAGAGGATAATGATTTATGAAAATTAGAGGGCTGTCAGCAATATTGTCAGTTCCCGGAAGTAATATTTCAAATTAAATAAACGTATTCGTATATTGTTTCTCTTCTTATTTATGACTAAAGTAATGTAAATTATTTTCGCGTGAATTTAGGATTAAAATTAAGCTCCTTGAAGTTCTGATTGTGTTCAAAACTTATACATAGGTACACGAATGGATTTATTCTGACTAAATCGGGAAGCTGCGCGGTTTCTACTCGTTTAACTTACCGCAGTGTCTCAAGACGAAAGTCTATGACCAGTGTGTGTTGCCAGTGATTACATACGGGACCGACACGTGGTCGCCCATAATGGGCCTCATTAGAAGGCTAAAAGTCACCCAAAGGGCAATGGAGAGGGCTATACTCGGATTTTCCTTGCGTGATCGAAACAGAAATGAGGGTGTCTTCATTTCTGTTTCGATCACGCAAGGAAAATCCAAGCAAGAGAACCAAGGTTACCGACGTAGCCCGAAGAATTGCCAAACTTAAGTGGCAGTGGTCAGAGCACATTGCTCGCAGAACGGATGGCCGATGGGGCCGAAAAGTTCTGGAGTGGCGACCGCGAACCGGAAGACGTTACGTTGGAAGGCCTCTCACTTGCTAGGTGCACCGATGACCTGGTAAAGGTTACGGAAATCCACTGAATGCGAATCGCTCGGGACCGGTCAATGTGGTGACACTTGGGGGAGGCCTATGTCCAACAGTGGACGTCTTGCAGCTGAAATGATGATGATGAATAATGAAGGTAAACCTAAAAAAACCGAGCTATACTATTGAGATTTCCCTTGTAAAGTGACTAGAGTATTTATTATACAAGGACTTGTTTGCTAATAAATATAAGATGATAATGTTAGAGAATGTTTGTGGTGTTTCTGTGAGAAGACTGAGTAAAAGGATTACTTTAACTTAATTTAGAATATATGTCTTATGCTGTCCTATATGTAAATTATAAGAACAACACATATATTCGACAGAAAGAGCATCACACAATACCATACCAGGCTGCTATTGAGAAATCCCTTATTAAAACTTTGCCCGAACTGAGGACCCCGGCCACCGTAGGCGCGGGCCTGTGGACGGTGAGCTATGGGCTAGCTCGCCGTGCGTCCGTCTCATGACGACAGGCCGTGTCGACGGCGCGTTCGTGTTCCACGTGCGCCTCAAAGAGAGTCAGCAAAAGGAAGGGGTCTGCAAGGGCCGATGCCTGCCGGGGCTGCGGGACTGTTCGAAAGAGATACCGTGGCCCCGGAACACAAAGGGCGATGAAGAAACTTGGATGGGGTTAGTCAGTAAAAGTCTGGGAGTGTCAGACTTCTCCCGCTCCGCCCAGAGCTAGAAGTCATTTGATGATTTCCCATCCAAAAAAAAAGAACCTTATTCTCAGCAGTCCTGCTTGCGACCACTATATCGACGAGGCAGTTAACCTCGTAGATTATAAATTTAATGTATTTTATAGGAAACCTTGTTTTCAAACATAAATAAAAGATTCCCCATACAAAGACATCAAAACACAAGTTCACCTTGATAATTTTAAAAACAATTCCACAATGTTAGATATTCTATTGTTGTTGCTGTGTAAAACGTTTCATATTCACACGTAAAGGTACATACCTACATTAGGCAAGTAAATTACACTTACAAGTTTTCTATGAAAGCTCCGCAAAGGCTTTATTATCATATTTTTGTTTTATTTTAATAACTTTAGTACTGGCAGCTGTTTAATATACAGGGTGTAAACAACCTCATCACGAAGCCGTCAACCAAGTATTCTGTACATCAAACTAAGTAACTTTACGCAAAAAATATAGCTGGGAAACGACTTTTTTTTTTGGGGTGAAAAATCATGTTTTGTGGTAGAACTCAATGTAACGCACGGGGGGCGCAACGGGGGTCGTGGAGGTGTTCAAAGTAAAAATCTTGCATTAAAAACTTGTTTTAAAAAAAAAAGTTGTGAAAGAGTTGGAACTTTGATAATGAGACTTAATACTATGAAAACATACGTAAGCTTTAACTATCATTATGTTTGCTAACAAACTTTCTTTCAAATAGATACGATTTTATTAAAGTACCTACAATGAGATAGAATCTGAAAGCTTCGAACTTATATTGGATTCCGAAACTTTATAAGTTCTCCTACCTGTTTTAATAACCGGTGGCTATAAGATTCGGTTCAATTCCTTTACCAATGAGGGCTATCGTTTTTGAGCTCACCAGGTGGCGCCACTGTCGAGTAAGGTCTTGTCAATAATTCTATTTGATACACTAAAGTACATTGGTACTTTCAAGGTAAGGTAACAAGGTAACGTCATAAAAAGTATATTTTATTACGTAGGTATAACAACATAGTGTAAACTTCAGATACATATTTAGCCAGCATGAAACTTTTAAAAATCATTATACCTTCAAGTATTAACAAATAAGATCCTAAGTTGCTACTTAAAATCTTCAAGTCATAATTAATCAGGAATGGCTCAGTCTAGAACACAATCGTGGATATTAGTATAAATACGCGATAAAAAAGCACGCAACGCGCGAACACTGTATGACATCTGACATTTCGGAAGACCTTAGTCTACACGAGCGCCTCTAGCGGCGAATTCATGCGCGATCGCCCCCATTGGAAATAACTCCTTTTTGAAGTCAGGTAAAAACTTTGGCCCTTGGTAATCTTCACCCATCTTTAATACGCACATCATCATCGATTTCCTGCCCTTGGTCCATCTAACTTGGGTTCGGCGCAACACGTTTTCGTGTTCCATTCCCTCCTGTTTATCGCCAAGCTGTCATTCACTACCTTTTGTTTCATATCATTCGTCAAACCATCCATCTTTTCTTTGGCCTTTTTCTCCATCCATCTTTTACACATCACCGAACATTATCCCTTAAAATATAACTAAGTACCATCATTTCTGCCTACCCTGTAGGTGTAGACGATTTGGAAATGTGTATTTCTAAATAACATGCTGGAATGTGAACTGAATAGGTACTTATGTTTTTTAATTACTAGCTATGCGCACGACTTACATTTTATTTGTATATGTTACATCTCTTTGAAATCTGAACAACGATGTCTGTTACAAAGGGGATCATTGTATTATTTTTTTTTTCTGCTTTCAGATAATAATTAGCAGGTATAAATTGAAAAGGAACATTTTCTCTTGTTAATTTAGGAAAAGAGTCATGAATATTCACCATGAAAAATCGAATGTTGTTCATCATTACATGGAACGACTGCCTATCTGACCTCCACAACCTAGTTAGACTGGATAATACGATATACCTTGGTAAGACTATTTGCTATTTAACTAAATAGCGATCACTGTAATGCTAAGTTTATACGTGAACATAGTCTAAAGCAATTCTAGAACCGAACTGGAACTAACAAAACTTTGGAATCAGTATTCCAAATAATAAAAGTTAAAAAGAAATCATAAAGGCCATTCAGCAGGTTACTATTACCAGCAACACACATCACGTTGCAAAGTTAATTGTAATAGTAAGATATTTTTACATAAAGATATGGGCCTTCTCTAATATACAGGGTGTAAACGGACCTCACGAAGCCGTCAACCAAGCATTCTGTACATCAAACTAAGTAACTTTACGCAAAAAGTATTGCTAGGAAATTACTTTTTTTGGGGGTGAAAAATCACTTTTTTTGGGGGTTTTACGAACGAATGTAACACACTCAAAATATCGTGCTAATGGATGGATTCAATAGTACGAGGGAGGCGAAGATGTTTAAAGTAAAGTTCATACATTCAAACATGTATTTTAAAAAAAACTTGTGAAAAACTTGGAACTTTGACCCCCAATATCTTCCGTAACTAGAACGTTCCCAGTATGGTTTAGTCTAGAACAAAAAAATGATCGCAATGACGGGGAGAACAAGTGCCTTTCGGCTTCGTTCCGGCTCTTTTTTCACCCTTTACAATTCGATAATTTTTGCTATTTTTAACATTAAAATAAGCCAGCAGTTTTCTTTATAATTCTAAATCAGCTTACATGTGTATACGTTTTTCCTTCATTCTATTTCCAGATATTCTTTTCCACACACGAGTACATAAAAATATATATCATTATCATATTTGTACGCCGTTACTTACGGCTAAACATTCTGGGCTAAAACCATGTAACATCTTGCATGCTCTTGTATGTATACAATGTTTAAACAAATAAAGAAATCTTATCTTATCTTATCTTATCTTATCTTCTTAGTCCTGCTGCAACTCGCAAGCAAAACATCCTCAAGTTGGCTCTGTAAGCTTAATTTCCTCTCTGCCTTCAGGAAACTAACTATAATAATATCTACAAAACAGTAGAAACTTAATAAGAAAGGAACTTTCAATTTTAACATTTGATGCAGAAGGGCAAATGCGTAACGTTCACTTCTTCAATCACAAGGAAGTTGGTTATTGCTCGAAAACGTACCAAAATCACACAATGAATGTTGTTAAAATGTAAAAGTGAATAATTTTTTTTTTAAAAGGCCTATGCGAGGATTTTTTCTGTACCGTAGGTGTGCGTTTACAAACATTTGTTCCTTGCGAGAAGCGAACCCACGACACGCAGCGCAGAAGTCAATCGCTGAGCTACTGCGCCAAACGTGTCGTAAAATTACCCCGCAAATTGTTGATGCAACTTGGAAGAAACCTGTATCACACCTGTATCTAGCGATGGTCTGCGACAGGCTGAGTTGGGGTACACAAAGATTACCAGTGTATGTCTGAATCAAATACAATGAAATAAAGTATATTAAAAACCATACAAACTCTACTTAAATAGCTATCCTGTCTACTTCGCTTACAGTAGAAGGTCTATACAATGTTGCTTTAAAGTCCAGTTCAAATTACGTTCAGAGTAACACCGAAACTCGGGATGTCTACTTTATTTAAACTGTGTATTTCGCGAACAAAGAGCGTGAATGTAGTTAATTTTAGTTTTACTGACATGCAATTTAGTTTAATTCTTTTATTGCAGCTCCTTCATAGAATTGTACGAATAAAAATATTCTTTACCTTTGTCCGTTATTTTATTTAAATGGTTTTTTTTTTAACTGCCAGTGGCATGTTCTTTTTATTTGCAGAGCGCATCCACTTTGTTATTTAAAATATAATATTATCCTAGTCGATTATTTTTTTACTGTACTCGAGCCCCATGGCAACAACGAGGATTTTTTCACAGCGCTTGATTACGGCGTTAAAATCTTCTGGTGCCTTTTTTTTTCGTATGGGAAATCATCAAATGACTCCTCCCGCTCTGGGCGGAGCAGGAAGGAGTGTCAGACTTTTACTGACTAAAACTCATCCATGTTCCTTCGGTATCTCTTTCGAACAGTCCCGCAACCCCGGCAGGCATCGGCCCTTGCGGACCCCTTTCTTTTTTGCTGACTTTCTTTGAGGCGCGCGTGGAACTCGAACGCGCCGTCGACACGGCCTGTCGTCATGAGATGGACGGATGGCGAGCTAGTCCATAGCCCACCGTCCACGGGCCCGATCTTCTGGTGCCTCATGTCTAGTTTTCTTCTTTAGCTGAACCTCATCGACATCGTTCTACTGCCCTAATCCCAATTAATTTGGGGTCGCCGCAACGTGTCTTCGTCTTTCATATTTCTCTATTACTCCATTGCAGATTTCAGCAGTCCTTTCTAGCCATATAATATGAACTATTTGTTACGTTAATTGTGTATTTTATTGTGTATTTGTACCTTCCAAGCCTTATATTTAAGAACTGGATTTCTGTTCACCTAAGCGGGAACAAAAAATGACGATAAAATTAATGATATTTTGAAGACTATAGGTACATATACGTACCTCCATGTTTTAATTTTTTTTAATGTTTTTATTGTTTTTTTTATGTTTTTGTAATGAATTGAATGATATTTCATGATTTTTAATCAATTGAATGATATTTTATGATTTTTAATTAATTGAATGATTTTTTTATGATTATTAATGATTTTTTTACTGTATTTTTCTCATATTACCCATATAAAAATACAGTAAAGATATCATTGCCTGCAATAAAACACTATTTATATACATTTTTTTTGTTTTTTTTTTTGTGCATGTGTGCAAATAATTATATGACAACACGATTTATACAAAATACTGATGGAGATCCTAAAATAACTAAATAAAGAATCAAAATAAAGATCTACATCTACATAATCTACTTCGTATAGAAGATGGAAAATAACACAATCATCGGCGGAGATCATACTAGCCTAAGGGAAGAGTCCAAGCCTGACTCACAGAGTATAATTAGTAAAAACATGGTTTTCAATTACCTTGTTTACATTCAAAAAACAACCCACTGCGCAGCCGACAGTCTGTTATACACACCGCGTCAATCCGACTCAGTGTTTAATCAATCAACAGTTGTGCCTATATAAATAATCTCGTGTACACTCGGCCTTAGTAATGAACTGTGACGTGGAGTTCCGTGCGGATTGCTACGTTAGGCTAAATTACTGTTAAAGGAAAATTTGTTGAAGGAAATATCTACAATAGGCATGACGACAGTATCAAAAAATTGCAAATCTATTTAGTCCGTCAGTTAGAGTATTGAAGTATTAGTATTAGATTTTGTATTAGTATTATTGGTGTATTAGTTTAGTAGTGTTGGGTATTGTAGTGTATTGAGTTTTATTGTGTTTGAGTATTGTATTGTTTTTTTATTTTTGTAAATCAATGAATATTGACAAAGATAAAACGCATCAAAACTCGGGAGTGGGGGCTCGTGACATCAGAACTAGCTAAAAATTATACCAAGGTGTGACGTATTGAGAATTTTAAAAGCGTCATATCTTCGTCAATTTCGGTTTACGTCAAAAAGAAAAAACACCGGTCAAGTATTTTTTGATAATCTAACTGACGGACTAATTGGTTTTTTTTTTGTCGTCTCGCCTATTACGACAGATTCAGGTGCTGAGAGTGTCTTTTTTGTGCTCTTACTGTATTCATACATGCATCGGGATGGACTGTGTGAAGGATAATATGGCAAGAAAGGAGGTGTCTGATGAGATGACGACTATGTTGGGGTCGACTTCTAGTCTAACTGGATGCAGCTGAATACCAATATTTCCATGGAGCGACTGTTTATCTGAACTCCACAACCCAGTTAGTACTGAGTAATACAATACCTCTTGGTAAAACTGGTTGTCAGACTTTCGGGGCACTTCTACAAGTGCCAAACTATTTCTGCAAAATTACAAATTTTAAAAGTCGCAGAAGAATTGACTTTCAATCCATGCCAGTACCTACATAGTACGAGTATTAACACCATGGAAAATTTTTATTCACCATGAAAACTATTACTTAATACTTATTATTTTTCATCATGTCAACTTCAGAACACTTGCAAAACTTCCTGGAATCTGTCGGTTCTCAGTACGCTATGTAAAGGGTCCGCGTTCAAGTTAACTCGACGGTTATGTCAAGCACAGTTAAGCTTTGTATTCAAGCGTCCTTTCTGGCCCAGGCCGCTGGCTATTGCATTTTAAATCTGTAATTTCTTCGAAAACATTCATTTAAATTACTTGCTGTAAAGAGCCATACTGATCTGTATTAAATGCACAATGTATTTAAGAAACTTAATTGGATAAGGATTAATGCCGTATGGCTTAAAATCGCTTCGTAAATAAGCCTTTATTTCTCGTAAAAAGTTAAGGATAAAAAATGGTTATCGTGGGTTATCCCTAAGAGATAGACATATACCATCGTGGACTTTTTTGTAGTCCTTTTTAAAGTGTACAATACTGTAGTACATTATTAAGATCTAATGATTACGGCAAATTCCTCCCATCATGGGAGGAATTTGCCGTAATCTCCACGCTTGGCAGGCGGATTGGATCGCAGTGATGAAAGACTAACAGAAAACGCTGCCCATTCTCTGGTCTACGGAGGCGCAAGGTGTTCTGCCTCAGACATTAGTCGCCTTATACGACACCCGTGAGTGTAATGGGTTGGTTCTATTCTACTCTGCCGGATACCACACGGCTGAAGAGATGATGTCATTCCCATACATTTGATTAGTTTTCTACTGGCGTAAACGATTGTAGATTGTCAACTTGGCTAAGCCTGCTGCAATGACTATAAGACCGTATTACAACCGTCTATAGTAGAAAATTTCATGAATATCGACTGGGTCGCGCGCCTCCTCGCGTATGCTCGGGATTCCTCGAGGATACCCAAGACCGCGCTAGCAATGTCTGACGTGCACAATGCTCATACCACCATATCCTAGCTTTTCGGGTAGGCTCGCGTGGGTTAGAGCTTTCTCTGGATGTCGCACCGTCTCGAAACGCGTTCCTGCTTTTGGTGTGAATTGCGACCAGAGGAGGCTCACATAAATCGATTCACCTGTGACCGTGAACGCAGCCTTACACCTAAAGCGTGTCTTATTTGACCGTGACTAATGACCTGTCATCTCTTCAGTATTATATCCAAAATAACCTCCACAAGTACGACCAAATTGAAAGCCGAAGCACCTCAAATTACTTAGTGAATAAATTTAAATAAAAAACGCTGTTTTTCTCAGCTGTAAGCCGTATAATCTGCACAATCTGCAGAGTGTCACCACTTTTAGATTAATGGTTGTGTTAATTATAATAAAATGAAGTCCAGGCGGTGAGTGGCAGCAGATAAATTGTTCTCTCAACAATTTAATATGACGTGTTGGACATTTTACAAAAAGTTTTGGATAGTTTAGTTGGACTTAGTTAAAAGTATCCATAGCAAAACATGATTTAAGATATAAGTTACGTATTACGTTTTGTATGTCTGTTCGAAACCTATAGACTCTTAAACTACTGAAACGATTTTAATGAAATTTTGTATAGTTATTCTACATAGAGGCTTAAGTGGAAAAAAATGAAAAAAAATAACAAACCGGACACAGATAGTGGGTTATATATTTAACGAAATCTTTTTTTTACAAGTTATTAACGGTAGTGTGACTGTGTAGTTGCCACGTTCAAAACTAACAAGTTAGCTTAACTTAGAGTTAGCGGAAATTGAGTTAAAACTTAGGCAGTGGACAACGATACTGCTACAGAATATGAATAGAGAACGCAAAACACGCGAGCACTATATTCCAATAAAACAGAATTAAATATTCTTTTGGATATTAAACCAACTCATGTTCAATAGGAAAAATAAATGTAAAAGCAGTGACCAAAGTAAGATATAAATTTTGAGGAAAAGCAGTTCTCTACATTTTTCTTGGTACAATTCTGCAGCGACATGGCTTATTTCTTAATTGATAGCTCAATGAAAATGACAACAGGCAGCAATGTGTCTACAACGGAGGAATTTTCATCAAGTTAGGGACGTACTCGTAGAAACACTGCTTCACCACCGCCAATCACGATTACAGTGGTCACCAGATTTGTACCTTAAATCTCATATACTTACAGTTTCTTCTATAAATAGCTAATATTCGCTAGCGACAACTACCAAACATGAGGTCCGTTGTTTGATTCGTACGAGAAAGCATACCAATACTTTACCAGTGCAGCAGTGGTTTTATTTACACAATGTTCTGTTATGACAACCGGTTGAACGAAGTTTGTCGAGACATCCTCTTAACGGAATGAGCCGCTCCACTATGGAGTTGTGTAATAGGAAACATGGCATTTAACACTGTCACCAGCAAAATTTGGAAACGCAGTACACCTCTATTCTTTGGGGAGTACATATTGGGGATGTTGTAAATGTACGTGATGCATTTATAAAATTAAAATGATCCAATTAATTAACAATTTCACAGAAGTGATAATTATTAATTCCCCAGCTGTTCATTGTAATATAATATCTGAATAACAACGAGTATTGTTTTTGTTTTCCTTTCAGGGGAGAATTGAAACAGCGTGTTTACTTTATTCCGCGTTTATTTTTCTAACATTTAAACAATTTGCATTTTGTTGTTTATTTTATAAACGTTGTTATGAAGCTGTTAAGTCTGTTTGTTGTAGTTAACTGTGTGAGTTATGGTTTTTCTACAGAAATTGTCGAGGAAACCCTGATTGAATTGCTTTTTATGGCTCCCGAAAACTGATTTGAAATTGTATGCAGTAAGACGTTAGTGCTATTTTTCAATCTCTTTATATTAATTCTAAAGCGTGTAAGCTCTCACTGAGAGAATAAGAACTGAGAGTCTGTGTCTCTCAGTCCTTCCACTCTATTTACACCTTTAGGAGTTGGTTTGGATCATCCAGTATATTTGCGAAGTCAACACCGCTACGAGCCTTGCTGACTGCGACAAACTTCACGACACAGGCATCAGTTATTCTCGGATAGGTATACCCAACTCACACCGACTCGACGTACGTTACTAGAAGTCTATATTCGGAAACCTCAACTAGCACTGTAGCATGGTACGATACTGTCACAAAATTCTAAAGCAATTTTCTCATGGAATACCGATTGTGACTTTGCACGGCACGGTAGCCAATCTTAACGGAGATTAGCCATCGCGCGCGAGAGATATTATAGTGCTTAAGTGTGTCTGCAGGCATCACAGGTGCACTCTCTGTTCCTTTACTCTCATAGTCCGGGACGGCAATCCGACGCGACCGGAGAGAGATCAGGCGCAGGACCAACGGGTTAACTTGCTTTCCGAGGCACGGGGGTATCATACCACCAACTTCCAAACTCCGGGCTACTACTGAGAAATTTCTAAAAAAAACGTAATAGCACTTTTTGCCCGACCCGGGAATCAAACCCAGGACCCCAAGCTCAGAGCCGCGCTTGCGACCACGAGACCAACGGGGCAGACGAATTTCATAATAGAATGATATCGAAAAAACTATGTTCGTAACGCTAAACATATTTTATCAATACTGTACGTAGGTAGGTATCGACACCATTGGGGCGCATGAAAGGAGCGTTTAAAATATCGCGCTACGATTTCGAACGTTCGGCGCACCCTGGACAGATAGCACTCGGTAAAGCAGAGTCTAGCTGAATAATCCTTTCACTACGATGGCTCAAGCTCAAACTCGTCACTGTTTGGTAAAATCGTTTCATACAGAACGACGAACCAGAATAATGTGGCACAATGCTGTACTAACATCATCTTCTATTTCTTCTTTCTTTCTTTATCGTGTGGTTGGTGCCTAACCTGGTGACCACGCGCACACACATACACAACAACAGGCGCCGGTGACGCACACACATTACGTTGCGTGCCCGCCACAGCAAGCGAGCGCGCGATTCGCCGCTCGCGCAGCCGCACCTGTCGTCTACGTGTGGCCACACGCAGGGCTCAACCCAACCAACGTTGCTCTGTAAAATCTAACCTTCGAAAGTACTGTATTCACGTTTCTGTACAAATATTATACGACTTAGCAGCAAGTACGGTCGAACAAGCTATTTGGTTTACATTTTACAATGTAATTTGTTGGTTAGACTGTAAACCAAATAGCTAGTTCGACCGTACAAGTTTTATTAAAAATCCACACTATCTCAAACACCTGGTGTCAGACTTTTTATGCCACCCATTAGCATCTAGCTTGGCTTTACATGGCGTCGATATCTCTCAGGCAAGTGATAATTATACAATACGCACATTGATCTGAAAAATCGGAGGTGCGTGTCTTGGGTTCGAATTTGAGACCTATGCAGACTTAACAATCCAAGGGTAACACTGCACCCCACTAGACTAACACTGCTGAAAACCCACCACACTCAACCTCTACTAAAAACGATTCACACATACATATGTCAGGGACATAAAACAGAAACCCGAAAATTATAGATCCCGTCTGTTGTTTACAACAACATTATCTCCTATGAGAAAATTTAGCGGATAACGAGAACAGTATTTTATTAGGGTATCCCGTTTTATTCCACATACTGGGAAGGGTTTCAGTAAATTAATTGCCGATTACTAGGAGGCGAACATGCTCAAAACAGATGAGGTTACGAGAAAATTATATAATTGAATACCTTCCTACAGCTATCCGACGGTGAATGGTCTATTAAATTGGTGTCGTAAATAACTTATGTAGGGTGCTCAGTTATTTTTTGTTGCCTAGGTTTTCAATTTTGTTTTGATGGCAATATTATGCGTGGGTTTTGATAGTTTTGTCAAAGATTTTTTTTTTATTTACGTGACATTTAATTGATATCTTATTGGGTCAATGTAGAGAGACAGTCTTTTCATATTCTTCTATGTTTTTCGAAATCGTTTTTAGATGTTAATTACATATCATAACATCACGCCTATCATCTCCGGAGGGTTAGGCAGAGGTGTACCAATAATACACCCACATTTTGCCAGTTATGTTTATGTCTCATGTAATAGCCATCAACCGGGAACAAATTCAAACTTCACGACTTTACAATTTGTCCGACCTGGGAATCGAACCCAGGTCCTCATGCTCAGCAGTCGCGATTGCAGCCACTAGACCAACGATACAAAATCTCAGCTAATTTCAGCAAAACAATTTTACTACGCTATAAATTCTAAATCCGTGCCCATCCACTGAGCTCAACAGGGGGTAAATACTACCCAAATATTACCAAAGTGTTGAGGTAAACAATGTTTGGTCACATTGCCAAAAATCTGGGTGGATTACATTTGAAGTGCGGAACATTGCGCACAGAAATCAGTAAGCGGATTTTTATTGCGAAAAGTTTTCTCAGATTGATCCTATTTGAAGAACTGAAAAAATTAATATCAGCAGGGCACGAAGTAACAAGACTATTTTAGACTTTAAATAGAAGGTCTATTAAGAGATTCTTAATTTAAGATCTAGAACAGATCTCAAACCTTAAATTTGTGATTAATTTATTCATTCGTTCAAACATTGTTCCGTTGTGTTACTTGGAAACTTTTTAAGATTATTACAACCTTAAAAAGTTTCAGTATTTAAACAAACTGGAAAATAACTCAAAGTAATTTAAACTGTTATATTTAGTCAGCTAAACGTTTAAAAGTAAAGGATTGAATATAATATGATGTCTGAAAGCAGAACATCAAAAGAATGTCAAAATGTAAGCGCTGTCAAAATCAGCATTCTAGTAAACATTAACAAAGTTATTTTTAAATAAAATAAGGTTGTATGTAAAACCTAAAATTATTTTATTGCGTTTAAACCACATTCCTTTTTCTAAAGATAATATTCATAGTAATTAATAAACATTTTGGTATCTATACAAGGTAATTTTTTCAAGAGGGCGTAGATGACTAAACCCAAAACTAAAACTGCATCTTCAGATTTTTTACTTACTTACGTTGCTCTACTTTGCTTTAATCAACTGCTTTGCAATATAATATGATATCCTTGCTTTAGGAGTTTTCCAATTGATAATTTTCAGAGTAGCATGCCAGTCTAAGTTTATTTACAGCTTGCTCCATTATTAAGAACATAGCCAATGAAATGTTTGTAAACTATGAACCTCTATCAGCTCCTTTGGGGAACAAAGGCGTCCTGTGAAGTTTATGTCTAGGCTTACATAAATCAATTACGTAAGTACTATAAGACATTCTACAAACCATAGACTTTCCGCACATACATCAGATGACAGACAATCTTCCTCTCCGCTTAGGGCTGACATATTTATATCCTACGGGCCTATCGTAAACTGTGTTTATAGCCCGTCAAGCGAGTGAAATTATTTTACTTGTTCCAGATAAGGGTGAAATACTCCCGCGGTTCCCGGAAAACATTCCCGAGACTGTAACTTTGGATATTTTGGGAATCAAGTGAATGTTGGACCGTCGTAAAGTGCAGTGTTCTTTTATGCCTGGGGCTGGGTGGGTCAGGATCCATTTGCGCAGCTTGAATTGTGTGATAATAATGTGCTCTATTTGTGTGTACATAAAAACCTGATTTAAAATGAAGGTGTTCCGCTTAGATCTGCTTTTTGAAGAGCAGTCATGCTATTATAACCCATAATGTCCAATATAGTTCCATAACCAAAGTAACGATGCTGGATGGATTCTCTGTGGAAGGGTGATATCGCTCTGCTGAGATGACGAGTAATAGAGAAGTATGGAAGAAGAAGATATGCTGCGCCGACCACAAATAAATTTGGATAAGAGTAGGAGAATGATGATGATGATGACGAATAGTCCACATTGCGCAGTGGTAGTTAAATGCATTACAATATTTAAAAAAAAGTGTGCCGTCACGCCTGGCAGATGTGAAACATTGAAATTATTAATTTTGTACAAGTAATATGCTTTAAAAAAAGTCAATATAAAAAACAAACATATAAAATAAAATAAAAACAAAAAGACTCGATTCACAAAAAGAAAATCCTTATGCTGGGATCGAACTCAAAGTCACGAGATTGTAACCCAGCACTGTGCCCCGAGACCAGCTGGCTTGTTGTAAACCGTGGCGAGTATGTAGATCTTATTCTGCTTCAACTGGTCGGTATTGTTCGGGATTGTTCGGGCTGGGTTGACAACTTGACAGTTGGCGACGCGTCGCCACGGCATGCGTCATGCATAGATGTTTCACATCAATAAAAAGTTTATGAGTCACACAATAATTGTTTTGATTTTTTAGAATATGTCCCACCCACCTCCTTGGCTTAAATACTTTGATACATTAAAACTGTATATTAGTGTCCATACATATTAAAGTAGATTTTATTGGCATGTATTTAAATCGATATCTGTATATTCCCTTTTTTCGATGAAAATATTTCAAAGTTAAACCAAAAATACTGACTTGCACTCAAATTATGCACACTAAATAAATCAAATTCGATATACTGTTTAATGGTTTTTGCATAACTGTTTTACTGAACGAATATTAATAATTATCAATATAATATATCTAACAATTCTTTAGTTCAACAAACATATTCAAACTTTTTTAAGGAAAACTATCACTGTTTAATGGTATTTGCAGAACTGTTTTTTTTTTGTTATTTTAGAACCTGCTACGACTCCATGACGCGCGCTCGCTTCACTCGCATATTAAATAACACTCTTTGACTTCTGGCCTCCCCCGGCCTCCTTCGTCGGCCTACGGCCCGGTGCCCATGCCGCCCATAAAAGAAATTCCGTAGTAAGATTGTAATAATTTAGAGTGCAAGTTAGTATTTTTTATAAACAATTAGTTTTTTTGTTTTATAAATCATATATCCGATGTACGAACCACATTTTTGGTGTGAATTCGATAAAAAAGGTCATCTCGTTTTGTGTTATTTTTTAGTTTTTTTTTGCAGTACATGTTTAGTTAATCAATTGGTTTTTTTGCACAGCATTCATTTTTCTGGTATGCATTCAGTTATTTAGTGGAGTTTCCTAGTTTGCTGAAAAATTATACAGATGTGCATTTAAAAATATCCCGATTTTATTTGATGGACTGTTTTTTCTTTGCAATTCATAAGAACAGATAAAATCTATATACGGACACATTGAGAACGGGAAAGGTAATTAAACATTAATAGCACTATTGGAATGCAAAGCAATTAATAATTTTAGAACCTGTGATAGTTAAGGTGCTAATATAAGCTATTATAACCGGGACCTGTTAGGCTATTAGCCAGGTTTAATGGCTAGATAAATTTAACGGAGATTTCGTCGGGTCGGATATAGTAAGGAATATTTCATATCCTTTGTACCCGTTAGTTATAAGAAAATGACTAAGGGATAGTAGAGTAGAGTAGGAACTCCATTTTCCGCACTTAGATTCTCATTCCGTCCGTTGTGCGTAGGTGTCATGGCTAAGCGACAAACCAGAAAAGGGGAAAAACGGAAAGTGGGTGCTCAACCTGCCCTGACTGCGGTTCGTAGCTCCGTGCCAAAAACGAGCCAAGTTGATGAGGAGGGCTTCACTAAAGTGGAAAGGAGGAAGAAGCCCTGTTCTCGTAACTTGTGCGGTACCGCACCGAGTGGACCCAACATGCTGCTGCGTCCTGCTGTGCCTACGACCCAGCTGTACACTTGAAATCTGCATCACTCCACTACAACTAAAGAAGTGGTGCAGTTATTTGAAAGTAAAGACCAACTGGACTCTGAGGGTCGAAAGGTTGGAATCGCGCCACAACATCAACTTTAAATCATTCGTGGTACGAGTTCTAACCCACCATCTACAGACCTGCTTAAAGGGGACTTTTGGCCGAAGGGTGTCGTATATCGACGTTTCCGAGGGCGGTTACGCGACACCACGCAACGTAACACGACGCCGACAACGTTACGTGAATAGTTTTAGTTTCTGGTCTTAATTATGTATTAGTTTTTACTTTAGCATCCCGTATCGGAATAAAAAACAGAAAATTTATGATTATTCCCTATTGGCCATTCTTCGTCTTCTTCTTTCTCGTGTGGTTAGTGCCTAACCTGGTGTCAGAGTTTTTATGCCGCCTATGGGCCTCTGACTTGGATTTACATTCCGTCGAGTAATATCTCTCAGACATGCTGATTTTCTCACGATATTTTCCTTCACAGAAGCAAGTAATAATTCTATACAATACGTACATGAATCCAAAAATCAGAGGTGCGTGGGCTTGGCTTCGAACTTCTTGAAAGTCCGACGGTCACACCCATATGCTATCACTGCTTATTCATTGGCCATTACAAACAATGATTACTCGTACTCGTACCTATAATACCTATCTAAGGCTGTATGACTTCTTTTCAATCTACTTACAAGAATCTTCCACAAGAAATATCCAACGGGAAATCTTACAGTTACTTACAAATTAAAATAACCTTCAACTCGTGAGCTAGGAACGGATAATCTATCGGATATATTCGATGTACAACGTGAACTTTTCCTGTATTCAAAGAAAACGTTACAATAGCAAGCCAACTTGTAGCTGTTAACGGTAACGTTATTACATGCCTAAAAACTTAATTTGGTATAATGGAGGCTAGTCTACGTTGCTTCCTTTGAGCCCTAAAGGAATTATGTTATTATTAGGTATAAGAAAATAACTTAAGAAGTAAAAGATAATTTGGTTTCTAACTTTAGTACCTTAAGGCTGTCGTCACCTTTACAAAAATAATTTATATCTAAGAAATATATTTCATGAGTTGATTATGGTAGAAGATTGAAAATTCAAGAAGTAATTAAAATGTCGTTTTTCCAAGCATATTTAACCTCTTCCGAACCGTAATGGGAACATAATGGTTAATCAGTCTATTATGTTTCTACTGCTGGGACACAGGCCTCCTCTCATGGACTTAATAATCCTTGTCATTGTAGTGAAACACACGTAGGTTGGTTAAACACTGATTTATTAACGAACACCCTCACATACAATTATAATCTTATGCTGACCTACCGTCAACTAATAAATATAAATATACTACATCTCTTCCCTTCTTAGAAAACAATGCAAGATTTTATTTAAAATTATTAAAGAACTAACTTATAACTAACATGTTGTTTACCGAACGTACTAACTACTACTAACTAACACTACTACTACTAACTAACACTACTACTAACTAATTACATTTATACTTATTTTCTATATTTATTTCTAATGTATTGTTACCTAGTCAATTGTTATCCTTCTTAATCACGACTGTAGAAAATATTGGTCAGCATTCGTGCAGTTCTTTCCTTAGACCTTTCAATAGGAACCGCTAGTGGCGACGGTGTAGACGAATGATCGTGAATATCACCTGGACTTTGATATTCGCCACTCTCGTCGAGCAGTACCGACTGATTGTTGCTAGCTGGACTTGCCTGCGCTTGGGTTGGAACTTCAGCCTGCGCTCTCTGTCTACGTCTACGGACACCTGTCGCAGTCACCACACTTGGTGTCTTGCCACTACCTACACTGTCTGTTGGTTGTCTCGTTGACTCCCCTACTCTTTCAGTTGACCCTGCCGTACGCCTAACCAACTGACTTCGAGTACGTCGGTACCGGCTACCGCGATCGTCTTCTACAATATACGAGCGTGGTTGTGTAGTACGTGCCACTATTGTAACTAGTTTCCTGTCGCCGTTACTGGTCAAAGTTGCCTTATCACCTGATGATAGGTTTTTTAGTGTGTTCGCCGTTTTGTCGTAATTTATTTTAATTTGTTTTCGGTTTGTCATTATTTCTTTATAGTTCTGGTCGTTATCTACCTTCTCCGTTAGCAACTTAGCACTAATTGGTAACCTTGTTTTTAGACGTCTACCCATTAACATCTGTGCGGGTGAGTCTATATTGTGGCAAGGTGTTGCCCTAAAATTTAACAGTGCCAAGTTAAAATCCTGTCCTGAATCCACACACTTTTTTAATACATTTTTAACTGTCTGTACGGTTCTTTCGCTTTTACCATTTGACTGTGGGTAATGTGGCGATGCTGTCTCATGCCGTATTTCCCAATCACACATAAACTTTTTAAACTCCTGTGAGCTATAAGCCGGTCCATTATCACTCACCAGCTCCGCTGGTATTCCGTGCCGCGAGAATTGTTCTTTCATAAAAGTAATAACTTGTCTAAAGCTGACACTCGACAACTGCCCGACCTCAACATAGTTAGAAAAGTAATCGACTAAAACAATGTACTTTTTTTTTATATTCGAATGTATCTGAGGCTAGCTTGTGCCAGGGCAATGCCGGCACACTGTGCTGTAGCAGCGGTTGGCGGCGAGGGCGGGGCGCGTGCATCGCGCATGCTGCGCACGATCGCACCACACGCTCCACGTCCTCGCACATTCCTGGCCAAAACATTACTTCGCGCGCGCGCCGCTTGCATCTTTCTATTCCTAAATGTCCTTCATGGACTCGTGACAGCATGTTTTCTCGTAAAGCACGCGGAATAAACACACACTCCTCCTTGAAAACGATACCGTCAACGCAATGTAGTTGCTCGCGATAAGGCCAGAAAACATTAACACTTTCATTCACATCACGCCTATTTTTAGGCCATCCGTTCGTAATATACCTAATTAGCCATCTGCTGTCACTTGCTAGTTCTGTTTCTTTTTTAATCGCTTCCATATTTGATTGGCTGAAGAACATTCTCTAACATAAAGCAAGCTTTTACTTCAACTTCTGCTGACACTCGGTCATGCATAATTTCCTTTAAAGGAGCCCGCGATAGCGTGTCCGCTATATACATATATTTGCCAGGCGTGTATACCACCTTAAAGTCGTATCCTTGCACTCTCATCATCATTCGCTGTAACCGGGCTGGAACCGACACTAATGGCTTGTTAAATAAAAATTCTAGTGGCTTATGGTCAGTATGCACGGTGATATCTGACCTGCCATAAATATACTGCCTGAACCTCTCGACCCCAAACACAAGAGCCAGCATTTCTTTTTCTATGTGTGCATACCTGGTCTGGGTGTCGGAGAGCGTGAGCGAGGCGAACTCCACCGGGCGGCCGCTCTGCAGCAGCACGGCGCCCAGTGCGACACTGGACGCGTCCACCGACAACACTATCGGCTCACTGTCGCTATACAGTGCCAGCACCGGTGCGCTGCTAAGCTTTGCTTTTAGCCTGTGTACAGCCTCTGAATGGTGGGATTCCCATGACCATTCCGATTCCTTTTTTAACAAAGACCTAAGTACATTCACACTCTCTGAGTAGTTTTGTATAAATTTTGCCAAATAATTGACCATTCCTAAAAATCTTTCCAGAGCCTTCCTATCGGTCGGATACGGCATCTCCCTTATTGCTTTGACTTTTGAGTCGTCTGCCCGCATTCCGTTTGCATCGAACTTGTGACCTAAGTATGTAATTTCCGATACACCAAATTTACATTTGTCTCGATTAAATTTTACACCGATATCCTTTGCACGTCGCGAGAGGCACTTCAATCTTCGGTCGTGCTCATCCATAGTGCGACCCCATACTATTACGTCATCAATAAAAGATTCTACTCCTTCTAAATCTTCTAAATGCTGCCTAAGCTTAGCATGAAATACCTTTGGGGCGCAGTTTATACCGTAAGGTAAACGTAGAAATTGGTACCGACCAAACGGTGTGCTGAATGTGCAAAGGTCAGCACTCGCGTCATCTAGCTGAACCATCCAAAACCCGCAGCGAGCGTCCAGCACGCTGAATACCGTAGCACCGCGTAGTCGCGCTGCCAGCTCTGGCACTGTCGGCAACGAGTACTGCGCACGTCGCACCGCGCGATTAAGAGGTCGTGGATCTAAACAAACACGAATGCTGCCATCTTTTTTCGCGACCAAAACAATAGCATTAACCCAAGAGGTTGGATGTGTAACCTTTCTAACTACGCCTAACTGTTCCATTCTATGTATCTCATCCAAAAAATTATCCTTAAGTCCTAAAGGAGTTTTCCTAGTTGGGCAAACAACTGGCTGTACATTTTTATCCACTACGATACTATATTTTCCTGGTAATTTTCCCAGTCCTTGAAACAAATCGTGATAGTGGTCAATATTAATTGCATGAATTTGACTTATTAAACCTAATGCAATGCAACCCTCCAAACCGAGTACATTCTGACAGTTAAAATCAGCAACAACAAATGACAACACGTAACGTGTTTTATTAAATACAATCGGCACGTTTCCAATGCCTATAATTGGCAATTGGTTACCTGTAAAGGAATGTACACGCTTTGTGAATGGCTTAAGGTCTGCTTTTAATAATCCTAAGTTTAAATAGGTTTCTTTAGAGATAACATTAATCATTGATCCTGTATCTACATATTTTTAATGAAATGTTTATACCTTGGCATTTTACAACTTCTATCAATTCCATTGACGACTTACATTGTTGTTTGTCCTCTTCTAGTGTATTAACAAAAAACAATTCGTCCCCGCTATCATCACTATTTACAGTTTCTACACTGAGATTTAACACTTTGCGTATTGCTTTCTTTTGCTCACACACTCGCGAGAAGTGACCTTTCTTTTCACAAACATAACACTTGGCGTTCCGCGCCGGACAGCGCTCGCCACCGCGACACCATCCGCTACCGCACAGCTCGCAGGTGCTGCGCTGCGTGCGCGCCGGCCGCGGTCCGGCGACGCCGGCGCCGCGCCGTCCTCTAGCGCGCCGTCCGCCTCGTGCACTGCTACCGGTTTGAACTGCATTCACTTGCACACTCGCTGATACGCCATCGATGCATTGACTTTCTTCTTGGGACATCTCTGCCGCCTGGCAGATTTGTATCGCCTTTAATAATGATAAATCATCTGTGCGAAGAAGTCGATCTCTCACAGTGTTGTTGATAACACCACACACGATCCTATCTCGCAACAAGCTCTCCTGCAATTCACTGAACTCGCACTGCTGACTCAATACCCTCAATGATGTTACGTATTGGTCGATGTTTTCGCCGTCTTTTTGATTGCGTGTAAAAAATTTAAACCGCCGTACGGTGTATTTGGTTTTGTGCCGAAATACTTGTCAAACTTTTTTAATAGACAATTTATGTCGTCTTCACTTTCACCTTCATCGAACGTGAACGTTTTATATGCCTCATAACCAGCTGATCCAATGAGGTTAACCAACAAACTAGCCTGGACTTCCTTAGGCTCTTTGCTCACTCCAGATGCTTTAAGAAAAACTTCGAACATCTTCCGCCATTTGTGCCACGCGTCGGATCGCGCGGCCGGACCGCCGTCGAGCGATAATTCCACTGGAGGACGTGCGTGTTCCATTATTATTTATTAGCTTTGCTCTCACTATGTATCACGGCACTAAGATATAATAGGTTCAAGTCCGTTTTAACTGTTTTATATGTTAAAAAGGCCCACCGCTGTCACCATGTAGTGAAACACACGTAGGTTGGTTAAACACTGATTTATTAACGAACACCCTCACATACAATTATAATCTTATGCTGACCTACCGTCAACTAATAAATATAAATATACTACAGTCATCGATATTATTTTGATTCTAGGACATGCCGGTTTCCTCACGGTGAAATGTTTTCCTTCACCGTTTAACTAGAAGGTTCCCAGGTATCATTTAGAACGAAAAAAATATCGCAACGATAGGGAGAAAAAGCGCGGGCCTGTGGACTAGCTCGCCGTCCGTCCGTCTCATGACGACAGGCCGTGTCGACGGCGCGTTCGTGTTCCACGCGCGCCTCAAAGAGAGTCAGCAATAGGAAGGGGTCCGCAAGGACCGATGCCTGCCGGGGTTGCGGGACTGTTCGAAAGAGATACCGTGACCCCGGAACACAAAGGGCGATGAAGGAACATGGATGGGTTTTAGTCAGTAAAAGTCTGACACTCCCTCCTGCTCCGCCCAGAGCGGGAGAAGTCATTTGATGATTTCCCATCCGAAAAAAAAAAAGGGAGAAAAAGCGCCTTTCGGCTTCGTTAAGAGTCTTTTTACACCCTCTACCCAGACGCAGACTGTATATTTTGATTCAGAACCCTGAGTTACAAGAATTGAAACGTAAAACGTAAATAAAATAAATAAATAAATATCGCTGGACATTGCACACAGCGCCATCTAGTGCCACACTAAGCAACGAGGCTTGTGTCGTGGACACTGTGTGCTTATTACACACTACTACTACTCCACTCTTCTTCTCCTCTCTCTTCTACTTTTACTTATTACTTATTATACATACTAGGTGTAGTTTTTCTAGACATAACATCACGCCTATAATCCCGAAGTGTTAGGCAGAGGTGTACCTAATAGTACACCCACATTTGGCCAGTTAAAGTCCCATGTAATAAGAGCAAGCATATTGCCATCAACCGGGCACTGCTATACATAATATTAATTACCCTTACATCTGCTAAATTAAATCCCATCCCACAAGCTTCTAATCGAGAGCAAGTCATTACCATCTCTGAGTAACGACACGATCTATTATAAAGACATCTATTAAGTGGCCATGTAGTTATAATTACAGTTCGCTTAATGTCAGACGACTCGTATTATCATATTAAGTACCAAACCATTAACCCCAGCTCAAGCTTCATCAGGTTTAATTAATTAATTATTGTTAGCTCTCAGTTAAACACAACATAGTACATTTACATGGTATTTAGGTAATCCACAAAGTGAATGTGGAAATACAGAAAAATTGAAGCGGTTTTCGTATTCAGTTTCATCTGTAAACATACATAAATTCACGCTTTTTTCCCAATAGGGTAAGCAGAAACTACAGAAAGCCACCTACGATCCTTATATTATACTCTTTTCATTCCGTCCACGTATATAGTACGTACTTAATTTTATCTTTAATAAAGTGATGTTAGAAAACATGAAATATTAACTTGCAAAGATTTTTTTTTCCGCCAACAAAAACACATACCTAGGTACTGAAATCTATGTTTCGTGCTACAGAAATTAGGAAAAATTGGCCTCCCAAATATTATATTACCAAGCCCTTGAATGTACCTCAAAATATTTTTTTTTACCATTTTCCATGAATTTACCTCAAAAATGTTATCTATCTACGAGCGACGATACAAATATTCTCGGAAGAAGGCAGATTTCTTAACGATAATAATGCTTACAGTAGGTAAAGTAAACAAGTAACTACGCTAACATGAAACCGAATTAGTTAGTAACAATGGCAATATAAACGTAGGCCGGCCTGTGCGGCTGTTATAATTTAGCTCGGCTAAAATATAACAGCCGCACAGGTTGATCTTAAAGGTTAAGCCGCGCTTGCCTAGGTCGGTCTGTGGATGGGTGACCATCATAATATACAGTCACGGACAACCAGTCTTTCCAAGGAATATCTTATAGCCCAGTAGTTAAGTAGGTACTAACAGGGATGTAGAGGTCAGATAGGCAGTCGTTCCATGTAAAATACTGGTATTCAGCTTCATCCGGTTAGACTGGAAGCCGACCCCAACAGAGTTGGGAAAAGGGTGACGATGAATAGCTACAAACGTATTTACCTCGGTGGTTTAGTCACAATCGCTAAGGTTTGGGTTCGATTTCTTGGTCAAGCATAGTGTTATTGGGTTTTTCTATGAGAATTTATTAATTTATATATTTATTAATTTATTTATTTTGGGTTTTTTATAAGAATTTCTCAATAGCAGCCCGAGGTTTCTAAATTGTGGCTAGTACTGAGAAATTCGTGTGAAGTAGCAGGGGAATGATTGTGAATAGAATGTGGCAAGAGGTAAGTAAGCCTATTGAAATAAACAGTGATGGATTTATTCTGACCCCCTGCTGGTTCGACTCCCGGGTCGAGCGAAGTGTTATTGGGTTTTTCTATCAGGAATTTCTCAGAGGCAGCTACGGAGTCTAGATTTGTGCCCGGTTGTTGGCAATAAGCTCGGCTCCTGTTACATGACATTTAATAAAACAGGCGAAATGTATGTGTACCAAAGGTACACCCCACACCTCACCCTTCTCGAATTTAAAGGCGTGATGTTATATAATCTCTCCAACATTATCAATTACGTCACACAGCCATCCACCATCTTTATTTCCTCACAATGTTTATCCGGAAAATGGGAGACACGCACTCACTTGAGTGTGGCTTAAAATTTATAGCTACGAGTATAAAGCGCGGGTCACACTGAGAGCTGAGCTAACTTAGCTAAATTTAGCTCGTGTAGCTGCGACATCTTCTAGTGGAATACCCCTAAAACAAAAATAAAATAGTAAACAGGGAGCTAGCTAATCCGATTTTACCGCCTTCTAAACTCTGACACCCTTCTGCTTCCATTCACACACACACATTTCAAAACTTTCCTCACAGCTCATTTGTTTGACATCACGCAACAGGCCTGGCCATGAGATTAATGAAGATTACTTAACACGTACTGTATCTAAGTACTATTCCTGACAGAGACGCACAACTGTGAAACTATGCAACTACCAGTCCAACATTGAGCCAGGAACATGATCTAATCAATCCTGCCCTTAGTATAGTTCCCATTACTGGTTTAACGTTAAACTACGCTATGTTAGCTTAGCTCCCGGTGTAGCCAGCGCTTAAGACATAGAACGTCGGCGCCCGTTCATTTCAAGTTAGATGAGTTCCCAGAGAGTTCACTTTAAATAAAATTAAGTATTCATCTCGTGTGATTTAGCTAAACGCGTAAAACATTAATTTATTAACTCTTCTGTTTGTGAGGTGTATTAAGGTAGTATGTCGTTGTTGTAAATGATTACGAGTATTAGCTTAAAGATCTAGGAAAGAAAAGCTAAATATACTTAGTTTATTTAATAACTGATCATATTTAATCCGTTATGTTTAAATACCATAAATGTAAAGGGGATGATCTGTTCGGCATGAAGCAGGCACACCTCCAGATTCAGGGGTTGTATTGTATTGTATTGTATAGCGGGCTGGTGTCCGCAACTCCACGTCAAAGCGCGTATTTTGCGTACGGGTGGGAACTTTATTCGATCCACCTTGACTCCCCGAGAAAGGCCAGCAGCGCCTTGGTGTTGCTGACAATCTCGCGGAGAGTACCTGGGTTACCGAAGTACTTTGCCCTGTATGTTGCAACCACTGGGCAGTGCAGAAGCACGTGGGCTGCTGTCTCGTCTTCCTCCATGCAGGCACGGCACAGGGGGCTGTCCGTGACTCCTATGACAAAGAGGTGTTTATTAAAAGAGCCGTGTCCAGTAATGGTGGCTGTAACTGTGCGCAGCTGCGATTTGGTCAACCGAAGCACGCGTTTGGTGAGGCGGCCGTCGATAGTAGGAAGTGCTTCCTTGGCCTGCCTGCACTCGCCATGGTCTAGCCATAGCTTGTGGTGTTGTACACTAGTTCGGTTCCTTACCAGTGTGCGTAGGTATCCGAAAGGGAGTGGTACGATAGGTTCGGGTCCCACCGCTACCATGCTCGATCCCCTTCTAGCGAGTTCGTCCGCCACATCATTGCCACGGGAATCGCTGTGTCCCTTAATCCACTGAATGGTTATATTATTGAGATTACTAACCTGGTTCAGGCGTTGATGACACTCGTGTATTAACCCAGAGTTGACTGT
This sequence comes from Xestia sexstrigata, assembly GCA_941918905.2. NCBI lineage: Eukaryota > Metazoa > Arthropoda > Insecta > Lepidoptera > Noctuidae > Xestia > Xestia sexstrigata. The sequence goes on from OW799211.2 coordinate 17,091,264, forward strand.
GTGGTTGTTTAGTGCTAGCAGTACAGCCATGCTGTCTGAGAGTATACGAATTGAGTGGTCCACAACCTTCCTGGCCAAGATAGCAGATGCCGCCAGGGAAATGCCCATGCATTCTGCCTGAAATACCGTGTTGTGGGCCCCCAGAGGTTTGGCTATGTGGATGTTGAGATCCTCCGAGAAGACTCCAGCACCTGTGCCAGTACCTGTTTTAGATCCATCCGTGAAGATCCGTAGTTCCGCGGGGTTTAATCCCTCGCAGCGGTGATCCTCGTGGAGCTGGATTTTGTACTTCTTATCGAATACGAATTGTTTTGGTATCCGATCGTTTATTGCTTTCGCCAGGGGGAACTCGTTGTGGAATCCCTTCAGTACCGCGGTGTGCTGTGTTTCTTTCTTACCCCAGAGTTGAAGTGTATTAAGGCGTACAGCCGTCATCGTCGCTTCCTGCTGTATGAACAGATGAAGCGGTGGGAGTCCCAGCATGGCTTCGAGAGCTGCGGTCGGGGTAGTCCTCATGCAGCCTGTGATCGCCATGCAGGCTAGCCTTTGCATGCGTTGCAGTTTGATGGAGGCTGTAGTTAGTTTGGTGCGGGGCCACCAGACCACTGCCCCGTAAGTGATCATAGGTCGGATTACCGCGCAGTATAACCAAAGTATAATTTTAGGGGATAGGCCCCACTTCTTACCTATCATCCTCCTGCATTGCCAAAAGGTGATGCAGGCCCTGTTAATTTTATTATCTAAGTGACTACTCCAATTTAACTTACTGTCCAGGATGACTCCCAGATATTTGACCTCGTCGGCTAACTGGAGTTCTGTATCGAAAAGTTTGGGTAGGCGATAAGAGCCTAGTGTTCGTTTTTGGGTAAACATGACTAGTTCAGTTTTCGTGGGGTTCACTGAGAGATCGAACTCTCTGCACCACCGCTCAACGATGCGTAGTGCTTGTTGAGCGAGGTTGCAGATTGTCCCCGTCACTTTCCCTGAAATGAGGATAGCTAGGTCGTCGGCGTACCCTATTGTGTAGAAATGGTTCGCGTTGAGTTTTGTGATGAGATCATTTATCACCACATTCCAGAGACACTGTGGCCATTTCCCTACCCTTGGCTATTGGGTAGGGCCACCGTTTCGCTTGAAATCCAGACCAAAGAGGGCGTGTTGCCTCACGGACGCATTACCACCAGCGCCGATCGGCTCAACCCTCCAGGACTCCTTCATCCCCGCTTACGGCGCTCAACTACGCAGGTCCTAGCGCAGGTGACCAGATTTACCTACTCGACGCCAGCTGGGTTTAGTGGCGACCGAGCCCACGCCCACTCGGTCACGGAGGGTCGTGGTTAGGTTAAAATGCGCCTGGTGATTTTTGTTGCGTCTATTTCTTAGGGAAATAGACCAAAAGCAGGGCGGCAACCACGTGAAGGAGAACACACCAGACTTGCCTTGAGGATCTACACGACTGTAGCGCTCCCCCTCAAGACCCCGCCACCTTACCGCCTCTGAGGGAGGCAGTAAGGTAGGCCTGCATCTATACTACCAAGCAAAGCGCAAGCAAAGCATGTCGTTGTGCAACCGCAAAAGCATAAATACAAGCCCTCCCCAGATTCAGGGGTTACTGAGCCTGAGGTCCTGGGTTCGATTCCCAGATCAGGTAGAAATTCCTTACAAGAAAACACATCATCATCAACAGCCTATAATGTTCCCACTGCTGGGACACGGCCTCCTCTCAATGAGAGGGAATGAGCTATAATCCACCACGCGGGCCCAGTACGGATTGGTAGATGTCACAAGTCTTCGGAATTTTTGGTTCTAGGACATTCCGTAGAAAATCCAATAATACTTTATTATTAGGTTTTTCCATCAGGAATTTCTCAATAGCAGCCGCGGAGTATGCATTTGTACACGGTTGAATGAAATAGGCTCGTTCCCTATATTATATGGGACTTAAAAAATTGTGGAATGTGGGTGAACTATGAACATGCCATTGGCAGTCTTATAAGTACATTGCCATTGAGTTTCAGATAAAACTTTTCTATCCCTCATACCTATCATCTGTGTCAGCTTTTTTCTAAATCTCCATGCTTCTAGCTACACCCAGATCTGGTACAAAGAACCACTGATAGTATAAAAGACTCATGTGTCCCAGGACAGCTATCAGTCATCGTAATGGAGCCGTTTACTAAGTAATTATAGCACCCGGAGGAACTGAAGCGAGAAATCTATTATATGTAGACATTCATGTATTTTCATTATTAGGTTTCGAGAAGATAAGTAGCTTTATGGTTTGTGGTGGTTAGGGAAATCAGGAATAAGTAGAGTAAGATTATATAAGTTAGAATATTACATAAGTTAGAAGTAAGATTCATCATCATCATAATCGTCATCAGCCTATAATCTTCCCCCACTGCTGGGACACGGCCTCCTCTCAATGAGAGGGAATGGGCTATAATCCACCACGCGGGCCCAGTTTGGATTGGTAGATGTCACATGCCTTCGAATTTTTGGTTCTAGGATATGCCGGTTTCATGCCGGACATGCGCGTGTCTGGGTTCGAACCCACGACTTACTGTTCGTAAGTCAGGGCCGCCAGCACTGGGTCACCGCTGCTCCTGAAGTAGATTCGGTAAACAGATAATATACTGTACGATACAACAAATAGTATCTGTCAAGAGTAATGTGTTCGCAGCCGGTTTCATCACCTGCCTAGCATTTTCCCAACTTTGTGTGGGGTCGCCTTCCAGTCTACCCGGATGCAGCTGTGAATAATAGAATTTTACATAGTGACTGCCGATCTGACCTGCACCACCCAGTTAGTGAGACTGGTTGTCAGACGGCATGTAAAGCCAAGTCAGAGGCCCATGGGTGGCATAAAAATTCTGACACCAGGTTAGGTGCATACCACATGATAAAGAAGAAGAAGAACTGGAAGTATGAGTAAGTAAGAGTAGGATTACAGTGGCCCTTAAAAGATTAAAAACATTGTTTCTACGTGCCATAAAATAAAGAAACAACAGTTTTTGTTATAATGTTTTTACCTTTTTATTCGAGTTTTTATCCTTCAATAACATTAAAGAATCCACCATCACTAAACATCTCTTTCAATCTAAACGTACCCATCATTCAGCAGACCTGTTTTCCCGTACTCCCCCATACTTAACAAACCCCCATCCATATATGCCAACCATTTCATTTTCCAAATAGCCTTCAAACAGGATATTTGTAGCCATCACAGGGCGTGAGTTGATCTCTCGACAACAGATCAACTTGTTATAACAAAACTCAGCTTTCAGTCGATGTTATCGGGTTCTTTTCCACCCAACCCTTAGTGAAACTATAGATATTGAAATAGATACCCTTGTATTTGATGTTTTTCTTTAATGATACACGTGTTTTCTGTGTTGGTAAGGAAACCTGAAGTCAATATTTCATGAAGAAACATTTGAACATTCTCACTTAGTGTAATTAGTTAGAAAAATTTTAGAACCCCTTTATAACTTCACTACAGTAATGCAAATTAGCTTTTTTTAAAAGCATTATGTGTTCTACAGAAATATTCATTGTCACGTTTTAAACTTTAAAGTATTTTAGGAAAGATTCAAAAGGCCATTACGAGAGCGCCGAGAATAAGCATGACGACAGTATCAAAAAATTGCAAATCTATTTAGTCCGTCAGTTAGAGCGACAGTATCAAAAAATTGCAAATCTATTTAGTCCGTCAGTTAGAGTATTGGAAATTAAAGGACACGTATTTTTTGTTTTTGTATATCAATGAATATTGACAAAGATAAAATGCATCAAAACTCGGGAGTGGGGGCTCGTGACGTCAGAACTAGCTAACAATTATACCTAGGCGTGACGTATTGAGAATTTTAAAAGCGTCATAATATCTTCGTCAATTTTGATTTACGTAACAAAAGAAAAACACGGGTCAAATATTTTTTGTTAATCTAACTGACGGACTAATTCGTTTTTTTTTGTCGTCTCGCCTATTGAGATTCCGACTGCTCAATAATATTGTGCGTGGTTTTATTCCCAACACATTTATTTTTAACCTACACCTGAGATGGATCCTATTTGATGTGTAAGCTATACACACTTTAAATGGTCATTACTTTTTACGGTACGTTCCTAATGATATAATGGATAAACGTACGTACGTACGTTCCTAATGATATAAACGAATACATTACACACACATTACAATTCGTGAAAATCAGAAATATTAAAAATAAACTTCCACTTTGATTTGTTCAAACGTTTCATCAGTTTGGTTTCTCTCGCTTCTGAACATAGATTTGGTTGAATAGTGATTTATTAAGCCAAATCATAACAATATTGGCTCACAGCTCATTGGGATATGAAATCTAATCTAAATTGCAATATAAACAAGAAAAACACTATAGCTATGAAGATTACTAACATTACCTTCTACTCCATAAAATTACCGAAGAAAATTAAATAAATCCCCATACACGTGTCGTAACTTAATTTTCACGTAGGTACATCGCGGAAAGCGTCCAATCACAAGATCTCTCTTCCCCCAACAATTTGATTTGTTTACTTCAATAAAACCTGTGCTTACTCAGGAGTTAATTTACCTTCGTAAACCGTAATTTCCTATTGAGTCTTCGCACCCAAAAAAAGGGGGGACCACGGCCCAGAGTAGGGGGCAACAGCATAAAATCTTTGCACGCTGAAATAGGGGGCCAAGGGGTCATAAACATAATGTTTGTTGATTCTAATGTTCCCCTTTCCTTGTTTATTGGAATTAAGAAAGTTAAATTCAAATAGCGGCGAAGTTCCGGGAATATAAATTGGATTAGTAGCACGGCAGATAAATGTGTCAACAAGGTTATAAGAATTCATACATAACAACATACCTTGTAATCCCATAGGGCTTACGCCTAATAAGCCGGAGTACCTAATAGTACACCCATATTTCGCCAGTTTTTTTATTGGCCTATTGCCATCAACCGGGCATAGATCCAGACTCTGTGGCTGCTACTCAGAAATTCCTGATGGAAAAACTCAATAACACTGCCGTACCTGGGAATCGAAGCCAGGACCTACTGCTCAGCAGTTGAGCATGCAATATTATAGGTTCAGAAACACGAAACGCTTTGAAAGCAAGACCCTCTTGAGCAAGCCTTTTGAGTTCGTTCCCAGGTTGGGCAGTGTCAGCTAATCCAAAATTAGAATTTGTGTGTGGTAAAACCATCGATGAAGGCATCATGGGTGTGTGGCGTTATGGTTATTAATATAAACAGAAAATTTTAAATATCTTTTGTTTTCTATGAGATAGCAAGTGCTTTCTAAGGCCCAGCGTATGCGCTGGGCCTTAGAAAGCACTTGCTGGAGGCGCAGCGGAGCACATTTGAAGGCAACAATTTAATATAAACCTTAACTACCTTTTTCTTTTTTTTTTGGGGGAAATCATCAAATGACTCCTCCCGCTCTGGGCGGAGCAGGAGGGAGTGTCAGACTTTTACTGACTAAAACCCATCCATGTTCCTTCATCGCCCTTTGTGTTCCGGGGCCACGGTATCTCTTTCGAACAGTCCCGCAACCCCGGCAAGCATCGGTCCTTGCGGACCCCTTCCTATTGCTGACTCTCTTTGAGGCGCGCGTGGAACACGAACGCGCCGTCGACACGGCCTGTCGTCATGAGACGGACGGACGGCGAGCTAGCCCATAGACCACCGTCCACAGGCCCGCGCCTACGGTGGCCGGGGGCCACCACGTGGCCCCCGACGCCCCGGGCGTCTCCCGCGGCGGCCGGGACGCTGTGAGGTTCTCTCCCTCTCACGTTCCGCCACCTCCTTCTCTAGCATTACTGCTTCGCAGAAGGAGGTGACGGCGTCCCATTCCGTCTCGCTCCGGACCATGGCTTGCACCAGGGCCGGACGCGAGAGGTCGCCGCCGCCAATCGCCGCTTCGAGGACACGGCGGTGCTCCGCCCACGCGGGGCACACCTCCACCGTGTGCTCCACCGTGTCCTCCGGTCGATCCTCGCAATGGAAACACCCGGGCGTTTCCTCCCGCCCGATTCGGTGCAGGAACCTCCCGAAACAACCGTGTCCGGTGAGGACAACCTTAACTACCTTGATATACGGTCGCGCGCATGCTCTTGTAGTAGCTTGAGGACGCTCCGAGTACCGCGTGCGAATTTATTCTTATTTTGACCGTATATTAAGGTAGTTGAGGTTTATATTAAATTGTTGTCTTCAAATGCGCTGCGCTGCGCCTCCAGCGGTGTGCGCTGGGCCTAAGTGTTGTTATTGTTTGGGTTTGATTTGGTTTTGTTTCTCTTATTACAAAGTTTATATTTCTACGTGGGATTAAAGGTCTTGTGAACGGCTGTAAACACGTCGCCTGGTACCGTTTTGTAACTATTTCTAAACTGACCTTTACAATCGATGTGGGTGGTGGAATCTTACTTCTAAATGCGAAAGTTTGTGAGGATGGATGGGTGTTTGTTACTCTTTAACGCAAAAACGAATGGTCGGATTTGAATGAAGTTTGGCATACAGATAGTTTATTATCTGGATTAGCAAATAGAATACATACGAGTATAATAGCTTTTTATCCCGGCAGTACGATCCCGTGGGACAATTATCGAACGCGGCATTATCTAGTCGATATTTATAATTTAAATTCGAAAGTAACTCTGTCTATCTATTACCTTTTTACGTGTGAACTGATTTGCTTAGAATACTTTGGTCCCAGTATCAAACTGCATTACGGGTGTAGGCGCGGCAAAAGTTAGTGTCATAATAAATTTTCACAAACTAAAGGAATACGCCATAAACTTCTTTATTTGAAAGAATAGCTAACTGAAATATTTCTCTCACATTTTGTGTCACTAGAACAGTTCAGAATATATTTTAAGTTAATGTTATATATATATCACTTCGCGCTCTATAAATATGTAATATTTTTATTTTGTGAGAAAATAACGTTAGTAAATAAAAGTTTTAACATAAAAAGACATGTAGATATCTACTTGAACTGTACTTAAAAACCATTATGACAACAATTTGTTTCAACAAAATCCTAGAAAATAAGAGGTCATAGTAAAAAAACACCAAAATTCAAAGTTATGTGTGATAGAAAGCTATAAAACTTAAAAAAAAAAACCGGCCAAGTGCGTATCGGGCCACGCGCAGTGTAGGGTTCCGTAGGAGCGCGTTATCACAATATTTAATAATTTTATTATGGTAGTTGTTTTTTTTATTTTAGATTTTCTTTAAAAAAAATATATATTTAATTTTTATTAGTTTATTAGGGTTCCATACAAAAACTGAAAAAAAAGGAACCCTTATAGGATCACTCGTGCGTCTGTCTGTCTGTCTCAGATAATTTGCTCCGAATCTACTGGGCCAAATCAGGTGAAATTTGGCGGAGTAAATAAAGATTTTTTTGTAAACAAATGTTTTTTTAATTCGTTTTGATTTTATTCATGGATAAAGACGAAAATTGACCGTTCCCCCCCCCCTTTTTTTCGGATGGGAAATCATCAAATCCCGCTCTGGGCGGAGTAAGAGGGAGTGTCAGACTTTTACTGACTAAAACCCATCCATGTTCCTTCTTCGCCCTTTGTGTTATGGGGCCACGGTATTTCTTTGGAACAGTCCCGCAGCCCCGACAGGCATCGGCCCTTGCGGACCCGTTCGTTTTGCTGACTCTCTTTGAGGCGCGCGTGGAACACGAACGCGCCGTCGTCACGGCCTGTCGTCATGAGACGAAATTATCTAACCCTAACTCAACGACTAATACTGCTAAACTAATAATTATTTTAATTGCTATAATTTTCCTTTAAAATTAATTAAATGCACTATCATCATGATTTTTTCCAGATTTTTCAAGTCAGCAGTTTAACTTTTAGATGGGGGGGGGGACGCCCTACTGGAACAAAAATTTGCACTTTGCAGTTTAATATTTCGTAAATGGAGCATTAAATCGAAAAATATTAACAAAAACCCCGAACTCATTTTAAAGACTTATTCAACGTTACCTCACACGATAGGGTAGACGACGAAAAAAAAATTCATCCCATGTACCCTTATAAAAAATATTTTCCAAAATTTTATTTATTTCAAAATTACAGCTTTCTAGTACTAATAACGGTCTCTTAGCAAAACCTCGGACAGACAGACAGATAGACGGACATGACGAAACTATAAGGGTTCCTTGTCAGGACTACGGAACCTGAAAAAGTGGCCTCTTTTGTAAAAGATATCCAAAATCATTGGAAATACCACACATTGGTATAACAATACCTAACTTCCGGACCGAGCACAATCTTAACCTTAAATCAAAATAAATTGCCGAAATTAGTCCAAAAACGTTTAAAACATTAAGCATTAATTTGAAGCAAATGCCATTCTAGTGATAAGTGTAACATTAACTATCAAGCGACCCCCGGAATTGCCCGCAATTTATTTAAACATTTGAAATTAAATTACGAGGGACAATTGGGTCGGAGCTATTAAGTTAAAAGATTGTTACAAAAACATTTAAAACGGAACGTCTGGAAGATCAAGATGGAAGGTTTAGAATTACAAGAATTTCGAGAAAGTTCTATCTTTCATAAATATTATGGTTTCAAAATTGAAGCCTCGTGTAGCCATTCTAGATGGTAGGTAGGTACTTCTTTCTTTATCGTGTGGTTAATGCCAAACCTTGTGTCAGAATTTATAATTATGCCGCCCACATACCTCTAACTTAGCTTTACACGCCGTTGCGAATTATATCTCAGGTATGCTTGTTTCCTCGCAATGTTTTTCTTTTAACGTTAACGGTAAAGGAAAAGTAAAAATGTGTGGGATTAATATTATGTATGCTACCAAAACTCGAAAAAAGAAATCCTGTTTAAAGTCATCGTGGAAATACGGAACTTGAATTTAAAAATAGAACTACAACACATTGAGATTTCCACAACCGGATAGCCGGCCTCGATTACGTGACTTCATAATTTTCTGCCTAGCTTTTTTCCAACAATTTTGCAACTGAATATTATACATAGAGCCTATATGATCTCCATAGCCTAGTTAATACTAGGTAATACGATATCCCTTGGTAACACTGGTTGTCAGACTTTTGGGCCACTGATTATCAGTAACCCCTCTTTGAGATCTATAAAAGACAGCCGGGACCAACGGCTTAACGTGCTTTCCGAGACACGAAAGAAACTCGGTATGTAATGGGTCACCCATCTAGGGACCATCCTAGGTAAGCGTGGTTAAACCTGGACCCGAGTGGCTGTTATTATTTAGCCACGAGCCTCTCCACATTGCATATAGCAAAAATATTTTGGCCGTGGCATAAGCTAAATTGTATCGTTGGTTGCAAAGAAACAAAAGAAAAACTAAACTAAAGTGTAGGTCTACATTACTAGACATTACTACTTAGTTCAAGAACATTACCAAAGACTAACATTCCTAATAAATACAAGAAAGAAAAAGTTGTAAGTATCACATGAATGTTCAGAGGAGGCTGAACATTCTTATCGAAAACGCACTTGAACAAGTTGTTGTACAAAGTTATCTCATTAGGAGGAGAGTTCCATTAATTCACTAGATATAAGACCTTAACCTTCTTACGGACGCAACTAAGTAATTGATGGTGGGTGTAGGACTCGATGTGTGGTTTGTTAGTTTCTTGTGTCTTAGTTTGATGGAGGACGGTAATCACCCTAAAATATCCGATTTTCCATGATGTAGACAAAAAATGCCATCATGTGGACTCAAACTCAACACAAAATCAAAGCATTTAATACAAATGGAGGTTTTGAAGTATCAAAAACAACAGTCCCTGTTACAAGACATAATAACAGTTGTGAAAGTACTGTAGTTGCCCATTCCAAGGTTTATATCTCTATGTAGAAGAATGAGCAAGAAACTCCATGGAAACTCATTTAAAACCAAATATTGCTACAAAAACTTGAGTATATTTTTCATGTTGTGATTATACATAATTATGTGAGAACGATGTAGAAAGACGTGTACGTTTAGGCTGCGTTTCCACCAGAGAAGGGCGAGGATGCACAGCGAGGGATGTGTGAAGAACTAACCAATCACATGGCTAGAATACCTCAAGCTGTGAAAAAGAAGCGATATCATTGGTTAGTTTCACGCACATCCTACGCATCCTTAAAGCGTCCAGAGTAAAAAGATAAAAATGTTCTGTACCTGTACTACTCGCATCCAGTAGATTCCTGCGACCCTCACCGGGTCATGGGTCCACCTTGTGGGGAAGCCTTCACGCTGCGCTTTCCGCTACGTAATTCGTTGCCATGACAACTTTCCTAACAAAAACTTCGTAAGCGTAAGTACAATATTATATCTATAGCAGCCTAAAAACAAGTAATTTATTGCCAACCTGTTGAAATAGCCTACATTTTTCATCTGTTGCATCTGAATATTTGGTCGTTATCTACATTGGCATTCATATATGCCATAGACTTAAACCTGTGTTTAAAACGCGACCCTACTAAACTAAACTAAATGTATGGATCACCATCGCAACTCAGATTTAAAGGAACAAGCCAAAACGTGAAAAAAAAACATAAAATATAAGTATTTTCTTGTTCATCTGCATCCAGTAAGACTGGAAGCCGAGCCTAACGTATTTGGGAAAAGGCTAGGTGATAAGTATTTTCACATTCTTAAAACCATTTTTTATTATTTTTGTACGTGACAACATAATTCAACGTTACAGCTCCTGAAAATTTCCTTCAAAGCTTTCTATAAAGCAAAGGAGCGTTACACCCATTCATTTTGCAAGGAAAGTGGTAATTTAGCGAAATTGACGAAGTCCCACATAACACACCCGCCATCCGCGTAGACTCCAATAAATTATGTGTAAATTGTATTGTAAACACCGCCCTTGGGCCTTGAGCGATTTAATAGAATAAAATTTACATTTCGTTAAGTAAACTCGATTTGAGTGGAGTCTCCTTCGTCATTCACGTATTAAGAAGTAATATCGAGTGGGAGTGGAAGTACGTCACAGTCTCTTAAAAAAATGACGTTATTTTTGGTAAAAGAAAATGTTGCTAGATTTTACGAGAAGGTTTTTCGATTAATGAACGACTGATGAATGAGGTCATCAGTCGTTCATTCAGAACTTTTATGGAAACTAGAATCTCGAGCCGTTTGGGGTTGCAACTCTGGGGCCTATACCTACTGAATTACCATGTATATTGTGTATAAGTATGTAATTATTTACCCATACACTTTTAAATTGTCAACCATTTATATTATACCCACATTTTTGTTTTGTTTAGATGTAATTTGTTTGTTTTTTCGTTTTTTTTTTTATACTAAGTGCAATATTGCGGCAAGTGGCAAATCAATGTATTTTCTTTCTATCCAAGAACTTCTACTTCAATTCAAAAACGAGTTTGCGTAATCTGAGCCCTGAGAAATAAATAATAATAGCAAATACATTTTTAAATAAAAACATTCTGTAACTCACGTTTTCATCGTTTCATATTCATGAACATCTACCTAATGCAAAGTCTTACTTTCAATATCTACCACTACACTACTCTTTGAATATTAAAAAGGCACTTTTAAAGATTTTTGAATTAATCTAGGACGAATTAATATAGCTTTTCTTGCGATTGAAAAGTTAGATTTTTCATTACGTTTAGTCTTTCTTGTTAGAGCCTCGGGACTGTGATCTAGTAACGCCAAACGTAAACAAGTTACGACCGGTTTTCTATCAATTTCTAATGACGTTGATGCACTTTTATTTTGTTTTTTTTACAAGTCAATAAGATACTTATCCCTGAATACAATGTGAAGGCAACAGCTTTGGAATGGGTTGTAAATTATATTTTTTTCTGGAAATTGGTTTTAAAATACTTTTACACGTCACTTCATGTTATTTTTTTAAAACTATGGGGCTGGCCGGCGGCGGTGTTTTGCACCTGACTACTCTGAGAACAAACATCCGAAACAAACTCACTGTCTCTTAAGGTGGATGCTCCAGGGTAGCCCGCGAAATTCAAATTTTCTTACGTTTTTTGCAATTTGCAGGCGAGTACTAGGGTTAATGTTGATTACAATATTATTTGCGGCTGCAAGACGTATGTAGTTACAGGATTATAATCATCAAAATGGCTACCCTGGAGCATCAGCCCTAAAGTCCAAATATTGGCCTTTATCCACGTTGTATTGAATAAACACAACATCTTCGTCTTTAGCTTCACCACAAAAATTCAAGTAATAAATAGATTTTCCAGTCACCACTTGCCAGAAAAGCTATTACGGAAACTAAAAACTCTGAAAAGTCATTATAATATTAAAATATTCTTTAAAAATACAATTACGAGTACATACTGTACTTGCGTCGTAACTCAAGCGTAAACTGTAAACTACTCCCAAGTTTTAAACTTAAGTACCCACTACTTTTTGAAAGTACTTATTACTACAAAAACTTAAGTACCTACTTGAGTATTAATATTTAACTTGGTGGTATTAACTTAATATTTCAGCACACAACTTCAAATAAAAAAACTACTAGAGTTAGTACAAAGAGTTTTCAAGTTTATTTATAGTTTTAGTAGTATATAAATATATAAAACTGAGTTCAAACTTCTGATGACTTTTGAAATAAGAAACCATTAAATATACACCTTAATGTAACTTAGCATAACTTAGGTATACCTAGGAATTTTATGTTTCTGTTACTGACAGCAGACACATAATCATATATTTTTAGAAGATACATTTCTCTGTTCTGACGGAAGATCCTCCCATTTCTCGATTTTACTTAGAAATTGAAAAGGGTAAGCTTACGATTTGGTAATGTTGAGAGGATGAGAGCGAGGTGACTGAAAAGCCAAATGTGACTGGCAACAATGGGAGGCCCCCAACCTATACACCTTATTGGTGATCTGTTCTCCAGAAAGATCAGGTGCGTAGAACTCGAAACCGGCGTGCGTGTATGACTAGATGTATGAACAATCATACATCTAGTCATACACGCACGCCGGTAAATACACCTTTTGTGTTGTCTACAAAGACAACACAAAAGGTGTATTTAAGGATGTAGCGTTCCCGGGGTTGCGGGACTGTTCGAAAGAGATACCGTGGCCCCGGAACACAAAGATGAAGGAACATGGATGGGTTTTAGTCAGTAAAAGTCTGACACTCCCTCCTGCTCCGCCCAGAGCGGTAGGAGACATTTGATGATTTCAAAACTGACAAAAAAAAAGTAGCGTTCCCCGAGGCTGCGGGTCTGTTCGGGGGCTGCGGCACTGTTCGAAAGAGATACCGTGGCCCCGGAACACAAAGGGCGATGAAGGAACATGGATGGGTTTTAGTCAGTAAAAGTCTGACACTCCCTCCTGCTCCGCCCAGAGCGGGAGGATTCATTTGATGAATTCCAATCCGTAAAAAAAACAGGATGTGGCGTTATGTAGTTTCTACCTACCCCCCAAAGGGCGAATATTTATGTATGCTAATGTTATTTTTATACAATAAAACCTTGTAATAATATGAAATAAACTCTTTTCCCTATAAAATTTCTAAAATGTTTTAAAGTCTTCTCACACAACGAACAGTTAAGCCTAGCTACAAGTAATCAGAAACTGTCAAATTAAACCAAAATAAAGGATTCTGTCGGTGTCTGATTTAACACAAGACTTTCAGCGGCTGCCGTCGAAATCCTCGACGTCATAATTGGAAGGATTACTCTTATTTGAACATTATTAAAAAGGCCACCGAACTACCCTCCCACCCCACTTTAATAAATCCGTTTGCAAAACTTTTCTCGTAAATCAACAAGAGGCACAGATTATTTTTAAGTCGACCCTAACTTCGACATTTTTTTTTAATATAACAAAGTGCCGAATTTGTTAAAAAGCTTTTTGAAAGTGAAAATTTAATGTTAGTGTGTATAAGTAAATACATAACGAATGCATTAAGCCTACGTTCTTTTATTACGTTATTGCATCAAAGTTCACATAACTTGAACGTAACTTTATTATTTAGATAATGGATAAGTTTTTGTTGATCTAAACGACTTTTAGTTGTAGTTACGTAATTGGATTTTCGCTTATCTATACTTATATTATAAAGAGGAAACATTTGTTTTTTTGTTTGTTTGTATGTTTGTTACGATTTAACTCTAAAACTACTGCAAGCCACGGCTTTATTGAGTAACATAGGCTATATTTCATCCCCGTACTCTCACGGGAACGGGAACTACAGAGGTGAAACCGCATAACGTCCGCTAGTTTTTAAAAAACGTCTTATCGCGAACGTTGCGTTCTTAATTATGTCACTCGTTTTTGTACAGAATATCAAAAGGTAACCTCTGCCGGCGACACAGAGAGTTTGGGTTCGAACGCGGAATAAAATGAACGGGACAGTTTCGTGTTCGCGCGAGGGACGGTTTGGTTAGGACACGATCTTATTAATTTATCTTTTACTTTGAATCATTTCTATTAATCAATTTCTCAGCGCACGTTTCATTTTAAACAATTTTCTTTGGAACAGAAATTTCAAGACAAATTCTTTTGAATGTTACAACAATGCCAAATAGATTTTAGTGAGCATCATTTCAAATGACAAGCGGTTTGGTTGCCAGAGCAAGGTAAAAGAAAGCAAAATAAATTGAATTTACAACGTTGACAATGCCGCAATATTGTAGCTTTATATGAATATTATTCAGAAAAGAAAGGGTTTTTTGGGACTCCGTGATGTACTGGAATATTTAGATGCTAATATAGTTGTTTCTGCGACACAAATAATGTTGAATATGTCCGTTATGTTGGTGTTTTACGTAGAGATTTATGTAACTCGCAAAGAATGTGTGTAAACGCTTTACGACTTTATTTTTGCTTAAATATTCTCGCTGTATATTTTTGTTTGTGAATATTATGAGAACAAAGATACCATACCATATAATTTTGACGACCCGAATGGCGCAGCGGCACTGAGGCTGCCTTACTTTCTTAGGGTCCCGGGTTCGAATCCCGGTAGAAGCAAATGTTTGTATGATGAGCATGGACATTTTATTTTGTTTTCGAGTCATGGATGTTTATATGTATAATAAGTATGTATTTACAAACAAAAAGTATTTATGCAGTATATCAACTATCTGGTGTCCACGACACAAGCGTCGTTGCTTAGTGTGGCACTAGATGGCGATGTGTGTAATGTCCAGCGATATTTATTTATACCTCTTTTTTATGTTATCACCTCGCAGCTCATCACCGTTATTACCACCATCATAGTAGCCGGAAGGCGTCCCGTGCCGGACATAGGCCTTCCATAGGTCTTGTGCATCTCACATCCAGCGTATTCCAGAGGTCTTCACCAGGTCATCAGTCCTAATTCTGTAAGGCCTTTAAATTCAGCACCTTCCAGTACTGCATGGTCGTTGTATGAAGAACTAATTTCAATGTCAGAAAATAGGGTCCTCCGAAGTCAAATAATATTCGTAATTGTTCATGATGGATGTGGCGCTACAGTTGCCGACAAACAGCCGTTAAAAAATACATCTTAAATAACTGGTTTGTAGTGAAAATAAAAAAGGGACAGCCCAATCTCCAACCTAGGCTCATAGTTAAAATTAAACCTTGCCTACAACAAGAAAGGCAACAAAAAGCCCGCCATACCCTAAATATAAAGCAAAATCTTTCACCCACAAATACCAAGACCCTAAAATCTAAAATGTCATATTGTGCCAAAAGCCCAGTGGTTACAAAAACTGGCCCATAATTTAGAATTAGGCGGTCTACACAAGGGACTGCTTACACGTAATTGGTGCGTTAGGAAAACGTCGCTTGTCGCTAGGAGCGGCGGAAATTACGCACATTACATGTTACTTGTTGGTAGGAGGGTCCTAGGGGTATGTTTGTTTTAATCGTTGGTAGGAGACGCTGATTTTTCGTTTAACATCATCATCATCATCATTTCAGCCAAAAGACGTCCACTGCTGGATATTATGGGCCTCCCCAAAGGAGGGTTTTAGCCATAATCGCCATGCTTGGCAGGCGGGTTGGCGATCGCAGTGCGGTTGTTACAAAAGCACAGAGAACGCTGCTGCCCATTCTCTGGTAAGTCCCTTAGTCGCCTCTTACGACACCCACGGGAAGATATGGGATGGTGCTGTTCTTTACGTCCGACACCATACAGAACAACCTGAGAACAACTCTTTCGGTTTACGTGTTTTCAAATTATGATAGGTACTCGTTACAATGATCACATACCGAGTTTCCTTCATACTTAGGTACACGTAAACACTTTAAGCCGTTGGTCGCGGCTGTCATTTGTAGATCGGTGTGATCTATCAGTATTTTACATGGAACGACTGCCTATCTGACATATTCTTCACTTATTTGTATTATTTTTTCGTTTACACTTTATGTATTTATTATTTTATCCGTATCTGACCGTGGCATCACTCTGGGCCCTATCAGAATACCAGCGCTGTGACGTTTTTTTTAATGTTACAGCGCCATGCTGAGATAGGGCCTTTTGGCCTAGTACAGGACAAATTTTTTTACCCCTCGGTAATCGTTCTGTTTGTCAGACTCTCTGGCCACTGACTACCTACCTGTATCAACTGTGTACTGTAGCTTACTGAATCCTGCTGTGCTGTGTTCAAAGGTTCAAGGATATAGATATTGCCGACAGTTTAGTCAACTAAGTGATGAAGCAAAAGACCAGTTCTATGGGCCAATACCTGCAATATCCTGAATGACTGCTAAGGGAATATTATCGAGGTGGATATAGTTATTTTCTCTCTTTAGCCTACATCAACATCTTGACTCAATACTAATCCTTAACCAGTGGTTAGGAAGTTGTACAAAGCGTATATGGTATAAGTGAAGGGATATTTACTTATCCAAGATATTACAAACGTAAGATAAACGTAACTAAAAGGCTCACAAGTGTGCAAACAACGAGGGTCTGAAGTATTCCTCGTTAAACATACTTCAGGAACTTTTATGACTCTCACGAAGTACATGTGAGGTGGGGCGACACAATTTTGTGTGTATTGTGATAACGGGGTGTGAGGAGGATCATTCCGGTGCTCCTCTTGAAGGTTTTAGTGAATAAAATATTATCTGAAGGCCGTTTGTGGCCGTGTATGGAGGCCTTAGTAAGAAGGCGCTCGTAGGTAAATGAAACGTAGGTAAATTTATACGATTTTGAATTGAAAATATAACTGACCTTTAGCATTTTAGTTGAGATTTTTGCGACAAGGATAATTTTGTGCTCAGATTGTATTTATTTCGTTTTAAGACGTTATTCATTGGTGTCTAGGATAGAAGTTAGGAATGATCGTATAATAAGAACTAATAAAAATCTAAGAACCTATAAAAAAATACGTTTTAGCAAAAAAAACATACCTTACATGTTTATCACTATAAACAACGACCTATTTACTATTTTTTTTCTAACACAGTTTTTCTTTTATAATCTCGTATTAACGCTGAAACCAGCCAGTATGAAAAATGCATCTGTGGCGTAAAAAATGAACACAATTGAATGCACTTCAGAGATCGCTTTGAAGTGACAAAGGCTTCTGGCTTACTCGTATTTTATCATGCATCGAAAGCCGAGAAGTAATGAATAATAATAAAACACGAAAACATTCACGCCTAGTTTTTTAGAGACAGTATCAGTATTTCGCCAGTTTTTTTAAGTCCCAATTAATAGGGGCAAGCCATTACCATCAATTGGGAAGCAGTCTACCCAGTTGATGGTAATGGCTCAGTAGTTACTATACGTAAAATTCCTGAAGGACAAACACAATATTAATTAATATTTTAGCAGTCTGAAATCAGTTTTGTTGAGCTTATTTAATTTGTTGACTAAAAGGAATTAATGGTTGGATTGAGCTGTTTCGTATAGCTGTCAGATTATTTAACGCGCTGGGTTACAAGACAACTTATTATAAATAATTTTTTTTTTTTTACAATACAAAAACACTAGCAATACAATATTTATTTGTTTCAAAAAATTATGCAGTAAATAAACGATTAAAGAAAATACATTTGTTTACCTATTTTACCAGCTTTACTATTTTTTGTGACATATTGAACAAAGCACACTTTTTATGACCTACCTCAAAAATAATTGTGATAACTCACTTTATAGCAAAGATATTTCTGATCTCAGTATCCAACTGAATATTTTTAGAAAAATCTTAGTTCACCTCTATAATACATAGAATTCATTTGATATTCTGCTGACAGTAAAATATTAAGTCTGACAACTCACAATTAAGAATGTCAGCATCAGACAGGTTTCAGCTCTGTAAAAAATATTTTTATTCAAACCCCTTACTAAAGTAAAAAAGTTGCTACAATTTTCTGACTTTATTTTTTGATATCTATATTTTTCTAGATTTCTTCAAATTGGAATAAAAAAACTTGTTGCTATAACTAGAAGTTATTAGAAATTGGAGCGGGGACACGTCTGTTGCAGGTTTTCATTGCAATTAGAAATTTACGCTTAGAGCTTACGAAGAAACCGCAACGACTGCTGATATTATGAATTTTCCTCAAGAGTATCGAATAAGGGTTCTGTCGAAGTAGTGCGTTTCGAAGGTCTATGTTGTCGAAGTATGTTCTGTCGGACTAATGGTAGTCGAATATATGTTCTGTCAAAGCAATGAGTAGTCGAACTATTGTTATTCGAAATTGAGAACGTGTCGAAATAATTAGCTGTCGAAGTTCTGGATGACACTCGATATAAAATTATTGGCTGTTGCCCGCGACTTCGTTCGCGTGGAAATTTGAATAAATAAGTGCATGAACTATTTCATTCCAAGGCTATATCTTCAAATATAAAAATCATGAGGAAACCGTTAAGTCCTAGAACCAAATAGAACCGGCCAAGTGCGAGTTGAACTCGCGTGGAGAAGGTTCCGTACAATGCTAAAGTCTTCTAATGAGTTTACTCCATTATTTTCAATTGATAGAATTCTTATAGGTTTTCCTGTAATCTACAAGCAATGAACTATATTTTGTATTTTTTTCAAAATTTTAGGCTCAGTAGTTCCGGAGATCAAATGGGCATTGGTCAATTTTCATCTTCTTTCATGAATGAAATCAAAACTATTATTTTACAATAATAAAAAATATATATTTGAGATCACGACCCCTATCATTTGATACATAACACAGTATCGTTTGCAAAACTTTTTTTTTATTTTCCTAATTTGTCGCCCGAAAATGAACTTTATTTAAAAAAAAAAAAAATTACTTTGCACATTTGTGTTTGGGTCACCATCCATCAGGATTACACCATCCTACCAAATTTCACCGGATTTGGTCCAGTAGATGCGGAGCAAATTGGCTGTGACAGACGGACGGACAGACAGACAGTCGCACGAGTGAAAAATTGAAAAAAACAGAACCCTTATAGGATATAAGGGTTCTGTTTTTTTTCAATTTTTTGTACGGAACCCTAAAAATCGGAGACATGTGACGTCTATCAACCCACACTGGGTCCGTGTCGTAGATTACAGCTCATCGCGGAGGGGAAACCAGGTTCCCAGAAGTGACAATATTGTGAGCTCGTACCTAACGTCGTGTCTCTTCTGGGTATCTACTTATCAATGAAAATTCAACTTTTCCATTTCTAAATTCATCATCATAACGTTGTCACGCCTGTTATCATCGAAAGGTTAGGTAGAGTTGTATCTAATAGTACCTACACTCACGTTTTGCCAGTTATGTTTATTCCCATGTAATAGCGGTCGACCCTATTGCCAACAACCGGGCCCGAATCCAGACTCCGTGGCTGCTACTGAGAAATTCCTGATGGAAAAACTCAATAACACTTTGCCTGACCTGGAAATCGAACCCAAGACCTCATGCTCAGAAGTTGTGCTTTCGACCAATGGACCAACGAAGCACTTCTAAATTCATCATGCACAACTCGGTACCCGACATAGCCTCAACCAAATACCATTAAATTAACAAAATTATCACCTTCAACAATCGTAATCCGTTCCACCAAGCTACCTTCATTTGTTTATTGAGGTTATTAAGGCGATATCCCGTCGTTTCCATCAAATGAAGCCAACACAACAGAACCAATATTCACACCTTTAGAAACACAATTTTCGCAAACTACCTGTAGCTTCTAAACAAAGAACAGTGGCGGGAACCGTAAAATAATAATTCTGCCTACAAAAGCAAGTCGGTTTGATAAAGCGATAGAAATATAATCCAACTAACAGAATTTGATTACGGGCGTAATTTAATTATGAGGGGAACTCAGGAATTGGGTGAAGGTCGTTAATGAGGTTACTAAGACGTAGGGCCAGGTGTCAACGTGATGAAGAATGGAAGGCAGGTGCCGGTCGCCTTTTTATTTGTAAACTAAGATTAAATCAAGACGAGAATCAAAAAGCGAAAAACATTGGTAACTGGCAAATACTTCTGTAAATTATTAGTAAGGTATTTTATAGGCTGTTAAAAGACTTAATGAAGCCGAAAGTCTCTCCCCATCATTGCGATTATTTTTTTTCGTTTTAGACCGTACCTGGGAACCTTCTAGTTACGGAGACATGGTGGTCAAAGTTCCAACTTTTTTACAAGTTTATTTTTTAATGTAAGAACTTTACTATAAACACCTCCACGATCCCCACACTATTCAAGTCATCCATCATCACAATATTTTGAGTGCGTTACATTGAGTTTTACCGTAAAACGTGATTTTTCACGCCAAATAAAAAAAGACATTTTCCAGCAATCATTTTTGAGTAGGGTTACTTAGTTTGATGTACAGAATGCTTGGTTGACGGCTTCGTGATGAGGTTCACAGCCTGTAGGTATATATATATTTTTTTAAATTTCAATTGTCAAAGAGAATAAAATTTAAACGACGATGAGATGGTTTAACCGAATAAGTAAGACTTAGTTACACCTTAATAATCATTTTCCGTGTCTAAATTAAACGTTTCAATCCATTGAGCAATCAGAAGTATATGAAAGTTGTGCTTACCAAAAACACAGTATAAAACTTAAATTACACAAACACACTTACACTTATTTATATACTTATTTACTTATACTATTGAAAACTAAATTGTGAACACAGTTTATTTATTTGGGAAAGCAAACGTATACACATTTGGGTGTTACACAGAATTACAGCTACAGTTTGAGTAAATGTATCTCCAACGACATTTACCACCAAAAAAGTATCGGGAATGGATGATTTGTTTATGGTTCCAAATTCAAATTTTTGTTTTTTTGTAGTTGTTAGATTGGCACAACTGTTTTCCATTTTGGCGCGGAGTTTGAGTTGCATCTGTTATTTATATTAAATACAGTGCTGGTTTTAGTAATATCATATATAGTGTGTATTGCGAATTTCATAATGGACAAAAATATCGAACAAAGAGTTTGTCTTAAATTTTGCATCGCCAATGGAATTTCGTGTTCGGAGTCACTGAAAATGTTACAGAAGGCTTACTTACGGTGAATCGACTTTATCAAAAACTCGTGCTTATGAGTGGTTCAAAGCGTTCAAAAGCGGTCGAGATGTGATGGAAGATTTGCCTCGCTCTGGTAGGCCGTCAACGTCTGCAACTGAAGTTAACATCGCAAAAGTGAAGAAAATATTGACTGAAAATCCCCATTCAACTCTGAGAGATAGCCGCCGAACTTTCTGTATCTCACGAGTCGATCCGTACCATTTTAACTAATCATTTGGGTATGAAACATGTTGCTGCTCGGCTAGTCCCAAAAGATCTGAATTTTCTCCAAAAACTCAATCGCATGAAAGTCGCTGAGGACATGCTAGAACGAGTCAGTTCGGACCCCTGTTCATGAAACGCATTGTTACTGGTGACGAGACGTGGGTTTACGAGTTTGACATGCAAACTAGTCAACAAGCTTCGGAGTGGCGCCTTCCAACTGAACCGAAACCGAAAAACCACGCCAAAGTCGATCAAAAGTCAAAGTCATGTTGACTGTTTTCTTTGACTATCGCGGTGTTGTGCACTCTGAATTCTTACCGGAAGGTCTAACGGTAAATAAAAAATATTATTTGAGCGTTATGCGGCGTTTAAGAGAGCAAATTCGACGAAAAAGGCCAGATTTGTGGAAAGAAAATTCTTGGATTTTGCACCACGACAATGCGCCTTCGCACAAGGCTATCATTGTGAACGAATTTTTGACCAAACACTCAACAAATACCATCCAGCAACCACCATATTCACCAGATATGGCTCCTGCTGACTTTTTTCTTTTTCCTAAACTCAAATTACCACTTCGTGGCACCCGTTTTCAATCGATAGAAGACATAAAGGAGAATTCGCGGCGAGAACTGAACTCAATTCCGGAAGCAGCGTTTAAAAAATGTTTTGATGAATGGATTATTCGTTGGCGCAAGTGTATCGTTTCTAAAGGAATATACTTTGAAGGTGATAAAATAAATTTGGATGAATAACAGACATTTTGTGTATTATTGATCTTTTCCCGGTACTTTCTTGACAGAGTAGTATTATAAAAACAATGCGACTTGCACATAATTACAATTCAAAGCTTACAATAAAATAACGTAATGTGTTAATGTATACAAATGTGATGAGGAGGAATGAGTAAAATGTAGCGAGGAAAATGTAGTGAGGAAAATGTAGTGAGGAGTATGGAAAAAGACATGCTGCGCCGACCTCAAATAAATTGGGATAAGGGTGTTAGTTAAAATGGTACATTTTAACTAATCATTTGGGTATGAAACATGTTGCTGCTCGGCTAGTCCCAAAAGATCTGAATTTTCTCCAAAAACTCAATCGCATGAAAGTCGCTGAGGACATGCTAGAACGAGTCAGTTCGGACCCCTGTTCATGAAACGCATTGTTACTGGTGACGAGACGTGGGTTTACGAGTTTGACATGCAAACTAGTCAACAAGCTTCGGAGTGGCGCCTTCCAACTGAACCGAAACCGAAAAACCACGCCAAAGTCGATCAAAAGTCAAAGTCATGTTGACTGTTTTCTTTGACTATCGCGGTGTTGTGCACTCTGAATTCTTACCGGAAGGTCTAACGGTAAATAAAAAATATTATTTGAGCGTTATGCGGCGTTTAAGAGAGCAAATTCGACGAAAAAGGCCAGATTTGTGGAAAGAAAATTCTTGGATTTTGCACCACGACAATGCGCCTTCGCACAAGGCTATCATTGTGAACGAATTTTTGACCAAACACTCAACAAATACCATCCAGCAACCACCATATTCACCAGATATGGCTCCTGCTGACTTTTTTCTTTTTCCTAAACTCAAATTACCACTTCGTGGCACCCGTTTTCAATCGATAGAAGACATAAAGGAGAATTCGCGGCGAGAACTGAACTCAATTCCGGAAGCAGCGTTTAAAAAATGTTTTGATGAATGGATTATTCGTTGGCGCAAGTGTATCGTTTCTAAAGGAATATACTTTGAAGGTGATAAAATAAATTTGGATGAATAACAGACATTTTGTGTATTATTGATCTTTTCCCGGTACTTTCTTGACAGAGTAGTATTATAAAAACAATGCGACTTGCACATAATTACAATTCAAAGCTTACAATAAAATAACGTAATGTGTTAATGTATACAAATGTGATGAGGAGGAATGAGTAAAATGTAGCGAGGAAAATGTAGTGAGGAAAATGTAGTGAGGAGTATGGAAAAAGACATGCTGCGCCGACCTCAAATAAATTGGGATAAGGGTGTTGAGTATCAAGCTCCAGTTGTGCTGCTGGTGTTCTTGACTATTGAGCAGTATGAAGTAAAACTATTTGCTGCGATATTAAAGGACTGTATTGATAATAATAGTTTATGTAAGTGGTGACAAGGATAGCCGATATGTGCACACGTCAAAGGGCGTCGGTGAGAGAGTGGCGCGCAGAGTACGCTTACACAGATTATATAAAAATATAGATTATATTGTGCCACGAAGGCACAGATAATAAAATGCTTCCACGACGGGTGTGGTCCGATGTGACCCAGGAACAAAGGGCACGAGAATGATGATGAATATTGTTGGAAAATTAAATTGTCTATTGCCTTTTAAGTAATTTTGTTATCTGTGCCATTATATTATAAAACTTTGTACCTATATTATATGGTCCCTCTCGAATAAACTACGAATCTAAGCACACGCATTTTTTATATCAAAAATCCTCAAATTGCTCCTACACGAACAATACGCCAGAAAACACCTAATCCGAACTTATACAAATATGTTAATGTTAAACTAAACAGGCAAACAAATGAAAAAAAAATACGTGAAATGTTTCTTATTTCCATTGTCATTTACGTAATTATACATTTAGGTTTACGTTACTGATCTCTTTGTAGAACAAAGTTCAAATACTATTTAACTAGAGCTGTTCAATTAAGGCGATTAGGTATCCAACCAAACCATTGGATCCTCAGTCGTTAGCCCCTCCAGTAATTTACTTGGACAAAATGTTCCACTTTTTACTTTACTTTGTGTCGTTTTCAACTGAGCTTTGTAATCCAATTACCTATTTAGCTTGTTTTTAAAAAGGAATATAAATTAAATACTTAGAGCGAAATCGCGTTCAAAACAGTGTCATTATTCCATGGCAATGATGACAGCTCTAGAACGAAGTTCAAAGTGCTGATCACGTTCAATTTCATCCACAGATACGTAAGTATACATATCTGATGATATTTATATAGGCCTGTAACCCTTGGCATCTATGATGTATGTACGTATGGGATAATCAAAATAGGGTCAACACCAATTTTTGAAAAGTGTCTCAATTAGATTCTATATTGCTAATGAACCACTAAAAAATTCTCAAATATTTTATTCAAGCAGTGCCATTTAAATTTAGCATTTTCAAATTTCGCACGTAATTTGACGAAAACGCTGGCCGCCAGTGGACGCCATATTACTCTGTGGTCATGACGTCAGTTGGCTGTGTAAACAAATGCAGTGATATTTGAAGTTGACAGTTGACACTTATTTTACATAGCCGTATGACGTAATAGTTTAGTTTAGTTTATTTATTAATAATTGGCAAGAATTACAGGTCAGATTTGAACAAAATGTAAAATAAAAAGTAAAAACACAAATCACAGCTGAAACCTTTGAATTGAATTAAAAAATTTAGTTAGCTATTTAATGAACTAATACTAACGTTTTCCGACTGTTTTTTGCCTAAGCTATCTCAATAATATATTTTTAGTTTTTTTTCTCGACGAGCGTAATGTCATCAAACGGGCGCAAACCCAGATTCCGGTCTGCTTTCATAAAAATCCTGATGGAAAATTTGTTTTCCTGACCTTGTAAACGTACCTAGGGCCTCATGCGCAACGGTAGCGCTCGCTATTAGACCAACGAGAAGCAAATAATTTATAGTTATATAGCTATATTTTCTAGTTTTGTCAACATTTTACTGCATGTTTTCAGGTTTTATTTCATACGGTCTACACTTTTTTTGGGTGTTTAGTCTGAATGGACCGAGGAGCTCGTGGCTAAATAATAACAGCCACTCGGGTCGATCTTTAGGTTAAGCCGCGTTTGCCTAGGTTGGTCTGTGGATGGGTGACTACCCTTACATACCGAGTTTCCTCCGTGCCTCGGAAAGCACGTTAAGCTGTTGGTCCCGGCTGTCATTTGAAGATCTTTGACAGTCGTTACAGGTAGTCAGTGGCCCAAAAATCTGACAATCAGTCTTACCAAGGGGTATCGTATTACCCAGTACTTACTGAGTTGTGGAGGTCAGATAGGCAGTCGCTCCATGTAAAATATAGTATTCAGCTGCATCCGGTTAGATTGGAAGCCGACCCCAATATAGTTGGGAAAAGGCTAGGCAGATGACCGCTGTCAATTCATTTTGGTCCATTCAGACGTAGACAAAAAATGTTTACGTATTACGTACGTATATGTTTACGAACGGACCGGTGTCAAAAAAAAACAAATGAATAAACATTAATAAGTTTACAATATTTTCTGTCAACACTTTTATTCTTAAAAGTTTTTTTTTTCTCTTTTTCAGCATTGCATGTTGCACTTTGAAATGGTACAGAAAAGCTAAATTAATTGTTCTTTGTTATCTCGCAAAATACCACGATAAGACGAGATACTTGTAGCTGCTAAATGCGGTTAGCAACAGGGTATGCTTTCAAAGAAATTCTTTACGAGACTCTTTTTCAATTAGCGATTTGTAGCCACCATTAAGTGCAAAGTTAGTTGCTATAACTTTAGCAAGATGCCGTTAATCCTTGGTGGCGATAAAACTACTGGCGGGGTAGGTAAAGGTTCCTTTCCGCAAAATCGACTTTTTAATAGGTCTCAACTTCGTTCAGACTTAGATAGTTATTTAATTTGGCGCAATTCATGTTACGTGTATCTAGGAAATACGCTATTGCTAGGCTTTATTACTGACTAGCTGTTTCCCGCGATTATTATCAATATTTTTTTTATTGTATTGTATTGTATAATGTATTGTATAAGTCCGCAACTCCACGTCAAAGCGCGTATTTTGCGTAAGGGCTATAATCCACCACGCGGGCCCAGTGCGGATTGGTAGATGTCACATGTCTTCGAATTTTTGGTTCCAGAACATGCCGGTTTCCGTGAAATTATTATAAAAATATTGCTTCCCTATTAGAACCTGATTCTGTAAACAATTTCATGGCTTTTATTTTTTGCACAGAACCCTTATCTTTTTCTATATAAGATAGAGAAGATAGAGGTAGTCTAAGTTACCCATGTTATTCTAGATAAGATAGGTAGTCTAAGTTACCCCTTATAACATCAGCTATCTGCCAGTAAAAGTCCAGTCAAAATCGGTCCAGCCGTATCGGAGAATAGTTGGAACATACTTCTTTATAAGGCATGAACGCCCCTGCATCCTTAGATTAGATGGAAAACACCACCGGTAAGACTGCTTTACGGAGGGTTCTGGAACACTACACAAATATGTAGGTATCTATGTGTAGTCTCCTACAATCTTGATTGAATTACTTTTTTGAATTCTTGATTGAATTACTCTCCAATCAAAGCACAAAGATTTCATGCAATAGTTATGACAATGAGTAGCTTTTTTAATATAAGGAATAAAATAGGTGTGAGTGTCAGACAACTTGACACATGTAAGCCCCGAGGAGGTGTCCCAAAACTTCAGATCCCATCACAACATGGACAGAACAAAATAACTTAATTTAACTTTCGCCACAGCCTTCCGTGTCGAAACTCGAAATAAAATAGAACAGAAAATATCCTCGCTAACTGATTGCTTCATCAACCCAAAAAGCAAAGGAACACGAAACCCGCGAATTATTTTCTTACTTTTAAACCGAAAAGTTTTCTTATGACCCGGGAAAAATTGGCCGTGATTTAGTTCAACGGTGGCTTTTAAAGCCAAAGCAGATCTTCGGGGTAGTTGCGTAAAACATTCGCATTTACAATGCTACTTTTTTGACATAACACCATCACGCCTGTAATCCCCGAAGGGTCAGGCAGATGTGTGCCGAATAGTATACCCACATTTCACAAGCTAAGTTTAAGTCCCATGTGATGAAGGGCGCAGAGGTAGGAGAGCAGCGGTAGCCCAGTAGTGGCGGCCCCGACTTACAAACTGTAAGTTGTGGGTTCGAACCCAGACAGGTGCATTACTTTGTGTAATTTATTTCATCACCGCTGCTCTCAAAACGGTGAAGGAAAACATCGTGAGGAAACCGGCTCGACCTTTAACCAAAAAATTTGAAGACATGTGACATCTACCAACCCGCACTGGGCCCGCGTGGTGGATTATATCCCTCTCATAAATTTTTAAATTCAAATTACAGAGGAGACCTGTGTCCCAGCAGTGGGAACATAGCTGATGATGATAATAAGAGCGCTAATCCAGACTCCGTGGCTACCACTCAGAAATTCCCAAATTCCTTTGGGATTTTCTGAGTGGTAGCCACGGATCCCAATATCCCCATAACACTGCCCGACCTGGGAATCGAACCCAGGACCTCATGCTCAGCAGTTGCGCTTACGACCACAAGACCAACGAGGAAGTCAAACTGACACTTTTTTGACAGTTCGATTCTTTAATTATGTTGCTCAACAGACGATTTTTAATAACATCAAAACAATGGATTACAAATATCCTGGCAAAATCCATATTCATTGGCAAAATATTATCTTCCTAGTCTTTTCCCAGCTATGATGGGGTCGGCTTCCAGTCTAACCACTTGTGCAGAATAATACCTAACTTAAGTAGCAGTATTTTACATGTAGCGACTGCCTATAATCTGACCTCCACAACTCAGTTGACTGGGTATTAATAGAAAAGTAGTTAAATATTCGCATTGTTTACACGAAGTTACAGCGAAAATCAACAATTCCTCACAACAGAACATCACAAAATCGTTTAGTATTCGTGTACAAAACTAAAGTATAATAAAAACATAACATTAGCAGGGTGAAGGGTCAAAATAACCTCGTTAACATAAGGGAGGCAGATTCGGTCTGCGGGTAACAGATAACTTTTGATAGGTATAGTCGGGGAGCCAGTGATCCGTGCCAGTCAGAATAGGCAGGAAGCTAGTCGAGTGTGACTTGTGCCGTGAGCTCGATCCTTCATAAGCACTTGGCTATACAAAGGGACGTTTTCGCATTATTGGTAGTTTTGACTTCTAACGTTGTTAATTTGAGTTTGCTTTCAGTTCGTAACTTGTTTCTTTAAAATTTTGGATGTTTGTTTCCATTCTGTTTAGTGGAGGATATGAAGAAGTATTGAAATTTATTAAAATTTCACGTTTTGTTCCGTGCGGGGATCGAACGACACGCAGCGTAGCAGCCAATCACTCAGCCACTGCGCCAACTGTGTCGTCAGCTGATAATAGTTACTCGATATTGTTTTATATATTTTTATATCCGGATCATTCCATGAATGAGCATAAGTATAATCAGACTACAACGTGAACAACGAGAGGGACGAATTTCATAAATAAAATAGTTTGAAGTAACAAAACTGAAGCGGAATACATCAAAGCAGTCCCAAAAATATGTTATTTATAATTCCAAAACCCTAATCCACTGTCCGAAAAAGTAAATAAAAGAGGGTAAAAAGCAAGTTTCATCTGCTAGTAGAACATCACAAAGGAATCGTGAATGATGTCAACTTTCGCCTCACGAAATACGCCAAACGAAGTTTCAAACTCAATTTGCATTTGGAATAGAAAAAAAAATGACAATTGTGCTCAGGGAAAAAACGTGGAAATTGAATGAAGAACGAGATTCCGAGATAGCATATTTATTAATCGCATTTTACAATTTATTACGACATCTCAATGCCACCAGAGCGAGAAATCAAAAAATTATGGAACATAAAAGGATGGAATGGCTTATAAGAAATGAATCAAGAGAAATCATGGGAAGCCCCTTTGTGCACAATGGTGCTCGACAAAGTATAAATACATTTTTGAAGGACTAAATTAGGTCATTAGACCGTTTACAAAACACAGCCCGTAATGTATTATGAATAATAACAGAACATCGGTTTGCCAGAGGTGTACTTTCAATATTAAATATCCTTACTTATATTTATCAACGTATATAATGAAAGGAGTCATGCCATTGCAGCCGTCACATTCATTAGTATGAGTAATGATTAACAGTTTTCTAGCATTCAAAATCGATTCCACGATGAGGCGTAAAAAATAAATCATAAATACGAAAACGATTCTGTGGATCTGTTACCTTTTCATACTAACGCATGACGGTTAAACGGATTTCAATTTGATTAAAATAAATATGTCACACATGAAATTAAATAACATTAAATATGACCATGAGCTACTTAGATCATGGTAGGCTACCGGGATAAAAAGTATCCTGTATCCTAATACAGGATAGGTACACTCCCGGTTTAATGTGGGATAATTCCAGTCCTCCACGCTGGTACAGCAGAAGTTATAAATGTATAGACTGAAACAGACTGCAACTGTTTTAAAAGACTGCATATTATTACGAGTATAAATTAACCACAAGCACTGGTGTTTAACCACCATTGTTATAATTATAGAAAACAACAGTTGATTAGACGCTTATATAGGTAATTCTTTTCTTGTCGTAGGACTAGTAGTTACTAGTTAGCATGCCTAAGTATTCGTAAATGAATAGTTACGCGACGACAATGGAGCGCTTCTCTCGCAAATGAAAAACACGCTTGCAAAGTGAAAGGCATTCTTTGTACGTATGGTGGAGGTCCCATAGATAGCGGTGCGGAAACAGGAAAGAAGATTTTACGAAGCTTCATTATTTTAAAAACATGAGACTTGGCACAATTGCTTGCCCTTAAACCAGGATGTAAACTGTGAAATGTGTTAACTTTGAAACAATTAATAAGCTTTGATTTCCTCAACACGTAATTCTAAGACAACCGAGAGCAATACGCTCTTGTCTCGAAGCAAACGGAAGAATACAGAACTAATACCTATTTTCTATAGCTTCATAAGCTTCATCATGCCATTTAGTTGTGTAAGTATTTAAATATACAGCAAACAAGATGTCTTTTAAAGTCAGTCACAGCTCTGAAAGTGTCGCCAAATTTTGGGCTGATCAATTTAGATTGCCATCGATAAGCTAAGAACAAATTTGGAACATGGTGACGTTTTTCAGAAAGTTCAGGTGCGCAGTACTCGCAAGGGGCCGGGCGCGACGAAAAGACTGCGAGGATTGTGTTAGGTGGCAAATATCGTTCACCAATTTCCATGGGAAAAAGACTTAATTAGTATATGTTTGAAAATGGAAAGTGCCTCATCGCCATCACTGCGACCACAGACACAGCCGGGAACATAGATAACTCCTCGAGCTTTGTACCAAATGACAATACGAGCACTTACAATAACTACGCACTGCGTTTGTACACGCGTTTGCGGAAATGATGTATTCAAACTACGTGGAGACGCTAAGAATTTGTATGTGACAGACTTCCATAGTTCTTTATGGAGGAAGTGTTTATGTAGCTAGCATAGTACAGTAAGTTGTTGCAGAGTTACATGCTAGAATAAAAAGTTAAAGGAGACAGTATATAAAGACGGTTAATTAAACAGGATGAAGGGATATCGAGGAGCTCGTGGCTAAATAACGACAGCCACTCGGGTCGATCTTTAAGTAAATCCGTGCTTGCCTGGGTTAGTCCGTGGATGGGTGTCCATCCATTTCATACCAAGATTCCTTCATGCCTCGGAAAGCACGTTAAGCCGTTGGTCCCGGCGGTCATTTGTAGATCTATGACTGTCGTTGCAGGTACAGGTGTCAACCTAGTATCGTATTACCCAGTACTAACTGGGCTGTGGAGGTCAGATAGGCTGTCGCTCCATGTAAAACACTGCTTTTCAACTGCATCTGGTTAGACTGGAAGCCAGACTGTTGGCTAGGCAGATGATGATGAAAATGAAGGAGCATCGACGCGTCACCTGTAATCATACATTTAATTCAAGATTCTAGAAACGGATCAGCTTTTCCATACATTTTGACCGTGCAGTTATTTTTTATGAGACAGCTAGGTTCACTTGGGGATCTAAAATCAATTACTGAATCCTTGGTAAAAGGCCGTGCGTTGATGACTCTTCCACCATGTTTGAAAATTAATGGCTTCTCTCCCAAGGTAAGAAGGAAGGAACCAGAAACGGCGATACTTGAGCGAAGTCAGTTCCGACGTTGTATTTTGGGTGAATAATGATATCATAAAACTGTTGTCAAGTTTTACTAAACTCAAGCGTAAACCTTGGTAACAGCATTGAACCCTATATGTTAGGAAAAATCCTTAGCTAATGATCCTTAGATTATCTTAATTTCTTGCTAAACAAAAGGTCGGGTCAAGCGGAAAGCCGTCAAAACAATGGTATTTACAACAAAAGTGTCGCTGAAAGTAAACAAAAGATAGCAGGGGATGTTACGAGGGAAGTTTCAACTTAAACAATATCACTTAAGGGTACCTCGCGGTGTAGAGCGGAGATCAACGTTATTGGTCGAAGTTCGACAGTAAAACGGAACGGATTAGCATTTTATTTATTTTGAATCCGACGGGGTTGTCAGGGGTGAAGGGGGAGTTTACGACCTCATTTTACATTCAAGTCAGCGGACCCGTGGACGAGTTACAACATTCGTGGACTTTGTAGTAATCAAGATGGCTGTCTATCTATCTTTCTGCCTTGGCGAGGTGGGTTTTTAAAGCAGTTTATTGAACGTGGGATTGGGTATGGTTAGAGTTTACACGTAATTTTCACCATTACCTTAACATATTACATTTTTGAAGCTTTTCAGTGTACTACCTCGTTAGTCTAGTGATCTCAAGTGCGACTACTAAGCATGAAGGTCCTGGGTTCGATTCTCGGAACAGGTAAAGTTTTATTGAGATTTTCCATCAAGAATTTCTCATTAGCAGCCACGGAGTCTGGATATGAATTACTATGTGGTTTTTTGATACCTTGTTCCACTACCTTTGTACCTTTAATCCATCAGTTTTTTTTAAACAGTGATAGTCGCACTGTCAAGTCATAGGTCTCGAGTTCGAACCCAAGAGAAGCACCTCTGATTTTTCGGATTCATGTGCGTATTGTATAATCAGTCTGTTATATTCCCAGTGCTGGAACACAGACCCTTCTTCGATTCTACGAGTAAAATATACGTAAAAATATACGTTTACACAAGTCAAGGGTAAACGTACTATTTTTAAAGAAAATTCGAACTGTAACTTCCAAACACTGATAGTAATCACAGGCACAAAGCTGCCCGAGTTTACTTAATTCAAGGCCCCGAGATACGGCCGATCTAAATCTATTAATTACAAGGAACTTAAAGGGAATTGTTGTGAATATATTAAATTAACGTTTGCTGTGATAATCCAGATAGATTCCACGCTCATATTCATGGATGCATGAATTGTGTGTATAATTATGATAAGACTAGCTTATGCCCATGGCTTCTCCTGCTTGGTGTTCGGTAATCCCACAGGATCGTACTACTGCGATAAAAAGTATCCTTAGGCTTGTATCCTGAAAAAATCTAATTAGTCCGTCAGTTAGATTATCAAAAAATATTTGACACGTATTTTTTCTTTTGTTACGTAAACCAAAATTGACGAAGATACGACGCTATTAAAATTCTCAACACGTCACGCCGTGCTATAATTTTTAGTGCGTTGTGACGTTACCAGCCCCCACTCTCCGAGTTTTGATGCGTTTTATATTTGTCAATATTCATTGATTTACAAAAACAAAAAATACGTGTTCATTATTTTCCAATACTCTAACTGACGGACTAAATAGATTGGCAATCTATTGATGGTGGAAACTAGCCTATTACCTGTGTGCTAACTTTCATCCAAATCTGTTCAGTTTCTAGATTTTGTGTGAAAGTCTAACAAACGTAAGTAAACGTAGCAGAAAAGATAAATATGCATACTGTTTGACTTCCTCGATAGTACAGTCGTAGTAGGTCGCAAGCATCATCGCTGCTTTGTGGTCCTAGGTTCGATTTCCAGGTCAGGCAAAGTGTTAATAGGTTTACCATCACGATGTTGTCAGTAGCAGATCCGTGGCGCTACAGAGATATGACTGCACAAATCCAGACCACTGATAGACGGTAGATGGCAAATGGTTCGCATCCTATTATATGGGGTTTGAACATAGTTTGTGGAATGTGGGTATACCAAAAGGTACACCTCTGCCAAATCCTGCGAGTATTGTAGCGGCTCTACAAAAAGTACTAAAGCACCATCTATGACAAAAATTAGGAACTAACATCAACATTCATTTAAAATTATCAAAGCTTTTAGAAAAACCCTATATACAACAACTGTTGGGAGCCCACCAGGTAACACCCGTCTGGTCAGAGGATCATCCCGTTTCTATTGGGGATGAAGAATTTTATACCCTGTTCTTCATACAGCTGTAGGATTACAGTCGTGAGGTTAAGTAATAATTCAGATATACCCCACACTAATTAAGATTGCTTGATTTTAGATGCCAATGTATACGTTTTTACAATAAACTTCCGAGCCATATTCAAACACTAAGCCTAAATAAATTCACATCGTTTATAAAACGGAAGTTATGCTTGAAAGCCTACTATCATGTTAATCACTATCTCGAAGATAAAAAGGCTTGGGATTAAGCTGCTCCAATGAAATTTGCTCTGTGAATGTCGAAATTTCGGACTTCGCTTGTTTATTATTAATTCCTTTCTTTTACACTTACAATATACACTATACACTTTGAAATTGAATGATTTGACATGAATACTTAGTTCAGTATTTTATTATTACTTTTTTTTTTACTTTATTTTACATTATTTTATGTAACATGTATTTATTTGACATGAATATTTATTTTGTTAAGTATTTTACTTTTTTTTTATTATTATTGTGACATTAAATGTTTATTTTTATTTATTTTGTTTTGAAATTCGTTTTGTAAATTATTGTTAATTTTTATTTAATTATTGTGAATGTGAGGACCATGTGGGTAACATGTTTTATTTTTTTTTTTTTTTCCCCACGACTGTCTGGCAGTTTGAGTACTATAAGCGACCTACCCAAATGTCCTTTCTTTGGTATTGTTCGTCGTTTCGTTGAGCTCCTTGAGTTATAAGTCGAGCTACACGATAACTGACAAATGCTTGCACTGACTGGACAGGTCCACTCAAATCTGTGTGGTTCTTTCTTCAAAAGACCATCTCAGACACTAATCTGCATAGTCCTCATCTGAATTAAACAAGATTATGTCTGGACTTCAAAAGAGACCATGACCTCTGAGTTTGTTTCGGCTGTTTCTTCTCAGAGTAGTCAGGTAAGAAACACCGGCCCCATCTAAAAAAAAAAATGACGTGTAAAAGTGTTTGTAATAACCTACTTGCAAAAATAAACATCATTACATCATCATTAATATTCATAAACGCAAAACTTACATAGGTCTATGGTTATGACTAGATTAAATTTACTGTTTAGTTAACGATGAAATTCAATGAAATTCATGATCTAAGGTTGTGATCATTATACCAGACGTCTATTAATAGACCAGCGGGAGATTATACATAATAAATATTATTACTCAATTCTATAACGGGTGTATGAGGAGTTCGTGGCTAAATAAAAACAGCCGCACGATTTGTTCGAAGGTTAAGGTACACTTGCTGAGGTCGGTGCATGGATGGGTGACCATTCAATACATTTAGAAACATCTTCGTGCCGTTGTTGGTTCTGGCTGCCATTGGTAGATGTTTAACAGGCTTTACTGGTAGTCACTGACTACCATTCAAGCCAACCTACCTATACAACCACCAACACCAACCACCTATACAGCCCAAAAGCCATGAAGAACTAACTAGATGGTTATCTGACGACAGAGATTTTGTATGTGTCTGTTTTAACCTAGAAATCTATTCACGGAGTCTGTACTTTTTAAGCTAATAACAGAACTCCAAATACTTTTTCTTCTCATGTTGTTTTATTTATTTTACTTAAAGCGTAGAATGCTAACACAACAAAAAAATAATAAGACACCAAACTAGGTAACCGACGCTGTCATTACGAACACTCAAATAGTAAATAATTTACCTAAATATTATTTATATTTTTAGATACATTTCAATTAAATAATGGTAAGTAGGTATCTGTTATATTAATAAAACATGATTGTTGTTAGGTTAGGTTAGGTTAGGTTAGGTGATTTAGATCTAGAAATAGTTTTTGATGTGAATAGTTTATTTGGAACTAATGACCTGATTCTAATTCACATGGTTTTTACGACATGACAAAATACTGAGACGTCTTTATTGCTTGCAGCATTATTATATTATATTATATATTATAGCTATAGCTTGCAGTATAGCTTCTAGCCCTTGTCTCATTATCCTCTAAAGTGTGTAAAACACCTCTTAACGAAGCCGAAAGGCACTTGTTCTCCTCGTCATTTCGATCATTTTCTACACCATACCTTGGAACCTTCTAGGTACGGGGATATCGGGAGTCAAAGTTCCAACTCAAACTCAAGCTCAAACTCAAAGCATTTATTTCAATTAGACCATTATGGCACTTTTAAAAGTCAAAAATACAAAAAAAAACAAAACAAAGCTACAGTCCCAGACACAAGACATAATAACTTGAGAAAGTACTGTAGTTGCCCATTCCCTAGCGTAGATCTCTATGGAGAAGAATGGGCAAGAAACTCCATGGACACTCTTTTAAATCAAAATATTGCTACAAAATCTTGGTTACATCATTCATGTTGAGATTATAGATATATGTGAGAACGATGTAGGAAGACGTGCACATTATGAGCGTCCAGAGTAAAACATTAAGTCAACATTTTGACAAGTGTTTTTTTAAATACAAGTTTCTAATGTAAGATTTTTACTTTAAACACCTCCACGACCCCCGAACTATTCAATCCATCACACCACCATCCACACAGCAATATTTTTTGTAAAGTTACTTAGTTTGATGTACAGTATGCTTGGTTGACGGCTTCGTGATGAGGTCTTTTACACCTCGTATTCATTTGGCTTAGGCGCAGCATGTCTTCTTCTTCCATACTTCTTTCTCTATTACTCGTCATCTCATCAGACACCTCTTTTCGTGCTACATCCTTCACACGGTCCATCAATTTATTGCTTGCTTATTCAAGTTTAAAAGTAACGATTTACACATAACTTGGACATTGGTTTTAAATCTATAATTATAATAATATGGACTTATTGTATCACAAATCTTGACATTTATTGTACTTAGTTTTGTGAATGATATTTTATTATTTAATATTTGTACACAATATTTTGGTAGAGTGTTTAGAACTTTAAAAATATTAACATCATACTATGTAAAACTACATTCTTACAAATAAATAAATTCTAATTCTAATTCTAATAAATTTTTTCAAACAGACACGAAAACCGGCTTTCATTTTTTATCGTAATGTTAGTATGGATATTCAACAAAATTGTTAGGCCGTGTGGTTTGAACCTACAGATAAGTGTTTTGATGTGAATAAATTATTACCGCCGGAATAATATTATCATGAAAATTTTAGTAGGTACTTATTTGTAATGATTCTAAATAAATTATTCACATCAAAAACACAATTTCTCTATCTAGTTCAAAACCACACAGCCTAACTTTACTATAACAGATACCGTATATTAAAACTAATCTGTGTCGTTATCTTGAAAATTAGTGTAATGGCGGGCCAGTGTCGTTCCATTCCATTAATTACTAATTATCGATATCCCTACTTCTCTAGCAGCCTGAGCAATGGCTTCGTTACTGCCAAGGCGGCGCGTAATGAGTTAGCTGGAGAAATAATGTAATGAAAGAAATCTTGGGGCTGGTTTTTAGGCTTCTCGGCTGTGCCTAATCGGCAGTTACGGAAAATGAAAGCTCAGTAGAACAATTACACTTGTTATCTGTTGAAGAACTGAAACTTTCTTCAATCAATGAGATATTTCAGTCTCTAGCAATTTCCGTACCATTATTCTGATATAAAGCATTAACCTCAATCACTCACCAAGCCTTAACGCAAGTTGTGCAAACTTAGACAATGGGAAGCTAGTCAAGAAAACCAACTATCTCAGACAGTTACTGAACTCAGACTTATCTAATATTATTAACATTTCTGAGTCAGACCCGAGCTTTCACAAGATACACAGTAAGATCCGAGATGCTAACCCTAATGAAGTGACCCGAAACTTGAATTTGTACACGCTAAGACGACCGACGGGAAGGAAATTGTGCTATGTCCAAAAGATTAAATCGTCAAATCGGCATACAAGCCCACCGCGAGCCTTACTGAGTCATAAAATATTACGTTTCTGTATCGTTAACATGTCATTTGAATAAAATTGTCCCACTCGTGCTAAAATCGTACCAATCGTATGAAGTATGTAAAATTTGCGAACTCGCGTTTCTCAGTGTTATAATTTTTTTTGCAGGACCAAAACTTTTATAACGATGAGCTAACTGTATTTATCAGATCGAGTTAAAAAGAATATTACAAAAAAAAAAATGTCATAATGGTTCTGAAATACTCTCAGAAAACTATTAATCGTGCCCCGTGATGTATGTAAACAAGTTCATTCAAAGTATAATACACGAACCTATTCATATGACATTTCTTACTCCTTCTTAATGGCGACTTTCCGTCTACATAAATTTACGACACCAGTGGAAACTGGCCCTAAGACGAATGTATAGAACGATAGGACGGCTGACACTTTCTTCAAACAACACTCGAGCTAAATGAAGTTGACAATAATAGAATTTATAACTTAGTTCAAAAGAGGCTTTAAGTTGACAAGACAGACAATTTACGACATAGTCTCAGCGAAGTTAAAATTGAAAACAGGTTGAGTAATGTATGGTCTCTCCCGTTTGCCTAGTTTGCTTCAATTTGAAATAACAATATCATTAATTCCGGATAAGGTTGTTGTGCGCAAAAAAAAATACTGTGACCTAAGAACTGAGGGAAAAACGATCATTACGATTAAATTAAACTGTTAATTAATTCTGTCTTAGCCATTTTGCTACCGACCCCTCATCATATCAAATATGTAGGAAAAATGTAGACAGAGTGACCTTTGCACTGCAACCGACAACGCTCGTGGAAGTGACAAACTTTCGGGGTAGTCTTTCGTGTCAACGAAACTAAGAACGAAAAGAAAATAAAAGAAAGAAAGAATATTTTTGAAAACACATTGTTTTATTAACATACCAAAGCATAATCGATTCTAATTAACGGTAAAATCTTCATCACACGTGATTGAACTGTTCGTTTATCGTTCATTCATCGTTCAATACAAAAGAAGAAAGACCGGCGGCGGTATGTGGAAACACATCAATAAAGGGGGTATTTAGTAGCACCCACTCACATTCACCATTCATTGGAGCATTATAAGGACTCGTCATTGTATTATTCGTATCGTTGCGTTCAGGTGTAACTGATTCTAGTAACGAAGAAGGAACGAAATATAATTTCTACATAGGGATATTAAATGCTATACAAGTATTCGTTGCGCTATGGAGTTACCAGAAATAATCCTCAACGGCTAGAGTTGTGATGTTCTGATTCTGTGCAGAGATTACAAGTAATTGATTAGTCGATACTGCGTTCTCACAAACGGCTGCCAAGCTGAAACAAAACTGGGCTGGCCACATCTGTCGCATGCCGGAGGAGCTATGGGCTAAAGTAACCACACAATGCGTCCCAAAGAGCAGCAAACGGCAACGCGGCAGGCCCAGAAAGAGATGATGAGATGAACTCGACTCTTTTCACAAGGATTGGCAAATAACAGCACTGGATAGAGATAAGTCGAAGGAGGGAAGGGAGGCCTTTGCCCTGCAGTGGGATACAAATGGCTGATAATAATATCTTATCTACAAAATATTGCAGACCAATATTTTGGTTTTTCCATATAACTTCACTAGCATATTCAACGCTTTCACCATAATACCTACAGCACAAAATACTAGTTTTATACCGACGGCACGTTATTCACACCACAGCCTTAGTTCGCCGACACAATAAAGTGATTATTTACCAGTTGCTGAGCGCAACAATGTCCGCCTCGACATGCGGACACAAAGGTCCTGTCTATCTATCCGTATCGTCATTTATCATCGGTATTGATAGCCTTGATAGTCGACGTCTATACCCGGGTGACAGTGTAATGATAAGCAGTAGAGCAATTAGGCCTTTGAGAGAAATTGCCTTTAAACTTTTTGTAACGTTTTGTCTTTCTGGCAATGTCTGGAAACGCTGATATTTCGCCGGATTGAAGGTAAAAGCGCGCAAGGCAGCGCACATCAGACACGATCAACTTTCGAGGCAGCCTAGACAGTGTAGCAGTGTGAACCACGAGTGGTTCACACTGCACGAGACCGCATAGCTTGGAGACGTCTCGCAACCCTCAGCAGTGAGGGAACGACGAATATGAAGAAAAATGTTTCACTAACAAATTAAACATAACAAATTGTCTCGATACGACAACCCTGACTTGCGACTAACCTGTTACTTGGAAAAAAGTCGTGAGGAAAGTATTGAGTATGAATGCGGATGGCAAGGAAAGTAGGGCAAGACCATAGGAAACGATGTAACGACTGTGTGAGAGATGAGCTAGAGATGGTGACTAATGAGTAGTCAGATGACGACTAGTATCAGGGAAGCGGACATGGCCGACCCCAAATAAATTAGAATGTGGGCACAAGAATAATGATGATAAATGAACCAGTTTTCTGAAGCATGAATAAAAAATAATGTTAACGCTTTGCATGTGTGTGCGCGATCCAATTCCAACCATTTGTTCTGAGTTGAAATACTGTATGTTATAACCAATATGTGCACTGTGCCCGGGTAGAGCATGAATTTGCCTGTTTACAGAATTCAATGTTGTTGCTGAACGAAGGCGGGAGTAAATGGTTTAGATGGAGTTTTGTGTTCAATGCAAAGTTGTAACATCATTGCTGGTGAATGGGGTTTTTGTTTTCAGTGTTTCTAATTACATTCCTATTTAGGCATGGCGTTTGAAACCGAGTATGTCCATCAAATCATGCAGAACCTGACTGAAACTGTACATTAATAATGATAAAATATAAGGTAAACGTTTACAGTTTTTCTTAAATCTATGTCAAGTTCACCCATGCTTTAAACATTAAATTACTGGTGATGTGTGTTTCCAGCTCTTCAATAGTATCTTAAAGAAATTGGAGAACGCATATGCTTGTCATGGGGACAGTTAAGACAACTATCAAAAAATTAGTTTATAACCGACGTTTAATAAACTTTTACCCACCATTAAAAACGCTAATATCTACATACTACGCTATAAATTCATATTGCACATCCGACATTTTACATACAAAGTAATTTATTATCACATGTACCTAATGTAACGTCTAGTAATATGCAACGCTTGTTCCTAAGCTGCGTTCGCGGTGATGTTTAGAAATATGTAAACAAATAAGTGTTTTTGGAAAATTCACTTTGAAACCCACACTTAAAGTTCAATTTTCATTACTAATTCGAATATATTTATGACTTTTCTACTGTACTCGTCATTTTGAATTATTGTGTTAATTACATTGCACCAGGTACGTAACATAACATCACGCGTTTGATTTCCAAAGGATTAGTCATAGCACGTAACGTAATAGCACGACTCCCTCATTTTGCCAGTTATGTTTAAGTCTCAAGTAACAGGGGCGCGTCTATTGCCATCAACCGAGCACAAATCCAGACTCTATTTATTTATTAATATAGGTTCACCAACAGCTTCTGTGTACAGCATTTAGGTATACAGTCTTGGACTTACACAGTCGCCAATTACAGGTTAACCAGCATTCACAAAAATAAGTGTTAGCTTAAGAGAAATTAAATACAGCAAATGGAAACAAGGATTTAAATAGACTTTACATCCTACAGCCCGGGGTAGGGAGCGTAATTTATGTTCAATACTGAGACTGGAGACAGTGCGCCACTTCTTGTGATAACTTTATTACTTGAGACGGAAGATAAATACGACTTTCAAGTTGAATGAAATCTGAAGTGGTAGAAATCACGTGCATTTTCAACAAAAAAAGGGCAGGTCTTTATAGCCTGCAAGGTAAGATTTTCTACATGTGGTATGGGTAAAATCGAAATGTATTTCCCCCACGATAATAAATTGTCTTCAACTAACACTAACGGTTGGTATGGTAAAGCTAATGTACTGATAGCTGTTCTGCCCCCCTAGCCAAGTTACAAACGTTTCGTATCGATTCTCTTTCTACAATCGTAAACGCCTCGGCGTAAGCGATTGTAGAAAGCGTTAAATTGGTAGCCAAGTTGACACGACTGAGTCGATCGCTCGTTCTCTAATGTCTGTAGAAAAAACCTATACTTTAGTTTAGTCTATGATGAGCGTTCCTACCAAAGAGTATAGCGATCAACATTGTAGAAACGATAACATTCTATTCTATCATTTTGAACGATGTAAACTTGACTACGGATTTTTTATTCGTTTGTGTTTATCATGTGATTTAACGTTGAGATGAATAGCGTTAACGATTGTAGATCGTCAACTTGGCTAAGCCTGCTGAGAAGCCTCTCTTTGCTTGTGCCTAGCTCCACGTTCTTGGTCCAGCCTCATCCAGGATATTCCCGCGATGGCAACAATGTTGTCTGCCCATCTCGTCACCGGCTGACCAACCATTCACATCTCTTCTCATCTCGTCACAGCTTTACTCCACCTTGCTAGGTCTGTGCCCTGCCCACCTCCATTTGAGTTCCATAACGCGATTTCTAATATCCGTCACCTTTGTACGTCTTCAGATTTAGAAGTTTGGAACTCGGCCTAGTAGTTTTATGTCGAGCATGGACATAAAACTACTATAGACAGCCTCTCAAAAACTCTACCTATATTTAATTATTTACCACAACTCTTACCCACTCTATTCATAACTTTAACCAATCTCGTTAATTTTACATTATATTGTTTCTCTATAATATTTATTATTGTGTTTAATAAAGAAGATTAATTGAGAACCTTTTCCTTTCCGTACAAAATCAGCCAATTTCCGTAAACCCAAGATATTGCAATAAGTGACAGAAATATAGCAATATCCTCTATAAATCGTAATGTAGCGAGCTATTGGGGAGCCCTATGTCCTATGGACATTATAGAAAAATAATGGTTTTCCCTCGAGGTCGTTCTGAATTCAACGCCATCTATATTAAAACCTTTGTACTAGTTAGGTACTCCTTAAGTACTGAAATGATCAACCACTATCGTGAAAAACCTGGAAATAGTCAGAGTAGATATTGATTGCTGGTAAGTGGCGCCATCTACTCACTATAATACAAACTTCATAAGTAGAACAAACTGAGTGTTGGATCCGGTACAGAGATATTCACATAGATGTCTCTTAATTTAAATTCGTAAACATTAAACCTTTTTGGTAACATAAAATAAATTTATAACGTTTTTGATACATTTTCTGAAAACTTACAAATTACCAAGAAAAGTTGGTACAGATGAGATAATAGTCTATCTGAAAAAACAAAAACACAAACAAGTACTGTGTTATAACTTTTTGTATATTTTTATATTCCTATAAGTAATACTTTGATGGTTAACTTGAGATGGTAATCCACTAGTGGTCCTAGCCTTGATAACCTATGCCATGTACCTACAAGGTGTAAACGAACCCTTCACGAAGCCATCAACCATGACATTCTGTTTTTTTTTTTTTTGAGAAAAACAATATCTCGTAACTAGAAGGTTCCCATGTATGTTCCAGAACAAAAAAAAATCGCAATGACGGGAAGCACAAGTGCATTTTGGCTTCGTTAACGATATTTTTTGGCCAGTGATCGCACAGGATAGAGAGGTGTGGAAGGAGAAAAAGGAAGCCTTTGCCCATGTAGGCTAACAAAAAAAAAAGGGTTTTTTCACACTCATACTATCCAAGAAGATACCTAAGAAGTCAGTTCTACTACAGCAAACTTACCTCAGCCTAGTTAGTTTATATGCCAGAATGAGCAAAATTATTGACTCAGGCTTTCTTTATGAACTAGCTTGGTCCACACGATGTTAAGTTGTTAATGTGGTTTGATGAATCTGTCTGAATTGATATACTTAGATACGACATAATCCTCCTCTCTGCAAGACCACGACGTGGGCCTATTGCGGGTAGGGAGATGTTACTCGTCGTCGAGATCTTCAACTCTAGGTCATACCTAGGTAGGTGGTGCAGTTGCACCACGCGCTGTTTTCATGACTTGGGGGCCGTGGTGATAAAATAAAGTAAATTTACCGTCTCAGTTCGAACATACGACCTACAACTCATAAAGAGGATGCGATTTTTTTAAGGGTAACAACATTTTTTTTAAATAAAACGTTTAAAATATTTGAACTTCCACCTTTAGTCACGGCCGTCTCACTCTCAACACATACCTTGCTGACTTGCTAATCTTAATTTAACCACAAGTTGAGGAAGGTTCCTGAAAAACCAATCAATACTAATTAGCTAACAGATTCTCAGACTCATGTCAGAAACTTTTTGATTGGGTGTTATCCTTATAAAATATTAAGTTAGTCTCGTAGGTGCAGTGGTCGCAAGCGTAACTATTGAGCATGAAGGTCTTGAGTATGATTCCCAGGTTGGGCAAAGTGTTATTGATTTTTTCCATCAGGAATTCATTATCAGCAGTCACGGAGTCTAGATTTGTGCCCAGTTCATGAA
The DNA here is from genome assembly GCA_941918905.2 of Xestia sexstrigata. Lineage (NCBI taxonomy): Eukaryota > Metazoa > Arthropoda > Insecta > Lepidoptera > Noctuidae > Xestia > Xestia sexstrigata. The sequence goes on from OW799211.2 coordinate 17,135,484, forward strand.
AATAGGCTCACCCCCTATTACATGGGATTTAAAGTATTCCGCGATATGGTGGGTGTTTTATTAGGCTCTACCTAACCTTTCGGGGATTACAAGCGTGATACTAAATTAGAATAATATTTAGTCAGTCAACACCAAAGCTAAGGTAAAAACAGCAATTTATTGTTAGGCTCGCCCCGACACGTGAAAAGAATTGCGTACCTATAAACTTCAACAGCAGCGCCCATGTTGTGACCAGTCGTATTGCAAAACACTTAATACTTCCCCCCTAAGGAAACACGGGTGATAAATAAATTAAAAAACAGCCCAAGTGCGAGTCAGACGCGCACGAAGGGTTCCGTACCATTATCTATACCACACCCTTTTTTTGTTTTTTTTTTTTTTTTTTCGGATGGGAAATCATCAAATGACTTCTCCCGCTCTGGGCGGAGCAGGAGGGAGTGTCAGACTTTTACTGACTAAAACCCATCCATGTTCCTTCATCGCCCTTTGTGTTCCGGGGCCACGGTATCTCTTTCGAATAGTCCCGCAACCCCGGCAGGCATCGGTCCTTGCGGACCCCTTCCTTTTTGCTGACTCTCTTTGAGGCGCGCGTGGAACACGAACGCGCCGTCGACACGGCCTGTCGTCATGAGACGGACGGACGGCGAGCTAGCCCATAGCCCACCGTCCACAGGCCCGCGCCTACGATGGCCGGGGGCCACGTGGTGGCCCCCGACGCCCGGGGCGTCTCCCGCGGCGGCCGGGACGCTGTGAGGTTCTCTCCCTCTCACGTTCCGCCACCTCCTTCTCTAGCATTACTGCTTCGCAGAAGGAGGTGACGGCGTCCCATTCCGTCTCGATCTATACCACACCCTTTACACCCGGAAAAATAAAGTTGCAAATATCAAAAAAAAAGTTAATGGAGGGGATTTTTCGGAGTCTATGGAAGCTAGGAAAAATGCAAAAAAAAATCCTGAATTTTCAGTTGTCCTGAAAAGGTGCCCTCACGATCCTGACACTTAGGTATAATCTACAAGTCTCACAATAGTGAGTGTTATCTTTTTTTTCTTATTAAATACAACATATTATGTATTAATAATTATTATTTATTTATTTGAATAACCTCTTCTTTATCATATAACAAAAAAAAACATTCTTTTAACTAATTCTGCAAAAATCAATAAATTTCTAAAAATATATTATGTCAACCTCTGACGGCTCTGACTGAATAACAATTATTTTTAACTTTTATGGAAAAAAATGAGATCACAAATTATTTAAAAAGAATTGAAAACAGAAAGAATAGCAAAAACTAACATAATTTGAAAAAATGTAACTAGATATTTGAGGTGATAAGACTAGAAACAGTTTTGGTTTCGAGAAAAACACAGGTTAACACTACACTTGGAGCATTTAATCTTAGATGGGCTATGGCATCCCTCCATCATGCAAGACCTTGGTGCCTTTAGGTCATCAAACACCGCCAGGTGATCATAGCCATCATATCTTTTGCCCTAGTGATGGGCGTATTGGCCTGTATTGGCTATTGGTAGGAGGTGGCTCGTTTTCAGAATCGACGTCTACGTCGTCGTGGCGGTCTAGTTCTGGAAAATTGGTTACAGCGTCAGCAACACTAAAACGAAAGTCCAGTAGTGTCAGAGTGTCCTTTCTTGATTAATCATTTGCCACGCAATCATTTTTGTCTAATCGCCAAGAATTAACCAACGCCAAATCCAAAAAGTGGATAATGACCTTCAAAGGCTTTCTTGTCTTGATGAAGGTACAATAACACTCCATTTGCTGATTGAGAATGTCAACGCCCCCATGTGTTGAATGTACAGTTGAATAATTTTAGAAGCCGGTACATCAATGTAGCCTCTCTGTTTTTTATCCCACCGTTTGACACCAGACGAAGATCCTGTACAGTTAGATGCGATGATCACGAACTTGTTGTCCTTCCATTTGACGATGACAGTCGGAACCCTGTCGGAACACTCCATTTGCTGATTGAGAATGTCAACGCCCCCATGTGTTGAATGTACAGTTGAATAATTTTAGAAGCCGGTACATCAATGTAGCCTCTCTGTTTTTTATCCCACCGTTTGACACCAGACGAAGATCCTGTACAGTTAGATGCGATGATCACGAACTTGTTGTCCTTCCATTTGACGATGACAGTCGGAACCCTGTTTTTAGTTGTTGGCCAGTCTTACGCTTGTAATATAAGTTTGTACACCGAGCAGTCTCTTCGTAGAAACCTTCATCAAAATAATCATGAAAATATTCGGATGGTGTAGGTACGAACTGGGTTTTTTGGTAAAGTCGCAGTATAGTCATGTGGCTTATCGGTAAAAAGAATATTCTTCCAGGTGTCTCCATGACCACGTTGCTGCAGATTTCGCCGAGTAGCCCTAGTACGAGAACGTCCTCTGCGTGATTGAATTCGCTGCCAACTAGTACCACGAGATCGCCCTCTGCTTCCAATTTTCCGTGAGGTAGTACAACGAGAGCATCCCAGGCTTAGAGGTTCAGGTTCCATTTTATCGCCTGACCCTTCAGAATTGTCGTCCTCGCCTACAAGTTCAGCGAGTTCATGCGACTCGGTTTCAAACTCTTCTAACTCGTCAAATTCTTCAATCTCTGATTCGGTTCCATCGCCAAGAAGTTCCAAGATACGGTCATCAGATACAAAAAGCACAAAAAAAAAACCAACAACTACTTGGCCAAAATACCAGCTTTTAAACAATAAACAAAAAACACAAAAAAAAAACAAATAATAGGGTTACAACCGAGGGGCCACGATCGTGCTACTTGAAGTTTAGTCGCAATTTTTTTCTAACTTACAACATAACAAAATAGTAAAAATAGTTTGCATGTCATTTGATTAATGTTTAAATAGTAAAATAAAACAAAAACAATACTCAAAATATAACAATAAAACACAATACTTACACGTGCCGCCGGTCGGATCAAAAAACGCAGCCATCTTTTACCTACGATTGAGACAAACTAACAACATTACACGACGCGGGCGCTACTACGCGCGAGTACACATCTCTCACAATCGATCGACGTCGGTTGCGTTCGCAAAAATGAATCTGAATTTTTTTTAAAGTTACCCGCACTATCGTGTACCGACGGTACACGATAACGGCAAAATAATCACGTTTGTTGTATGGGAGCCCCCCTTAAATATTTATTTTATTCCGTGTTCAGTATTTGTTGTTGTAGCAGCAACAGAAATTCATCATTTATGAAAATTTCAACTGTCTAGCTATCACGGTTGATGAGATACAGCCAGGTGACAGACAGACAGACAGACGGACAGTGGAGTCTTAGTAATAGGGTCCTGTTTTTACCCTTTGGGTTCATACGGAACCCTAAAAAAAGAGTTGCGTGATTAGTCACGTTGTATTTCCAAAAGGGGTAGCAACCCCCTCCCCATGTGACGGGTATTTCCAGAAGTCACGTGTTCTCTGAATGTGGAGCCGCTTTATTAAAACTAGTAAAATATTGAGAAGTTTTTCTAAGGTACGGGTTAAGTGTATTTTTCCCATACGTCACGTGGCTTTCAGGAAATCTTACAACATGTTTAACAGCAGGTTTTGCGGGTTCAGCGAGTTTTTTTCAAAAACTTTGACGTCATTGTTGAGAAGATGATTTCATTGGTCTACTGGCCGTGCATAAGGTCCTAAGTTCGATTCTTAGGTCAGCAAAGTGTTATTGATACCGATACTGTTAGCCGTCGTTCGTCGTTCGTCATCCCACTGTTGGGCAAAGGCTTCTCTCCAGACTACAAGTCATAGACTTGTAGTTGTTGTTGTTCAAACAATTAGAATTGTTACCTATTGAGTTTTGGCAATTTCTCAGTAGCAGCTATGGAGTCAGGATTTGTGCCCGGTTGAAGGTAATAGATTAAAAATTCTTTATTTTCATGATTTAAAGGGTGTAAAAAACCTCTTAACGAAGCCGAATGGCACTTGTTCTCCCCGTCGTTGCGATAATTTTTTTGCTCTACACCATACCTGGGAATCTTCTAGTTACGGAGATATTGGGGGTCAAAGTTCCAACTTTTTGCCAAGTTTTTTTTAATACAAACTTTTAATGTAAGATTTTACTTTAAACACCTCCACGACCCCCGTACTATTCAATCCATCCATCAGCACAATGTTTTGAGTGCGTTACATTGAGTTCTACCACAAAACATGATTTCCTTCCCCAAAAAACAAGTCGATTCCAAGCAATCATTTTTGCGTAAAGTTTGATGTACAGAATGCTTGGTTGACAGCTTCGTGATGAGGTTGTTTACACCCTGTATTTCGCTGACTTCTTTTAGCACGCCATAAAATACCTAACACATAGTACTCGTAGTTCCAAATCATAAATTTTTAAAGTAATATAATAGCATAAGTTTTTAAATCATAAATGTCCCGAAGTAACATCAGGCCAGAACTAACATTATCATCTTCATTCTCTGAACTAACACACAGAAAAATGGCATACACACCAAAACACTCACACTCATTTTACACCAGTAACACACTCACCAAAGTACCCATACATACTATCACACCCATGCTCACTATCACACCCCACAAAATACTACTACTACTACTACTACTACACTTAAATACCTTGTTTAATTATTGCACGATTTTTAATTTTCTCTATTTCTTAGGGCTTTATTCACCGAAAAGTTATCGGTCTGATTATCTAAAAACAGCTGTTTAAAGCACATTTTCATGTTCACTAAAGCAAATCAACCGATTAAACACGCTAATCAACTGATTTTTCTAACCGAGGTGGGAGAGGTTGTTTAAAGTCCCGGTTAGTAGTTAATCGGTGTATTTTGACGTTTGTAAATTGCAAATATAACAAATTTTAAGGTTACATCCAGATATTATTGTGAGAATTTAACATGCAGTCTGCTTTGAATTATATTTTGGAAGAGGATAACGTTTTGGACGAGTTTGAAACCGTTGAAAGACTTTTGCGAACTCCTCGTTTGTATTCCACCAGACGACACTACTTCACGGAGTTCGGTGCGTTTGTTTTTAATTACGCCTTGGTGCTTTCACTAAATGAGTGAAAATGTTTTTTTCTTCATGCGTAAAATTAGCAATGCGCTTCTTATCCATTGTATTTAATTTAAAAACTGTTTCAAACGAACAAAACTTCAAACACAACCGATAATTTGATGGTTATAAAGAACTGTCATCTCAGGTATAATGCAACCATTTTAAGATGTTTCTCATTTGTATGGTTTTTTACGTGTTAGTTACCCACCCTTTTTGACTGTATTATAATCATTCGGTCTTTCATTCATAAAACGCTTGTTTACTTAACCAAGCTAGAATAAGTTGTAGTGAACACCAAAATTCCCACGTCATGTTTAAACAACAGTTTACGTTTAGCCGGCCGATTACGAAACAGTCGGTTATTTGACTGTTGGTGAGCATGGCCCTTAGTCAGTTTTAATGTAGTTATTGTATAATGTTAAATATCTAAATTTTGTAGTCTACCAGTGTTAGAATTGTCATCAATTAATTCTATAATATAATAACAAAATTTTGTCCATGGAAGTGTACTGATTTCCAAGATACAGGTTAGGTTAGGTTAGTACCTAGTTTGGAAGTCAGGCGTCCTCTTAGTTTTTTGCAGCCTTTTTTGTACGACCCATAATGGACGACATTGTATTAGGCTATATTTTAATGAGTCCAATAAACGATTTATTATTATTATTATTATTATCAGTTTAGGTACCTTGTTAAAATTTTACAAAACATTGTAACAATAGGCTCTTTCCTTATTACATGGGACTTAAACATAACTGACGAAATGTGGGTATACTACAAGTCTGCCTAACCTTTCGGGGATTACAGGCGTGATGCTTAGGTTATTGTTGAAATTAAACATAGCAGTATCGCTCAAATCGTGAATGCGAAAGTCGTCATTCATACTTTCATTTTTAATCAATTCAAACAGATCAAATCAGTTTTAGTCCATCACTGAAAGTAGTTATATTCCTTGTAAAAAGTACTCTGGAAAGAGTAAGATAACATTACACCCGTTATCCTCGAAGAGTTACGCAAACGTGTACCTAACAGTACAACCACATTTTCCAGTTATGTTTAAGTTCCATGTAATAGGGGGCGAGCGTATTACCATCAACCAACCATAAATCCAGAGTCCGTGGCTGCTACTGAGAAATTCCTAAAGGAAAACCCAATAACACTTTACCCGACCTGGGAATAGAACCTAGGACCTCATGTTCAGCGACTGCTAGACCAACAAGGCAGTCAGAGTCGGTTTTACTCTTTTCCTGTTAATTAAAATTTCATCTAACTTTAATAACTCATTTTCATCATCTGCCTAGCGTTTTCCCAAGTTTTATTGGGGTCGGCTTCCAGTCTAACCGGATGCAGCTGAATACCAGTATTTTACATAGAGCGACTGCCTATCTGACCTCCACAACCCAGTTAGTACTGGGTAATACGATACCCCTTGGTAAGAATGGTTGTCAGACTTTTTGGGTCACTGGCGACCTGTAACGACTGTCAAAGATCACAAATCAGCCGGGACCAACTACTTAACGTGCTTTCCGAGGCACGGAGGAAACTCGGTATGTAATGGGTAGTCACGCATCCACAGACCAACCTAGGCAAGCACGGCTTAACCTAAAGATCGACCCGAGCGGCTGTTATTATTTAGCCACGAGCTCCTCATTAAAACACCTCACCTCACTTTAATAACTCATTTTGTTACTAGAAAAAGCTCAAATGACCTCTATCAAAGTAATTTTGGAACAACAAGACCCATTACTGACCGAAAAAAGTATTGTGTTCTAAGGAAATGTCACCTTGTTTACGTAATCATACCACGAAAGCAGATAAATAATCGGTGACCTTTACCTTAAACCCAATCACGTGCCGAAAACTCCACAAAACATCGGGTAGCAAACCGTTGTTTCATAAACTATGAATCCGAATGTGTCGTACATATGCCCCACCTTTGCCAAGGGATTTTTAGGCAAACGATGTGACAGAACTGACGACTAGGTTCATTTTGCTGTCACTATCAATCTTCTCATCTTTCTTTCTGGTGTGAAATTTTCCAAACCGCCCTGATCGTATACTTAGTACAGTCACACTCAAAATTACCTGCGTAGTTGGTCGCAGGGCGCTTGCGCGGTTCCATCGACCCATGTCTCCGTCGGCTTGCTCTCATTCGCCCGGTATCTACCAATTCGGTGAGTACGAAAAACTTTTCCCCGTGTACGGACTATGTGATCGAATTCCATTAAAAAGACGCTTAAAAAAGAGTGCATGTATCTTGCCGTGGCGCTAATCATAATAATAGCAAGTTTGGTCAGATTACATGTAAGTCGTTTTTGAATATTAAACCTGAGACTTTCTTTGCTTACTGTCTATTTCTGATATCTCCCTTTCACTAAAGTTCAAGGCACGCAATAATCTTCTTATTTCCCAACGGTGTCTTTGTACCTGTTATCGATTTCTGCTTATCGTTTTTGCACCTAGTGATCGCAAAATGTCGATCCACGCAATCAACCGCAAGTTAAATGTATGAATACGTCACAATATGTGTCATAGATAAGGTATACTTTTGCGACTGATATATTATTTAGAATGAAACCTTCGGAATTTTACTTCACAAAATTTTAATACTAATACTTTGACGTAAATCGTCGTAAATCGTTCAAAATTGTTATTCAAATGGTGTAAGTGTTTATAAAAACAAACAATTTACAGTATTCAGGTAATATTGAACAAACCACATGTTGCTTGCTACCGTATGCCACGTTGACGTAACTACGTAGCATGCGCACTACGTCTTAGCTTAGATGCATTTTGTGCCGAATGTACATAAATATCAGAACAATTTATTATGGGATTCTTAACAGTAACATAAAGTACACGTAAGTCCTCGTCTGTAAAAAAATTACTCGTAGTTTCGGTTCACTTAGTCAGACAACTACCTAACTCTTCGAGGAAATACTTGATGTTTTATTATGTTAAATATTTTTTTGTGTGAGTATTGTTTGTGGATATTATTATGTAGTTTCCAGGTTTCCAACAATATGTTGCTCAAAAATTATCAAACGAAATCATACTTAGTTTGAGATACGATTATTTTAAAAGATTTTTTTTTTATTTGACGAAATTAATATGGACTCACTCTTACTGTAAAATACGCGGTTTTAAAATTCGAGAAATTGCTTTGAGTACTACGTCACACTTTCGCGTCGTCCATGCGTCTTTTTAAAACGTCGACAGATTAATTTAGCACTAACGGCAGTCCGTTATTTTGATTTTTTTTAATAATATCTAATTGTTTAAATAATGCAAAGGACACGAAATTGTCCACAGTGCCGTCCGCCGTAAACAAAATGGACGCACATTAGGGGAATACATAACTAAAAAACAACTTTTAATATTTATGTATACATATTTAAAGTGGCTCTATTTCTTTTCTCTGTAGAAACGCCACTTGAAATATGTTAGAGCTACTATTCAAACTAATAATAAACTAGTTTAACAGGAGGCTTCCGTAACACAGTCTCTACATCCCAGAGTCTGTTAGACTTACATCAATTTCGGCCAAGACCCTTTTTTTAAACTTACTGGGTGCGTCTTTTTCGTCTAATAAGGCATAAGTACTTTTCTTACAGCTTCTCATTTGCTTACAGCGGCAGTCTAGATATATCCATCGTGTTTAAAACAGACTCATTATCTTCCTACCCTTGGGCCCATGTTACACTGGGTCAGCGCAACACTTTTGATTATTCTATTCTCCTCTGTCAACCGTCACGCTATCTTTTACTCCTTATTCCTTCATATCATTCCTCACACAATCCATCCGTCGTTAAAAACAGAATGAAGATTAATAAGCTTGTATACTGAAAAAATCTAATTAGTCCGTCAGTTACATTATTAAAAAATATTTGACGCGTATTTTTTCTTTTGTTACGTAAACCAAAATTGACGAAGATACGACGCTTTTAAAAATTCTCAATACGTCACGCCGTGGTATTATTTTTAGTGCGTACTGACGTTATGAGCCCCCACTTCCGAGTTTTGATGCGTTTTATTTTATCTTTGTCAATATTCATTGATAAAAGAAAAAACAAAAAATACGTGTCCATTATTTTTCAATGCTCTAACTGACGGACTAAATAGATTTGCAATTTATTGAACGAATATTGCTATATCGTTGTTATTGAGGACTAAGTCATAATTGTTTCGGTTGTTTAATAAAGATCAAAATATGTTTACTACACACGAAACAAAACTTGCCCTAGGTCCTTCATTTTAGGGAGAGATTTCAAGATCGCGGGTGCGCCCTTTACTCGGCTTATAATAGCATTGTAAGCAACTGTGGACTCTATTACACGGTCACTAAGCTTAATATTGTGCGGGAACATGTTGTTAATGACAAGTTTGATTCGTGCAGTAATGCGTGAACTACTGACGTCACCAAATACAACCCATACTGATATAAATTGTGAGAAAATATACTCGTTTTACTTCATACCTTTTCTTATGGGTGTAGGCAAAAGCAACAGAACGCCACGTGCTACAATCCCAACATACCTACTCCTTATTTTTCTTTCACCGCTATACAAATTGGTAACGCATCCACGCCGGTTAAATACTATATTGTTTTTGAAGCGGATTTCCAAAATAAAATTATAAATATATATATAATTTATTTTAAATCCGCTAATAGCAGTGAAAATAAGTCTAAAAACGTAAACAGTGATTCTTTTAATCCGAAGAAACTTCTTCAGGAATATTTGTCTCTTTTTTATGAAAATAATTCTTTTAGAATAAGTACTTTTTTTAATCTATTAAATTGATTGAAAGTTTTTATTTTTATTTTTCATGCTTTCGACTCTACTAATTTCACATAAGTAATCTATATTGATTTGTTTTGAGATGGATATTGTTTATTTTTGAGCTCAAAAATAAACAATAATCACGGAAGATATCCCGTAAGTGAAATTTTAAGTAAAAATTTTACATTTAAAAAAATGTTTACTTTCATGAACATTTTAAAATTAGTTCTTAATGTTTTATTTAGTAATTTTATTGGGATACCTTTTTTTACGGATTATTTATAATAAATGGTAAACAATAAAAACAACAACATTAAATGAGGCAACGAAGCAGTCATAAATATTAAATTATTGGCCTCAATGAAGTCAACAGTCTGACTTTGAATTTTGCAAAATAACTCCGTTATAACGTTTTCAGTCGTCAACGTAGACAACAATAAAACACGTAGGCGGCGGCGTAGCGCTACGCCAAGTGCTACGCACAAGATTATTTCGACGACAGCTGGGTTTTTACTGCATTTTCAAGTAACTTCGCACACATTACATGCACGTTCAAAAAAATACTTTGCAGTAAAATAAAACTTACCTATCTGAAAATAAAATATTATTTAGTTTCTAAAAATATCAACGTAGTTAGTCAATGATACCGCATTTGAATTGAAAACGTGTTTTCAACATCTCTGCTCGAAGTATAACTTTTGAATTAAGTCAAACTTTTAAATGTATAAAAGTTTTAAGGTGTAGGAACCAAAAAAAAACAGAAAAAGTAATTTCTACACCTTTATGAACTTGGAGGGTTGTATTGATGATTTTGATGATTGTAATTCTGTAACTACAAACGGGACCAAAACGTGGTCGCTCACAATGGGCCTCATCAGAAGGCTTAAAGTCACCCAAAGGGCAATGGAGAGGGCTATGCTCGGAGTTTCCTTGCGTGATCGAATCGGAAATGAAGACATCCGCAAGAGAACCAGGGTCACCGACGAAGCCCGTCGAATTGCCAAACTTAAGTGGCAGCGGGCAGGGCACATTGCTCGCAGAACGGATAGCCGATGGGGCCGAAAAGTTCTGGAGTGGCGACCACGAACCGGAAGACGTTGCGTTGGAAGGCCTCCCACCAGGTGGACCGATGACCTGGTGAAGGTTGCGGGAATCCGCTGGATGCGAGTCGCATGGGACCGGTCAATGTGGCAACACTTGGGGGAGGCCTATGTCCAGCAGTGGACGTCTTTCGGCTGAAATGACGAATGATGATGATGAACTACAAACGTCTTACAGCCGCGAATAATATTTTAATCAACATACAACCTAGCACTGGCCTGCAAATTGCAAAAAACGTAAGAAAATTTAAATTTCGCGGGCTACCTTGGAGCCTTAAGACCAGCTGGGTCATGAGTTTTATTCCTATCTGATGATGAGTTGTGTTACACTTCATCTGTTCCGTTATTAAGTACTATTTTATTTTAGCACTGTCATATTTTGGCATCATATCGATGATTCGATCATCATCCGAAGATTAATAATTTAAATTCGAAGAATTTACCTTTATAGCTATTTAATAGCAGTCATCATCATCATCATCATCATCAGCCTAAAATGTTCCCACTGCTGGGACACAGGCCTCCTCTCAATGAGAGGGAATGGGCTATAATCCACCACGCGGGCCCCGTGCGGATTGGTAGATGTCACAGGTGGATGTCACATGTCTTCGAATTTTTGGTTCTAGGACATGCCGGTTTCCTCACAATGTTTTCCTTCACCGTTTTGAGAGCAGTATTGATGAAATAAATTACACAAAGTAATGCACCTGTCTGGGTTCGAATCCACGACTTACTGTTCGTAATTGTGGGCCGCCACCACTGGGCCACCGCTGCTCTCGCAGTAGCAGTGGATATCTTGAATACCCATTTTTTTTATTAAAAAATTAAATTATTCAAAATTTCAGTGGCTCCATCTTATCTTATACTAATACATATTAATAAATGCGAAATTTTTTGTGAGGATGGATGGATCTTTGTTTCTCTTTTACGCAAAAACGTCCGAACGGATTTGAATTAAAATTAGCACATACATTTTATAACCTGGATTGACACATATATACTGATACTGTTAATCCCAGCAGCATGATCCCGTGGGACAATTACCGGATTCCATACGGGCAAAGCCGCGGGCATAAGCTAATCCAATGTCATCATCATCTGCCTAGCCTTTTTTGTTGGCTTCCAGTCTAACCAGTTGCAGCTGAATACCAGTATTTTACATGCAGGAGCGACTACCTATTTGACCTCCACAACCCAGTTAGTACTGAGTAATACGATAGCCCTTGTTAAAACTGATTGTCAAACTTTCGGGCCACTGACTACCTGTAACAATAAGCTAGTCCAATCTAAACTAATATAATACAGAGGGAAAGATTTGATTTTTTGCTTGTTTGTTTGTTTTTTTACGATTTAACTCAAGAACTACACTCAACCGATTTAAAAAAAATATTTCACCATCAGAAAGCTACATCATTTTTACCGAGTAACATAGGCTATAATAGTACATTTTAATACAAGGGGCTAAAATGACCCATTTTATACGAGGTAGTTTTACTACCGAGCTTTAGCGAGGTAGTAAATAGGAACCGAGTTATAATGGGATTTTAGCGCCGTGTGTTACACTGTACTTTTCACTTTGAGTGTGAGAAAAATAGTCAATTTAGTACAAAAACATTTATTAAATATTACTTAATAAAAAAAAAATCACGTCACATTTTTTAACTTGAAGCTAAATGTGCGCATCACGCAGCAGCAGGTCGCGGCAGCCGGGGGAGAGCACGTCGAGGTACTCGTGGCTTAACAAGTCACGACTACGAGATTTACTTTCCGCCCTAGGGCCTAAAAGGGCCACTTTAGGCCCGCATAGTAGGGCTATATTGGCGTACTTTAAGAGCATGAGAAGTGAAAAGTATATTGATATCATGCAAATTAGCCGAGCTATCACAATTTTCAAAGTATATTATATTTCGACGTAATTCGTCACGCCTTTTTTTTTTTTTATTTTTTTTTTTTTCGGATGGGTAATCATCAAATGACTTCTCCCGCTCTGGGCGGAGCAGGAGGGAGTGTCAGACTTTTACTGACTAAAACCCATCCATGTTCCTTCATCGCCCTTTGAGATCCGGGGCCACGGTATCTCTTTCGAATAGTCCCGCAACCCCGGCAGGCATCGGTCCTTTCGGACCCCTTCCTTTTTGCTGACTCTCTTTGAGGCGCGCGTGGAACACGAACGCGCCGTCGACACGGCCTGTCGTCATGAGACGGACGGACGGCGAGCTAGCCCATAGCCCACCGTCCACAGGCCCGCGCCTACGGTGGCCGGGGGCCACGTGGTGGCCCCCGACGCCTGGGGCGTCTCCCGCGGCGGCCGGGACGCTGTGAGGTTCTCTCCCTCTCACGTTCCGCCACCTCCTTCTCTAGCATTACTGCTTCGCAGAAGGAGGTGACGGCGTCCCATTCCGTCTCGCTCCGGACCATGGCTTGCACCAGGGCCGGACGCGAGAGGTCGCCGCCGCCAATCGCCGCTTCGAGGACACGGCGGTGCTCCGCCCACGCGGGGCACACCTCCACCGTGTGCTCCACCGTGTCCTCCGGTCGATCCTCGCAGTGGAAACACCCGGGCGTTTCCTCCCGCCCGATTCGGTGCAGGAACCTCCCGAAAACACCGTGTCCGGTGAGGACCTGCGTCAGGCGGAAGGTGAGGACGCCGTGGCGTCTCTCAAGCCACTCCTCAAAGAGGGGACTTACCGCCACTATTGTGGCGTGCCCTAATTCGTCACGCCTCACTCTCAAGTAGTGCTGTTTTGCAACAATAATGTTGTTATTTTATAACTTACCTTATGGCCGAAAATCTGCGAAGTAATAGTTGCTAATTAGTCCTATCAATATTACCTTCTCCAGATATAAAGCATCCGCCTACCCGTTCACGCGCTTGCGCTCTCGTCACAGGCCTCTTACACAACAATGAAAGTTATGTAACAGCAATAAGGTTCAATATTGTACGTAGACGTCAAACGCACACAATTTTCACAAGTAAACAATCAAGACGCTAGCTTCTTAATTCTTGTTCAATATCAAACCTTATTCTCCCCAGACAGAGCTCTATTTTGGGAATCAACATAATTTTCTGCGCGCTTTGCACTGGCTCACAAAAGTAAACTCTATGAAGTTGCTAGAAAAGTAAATTTGCAATAGCCACAGTTCTGTTTAGTTATTAAGAAAACCTAACTACAAAATTGTGGAGTTCACAACAACCCTACAAGGGTTTTATGCCAGAAAGCTTCGTGAGTACCATAAACAATCATCTCCTGGTATACCTTTTCTTTTTTTTTGTGTGTCATTGTTATACCAACTAAATCCCACAAACTGCATACAGCAGACAAGCTAAAGTCAAGGTAAACTATTCATTAGCACGTGCCTCCTGTCTATTGTCAGGATACTGTCAACTGTGACACTACACGTTTGACAGTTTGCTACAGACAGGGGAACAGTTGAACCACGTGCTTCGTAATTTTCAATTTCATTGCTTTCGGCTTTTAAAAAACTTTTGAACGCAAACTTACTTACTACAAACAGGTTTTTTTATAAATTTGAATAGGTACATCATTAACGTCTGACAGTCAGTCTTGCTAAGGGGTTTCGTATTGCCTAGTACTAATTAGGATGTATAAGGTCAGATAAGCAGTCGCTCCATGTAAAATACTGGTATTCAGCTGCATCCGGTTAGACTGGAAGCCGAGCCTAACATACATAGTTGGGAAAAGGCTAGACAGAGATTCTGTAATTCTAAGCTATTCTGTCATTTTAAGCTATTCTGTCATTTCCAATCGAATCAATAAATTCAACTTTATTTATAGATTTCTAGCTTCGCCTAGAGCCCACACAGACCTATAACTAGGCATCAACCACACTGTAAGCCGCGCCTGCGCCTTGCACATAGGCATCTTTCATGCTAGCACACAACACTGAACTTAATGCACTACGTTTAAAGTTTAGATTCGCACGATCGCTTGTATACTGCGTTTCAGGCTTTGATGAAAGCCTTGTGCACTGAAACCACGTCAGGCATTCAACAGTTCCGTGTCGGCGTCTGGTTTGTTAAGTCGTAATAAACAAAATAAGACTTTAACTAAACATTACTTAGAGCTTTTCTTGTTTGCGCGTTACGGCCGATAGCTGAGTCATTGCACTCATTGCTAGTCATCAAAGATTTTGGCATTTTCTTCACCAATCATTTCAAAGAAAACGACTCCATGTATTTAGCTCTTTGCCTCATCATCATTATAGCGAGCTTGATCAGGATCCATGTAAGTTGTATTTCATAAGCTTCAAGAAATATCGTATTATTTTTTATTATATGGGACTTGTAAAACGGCGAAATGTGAGTGGACTGCAGGACCACTCATATCTAACTCTTCTATATAACAACGTGATATTACTTGAAAATACATTAGTTTAAGGAAAATTAATATCGGCCATTATTTGATGCAGCGTCATGATTCTTTACACCGTTTTCTTTAACATCTCAACTGTGAAAACCATACCGAAAGTACCAAAGCTTTATCTTCAAGCAATAAAGCTCACAATACACCGGTTTATGTAAATGAGCCTCCACTAACCACGCTTCTGGAAGAAGCTTGTTGCGCTTTGAGAGTTTTACTTAAGTACTTCTTCTGAGATTTTTCCATTTAGACAAATCCATTATCAGCCTGCATGTTGTCAAGTTTTTTTTTCTGTTTAACATAGTTTAGTTTACGATAATGTTAATGTTAAGGTACTAACAAATTATGGACATTTTATTAGTCCGTTTTTTTTTCTATGAGTACAATGACGGTCTTATCGCTAATAACTTCATCTTTTAAACAATCTTACTATCTACAATTTGACGACGACATGTTTCTATTAGTTCTCTCTCTCTCTTCGTTTTTATCGGTTACATTTTCTCAAAGAGGAAAACTACTTATCGTAGAGAAAATAATATTACGCAATGATATACAAAAACATAAAAACGTCCATCAGGCGAGTAATAAATCAATATTCCCCAGGTACCTATTAAAGGCCCAGACATAGCTTTATTGATATAGGATTTATTAATATAGTGAGTGCACGCCTGCGCGTTGCACAGATGCCTCTAACATTGTAGCACGGAAAACTCAACTCTACACTGAAGCATTAAGGTTTAGTTTACAGCGCGGTTGAAAAATGCGTCAGGGTAGGAAGCTTTCAGTACTAGCACAGAATAATCGACTCTATGTTGGAGCGTTAAAGTTCAGATTTGAGTGTGGTTGGTAACTGCGTTTTCAGGCTTTGTGTTGGAAGCTTGGAAACTTCAGCACGGAGCGGTAACATGACCTTCACGATGACATTTTAGTTTCTAGAACGTAGTTTATTTATGTTATTGTTACATGATATTTTTAAGCTGAAAATTAAGCCCTAAATATTTAGATTTTACCGGCTAATAAATTAATCAGTGGAAATTTCAAACAAAACCACATGGCACGCGGTTAATAAAAGTTTATATTTTTATTTTATAGTTGCACAATTTTGTGCCGTGCATCCTTCCTCTCACAGGGAAGAGGTGTGTATCCCAACAGTGGGAACATATAGGCTGATTAAACTTTTGGTACATGGGTAGTTTTGCACTCAGACCAATCATTGGAGCAGTGCTTCATTAAGCATGTAATTCGTGAAAAATAACGATTTTTTTATTATATATTACAATTACTTTTAAACTAAAATTCTATGGGTTCGGTTTTTTATTTTATTTTTTGTACGGGACCCTAAAAACTCAACTGCTTAGCAATTTTATATTTCAATGGGTGTTTTTTGCTTTTCAGTCAGGTTTTCCTAGTTTTTATAATTACTTTTTTTTATTGACAAATGTCTTGAAATATAATGAAAAACCAAGTTAAATGTAATTTTAATAATTTTCACGAACTTTTAATAATATAACCACATTACTCTCCCAAGTTGGGAAAAAAATCTGAGCATAATCATAATTTTGAAAAATTACAAACACACATAAAAATTACACTAGGTTACCAAGGTTTAACCTACATTTCTCTTTCTCAAGAAACAAAACATTACTTAAATTATAAGAGATTTGAATCATATCCCTTTTTTATAATAATAATTTCTCCCTCACACCGTCTACTGTGTTCTTAATGAAGTAGTCCAAAACAAACAATTTTCAATAATTGGGGGAGATTTTCACGTTTTTCTCCAACGTAGCAATTAGTTTGCGACTCTATTGCATCAGTCTTAAAGCTCAAAACATGTTAGAAGCGTTTGGCTTGTTGCGCTCAGAGGAATGATGACTTTGAGATCGGTTAAGGTCGAGGAAAACTCTTGTTTGAATACACTACTGACATAAAGACTAGACTCTAGTCTAGACTCTAGTATTTATGTTAAGTTAACCCTCTAGTCACTAGAGGTTAACTTTGATATAGATAAAATAGTAGATTTTCATAAAATTCTTTAAAAAAAAAGTTAAAATAGTTTTATTTCTCATACGTACAAGATATTTCACTAACAATACCATAAAATTACCTCCAATTAATAATAATAGTACCTAAGTATTTGTTTTTTTTCAGACTGAAAATATGATAAGTATCATTTTTAATTAAAAATCCTAAAGAAACTTCAAACCCCATGCTTTTTTCCGGTGTTCATATTTTAACGTATATTTGTCTCGATTTTCATATTATTTCATAATAATTAAAAAGCGCTCAAAACAAGAGTTTCATGAACATATTTTTCATAAAATTATGAAATTTATGAAAGCACTGTATTCAAAACATATGGAAACTGAACTGCCCACGCTTTTAAAATAGTCTCCGATCAATAATCTGACCTTTAGGTCACCTGCAGTTTTCTAGACATAGCTATATAGTATATTACAGTATCACGCCTGCGCGTTGCACATATTCTTCTAACACGACAGCAAAGAACATTCAACCTTATGCCACGGTCATAAAGTTCAGTTTTATACGAGATCGCGTAAAAAGGGTCTGTCAGTGCACGAAGCAGACTACATTCGGGATATTGCACGGTAGTTTCACGATCCCTTTCTTCTAACGAAGTCGGTGTTTCAGTTCAAGCTAATATCAAGTTTAATATTTTCTACATAAAATTCAATTTTGTTCACGTGTCTTCGGTCACGCAATATTTTTTATTCATGGGGATATTAGGGCCAACGGGGCCTCGTGGTTTTTTGGAAAATTCAATATTTTTGGACTACTTCTTGGTGGCCTATATTTTTTTCGTAATTTTTTTCTTCTTCCGAGTACTGAACAAGCCACATGTAAGTAATGTTAAAACTTTTATTTGAATTACATTTGTAGATAATTAAGTTATGAGAAAACAGCCCATGCTTGGTGATACTTAATCAATCTGCGGCGATTGTAAACGAAGCTGTCTATTGAAGTGCAACTTACTTAGAACGAACTTAACAGATTCTTAATGAGCTTAAGGAATGTGACTGCCAAGCAAATTCAAAGTAATAATAAAATAATAATAATAATCTTTAAAGTTCAAAGCTGTAAGAATTATTTTATGCTGTGTCGAAGTGCCTTTTGAGAGCATTATTTAATAGATCTCGTTATAAAAGGCTTCTTGTAACACTAATATTTGTTTTTAATAATGTGTAAATTATTAAAAAAAAAACATTTTTATAACGTGTGGTAATTTTCCTTATCATTTTGAGGACTTTTTTTTCCATGATAATTGAAAAAAGAATGTATAATTTTATTAGCTCGAAGGCAACCATTTTAAAATGCCTACTTACGATGTAAAAAGTATTAAAAATCTTACTCAATGTATTACATGCATTTCTATTCAAACCTTAATTTATTCTGTAAAACATCCCTACTTAAAACAAGATAGTTTTCCGCTCTATCAAAGTACTAGATAGCTATCAATCAAACAAGAAAAAAAAAGAAACAAAAAAGACAACAAAAATGTGAGAAATTAAAACAAATTAAATGTGAGATATGAGAAATTAAATGTGTGTGTCACGTGCTTTAATAACTGACATCAAATTAATATTTTTTTTCTTTTTTTCATTCTAATCAATACTTCTCAGGGACACTAGACCTCTAGATATAGCTCTCAACCTACTGCACGCCTGCGCGTTGCACAAGGCCTCCAACGCTAAAGCACACAGCACTAAGCTTTATAGCCAAAGAAATAAAGCTCAAACTAGAACGCGATCGGTTATTGCGTTTCCCGACTCCTGAAACGAGGCTCTGCAGCGCCGCGACGTCATTTTGTGCAACAGTTCTGTGTCGGTCTCCGGTTTGTAACGTTGTTGCATTGAATTAGAGACTTTATCTTAATGTGATAGAGTTTCAATTAGCTATTTTAAATTACCCAGCTCGTGTACTGCGTTTAACATTAAAACACACAGTGCTGAATTTTTCCGCGTCATAAAGTACTTCGATCCGCCATTTTGTTTGCTCGCGTCTTGTGTCCCTTTTTCATTTTGCGGTCTAGTTTTTTTCTGAATTCATGTATTTCGCAATTTGCCTGATCGTGATTATTGCCAGCTTGCTCCGGATACATGTAAGTCTTAACATAAGCTTTACTTAGGTCACTTTCATGAATATTATTTCGAAGTTGCACCGTTTTCTACTTCATAGGTAATCAGTTTTCCACCCACCGCCTATCATCAGGTGAGATGCTGATAAAAGACGACCTTATCTTATATAATAATAATGCCTATAATAGTACAACTGCAAGGCCTCTTCTGCCTCTTCTCATGCAGAGAAGTCATGGGTATAGATCACCAAGCTTGTTCAAGGCGGATGGCCATTCTACCGGGGTTGCGGGACTGTTCGAAAGAGATACCGTGGCCCCGGAACACAAAGGGCGATGAAGGAACATGGACGGGTTTAAAAAAAAAAAAAGAGGTGGATGGCCATAGAACTAAAAGCATCCAGCATCCAGCAGAATATCAGCGTCAGGTGCATGCCTGACACATGCTGAGCTGGACTCCCATTTGGTGCGACCTTGAGACGCACACCGCACCTTGTATACTTGTTATTTTAGTTTAATTGAAGTATGTATGTCATGGTGTTACTATAGGTACTAATTTCGTAAATATGCTTTTCTTTTTGTATGTTAGCACCTTGTTTTTTATAATCATGTAAATTGTGCTTCTGTGTGTTGTGCTGTCTTTTGTGTGCACTGAATAAATGGTTTATCTATCTATCCATCTATCTCTAAAAAGTAATATTTCTTTAATTACCCATTTGATTGTTTTTTTACTGTCTTTTTTGCACATTGTCACCATTTGACGTCATGTAAATGAATAAGGTACTTTCTATTTCCTCACTACCCTCCAATATTCCCTTTTGACCTGAATGTCCTAGATATAGCTATAAATTAGCCATCAATCGAATGCAGCATCCCGCGCATGCGTGCTGCCCTAAAGCCTTCCTCACGGTGGCACGCAACATGTAACTCTACTCAACAGGACATAAAGTTGAATATTGAACGTTATTGAGAGATGCCATCCTTTATCCCCGTTATAAGGATTGCAGGGTGCGTCCTTTGCTGCACTTAATAGTCCCGGCTTTCTCGTAAACGGTCGTTTCCTTAAACGGGTTCAGTTTAATTGATTTGTAACCGCCGTTTAAGGTGAAATGCGGGTTATTCGCGTAATAAGATTAATTATCGGTAGTTTGAAATAAAATGGTGTTTTCAGACAATTTAAATTACATATTTTCTTCGGAGACGTGATCTGTTATGTATCTTGCAGTAGCAATCATCATTATCGTAGCGAGCTTGGTCAGAGTGCGCGTAAGTTTTAAAGCCAAAGTTTTAGCTACAATTTTTCTTTTCATGTATTTAATTCGTTTTTGGGTTGACAAAAAATCATTTCGTGTTTTTTTAAAGAAACTGAAAGACAAATATTATTTAAACGTCTATTATTAACTTTTGAGATCTGTAGCACATCTTAATTTCCTAAAAAATAAGAAAACTGTGCTAACATCGTAATAAACGATCATAAAATATGATTACGCCGCAATAGACCTTTTGATCAAAAGTCATCTCGAAATATCACGCGCCTGCGCGTTGCGCAGAGGCTTCTAACAGGGCTGCGAACAATATTCGTCTCTATCACGTCGTGCTAAAGATCAATATACCACGCGATCGGTAGTCGGAAAAGCTCTGGGCCGAGGAAAGAGCCTGAAACGGACGCGACGTCTTGCACGCAACAAGTCTCGCCGGGAGCTTTAGTGTGATTAATGATCGTGACGAATATTTAACATAGTGTAGGATAAACTGAACAGTTCATAGTTAAATACTATATACCGAACAACGGACAATTACCTGAGGTATGTTAATCCACTTTATCTATTCATTTAATTGAGCCATTATCAATTCAATATTTGATTTATATGACTTTACGTCAAATACTAGATTATGAAATAGGGTTTATTCTTGAATAATAAACAATATAAACGCACTTAACAATGTTTATAAAGTGCTTTTTAGCAAACCTTATTAAAACAGGATTGCTTAATAACTGCAATTTCGTAATTTTAACAAAGTGACTTGCGAACATTGAAGGTTTAATAACTTAATCGACAATTAATAATGTTAACTTTATGTATCAATTACGAGGAAACAACCTATCATTATATACGTAGGTACCAGGATCTCATATTCAATAGGAGTTATCTATTTGCCTCGACACAGGTGAGGTGCCTAGATTTTATTGATCGAGTCTAGACTTGCGCAGTTCCGGCTCTAATATTGATGTGCGCAGATGAAAATAGAGCTTCTACAGTTCCTAGGAACTACCTACGCGTACCCCGCCCCGCAGCCTTCCACCCCGCGTCTACCCACGCCTTGACGGGCAGGGGGTTGGGGAGGGCAGCCATGATGGCTGGGTCGATAAATGTTCAATTAGTGGATTATGCATTTTATATCTGTTTTCGTTCGATGATAGGCACTAACTTACCTATTTATTTATTGTGAAGAAGAATCTCGCGTGTTAGACAATATTTGTATTTTTTTGTCCTTTGTTTCGACATTTTTTACTTTATTTTATATTATCTTATATGACTTGTATTGATTTGACATGAATACTTATTTTGTTAAGTATTTTATTTTTTATTATTATTATGACATTTCATGTTTTTTTTAATGACATTCGTTTTGTAAATTGTTGTTAATTTCATTTAATTATTGTGAATGTGAGGACCATGTGGGTCACATATTTTATTTTATTTTTTTCGCCACGACTGTCTGGCAGTTTGAGTTCAATACGCGACCCACCTAAATGTCCTTTCTTTGGTATTGTTCGTCGTTTCGTTGAGCTCCTTGAGTTATAAGTCGAGTTCCACGATAACTGACAAATGCTTGCACTGGCTGGACAGGTCCACTCATATCTGTGTGGTTCTTTCTTCAAAAAACCATCTCAGACACTAATCTGCATAGTCCTCATCTGAATTGAACATGATTATGTCTGGACTTCAAAAGAGACTCTGAGTTTGTTTCGGCTGTTTCTTCTCAGAGTAGTCAGGTACGAAACACCGGCCACATCTAGTTTTAAAAAAAAAATGACGTGTAAAAGTGTTTGTAAGAACCTACTTGCAAAACAAACATCATTTCATTGTCATTAGTATTTGTCACCCACTTTTGTTTCCGCCTTATCTTCTTTTGTCTGTTTCTCCATTACTTTTTCCGGTGGGTTTTGATAACAATCCAATGACGTCAAACATTTAATGCGATGATCTCTGAAATCATGATAATGCTTTATGTTAGTATTTTGTATGTTTATCACACGCAATCAAATTACATTGTTTTGATAAAAGGGTCAACTGAGATTAAAAATAATGTACAGGGAGAACTTACTTCTTAACTGCCTCGTTGGTCCAGTGGTCGCGACTACTGCGCATGAGGTCCTGGGTTCGATTCCCAGGTCGAGCAAAATGTTATCGGGTTTTTCCATTAGGAATTTCACTGTACTAGCCACGGAGTCTGAATTTGTGCCCGGTTGATGGTAATAAGCTCGCCCCATTACATGGGACTTACAGACTATGGTGACATGTAGGTAGATGTACAACTAGGTGTACACTGAGGCTTATCGTCTAAGATTTCCTTTTGAGATTTTCTACAATGGACTAGTAGAAAAAATGCAAGTTATTTAAATAAACATCTACTCTTAGATACTACGATACGATTGAGAAGACCTATCCAGCATTGGACCGCTGTAGGCTGATGATATGATGATTAAATAAAATAAATTTACTAATCAATTGTTTATTACGTATCTTACACTTGACCATAAACAACCGTCAATCAGAATCATCTCGTTCACATTCTTTGTCTCTGATCAGTGACTTAGATGACACTAATTAATGGCGAGTAGAAATAGTACAACGGACTGTAAAGTGTTTATAAATCTTAATCAAACGGCTCGAGATTGTCCCTCCCTTTAATTTTCATGCAACGGTCACAAAAGCATCTATGTCACAGCTAATTTATGTTCGCAGGACGTAACGACTATAAAATGTTTGCTACAATTGCGTTAATTATTAATTTAAAAAATGGTACAAACATTCAACATAATATCACGCCTCTAATCCCCGAAGGTTTAGGCAGAGGTGTACCTAAAGGTAAGTGTCTACCTGTCCGCATCGTACGCATCGGACGTATCGGATGCATCGCATCAAACGGATCGTAGTATTCTTTGTATAGAAAGTCCCTGATTCGCACCGGTACGGATCGCTAGAATCTGTTCAATAATACTACGATCCGTTGTATGCGATGCGTCCGATGCATACGATGCGGACAGGTGGACGCTTACTTTAAAGGAAACCCACTTCATCATCATTCTCTTACCCTTATCCCAAATCATTTGGGGTCGCCGTATCATGTCTTCTTCTTCCATAGTACCTTACTTAGTACCTAAGCACCACTGTTACAAATACTTAATACTAACAAAAATATGTACTTAGTCGGAAACTTAATCCATCGTATTATTGTATTGTTTATGTATGAGTGTCTAGAGACTCACCGACCCCACAGTCAAACCATTAAAACGGTTTTGTGGGGCTTAGTTTATAACTTTACTTACCATATTGATTAATAAATAAAATAATAATACTTCTCTATTACTCGTCATCTCAGCAGTCACCACCTTTCTAGCCATATCATCCCTCACACAGTCCATCGATCGCTTCTTTGGCCTTCGTCTACTCTTATAGCCATCTATCTAAATTAATTCTTATTCATCAAAGTACACCCACATATCGTCAGTTATATTTAAGTCCCATCCCATGTAATAGGGGACGAGCCTATTGCCATCAACCGGGCACAAATAGACGCTCTGAGAAATTCCTGATGGAAAAACTCAATAACAAATTTCCCGACACGAGATTCGAACTAATATAATTTAACTAATTTCAAATACATACGGAATGATTACATATGGGACCGAAACGTGGTCGCTCACAATCACCATCATAAGGCTTAAAGTCACCCAAAGGGCAATGGAAAGGACTATGCTCGGAGTTTCCTTGCGTGATAGAATTAGAAATGAAGACATCCGCAAGAGAACCAAGGTCACCGACGTAGCCCGAAGACTTGCTAACCTTCAAGGGCAGTGGGCAGGGCACATTGCTCGCAGAACGGATGGTCGATGGGGCCGTAAATTTCTGGAGTGGCGACCGCGAACCGGAAGACGATGCGTTGGAAGATCACCCACTAGGTGGACCGATGACCTGGTGAAGGTTGCGGGAATCCGTTGGATGCGAGTCGCACGGGAGCGATCAATGTGGCGACACTTGAGGGAGGCCTATGCCCAGCAGTGGACGTCTTTATGATGATGATGATGATGATGAAAATACATAGTCCCTTGTTATTTTGTGGCTCTCGGAACAAAACCCGGAAAGTACCCGTAACAAAACTTTGTTCTTCATGTCATTGGTTGCAGTATTTTTTTCAACACCTAAACACATTGGTATTCTCCTACTTACAATTTTAGATCATTATTCATCTTACATTTATTTATCCACTTGAGATAACATTTTGGTACTCGTCGTTGGTAATCGATTAGTATCGGAGACCGGATCTCATCAATATTCAGGCCTCGTAGCTTACGTTTAGGCATGTCCAACTCCGGGATCCGGGATCAACTGTTTTAACTTAACTTGTCATTTCTATTTTTACTTGAGTGATGTTTAGCGGTAACTCGTGGAGCTCGTAGCTGAATAATAACCACCGCTTGGGTCGATCTTCAGGTTAAGTCACACTTGCCTAGGTTTGTCCGAGGATGGGCGGCCACCCCTTACATACCGAGTTTACTCCGTGTCTCGGAAAGCACGTAAAGACGTAAAGCCGTTGGTCCCGTCTGTCAATTGTAGATCTTTGACAGTCGTTAACAGTGTATTAAAAGTACCGCCACTAGCTGATGCGGAACCTTGTATTAGGGTGCCTTATTGTCAGGGTCACAGGCGGTCCATCATATACAAAGAGATTTAAAAGAGACTTTACGTTTAAAGAACATTCATAATAATTATGTTTGTATCATCAAATGATTAAAAAAAAAAGTTTTAAGTTTTCTTTTATTTTTCAGATATTTTCAGTTAATCAAATCGTAAGTTTTTGGTTTTATTTTATGTAGTTCGCTAGATATTTTCTAGATAATGTCTCTTGTTAGTAGTAAGACTGACTGTACCTACAGTTTTGGTAAAATATCTACGACTCTAATAGGGTAGATGACAAAAAAAAATCTAATTAGTCCGTTAGAAAGATTTCCAAAAAATATTGGACACATATTTTTTCTTTTTTCGCGTAAACAAAAAATAAAGACAATACAGTGCGTCAAAAACTTGTGTCACTACGTCACACTTGAGTACGTTTTTTACTCAAATGAGACGTCACAACCTCTCACTCATGATCTTTGACACGTATCTTCGTCAACTTTTATTAATTTGATAAAACTAAAAACACGTATTTAATATTTTTCGATAATCTAACTGACGGACTAAACACATTCAATTTTTTTTAGTCAGTCATCATCCCTATTGTAATATTAGCCAAAAATATGAAACGCTAAATTAACGGCTAGACAGTGTAGCGAAATCTGAAACTTCAAATCTTTAGGTAAACTGAAATGTGGATCTTTATTCCATTACTCAAATTACATATTACATTCATTGAACTTAATTCAACAGTCCAGTTAAATGCATGACTATCTGTAAGAAAATAGAATTCAATACAATGGCGTGTAATCTCTTAAGTAACATGACATATAAATAATGCACACTCAATTTTAAACTTGGTCAACAAAACTGTAACATCACCAAACTTATCGAGATTTTAATCGCTACAAGAATCTAATAAGATATCACATACAAAGAAGATATCAATCAAGGTACCCTGGAAATATCGATAATTATGCTCCGCTAGATAGGACCATAATGCGTGTGATGTGTTTACTGTTCTTCAACCTAATACTAAATACAACAGGTACATGGCTTGTCAAAGAAGCTCATTAAAAGTTCGTCCTCGCATAATTTATTTAACGACGAACAAAGTTTTCCAACACAGGGAGCTTGAGCAATGGGACGCCGGAATGGGACGCCGTCACCTCCTTCTGCGAAGCAGTAATGCTAGAGAAGGCGGTGGCGGAACGTGAGAGGGAGAGAACCTCACAGCGTCCCGGCCGCCGCGGGAGACGCCCCGGGCGTCGGGGGCCACCACGTGGCCCCCGGCCACCGTAGGCGCGGGCCTGTGGACGGTGGGCTATGGGCTAGCTCGCCGTCCGTCCGTCTCATGACGACAGGCCGTGTCGACGGCGCGTTCGTGTTCCACGCGCGCCTCAAAGAGAGTCAGCAAAACGGAAGGGGTCCGCGAGGACCGATGCCTGCCGGGGTTGCGGGACTGTTCGAAAGAGATACCGTGGCCCCGGAACACAAAGGGCGATGAAGGAACATGGATGAGTTTTAGTCAGTAAAAGTCTGACACTCCCTCCTGCCCCGCCCAGAGCGGGAGAAGTCATTTGATGATTTCCCATCCGAAAAAAAAAAAAAAAAAAAAAAAAGGGGAGCTTGAGCAAGTTGTAACAACTTTGAGTGACTGATATTTCGGCGCTTTAACGAGCGCCATGATCACGGATAAATTGAAGGTATTGCGGATTGTCAAAATAAATAGCAAAACGTGATAAATATCTAGTTATCAGTTTTAATAATAGTGTAGTGTAAGTGACCGCGTCAGTTTAAAAACGTATACAGCACCTTGAATGAGCAGTTTTTTGGAGCCTACTCCTCTTTATGCAAAAGAAATACCAACTAATAAAAAATACATTAAATTACTACATATTCTTGACTCCAAAATTGTCGTTTCTTTTTTTTTTAAGTAGCTTAATGTTTAATAAATCCCCTCACAACGAAACCACAGAAATGAGAAATAATGATTTATAAAATGCGACTCCTCGTAAAGTAACCATTATTTTGATTTGCTACTTATACTAATACCTAGATAGACAATTTAATAATGAACATAATTGTCGTTTTATTTTTTACAAAAGACGTAAATTTGACTTTATAAAGAATAAAAACCACTCATTTCGCACTATTCGGCCTGCAGTGACTGACGTAACAATCACTTTGTAGTGCAAGCTGATTACAACTTTATTCTAACAGCATTTCAAACGAAGTTTGAACCACCACAAATAGAGTTGCTAATTTTGCTCGGGGAACCGCCTTAATATCACATGATCATTTATCACTCTATTAAATACAAACATAAAATGGACCTTAACGGTTTACGTCAGCACTTGGTACTTCATACATTGTTGCAATCTTGTATTGCGTGTGCGTACTATCTCTGAATCGATCTCGTAATGGAAGCTCCAATCGATATATCGATTTGACATTGTTTGCCGAGTTTATCGACCTGGTTTTTAACTCTAACCAAGTGTAAAACTCATATAAAATACAATTTTGAGATTTTAATTGATTACCACATCCACACTTCGATATTAAAAAAGATTTAGATATGAAAGTCACTCTGCTTTTCAATCTGTCTGTTATGATCTACCCGTGTGCCTGCACACGGGTAGATCATGACCCGAGTAAGACATAGGATTGATATTTTATCCAGGTAGTAGGTACGTTGAGGTGTCATGATTTCCATCCATCCATGCGAAAAACGCCCTTAGGAAAAGCTAGTATTTAAATATTCTCTAAGACATTAAAACTGCTCGCTCCATATAAGTAGGTAGCAAGTTTTATTTAAACATCAATAAAATACCCCTTAGAATAAAATACCCAATCAATAAAATACCCCTTAAAAGTTTCCCTACATTATCTGATGAACAAAACAGTATCGAAGTAATAAAAATTTGCAGTAACAATTTTTATTGTTTTTACATTTATTTACAAAAACATTTAAAACTAGTATAAGCCTTCGCCCACACAAATAACTTGGAATCTGTTTTGCAAAATACCAAAACATACCTTTAAATGAGGTTAAGTAATTAAAAAATAAAATTATTCCAAACAATAAACAGTTTTATGCGATTTTAATGACACCTGATGTGGCATTGATTTTGATTACCGTCTTTATTGGATTCAAATGCGAGAGTACCTGAGTATACTTCTTTTCTTCTTCTTGTTGTATAAGCAGACCGCAGTCTTAATGATGTTCGATATTAATTAATTTAAACATAAAAGGAACCTATTTATTTCTGTCGACGAGAAATCTATGAAGGGGAAATGGTTAAAATCTATCCAAATGACCACTATTAAAAGAATTATAAATTCTAATCACTTCTTTTTCCAAAGCTTTTTGGTTAAAAGTTATTTTTAAACATAATCTTTTCGCTATTTCCAAATTAATAATGTTTAGCTTATGCCCACGGATTCACCTGCGTGGAGTTCGATAATTGTCCCCCATGACCATACTGCCGGGATTAAAAGTATCCTATGTATTAAGCTAGGTCATAAACTATATGTGTGCTAATTTTCATTCAAATCCGTTCAGTGGTTTTTGCGTGACAGAGTAACAAACATCCATCCATCCTCACAAACTTTCGCATTTGTAGGTAATATTAGTGTGAAGTGTGATATAGTAAGCAGAAATTAAACATGCAACTTATCAACAAAAACGAATACCTTTGATTACTGCAAAAATACATACCTACTTAATCAAAGCTAAGGACCGTAAACATTCATCTTATTTTTCATAACAATCAAAAATCTATCTATTAGATTAATTTCTATTGACCACGAATCACGATAAGTGAATTCATTCGTCCGTTCATGTTAATAAATGTAAAACAAAATGCAAGTATACGTTGACAATGATAAAGGTGAAAGAGCATTGCGGGTACACTCAGAAAGTTCACTCCTAACAATAGTTAAATAATCACCATAATGTGACTTCCTATGCATGTTACGACACAAGTTTGAATAATCTTACGCATCATTGCTTGACCCTCAGACAGTCACTAAACAGTAATGCAGCAGCAATAAAAGGTTTATTAACTGAAGACCAATAAAGTTCTAATTGGATTGACATTTTGACTTACTACCCAAACTGTTATCCCAAATCCACCGCTTATTTCAATAAATAAGCGGTGGATTACATAATGATCAAAAATCTTAACCTCCATAGGTTAAGATTTTTGATCGATAAGTACTTGACATTTTAGTATTTTTATCGTACGATTCGTTCACGACATCTGTGTCCGACATTTAGGTTTTTAAATAATACTTTATTCATTTCTATGTTTATAAACAACCTACCAATATCTAAAATAATAAAAAAAATACTAGACTAATAGTAAGTACCTATGTACGTGTAAACAACAACGACCATAGGCGTCTAAGTACTCGACCGCATCGCTGTCATTCGGGGAAACGAGCCCAGAAGACTCGCAGGTCAGCGCATTGCCAAGTTGAATGGCAATGCTAATTCTTTGGTAAAAGAAAGAGCCAGCCCTCTGGTCACGCAAAGTGTCGACCAGTCGGCTAGAGATTTTCTTAAAATTTGTTGTTTTTATTTTTTAGACTTTATATTTTGCAAAATTTTAAATTTGTTGGCTTACATAGAACATTTAACCTTCTGAACCGTAATCTTACAATTTGTTATCACGGTACGCGGGCGGGGGAAGCGTGGACGCGCCGACAGATCGTCCGCCCACGAGCGGCGCCCGCGCAGGTGCGCCCCGCCCCCCTACACCCGCGTGGGCCATAGAGTACACAATAGGGGGCTATTGATTTTTGGATTCGATCGGTTTTAGAGTGGATGATGATAGGCAGTAAGTCTAACAACCAGTATTAACTAGGGTTGACCTACCCAGTACTAAACGGGTTGTGGAGGTCAGATAGGCAGTCCCTCCGGTAAGACTGGAAGCTGACCCTAACATAATTAGGAAGAGGCTCGACAGATGACGATGTAAGTAGGTAGGTATATAATTCTGTCAAAGCAAGTAGAAACATGCCTTTACCAAGAAACCTCTTATAACAAAATGTAGAAAGACTATTATAAATAGTACATTGTATATTTAATTTGTATTTTAGCGCCGTGTGTTACACTGTACTTTTCACTTTGAGTGTGAGAAAAATAGTCAATTTAAGTAGTACAAAAACATTTATTAAATATTACTTAATAAAATAAAAATCACGTCAGATTTTTTAACTTGAAGCTAAATGTGCGCATCACGCAGCAGCAGGTCGCGTAGCCGGGGGAGAGCACGTCGAGGTACTCGTGGCTCAACAAGTCACGCGTGCGAGATTTACTTTACGCCCTAGGGCCTAAAAGGGCCACTTTAGGCCCGCTTCGTAGGGCTATATTGGCGTACTTTAAGAGCATGAGAAGTGAAAAAAATCTTAGTAGTATAATGTCACTTCTACACACTTCCTCTCACCGACTCTTTGGCAGTAGAAAGCTTGAATGAATACCAGTGAATGGACATCGTGTATAGCTCTGGTTTGAGCCTAGGCCATGTCTGGGCCATGTTCGGCCGACTCGGCTCAGACCGGTACTTTATCTACACTTGGGCCATATGCATTGATATTATATTACCAAGCTTTCTTGCACTTTAAGTCTTTGACGCAATTCCACTAAACATTTTGTATATTCATAGTTTTATGTCTGCTGTTTGCATTTCCGATGTGTCATTTGTTTTGTAGTGTCAAACAATATCCATGCATATATTATCGTCACACTGTTTATACATATGATATTATGTTATTTGGAATCAAAGTTTTAAATATAAAAACCTATTTAGGGTTCCGCATCACTAAAGCGAGGAACCCTTGTAATTCCTGTACTACAACAAAAGCGTTACGACACTCAAAAATGTTACGTACAGCAAAACCTATATAAGCTGTCCAAAACAAATTCACTACACTTTATCAGCATCACTTATAAATAAAACTAAACATCAAATAAACACATTGCGAGTAATAAATAGATTTCAGTAAGCTAATTGGCCAGACAGATAGTCGGAAGACGGAACCTGAATGAGAATCAAGTCAGCGGGTCTCGAGCTATAAGCGGACGCAACGACAAACAGATCAATAAGTTAAGCATTTTATACGTCAATACGTAAATAAAAACTATTGGATATGCTTAAAGGATATTGATATTTTATGAAGGCGTTGTAAAGTATTCATTTTAATTACCAAAAGTTAGGGCGGTTTTATCCAAATAAACGCATTGTTTGTTTTCTTCGGTTTTTTGACGCTCTATAAAAATACTGACGGGAATAAAAACTTGTGATCATAATATGTAGGTTCTCGTTCATTCAGACACAGCCTTCCATAAATCGCACTATTTTATTCGGATGTTACCATCAAGATTAATAATTTTTATCTAAAATAAATAGATACAAGATTTTATTATAGACAAGCAGATAAGCACAGAATTCTAATTAAAACATTTTTAAATCAATTATGTACTTGACTCTAAGCGGATCAAAGGACGCCGGTATAAACATTTTGATAGTATCTTAATCTCCCCGCCCACGCCACCTCACACAATGGCCCATGCTGGTTTTTTACCAACAAAATCACAATGATGTTATGTCATGTAAAGTTTGATTGATATGAATTATTGTACTTCAACGATGAGGATTAATAAAAACCTAACTAATTTGCATTTTAAAGATGACTAATTGTTTAACTTGATGGATTTATGAACGTTTTTATAAAATTTTCGAAACATTTTAAAATCATCGCAAAACATTATAATTAATGTTATATGATAAATGATGTTTATTTGTTAATCTGTAATACAGGTTTTACCTAAAACAGACACCAGTCTCTTTGTAGTGACAATTGACTTTGTACTGTTGATAAAAGAAAATAAAATTAATTATTATTATTATTTTGCAAGTAGGTTTTTACAAACACTTTTACACATCATTTTTTTAAACTAAATGGGGCTGGTGTTTCGTACCTGACTACTCTGAGAAGAAACAGCCGAAACAAACTCAGAGGTCATAGTCTCTTTTGAAGTCCAAACATAATCTTGCTCAATTCACATGAGGACTATGCAGATTAGTGTCTGAGATGGTCTTTTGAAGAAAGAACCACACAGATTTGAGTGGACCTGTCCATTCAGTGCAAGCATTTGTCAGTTATCGTGTAGCTCGACTTATAACTCAAAGAGCTCAACGAAACGACGAACAATACACGTACATTTGGGTAAGTCGTATAAAGTACTCAAACTGACAGAAAATAATTACACGACTGTCCGAAAAAATGGTGTTTTTTTGCAAACGGGGACCTATAAGCTATGTTTTTAAACGCAACAGACCCCGGCTACAAAAAAAAACACATAAATACAAGGTCAACAAAACATTTCTTCAAAATAGCTGCCATCAAACAAATTTTCAGTTAAATTTTAAATCATGTTAATTTACAATTTTTCTTTATTCTGTTTTTTTTTATGGGGTTTTTGTTTGATCGTTACGTTTTCTTTGTTTTCAGATCCGCAATGGCCCGTCAAGAAGTGTTAATTATGGTGATAAGCATCGTCGGGGCCATGGCCTTTACCCCCCATGGTTCTATTGGGGAAAAGGTTTGCATTTGTATTTATTACTGTTTCATTAGTGGTTTCTTAGACCCGGACTCC
Source organism: Xestia sexstrigata (assembly GCA_941918905.2). Lineage (NCBI taxonomy): Eukaryota > Metazoa > Arthropoda > Insecta > Lepidoptera > Noctuidae > Xestia > Xestia sexstrigata. Next base: position 17,168,463 of record OW799211.2, read on the forward strand.
ACCAAAGCGGACACGAGCGGAGATGTGCGAAGCGGAGAGAGCAGATGCAAAAAAGCTAAGGTGTTTTTAACGAAGCTATGCAGACATGTGCAAAACGGAGAGGAGAGAGATGTGCAAAGCGGCACGCCACTCACAGCACACCGTCACATAACGACAATCTTCGAAAGACTAGGCAGAACTCTATGACCATTTTAATTAAGTTTACTCTTAATACGCTAAGTCATGTAAGAGGGGAAAAGTCTTTTGGGGGTCTGTAACTGAGAAAGTCCTGAAAAATTAACCTTTTATCAGTGTTGATTAAGGAATTGATTCATGATTTCATGCCTCCTTTTTCTTAGCCTACTCTGGAACAATCCCTCAACGACATCTAGTTACTATTAGGTACTAAAACCTCCTTTCTCAACCAGGATCATATGCTAACGGAGGCTTTGCTTCGTGAAGTCGTAGAGCGTATGGGCAAGGAGTTCAACGACGCGGCGTCCAGCTATCTCGAGTATCCTGCGAGCGAGCGCCATCTAGCGCTGATGGCACGCGCCAACAAAGAACTGGAGAACGAGCAGCTGGACTACGACTCGCTGATAGACGGCAACCCCAACCCCAGCCTTCGCGACCAAGAGTACCTGCAGCACAGGTATGTACTCTTCCATTAGTAACTAGTATTTCTCCTGGTACGTACAGTCGTGGTCTTTTCCGCCTGACCAGTTAAAATATTTTTCGCTTAAATCATCCGAGCCACGCCCCCTTAAAGTTTAGGCCTATTAGGAAAGCGTCAACTTTGGCGCGCAAAATAACAATAACTCTCGTTTGGCGTGCGTCGTCAGTGGGCTCGGCCGATCGGTATTTTTTTCATTCATTATTTCTATACGTAGTCAACGGGGCGGGATTCTAGAGAGTGTTTCTATGTTGTAAGTGCAAGAAAAAATTAGCTTAGTGGTGATCAGGCGGGAGTGTCCTCGATAGTACATAGCTGCTGGCTATAACTACAAGTGCTGCTGGTGACTACCGCTACTATAGTAACTATTACTGCCATCACCGGGGATTACTACTTATAGTACTAGTATGCTACTTATACTTCTTCTACTTGTAAGTACCACATCTGTTGCTACTAGTATTACTGGTATTTACTACTACTACCAGGGATGATATTACTAGTATTACGATTGGTAGTGACTACTGATAATCTCCAACACGAAACTAGCACATCCTCAACCCCAGCAAAGTAAGGGTGAAAGTAAGCTTTCAGCCTTACTTTTAGCTCAGGTGTTTACTCTTTTATTGGCCTTGGTAGTTCCACTACTGGTATAGGATTACGACAGGTAACTTCTATTACTGGTACATGTTACTAATACTGGTAACTGCTTTGTACTAAGTACTACCACCGCACTAGGAAAAATACAGCTATTGGAATATTTCGATGTCATGCAAAACAAATACTAAACACTTAACGATAGTCCCAAATGATCGAATAGGTTAATCAGGCCAATTTGGGATCACAGCAAAGACGTCTTATTAATCCAAATCAACTATTTACTACCGCCTTCAAGAACAATTGGAAACCTACAATCAATTAATGTGCAAACACTCAATAACAATAGAAGAGGTCCATTGTCTTCAGCCGTCCCAATTCAAAAAGACAAATCAAGTCTAGACGAAAAGTTAGGACGAATTAACTACATTAAGATAGACGGATAACACGATTAAGGATTGCGCACATAAAGCCGGGTATATATTATATGCGACACAAGAGTATTATTATTTATGTACCTGTTGTATAATCCTCTAAGTAGCAGTCCAGCTCATCACGCAATACTTCGCACTCCTTCTGGGCCTGACGCGTCACCAATCCATACATTTTAATAGGATCGCGAACATAGATACTAAAAACAACTGTTCAGTGTGCACACGCTACGTGCAAACGAGTTTCGTATGATTATTGACAAACAACGAGCCACCTTCTCAATGTCATATTCAAGCAGTCAGTTTTAACGTAAAATGGGATAGTGTTGCGTTGCATGTTTTGTTGCAAAAAACGTGAACCCGTTTTTATACAGACTCGTGGCTGACTCCACTCTGACTCGACTCACAGTAAGTAAAGCATTAAAATGTGAACGTTATACTCTGTTCTTTACGGTAAAATTTTCAACATGACCATTGAAGTCTACGGCGCGTGAACCACGCGTGTATTAGGTACACTACCTAAGTACTACTTTAAAGTCAAATACATCTGTGTAATGTACGCAAACCTTTAGACAATAATATTGAGGTGCGATATTCATGCAAGCTAAGCTAAATATAGCAACAAGTATCTTCATTTATTTTTCTTCATTGGCAACGAGTTCATCATACACAACAGTCAGACTTACACACACACACAATTAGACTTTATCGCGTATCAAGAGAAGCGAGATTACCAAGAAAGAGGTCGAAGTAGTGTTGAAAATCTTTGCGAGTGATTAATCGTGTAATGGCCCGTCAACATTATCACTGAATTAAAATAACGATGGCTATAATATTCAGTCTATAGCAAAGACATTAAAATATACCAGCAATCAAGCAATTCAAGGAAGTCAATTTTCATATAGATAGAAAGTTCAAACTTTTTTTGGGATTTTCAAGAACTCTTAGGACAATAGTCATGCAGTTTTATCGTCTGAGACACCACGCGAGAGTCACCTTGTATATTATTCTAAATCTTTGGTATCTAGTAATAATAACTGGAATGGTGCCTTTATATCTCCGCCCGAACCAATAGCTTAATCGTGTCAAGACCCAATTGGATAAATCTAGTTCTTCAATTGTTTAAACAATTGATGGTCTTCATTTTATTATGCATCAGCTACTTACAATTAAACTTTATAGAGGCCTAAGTCTAACACACGAAAGGCTTGGATGATTGATCACGTACCCGATACTAAATAAACTGCCTAATGTTTTTTGGAAAAAATCAAGTCTGCAATGGATTTTGCTGCATATTTCTTTCCCAATCGAAGGTCCTAGAAAATCAGTATGGTATGCCCTACAACTTTTTGTCCTCATCTTCGGCAGCTCGCTATGGGGGCATCAGTACGTAACCGGAGGTGCTGGCGAGGGTGAACAGCGTCTGCAGCCCTCAGGAGTGGTGCCCAACCGGCAGATGGTCAAGACCGATGCTGTGCTGCCAGCCTACTGCAACCCGCCTAACCCCTGTCCCGTTGGATATACAGGTACTGTGTTTGGACTGTTTAGGTCTACATCCAGAGTTTTAGGTCTTTTGATACTTGTTAATCTGGTCCGAAGTTTCAACTAAAGTATGTTGGTCCCTATTCTCAAATTAGATGCCATAGAATGAAGTGAAGAACTTATCATAGACTAAGACAACGTCGTATCACTCTTGATCGGCTTTTAGTTTTGACCATAAACTCATCATCCTTTCCGGTTTTCTTTCTTCATCCGTGTTTGTGTTGTCATAATTTATTAGTATATCATTTATCACTTCACTTTCGTTTCTCCTTCAAACAATTTCATTTTCATCTTGTGCCAATATGGCATTTAATCTGATACCTTCACCAGAGGAGCAAGGCTGCATCAGCGAGTTCGAGAATACGGCAGCCTTCAGTCGGGAGTACCAGCTGGCCCAGCGATGCATGTGTGACGGAGAGCACATGTTCAGCTGCCCTCCCGACTCTTCCTCAGAAATCGACCTTCGCTTCCCTGGGCACCAAAAGAATCTCGTCGCCAAGAAGTATAAACCTGCTGTTAGTATGCATGGTTTAATTCTGTAAATTTATCTCTCGGAAATCTATGTCTTACACAAAATATTTTTAGAATTTTTATGATATTAGAAGATCCTTTTCCACTAACTTTTATCCTTTGGAAGCGATTTACTAAAACTAAACTGGAGTTCTACGACCACTTTTAACAAGGAAAAACTACCCTTGTCTTTACTTGATTGATACTAAAACAACAATTTCCGTTTCCAGGTAGAAAATCCTTATTTGACGGGCGAACGCTTACCGATCGCAGCTAAGAAAGGTTTTGATGTTAACGTGTACTAAGTCACTAGTCTTAAATAGATGTATACTATATTAGTTAGTGTCTATCTTGTCGGGAGTGGGCTTAGTATATATGGCGACCAATCAAGCTACACAAAAAAAGTTTATGGGGATCTCTCCTTGTATGGGAAACCTTTACAAAGCGAGGCCATGTTATACTGGAAATGTATAGCTTGATGTGTCGCCTTGTGTACTATCACCTTCTAGCCCACTTTTTGGCATAATTATTATCTTTATATAGTATTGTAGTTCTGTTACAACCTCAATTAGGGATAACTGTGTGCCACAAATATTTGCGAAGATCTGCGTTTGGCTTTAGGTAGGGTGTAAATATCTACACTCACCTATCTCGAATGGCACACAAACTGATAAATATAAGTTTGAAAGGAAATGCTGCGGTAATGAATAGACGAAAGTAAATTAAAAATTTTAATAATCTATTTTTGTAATCCTAATGAAATACTGTCTCCTCAATTTCCAATTTCTCTCTTTTTATTTTTATTCTTATACGGGTCTTTCGTACTTTTACGAAAAAAGCCTGCAATAATACCATGAATAAAAATATTTATTTGAAAAAGTAGTTACCTATTTGTGAGAAGCGTCATTATAATCATAATCAACGTTGAATGAAGCTGTGAATTTCGTTAGTTGTAAATACATAAGTATTTAATTCTTTACTAAGATGTATTTTATTTTGATATCAACAGATATTTAGTTCATCATACAAATAACAGGTTTTTTTTTAAACGCGACCTTGACATCGAGTCATAACATTCGCAAAATATTCGCGAATATAACTTGACACCATAGATAAAAACACTTGACGATCGCAAACTATATAATAAGAGTTATAGCAAAATAAAAAAGCAGTTAAAAGCTGAATAGTTAAGGAATCTATATATCTAAAAATCAAGATATATAATTTTAAGATAATACTCAAAAAAAAATGTAGAACTTGAAAAACAGTGATGAAAACGGATATTTCGCTATTAAAATATAAATTTGATGAAAATCTCTTAATTTTATATCAATTTTAACAAGATCAAAATAAACTAAATTACATTTCCTTTCCAATAAGACCAAAATCTTACTAACTTGTTTTATAGAATCCTATAAGAATCTTATTAGAAGTTAGCAACTCACTGTTTGTTTTCATGCGGCCATTTTGAACGCCTGTTTTGAACACAATTATTTACGTAACTTTAACTTTACGAAGCCACTATGTACTACTTTTCTGTTTTCACACACTTTTGGCTCACAATAAACACATTTTCTTGTATATACACAATCACGTATATACCTATCTATAACAACAACTTTTTCAGAAGCGAAGTACTGCAACTTTGAGATTCGAAAACTAATTTACTTTAACATAATATTGTAGCACTATTCCTTACTATCATTGTGCTATATAATACTATCCTAAAATAACAATAATATCAGAGTAATTACGACAAATACGACGCTTTTTAGGCGCAATATGCGCACAAAATGGCGGCGGTTTGTTTACTAAACTTTGACATTTTATTTCGACAGCTGGTAGTACTAGCCAAGCGCGCCTCAATGAATGTATGTATTTACATAATTTTAATTTTATTTAGTTTTTGAAAATATATATGTATAATTAATATCAATATATTGTTACCTTCTATTAAAAATAATAACAATGACTAATAATAATTATTACCTAATAAGTAATCGAGAGACTTCAAAAAAGGGAGTAAGTAATAAGAAAATGAGTGTATGCAACGCCGGGGGCAAAAACTATAACATGTAAATTGATAAGGAATAGTATGTAATGTAAATATGTTCAAAATTGATGAAAGGATTAATTATATTTATAAAGCAAAGCTGACAATGTAAATATAACAGCTGATTTCCATAAAGTTGCAACTGCTAATAGGATATTTAGAGTTATTATATATATTCAATAAGTTATTTTATTATCAACAATTCCAGCAATTTAATTGCATAATTCAAAATGACTTTTTTTTTTAAATAACGGAGTAATTCGATCTGGCGTGCAAACTTTTACCCTAATAATTACGCAATTGTGTTTTTTTAAACTAATTGATCCTGGCTGTTATCAAATTTAAAAAAAATGTACATAAAAAAAAACTTAAGGTATCAGTAAATTTGAAGGAAATTGAAACCTTATTATTATTTTTACAATTCAAAAGGAATTCCATACATTTTGAAAACATCAACCCTAATTTTCCGGTTGGGTTATGTTTTGCGCGTCAGCAAATACGGAAGCAGGCTCAAAATAATATGTTGAAATAAGTTTTAAACATAGTAACAGTTTATTTACTCGTTCCTAACAATTTAAAAACTAAAAATTCAACAGAAGTACATTCAACATTTTGTTATAAAAGAAAAAAAATAATAAAAAAGTCGTAAAGGAATAATTTAAAATGTAAAAATAAAATAAATAACTTTAAGTATTATTCCAATAAATGTCTTCCTTAGTATTTATATTGTAAAGAAGTTATTTGATTCATTAGCCCGAATTAAATTAATAAATTTTTAATTAAATATTTATCTTCGGATGCCATGCCCATAATATTGTCAGTACATTATTGCTATATATTAGTTTTAAGTAGGTTAGAAAAAGAAGAAGTTACAGGCAGTTGTCTCCCCTATATAAATAAAATTAAGAAAATGATTCCGTACTCAAAACAGGAATAAGATTTTAATGATTCATCGATGGCCCTCTAAAAGCAATGACTTTAAAATGATAGTGCAATGACGTAAACCAAAACCTCTTATCTACCTTAAACTTCACTTATTGCATGAAATCAATGATTTAATTTAAAGTAATTTATTTTCTTTAACGCCTACTACTTAGAAATCTTTCAATTAATGATCCATTAATAATTTTTAAAATGGGGTGAGTTTTTCGAATATTTAAATATTTATTTATCATTATATAATTTAATTTAAAGATGATCGATATATTCGTATAGTTATTCTGCTGTCATATTTAATTATTTAAAAATAAAATGATTTTAATTTTTTATTAAAAATAATTATTTCGTTTTGTAAAAATAATATTTTTTTATTATTATTTTTTCTTTTTTTTTAATCAATCAAAATTCTCTTGAACTAATGTGGGTGTTTCAGATAAAAAAGCCATCTAAAAAAGCCAGATTCATAAAGAATCGAACTTTCAGTTAGGTACTTGAACTTATACAAAATTAAAAAAAATGAATCTAATATGTCTTTAATCTCTGTGTCGCTTTCGTAAATTATAACATCTAGTTAAAGTCATCGATAAATAACCTAAGTAGATACTATATAGGTTTATAAGTAAATAGGTTATGGACTGAAAAATGTAAATACATAGAAATTAGGTTCAGGTTTCAAAGAGGGTCGTTGTAGTTTATACAATAAGAGATTTAATTACCAACCAAAAAAAAAACAGTTCATTTTGCTTTGCTGTCTTCTAGCTGTTGAAATAGTATTATTGGTCAAGTGTGAAAATGATAACATCTCGTAAGTTTTATTTAAACAAGCCAAGCATTCTTATAGTGAAATTGGACAGCATTTTTTTACTAAATCCCCTTTTCTTTCTTTGCTTAATTGGCATGCAGTCATAACATTCATTTAATCCATTAAAAAGGCATTTTTTTAGTAACCTTTGGTATTTAAATATTCCAACAGTTTTAAATCGAAGAAAAATAATTATTTTTAATTTTCATAGGCGTTTAATACTAGATACATCGCACTTAGTACATTTCATTCAACGACGCACACAACCGAGTAGAATAACATAATGTGGTAAAACGGAGAACAAAAGAAATAAGATGTAAGTATTTATTAGTCATAAGTATGTAATACTAAGCGCGGGGGAAAAAGATAGGGTATTCCACAACATCATAAATGAGTAGTGTTAATTTTAAGAACAAGCGCCAAGGGGCATATGAATGAGATACTCTAGTCAAAGCAGTAGTGTGTATATTAATAATTGGAGTGGTAGGCGGGGACGATTTACTTCATTAGTCTAAGATAAACATAGTAAGATTTCCATGAGAATATTCATGAAAAGCCCTGAATTTTTAAATTACAACAACGCCTTCCCAAGAGTTTGTTGTATTTAAAAAGACACGAAAAAACAGGGTTTTACTTGTAATTCTCATAGAAAGATATAAGTTGAAAAGACATATTTTTGTAAAAAAAAACCGGGAAAAAAACATAAACACAAGAAATAATTATATTTTTTATAAATAGATATATTTTTCCATGCGGCTGTCTACTACATGTTGAGGCTAGACTTCCACCTCTTAAGCGAGTAAAGTAATGTAAATATAGAGGGAGAATAGCGGAGACATCGGCTGATATGTCAGCTGTATTCAGAGTCACCTAGTTCCTAGTTGTAACTCAACAAAATATTTAAAATCGCCAACATAAAGCTAAAACCATCATCTCCAGTCAACAAAACAAAAGAAAAATCAAAACAAAAAGAATGTTGGAAGAATTGAAAAGATGAGGTGGAGGTCTCTAGATTAATTAGGTTTAAATTCGTTCTCCGTAATAAGACGTATTTTCAAAAGTAATAATTTCCGTATATTTTAGTGATTTTAATAATTATAAATTGCAATAATTTAAAATAAAGCTTTCTATTCTTCTGGCGTTTACTATTTGCTTATTATAATTATGCTATAATTGTTTTGCAATAATTCATGTTTAATCTTAGTTGTTTGTACACCGTGATTATTACTGGTGAATAATTTCAGAGGTAAATAGAATTCAAGGTAAAACAACTCTTATCGTACTGGAAATAAGCTACAAAATCTTCCCACACATATACCACCTTGTGTAGTCTTGTATTAGTATAGGACTTATATTTACCTAAAAAAATCCTTTAATAAGAAATCCTTCAGAAATCCGGTGTATAATATATAAATGTCGTGGTCCTTAAATCTAAAATCAAATACTACCTCAAAAACTCAATATCCTCAATACAAGTGTCGTAACTTGTAATTTAGACATTCCCGGAAAATAGGTTAACTTAATTTACGTGTAAGTTTTCTCGGGAAAAGCGACAATAGTAACGTAACACTATAGCAGTTAAGTTACAATTTACGGTCTACATAATCAAGTAATGATAGAACCACGATACCTCTCAAACCAGTTAAGACGTAGGATTATTAATTAATTGATTAATTATTGGATTTGTTTTCATGATTTTATTTCTTATAAATTATTATTAATTTGTGAATTTTAATAGTTATGATTATTTAAAAAAAATGGTTTAATAAATTAAATTCGTATGTTTATTCGTACATTTCACTTTGATTGGTATAGTTTTCAATAATGTTTATTAGTCACGTCTTTATTATGTTGTAAATAAGTTATTTCAAGTTATAATCTTTATTTTATTTCTTAAATGATTATTAATCATTTGAAATTATTTCTTAATGTTATTGTTATTTTAATAACAAAGTTTAAAAGTTGTTAGGTTATTAGACGCCGGTACAAAAACATCTTTTTCAATTCGTTCCACAAGTATTTGAAAAAAAAAACATTCAATCCATAAAGCTGTTATTTTTTTAATTGAATTTTCTTAATTATCTCGGTTAATATCTTAGCAAGCTAACTTATCTCTTATAATATTATAGAATTACTTATATCTTAAGATATTTAAGCAAAAAAAACATAAAAAGCAAAAAACAAAACAAAAAAAAGTACATAATACACATACACTAAAATGGGCGTACTTAGTAAGTTACTTTAATAAAAATAGTCATAGGTAATCACAGGTAATCATAGGTAATCACATAGGTAATCATAGGTAATCACATAGGTAATCATAGGTAATCACATAGGTAGTCACATACACTAAAATGGGCGTACTTAGTAAGTTACTTTAATAAAAATAGTTATAGGTAACTTATTTGCTGGACTATGATCTAATCTATTAATTAATGTATTGTATTTTAAGTAACAGTCATATATTAAGGGTGGTTACAAAATTTGTCTAGTCTGTTTATTAAGTTATAAGGGAACAGGCCAGTTACTAGTGTAACCCTGTAAATATAGGCCTAGACACGATTATGACGGAAATTGCTAAAAATTATTGTTAAGGGAATTCGTTGTTAAGGGAAAGCTACAGTTGTTACAGTTATGTAAACTGTATTACTATATATTTATCTTCACGTAATACTACAAAAAGGGCCAGTGGCCAGGTGTCCCAGTGGTGGCGGCCCCGACTTACGAACAGTAAGTCGTGGGTTCGAACCCAGACTGGCGCATTACTTTGTGTAATTTATTTCATCACCACTGCCCTCAAAACGGTGAAGGAAAACATCGTGAGGAAACCGGCATGTCCTAGAACCAAAAAAATCGAAGACATGTGACATCTACCAATCCGCACTGGGCCGCGTGATGGATTATAGCCCATTCCCTCTCATAGAGAGGAGGCCTGTGTCCCAGCAGTGGGAACATTAATAGGCTGATGATGAATACTACAAAATAAAAATATTCTTATTCAACACTCACAGGCAGATAAACCATCGATTTCGGGCAAAAATAAAATTCAAAATCAAAAAACTAGGCAAAACTTATGCAACGCGAAGAAAGGATGCATTAAACCACCAAATACTGAGACAATATAGGTGCAAACACCTAAAAGCATAAAGGACATAGCGATATTTAAAAAAAACACGAAATTCACCTAAATGTATAACCATCGAAAAAACGAGCAAGTGGGAAATAATATCTCTACAAGATCTTTGTATCTTCAAGCAGTAGTAGAGCTCCATGTGAAGAGCTCGCCCGGGGAAGTACTACCACCATACCTAGTTCTGCCGCCAAACAGCTATGCTGTGTTCCGGATAGAAGGGTATGGGTGCCGGTTCGCGATTACAGGCACAAGAGACATATCACCTTTGTCTCACGAATATATCTGCAATGCCCCCGCTATTGCAGATGTTCAAAGGCGGCGGATATCACTTAACATTCGGTGGGCCGTCGTCTTAGCCGCCAAACACATACACAGGTACGCGCCATTACAGAATTATATATGTATCTTACTGTTCTGGATAATTCACATTTACTAACGAACTACATACATCAATTAACTCAGCCTATTACAGTGAGTCTGAATGGGCCTAGTTGCCTGAGTATTGGCTGGTTCTATGCTATGCCACAACACCCGGTTAAATTTCAATCCAGCCACCTTTTTTATGTCGCTCCATCTAGCCTGGGGGCGTCCTAACCGGTTCTTCGACCGAAATTCTATTTCAGTTTAAATACTATTGACGTGACAGAATTTTGCTTTGTAGCATGGAACTGTGATCCGTATAAACACAATAGTCCAACTAAATCTGACTAAGACTTCACTGCCACCAATCCCAGTATAAACATCTTTGCAACTTTAGTGCAGCATCTTCATCTGTCTACAGTGGGTATCCTGACCGTCAACATTTAGCGAACGCGCATACCTAGTCAGCGTCCTCTGCCCTTAGATTAGTAAGGGCTGAGGATAATAGCGTGGTATGCGCGTCAGCCAATCAGCAGCAGAGACACGCTCCTCTTTTAGTCAATGCAGACAGCCAGTAGGCATAGCCGCATCATTCGTGCTTACTGGAGCATTGGCATCATCAGACTGACTCACTGGGCAATCACAGCAGACAATTCCAACTTTCTTACGCACAATGCGGCAGCCGGTTCTTACCAAATGGAACCTTCCCATCAGATCAATATCTAACTCATCGGAGAATCCCCCTTTCAATGGAGTAACTTAATACTCAGTTCCTCTGCAAACACGATACAACTGAATGAAAGAACCTCAGTTGTTCCGGACCCCGGATTACAGACAGTAACCTTCCAGTCCTTATACACAAAACGCACATCAGCATTAGGGCACTGCATTACACAAGGCACACTTCCTAGTTACAGGTCATTTCGCATGAAGGGACACAACGTATAGACAGTCTGGATGATTAGTCTCCATCTGTCAATAGAGATGGAGACTGATGCTCATCCTGACAGTAATGGCTCCTTAATATCCTAGTCTGTCAGTCGTTAATATCAAGATGGAGAAAGCAGTAGTAGAGCTCCATGTGAAGAGCTCGTACGGGTAAGTACTACCACCATACCTAGTTTTGCCGTTAAGCAGCTATGCTGTGTTCCGTATTAAAGGGTATGGGTGCCGGTTCTCGATTACAAACACAGGAGACATATTATCATCTTTGTCTCGGTGATGACAACGCATAGACCCAACACCTTCGTGATTCTTGAATTCAAGATCACGTATCGCTACTGTTCACTCCTGGCATAATCAGTCGTTTGGTCGGAACTCATTAAGTCTGGTGGAAATTGAAAAATCCTCCGTAAAAAATTGACGGAACAAAAAAAAAAAAAAACGAAAAAACTACAAAAAAAAATTACAAAAAAAAAAAAAAAAATGGTACGCTGGACACTCTTGTGGGCTGCAGACCAATAAGCCATGCAGTTGAATATAGCAGAGTGGGAGTCTTGGCTGATGTAGTCACAAGTGGTAATGACGACCCCCAAATGATTGCAATGCACCGTCATATATTAGTTAGAGGCTGACACACATGATATAGAAGATTCAAGCTTGTTAGGCCAAAAACATCCAGAACGCTACTTAAATGGACCGGTAATAGTAGTCTGGCCATGTTTGGAACCGTAAGAAAAGGTGAAGTGTGACCTTACATTAAAAAAATGTGAAGAAACACAGTCATTGCAACCTGAACTATTTTGACATGAACAAGAAGAGAAGTTATTGAGAAAACAAATCAGAGAAAGTGAGAGATGTTTTTTTTTATCTCTCCGAACTTTCGCCTCTCGATTCGATACAGTTATTAGCCAACTATGAAGCCTTAACAAAAACTCGTGAAATATACACCTACCCTAAAAACATCCAATAACAACCACCCTTAATAACAAAGCAACAACACCAAATCCTGACAAATATTACCGTACAATATTTTTCAGTTATTTGGCGATAATTATCGTTGCAGATTATTAAAGCACTAAGTCTAAAAAGGGTTACAAACAATTGCAATCACGTTACTAAGTTCATTCAATAACTGTCACGATCTTTCATCACACAGGACTTACAATGCTTAATATATAATAAAATAACTTATTCATCTATGTATACTCGTAAAGGGTGTAAAACACCTCTTAACGAAGCCGAAAGGCACTTGTTCTCCCCGTCATTGCGATCATTTTTTTGTTCTACACCATACCTGGGAACCTTTTAGTTGCGGAGATATTGGGGGTCAAAGTTCCAACTTTTTGACAAGTTTTTTTTTTAATACAAGTTTTTAGTGTAATATTTTACTTTAAACATCTCCACGACCCCCGTACTATTCAATCCATCCATCAGCACAATGTTTTGAGTGCGTTACATTGAGTTCTACCACAAAACATGATTTTTCACCCCAAAAAAAAAGTTGTTTCCCAGCAAAAAATTTTGCGTAAAGTTACTTAGTTTGATGTACAGAATGCTTGGTTGACGGCTTCGTGATGAGGTCTTTTACACCCTGTATATTGTATTAAAACATCCTGAACAAATTACACCAACTATATACTTACATTCTATCTCGTGCAGGACTTGAGTGGGCGGGCGGTGGGTTACGTTAGACAATCTTCATTATGTCCAAAAACACGAGTATAGCAAATGAATCGAATCGGGGGCGTCGGCCACGGGTGCCTCGACCACTGGGGGCCTAAGCCACGGACCCGACAATGTAGACATCGTCAATTGTTTTTTTTATTTTACGAGTATTTGCTGCCTGTCAGTGTCAGTCAGAGTAACCATAAATTGGCGAGTTCACCGCACTCTATGAATGATTACAGCTGAAACACTATAGGTCTCTTTATCAACTATTCATTTTTGTCTGCCGAAGTGTTCAGCTTTGGCGTTAAACACTGTTAAATCTGTAATCACCAAAGAGTGGACTGTCATATATTTAAATGTAAATTTATCGCCAATACCCGTTTGATAAAAAACTTTGGAAACTTTAGATTCTAGTTGGAAATTAAAGGATAGAACTATCCCGAATTATATCAAAAAGTGAAACTTAAATGTAAGAACTTCATTACATGCGGTAAGCCGCTCAAATCGGAACTTAAAAAAAAACAACTTCATGTTTAAAACCTATGATATCTATTTATATATATAACACAGATCTACATAAATGTAACACACTGCGCGAAAAATGAACATAACTGCAAAAATAAAAGTATGATCCAAATATAGATAAGATTGACGCGGCGATTAAGTTATTGTAAATATGTCGCCAGAACGTACTCAGGAAGTTTAAGTAGGTTACTTTGTACATTATAGCATGGAAATTGCTTATGATCAGACGAATGAAGGAACTTTAATTAGTATTTAATCATTTAATTAAGTCGTAGAAATACACGTCTGTAACTTTGACAAAAAATGCAAGTAAAAGACATCGTCTACAATTGCATTCGAATCTACGCATCAGCGAGAGATTTATCCTCGAGATTGAGATATACATAAACAACAACCCGATAACCATTGTTCAGTAGCCCAGACATAACACTCATCTGGTCCGAGAACCCTCCCTTTTCTATAGAGGATGAGAAACTATCCACCCTATTCTCCATACTTCTAAAGTCTAAAGTGCCATCAAATACTTCCATACTTTTGTAAAAGTTCCAGGCAGGCTGTACTACTTAGTCTTAATTCGTGTAGTAAGTAATGTAATGTAAATAAAGCCACCGATGCGCACCTACATGTCGTGGGATGATTACTGAATTTGCACATAATAGTCTAGTAGTCTCAAAGACATTAGAATAAGTTAGATTAAAGAGGCCCCATCGGCAAATGAAGCAGTCTACCAAAGAACATTATGATTTGCGAGGGTTGAACGAACGAAAGTATGACTCTTATAATAACAGCCATAAGGCTCGTATTAAGAATTTACTTTGTTTTTACCAATTTTGCCTCACATACCTGATTTGGATAAAATTAATATCACGAAGTAAAACTTTTTATTTTTCAAATATTGTAAAAATCGTTTCCATTTAATCTATTCGTAATATTACATGTAACTAAAACAAAACGTATCAACAACACCAACACATTTAGCAAGTTCGTATCAATGATCAATGCGTTTAGTTAATCTGTTGGGTGCCAGTTTGGACCCTGTGGGCGCTAATTGTCAGGATTTTTCCTCAACACTTGCAGAACAATTGATTGCACGTCCATTATGGACAGCAATGCGACAATTGACCTATTATTCACTTGATTACAAACACTTTATTGATGTCCATTTAAACGTAGTGTTAGGTATTATTTAGGCTGTATATTTTATGGACCGAGGGACTAAAGCGTTGCAATACCTAATGTAAGTGTGAATGAGAGTGTATGTGCTTGCTTGTGAGAGGATTTCAGTTCAATTATTAAAATTTTAGTGTGGTCTTGTCTTGTTAGCATTGGTTAAGGAGGCACAAGGGGCGGAGCACTCCGCTATAGAAAGAAACTAGGAATTTATCGCTCGCCCTGATCCATACTTGGTGCCTCTTCTGTTTATTTAAACTACTTTATGACGCCTCTTTCTTATCCAGTTATCCTAATTTTTCTATGATGATTAAAGATAATTATATTATTCGTTAACGGTACTGAGATCTGCAATTGAATCTCTCGAAAAAATACACCCAGAATATTTAATCCATAATATATAAAAATCTTGTTCTAAAATATATTTCCTGAATCGTAAGAAAACTCAAATCATCATGATTTACACAAACTTTTCACTACCAGTATTAGTAAACATGATTTATTCCAGTTGAATCTTACAAGGAGCAAGAACTCCTTCCAAATAGAAAAGAATACAGCATTGGAAAAACTGTGTTTACTAGACTTGATTATTATTCTGAGTTCGAATGGAACATAGTCGAACCTAGGCCTCCCACTAAGTGGACCGATGACCTGGTGAAGGTTGCGGGAATCCGCTGGATGCGAGTCGCGCGGGACCGGTCAATGTGGTGACACTTGGGGGAGGCCTATGTCCAGCAGTGGACTCCTTTCGGCTGAAATAATGATGATGATAGTTGAAAACAAGGCCAAATCCCAAACTAGAACCTTACAAACAAGATTCTGAACACACCAATTCAGGGAGCATCGGAGGTGACTCAGAACTGTGAAATAGAAGAAGCTTCGCATTATGTGTATAGGTTTGACAATTGGCCAATAGTCAACATCTGATCCAATTTCTATTCAATAAATCTCAGTAGAGACCTACTAGATTTATTTTGTCTTAATTATGTTGAGTGAGTGTGAAAGGAAATCATGTGAACGATTTTCGTTTTTCCATTTTTCAAAGAATTTTAACTTTTCATGGTTTTTCTCTAATTATTGTCTTATTAAAAACCACAACAAAATAAATTATTTAAAAGTAATTAAAATTGCGCAATAGTCGGTATGTGTTTAACTAAAATTATTATATCTTTCCAAATAGTCACTAATTTTCGCAGCTCTGAAAAATTGAACTCATAAAATCTATCTATTGAAAGTGTTAAGCGTTTGTGAATACATATTTAAAATTGCGTAGTTGAAACACATTTGTAGTTAGAAAAAATGCTTTTACGCTATATAATTACGTCCTGTAACTATTTTATTTGTGTAACCTAATTCGTTATGTACCTATTTAATAATCCTAAATAATAATTTTAGAGGTTTCGCAAAAACGAAAGGTGTTATGAGGGGGTGCCAAAGGCATGAAGTAATTACGTTGTTGTTATTTCTTTATTGTGTTCTTTTTATATGTGTTTAAACAGTATACATATAATGTGTATCCGTGACACGTTCGTTAAAATAATTTGTATTGAAAAATTAAAATAAGAGCTGTACTTTTTGGAAAGGATATCTTTCATCCCTCGTTGTAAATGATTAATTTTGTGTTAGTATAGGAAGGACAACGTGCAAAAGGAAGTCTTAAGGCATTTAGATAGTAATTAAATTTACACTGACATTTTGGCCCTGAATTAATGTAAGTGATGCTTTGTATTAGACTAGTTGGTAATGAATGCAAGACGATGCCAGAATGTTTGCGGTTTTGTCAGAAGACAGAGTGTTAGGATTACCTTAATTTACTGGCTATCCTGCATGATAACTGCAATATGAGTAGTTAAATACTATTAATTGAAGCGACAGCTGTGAGCTAAGTGTCATAATAATATAAAATTATAAGTGTAATACCTAATCCGATTCATTGATACACGAAGACTTCAGAAGTACATAGTAATATATATTTATAACATCATTAAATAAAGATCATATTAAAATCCAACCAAATCAAATAGTAAAAATTTTCTAGTCACCCCCTTTGTCTGCAATAAAATACCAAAAACCAGGTTCTGCTACTTTTTATTCCTAGCTTTTGCCTGGGTAAAAATCGGAAAACAGAGAAATACCATCTGAAACCAAAAAAATAATCATGTAAAAAGTAACATTTAACCATTCTGTATTATGAAACTTTTCTAATATATAAATTCGGCAATAACAAATATATTCGGCAACAACAAATAAATTATATGTATAAATAGACAATCAGTAGTTATAATCTTTGGCTGTAAGTTAATAAACTGTACATTTTGAGAGTGTCCCATGAAGAGTTATCTTTATTAGTGAAGATTAAAAAAAAACACGATCTATCACTTCGTAAGGTAGTAATAACGTAAATCATTAGCTCAAAAGGTTTCATACATGCTCAGAGAAAATAAGAAACCAACTAAAATCTGGGCAAATTACATCTATCATCATCTGATTTTTCCCAACTATATTGGGGTCAGTTTCCAGTCTTACCAGATGCAGGTGAATACCAGTACTTCACATAAAGCAACTACCTACCTAGGTTTAAAGATATTTATTTCTCATAAGAACTTAATAAAAACAGTTCACCTAGAATGAGATACAAAGTTCCTTCCCAAGTTTCCGATGGTGACGTTATAAGGTACATACATACCTGACCTCCACAACCCAGTTAGTACGGGGTAATACGAGCTATTAACATCCATAAAACAATTTAATATAAGGCATCAGTGACAACATCATATTACGAATAAGAAAAACTTTTAACAATTTTCTGTATCGGTACAAATGATTTTAAGCAAAAATATCAATTAATTCTACTAAGGTGACTCGCACCAACACAAGAAGAGAAAGAGAGACAACAGAGAGAGATAAGATGTTTGAAATCAGTCAACAAAATGAATGCAAACAACCCAATACGACCTATCAATATTTAACCAATGAATCACGTCTACTCAGTGAATGAAATAACTATGTCATCTCAGTCAGTGAAACTGATCTACTCATTTAAAAGTCAGTCAAGCCCAGAACACTGCCAAACGTCAATAAAATGGACCAAGTAATGAAATCGAACGAATGAATGAATCAGGTAATATATTTTAGTGAAACAGTTCACCTGGTAAACTGATTGATAGTTTCAATACAGCGCAACAACACACAGTCATTGAAAAGAACCAACTTAGTCACGCAAGTGTATCAATAACTTGCATGACTAAGCTGGTTTTCTCAATGACTTGGTTACAGAAGCACACTAACTCAGTAAGTAAAGCTGCAGTACAAAAACGTTATCAAGAAAATCAATGGCAAAAGTTGGTCAACAAACTCATTTCTCAATCAGTTTAAATAATGATGCAGATTTCAATAACGTTAACCAACTCAACGAATAGACACATCTTCGAAATAGTACAGATTAACTCAATGTTGCACATCTATTTAGTGTGATGGAAGGTGGACTAGCTGAAAAAATAAACAATACCAACTCAGAAAAGTAACTAAACCAAGTCAGTGAAACAGACCAACTCTATTTAGATTAAGAAGGAGAGCAAGTCACATAATAAAGCAAAACAACTAGATGATGAAGCAGACCAACTCAGATAGTGAAGCAGACTAACTCAGAAAAAAAAGCAGAACAAGTTAGATAAAGAAGCAGACCAACTAAGATAAAGAAGCAGACCAAGTCAAATTAAGAAGCAGACCAAGTCAGATAAAGAAACAGACCGACAAAGATAAAGAAGCAGACTAAGTCAGATTAAGAAGAAGACCAAGTCATATATTGAAGCAGATTAACTCAGATGATAAAGCAGACCAAGCCAGAAAAGAAGCGGAACAAGTCAGATAAAGAACAGACCAACTCAGATAAAGAAACAGACCAAGTCAGATTAAGAAACAGACCAACTCAGATAAAGAAGCAGACCAAGTCAGATTAAGAAGCAGACCAACTCAGATGATGAAGCAGACCAAGTCAGAAAAAGAAGCGGAACAAGTCAGATAAAGAACAGACCAACTCAGATAAAGAAACAGACCAAGTCAGATTAAGAAGCAGACCAACTCAGTTAAAGAAACAGACCAAGTCAGATTAAGAAACTGACCAACTCAGATAAAGAAGCAGACCAAGTAAGATTAAGAAGAAGACTAAGTCAGATAAAGAAGCAGAACAACTCAGATAAAGAATCACACCAAATCAGACAAAGAAGCAGACCAAGTCAGATTAAGAAGCAAACTAACTTGGATAAAGAAGCAGAACAATTCAGCTTAAGAAGGAGACCAATTCACACAATAAATCAAAACAACTTAGATAATGAAGCAGACCAACTAGAATAAGTAGCAGACCAAGTGACATAATAATGCAGAACTACTAAGATAATGAAGCAGACCAACTTAGATAAAGAAGGACACCAACTCAGAAAATAAAGCAGAACAAGTCAGACAATTAAGCAGACCAACGCAGATAATAGAGCAAACAAATTTTAAAAAGCAGACGAAATGGTAAAACTAATAATGAACCGGACCAACTCTGTTAATCGAGAATACTTTTATAGTATACCAAGCCAAGCTATAAAGCAGATCAACTACTCAGTCAATAATTTAGAGGAACTGAGCTAGTCAATCAGAGTCTACAAAGTTTAATGAGTCCAGGACTTGCCATCACTGGAATACAGCAACACCTTCTCCAGCAACCAGAATCATTTTACCCTAAATTCACAAAGTAACCGAAACTCTAAGGCAAAACAATCTACCGCAGAAGACAAGTGATTTGATAAACACGGGTTTCTGCTGGACTGCTTCACTTAGTGATTTTTTATTTGGAATAGTCGTTGTTGGTTTATTCTATAATAAATCTGCAACGCTGGTGTCGTTGAAGATTCATCAATATTCATATAATGAACATACCAGAATCAAACGTCACACTAAAAATATATACGAACCTAGAAGATAATTATGTTTTTCTTCAATACAGATATGGAAACAACAGACCTTTGGAATAAGGATCACTTGGTTAACTGGAGAGTGAAAGAGCCAGAAGGAGATAATGAGATCTGCGACACTAAGACTAGTTGAAATAAAAAACCCTAATGTGCTAGTCTATAATAAGAGCTGGATTCACCTATGGTAGCAGACGGACAACCAGAGGTCGCAGGTGTAAAGTGAACAGTGGGAGGGTAGTGTAAGGGAAAAGAACTGGAAAGGGGGCAGGGCACGAACGGAACAGGTGATCTACATATTCCAAAAACATCAAGACTTTTAGATTACCAGCAATAAGTATTACAGTTGATGAAAATTACGGTCTGATGAGGCTTGACTGACCATGAGCAGCTTTCTATCAATGATGGTTGAGTTAGTGGGCTGAAAAAATGAAATCTAATATAACCATAAATAAAAGTAAAATAGAATAGTACTGTATGGTGTCGGACGTAAAGAATAGCACCATCCCATATCTTCCCGTGGGTGTCGTAAGAGGCGACTAACGGACTTACCAGAGAATGGGCAGCAGCGTTCTCTGTGCTTTGTAACAACCGTACTCACAGTATTCGAACAAGAACTTTAGGACTTTTAACTGTGTTCAATCAGCAAGAAGAATTTACGGCTGCCGCTCCAGTAACTGCAACTACCCAATCTGCAAAACAGCCAAGCTTACACTAGGCAGTTTGTCGATGTGCCGAGATTTTTTGATTTTTCATTGCAGATAAGAAGAGAAAAAAGAGAGAAGCGTGTATATTTGAACATCAAATAATTTTGTCCCAATTGCCGGCGATTTACACATTTTGTCAAGATTTCCAGAATTCAGAATGTTCATTTCCTAAGTGTAAATACGTTCACGCCACAGTATCCGAACAAGAACATTACTTTAGGACTGGATACTTACCACTTTATACAAGAACTCGTTTAATAGAATTTAGTTTATTGCAACCTCCGCCGCCTCAGTCCGAAAAAGCATCAGTAGAGCAGGCTACAAAAATAATTATGTCAAACCCCGACAGGTTCATACGTTTTGCAGGAATTCCCAGAATTCAGTATGTTCTTTACCCTGTAAATTCGATCACGCCAGTGTTTGAAAAAGAACATTACTACAGGACTGGATATTTACCAAGCATATTTATTTTACAAGCATCAATATCTCAGGTCTTTTGAAGGAATCTAGTGTACTTGCTCTTCCTCTGTTTGTGACGACATATAAAATATCCCAAAAAAAAAACCAACTTCCTATGTATGATACGTTTTGAGCTACATATTCATAAGTTGTAAATTATTGTCAGAACGGAGTCAAACCAAAGAGCCCTAACTAAACCTACTATGAACCTAAATATTAGATTAAACTAATAATTGTCTATATCTGGCTTAAGAAGTCACAACGCACCAGTGGGCATTTACTGCGTAAAACGTAGTCTTTCTAGTTTAAGTTTTAGTATAAAATATATTGTTATAATATGTATGTATTTATTGTATTTGAAATATTTAGGAATCATGTAAATATGATGAACTCAATGACGCGATGATCTCACAGCAAATAACGTAGATGTATATATGAATTAAACATTAAAATAATCTAGGTATAATTTAAGCAAAATCGCATCAGAAACAGTAAAAATGTATGTCGCAGAAATGTGTCGCAACAGATCACAGGCATGGTCTCGTCAAAGGAGAAGCATTCAATGTGATCTCAAAAGTACTTAATATAAACTAGTAAGAACTAAGAAAAAAGAGCATTTGTATCGTAACGTGGTAAATAGTTTAGCTGAAAATAAATAGTACTTAACTTTAACACTTGGAAGTAAATCCCTCTATTAAAATCTTTTTAAAACGAAAAAAAAATATTAACAAGTTAGAAAACCAGAGAAGGTATGAGAAAGCTGTACTGTAGAAATATAGGCATAACTGAGGTTGTAACAGAACATTTTATTGGTGTCATTTTTACGAGTGATGCACGGTAATTAGTGATTTCTTGGATTATAGAAATTATGATGGTCGAGATTAAATATCTGATACCTACCTAATGTGTAATTATATAAAATATTGTATTTATTATGTGAAGCCTCTTCCCATGACGTCCAATTCCTCCTCAGGGTAGTTTTAGCCAACTTATTCCGCCATCTCTTACGAGGCCTACCCTATCTGGAAATCATGGAGATGCCTTTGTCCCCCTATAGGAGGACGAAGGCAGCAACAATATGTGAATCATGTACCTAGATACGATCAAACCATCTTATTGTTTCATGAACAATTCAATTTATATAAAAGTTTGTAAAAGTTGCATATCTATGTGCGTTTTCACTAACATTGAGCATTCGTTTAGTTGTCGCCTAGTTTTAGTGGAAACGGGCATTTGAAACAAGCTTTGGTAACGTCCTGCTCAATGTGTGTTAACTTTTAGCACACCCACTGATATTAGAGGCTGAAAAAAATACGAAATGTTTGTCAACTTCCATAAGAGTTACGTACACAATTTCAAAGTAATTATCGTCTTTAACATGAATGAACAGTAGCATATTTACATCAACAAAACACATTGGGTATGCCGTTTTTAAAGCACATAATTTAATTGTGAAATCTGTGTTGTTCTCCTATATGACTTGTTACTCGCTACGTATCTACTAATTCAATGGCTTTGTTAAAAACGTTAATCTTTTTGGTATTTCTTCAGTAATTTTCTGGAATATACCAAGTTAATATTCCATAATAATTGAAAAATATAAGGTCGGATATTGGTGAAATTTCCTTGAACAACAACTTTTTTTGTTGTCTATTTACATGTTTTTCAAAAGATCTTTGAAAGATTTAGCCCTTATAGAAAGCGATGTGCGTGACCATTCAAAAATAAAAGAGTAGTTTTACCAGTTTGCCTTAACTGGACGGCCGACTTAAATTAACTAAAGCTATGGTTTGCTTAACTTTGATTGTGACCTCCACGTACTCTAAAATATGAAATCCCGTACCAAACACAAACATCCCTAAACTAAAATAAAAAATGCCCCGTGTGGTATCCGGAAAAGAATAGAACCACCCCTTTCCTCCCGAGGGTGTCGTAAGAGGCGACTAAGGGATCTTGGAAAGCGGATAATACCATCTTTATGAACGCTAGTGACAACGTACTGTGATCACCAATCCTCTTGGCAAATGTTGACCATCATGATGAGAGGTTTGTCATGATCACGAAGGCGTCACCATCTGCCTAATCTTTTCCCAACTACGTTTAGTTCGGTCTCAGCCGGTAATTTATTTATTGTCGGTTATTCAGTATCTTAAGCTATAGGAGAACAACCTAATATTCTCAGGGTTTTACTTACTGTTGTCTGAGAGGTAAATCGTTTATTGAACTTTTGCTCCTACTCAGATCTTTAGGAGCTATTCGTACAGAGCCACCACCATAATCTGTCTAGCCTTTTCCCAACTATGTTGGGGTTGGCTTCCAGACTATTCGTACAGAGTCATCATCATCTGCCTAGCCTTTTCCCAACTATGTTGGGGTCGGCTTCCAGTCTAACCGGATGAAGCTGGGCATAGGCAGTCACTCCATTTAAAATACGGGTACTCACCCTTATTTTACATGGAGTGACTGCTTAGCTGACCTCCACAACCCATTTAGTACTGGGTAATACGATACGTACAGAGTAACAGACTAAATGATAAATTATCGCAGACATCAGTTCATAACAGCCTGACTTGAACATTCAAGTTCTAAACGTAACTTGCCTTTTGATTGGATACCAAAAAAAAACCTACTATTTCACCTGGTTCATGACAAAGTATTCACAGCGTGTATATTTGAGCATCAAATTGTCCCAGTTGCCGGGGATTTACACATTTTGTCAAAATTTTCAGAAATCAGTATGTTCGTTTCCTAAGTGTAAATTCGTTCACGCCAAAGTATCCGAACAAGAACATTACTTTAGGACTGGATACTTACCACTTTATACAAGAGCTCACTTATTAGAATTTAGTTTAGTGCAACCTCCACCCCCGCTGCCACAGTCTGAAGAAGCATGAGCAGAGCAGCCTACTGTTTATTATAATGTTCCACCACCACCAATATCATGCACCCCAGCCATGGCGCATTCCGCATACAATGCGGAAGCCGCCAGAGAACGAAGTGAACCAGGCATCTTTTGAGCACAACCAGGCACCAAGCACTTCCACTTAAAATGCTGAGCGGCGCGAGATTGAAAAGGAATGTACACCAACACGAAATTCTTAACTGCCACTGAAGTACTGTATGGTGTCGGACGTAAAGAATAACACCGTCCCATATCTTCCCGTGGGTGTCGTAAGAGGCGACTAAGGGACGTACGAAACAGATATATCTCAAAGGAAACGGTTTTTTAAACATGGCAATACGTGTAATCTGAAGCTACGTCGATTGAAGAAAATTTTTCCAGTTCAAATGGTTCGTCGTTATGACAGAACATATTAAAGAAAAGTACAACTGCAGCAGCGTATAGCTAGCTACCTTTACCACCAAAAGAAATGAAAATAAATGCGAATCCACTGAAAGTTTAACCGAGTTTAACCAGTAAGAAGAATTAACGGCTGCCGCTCCAGTAACTGCAACTACCCAGACTGAGGAAGAGCCTAGTGTACCGATGCGCCGAGATTTTTTGATTTTTCTTTGCAGATTGGGAAAAGCGTGTAGGTATATTTAAACATCACACACATCAAACACACACACACGCACGCACACACACATTAAATTGAATCGTGTTGGTATGAAATAATAATAATAATAATCACAATAATTTTATTGTCAGAAAGATTTGATTGATTTTATTGTATGAACATTGTTAGCAAGTTTTTGTTTCTAATTACTCGTAATTTCTTTGTTCTTACCTTAATTCACAACCAGGCACAAGCACTTCCTTTCAGAATCCTGAGCGGCGAGAGATTGTTAAAAGAATGTATACCAACACAAAATTCTGAAGTACTGTATGGTGTCGGACGTAAAGAATAGCACCATCCCATATCTTCCCGTGGGTGTCGTAAGAGGCGACTAAGGGACTTACCAGAGAATTGGCAGCAGCGTACTCTGTGCTTTTGTAAGAACCGTACTGCGGTGATTATGGCACTTTGGCCTAAGTCCAGCAGTGGACGTCTTTCGTCGGAAATGATGATGATGATGAAACTAAAGAAGAAACAGATATCTCAAACGAAACGGCTTAAAACATGGCAACATGTCTAAATGAGTGTAAGGATAACAACGGAATGGTTAGTAAAGCAAGAAGAGAATCAAAGAATGCAAAGAAGAACACTATGAAAGTGTAAGCTGATGTCTTTTTGCTATGTTTTATTGCTGGAAGATGCACCAAGATTTGTAGCTCCTTTGAATTGACTATTTAAGGGAATTATCATCTGCCAAGCCTTTTTCCCAACCATGTTGGGCTCGGCTTCCCGTCTAACCGGATACAGCTGAATACCAGTATTTTACAGAGCGACTAAGTATAGTATTGTCTTCAAATACTTCATCTAAGGCGATAACAGTGAATCTTTCTGAATGACACGACTTTTGCTAAGATCAACCACTGAAATCTAGTCGCTATACCATCTTCTGCAAAGTTATTTATTGCAGATCATGCAAAGAAGCGAAAACTCTAAAAGCACTATGGGCGCGCTATAAGCAGTAGTAGAACTCCAAATGTAAGAGTTCGGGGAAGTACTACCACCATACCTAGTTCTGCCGCCAAGCAGCTATGCTGTGGTCCGGATAGAAGGGTATAGTTGCCGGCACATGAGATTGTCCACTTATTTTCATCAGTAATCCCCTGGATGGATCTGGTTTCAGTTACACTTTTCACCAAGCATTCCGACTGTATGTCAAACAGATGAATTAATCGGTGACAAACCATATTAACTTTGTCCGTTGCCAACTTAATCCAGGCTGCAACAAATTATTCTGTTTTTGACGCAAAAACTTTACAGTTGTTGCAATATTACAGCTTTTGTACCAACAAAGGGGAAGTGTAAATTTAGGATAGTATTCTTACAGCAAACAATCAAACTGAGCCTGTTGTAGTCCATTGTTTCAAAAAGGCCTCTTTCATGCTGCACAACACCCCGTTTTAAGCCTTCAGGTAATTCATAGCCCAGATTAGCGCAAGGCTGAAGGAAGCTTATCGGCACACCTTAATAAATATTCTTTCATTAAAATAAACACCACAAGCTAGCTTCTACTTCGACTAGCACGTTATCCAGTCGCGTTTCTCAGGCTGTCTTCAAGTACTTATTCAATACAGTGCGTTCACGTAGGTACGAGTTCTAGTCTACTTAGGTAACGTCGCAACTCTTTTGTATATGTATATATCTATTTTCTTCTTATATATTAGGTATAGACTAGATAACGTTCTGCTCGTTGTGTGGTGTTACTCTTAACTGATCTACAAGTCTTTATCTACCAAGTTTGAAATTGTTTGCTGACGAATTCTATGACTTAAAGTTTAACGAAATCCTATGACGTTAGTCAATTTGGTAGCTTCTCATATAGTTTTGTCAACCCCAGTATAACTACATACTGGATAGAGGCAAACATTTGTTTAGAAACCGCAGTCAGGGGAAAGCCGATGGGTCTTAATCAGATTTTTGAACATCTTCTTATTCTTATTTGGAATATTAAATTATTGCAATATAACAACTTAAGTAACTACAGAAGGGAAATTAATTCAGAAGTGGGTTGTCAGTTAAGTTAACCAAACCGGCGGATGAACAAGACACCAATTGTACGGTCATGTGCATGTCATACAACTTTGATATTCACTGAGGACCGATAAGAGAAAATAGGCTTACCCCCTATTACATGGTACTTAAACATAACTGGCGAAATTTGGATGTACTATTAGGATTAAGTACAACCATGCCTAACCCTTCGGGTATTACAGGCGTGATGTTATGTTATTTTTTTCTTTAATATGATTTTCTTAGGCAATCAGTCATTCTCTCATCCAGAGAATAATAAGAAGCAAGTGAACAATATCATAGAAAAAAAGTGAGCCATCGCGGGACGCCTGGCAGATTGTGAAACATCGAAATTATTTTAAACAAGTAATATGCTTTAAAAAAAGGCAATATAAAAACACATAAAATAAAAGAAAATAAAAACAAAATGCCTCGATTCACAAAAAGAAAATCCTTATGCTGGAATCGAACTCGAAGTCACAAGATTGTAACCCAGCGCTCTGTGCCCCGAGACCAGCTGGCTTGTTGTAAATCGTGGTGATTATGTAGATCTTATGCTGCTTCAACAGGTCGGTAATGTTCGGGATTTTACGGGCCGGGTTCGATCGCCGCGCTCACTACAAATGTTTCATTTGTTTTTTTTTATTTACCCGCGCCTATAGTAGATGTTTGAAAATAGACCACTCAGTACTCGCAGGTAGAAGCTAGATACCATCATCTTAGTCAGGTTCTTACTCAGTATTGTCTGGGAGATATGTCATTTATTGGACTTTGGCTCTCACTCAAATCTTAAGGAGCTATTCGTTCTTACGAGTAACATACTAAATGATTTATTATCCCAGAAATCAGTTCTTAACAAACTGACTTGAATATTGAAGTTCTAAAAGAAATATGCCAGTCCTTCCTGCGGCGTAAAATCCAAATCATCATCTTGTATTTAGTAAATTAGTTTCATACGGCAAACACCAGATCAGACAATAACAGGCAAACAATAAACACAAAAAAGGAAAAATCTAAACTAATCGACCAAGATACAAAAAGGACTGTGAACACAAAAAATCGACTGATGTATTCGTTTTTTTTAAAGAAAACTACCAAGAAATAGAACCAGCGGTCAAAGTAAAAATAATTTACAGACAAGACGACAAGCCACTGTGTAAACATAATAAAATCATACAATTTATTACCTATCATCAAAGATAAAATTTTATTTCTTCAATGATTAACTGTCAAATCAAATTAATCACCAAACTGAGAAGGAATTGCAGCGGCGCGCTGACAAAAACGCAAAATGGGTCACCCAGATATAGATAAAGTTAATGACAGACAAAATTTTACTCCTAGCGTTATTTCGCCCTGTTGCTAGGATCTTTCAAAGATTTCTCATCAATATCCGGCCTTACATCTATACATCCAAAAAAATACTCAAGAAAAATAAACATTTCGGATTGAAACACCTACAACAACTCGACAGAATTATTGAATAATGCTAGTGTACATAAGCTCCGGAATATTAGCATCAAAATCCGTTGCGTATTTCAGGAGACCAAACAGTCTCACAGACAAACAAACATAAAAGCAACTTTATTTTATACAACGTGTATTTGGTAAAACATCTTTTTGAATTTTTATGTATACGTATTTAAATTTCACGTTTTACATGTTCTAATATTTGTGTGCCATTCGATGGCGAAACATTACAACAAACATTTATAAGACCTTAATATACCATGTTTTTACATAAATAAATATTAATATATTGTAATATATTCTATTCTATGTTTATAATAACATAATGTGTTAATTTATTGTACAACAAAAAAATAAATTTAAGTATCTATCTATCTATCTTGTATACCCGGGACAAAGCAAACGCAGTTTGGGAAAATGATTGAGTTTTAGCATATTAGCTCCAACTTATTTAGATCATAGAGCAATTCTGTCCTGACATTACCATTCATTGATCCAAACATCAGTTGTCTATATCCCGGCTTGAACTATGTAAATAAAAAAGGTTTTGTTCACAAAACGCTACACAGTGTTTTATACACCCTAAGATCCGAGATCTCGAGAAAAGTGTTAAGAAATCATAACATCTACAAGCAATGGTTTATCATTTGTAATCGTGCATCATTTAAGTAATCGTAAGCTTCTTATTTAATAAACAATATTATCTGTGTACTTGTGTTGTTTTATTTAAAA
Source organism: Xestia sexstrigata (assembly GCA_941918905.2). Taxonomy (NCBI): domain Eukaryota; kingdom Metazoa; phylum Arthropoda; class Insecta; order Lepidoptera; family Noctuidae; genus Xestia; species Xestia sexstrigata. The sequence goes on from OW799211.2 coordinate 17,197,674, forward strand.
CTTACCCTGGAAATGATCCTAACGGTCGAAGCTTTTCGTTTTTCAACAGGATGGACAAAACTTTTAAAAGTATTAATTTTAATAATAGACGACTAATACACATAACATAACATCACACCTGTAATCGCTGAAGGGTTGAGCAGAGGTGTAGAACAACCACATTTCGCCAGTTATGTTTAAATCCCATGTAATGGGGGCGAGCCGATTGCCATCAACCAGGCACAAATCCAGACTCCGTGACTGCTACTAAGAAATTCCTGATGAAAAAACCCAATAACACTTTGCCCGACCTGGGAATCGAACCCAGAACCTCATGCTCATCAGTCCGGCGACCTCTATCAACGAGGCAGCCATGACTACTACATTTTTTTAAACCTTGCTTTTCACTAGATATTTCTTCTGTATCATGGGTGCGTTTATAAACATTTAACTCACATACACAAACAGACAGACCCGAACCTACTACCTAAATGATCTAAAGGGTCACGATTTCAAAATATAAGCAATGTGATCGCTACCACAACTTTGATAGCTTAAACCTCGGAAAAGTGACGCTTTAGAAGATTTTGTCTCAGAGGAAACTTGTTTGTATTGAGGCTAGCTATCGATTGAACACGTTTTCTGGGTGTCTGATCAAAACAAAATTGTTCTAAAGACGCTATCAGTGAATAGACTTTAGATAGCTCATATCTCGGAAACGTGACACTTTAGAACGTTTTGTTTCATACAAAACTTGTTTGTATTAAGGCCAGCTATCGATTGAAATAGGTCTTATGCGTCGTAGATACTTAAAAAAAAAAAATTGAAATGGTGGAAGTCAATCCGGTCATGCTTCATACAAAAATCTTTCAAGCCCGTTGACAATGCTATTCTACGCCAATAATGAAAAGAAATGGTTGGACCCAGAATTTTCTGTGATGTGCCGTGCATCGTACCATGACAATATATGACACCGGGCCCTAATTTACGGTCGTACTTACATCTTATCTTATCTTCTTTTATCTTACATCTTTCTTCTTTTCCTTTTTTTCTTCGTAGTATATCAACTATCTGGTGGCCACAACACAAGCTTCGTTGCTAAGTGTGGCACTAGATGGCGCTGTGTGTTAATGTACAGCGACATTTTATTTATTTATTTTATTTTATCTTAGATTTCCTTGTGTATGTGTTTTGGCCCTAAGTTACTCCGTGGTAATCCATTCACTCCATCAATCAAATAACTCACACAATGTTCCACGATTATGAAAAAATCTTTGAGTCGATTGACGTCTAAAATTCTATTGGGAAAACATTCAGCTAATCTGTTCAGATACAGCGGCGGTGATTGAAATAAATCGTCATGGCAACCTGAGAATTCGCTTTCCAATTGACATTGGAATTTCATGAGTTCCATGAAGAGGAGGAATTTCATGAGATTAATCACTTAATACTGACGTATTAAGTGATTAATCTCATGACGTTGAAAATAAAATCAACAGCAACAGCTTCCATTTCCAAAAATTTCATAAATTGCAAGTAATAATATTTCAAAAAATTGGTTGCTCACGTGAAAATCAATATGTAGAAGGGGTAGTATATTCAGTGCAAAATTCATAAAATCATGAACGTTCTGGATTTGTCTGCTATCAAGGTCTTTAAATTGGATCTTAGACATCCATAGTTTGTTACAGTATGTGTCCGTTTCCTGCCTAGAAAAAGGTTCTAAAACGTACGGTGGTCCGAACATATCTATTAAAATATTTACACTTTCTGAGTAGAAGAAAAAACTGCTTGCGATCCAGATTACAGTCCCTGTGATAGCCTTTACTAATGACAGCGCTTCAATTTCATAGCGTGGAACGATGTTAACAAAGCCATCAAAAATAAATATCAGTTTTCCTTGATTGTAAAAATGAAGGAATACCTTCACTTGCTTGCTTCCTCGACCTTACGAAAGCATTTAACCTGGTTTCCTATGATATCCTCTGGGATAAACTTAACGACACATCCCTGCCAAGCGAATGCATTCGTATTCTCAAATATTGATACGGGAATCAGGTTAACGTAGTTCGATGGTCGGGGACGCTGTCTGAACCATACAGGTTGGAGTGCGGAGTGAGGCAAGGGGGGTTAACCTCGCCAACGCTCTTCAACCGTTATGTAAACGCACTCATCGAGAGGCTGAGCAGCACGCATGTCGGATGTCATGTTGGTGGAGTTTGTGTGTGTAGTGTTAGTGTGTAAACTACATTAGCTATGCGGACGACATGGTGCTGCTGAGCGCCTCGGTCTGTGGCATGTCTAAGCTGCTCGGCATTTGTGAGGAATATGCTCTCAGTCATGGCCTGCTCTATAACACCAAGAAAAGTGAGTGTATGGTTTTCCGGGCCAGGGGTAAATGTCCAGATAGTATCCCTAGCATCAAGTTAAATAATGTACCGCTAAAGAGGGTTGACACCTTCAAGTACCTTGGGCATCTGGTGACCACCTGACCACCTGAGAGACGATTCAGACAAAGAGCGGGAACGTAGGGCGTTGTCTGTTAGAGCGAACAGGATAGCTCGCAGGTTTGCACGATGTTCGAAGGAAGCAAAAAAGCACTCTTTTCAGAGCCTAACTGCACCTGCTTTTATTCGAGCGCCCTGTGGGCTAACTATTCTCAAAAACAGTACAGCGCCCTACGAGTCCAATTCAACAATGCCTACAGGATATTGTTGGGGTTGCCTCGGTACTGCAGTGCGTCGGGGATGTTCGCTGAGTCACGCATTGATTGCTTCTATGCTACGATGCGGAAACGGTGCACATCCTTGGTGCGCAGGGTCCGCGCCAGCTCCAACACCATCTTGAGGATGTTGGCTGAGAGGTTCGACTGTCACTACATTAACCATTGTTGTATGCTTAATGTAGTGACAATGGCAAGAAAATAAAATAATCATAACACATTAATGTTCTATTTTACAATATTTAAATCTTGAATAAATGATAATTCTTAAATATTTTTTATAAATGAGTTATTATTTTTACATTTATGATTATTTCTAATTTTAATTTGTTGACTGCCAATTTATGTTTTAAGTAATAAGTAGTGAAGGTGTGTGTTGTGTTTTGTCTTATTTTATTTTTCTAATAATTTTTATTTAATGTACTTAATGCTATTATGCTATGCTGCTTTGTATGATCCAACTGTTGATTGAAATAAAGGGAATTAAATTGAATTGAATTGAAATACTATTGAAAAACCACCTGAACATTTTTTCAAAGAAACCGATCTATCTGATGACTCTTCCAGTTCAATTAAAACTTCAACGCCTTTGTTATGGTCATTGGGTTCCTCGCCGAGTGCAGTTTGACATATGAACTTTAAACTTTCTAAGGTATTGATATCTGTTTCATCGTCCTGCCACTTCTTAAATATTCTCTCGTGCTCCATAAAGTTTATTCTTACAATCCAAGTTTTAGGTTCGAGTTTTTTTGTTTTTATTGACAAATGAGTGAGAAGAGTCGACTTTCCCCATTCTGGTAATCCTCATTAGAAGCACAACTTTGTCTTCTAAATCGTACAAAGTTTCTAAAACATGATATTTGACAACATTTTCGTGTTCCTGGTTTTTTTTGCGACTAACCCGTCTGTCAATATAAAACGGTTTAACTTTGTTGTAATCATAATAAATGACTGATTTACCAATCACTATAGCTTCATTGTTAATTATTTGATTTAATTCATCTTTGTCGACTAGTTTTGCAATCTCATCATCTACGACTTCATCTTGAAGTTTTAGTTTAGAAGTCGTCAAGAGCTTCTTCTGATATTCCACACGCATGTCTGTGAAAACACTAACATCATTAATCAGTACATTACTTGCTTGTGAGAAATATCCAGTGATTATGTCATCTGAAATCTTGTTCGAAATTACTATTATTTGTTTGCCACCAACCGCTTCGCGATATTTTCTACCTTTTTATGAGAATTTCCAGTTTCTTAAAACTTATTACAAACAATTAATAAGTATTTATTTTCCATAGTTGTGTTGGTCAATTCTTTACATAAAGTGTTATATATAGACTCTTCAAAGGCAGTTTGAAAATGTACTCCAAATCTAATTATTTCGTAGATACTGTTCCACCTTTGTTACTGTTAACCTACAGCTCCCTGTAGCAATAACAGTTCCTAGAATCTGGCCATGCAACTCCAATCGTTTTATAGCGTTTTCATTAAATGGATAGTTATAGATATTTATTGTGAATTTTATACATTGTATTTAAAACACTCATCAGTGGCTCACTTATCGCATTAATTACTGCATTCTCATATATTTTGCTTTTCTTTGTAAGATATGATCCCAATTTGGGGGTCATCCACAGTTTCTGTACTTCATTATGATATTTTAGAAATATGACATCAGATCGTACTCTAAAGTTGTTAGCATCTTTGCGCGAGTGATCTTCTATATCTTCTTTCAAAATGCCCTCTACGCCGTTCTGGTCAGCTTGGTTAGTGTAAATCAGCAATTTGTCATAGAAATCTCTCACTAAATTCACGTCATACTCACCGCGTTCAAATGAAAGTTTTGGAAACTTTTTAACGTTCACCTCAAATTCATATTCGTGCAAGTTTTTGATAGTGCTATTCAATGTTTCATACCATGTTTTAGTAAGAATGCTTAGTGATCCAGCGTTATCTGTGAACTTCAAAAGCTTTGAAGTTTCATCGAAAACTAGAATGTGGCCGACAGCAGAAGCTAAGCCTCCATTTAATTACAGAAATCCATCTCCCAGAGACTCATCTATGGTGACGATGTAATTGGGATTAGAGTTTTCAAATATTTCTATAATTTTTGATGTCAGATGAATTAATCTCTTTTCTATTTTCTCAGGTTTGCCTCTTATTGCTAAATCTTTGTTGCCAAACAAAGCCGGGACTTTAAGTTTCAGAGATAGTAAATACTCTTTGGAAGATAGTTTTGCTGCTTTATAGACAGTCAATTCAGGAACACTCGCTCTGTCGAGTTGTCGCTTTAGTTCGTCCGTTATCGGTTTATAAATAAACTCAAGTTTGCCGTTTTTATACCTTAGAACATTTCCTATTAGTTTACTTAGTGTCGTTATCTCAGAGGGATTGCTAAGAAACTGCAACAACAAACTTTGTAAATCAGTCTCCACCGACTTTGGCTTTTTGGGAACTTCCAAGCATAATATGTTTTTAATCAGCAAAAGAAATTCTTCTTCGGCTGTGAAAAAGTCCGGTCTGAAGCGGGCAATACGATGTCCTTCAGGTTGGATTTTAGAAACATGCAAAACGTTGAGCGCTAGAATGACATGATAGCGCAACATGAGATCATTATACATTGATATTTTGCTATCAGATTCATCACAAATAAACTTTGCCAACTGTTCCGCTAGTGATATGATTTGTTCTTTCATTACTATTTTATACAAAAAATCCAAGTCTTCATCATTGTATGATGCCTGAGTGCAACTACCTCCCGTTCCTACAAGTTCATTCAAATATTCAGCAAAGCTACCTTCATATGTTTTGTTATTCGGATCATCTTTGGCTGTTGTATACATAACGAAAAAGCATTCCGTCTCATCAAACTTTCCACAAAAAATCACGTCCTTACTACTCGGATCAAAAGCGCGTCTAATGTCCAAGTAACTATCGAAATATTTAGACAACTCAGTTTTGCTATTAAAAGTTAGAAGCTTATCGTTCTCTCTGTGCTTGGCCTGAATAAACACAGTAAATGGTTTAGGAAAATCTTTTACTCTTACTTTAAAACAAATGTCATCGAAGGCGCCTACGTCATCTCTGTTGGTGGCCAAACTAAACTGACTAACATTGTCATCATGTTTCATTCTGAAATATATTAGACTGATTAGTTTAGTGTCATACAGCTGTCCCTGGATGCCCGACGTGCCTGCGCGCTTTTTGTACATATTACCGTTTACTTTTTCTTTCTTTTATTGGTCAAATGCATCCGAAATTCTCCTGTGGGGACAACCTGGTTCAAGTTCAGTGAATTCTGCTCGTGGTTTGTGATCTGCAAATATAAAGTATGCGTTATGAACATCTGTCAACTTTTGCAGTGATTTCAAATTTCTATTCTGTAGTGAAATGTTTTTACTATAATTGTGACTTGGTTTACAAAATTTAATGTACGCAACAGTATGAATATAATGACTGGGTAAGCTATAAAGTACCGCAGACCGCTTCGCTACGAGCTAATCCCTAAGGGTTCTTAAAGACGAGCGGCACGTTGCCAACTGCAGATAAACTGCAGCCGTCGCCACCTGTCGACGGCTGCCGTCGACGCTTGCAGTTGTGGCGTCGGCGGCTGCCACCGGCGCGTCGACGGCAGCCGTCGACACACATTTACGTGGCATTCCAAAACTGCAAGCGTCGACGACAGACGTTGACGCTTCGACGGCTGCCGCCCGGCGCGCCGACGGCAGCCGTCGACAGGTGGCGAAGGCTGCAGTTTATCTGCCGTTGGCAACGTGCCGCTCGTCTGTAAGAACCCTAACACGAGTAGCATGTTGTGTGACACCGACTTTGCTTAAAGTGAACCACAAGTAATCGCGACGCGACTAACTAACCCTTGCGCATGAAGTATCTCCTGAGGTCGTGAAAAGGCGTAATGTTATAACTTCAGCCCTAGAACAGACAGACGGCTTAGTACTACTAGAGTTCACTTGGCACACTTTGGGTTCAGAACTCAAAAAAGTGCATAAACTGGTTTAAAAATACCTACATGACGCAATCTAACATGATCTATAATTAGTATGTCAGTTTTCCTGTTTCCGTCTGTATGACCGTGTTGTTTTTCAAAATGACAATAGACTTGCCCTGTAATAAGTATGGAGCATAAACATAACTGGGTGAATGTGGGCCACATCTGCCATGGCCTTCAGAAGAAACAACCGCGTTATGATACAAAGAAATAGAATGTGTATTGACTTTTAAATTATCATCATCATTTATTTATTTATTTTTATTCATTAACACATAAATTTGTTGTAACAGGTAAGACCCAAACTTACAAAAGTAGACATAAATTGCTAATTATCCAGTCCCAAGTAAGGGGTCTGGGTAGAACCACAACAACAGTGGACAACGAACTAAGTGTCACCTCTGGAATTCCGCCAAAGAGCAAGAAAATATGTCTAAGCGCCGAGATACATTATTAAGTATTTTTACTGCACGAATCACTGGTGCAAACTTTAATAAGTTTTTACGGTTGCCGGAACTTTAAAAAGCCCCTCCTCCTCTCTCTCTCTCTCTCTCTCATCTCATCATCTGCCTGCCTTTCCCCAACTATGTTGGTGTTGGCTTGCACTTACCGGATGCAGCTGAAAACCAGTATTTCACATGGACCGACTGCCTATCTGACCTCTACAACCTGCAATTAGTACTTGATCATAAAATATTTAATATTTTAAAATTCAAGTAAAAATTAGAATAATTACCACTAAATGAGTATTTTGTTGATCACTTACCTGTAACAAAGAATAATAATTAGTATTATACTCAGTCGACCAGTATCTTGTCCGAATAAAAGACGATTATTTACGAAATCGTGTTGTAGATATTGTGTTTAGCACCAGTTTAATTTACCTTATTAGATTATTGTGTTGCGATTCATTTTCCGACACTGTGTTGCCAGTTTTCATTTAGTCGTAGTGAAACTCGTGTTACCATGCCAAAAATCTCCATTCGGATTTCCTCATCTAATTATTAAAAATAAAAATGAAAGGAGTCAAGAAATAATACTTAAAGAATAAAAAAGTTTTCTCCAAATATTTTTCAACTAGCACAGAACAAACAAACCTATTGGAATATTGTCATATTCCAATAGGTTTGGAACTCGTCCATCAGATGGCAGGACCTGCAACTGTGGTCGCAAAAAGTGACTACGAATATTGTGCAATTACGACAATATTACATGCATACCGGTCGAAATGACAACCTCCCTTTTTTGAAGTCGAGTGTTGAGTGAAAACTATTGTGCTGTGTGACAGTTTATAAAATGTTCTAAAATTGATTGTCTAGTTTAATATCACAAATTTGTCAGTTAATAACTGCCAGTAATGCCATTCACCTCGAACTGACTGTTTCCTATGAAATGTTGCAGCCGATGATAACTCACATCGCCGACTAGACAGCAATGAGGGCAAAACTTCCCAAATGGGGAAGCATCGGTCAAAGCTCATTGAAGTTAGGTCCCAATCTAACTAATTAAGCCAAGGTATTTTGTAAGCCGTATTGGCATTACATTTTAAATAATTTTCTAGGTATTTTCTATCAATTATGGATCAAAGTAATCTGAATTTATAAATAATTAACAGATTTTTAAATAACGTCAACGTTAGGAGCCAGCTACGCCAGCGCCATTAGTTTCACAGTTGCCATCTCCTTTCGTGCTTGCGTTGTGTAACTAATCAGCCAGAGACCACGCAACAATAGTAAGTAAAGTTAAACCTATATTATTTCAACTAATTTTACTAAAAATACGGTTTTACTTAAATAAAATACCATTCCATTTTTTCCATTTTTAATATCATGTCAAAAAAAGTGATCAAGAAATAAATAACTGTTACAAACTGGCCAATAACACCGGTAGACTAATAATTTCGAATATTCCCAAACAAACTGAAACTCGCGATAATATAATTATGTATCAGTAACGCCTCCATAAATATCTTGGGGCCAAAACACATACACACGATATGACATCGCATCGTGGAACGTTGCGGTTACCAGGCCCAGCACGATATCGTGTCGTTGAAATGTAGTGTGGTTTTCCGAATAAAAAAAATATTTAGACGTTAGTCTAAAATTCTTTGGTTAAAACCTTCAGCTAATACGCGTAGATACTTGGGCTGTGCATGAATCAAATCGTCAGGCCAACATGAAAATCCGCTTTCCAATGACAGTATTAAGTGATTAATCTCATCATGTCGAAAATCCCAATCAGTAGCAACAGCCTCCATTTCCAAAAATTTCAAAAATTGCAAGTGATAATATTTATAAAAAATATCGTTCATGGGATAATCATTATGTTGACGGGGTAGTATCTTTAGTGCATAATTCACGAATTTATAAACCTTTTGGATTTGTTTGTTATCAAGGTTTTTAAGTTGAATCTTAGACTTCCAAATTTTGTTACAGTATGTGTCCTTTTCCTGTCGAGAAAAAGGTTCTAAAAAGTAGGGTGGTCCGAACATATCTATTAAAATATTTACACTTTCTGAGTCGTTGTTAAAGCTGCTCGTGATCCACATTTTATATTGCCGAGTCCTCCTGGCGATAACTTTCACTAATGACAGCGCCTTAATTTTATAGCTTTCAAAGATGTTATCAAAGCCATCAAAAATAAATATCAGTTTTCCTTGATTGTAAAAATGAAGGAATATCTTTACTTGAAATACTGTTGAAAAACCACCTGAACATTTTTTCAAGGAAACCGATCCATCTGATGATTCTTCCAGTTCAATTAAACCTTCAACGCCTTTGTTAGAGTCATTGGGTTCTTCGCCAAGTGCAGCTTGGCATATGAATCTTAAACTTTCCAAATGGATGGCTGTTGCATCGTCCTGCCACTTCTTAAATATTCTCTCGTGCTCCATAAAGTTTGTTCTTACAATCCAAGTTTTAGGTTCGAGTTTCTTTGTTTTTATTGACAAATGAGTGAGTAGAGTCGAAGTTCCTCCTCCTGGTAATCCTCTTAGAAGCACAACATTTTCTTCTAAATCGTACAAAGTTTCTAAAACGTGATATTTGATAACATTATCGTGTTCCTGGTTTTTTTTGCGACTAACCCGTCTGTCAACATAAAACGGTTTAACTTTGTTGTAATCATAAGTAATGACTGATTTACCAATCATTACAGCTTCATTGTTAATTATTTTATTTAATACATCTTCGTCGATTAGTTTTGAAATCTCATCATCTACGATTGTATCTAAACTTAAGATTTCATCTTGGAATTTTAGTTAAGAAGTCGTTAAAAGCTTCTTCTGATATTCAACACTCATGTCTGTGAAAACACTCACGTCATTGATCAGTACATTACTTGCTTGTGAGAAATATCCAGTGATGATGTCAACTGAAATCTTGTTCGTAATGACTATTAGTTGTTTACCTCCAACAGCTTTAGCGATATTTTCTAGCTTATTATGAAAGTTTCTAGTATCTTGAAAATTATCACAAACAAAAATAAGTATCTTCTCCTTAGTTGTGTTGGTCAATTCTTTACATAAAGTGTTATGACTCTTCAAAGGCAATTTGAAAATGTACTCCAAATCTAACACAACACGGTCTTTATTTCCTAGATACTGTTCCACCTTAGGAACCGTTAACCTACAGCTCGCTGTAGCAATAACAGTTCCTAGAATCTGGCCATGCAATTCTAATCGTTTTATAGCATTTTCATTAAATGGATAGTCTTTATTGTTAATCTTGTACATTGTATTTAAAACACTCATCAGTGGCTCATTCGTGGCACTAATTACTGTATTCTCATATATTTTGCTTTTCTTTGTAAGATATGATCCCAATTTGGGGGTCATCCACAGTTTCTGTATTTCATCATGATATTTTAGAAATATGACATCAGATCGTACTCTAAAGTTGTTGGCATCTTTGCACGGATGATCTTCTATTTCTTGTTTTAAAATGTCCTCCACACCTTTCTGGTCAGCTTGGTTAGTGTAAAACAGCAATTTGTCATAGAAATCTCTCACTAAATTCACGTCGTATTCACCGCGTTCAAATGAAAGTTTTGGAAACTTTTTAACTTTCACATCCAATTTATATTCGTGCAAGTTTTTGATTTTGCCATTCAATGTTTCATACCATGTTTTAGCAAGATTGCCTAGTGATCCAGCGTTATCTGTGAACTTAAAAAGCTTAGAAGTTTCATCGAAAACTAGTATGTTGCCGACAGCAGAAGCTAAGCCTCCATTTAACTGCAGAAATCCATCTCCTAGAGACTCATCTATGGTGACAATGTAATTGGTATTAGTTTGTTCAAATATCTCTATAATTTTTGATGTCAGATGAATTAATCTTTTTTCTATTTTCTCAGGTTTGCCTCTTATTGCTAAATCTTTGTTGCCGAACGAAGCCGGGACTTTAAGTTTCAGAGATAGTAAGTGCTCTTTGGCAGCCAGTTCTGCTGCTTCATAGACAGTTGATTCAGGAACACTCGATTTGTCGAGTTGTTGTTTTAGATCGCCTATTATCGGTTTGCAAATAAACTCAAGCTTACCATTTTTATACGTTAGAACATTTCCCATTAGTTTGCTTAGTGTCGTTATGTCAGAGGGATTTCTAAGGAACTGCAACAATAAACTTTGCAAATCAGTCTCTTCTGATTTTCGTTTTTTGAGAACTTCCAAGCACAATATATTTTTCATTAGCAAAAGAAATTCTTCTTCGGTTGTGAAAAAGTCCTGTCTAAAGCGGGCTATACGATGTCCTTCATGTTGGATTTCAGAAATATGCAAAACGTTGAGCGCTAGAATGACATGATAGCGCAACATGAGATCATTATTCATTGACATTTCACTATCACATTCATCACAAATAAACTTCACTAACTGTTCCGCTAGTGATGTAATTTGATCTTTCATTACTATTTTACATAAAAAATCCAAGTCTTCATCACTGTATGATGGCTGAGTGCAACTACCTCCCGTTCCTATAAGTTCGTTCAAATATTCAGCAAAGCTACCTTCATATGTTTTGTTATTCGGATCATCTTTGGCTGTTGTATACATAACGAAAAAGCATTCAGTCTCATCAAACTTTCCACCAAAAATCACGTCCTTACTACTCGGATCAAAAGCGCGTCTAATGTCCAAGTAACTATCGAAATATTTAGCCAACTCAGTTTTGCTATTAAACGTTAGAAGCTTATCGTTCTCTCTGTGCTTGGCTTGAATAAATACAGTGACTGGTTTGGGAAAATCTTTTACTTTTGCTTTAAAACAAATGTCATCGAAGGCACCTACGTCATCTCTGTTGGTGGCCAAACTAAACTGACTAACATCGTCATCATGTTTCATTCTGAAATATATTAGACTGATTAGTTTAGTCTCATACAGCTGTCCCTGGATGCCCGACGTGCCTGCGCGCTTTTTGTACATATTACTGTTTACCCTTTCTTTCTTCTATTGGTCAAGTGCATCCAAAATTCTCCTGTCGGAACAATCTGGTTCAAGTTCACTGAATTCTGCTGGTGGTTTGTGATCTGCAAATATAAAGTTTGCGTTATGGACATCTGTCAACTTTTGCAGTAATTTCAAATTTATTTTCTATTGTGAAATGTTATTCTTATAATTCTGACTTGATTTACACAATTAAATGTACCGAACAGTATGAATATAATGACTGGGTAAGTTATAAAGTGCCGCATGTTAAAGCGTGTCACGCGTAATCGCGACGAAACTGGCAACGAGACATTGTCGCTTGACGCATGTATGATCCCTGAGTTCGTGAATAGGCGTAATGTTATAACTTCAGCCCTAAAACAAAGTCTGGATCCATGCTTTACCTAGGTTCTCCACCTGGGTGAAGCACGGGGACTTAAGGTGAGGACGTAGGGTCCCGTGCTCCAACTGATAATCAGTACAGTCAAGTAATTAAGAAAAATATTTTATACAGACTGCTTAGTGCTATTAGAGTTCCAGAACTCTAGAAGTGGCTATACTCCATTTAAAATACTTACATGACGCTATCTTATATGAACTATAAATAGTTTACAAAACAAAGTCACTTTTCCCGTCTCCGTCTGTACGAACGTGTTGTTCTTCTAACTTACGGAATGAATACTTAATTATGATGCTGTTTTTTTACAGTTAATTTCTATTAATATATTATTATTACAGATAACTACTTAAAGAAATCCAGAAGTTCAGGTCAAGTCGTAAAAAAAACATGGAAACTTGACTGCCTCATCGTTCTACTGGTCGCAAGCAAGACTTCTAAGCATTAATTTATTGTGTTATGTTTTCGGTTCGGTTATCAAGGTTTACAAAGAGAATTTAGTAGTAGTTGCCTGGAGTTAGGACTTTTGTCCGGCAAATGACAATAGACTTGCCCTTTAGTAGGTTTAAACATAACTGGATGAATGTTGGCCACATCTGCTTAACACTTCGAGGGAAACAACCGCGTATCATCATCATCATCATTTCAGCCGAAAGACGTCCACTGCTGGACATAGGCGTCCCCCAAGTGTCGCCACATTGACCGGTCCCGTGCGACTCGCATCCAACGGATTCCCGCAACCTTCACCAGGTCATCGGTCCACTTAGTGGGAGTCCCTCCAACGCAACGTCTTCCGGTTCGCGGTCGCCACTCCAGAACTTTTCGGCCCCATCGGCCATCCGTTCTGCGAGCAATGTGCCCTGCCCACTGCCACTTAAACGTGGTCGCTCACAATGGGCCTCATCAGACGGCTTAAAGTCACGGCGTATACAAAGAAATAAAATGTCAACTTTGACCTATTGCCTTTTAAATTATCATCATCCTGCCTTTTCCAGTCTTACCGGATGCAACTAAATACAGTATTTTAGATTGACCGACTGTCTATCTGCCCTTCACAACCCAGTTAGTACTTGACGACGATGTTATCGCTTATGATAAGCGATAACATATTTTAAAAGTTAAGTAAAAACTATAATAATGATCACTATTTATGAGTATTTTGTTGATCACTTACCTGTTACAAAGAATGAATAATAAATGTAAAAAAGAATAATTAATTATGTGTTCCAGTCAGTTGACCAATTTCTTATCAGAATAAAAGACGATAGTTTACGAAATTGTGTTGTGCGAAACTGTTTGGCACCAGTCTTATTTACTTAAATAGATTATTGTGTTGAGATTCCTTTGCCGATACCGTGTTGCCAGTTTTCATTTAGTTGTAGTGAAACTGGTGTTACCATGCCAAAAATCTCCGATCGGGTTCCCTCATCTAATTAAAAAATAAAAATTAAAAGACACCAGAAAAATTAAATTATATAAAGTATTTTCTAAATATTTTTAAACCAGCACAGGTAAATGTGCTACAGGCATAAAATTATTTAATTTATTTATAAGTAATGTATGGTGCATAATAATTTATTATATTGGTGACAGGAAAATATTCCAATAGGTTTGGAACTCGACCACCAGATGGCAGGCCCTGCAACGAGGGCGCAAAAGGTGACCACGAATATTGTGCATTTACAACAACTATATTATAGGTATATTGTTTATACTACATGTTTAAAAAAAACAATATTGGCTACTTTTTTTTATTTTATCATGAGTGTGTCTGTAAGAAGTCTGTATCAAGACTGTATCAAGTCTGTAAGATATATTATTATCTATGGGCCAAAGTAGCCTGATAATAAATGGATGTGGTTGTTGTTATCACATACATACCGGTCGAAATGATAACGTCCCTTTTTTTAAGGCCGGTAATAGTTCTTACTGCAGAATCCAGTAAGTAAGCCTTCATGCCAGGATGACTTTCTTACTGGTTGAGGTTTGTATAATGCTTTTCTCAAAAATATTGAAGGTTACATTCATATTAGGGCAATTACAGATAGATATTGTGATCGATTTACCGGTGGCATTTATATTATTGTTTTTGAAACTCCATGTTAATTTTAGAATGGAAACTTTTAATCCAACATGATCTATAAACTAAATACAAACATAAAATTCCACACTATACTTCTACAACATTACTAAGTACAAAACGCAACGTGTTTACTTTTCTGTGTCGCGTTAAGTGTCACAGACTATAAAATGGCTGTATAGCGTAGACAGAGATATGTCTACGCTGTATAGGGCTCTAAAAATATATGTATCTCATAAAATGTCATACCAAAAAGAGAGATAAATATATATTTGATAGATTTGACATTTGACAGATTTATATATAGATATATATTCGACACAAGCCTCGTTGCTTAGTGTGGCACTAGATGGCGTTGTGTGTAATGTCCAGCGATATTTATTTATATTTGGAGCCTCCCTCCTATAACCATGTTATAACGGCTAAACTCTAATCTGTGTCTGGTACTATGTTTTTTTAAGCAGATCTTAAGAGGATGACCTACTGTCCAGTAAGTAAATTACATAGGTACTTACTTACTGGACAGTTGTGAATAAAGGTTATGGCACACTATACAAGTACCGCACCGGCACCGCTCCAACCCAGCATTTAACTTGCCATTCAAATTAGACCATTAAATCGTGTGTCATAAAATATATTTTATAATGTCTGTATGAAAAGGCTTACGGCGGGCGGTCAGCACGCTTGCCGCTACCATACGACTCGACTCGCGGGCGCCTCGGAGTCGGCGCGCGTACCGCGGGTGGTCGGCGCGCCGCCGTCGCGCGAACAGCGTGCTCACGGCGCGCCGACCACCTGCTTGCCGCGCGCCGACTCCGAGTTGCGCGCGGTTGCCCGCGAAACAACGTCGTAAACAAATGCAGCGAGCTCATAGTCCGGGAGGTAGCGTTGCAAACAAAAAAGTCATGAAACTTTTTTCATAAATAGTTTACATCATACTGAGCTTCGGTTAGAATTTGTACCAATGCGTCCCTTAGAGGTTAAAAAAATCGTCAGCTGCATGGTGGAGAGGGGATTATGCGTCAGCCCCTTGCATAAACTTGTAAAAGAAACACGTAAAATAAAGTTATAGTACGCCGGATGAAAAACAAAGTGATTGTTTAGATTATCAAATGTACGAAAACAACAATCAGCTGCGTGGGCAGCGGTGGAAAGACCGTCAGCTGACGTAGTAAAAGTTAAATATTGGAGCATTGCTACAACGCTGTCTCCTTTTAAACTGTAACGGAAAGGGTGTTAGTGGGGTAGGTGAATTAATCCACGAATCCACTTAACATAAAAATATAATTACTAGACATAATAGGTAGGTAGGTCTAAGGTCACCATTTTTTTTCTTTTTTTTTCACCACTCCATCCAACGCGGGTGCGTCAGCTGACGCTGGGTTCACTTATCAGTCATTCAAGATCGATGAACAAGATGGCAAACGATCAGCGTAAAAACACTACCTAAAATGCAACGCTAGCTCCCGGACTATCCCGGCCAGTGCGCGGACGGCGAGCTTGCGCCTCGCGGACGGCGCGCGGCCCACGGGTGGACGCCGCGCAGCCCGCGAGTGGACGCCACGCCGCCGTAGCCTAAATTCGAGGCAACGCCGGGCAGCAGCTGTGCTGGTGCGGTGCTCGTGTAGTGTGCCATGACCTTAAGTGTCCGGTAGAGTTTACTTTCTGGATACTTTTTAGAGATGTTATGGCAACATTACATACCATTTTTCAGATAAAATGCTTTTTTGTGCTGTGTAACTTTTACTGTTTTACAAAACGTTCTTAAATTGCTTGTGTAATTGCGCGACAATAATCGAAATTCATGTCGCGCAATTACAGAAGCATTCAGCCCCAGAGACAACGGGAAAGGGTAACAGCACTTAGAGCGCTCAGACTTGTTCGAATCTCATCAAATGAGCGCCAGAGTTTGTGATGTACAGAACGAGTGAGGTGCCTTCGTGAGCGCCGTAGGGTTGAAGCATTGGTTGAAGCGTTGAAGCAGTGGACCACCGATTGCGTCGATCAGGGACTAAGGGTAAATTCACACCGAGACGCGACGCGCCGCGACGCTGCAGGCACATTTTATTAGAGCGACTCAAAATATAACTTTATTTACTACACGAAAAGATAAACATTTCATTGCGGCGCGAAACCATTGGTGTCTTCCAGTACCGTCGCACCGTGTCGCGTCGCATCGCGTCTCAGTGTGAACTGACGCTTAAGTCGCTAAAATAAAATCTACTCGTCCTATACTCTAAATCTATATCTCCCGAACAGCCTCGGCCTTCTTGCTGCTTCTGCACATTGGAGAACTTGAAGATTATTATCAGGCCGGTATTGGTGTTGCCGCCTACTGGGCCCAAGGAATCTAATAAGTCGAACCATCGATACGTAAAAAGAAGAAGACTCAACCCATGAAAACAAACGGATCAAGTCGAAGTTAATTAAATACCTCAAACAGCGGGGCGGGGAAACATTGACCCTCAGTCGTAGGGATTCCGACTCGAATTTTTCGCCTAGTGAGCTCACTTAATAGGAGCATCCCTATCGTATGTACGCTGTAGTAGCATGCACTTTAGACTCACTTTAGAAGTCACTTTATCCGGGTAAGTATGCAGCTTTAAGCACAGAAACTTGGGAGCGGTGCTGTAATACACGTACGTAACTTCGTTTGGCTCATCCATAGAACTTCGAACCTTAAGCCGGTCGTGTCGCTGTAATACTAAAGGAATGAATATATGACATCAAGCTTTTAATCCCCGACGAGCCTGTTGCTTTCATCCGGGCTAAAGTCCGGGCTGAAAAAATCCGGTTGGAAAACCCAGTTACACTTTGCCCGACGCGACCGAGGGATTTGAACCTTATCTTTCAAACCTCTCACTTCAGTCACTCCTCCGTCCTACTACTAAACCAAAGAGGCGAACAAACCGGCTCGTTGGTCTAGTTTAGTTTATTTATTAACTAGTTGATGCCCGCAGCTTCGCCCGCCCGCAAATTGAATACTAAAACCTTCCTCTTGAATTACTCTATCTATTAAAAAAACCCGCATCTAAATCCGTTGCGTAGTTTTAAAGATCTAAACATACATAGGGACAGACAGACGCGTGCGACTTTGTTTTATAATGTGTAGTGATAGTGATAGTGATACAGGTCGGATTTTGTACAAAGTATCATCATCAGCCTATAACATTATAGGCTGCTGCATTATAGGCTCCCACTGCTGGGATACGGCCTCCTCTCAATGAGAGTGAATGGGCTATAAATCCACCACGCGGGCCCAGTGCGGGTTAGTAGATGTCACGTCTTCGAATTTTTGGTTCTAGAACATGCCAGTTTCCTCACGATGTTTTCCTTCACCGTTTTGAGAGCAGTGGTGATGAAATAAATTACACAAAGTAATGCGCCTGTCTGGGTTCGAACCCACGACTTACTGTTTGTAAGTCGGGGCCGCCACCACTGGGCCACCGCTGCTCTCACAAAGTATATAAAAACACAAATCATTATACAATAAACAAAATAGCATCAAATACAACTTAACATCAAATACAAATTAACATTAATTTTCAACATATCCAAGAATCGTCGGTTACCGGGCCGGGAAAAATGTTAACATTTCAAGAATTTCTCAGTAGCAGCTCGACTCTGTATTTCTGTCTGGTTGATGGCAATAGGCTTGTCCCCAATAACATTATCTGCCTAGCCTTTTCGTTGGGGTCGGCTTCCAGTCTAACCGGATGCAGTTGACCAGTATTTTACACGTAGAGACTGTCTATCTGACCTCCACAACCACTGAATAATATGATAACCCTTGGTAACACTGGTGATCAGACTTTCTGGCTCCCAACTACTCGTAACCACGGTCATAGCAGGCATAGCATAATCAGCCTATAATGCTCCCACTGCTGGCCTATAATCCCTGTATAACGACGGTCAACGAAGTACAAATAACAGCCGGGACCAACGACTATATGTGCTGTTTGAAGCACGGCGGGAACTCGGTTTGTAATGATAGTCACCCATCCACGGACCATACTCGGCAAGTACTGCTTAACCTCGTAAAAAAACGGGTGCAGCTGTTTTTATTTTGCCTTGCCTCTAATAACATGGAGCTGAAATGCATGTACGATAGGTCATCTCTGTTACCTTTCGGTGGAGCCAGGTGTGTTGTTACTAACGAGATTTGCTCATTACGAAATTGTTTTTTTACCTTCTCACAAATGACTGTCATCTGCCTAGCCTTTTCCCAACTATGTTGGGGTCGGCTTCCAGTTTTACCGGATGCAGCTGAATACCAGTATTTACATGGAGCGACTGCCTATCTGACCTCCTCAACCCAGTTAGTACCGGGTAATACGATACCCCTTGGTAAGACTGGTTGTCAGACTTTTTGCGCCTCTGACTACCTAACGACTGTCAAAGATCTACAAATGACAGCCGGGACCAACGGCTTAACGTGCTTTCCGAAGCACGGAGGAAACTCGATATGTAATGGGTGGTCACCCATCCACAGACCAACCTAGGCCAGTGCGGCTTAACCTAACGATCGACCCGAGCGGCTGGTATTATTTAGCCACGAGCTCCTCCTCACAAATGACTGTATTACAGTAAATAAATAATAAATATCGCTGGACATTACACACAGCGCCATCTAGTGCCACACTAAGCAACGGGGCTTGTGTCATAGACACCAGATAGTTGATATACCTACTACATAGATACTTTTCTTTGTAATTACCCGGGATTCGAACTCCAAACCCTAGAAACGTAAGGCAGCCTCACTATACCGCTGCGCCAATCGGGTCGTCAGTGGACCGTTTTTACCTTGAGCTGGCCAAGAGTACAGAGCTCCAATAGAATACGAAGCTTATACTGGTTTTGACGAGAGGCCTATCGTACCATAGCCACTAACTTTAATGTCCATTTTAGTTTTCATTTTGGAGCGATCCACGTCTACAATCGTACATCACGCCTCGGCGCAAGCGATTGTAGAAAACGCTCTACTGAAATGTTTCTGAAACTTTTTGACATCAAATGTCCGGGCCACTGTAGTGGCTTGTCATGTGACTGTATTATTGCTCTTGCGCAGATTTTGTGCGAAAAAAAAAAATACAGACTTTAATAGCATATTTAGGTAAAATTTCATGGACACGCAAGATGTATGAACGTGGACCAGGCAAAAGGAGTATTTTAGTATTGTAAAAGGCGTGAGTTTATCTTTGTATGTAGTTTCTTTTTCTATATTCAGAGGAAGCTAAAGGAAATGTGTAGATAATTTGTGTCAGCAGTCTCTTTCATTTCTCTTGTTATTTTGTCCATATTGTATTAAAAGACATCGAAATGTTCACCAAACTTTTTTTTGGATAAATACCCACATTGAGCTATTGCAGAGTAATGGCGTTACACCTACAATGGCAACACCATCCACAGGAGCCCAAGTCTGCTATTTTTATAAATTCGTCATTCCAACACGATCC
The DNA here is from genome assembly GCA_941918905.2 of Xestia sexstrigata. NCBI lineage: Eukaryota > Metazoa > Arthropoda > Insecta > Lepidoptera > Noctuidae > Xestia > Xestia sexstrigata. The sequence goes on from OW799211.2 coordinate 17,217,739, forward strand.
CATTCCCATCCCATTGTAATTTTGCTAAAAGTTCGTAATCTGCTAAATTCATAATGGTAGATCATTGGTCGGTCAATGGTCTCGTAATAGAATTGTGTTATAATGACATTGTCGTATTGCCATTATTATAAAACCCGCCAGATTTTATTTATATTTTCTTTACATAATTTATTAGCGTTTTAAGCCATCTGAAGTAGAAGAAGTTCGGTCAGTCATTCATTTGCCATTATGTACGATATTATCGTTTTATGCCATTTCTTTCAATGGAATAAATGTGGTTGACCATTGGAAAGTCGTAATGACGCCATCATATATTAGTAGATTACCAAACTTGTCAAAATCAACAATTATGAAATCAATGATAGACCATTCTGACACTATTGTAATAGCAGACTTGAGGCCCAGCACAACAACGTTCATAGTGTTATTTACGTTGTTGAGCAACCGAATTTTCCAACCTAGGAAGAAATGAATTAGGAACGGCGCGGTTGGCGCAGTAGCTGAGCGGTTGGCTGACGCGCTGCGTGTCGCGGGTTTGATTCCCGCACGGAACAAATATTTTTATGGTCTACAGGTAGTTGTTCTGGGTCTGGCTGACACACACGTGTTTGTGTGTTTAAATGTTTGTAAACGCACTGACGAGATTACTAGAAGCAGTGTTTAAAAAAATATTAAATATATTTTTTCGTTATGTTTTTCTAGGTGTGTTACGCAATTGATTACGGTCGAACAAGCTATTTGGTATACATTTTACAATTAAATTTGTGGGTGAAACTGTAAACTTAATAGCTAGTTCGACCGTACATCACTACACGAAAATTAGGCCACCAGGTTTTTATTATTTCACAATTTTAGTCATCGGATTTTTCAGGGCACAAGAATATGGCACAACAAAAACGAAACTTTCAAACGAACTATTTTTTATTTCTGAAATAATTGGACGAATATCAGCACAATTTGAAACGTCAACTTCATCTTCATATTATTATGTTCTAAATAATAAAAATAAGTCGACATCGTAACAGATATGAATTTACAGCTGTATAAAACAATCACAACATGGCAATAACATTACATTCCTGCAATTATGCCCTCTACACAAGTGAGATAATGTCTGTAATCGCCTGAACTGTTTCGATAAATAACCACAATTGTTGCATGTACTTTATCAAATGGAAAAACAAGTTTTTATTTAATCAAGATGTGGAATCAGTTGAAGTCTCGTGATTATATTGTGAATTACAGAAGAAACTTCAGTGAGAAAACATCAGTATAATTATATAAATATGCACTTCATTACTGATCACTGATCAGACAAAAATTTATGTAGCTAGTTACAGTTACGTATTATTTCTAGTCGTAAAAACACTTTTTCTGCGGACTTGAATCACTACAATTAATTTATAACTTTTTATGAAAATATTTTTAAAGTCAAATTACAAAGTTTCCTGTAATTTTTATGTAATACAAACAATAATGTCTAAAAGGAAATATCTCCAAAATGGTTGCAGTAAAAAAATTGACCTGAAACTGCAGTTAAAAGTTTACAACTTATTTTTTTTTCAAATTGAAGTTACCTTTCAAAAACTCACTTTCACGGCGGCATTTATAAATACGAAAATTAGTCAATATTGTCTTCTACAAGAATTTAAATTAAATAAATCGCAGATTCACGGCATTGTGACTGATTAACCAATCAAGGTACCGTACTGACACGATTTCTGATGACATTCCAATAAACACATTTAACTTTTAGTATATAATCGCATATACGGCCAGACAATCAATTATTTATGAATCTATGTACAGTCGCCAGCACATCAAATTACCATAAACTGACAATTTTTTTCAAATGATTTTAAACCATAAAGACGTGTTGATGGTTAAGTTCGAATGAGAAAATTTGTCAATTTGTGGTAACTTATAATCCGCTGGCGACTGTAGTAAAATTAAGCTCAACTACATTTTTATACAAAACGTATTGAACAACAAAATGTAATGGCAAGAATTTCTACCAACTACTGCAATGTTTAGAGGGTGCATTCTGAAAGTTCGCAAGGACGCAAATTGCTGTTAAATATTTGATGGTGAAGAAATAAATATTACTAAGTGAAGTTACGAAAAACTAGCTTCGTGTTGTAATTAATAATAATCATTTTGAATTTCAGTAAAACAAATATCGTGATACAGAATACATCAGATTAGAAATAGAAATAATACACACTTGAAACACTTCCATAAGTTTTTTTCATATCATCTAATCTAATTTTGTTATTGCAATTCAAAATCAATACTTTATTGCAACATAGAGCGATATTTCAGTATCTAATTTAGTTGTCCTGACTGTTTATCAAAACATTGTAGTTTTTGACATGTACATAAAAAGTTGCCAATTTTCAGAATGCACAGCCTTAATTTCTACTTTCAGCTATACAATTCTACAGTTAACACTCTTTTAGTTTTCCCCAGCGACTGCAACGACACTAGATCTACGATAAGTACATGACAAGTTTACATAAACAATCGGCTAATTTAGACCTCTACATAACATGTCACAACATCTATAAGATAGTAAGTACGTAGTAACCTCCTCTTATTAAGCTGCACAATACGTGGTTACACAGTTCCCTATGTCAGATCATGTTAATGGATATATTATGTTAACAGATATACATACAAAACAAATGCATCCTACTTGAGAGCAAACAGAGATCATAATTTTGTTTCGAATTATCATAAAACCTAACGTTACTTTATACTGAATTGAAATATATTTAAATACATATCGTATACCACTACCTACTCATATTTATTGCGAGATAACAAGACGAAACTATGATCGACATTTAATTACCAACTTAGTTATAAGCGTATTCTGTTATAGCTACAATATCTTTATTACGTTATACAAAATAAATAAATAACACAAATTAGAGCTGACGTGAATTAAGTCGCTACTTCTAAATCTCGTTTAATTCCGTGACTCACCAAAACGCGCAAAGAAACACAATTAACTGTCAAACTATAAACTAGTATCACACATTATTCTGCTGACATCAAGAACACAACTTTACTCTCAGAATAATCACTTTTCGATAATCGGTCATAATTCACAAGTTTTGTACCAAAACAAATCCTTAATCGATTGGAAAGCCACCGCTATCCTAACACACTAGCTAATTAGTTTCGCTACGAACAATTAAAGCTTTTGCTCGACGACTTGCAGTCGAAGCCGCTCTATTACAATGTTACTCTAAACAGGCATCTAATCTATGCATCACATTACGTCATCCGCATTGACGTATGAGAGCACGGCGTCTCAATTTATTTGACCAGTTCATGCACAGTCTATACTAGACGTGATCGAAACAATCAGCGATCTGGAGCACCCGAGCGTCGCGGCGCTCGCTCCCGAAACCTGTCTCCGTCACCCTGGAGAGCGGGTGGCGGACGAGGGCGTCGCTAGCCGGCGGCGGCGGTCGCACCGCCTCTGTACTGCAGGCTCTGGCACACTATCAACGTCAATTCACTCCCACCGGTAAACACTTGCACTGTTTGACCTTCTGTAACCGCTTGCGCCTGAACGGCGGGTTCTGTCCAGGACAACGCAGAGTCACTGTCACCCAGGTGAACTTCTTAGGCCTACAAAACGAACATGACTTGAAGGCTGGCTGCGGCCGGTCGGCATTGTTGTCGCGTCGCCGCGGGCCTTTCGGTATGTAAAACGAGTTGCACTGTCCGTAACAGAATTTGTTTATCACTGTTGTGGGCAGACAGCCCGGTTCTCGGATTTTCTGAACCAAAGGCTCCGTTTTACACCAATCTTCCTTGAGATAATCCTTTTTAGTCACGACCAAGGCATTCTTCGATGATTTCAATATTTTTCTGAATTCGACTCCTGGAGGCAATTCCGTGGTGTCTTCTTGCTCTGGCAAGGAGACCACCATGCCTGTCTCAGAACTGCCATCTCCGAGTTCGTTTCGTTGCACAAAAGACGTCGATGATGATGCAGTGGCCTGTTCCGCTCGCTGTCTCTGCTCGAGGAACCTCTGCACTTGCTCGGTGTCGATGATGTCCAGGATGGAGTCGGTCGGGGTGAAGGGCTTCCTGTTGCCGACCCCAGCGGCGCACACCCCGCAGGCGGCCAGGAGAGCGGCAGCCGCGAGCCAAATATGCGATTTCGATAAGTTCTCCATCTGCAACAACAAAATTGGTCATTAATAAAAATATTAAATTCGCAGCAATTAAATTGCCTCCGTTCAAATAAGGCGTCGCGTTAATTTGCGTCCGTAGGCTTCGGCGGAGCGGATGTCGTAGGCTAAACTCACGTTGTATCGAGAGATGGGAGCCAACATGTCGTAGGCAGTGCGTCGGTGTAGTCGGTCCGCGAGCGCGCGCTGTGTGCGTGTGCGCTGCCGGCCGGCGGAGCGGTAATGAGCGCAAGCGCGGCTCAATGGACCACCGCTCAATGAACGAGGGATGAGTCACGCACCGCGCCTCCACCACAGAACCGTTACTACCAGTCACCGCGCGCAGACGCGACACAGCGCACTCCTCGCACCACATGTGTTTCGGATTACTACGGTCACAATAGAACGTCCTTTTACAATGCGCTTTCTTTACGTTACACGGACATCTGTTTGCAAACAATTGTAAAACCTACCTTCTCGGTAATCACTAAAGTTACCGATAAACCTGAGCTGTTTAAGCCGATTAAAGTGTCAACTAACAACAGCTGCAAAATACTTAGAAAAGTCTGTTCTATTTTATTTTAATTCTTCATTTGAGTCGAAAAGAAAACTTAGTGTAATTGACTTTACTCATCAATACAATCAAAATCTTCTCAGAGGTGCACAACGTTTAGGCAGAATAGCCATTTTAGCGAGTCAGCCAGGTATGATCAGAGAGATTTCCTCACGTACCGAGGTGCGCGGCGCCTGGCTGGGCCACAGGCGCCGGCGCACATGGTGCCCATCTCGAATCAACGCGCTTCCGCCCATTTGTGCGGCCCACAATGCCCATACAAACGTGAACGTTCTATAGTTCTGTATACCAACAGCCTTCTGCGAACCGTAGGCGCTACGTGTGGGTGACGATGTTCAATTACTAATTTTTAACAATATATTTTTCGAAAACCTCTCTGTATTACCGACGGCATTCTTTACTTCAAATAGGCAGGAAGTCCGTTGAACTGCATTATGGTTGTTTTTTTTTAATTGCTGAAGATACTGTCATTGATGGGTGAGCAAACTAAAGTGGTTCTATAGGTGGATCCTTAAATAAAACTAAACAAACACGATCGATAAGAAACAATAAAAACAAATAATTTGATTACACCTCTAATTCCAGTACATAATTGAAAGAAAATATATAAGTTTATGCTACCTACACTTTATTGGTTTCTGTGAAGGTATAATTAAAGGTTTGATTTATAATCAAGGCAATCAATCCATTATATGTATTAACATATAACTTGTGCAAATTGTTCATTTTAACATGAATAAACATGTTATATGAGATATCGTAAGTAAATAATACATGCCTAAAAAATATATAAGGACAGGTACGGTATATATTTTGAAAATTTATTCCAATATTATAAATAACAGTAGGGCTATTAATTTTAAGGGATCTCACATTCTCTGGCGCAAAGGAAAAATTTTACGACAAAAGGAAGTCCTTTTAAATCGTTAGTTTATTTTTTCTGTTACTACGGGGCGCTTAGCATTCCTCGGCGGAGGAATCTCATTCATTCAGTCATTCATGAGCGTTTTGTTCGCGCAGGGCTGTCAAAAAAATGAGAGCATAATAGGCGTTAAGACGACCCTTAGCGACATGCCGTCTACATCGCCCACGCTTATACAGTGGGTTACACTTTCACTTAATTTGGCGCTTATAGTGTTTAAAGATTATCGAATATTTTTTCGATAATCTGTTAAATAACTTGGCATTAAGCTTTTGCCTAGACAAGTCAAATGCATGGTCTATGATGAACTTCTTTTAAGACATTTTTAATAGAATTGTTTTTGTAAATTCTAATATTTTTCTATTTTAAAATCACACAAAGGCGTATATGTTGTTGAATCTTACGTCTATGTTACATAACCGTTTTATAATAAATAAAATTATTCGCCCAATCACATTTAACATAAAGCAATTAGCTCAAAGATAAATATTTAAAACTTCACTCTATGAACGAGTTAAAATGACATGAAAATATTATGACAAATTGCAAATATTTTTATTACTTATTCATCATGGCGTAGTTTTACGATAGATGATTACAGGTTTTTATGCAGATGAACACTATTATAATAAATAACTATAGTAATAAATAAAGTCTACACTATTATTGACAAATGATGAACACAATTACGATTCACAACTGATTGACTATTCAAAACAATTATTTGTCTTACCATAAATTTTAATAGTGGGATGCTAAAACGATGTGTTAGTTCCATTGAATGATGCTTTGATATTGACAAAAAAACCTACGATATATTGAGAACACGTAAATAAAACAGCAAAAATCTTTTAAGATTCGATTTACGATTGATCGAAAAACACTTTGGTTTTCGATGTAATGATGCAACAGCCTGTATATGTCGGGGTCCTGTGATGTATGGACAGCACACCTCTATAACTGTTTGTTAGACCGAATTCTAAGAAGAATCTCAGGAATTACTACATTTTAGTGTTCCAAATGATGTCATAGATCAATATTGTTCAATCGTAATATTCTAAACTTAATGAAACGTCCCGGATGTTATTGTAAATTGTACGCATCAGTTAATTATTTTATTAATAAGTGTGACTGTAGGTCAGCACAGGATAGGTTATGTTTTCATGAATATTCATTTGAATGTGTAAAATTCGGAGGACACAGTCTTTAATATGGAGTATACTGAATCTACGAGTCTCTGATTTTAAAGTTAAGTTCTGGACTACTCACTTTTTTCTGTTTTTTTTTTTTATAAGTTAAGCTAAAGTAAAGGTAATTAAACATTGAACACTCTGTACCTACAAACAAAAAAATTCGGCGTTTCTTTGTCACAGACAAATTACAAAGAGTTAAATTGTTTGAAGTCGTTAACTGTACTCATTAATTAATTTCATCCAGTCATCGGTTACATGAGTTACATCATCTCGTATAGTTTCCTCACTATTTCGACTAAAATACATGAAGTTCACATCACAGTCAAATACATTACTATTGTTGCGTTTGGTCCGATGCACAACAGGAATGCATTGCAAGAAAACCATTTAATCAGCGTAGGGGCTTCGTCATTTGAAATGTGTACCGCGACTGGTAGGCGCCGCTACGTATTGTTGACCATCTATATATCAAGCAAGTTTAATCGTCTCCAATCGCTTTGATCAGCGCCTGAGCGCGGCGCCGGCGCACCGCATTATGCCGCGCTCACACAAAAAACGGGAACAGAAAAAGGTAAAGTTCCTGAAACGCCAGGTACAGGCGTTTAATACGAGCAGACAGATAAATCAAACCGAAGCCTCTAACAACTTATGTCATAAAATCCTTTATTATTCACACGGATTGGAATAAAAAAGCATCGACGTTGAATAGAGGAGCGCGGGCGCAGCGGAGGCCAACGCGCCACGCATCGAATAACATTATAGGATTAAGAAAACTTTTAGTTTCTTTTTGAATGGAACAATTAGGGACGCACGTGATAGGTGTGACAAAAAATATCTTAAACTTTTTGCTCTCATAAGGGATCAGCTTTACATGCCTTGCTGTGGCTGCCTAATATATGATTCTGGGAAATTGGATTAGGTGATGCGCGAAAAAGCCTTTTGTACCTCTTCGTAAAGGTGTGAAGGATTCGATTTAATATTTATAATTAATTGAAACTTATGTTACCTGTCCGTGTAGGTATTAAAATAATAAACAAGAAATATTTATCGACGTCAAACGATTTCATTCGATCTAAAATCCCACGATTGAGTAAGTAGGGCAAAAACGGACATGGAATATTTTTAATTGAAAAATCTTATAATCGATCAAGAATCAGTTAGCTATGTGTCGATGTAAATTATTTATGCCTGTAACGCTTTGTTAAAAACTCTATAAAAGCAATTGTGCACACTTGTGTTTCCTGGGAAATTTGATATGGCGATACGAACAGACGGCCGTCTAGACTGGCCGTCATCTAGACAATAAAGACAAAACCTATTAGTTTATATGTACATAAAGACCGTTCTATTTTTAGTAACATGTGAACGTAACAATTAGTAAGAAACCTTATCTAAAAATATATCAAGATTTGTAGGGCGACTCTGTTTTGCTTGGATAAAAAAATGCAGGTTTTATTTTACTTTTTTCACTTGGTTTTGATTTTGTGCTTGTAAATGTGCACGTCGAACATTGAGGTCCCAATGGCTTGAACCATAGGTGAAATAGTAATAATCACCGCTCAAGTCGAAAAAAAAAAATGGTTTAGATTTTACATCAAGATTCTTTGTATTTGCTGTAAAAACGACTAGCAGCTTTTCTCTTAAAATATCGCCTACGGTTTATATACGGTTACACAACACTATTCTCCCAAGCCTTTTTGCTTGTTTTGAAGAGATAGAAAGTAACATAAGACCGAAGCACTTCACTTCCCGCGCAAACCGTATTCTCGATCAAGGAAACAGGTTATTGTGGAGCTTCTACGCCAATAATAGTATCCCAGCACTTAAGCAGTATTATGATCTTTGCATTGCAAGACTTTACTGCTTTTCGAAGCTTCCTCCTTACGAAATACATTGGAGTATGCAAAAATATAAAACATCGAGCTTGTTTTCACCGAAGGGTTATGCAGAAGTGTGGATTTCTGCCTAATCTTCATATTTTTTACTTTTCATTTGAAAAAAAAAACGTTGCTCCACACTAGGATTTTTTCCTATATCATGGTTTTGCTAACGAACATTTAAACTCACATACACAAACAGCCAGACCCAGAACAAATAATTATGGGCCATACAAATGTTTGTTCTATGCGGGAACTGAACCCGCGACACGCAACGCAGCAGCCAATTGCTCAGCCACTACGACAACCGCGCCGTCACATATACACACACATTTCGCTATTTTGTTGAAGTCCTTTGTAACAGGGAGCAAGCCTATTGCCATCAACAGGGCACATTTCCTGACTCTGTACTGCCACTATGAAATTTTTGATGGAAGAACTTAATAGCGCTTTGCCCGACCTGGGAATAGGGAATATGCATAAATTTTATTTTTATTATTTAGATACGGAATGTTAAAGTACTATAAAAATAATGACAAAAAGCGAAAACAAGACATAAATCGGCCAAACTACACAAAAGTTATAACCATTTAAACTTTTAGTTTAAGTTAGTTAGTTTAGTTTATTTTAATAAATTTGTAAATTGTAAATATAGTTTGAGAAAATATAAAATATCTTTAAACTTTTCTTTCTATCTCTTTCTATAGATAAATGGAATTGGAATTGAATATGAATTTTGTACGTCGATGCACCGAATGACGTCATTCGCTGTATCGGATCTCTCTGTCTAATCAGCAGTTTCAAATGCTTATAATTTAGTATTTTTTATAGATATTAAAAAAAAACACTATGCTATTTCTGATGTTAATACGCTTTGTTTAGAGTGATAAAAAGTCATGCATATTGTACCCAGGATCTGATGTTCAACATTATCGCATACCACCACTAGACTAAGGAAAAATACCTATTTATATTATTATGTTATCAAAATGCATTGGGAAAGACACGGGGTTTTTAGTGCAATAGTTATAAACAAACGTACGTTTTCCTGTTGTTTTGTTAGATTGCGTAGACGCAACTGTGACTACACAATAATTGATGTACAGTATCGTACAATACTAGTATCCAAGACCAATGGCTGATTGTGTATTTGGTAGATAGAGGTAATCAACGGTACATGATCACTTTGACCGCGGTAAGGACGTGGCCAGTTAGATGTACAAATTAATAAAGTCAAGTAACATATTACATGCCCATTGGTGGCGGCTCCGACTTACGAGCAGTAAGACGTGGGTTCGAACGTAAACAGGCGCATTACTTTCTGTAAACTATTTCATCACCACTGCTCTCAAAACCGTGAAGGAAAACATCGTGAGGAAACCGGAAAGTCCTAGTACCAAAACTTAGAAGACATGTGATATCTACCAACCCGCACTGGGCCCGCGTGGTGGATTATAGCCCATTCCCTCTCATAGAGAGGAGGCCGTGTCCCAGCAGTGGGAACTTTATAGGCTGATTATGCTTAAGCTATATTACAGTCAATAATTATATTTGTGAACAAGATTTAAACTTCTTCTTCTTATTGTATCGATGTTTCTTCCAATTACATGGTTTGGGCCCAGTTGGTGGTAGAGGCGCTATACAGGTCGTCGAGAGTGCAGGTAAACGGACACCTGGGACACTCCAGCAGGTGGGGCATTGTTTGGTCTGGAGCGCCACACTCACACTCGGTGTTAAAAGAACCAATAATACCCCATATTGCCAGGTTATACTATATACTTGGGTACGCAATCGATTCAGAGCTTTCCAAATAGGCCACTGTAGTTCACTGCCGGGAGCCAGGTGTTTTTGGGGCTTTAAGAAGTCGTGTGGTGGTGGAACATAGAACTATAAGACCAACTATAAAGTCACATTCACGATATAAGACTGTCACAGTGTGGCTTTTGCAGCAAACCCACCGAATGTATGAATTATTCTCAAAATGTTATCCATCAGTAATTTCTCAGCAGCAGCAACGGAGTCCGGATTTGCGACCGGTTGATGGCAATAACCTCGTCCTCCTATAACATGGGACTTAAACATAACTGGCGAAATGTGGGTGTTCCATAAGTACAAATCTACCTAACGCTTAGAGGATTCTATGCGTGATGTTATGTTAAAAAAGTGGGAAAAACGTTAAATTAAGTAAATCACTAAACTTATTTATGTATTTAGTTTCGTAAGCGAATGGGGTTTTCCGGGAACTCATAATTTCTAAAAAAAACCCTGCATGATATGCTTTAAAGTAAAACTAATATGTCGATAATATTTGCAAATAATGCCTATTACAGTATAACGCTGACCGCAATTTTAACATAACTATTTAATTAAAACCATTAATATAATTTAGTTGGTTATTGATGACTTAAGATTCAATCCGTTTTAGGAACAAGGAAATGTTGCGTGGAGTGCGTGCGTATGTACCGCTGTTTGATAGGGTTTTTCTATCAGAATGTTTTCAGTAGCAGCTTATAGTCGGGATTTGTGCCCGATTGATGGTACTAGTAACAGGATCGTCCTTATTACATGGAATTTAATTATAACTATAGCAATGTGGCGTACGCTTTTGCCTAACCCTTCGGGTATTTCAGCGTGATGATGCCTTCATCTGCCTAGCCTTTCCCAACCATGTTGGGGTCGGCTTCCAGTCTAATCGGATGCAGCGGAATACCAGTATTTTACATGGAGCGACTGCCTATCTTACCTCTAAAACCCAGTTAGTACTGGGTAATATGATAGCCCTGGTAAGACTGGTTGTCAGACTTTTGGTGATTCGGCGGTCTTATTCGTCAACTGGCGATTGTGAAACTCGCAATAGCGCGCGAGTTGCACCTTTTAATTTTGTTTTATTTCTGTCGTCAACTCGCTCGCACGTTATTAAGTACAGTAAAAATAAAATTATTCTATTGTTTTTATTTTAAAGTTAAGTCGTAATATCTTTTAAACATTTAAATTGGGAACATATTATTTTATCCATTTTATAAGAAGCTTATGTAGCTGACTGTACATCTGACGTATTTTACGTCAGATTTTCAAGGTCGACCGAGTTAACGACAAAAAATTTAATACAATTTGGAAGGTGCCAACTCGCGTGCACTCGCACGTTTCTCACTCGCCAGTTGACGAATAAGCCATCCGGCGTGATGATGTAATGAATATTAAAAAACACACATTTTTCGGTCTGATCTTCCTGCCCCAAGTTAGGAGGTAGACCACCAGGCTTATTTATCAATTAGAATTGACGCAACCGCGGTGGGAGCTAGTACCCAACATAGGCCCATGACGTCACTCGTTATTGATTATTGTTATATTCGTCATCCGCGAGTAATTAATTCACTGATGCACTTCATATCTGTAAGGAAAAATTATAGTTTTAGTTTTGGACTGGTTGAAATCATCGGAGTGGTGACTCCTTCTTAATTAATAGACTGATATAATAATCTATCTAAATACAATAAAAACATCATCATTTGCCTAGCCTTTCTCTAACTATATTGGGATGGACCAGTCTAACCGGATACAGCTGAATACCCGTATTTTATATTGAGTAACTGCCTATTGTCAATAAAAAAAAATGAATGATTAAAATAATTAAGTTCATAAAATTATTTATTATTTTATAGCGTTTATAAAAACGAAAAAAATAATTCCCAGTGTAAAAAAAACAATTATTAGTTCTAATATTTATAATTCCAAATTTCCTCACTCTCCTCACATTTGTTCTTGCGAAAACAAAAAGTTTTATTATTACTTCTATAAATCCAAGATGCCTAAGAAAAAATCAAATAAAAGAAAACCCAGAAAACGTTTGTCAATTACAAAAACATAACAAGAATTACGTCACATGGAGCCTTCGCGACATAAAATAAATCACAGGTTTAGCTTGTTTGTCATCTTTGTCCAGTTTTCTTCATCATAATATTTATTAGGTGGGATTTTTTTTTCGCAAAGTTATAATAAAACAAATAAATAAATAAATAAATATCGCTGGACATTACACACAGCGCCATCTAGTGCCACACTAAGCAACGAGGCTTGTGTCGTGGACACCAGATAGTTGATATACTACATAGATACTTTTTGTTTGTAAATACATACTTATTATACATATAAACATCCATGACTCGGAAACAAATGCCCATGCTCATCACACAAACATTTTAGTTAATAAACTATTTTGTGTATTTAGACCTACTTACTTTTTGGTAACAAAATAAATTATCTTGAGTCAGTCTTTTTTATCAAAATAATGAATCTTTACTTTTAATAAGAATTTGTGTGGACTCCCCTAAAAAACCTGACTACTGAAAATTTGGGGTTTACAAGGTAAAATCGACTCCTCCTATTGTTGAAGTCGGTTAATATGTAGCCTATGTTACCCGGGCCATAATAACGAATCGATTGACACCTTATTCATCAAAATCCGATGAATAGTTTAGGCACTATGGTGGAACGTTCGTAAATACAAACATACACTGCTGAAATCATAACCTTTCCTTTAGGCTTTGCTGTAGACGGGTAAAAAATAAGTCAGATACCACTGTAGACGGTACCTTACAAAAAATCAGAGATATTTTTAAACGTAATGTAATAATACTTCGGAAATGCCGACACGAATACTCAAATATATTGAAGTGGGACTGAAAAGATGAATGCTCTACCTAATGAACTCTAACGGATATGTATTCAGATCGACAAATTACGAATTCATGGAAATCGAGTAATGTGAGAACTAAATTTTATGATGAAGTATTGTCTGCCCTCACATTTTGTTAGGTAGGTATGTCTGGTATCATTTTGATGTAGGTAAACGTACAGTCAGCCTCAAAAAAATGTAAACACGGACTAGGAACCATTCCATTGTCTACAAACATTATTCCATAATTTTGTCTACAATGTTAAACTACAAAACTTAGTAACAATTCATGTCATCAAAACCCCCTACACGGGAAGGATACATAATAAACATAAACACTATTATGTTATAAACAGGGTAATCTACATAAATCTCACAAATATTGAAACAACAATTGTTAAAAACGAGGTAAACAAATCTAAAAGGCTGTGAGAAATAAGTATTTAATTAAAAATGCGGTATCATAGACTACCTATCTATTTGCTCTTCAGTCAAACCGACATAATTTATTAATTGTCTCACTCACTGCATGGGTGCATTACCGTGTTACAGTTTCATCTTTTTGAGGCTGACTGTACCTATTATAAAAAATGTCTACATTTCAATGACGAGGTATTGTGATTTAATTCCACAATCAGGCATTATACAATGAATGATCTTCAAATAAAGCTCGAATTTAAATCTGATCGATTTTATTTTAATCTGTGCTAAAATCTAGACTCGAAATTATCTATATATACTACTATTTGCAATGATATACATGTAGTTATGGGATATTTTAGCTTCAGTGAACCTGGACACCTATTCCAGAACACACTTTTCTTTCACCATCCGAAAAATTTTGAAGGGAATTCGTAATTTCTTGCGTTTTAAATGTTACAAATCGTTTTCTTACGAACGTGAGTTACGCAATGAATATTACTTAATGTTATTGATTTGACAAAATGAATAGCGTTAAGATTATTATTTTTTAATTGCGTTTGGGTGGCTTACAGATAACAATACTTAAGACTCCACGTGACTAAGCTCGCAATGACCCTAGGTACCGGTTTTTATTCATCACTAAAATTTAAGAAAACGTAAAGACGGTAAAGTTGTGTATTTTAATACTTTATTATTGATAAAATGAATGCCAAAATAGGAAAAAAAGCAAACTATATATTGCTAAACTAACCGATTTCGTTATCAACCGATTCCTTGAATTAAAATAGTATACAGGGTGTAAAAGACCTCATCACGAAGCCGTCAACCAAGCATTCTGTACATCAAACTAAGTAACTTTACGCAAAAGTTATTGCTGGGAAACAACATTTTTTTTTGGGGTGAAAAATCATGTTTTGTGGTAACTCAATGTACCGCACTCAAAACATTGTGCTGATGGATGGATTGAATAGTACAGGGATCGTGGAGGTGTTTAAAGTAAAAATCTTACATCAAAAACTTGTACTTAAAAAAAAACTTGTCAAAAAGTTGTAACTTTGACCCTCAATATCTCCGTAACTAGAAGGTTCCCAGCTATGGTGTAGAACAAAAAAATGATCGCAATGACAGGGAGAATAAGTACCTTTCGGCTTCGTTAAGAGGGTTTTACACCCTTTATTATTTACCTATTACCAATTTACACCATCATTACTCATTACATAACTAACTTAACACATTACGCCGTTTATTAAATTAACCACAGGAAAGGTTACATTCAAATGCCTATAAATAGAACATATGTGAATGACCAACTAAATTATTTCAGTACCTAATATTATACCTGACGCATTTATGTTAGTCCCACTCCCAGGGTACCCGAAGGGTAACCAACGGGCAACAAAGCCTCCGCTGTCCGTCCGTCGTATTTCAGCGGGCTGTATCTCATGATCGGTAGACAGTTAAATTTTTTACAGAATGTGTATACAACAAATAATAAAAATTAAAAGGGGCTCCCGTACTACGATGGTACGGGACTTCATGCGCGAGTCCCAATCGAATTTGGCCGGTTTTTTCAATATATTTCACAAATCTTGAACAATCGACATTCGAACACCAAAATTCTGGCAGATTTATTAGTTATTTTAAAAATAATATTGAGTATAATTTTGGCAACTTTCCCCATTGATTGGGCGTAGCATCATTCTTTTTTTAATAGGGCGACATTCAGACTAGTCTAAACAGTCATGATTCATGTGAATGCCTTGTTGGTCAAGTAGTTGCGAATCCTGGATTCGTATCTCAGATCGCGTAGGCGTGATGGTATGACGTTCAGACTAATCTAAAAGACAGTCATAATCGTCTGCGTACAGCCTTACAATAGTAAAAATGTCGGGAATTTCACACCGAACCTTGCGGTCAGGTCACATGATTTATTAGTTAACATTAAAATAAAATAAAACATGAAACTAATTGTGGCGTTAGTCATAAACACGTTCCTTAATGTTTAGGAGATCTTACAAGTTGTTTTACAAATGGCCGGTGTCATATTACATTGTGCCGGTTTTTGTTAAAAATATACCTAATACATGCCTATATGCTGACTAAGTTCTAATATTATCTAGTCACTATGCAACGTAGAACGAGAAAAGGAATGTGGTAGTGAGCTTCTGCCTATGTTCTTTTGACAGCAGTGACTAATACAACTCTTTCTTTCTTTCACTCCTAATTTTCACCTTTATTTATTTAAATTTATGCACAAGTAAAACCTGTACAAAAGCGGACTAAATGCCTAAGGCTTTTTCTACCAGTCTACCTTTAGGGTGATGCAGACACAATACACAATAGGTACAATAACATATTTGTAACTAAGAATTTAAAAAAAAAAAAATAATTATTAAAAAAAAAAAAACGCTGGACATTGCACACAGCGCCATCTAGTGCCACACTAAGCAACGTGGCTTGTGTCGTAGACACCAGATAGTTGATATACTACATAGATACTTTTATATTTGTAAATACATACTTATTATACATATAAACATCCATGACTCGGATACAAATGTCCATGCTCATCACACATTAAAATATAAGAATAAATACATTTAAGGATATAATAATAATATCATAGCAATAATACCAGGATGTAATTTTGGAATAAAATATTTGAATTTAAAAATACACATACATAAAACATAAATATATAAAGTTAAGAGATATAAACAAGGAAAACTACTACAATTTAATTCTGAGACGAATCTGCTAACTCCTTGTTTATTATGTTTTCGAGCTTTCATATTGAACGTGAACTGACTGTTATTCCAAAGGAAGACCGCCTGGACAAAGAAAGAAGTTTTGATAAAACCAGAGCGGTGAGAAGGTCATACAACTTTCAACATCCTAAGAGTAGTAAAATCAACACACACAACGTTCCAAGTCAAGTGTTTTCAGTAAGCTAAGTTGGCACTTCACTTCTTCATTAAGCTTCATAAAAAGTAAAGATAGATCGTAACACATTTTCAGGCTATAGAAAGTAACCGAGGGAGGAGCTCGTGGCTAAATATTCACAGCCATCCGTATTGCTATCGTTGTTATTCGTATCGCTGTTATTTGTAGATCTTTGACAGTCGTTACAGGCAGTCAGTGGCCCGAAAGTCTGACAACCAAACTTTCCAAAGGGAAGTATTACCCAGTCCTAACTGTTGTAGAGGTCAGGTAGGCAGTCGCTCTATGTAAAGTACTGGTACCCCAACATAGTTGTGAACAGGCTAGGTAGATGATGAAGTAGTTACCGAGCATTCCGAACTTAACTTAACAGCTACAGGTATGTTTAGGTACAGACAGTCATCAGATAGTTATCATATTTACTTGTAACAGCTAGCGCCACAACCCATCATGAAGACATCTACCAACAATAAGCTTAGCTAGAGATGCGACACTGCTGTTTGCACGGGCGTCATAACATCTGCATAATTAGCACTGGGGCGACGGCAGTGAACATTAATTCATTATAAACAATTCTCGGTTAAATTGCACCTGTAATTTGTACTGTTCAGGCGTGCGTTAACACGACAAAGTGTCATTATGTCATGACATTTAATGCGCCAACTCACGATTTTGCATAGCAAATAATAGCCGTGTAACATTTTGTTCTAACAAATGCACAGTATGGAATGTTTCCGCATGAAACGAAGGCTCTCGTGGTTAAATAATAACAGCCGTTTGGGTCGATCTTCAAGGTTAAGCAGTGCTTGCCATGGGTGACCATCATTACATACCTTGCTCCCTTCGTGCCTCGGAAAGCACGTTCCGGCTGTCATCTGTAGATCTTTGATAGCCGTTACGAGTACATAGAAGCCCAAGAGGTCGTTTCATTTCCCAATAACTTAGTTGTAGAAGTCAGATAGGCAGTTGTTCCAGAAACCGATAAACTGGAAACCGATCCCAACATAGTTTGGAAAAGGCTAGGCAGCGAACGGACATCTCTAGTGTACCATAATTGCGCGTTTAAATTCTTTCAATAATCAAGTGTTTATGTTGCTGGATGATAATATTTGCATACGAATTGACATAACAATGTAAACGATTGACACATGTCTGATGAGGACTTGATTAAGTTGTTTGTTTGTTATAAATTAACTATTGTGTTGTTTTGATTTGATTTAAAAGCTTAGTTGGTAACTTATATTTCTAGCTGGATACCAAACTTTTCACGAACTACAGTTTGCAACTTTGCCTCACTTTAGCTTTCCGCTTTGAAGTAGTTTTCGTTTTTTCTATAATAATGGAACGCTTGAAGAACAGCCATAAATATCTTTTATTTGAAAGTTTAGTGTTGAAATGATTTTAGTTTCAAGTGTTCTTTTACAAAATGGGCCGGCAACTTATTTTTTTTATATTAACTTGACCCTGTCTGACAGAACAATTCTTCAGTGATTTCTTATTGTAGCTTATTCTTATTTAAGCGTTTAAACCTAAATTGTTTTTGATAAAATCAACAGGAACTGCGCTTTTACTACTTACTTCAATTATTTCTTTAAATTTAAAAATGGCCATTTAAATTACTAAACTAAAAATACAAGTACACACATTTTGAAAGTTATATTTAAGTCTAAGTTTAAGGACTCAAAGTAAGTAAGACACATCCATACTCCGCGACTGCTACTAAGAAATTCCTGATGGAAAACCCAATAACATTTTGTCCGACCCGGGAATCGAAACCTTGTGCTCAATAGTCGCGCTTGCGACCACAGATTCGTTATTGTTTTAACAGAAAACCCTTTTAAAGGATAATAAGTAGCTACATTAAGATACAAATAGAAACTTCAATCTCCACACTGTATTATTACTTGTCTAATAATACTTAAATGGCGGCCACAATCCTAATTCATAACATTAGATCTATACTGAGTCTGTGGTAAGTACATTTTAGTTTTATCATAAACACATTATCTGGCGTATAGGCTAGGTGGAGCGGCGCCAGTTAGATTATTTAGTGTTGGACTGTACTACTAATTCACAGACTAAAGAAATGTTGAATTTCAGGGTAAAATTTGGTGCCTCGTATTTGCTTTCTGGCTTTCTTTCAGTGAGTTACGGATTCTGTCTTAACTTTCACAATACTATTAGGTTTAGCCTAAATTACATATTAGTTTGCTTAAATACAGAAGAAGTTGACAGAAAAAATGAAAGAAGAAGAAAGAACTGAACGCGTTCAGTATATCCAAACCTTGTTCAAGTGCTGCAATTTCAGTGTCAATATTCCAAAATATTGATGACACTGACAACAGACAAAAGTCCAAAAGTTATAGTCAGCTTCACTATATTTGCAGCATGTCCGTGAACGGGTAAATTACGGTCGTTATGGACTATTGACCTACTTTGTTGCACCTGTTTAAATCCATACCTTGAAATCCCCGTTTTTTCACGCACAATGGTCCACTTTATGGACTAAGTGCGGAAACCTAAACCCCATTATAGATAGATCTTCGTTTTTTTGTTGTTTTTTATTTTCAAAATTACGCATATCGACTAATAAAAAAAAATAAAAAAATAAAATGTTTATTTCAGACTGGGACTAATATGCCGTGTATCATTATCTCGCGGTTCTCACTTAGGGGCCAGAATAACCTGCCGTGAAAAAGAGGCCCTGGAACACAAAATGCTAAGAAGGAACATGGATGGGTTTAGTCAGTACAAGACTGACACTCCCTTCCACTCCACCCAGAGCAGGGTCATTTGATGATTTCACATTCGAAAAAAAAAAAGGGCCAGATTAACCCCAAATTGTGAAAATTTAATAGCTCTCGTTTTAGTATTACTGCAGCATTCACTTTGTGATAAATAATATATATTAAGTATAATTATATTCTACTAGCTATCAGTTCGATAATTGTCTCTCAGGATCAGGACATAAAAAGTCGTATCCTATGTGTTAATTCTGGTTATAAACCATCCATCCTCACAAACTTTCGCACTTATACTTACTGTATATAAGGATCCCAATAAATTGGGATACTGACAGGAATGTGATAGGTAAAGATGATTTATAAAATGACTCCTAAATCAAGAAAATACCTCCCAAATAAACAAGCCACAACAGAATCAATTACGACCACAAACAAAACCCGCATACCTAGTACTTTGCCCGGTGAGCTGCGGACGATCCGCCGAACAATTTACTATCCATCTGTCCGTTGGAGATCGTACTAAAACGATGCCTGATAACCGAATAAACACACTGAGTCATCCATCCATCCATATCGACGCCAAAGTTTAAAACGCCGTAAGCGACATTGACCGCACTGTTATTGGAATCACCACTTTCAACGTCAAGCCGTAGGTTGCTAATCCCACAACACCTTCAATGTCGGTTACAGCATTGCAAATTCTCGTCGTCGATATGTCGATGTGCAAACCTGAAACACACCGGGTCCATTGCACTTGAGATTAGAAACAAGTCTAGATACACTGTGTCGGGAACAGAAAAAAATATGAGCTAATAGATGTAAATAGATGCTGGATTATGTTTTCGACCGGTTGATACGGTGATGGAAATGTATGAATGAAGTTTGTAATGTACTCGTAACTGTTATTGAGCATTATCGGTGTGTGTATACGTTGTAAGTTTCAGAGGTAATAGCGTTCATTTCATATAGTTGTCATCGTCGTCATAAAGTCGTCTGTCTTGGTATGGAGATGCCATAAGGAAAGATAGAACACATGTGACTAAAAAAGTGATGAATAGACAATATAATATAAAACGTTGGTCTCCCTCCAGGAAAAGGAAAAGAAGACCAATGAAAAGATAGATGGATTGTGTGAGGAATGATTTAAGGAAAAACGACGGCAATGATTCGGCCCAAATTCCATTTTAATGACGACAACTGATCTTCAACCTAATACATTGGTCGTCATTAAAGAAGATCACACAACGCCATTAAAATGGAATTTGGGACGAATCATTTCCATAAGACCAGGGAAGGATGGAGTGGCCAGGGTAGCTGGTATACAGACTGCATCAGGAGTTATTAGACGCGCATTTCCACGCATTTGTCAGCTGTTTATTGAAGAGTGACTGTTGGACGCCAGTGCTTCCAAGGCCCGGCAATTTTTACGCTAGCAACCGTACGCCCCCTCTAGCAACCCTAACGGTGGGGGACCATCATCTCATCACATCATCTTCAAAGCTTCTCATTGTTTCAAAATGACGTGATATCTGTCGGAAGGCAATGAAAGGCCCACAATTTCGTAGTCGTCGTCGCCATTTTCTTTTTTTTTTATCAAACCATTACATACGCTATTGTTCCCACACCCAACGCACCTCGATTTTAGTAAACCTACTAAAATAAATCAAAATTTCAATTTTCAAGAAGTCGCAAATTATTTATACGCCTCAAGACCTCATAACATCTTCGTGCAGATGTTTTGTATAGTTTTGACTGTCGCGACCCATGAACATATTCACATATTTACCATCTTCAGTTTGTCATGATTACGAGCCCTCAGTTGTTTCTTGCAATGCACCTTCAAATGGCTCCGGCCCATCCCATAACTTTCCCATTTCGACAACTAAACAAAGCTCCGGTTGGTCATAAGAAGCTTCCATATCATAAAACTATACGAGATCTTAAAAATCTATACAAATGTAGGTCACTGTATTTAAGTCAAGTGTTTCATTTAGACACATCTGTTTAGACTAACAGCCAATTCGTCCATAATTGTTATAAAAGCTAGCTTACTTACTATTATAGCACGTAATAACTGAAGCTTCAGGTATAATAACGAAAACCGCTGCATACTAGGCGACAGTTATTATTATTAAAAAAAAACGTACGACGCCTACGTCCTAACGTGCCTGCGTCAGACTGGACGCGATAGGCGGTAGACAGGGAGTTGTGGCACAGCTTGAGAAAGGCCAAAGAGATTTAAAAAAACTTATACAAGTAATATATTTGAATGTCTTTGGGAAAGGATATGTCCAACAGTGGAGTGAGATCCTTATGGTTTTTCCTACTCCTCCGCTATTCTTTTCTAATTAATATCGTTGCGTGATCCAAGACAGTTAAATTGTTTCTCTAGGACACTGTTGATTCTGGCTTTCAGGAGTTACAAACAGTGGTTTGAGAATAGTGTGACGGGTTTCTTACTACTATTATAAATGTTAGTTGCTATGGTTTGCTACTTTTTCACACAAAAATACTAACGGTTTTGAATAAAATATGGTACACATATAGTTTCAAACCTGAATTAACTCAAAGCGTACTTTTTCAACTTGGCACAGCAAAGAGAGGCCTATACCCAACAGTGAGTGAAGTCGAGCTTGAATCCCGGTGGTACGAGCTGTGGGACAATTACCAAACTCCACGCGAAGTCGTACGCAGCATAAGTCAGTTGGCTTATGAAAAAATATCGTGACGGATCACACTGTGGAAACAAACACCAGACGGACGTCATAATGCGCGCAGTAAAATTTGGCATAAGAGCCGCTGTTATCAGACCGCCTGTACGATTTATACCTCTAATCTGTTCCCCAATACACCCCGTTCGCGAGATATGCACGTACTATGCTAGCGAACATACTATCATATTGCCATCGTCAGAGATAACTGGGAATATATGGGATTATGGGCCCTGATTCACCAGTTCCGGCCTTTTGGTAATGGCCGTGAACTAGCTGGTGGTTTAATTACGTGTTGCTATGATTTTTGATTATCTGATTAAGGTATTATTATCTGCGTCATTTCAGCTTGTAAATCCTGTTTTATTGTAAGTGCCTGCAGTGTTTGAAGCTATCCGAAATAAATAATCATTAAACCGAGAGATTGAAAACAAATTATTTCAGTCTTGAGTCTGACTAAAGGATTCTGCCTTCTATACCATGACCACGCTAAAAATGTATCAGGCGAAGTAGTAAACAACCTTCTAATGTTAAACTGTGAGGGGCCATAACAAAAAAAAAGTATCAGTCAAAAAATATTCACTGTATCGAAAAGTACGAGACCATGCCCACTAGAGGTCTAGTGGTCTAGTGGTTCTATCACCAACCAACACCATCGAAACCTGGACAAAAGTGCTATATTATTAATGGTGGACAAAAACCCGATGATGGTGCTCATTACCTGCCGGGGCTGCAGGACTGTTTGAAAGAGATACCGTGGCCCCGGAACACAAAGGGCGATGAAGGAACGTGGATGAGTTTTAGTCAGTAAAAGTCTGACACTCCCTCCTGCTCCGCCCAGAGCGGGAAAATATCCATCCGAAAAAAACATATAAATGGTGCTTATTATTCCATAACCTTTGATACGTATGTCTATTAAACTATTATAGGAATATTTTTGGTGACTGCATCTGAAATCACAACAAAATTCCATACAGGAAATCCCCCTTACTTCTAATTTCTTAGTCATTTATCACTCAGGAATAATTTCAACATTCAATTGAAAACAGTTCTCTGAAGTTCATGCACTATTTATTAATTAGTTATAGGTAAGGCCGCATTTATACATTTTGTATTTAATTACCGCCTTTGATTTAAATGTAAACTTGCTGTACATGAAACATATGTATTTATTCTGGTTACGAGTTGAAAGACTAATTGATGTGTGTTCTTGGATTTTTATTACCTATTAATTGCAGATTAGGTTCATAGGAAAACATTTTCCTGACAAGGTACACGCATGCGTAGGTACCTACCTACATATAAAGGGTATAAAAAAGCTGAAACGCACTTGTTCTCCCCGTATATTTTTTGTTCTAGACTATGTCTGGGGACCGGGGACCTTCTAGTTACGGAGATAATGGGGGTCAAAGTACCAACTTTTTCACATTTTTTTTTTACCGTACCATTCAATGCATCCATTAGCACAATGTTTTGAGTGCATTACATTGAATTTTACCGTAAAACGTGATTATTAACCCCAAAAAAAAAGTCGTTTAGCGTTTAGTGCCAGCGATAATTTTTACGTAAAGTTACTTAGTTTGATGTACAGAATGCTTGGTTGACGGCTTCGTGAAGGGTCTGTTTACACCCTGGATAATTATGTTTGTGCTATCCTTGTCGCTAAAAAGGACGTCGTCGTTAAATAATAACAGCCGCTCGGATCAATCTTCAAGTTAGGTTGGTCTGTGGGTGGGCGACCACCCCATTATACACCGAGTTTCCTCCGTGCCTCGGAAAGCATTGATCCCGTCTGTCATTTGTCGATCTTTGACAGTCGTTATAGGTAGTCAGTAGCCCGAAAGTCTGACAACCAGTCTCTATCGGGGTATCGTATATTACCCAGAACTATCTGGGTTGTGGAAATCAGATAGGCAGTCGCCCCATGTAAAATACTGGTATTCAGCTGCATCCCGTTGACTGGAAGGCGACCCCAACATAGTTGGGAAAAGGCTAGGCAGATGATAATGATAGTGTAGGGCCTACACCATATAAGGGTATAAAACTATAAATCATTTTATCTTATAAATATTCAAATCTAAAACTCGGCGATCAACAAAGGTATCATTAGTACGATTAGTCGATTATTCAATCGGATCAACTGGCTCGATTGCGACATATCTGTCACTCAGGCGCGGGACTGTTGAACGGTTCGGCACGTTTGTGACCACCAAGTTTTTGTGCAATGAAGTCATAACCTATAATATCGTCCTTGTTAAGGGGAACACCTTGTTATAATTGTCAGAAGATATATAGGTAAATTCAAATTCAAATTCAAATATTTTTTGCTCAACACAGTACATTTTATACATTTCCAGATGTCAAGTGAATGCGCAGTCCACTGTATTGTAACAATTCAGGCATGCAAAGTTTATAATTAAACAATTTCATAAAATTCAATTAATACCACAAACAGAGTCTAAAAGAAAATAAAATCTAAATCTAGGTACCTAGTATGATTGGGTAGCTTTACAAATCCAATCAAATCAAAAATGTTTATTTGTTAGAATATGGTACAAATAGATATTACAATATTGGTTCCAGGATATCCTGCCATAAATACAAAAAAAAAAAAAAAAATTAAAACACTTCACTACCACTACATATTATAAAACAAAGTCGCCTATTATGTCTGTCCCTATGTATGCTTTGATCTTCAAAACTACGCAACGGATTTTGATGCGGTTTTTTTTTAATAGATAGAGTGATTCAAGAGGAAGGTTTCAGTATATAATTTGCGGGCGGGCGAAGCCGCGGGCATCAGCTAGTATTTTTATACAAAAACAAAGCGTATATGTATTACTAACCTAGAATCCAAATATTTATTTGATAAAATAGGTAGTTCCAAGTTTTGCCATTTATCGTACACATATTATCATAAATTTGAATTAAATTAAGTTAATTACGTGCAACAAATACCATTATCAATTAACGTTTTACAAAAAAAAACTGCTCTATAAGCGCAAAAACTCTACAAAGTGTTTTTTTTTGTAAATTTGCGGTGATCAACTGATCACATAATAAAAGGTGTTCATAATAGGTAAGTAGCGAAGGTGCTGTGCAGGTAGCTTCATACTGGTCGGGTATTATTTTGAGTCCATCGACACGCAAACAAGAAGAATAGGTAAGTGCATAAGTCATTTTTGGTAATTATTTTAGTCACACCTTTTATGTATGATGTAGTTTATGTTCACAGAATTCTCCTTAATTTAAAAATAAACACTTAAGACCAGACAGGTGATGCAATATAGTAATCAGAAAATTGTCTTTATGGACTATTGTTTAAGTATTCCCACACTTAACAGAAAAACTAAAGTAAAATGCAAAATGAAAAAACTTACAAAAAAAACTTACGTAAAATGTAAACATCCAGACAGTTATGAACAGGACATAAATAAGAAGATGGAAGATATCGTACATTGGCTTGACAGAAACAACTTAGTGATAAACTTACAAAAAACTAACATAATGCACTTCTCTCAACGCACAATTTTAAAAGAAGTATCATAAGACTACAATAAAAAAAAAATGACCAAGTTAAAGTAGCAAAATTTTAGTAATTTACATTGACAGACAACTAAATTGACAAGCAGACGAAATTTGCAAAAGGTTGGTTTTTTTTTTTTAGATGGGACCACTCGCAGACACAACACGTTAAGGTTGTCAAACTGCTTAACCGGACTATCCTGTGGTGGCCAAAAATTACTTTAAGGCCCCCAGCCAGGGCTTATAAACTATGGATTTTCATTAAATGAGCGACACTAAGGGCACCCCCTGTGGGTTCGGGCCTCGGCTTAGTGCGTCATTGAGGGAGGGCAGCAAGGGTGGCTGGGTCGGATTATTATTGGGGAATTTAAAGCTACATGCTCAGCGGCGCGGGCTGGCTCGTCGAGCAAGGGTCGGTCGGTGATGTTACAGGGGGGTCGCGTTCGCGGTACGTCACGGCGGCGTGGTCGGTTACGGATTCGCGGTTTGTATTTGTGTTTGCGTAGAGTGCTACTTTCCCTACAGCTTTCTTGAATGAGGGTTGTGGGGTCATCGGGGATGAGTAGTGTATGCCTAGGACGGCGAATCTTAGAGATTTTAGATGGGGCATAGTGGGCGGCTGAACGAATCAAGGGGTTGGTGTGCTTCTCGGCCTTGTCAAAGAAACTCTTAGAGAGACGTTTCATGAACTGTTGAATGGTTGGGATTTTGAGATCTACATGAAGTTGCTCGTTCCTAAGGTACCACGGGAGCCCGTGGCCCTTCGGAGAAAACGGTTTTGGAGGGTCTGCATCCTGTGGATTAGGTAGGGTTTTGAGTGCGCGAACACGGGGCACGCGTATGTCATGATAGGCCGAATGCACGCGGTGTAGATACGCAATTTGCACTTAAGTGACAATTTGCTGCGTGCATTCAGCACATAGTGGAGCCTACTGAGAGCGAAGGAGCACGCGAGCGTACCGTCTTTATGTGTTCTCGAAAGTTTAGGCGTTGATCTAAGATGACCCCCAAGTATTTGGCTTGCGTCTCCCAAGGGATCGGCTTGTCAAACATGGTGATCGGACTAGGGTTCGTGGGGATAGGGTGGTAGGGTCTGGTGAAGAGTACCGCCTGGCTCTTGTCCGGATTGACTTCTATTCTCCATCTCCGGAACCAATCGCCTAAGGCGTTTGCGGAGGTTTGGAGGGTGCTAGATATTTTTGAGAGACTCCTTCCAGAGTAGTAAATGGCCGTGTCGTCAGCAAAAAGGGCTAACTGGGTTGTATTACTCTTTGGGATGTCGCTAGTGAACAGCGTGAATATTAATGGGGATAGCACCGAGCCCTGAGGGACACCGGCGCGAATCGGGTGAGGGGCGGAGAGCGCACCCTCGATGCGGTATTGAAAGGTGCGATTCGACAGGAAGTCTCGGAGGATGAGAACGAGACGATCTGACACACCGAGCCGATACAACTTGTATATCAGCCCGTTGTGCCAGACCTTGTCGAATGCTTTCGCAACATCGAAGAACAAGGCACCTGTTATCATGCCTCGCTGAAAGCGTTCGCTGATGTGTTCTACAATGCGGTGCACTTGTTGGACACAGGAGTGTTGGGGTCTAAACTCAAACTGCTCTTTTGGAATTAAACTCTTTGCTTCGGCGTAGTCCTTGAGACGCTTATAAATGAGCCTCTCGTAGATTTTGCCTATGACATTGAGGAGACTAATGGGGCGGTAACTACTCGGGGAGGATTTAGGCTTGCCCGGTTTTGGAATACCAATAACGGTAGCCTGTTTCCACGATTGTGGGAAGATATTATTGGCCATGGCGCCATTGAAGATGGCGGTTAATAATACTATGAGGGCAGGGGAGAAAAGTTTAAACACCTTCTTGGTGATTTTGTCAGAGCCAGGGGCTTTTCTAGGTTTAAGACCTTTTATGATGTCCTCCACCTCGTCTGGAGTGACTGGGGGTAGGGGATCATCAGGGTCCTCGAAGGGGGGTAGGGAGGCCCGGTGTTCGACTTCAGCATCCACCTTAGCAAGGTGAGCTTGGTCTACTGGCTGGGTGCTGGGGGAGCATTGAGATTCCAAACTGTCGGCCAGACATTCGGCTTTGTCGTCGTCGTCGAAGGCAACGCTTTGATCGGATTTAATGAGAGGGGGCATGTGAGTGACCTCAGAGGAGCGCAGTTTCCTTTGCAGGTCCCAGAAGGCCTGATGGGTCGGTTCCAGGTCATCGAGCATCTTGTCCCACTGTTCGTCACGCAGTTTTTTGACGCATCTACTTACTTTGCGTTGTAAGCGACGCATAAAAACTTTGTTATTGACACAGGGGAAAGCTCTGTAAGCACGGACAGCCGCGTTCTTCTCGGTCACCAGCTCACGTACGTCATCCGGGAGTTTCCAGCGGAGGTGATCCTCCGCCGGAACCTCTCTTGAACACTCGTTCAGGACTGACTGTACGTGACCAGTGAACAAGCCGATCGCGGCCTCCGTGTCGGCTACAGTTTCGATGTTGTCCGGGATTTAATCTAAGTGAGGGGACTCGGTGGATTTCAGCAATTCGCTTACTTTCCCCCAGTCCGTGATCGCTTTGGTGAGGGGGGGTTGTGAGGGGTCAGATGGACCATGTCTGGGGGCAAACTCCATAATCACAGGTCTGTGATCCGAATTGAGTTCGTCGATCGTTTCTATAGAATGCAATCGCAAATTAACATTCTTCAGAAGCGCGACATCTAGCAATGCCAATCTAGCGATGACATCAAAATTGAGGAGGGAACAGAGGTTGAAGAGGACATTCCCTCTAGAATTGGACAAGCGACTATTCCACGCGGGGTGCTTTGCATTAAGATCCCCCGCCAGAAGGACGGAGTCACTTAGATTGAGGAGGACTGTGAGGTCTTCTTTAATGGAGGCGTTAATCGCCGCGGAAGCGGTGTTGGTGTTGGGCGGCGGAAGGTACGCCGAGACAATCGTGATGGGTTGATGGCCTGTCATGCCCAGCCGACAGACAGAGACCTCAAGATTGGTAAGGGAAGGGGGGTCTAAGGGGATGCAGTACAAACTGGATTTATAAAATATGAGAGTACCTCCATTGTGACAGCGAGTCCTGTCGTTGCGAACTAACCTGTAGTTGGCAATTTTCGGATCTCTCAGGTGGGGTTTGTAAAAGGTCTCTTGGACTAAAAGGATGTCTAGTTGATGGTCGCGGAGGAATGTGGCGATCTCATCACGTTGGCCATTTAGGCCTTCGGCGTTGAAGGTCCCTATTTTTAGGGATTTCGGTTTTAACCTACAGATTGGGAGGAGCTCTATGGATTCCTGTTATGGGGGAGGTTTTGAAGAGCTTGCGTTACGTCCGGGTACGCATTATAGACCTGTAGCAAGGCGAAGAAGTCGCTGTTGCAGGCGATTATATCTCTCGCCATTTGGTGCCCTCTTGGGGAGTGGAAAATAGCGAAGGTGCTAGTGATAACCCTGAAGGGGTCAAAGGGGTCTAGCGCCGGAGCGTTGTTCGTAGGGAAAGGGGGGGGGGCGAGAAAGTGAACGGTGCATGGTGCACCTTGGCTGGGTGACGAGGCGCTGAGGGCGCTGGAGGGCGGGGCGCTGAGGGCGCTGGAGGACGGGGCGCTGAGGGCGCTGGAGGACGGGGCGCTGAGGGCGCTGGGGCAGTGTGTTGAAGGGGGGGTCGGGGCGCTGAGGGCGCCGTCGCTTTTATAATTGGTCTGGGGGGAGGGGGAGGCGTGACTGCCGATGCCATCAGAGGTGGGATGGGCTGGTAGAGCGGCGATTGAGTGGGTCTCAAAGCCGGGAAGTGGGCTTGGTGGTTCAGTGCGTTCCAAGGGCTTTCCAGGAAAGTTGACATTCAAACTACATTAGTAGCTTATCATGGTCTGGTTGCATCAGTTTTAAGATTTGGTATTATTTTCTGGGGCAATTGCAGCTCAAGGGAGTACATATTCAAGGCGCAAAAACGTTGCATTAGAGCGATGTGTGGCTTGAAGACCACAGACAGTTGCGAACCAAAGTTTAAGTCCCTAAAAGTGCTCACATTTCCGTCATTGTATATTCTGGAAATGGCCATGTTTGTAAAGACCAATAAAAACCTTTTTCCCACGATGACAGAAACTAGAAAACGATCTGTCAATACAAAAATTTATTACCTGTCCTGTAACGCAGCACTAATGAGGAAAAGTGTTATTTGTATGGGTAATGTGTAATGAAAAATGAAACAATTCAAATCATTAAAAAGAAATGAGTGGCCTTCCTAACAGATAAATGTTATTATTCGATTAATGATTTTTTATCGGACAAAACTTTTTAATCAGC
This sequence comes from Xestia sexstrigata, assembly GCA_941918905.2. Classification (NCBI taxonomy): domain Eukaryota; kingdom Metazoa; phylum Arthropoda; class Insecta; order Lepidoptera; family Noctuidae; genus Xestia; species Xestia sexstrigata. The sequence goes on from OW799211.2 coordinate 17,247,824, forward strand.
AATATGTATATTAAAATTAAATATTATTAATATTATCTTGAACATAATTTATATACCACATTATTTTATTTTATATTAATATTTTAATTTGACATTATCAATATTAATTAATGTATAATTGCAATAATTCAAACCGTGAAATCTTAATTTGTAACTATTTTTAGATGCTTAACAATTTTTAAAATTTTTGCGTGCCTATTTTCAAGACGAATGTACGGTCGAACAAGCTATTTGGTTTACAGTTTAGCCCACAAATTACATTGTAAAATGTAAACCAAATAGCTTGTTCGACCGTACAAGGCTCACTCCTTCCTACTCCACCTGTATTTTAATGTAACCTACATTCATTGCAAATAAATGATTTGATTTGATTTGATTTGCCTCTGCACGTTCATGGGATTTGAGTAAGTAGAGTATAGAGACTACGAGTTAGAAAACTACCAATAGAAACCAAAAACCTATACAGCACAACCCTTGTACACATAAGTACATAGGTATTTAGGCAAAAAATCATACCTCTCATCTCTTTGCTAACGGTCTAACCCCTTTCCTATTTATTAAGCACTAGGTTTTACCCACGACTTCGTCCGCCTCTCGGAAACATCCTAAGGCACTCGGTAATAGTGTAGCACTCCATCAGTGCAAGAATTCTTAAAATTGGATGAGTACTTTCAGAGATAACCTACTACATCCAAACTCACAAACTTTACCTATAATATTAATATTGGTAGTGGAAACTGCCCCTTAAATAAAAACTAGTTTATTCCCTAACACTACAGTTAACCGAGAGCAGTCAATAATAATTACCATTTGATGGGAGATAAAGTGCGCGTGAGTGGCGGGTATGCTTGCTTGTACACACAACTGTGACATATCTCTCAAAGTTAGACCAAAATCTCTTAGAAAATGTGACAAGATTGGCAACTCGACCCATGTCACGTGTAGTCGCTGAGATTAAAACACACCTTTCAAGACAAATTAATATGTTATATATTATTTTGACGTAATATTTTTGTGGTGTTATTTATACTGCGTTTTTTGCACGGGATTTTCTAAGATAACTTGCTGCTGGAATAGTAACTTAATTGTTGTCATTTATGAATTTAGCCTCTTGTACCAAGATTTTTCTGGGACAAACCCGCTACACTAAATGATAAATAATGTTTATCTTGCAAGTAGGTTTTTACAAACACTTTTACACGTGTTTTTTTTTAAACTAGTTGGCATTATCAACAATGGCAACGTGTCCCGTATAAATGATTTAACTGTTCGACTGCTCAACTGATCCCGTAATTAAATCAGAAAAGAAGAGCAAAGGAAAATAGCAAAGAATATGCTACAGTCATGTAAAAAGCAAATATAGTCATGACACCTAATAGATTTGACGATTTTTTTCTTTCCCAAGTAAAATCCATGACGAAAGAGCACACATCACGTTATATATCATCATCATAATTATGTGACTAAGACATGTATGTAATTGTTATAATGGGCGAGTCACGCTTGTTCAGTACAAAGTTCCCATTGCCCTAGGTGAAGAAAATTCCTATGAAAAACATGTGTTTTAAAAAAAATCCTCAAGTTTACGGCGCGCCGTGCGGACGCGCGTAATTAGGTATGTTCACTACGTCAGTGTGTAATCAGAGTTTAATATTTTTTATCAAATATTTGTTTTTTTTAGTAACTTAGGTATCTTAGACGTCACATCTAGCACGACTATTATCTATGAAGGTAAACGTAAACAACACTTGCCAAGTACAAATCTACAACAGACGATAAATGATACAAATGTCTGCAAAGAAATCATAGACAAAATTGAATATGCACCTACAACTTGGCAACAGTTGCACTACTTCTGTAAATGTCTATTATAAATCAGGAATAAATCGACTTCATGCCGTAATCCCAACCCTCAGATAAAAAAATAACATCTTGTTGCACGTAAAAAGTGTACAGCTGCGTGCCAAAACGCCCTCACGTAACTAAAGTATAAGTACAAATGTTTACATGACGTAGAATACATGATAAATTAAAGTTATCAGCCCACTATACATCAACCACTCTTACAAGTCCGCCTACCAGCTCCGCTGGAATCGAAACCAAAACCACCTACATCGTACTGAATGTTGGTATCTCAAACTTGAAAACGAGCAGGAAAACATGCGAGATAAGAAATATAACATCGAATAGTGACAAGTCAAACGCGAGTTTCTTATCCAAACTTTTGCAATCCAAGATCAAGCTTTAGGTAGTGACATCATAACATTGTTTTTCACCATAAATGACGGCATATTAAATTAACACATGTACTCAATATAAAAGAGAGCATTTTAACGTTTTTTGTCGATGTTTTTATGATCGAATAATCTGACAGTAGCAAAAAATAATCGAATGTGGTCCTATGACTCAACACTGAGTAAACTACTGGATTTGGGCGCGACTACAACGCAGATGAAATATATTATTTTAACGGATTTTATTACCTAATCATTATGGCATAACGGTGAATTATGATTGTCAACTATTTAATCGCTTGGGTGGAATGGTTTTATCACATTTTAATGATATAAAATCTTGATATAAACACAATCGCGTAAAAAAATTAATTGGACATTAAACTTTTATGGTTTTGCTATTAAACTATTTTTGCATAATTATACAAAATTTGTGCTCATTAGATAAAATCACTACCTACGTGTTTTCGTTCCATGCACTTTAATTACTAAACTGCCTTTCATGTACCCAAAAGTCGCTTGTTCTTCTCGTCCTGGGATCGTCCTATTACGATATTGAAAGTCAATGTACCAACAATTTTCCTAGTTTTTTTAGGGTTAGGCAGAGGTGTACCTAATAGTAGGTACACCCACCTTTCACCAGTTATATTTAAATCCCATGTAATAGACGGGGGCGAGCCTATTGGCATCAACCGGGCCCAAATCCAGGCTATGTGGCTGCTACTGAGAAATTCCTTTTGACCCGGAAATCCAAACCAGGACCTCAGCAGTCTCGATTGCGACCATAAACCAATGAGGCAGTCAAAAGTAGAAGTAATTTACCAGAAAACATTTCTGCTCAATGTATTATACAGCATTCAAAGTAGGAATGATAAGCAGATGAGACGGTGATGTTTGGAAATCTATGCAATGTAAATTTATCTATTCTTATGTGGAAACTACATACAATGTAAAGTGGTCGATTGTTAAATGGAAACTACATACAATGTAAAGTTGTCGATTCTTATATGGAAACTACATACAATGTAAAGTTGTCGATTGTTATATGGAAACTACATACAATGTAAAGTTGTCGATTGTTAAATGGAAACTACATACAATGTAAAGTTGTCGATTCTTATATGGAAACTACATACAATGTAAAGTTGTCGATTGTTATATGGAAACTACATACAATGTAAAGTTGTCGATTCTCATGTGGAAACTACATACAATGTAAAGTTGTCGATTGTTAAATGGAAACTACATACAATGTAAAGTTGTCGATTCTTATATGGAAACTACATACAATGTAAAGTTGTCGATTGTTATATGGATACTACATACAATGTAAAGTTGTCGATTCTCATGTGGAAACTACATACAATGTAAAGTTGTCGATTGTTAAATGGAAACTACATACAATGTAAAGTTGTCGATTCTTATATGGAAACTACATACAATGTAAAGTTGTCGATTGTTATATGGAAACTACATACAATGTAAAGTTGTCGATTGTTAAATGGAAACTACATACAATGTAAAGTTGTCGATTCTTATATGGAAACTACATACAATGTAAATTTGTCGATTGTTATATGGAAACTACATACAATGTAAAGTGGTCGATTCTCATGTGGAAACTACATACAATGTAAAGTTGTCGATTGTTAAATGGAAACTACATACAATGTAAAGTTGTCGATTCTTATATGGAAACTACATACAATGTAAAGTTGTCGATTGTTATATGGAAACTACATACAATGTAAAGTTGTCGATTCTCATGTGGAAACTACATACAATGTAAAGTTGTCGATTGTTATATGGAAACTACATACAATGTAAAGTTGTCGATTCTCATGTGGAAACTACATACAATGTAAAGTTGTCGATTGTTAAATGGAAACTACATACAATGTAAAGTTGTCGATTCTCATGTGGAAACTACATACAATGTAAAGTTGTCGATTGTTAAATGGAAACTACATACAATGTAAAGTTGTCGATTGTTATATGGAAACTACATACAATGTAAAGTTGTCGATTGTTAAATGGAAACTACATACAATGTAAAGTTGTCGATTGTTAAATGGAAACTACATACAATGTAAAGTTGTCGATTGTTATATGGAAACTACATACAATGTAAAGTTGTCGATTCTCATGTGGAAACTACATACAATGTAAAGTTATCGATTGTTATATGGAAACTGCATACAATGTAAAGTTATCGATTGTTATATGGAAACTACATACAATGTAAAGTTATCGATTGTTATATGGAAACTACATACAATGTAAAGTTATCGATTGTTATATGGAAACTACATACAATGTAAAGTTATCGATTGTTATATGGAAACTGCATACAATTTAAAGTTATCGATTGTTATATGGAAACTACATACAATGTAAAGTTATCGATTGTTATATGGAAACTACATACAATGTAAAGTTATCGATTGTTATATGGAAACTACATACAATGTAAAGTTATCGATTGTTATATGGAAACTACATACAATGTAAAGTTATCGATTGTTATACGGAAACTACATACAATGTAAAGTTGTCGATTGATAAGTGGAAACTACATACAATGTAAAGTTGTCGATTCTCATGTGGAAACTACATACAATGTAAAGTTGTCGATTGTTAAATGGAAACTACATACAATGCTAAGTGATCGATTATTTATTTAATTCCATTGAAATTCGTCTCGCAATCTCCTGTGCAGTTTTGTTTGACTCTAAACTAATAAGTAAGGTAGCCGGAGCTTTTAAGTCCATTAATTATGCGACCGACAGACTTGTCTAACCCAGTATTATTCAATAATAATAAACATAAATCAATAATTAAGATAAGTAACTAATTTCTTGAGTTATGATATCGTTGGTGTTTTACAAGTAAATAGCAGGGCGTTGTGAACTTGTGGCGGTCAGCCTTCTAGGCACCAGAGCACTCAGTTTAAATATATTTTATTAGCTTTTCATTTAACATAACATAACATCATGCCTGTAATCCCCGAAGACGCTTGTTATTATTAACGCCACTCACTTTCCTAAACTGCTTACCTAAATCACTTTTTGGCACTCCGGTTTTCAGGCAGGTTCGACTAGAAAGTCAACAACCCAATAAATCTCAATAATTTGACTTTAAACGGTGATAATTGATAATTTGACCCGATTCCTTGAGTGCTGCTGCATGTAACTAGGTAGGCCGTATTGTTACATGCGCTTAACATTCTAAATTATCACCGTAAGTTAGTATATACAATGGCGCCATGGTAGTTTATATGAAAATAACTCTAATTCGCACAAAGGAGAAACAAGACTTGATACTATAATTTAAGTGGTTACTAGTCGTTTACATAAGTCGTGTATTCCCTAAAAAGGTTGGTGGATGTGTAATGGTGAACGAGAGACAAAAGAGATTTGTATGTAGGCAGGTAAGTAAATACTTACCACGCAACTTTGCGTCTTTGATATCGCTTAAGCGTAAATCTTGTAAGTAGAAGTACCTACTTAGAAAACATATAATTATACTATGAAAGTTTATGGTGCAGACATTGCATAAAGGAAAGTTACAAGGTGGGCCGGACCCAAGGATTTTTGGAAGAAACAAATAATAATTAAATCCATTTTTTTTTCTGAAAGTTACTTAGCCCGGTCCCGGTGGATGATGATGACTGGCTCTGTCAGAAGCCCGAAAGTCTGCCAACCAGTCTTACCAAGGGGTATCGCATAACCCAGTAACTAGGTTTTAGAAGTCAGATACGCAGTCGCTCCAGGCAAAATACTGCAGGTATTCAGCAGCATCCGGATATAATGGAAGTCGATCCTAATATATTTAGCTGGGAAAGGCTTGACCGGTGATTATACTTTGTGTTAACAGAAACCTCATTGTTATTAGGGTTTCATGGGAGTTCGTTTTACCTAAGTAAATCGAAATATTATTGAGCAGAACAGAAAGCTTAACAGCACTTTGTGCTACAACAACTGCCGCGCCTGCAGGCCAATGCGGCAATAGTCTACAAATGGTGTTAAAATAGACATTACGATAGAAATTACTAAAACACAAGCCTAATAAATACCAGAGCGACACGTAACAGGCACCTGAAGTGCAAATTGTTTTAATAGCGACACTCTAAAGAGCGTAGAAGTCTTAGCAAGTGAATAGAGGTGGCATACTGGCATGAAAATAAACTTTTCGGTAGCTTATGTCAAACCGACTTCTCGGCAGAGTATGTCAAACCGACTTTTCGGTAGCTTATGTCAAACGGAATTTTCGGTAGAGAATGTCAAACCGACTTTTCGGTAGCTTGTGTCAAACCGACTAAGTTTTTTACAATTATTTTTTTTCAAAATTTCACTTTGTCTGAGCCGTTGGAGCGGGGCAGAATTACAAGATACCAAATCCCGAAGATGAAAAATGAGAAGCAGTAAAAAAAGGCAGTTGCACAAAAAGTGGATGTCACAAGGATCAAGTTCATCCATTGATTTTAGTCAATAAATATAGATCTCTCAATTTTGTTCTGTAATAGGCCTTAGGTTACTCTCATTTAGTAAGATATAAAGCGTGTCAAGCATTATACATACTTAGTGTATTATAAATTATAATAGCACATGATTACCAAAAAACATAGAGCTTTTGCGGCACCGAAATCCATTTTTAATCTTACACAACCCTCTCTACACCGTATCAATAACCTTCCACACAACTCTATGGCACCTAAGACAGGTGTTAATTTTATTCGTTATTAATTGAAGTGCGACGTACATAAATACGGCAGATTTATGTGCTCTTGTACCCACCATAGATACGCACGAACACACCCACGCACACGCACGCACTTCTGAGCGTGTAATTGGCAGTTTACTTATAATTAGTGGATTTCGAAGATTACTGTTTACTGTGTGTGACTGTTTACTGTTGCCTTAAGGATATCGAAAGTATCTAGTATCTATAACTATCCTATCGTTTGGATGGACTTTTTCTCAGGAGTTGATAATAGTGAATAGCGGAATTCAAAATAAGGAAAGAATTTCGAAAGCTTTGATACATTGAATGAATCACCTGTAGAATTAGACAATTCAAGTTCACACCAATATCATTACGTGCTAGCCACCAATGAACTTAGACTCTTTCTATTTACGTAAGGTTATAGGGGTCTTGTCTGGTTCCTAGTAACTTGACTACCGACTGCGCCGTCATGTATGTATGTGTGAACTTACACCACCAGAAAGCGATCTACAGATAACAGCCATGATCTCATTGCTCTTATCTCCGTCCGTTATCTCACGATTGTGACGGGGTGACTCGAAGCCGGCTGTCAGACAAACATGAGCCAATCACCATCAGTCATGGTGCTGATTGGGATTTGTGACGTCACAATGGTGGTGGGAGAATGGGATATGGTTTGGTGGTTTTGGGGTGAAGCTGTTGTGATGCGATGTTGTTTTGGTTATGGAGTTTATTGAATGAAATGCGACTGCAAAATTAAAATTGATGGGCACGACAGCAGAGTCGCAAGTCATAAATTAACTCTTCCTCCATCGACCTATGGGCACACCTCAGACACTTTATAATTACGAAAATGCATGGTCGGCAACGGCATGGTCAGAAATTATGAAAGATCTGACCATGCCGTGATACTTTACCTCGCTACCAATAAAACGTTAACAAACAAAGACAAGCTTTTAATTTTATAACTTTACTTTAAGTACCGCAAAACTTCGACCAGCACAATATTTTGAGTACCAATGTACTCAAAATATTGTGCTGGTCGAAGTCACAATCACAATCGAAGTGAAAATCACATTTTACGGTACGACTCAATAGTCGTACCGTAAAATGTGATTTTCTATAACCCCAAAAAAAAATGTCGTTTCCCAGCAATAATTTTTGCGTAGAATTTGATGTAGGTACAAAAAGCTTGGCTTCGTGAACGGTCCGTTTTCATCCTCTATAACAACTAGCGGATGTCACGCGGTTTCACCCGCGTAGCTCCCGTTCCCGTGGGAGTACGGGGATAAAATATAGCCTATGTTACTCAGGTTGAATGTAGCTTTCTAATGGTGAAAGAATTTATGAAATCAGCGCAGTAGATTTTGAGTTTATACACACACACACACTGTACACTGTTCACAGCGTACTGTCAGTCGTTCTATACATGCTGTCAGTGGGTCAACTAACAACACAACAACAACAATGCATTCAGGGTGTTGATGGGGTTGCCGCGCTACTGCAGTGCTTCCGGTATGTTCGCACAAGCGGGCATTGATGGCTTTCTCGCCATCATGCGCAAGCGATGCGCCTCCATCATGCGCAGGGTACGCGTCAGCCCCAACAGCATCCTGAAAACTATAGCTGCCCAGTATGGGACTGTCCCACCGGACAGTCCCATACTGGGGCATTGGATGAGCCTACATTCCGCTGTGGCGCATAAATAATAATGGTTTAGTTTTAGTTCTTCGGGTAGATATAAGTACTAACACTAGTTTCTAAGTTGTGTGTTGTACTAACTAAATGGACTTAGTCTGAATAAAAAGCATTTTATTTATTTATTTATCACAAACCTTTCCTCTTGAAAATATTATTAGTGTAGATAAAAAATGACAAATTCCTTTTTGTCATACCTATAATTTATAATATGATGTGCCTGTACAGTACATAATAAAGATTCTCTCTATCTATACTGTCACACGATCATAAAGTTTATTAATATTCATTCGATTTAATCACATGTACACTTATTTAAAAAAAAAAACACTACTACAGGAAATTAGTAACACCTACAATTTGTCACAGCCGCCATTAGACACAACTCGATGAAATAGAAACATCAGATGACAAATAATTTACTCAATAACCCACTCTGCCTATCTCGATATTATTTATTACTATACCGGCTTGCATCGCATTTAAACTAATTAATATTTAAGAGAGCAGTAATTAATATTGAAGTATGCTAGTTGAAGGGAAGTGCGTAATTATTTTTATTGATAGTGTTGTGGTTTTGAGCTGCGTTTAATTACTAGACCTGAAGTCGCCTAGGCCTTTGAAATCTAGCCGATATTAATGTACCTACGTGCAGTCGCTGTAAAACTACCAACAAAAAAATACGTTTTATACAAGGTGTTAGCGGATCCTTCACGAAGCCGTTAAAAAAGCATTCTGTACATTATATATATATATATAATTAACTCTACGCAAAAATTATAATAGCTGGGAATTAAACTGATAACTGGGAAAGAATTATTTTAACTTTTGGAGAGATAAATCACGTTTTACGGTAGGTCTCAAAGCAACGCACTCAAAAAGTTGAAACTTTGACCCCCAATATTTTCGTAACTTGAAGATACCGAGGTATGGTCTAGAACAAAAAAGAAATGATCGCAATGGACGGGAGAACACGTCCCTTTCGGCTTCTTTAAGGGTATTTTTAAACCCATTAGAAAAACAAAGTGTGAGATTTATTTATTTATTTAACTATAATTCAGGTAGAACCCATAAATTTGTTAGTATTCTTTAACCTATGTTAGTATAATAGACTAAAACACACAATAACTAATAATACTTAATTACGCAACCTCACGGAGACACCTGGCAACAGTATATGCACTGCGCACAGGTGCCTCATAAGGTGGTCCTCAGTCTTACTAGCAACAACGATCAGAAGATATGAAGTTCAGTTTACCCCAAAACAGTCTCAATAACTGGATAACGGTCCATAGAAAAAAAATTGCAGCCTGAAACTATGAATTAATAAGTATCTATGGCACTCTTTCCTGCCCAGACTGCGGGACTGTTCGAACGAGATACCGTGGCCCCGGAACACAAAGGGCGATGAAGGAACATGGATGGGTTTTTGTCAGTAAAAGTCTGACACTCCCTCCTGCTCCGCCCAGAGCGGGAGGAGTCATTTGATGATTTCACAAACGAAAAAAAAAAAAAACACCCTTTCCTTATTCTTTACCAAGCAATACAGGTTTAGGTTCAAAGGGGAGGATGGTGATTCTAGGACTAGAATAGGCTAGTTTCCACCATAAATAAATTGCAAATCTATTTAGTCCGTCAGTTACAGCATTGGAAAATAATGGACACGTATTTTTTTGTTTTTGTAAATCAATGAATATTGACAGAGATAAAACGCATCAAAACTCAGGAGTGGGGGCTCATGACGTCAGAACGCACTAAATATACCACAGCGTGACGTATTGAGAATTTAAAAAGCGTCGTATCTTCGTCAATTTTGGTTTACGTAACAAAAGAAAAAATACGTGTCAAATATTTTTTGATAATCTAACTGACGGACTAATTAGATTTTTACAAGAGACAGAGACAAGCAATTTAATCTGGTATAGGTATTTTCTTCATTTATCTCTTAAAATCTTCTTTTATTCTCTACACTGGCCTTAATCCCAGCATTGCCACAACGACCGGTCCTGTTCCACCCGCATCAAAAAACACTCAATCCTGACACTTTAAAGCTATACAACCTCTTATCACTAGACAAATGCATGACGCGACCTACTAGCATCTTAGCATAAATATAAATAAATAACCAATAGAATTAATTTACAATATTTACACCCAGACCAAGAAAACTAGCTCCATTTGGTTAATTCTAACCAACAAATTGTTGAACGGTAACTGCGGAGGCCTGTCGATTGTATTTTACATAAGACTTAACTTGACAGTCATTTACCACCTAAATGGATAAGTTAGTAGGTTTTAAATAATTTTGTTTATTGAGTTCGCATTTGTAGTTGAAGAAATTGGCTTGAAATTGTATTTGAGTTACGAAAACGCTCTATCAAAATTCAAAGCAAGCTTTGAATCTTGAAAAATTGATGAGCGCTTAGACAGTGACAATCAAAGCGCGACTTTCAACGAGTTTAACACAAGCTTAGGCAGCTCATACATATTATTAAATAATAAGAGGTGTAAACAGACCCTTCGCGAAGCGGTCAACTACGAATTCTGTACATCAAACTAAGTAACTCTATGCAGTTTTTTTTTTCTGGGAAACATTTCTTTTTTTGTTAAAAATCCCGTTTTACCGTCGTCCTCAATGTAATGCACTCAAAACATTGTGCTGATGGATGCATTGAACAGTACAGGCGTCATTGACTTATTTAAAGTAAAGTTATTAAAGATATCCGATTATTATTATTTATACGTAACTAGATGGTTCCCAGGCATGGTCTAGAACAAAAAAAAATGATCGCAATGACGATGACGGGGAGAACAAGTGCCTTTCGGCTTCGTTGAATACTTTTAGGTACACCCATTATGCAAATGAATAAAAGCCTCTTGTTTTTTTACAAATAAACACGTACTCAAGGAGTGGTCAAATGTCAAATCTAATCATGATAATCTCTTAGCTAAGCTTGATAAATACCTTTAAAGCTTGCAAAGTTTCGTTACTTATTATTTTAGTACAAAATCTGCGTAAACACAGGTTACGTTACGCATGGTGTCTTACGCAGTTGCGTCACTTCATTCGTGATGCCTTACGGCAAATTGCAATAAAATATTATTGCAATTAGTGATAGGTATTTAGCGATAAAACTGGAAAATACCATGGTAAAATATATATCAGAGTGATCAGAGTCTAGGCAATTATGTCATCGCTACATTTGCTATATTAATTGTCTTGTCTGCTTACCTTAGAACAATAGGATGCAATCAAAGTCTCAATAAGTACTGTAAAGTTTTAAATCTTAGAAACCAACCTTAAATTAGGCAGGCTGCATTCGGATTCTCAAAGACAATAGTTTTAATTTCCTTATGTAGGTAATTAGGTGATCACACTTCGAAAGTTACTCAGAGAGACGAGAGAGAGAGAGACGGTGAGAGTTTGTTACTCAGTTTATTTCGTAAGTCACTTTGTAAGTTGTTGAAGAAGAACTTTACTGGACATTACCGAGCTATGTGTGGGACATTTGGCGAGGTCCACGCGTCCTCCGGAGCTCGGCAAATGTTCCACGAGATCGTTCTATCTACCAGAATAAAAAGTATTCTATAATTATGTTAATCCAAGTTATAAACTATCTGTGTGCCAAATCCGGTCAGTAGTTTTTGCGTTAGTGAGTAACAAACATCCAGACATCCATATAGCCTCACAAACTTTCGCGTTTATAATATAAGTAGGAAAAAGCATGATAAATAGAAAGAAAGAAAGAAAATATATTTATTTGGCACACGCCACAAGGTATATATCCTATTCGGTCATAGCATAGTTAAATATATAATTACGAATGACGAATTTAAGGGTCAACAACATAATGTTCTACGTAAACTAGTAGGTAGTAAAGTAAAAAATCGCACAACCACATAAAAGCAAAGACCTACATCAAATATCCGTTTCCAATATGACATCACGAACAATAGGTACTCGATAGGTACTACACCGCAGAGCAACCAATAATCAGGCATAATTAATGACCGCATACACTTTATTAGACATAATAATTATGTCACGCGAGGGCGCGCGGCGTCGTTTGATGGCTCGCTTCGAAACATCACATTACGTCATCTAAAGGATGGGCCACAAAGATGAGAGTTGTCGCATGAAGAGATGTCGCGTTACAAAGTACAAGGTACAAGATCATTTACTAGTCCAAGCCCAAACCATGTTTAACGTTCTTCTGCCCTTATCCCAATTTATTTGTGGTCGGTGCAGCATGTCTTTTTCTTCCATACTTCTCCATTACTCGTCATCTCCTCAGACACCTCCTTTCTTTCTATATCATTCTTCACAAGTCAACTTAGATGGCAACTTATGTAACGTCAGAAACTTAGTACACGGTTCGGCCGGCAATTAAGAAACTCTACTAAAAGATTCAATTTTCCTACCGCAGTTATTTCAGTCAGACAGAGCAGGCAACATTAGTTTGGCATACCATTATTTAATTTTGGAACTCCTTTTCAGAAACCGTTTGATTGACAACGATTCCTTCTTAAGTCGTGTCGCGCATGTGTCGTACCTAAGGTTGCATTCAACTTACTGAAAAGTAAGTCACAACGCGAATTTCCGCGCGATATTTCTCGTCTGTGTGAACCTGCCTTAGCTCTCGTTACAATGACGTACACTCGCTAATAAAAAACCTTAACAATACCAATCGTGAAAGATCAACCGATAGACGCTAAACTACTTGTAATCAAGCGTAAAATGTGTCAAAAAAGTGACGCTAAAAAGTGAGGTGACATCATTATTATTTGTAATCATGACGTTATAGAAATAAAGTTTATTATTTAATTACTATGTTCGTAAAGTTCGCAGCTAAAGTTTGGTAGGTAATTAGAAAAGATAATTATACAGTCTGCTACTTTTTTGTTTGAATAAAAAAAGGTTCGCGTGGTTTGGTGAGCTTTCAACGCGTGCTGTTTGGTAGCTACTTTATTAATTTTCGCTTCTGTTGGACACGTTTCAATTTTGATGGTAATTTATATTAATTTTGATGATCGCCTTCGTTTAAAGTCCTTAGTAATCAAAATAAAGAAAAATACTGATTCAAGATTAACTCTTGTATAGATGTAGTCAAGTTTAAAGTATCTATTTGAGTTTAAGTAATTATTTATGCAACCATTTTTATGCAATAGATAGACGAAATAAGAACCGTCAACAATAACAAAGCTAAGAATTCTAACTTTTGACAATTACTAAACAAGAATAAAAATCGTATCTTAAGTATTACTTTACTCAAGTGATTATTTTGAAATGTTTATAGATACGGGTAAAACGAGTAGTGGAATATTTTTACTTCTGCTATGGTGCATAAAAGTACCATTATATTAAGTTGTATCTTATATTCTATATTTTCCTTAATAAGGTAGAATCTAAAACACTAACGACACCACAAACAAACAGAGTAACGTTTACCGAAGTCTAAACGAGGGTTTTAATTCTGTTGAAACTGTGATAGCTTTTCTTTTTTAAGAGGACAGAGCCAGCCAAATAAAACAAATGCTTTAAAAATTCAATATTCAGTGTGAATTAAAAGCGTTTCTCCACCTCTCTAGTCTATTTTTGCAGGGCCGGCTAAAATTTCCCAGACTTAAAGGGGATAGTTATTTGTGATAGGACTGACTAAGACTGGCTAATCTCAGACATTCTCCATATATCTCGTGACTTACCTTAGACAGATAAAATTCTTTAATTTAATAACAACAGAATATAAAACCCGTTACAATGGTTATACTCCGCTGGTTATGGCACCTATTGTCGGTGATTGCGTCATCTTGTCACCCATGGTTGAAGTTAAAGCCTTCGCCAAGATATAACCTAGATTTAATTCTTTTGTTCAAAAAGGTTTGGTTTAGTGATGTCATTCTGTGCAAAACATGAATGTGCAAATAAAGTGGAAATTTTCGAAGGTCGTCTCTAGTAATGCCACGTTAGTTTAGTGGTCGTGGGTTCGATTAATTTTTCGGCAGCAGCCATGGAGATTGGAGCCCGGTTGATGGCAATAGGCTCGCCCCCTATTACGTGGGACTGAAAAACATAACTGGTAAAATATGGGTGTACCTACCTGTTAGGTTCACCTCTGCCTATCCCTTCAGAGATTACAAGGCGTGATGTTGTGTACGTTAGTTTCTAATCTCGAATTAAACCCAAAAGCATTGTAAATGCGATACAAAGCCTGAGACAAAGCTGAAAGGTCACAACGGCCTCTCACATGAAGACTATGCAGATTATTGTCTGAGGTCGTATTTTGAATAAAGAACCACATACATTGGAGTGGACCTGCCCAATCAGTACAATCATTTGTCAGTTATCGTGTAGCTCGACTCAACTCAAGGAGCTCAACGACAGGACGAACACCAAAGAAAGGACATTTGATTAGGTTGTATAAAGTACTCAAACTGCCAGACAATCGTTAAAACCAAAAGGAAATACAAATATTGTGCTTATTCGCACGTGTGTTCAAAATACAGGCACCCTATCTTTTCCTTCCCTCTCACAGTCCGATGTGACGACAATCTGACACAAACGGTCACCCATCCATAGACCACCTAGGCAAGCGCGGCTTAACGTAAAGATCTATTGTATTGTATTGTATAACGGGCTGGTGTCCGCAACTCCACGTCAAAGCGCGTATTTTACGTATAGGGCTATAATCCACCATGCGGGCCCAGTGCGGATTGGTAGATGTCACATGTCTTCGAATTTTTGGTTCTAGGACATGCCGGTTTCCTCACGATGTTTTCCTTCACCGTTTTGAGAGCAGTGGTGATGAAATAAATTACGCCATAATTATGCCGCCTGCCTGGGTTTGAACCCACGACTTACTGTTCGTAAGTCGGGGCCGCCACCACTGGGCCACCGTTGCTCTCCCGTACGTAAAGATCTATTAATTATTTCGAAATATGTAAGCAAGTTAACTTCATCCATACTATGTACAGAATAGATTTCAAATATAGGATATTACATTATTGCCGCAATATTTGATCAATCTAATACGAATTATCTTCACATTAAGAGTAGTAAACGTCAGAATAGCTTTCAGTAGGCCGCAGCACGAATACATACTATTTGCGTACATTACTAAAAGCGTTATCTTTTACCTAATAACTCGAGCTAATAAACTGGTATGTAATAAACCCAGGATATTTATATGGTGTCATAATAAATTGTGTCATCGTTTGTCATGAATTTAACTTTCCTTGTTTTGTTGACGTAATTAAAACATATTTAGAATCGTCATTGAATTTTTCTTACTACCAAATTATCCCACTCGCCAAATACTTTTAATACAATCATTATTTTGTTTTCGTAAATATTATAAAATTCTGAGAAGCTATTATTATTATATATTTTTTTTGTTATCCTGTACTGTCCCACTGCTGGGCAAAGGCCTCCCCCAATTCCTTCCATTTGCATTTTTCCCGTGCCTTCTCGGACCCATATTATTGAGTGGCAAAATTTTCAGTAAAAGCTAAAGAAATTTTCTAATTCAAAATTTTGAAAATCAATTGAATAGGGCTTTCGAACTTCTCTCTCAAGTCAAGTTTAAAAGTATCGATGTTGATATTAAGACCTTATTAAATAACGATGCTTAAATTGAGACTAGCAGCTTTTAAATGAACTCTTTTTCAACGAACTTCAGTTCGACAGCCGAAAGAGCAGACACACCTGAACAGTGTTTCAAAAACGATCTACTTCTCCTTGAAGGGTCTACTTCTCTTTTTTCGTGTG
This sequence comes from Xestia sexstrigata, assembly GCA_941918905.2. NCBI lineage: Eukaryota > Metazoa > Arthropoda > Insecta > Lepidoptera > Noctuidae > Xestia > Xestia sexstrigata. The sequence goes on from OW799211.2 coordinate 17,264,246, forward strand.
GTTAGTGCCAAAGCTGGTGACAGAGTTTTAATTCCACCCATAGGCCTCTGAATAGGCTTTACATGCCGTCGAGAAATATCTCAAGCAGGATGGTTTAGTTTCCTCACGATGTTTTCTTTCACCAAAGCAAGTGATAATTATGCAATACACACATGAATCCGAAAAATCAAATGTGCGTGTCTTGGGTTGAAACTCGAGACCTATGACTATTTTGAAACGGTATGTAGCTAGTTCTCCACGTGATACGTAGTACCTACCTACAATAGTTTGCACAGGCATGAGTTGTGTTATTTCCTTCCTGTACTAATCCAGGGGAAATAACTCCGTGTTTTATTGCCACGTCATTCGATAAATGTCATCCGTCAAACGATTGATAGATTGATTTATAGTCCTTTCAAATTTATTTTACCTCCACCTCTTGTATCGCTGTCAAAATCAGTGTAGTTTCTCTCTACCTCCGCAGAACTAAGCTTGTGTTTAGAGGTGATATGGCTGATATACGTCTTGTCAAAATTACAGTAAACTTTATTTACGTGCAAACAAGGTTGCTGTTGGACAAAACTGTAAAAGGTAAAATAATTGTGTCAAGACTACGAATAAATAAGCATCTAATACGCTTAGCGTTTTCCTCTACAGAGATATTCATGGGCTTATTGTTTTACTGTTTATCCTTAATATTGTAAAACTGAGACCACGATGATCTGACTATGATAGTGTTGGCATAACATTCTTTATGATTTACTGACTGATTCCCGCGGCTTCGCCCGCGTGGATGTCGGTTATCGCGACGACGACGTGCCACGGTTTATTTTTTTCCGACACCTCCAACAAATGTCATTATATTTTAGCCAATGTAAACAAAAACTTGACAAATTATGTAATAAAACCTTCCTCGAGAACCACTATCCATTGGTGAAAACAGCATGAAACTCGGTGCAGTACTTTTTAAGTTTATTGTGAACATACAGACAGACAGACGCGGCGCGGCAGAGGACTTTGTTTTATAATATGTAGTGATTTGATATAAATAATTCTGTTTGAAAGTAAGGTAAAAATATATAATTAATGACAGAGCAAAAATTACCTTACATGCTACACACTACATACATACCAAACTACCACATACTACATACAAAAATATCTAAACATACTACTACGCCAGTTTCCAATGGGGGTACGCAGAAACGACTGAACTGTTACAATGCTTAGGAACCTACATATTTATTTCTTTTATCTAGAATTAAATAGGTAGCTACCTAGGTATGTTTTGAAGCAGGATTTTTTTGTAAAGAATATCGCGATAAAATATACCTTATTTCGGGAAAATAAAATCTGAACACGCCACTTAAAGCCAAAGAGAAGATCTTACTAAATCAACACATTAATTTGAAATATCTCAACGAGCAACACTATCTTCACAAGAAACGGTTTGTAAACAACCATTCTTTACCAAAACGGTTTAAGTCTCTACTCTATCGCCTTTTACCGAATAACTTATGTCCAATCTTGGCCCAAGTTTTCATAGAAACAATTAATTTTTGCCGACCATTACCTTAGCCACTATTGGCACGATTCCAATTTATGATAAATGGCTGTCATGCACATATAAGTTTTACGCAAAAAATATAAGTAGAAGTACAGCACCATATCATCTGCCTAGATTTTTCCCAACTATGGTGGGGTCGGCATCCAGTCTTACCGGATGCAGCTGAATACCAGCATTTTACATGGAGTGACTGCCTATCTGACCTCCACAACCCAGTTAGTACCGGGTTATACGATACCCCTTGGTAAGACTGGTTATCAGACTATTTGGGCCACTGACTACTTAACGACTGTCAATGATCTACAAATGACAGCCGGGACCAACGGCTAACGTGCTTTCCGAGGCACGGAGGAAACTCGGTATGTAACGGGTGGTCACCCCTCCACAGACCAACCTAGGCAAGTACGGCTTGACCTAAAGATCGCCCCAGCGGCTGTTATTATTTAGCCACGAGCTCCTCTGGCAGACGTGAGCACCAATATGAATTTATTTACCCAATGTTACGACTAAAGACGAGTCTGGTGCTCGCCAGCGCAACTGCCGAGCATGAGGTACTGGGTTCAACTCCCAGGTCTGGCAAAGTGATATAGGATTTTTCCATCAGGAATTTACTCTGCTACTATTACCGAGCACGGAGTCTGGATTTGAGCCCGGTTTATGGCAATAGGTTCGCCCCCACATAGGACTTAAACATAACTGGCTAAATGTGAGTGTACTATTAGGAACACTTCTGCCTTACCCTTCGGGGATTACTGGCTTGATGTTACGTTATGTTATGTAAAGACGGGTGTGGCAATAAACTTAATATTAGCCGCCTAAACTTAAGTGTAACCCTTTGGCTAAAAATGCAGAATTTTCACGGCGACTTGAAAAGCAGGAGTTCGTTTTTTTTTCCTTGTCCAAACCCGTCAAAAATCAAAATCAATCAAAGCATTTATTTCAAGTAAGCCAGTTACAGGCACTTTTGAATTGTCGAAACAAAGATGAAAATTAAATGTAGCTACAGTCCCAGTCACAAGACATAGAAACTGTGAAAGTACTGTAGTTGCCCATTCCCTAGCGTAGATCTCTATGGAGAAGAACGGGCAAGAAACTCCATGGACACTCTTTTAAATCAGAATATTGTTACAAAATCTTGGTTACATCATTCATGTTGAGATGGTATATTATGTGAGAACAATGTAGCAAGATGTGCACGTTAAAAGTGTCCACAGCAAAAACACAAACAAAAAAATACAATTCAAAATAATTCATTCAAATAAGCCATGGCAACTAAGAGATGACCAGTCACAACTGACAGGTGCTGATCCATGGATCAGCACCATTCAACTCAACCATTTTGAAGGGAACTAAATGATCCGACACATGCGCCACCATCAGCGAGACATTTGAGTGAGCATGACATACTCTAAATCGCCAGGGCACATTCAAGTCAAGAAAAGACGTAGGTTTCCAGTGAATGATAGCTTTCTAGTACATAGTACTCACACAATATGGGCTATGCATTTATATAATACTATAGAGATTGAATCTATACAATGCAAAGATAGTTGTACAATCTTCAGCAGCTCCAACAATACATTTTAATGCTATCAATTTATGCGCCCCTGTCCTTGTGGAGCAGGACCAGCATTGAGCCAAGCATTTTTATCAGCGATATAATCGCTCAACTTGTAATATGCTTGCTTACATAGTGTGCGTTTAATGCATGTTTTAAATTTCGTCTCATTCAGTTCAAGAATACTTTGTGGAATTTTATTATAGCATCTCAAACAGTACCCCATGAAAGATGAGTCTACTTTAGCGAGTCGGAAACCTGGCTGAACTAGTTGGTCCCTATTTCTAGTACTGTAATTATGTCTGTCACCCCTTTTACCAAAAAGGTGCAGATTTTTTCTGACGTACATTATGTTTTCGTAGATGTATTGACAATGTACCGTCATGATGCCAATATCCTTAAACAGTACCCTTAGAGAATCGCACTTACGAAGATTATATATGGCCCTGATGGCTCTTTTCTGCAGAATAAATATAGACTCAATATCTGCAGCCCGTCCCCACAGTAAAATGCCATAAGACATTATACTATGAAAGTAACTAAAATAAACCAGTCTAGCGGTATCTACATCAGTATACTGACGGATTTTTCTAATGGCATAGGCTGCTGAACTTAGCTGCCCCGCAAGAAATGTCAAATGAGAACCCCATTGTAGCCTTGAATCAAGCGTAATCCCCAGGAAAACCGTTTTATCTACGAATTCAAGTTTCTCTTTATTCAATATTATATCACAATCACTACTTTTAACATTCGGTAAAGCAAATCTTATGCATTTGGTTTTTTTTTCATTTAATACCAAATTGTTTGCTGTGAACCAATTTTGGACCTGAAGTAGGGCATTATTCACGTCATCTAGATTTTGGGCCCGCCTATTTATCTTAAAAATTAGGGAAGTGTCATCAGCAAATAACACCATATTTTGCGGTTGGTTTTTCAGTAAATAGGGTAGATCATTTATATATACTAGAAAGAGAAAAGGACCCAATAATGAGCCTTGTGGAACCCCCATTTTTACTTTTAAACCCTGTGAATTAACACCATTTATTTGAACATGTTGTTGTCTATCATTCAAATAAGATTTTACCAAACTAAGTGCAAGTTTACCCAGTCCGTAATGCTCAAGTTTCAAAAGTAATGTGTCGTGATTTACGCAATCAAACGCTTTGGAGAGGTCACAAAAAATTCCTATGGCGTCTTGAGACTCTTCCCACGCAGTAAATATGTGCTTTAATAAGGTTACACCGGCGTCAGTTGTACAACGTCCCTTGGTGAAGCCATACTGTTGATCATGTAAGATTCTGTTGGTGTTAAAATGATAGAGCATTTGATTAAGCATTACTTTTTCGAAAACCTTGCTAAAAACTGGTAACACGGATACAGGTCTATAATTATTAGTATCTTTACTGTCTCCGGATTTGAAAAGAGGTATGACTTTACTGTATTTCATTAAATCAGGGAAAACTCCTTGGTCTACACATAAATTAAAAATTAAAGCTAAGTAAGGGGCTATAGTCTCAAGTATGGATGTACAAACTTTGACAGACATTCCTCATAGATCTTCGGTTAGTTTGATTTTTATTTGCCGGAAAGTTTTAATAACTATCATAGGGTTAATGTGTTTAAATTTAAATTCAGCCAGGCAGCCAGACACATTCGCCTTTAATAAGCCAATTGAGAGTTCAGGTGAGGAAATAAGAGCCTCCGTTGTTTTTAGTGGTATATCGGTAAAAAAAATTACAAATTCTTGAGCTACTTCCTGATTTGAGCTTTTAGGACCACACGCTGTATCTAATGTGTAGCTAGTGTTACGTATTTTCTTCCTGTTAGTCTCGTTATTTATAACTTTCCAAACTGTCTTTATTTTATTTTCTGCTGTTTTGATCTTGTTGCTAATGTGCAGTGCTTTAGCAACCTTACACGTATTTCTAAAAATTTTTGAATACTTAGCAACATACTTGTTAAAAGTTTCAGTGTTTATAAACGGCTTAAGGCCATAAAGCTCAAATAGTCTTTCCCTACTTTTTCTGATACCTCTAGTTGCCCAATCACTAAATATGAATTTAGGGCAAATACTTTTTGTCTTCTTTTCAAAAGTTTTATTGAATTCCGTGTGAACTATTGAAAAGAAACGATCATACAATTGATCTATATTAATATCATCAAGGCTCATAACACTTAACTTGTTCTGTAGCGAAATATTATACCTATTTAATCTGCTAGAAGTTATAGGTCTAAATTTAATTTGAACTTTTTGCAATGGGGGTGTATTACACCTAAAGGTTACAGTTTGTCCGCTATGGTCAGAAGGCAGACAATTTACTATTGCTTTATCTAAGTAATCACAATCGCAGAAAATATTATCTATACAAGTAGCAGAAGATGGAGTGACTCTAGTAGGTTCTTTAAAAGTGTTGGTCAAGTCAAATGGCTTAAAAAGATTTAATAAGCGACTGCTATTTGAGCATTCTTCTAAAATATTGATATTAAAATCACCACAAATAATTGTAGATTTATTACTGGCTGCAAGTTTTGCCATCACATCTTCCATTATTGATTCAAATAAGGAAAAGTTTTGATAGTTTGGGGGTCTGTACACACACACAATTACATGCTTATCTAGCTCAACACAGGACAGTTCAACGCAATGTTCAACCGAGAGACCTACTATGTCATTACGTTGCTTATATTTAAAACAATTTTTTAATAATATTAGGGCACCTCCACGAAGCATAGTTTTACGGTTAAAGCAGCTACCCACCATATAGTTCTCATAATTGATAAGCATTTGGTAATCCTTTAGCCAATGTTCAGTAAAACAAATAATGTCAAACTTACTATTTTCTAAAAACAATTCAATTTCTAATAATTTGGAAGAAATGCCTTGGATATTTTGGTGGAATAATTTTAAAGTGTTCTGCTGAGGCCCTTTTTTGCTAACTAATTGAGTGCAAGAAGATACGTTGGTAGGATTAACAATATTGTTAATCGTACCTCCTGTTGTCTCATTTTCTAGTTTAAATTAATATTTGGAGTGAGGCCGGAGACTCCCGTGCCATCCTCAGACAACAAGACCCTATCACTAATACTATTAGACCCTATTTGAGAACGTCGGTTGAGGTAGTAAAAGAAAGGGTTTTAAAAGGTGATTACAAAAATATTATAAAACTTATGTTTTAAAGTAATGCCTATACATATTCGTGCTCTCGACTGTACTAAAAGTACATCTTGTCATACGGGGTAAAGTACCTTGACATTGATTTGTAAGTTCTGCAAAAAAAGATGTATATCTTTTTATGCTAACGAGGGTTGCAACCTAATCTCGATGAGTATGTGGGTTACTAGGGCCCCATAAGTACAAAGTAGATGCTGTTATCAGTTTATCACGATCTTCTGAACAATGGCCTCCCACATAGATCGTTATATCGTATGATCTTGGGATTATCACGCTTGAGGTGGAAATTCTATCGCTGTAATATGTGTCAGCTTATAGACCAAGTATTTATTATACTCGTAGTATTTGTGGGTTCCATGCAAGTCACAGGAAATTTAAAGATAATGCAAGTTTTTGGTATCCAGTACCTAAAAGAAGAGAAAAATTGATACAAAGTAAATAAGGTAATAGAGATGATTCACGAGAATGAGAGAAAAAATAATGAGAGAAAAAATAGAATGAGATCAACCAAAGACTTATCAATAAATGACGACATTGCGTCAGACGAGAGATGCGAACTGTGGAGAAACAAACATCACATCCCTCCACACTTCATCAACCCGGTACAGTACCTGCCACCCGGATACGAACTGCATTGCCAATCTGGAAATCTCATAACCGATTTCGGGCTTGGGTTGACCACTGTAGAAATAAACTGGTCAAAAGGGATACCTTCGATACATCCCAAACAAAATGGGATGGATCGATGATGGAAACTTACTTCTTGCCCGTCCTGCACAAACTCCTGCACCTTGGTTTTAATCCAAGCAAAATTTTGGAGCCTTGCAGGTGGCTAAGTACATACTGGTCTAACCCTATTTGAACTTCAACGACACGTCATCATCTGCCTAGCCTTTTCCCAACTATGTTGGGGTCGGCTTCCAGTCTAACCGGATGCAGCTGAATACCAGTATTTTACATGAAGCGACTGCCTATCTGCCCCCACAACTCAGTTATTACTGGGTAATACGATACCCCTTGATAAGACTGGTTGTCAGACTTTTTGGGCCACTGACTACCTGTAACGACTGTCAAAGATCTATAAATGACAACCGGGACCAACAGCTTAACTTGCTCTCCGAAGCACGGAGGAAACTCGGTATGTAAGGGTGGTCACCCATCCACAGAACAACCTAGGCAAGCACGGATTACCTAAAGATCGACCCGAGCGGCTGTTATTATTTAGCCACGAGCTTCTCAACTGAACTTCAACGACACGTATAGAAGAAAAATTAATGATGTATAAAACATCGACCAAAATTCTATTTACTTTAAATGCATATTTAGACCACCTAGGGTATTTTTCTTCTTACATACATTTATTCAGAAGAAGAAAAAAACAGACGCTTGTACTTGTAAGGTATTACAGAAGAAGCCGAAATGAACATCACAGACCATGTCAATCCTGACAAAACAATGACATCACGTAACAATCAAAGCCTCACACCACTTTTTACAATGATATTTCAATAGAATTATGTGATGTACCCATTAATTATGTACAGACACCACCACATCACGCTACCCGAAACTGTCACATTTTCCCAATCAATCTTGAACCTAAAGCTTTAGCGATAAAGTTGTAAATCTATTAAAGTAATTTGACAGATTGAAGTAGATTGATGCGTTAGGGACTGTACCACACATGATTCACCGGGATTACCATTCAGTAAGTCGTCTTCGCCGCAAGACTGTTGATGATCAAGTAAAAAATCTGCCAAAACCAATACTTATCGAGTGCAATACGTAATTGACCTGTTCCGCGTAGGCGAGTAACGCACGAAGTACCTGGTCTACGTAAGCAGTGACATTACTAACAGCTGATAGAGATTACCTCGTCGGCAGATTAAAGTGATAGACGGACGAGGAAAATCAACATTTGGAAATCTAGACTACGGAATTAAACTTTTCACGTACGGAAAATGATTTTCAAGACAGTTTGATTTTAGACTAGGACGCAAAGACAAAATTAGCGATAACTTCAAAAAAACTTACTTTTGTTCAATCATAGCGAATACCTACTGTGAATTTGTAAAGCTCTTGCAATACTTGACACAGTTCAGAACCTACGTAAGAAAATCCATCATCTGCCAAGTCTTTTTCCAACATGTTGGGCTTGGCTTCCAGTCTTACAGGATGCAGCTGAATAGGTACCAGCATTTAACATGATGCGAGTGCCGTCAGACTTTCGGGCCACTGACTACCTGTAACGACTGTCTAAAATTTACATTTATGATGGTTTGGGTTTGGTGCATAAAAGTAGTTAGTGAAAGCCCAACGTGCTTTCCGAGGCACGGAGAAACTCGGTAAGTACATTATGTAATAGGTCACCCATCCATGGACCAACATAGGTAAGCGTGATTGAACCTAAAGATCGACCCGAGCAGCTGTTATTATTTAGCCACGAGCTCCTCTACCTACGTAAGAAAATAAGAACCAAAAAAATCTTGAGAACCAATACTTAATCTAGACGAATCAGCAATAAGGACCATCGCGCTTCAAGATGTCAAATACAATGTTGCTCACTTAAAAACAAATAAACAATAAATACACAGAAATAGACAGGACACGATTATAGGTTAATTAATCTGTTTAAAACAATCCATAAAACCCATTCCGATGCGAAGATCGCAGGCGGACACTGACAGAAATGTGTAGCAACAATAAAGAGAACATAAATAACATGCTTGTTATAATTATCAAGGCGAAATCGTTTAGTGTAGCACCGTGATTTTATGTCTAGAACGCGAGATAAAACTTGTTCAGCTAATTATAATGTTTATTGAAATGAGACAATAATAGTTGAAAGTTGATTGGGTTGGCGCCGCTCATATTCTGTAAGCTACGTGTGCGTATAGACAGCTCGCAGAAATAGAACGATCGTCAAATTCTTGTACGCAATCCTGGACATTAATCATAATAGCATAAGGATGGGAGTTACTTGGACGTACTGTCATGATTTTGACAGTATGGGCCAATCATAGTGCGTAATTCGAGCGAATTTTATTGTAAACATGGCCGATGTTTAAACCTATACCTTATCGTGAATCAATATACCTGTGCATCTTTGACTAGGATCGGCACCTTAAATGATCAAACAATTATTAGCCAAATGATTAAAGGAATTCCCAATAAATTTCTAACAAGGTTACTCCGAAGTGCCATTCAAAATCGTTTGATTTGACAGTTTTCGCAAGTGGCGGCACTTAAGATTTTGGCGGGAAATGCCTCGTAAATAGCACCTGTCAAATTCGGAGCGCCCACCATTGACGGCCCTCAATAAAATTTAAAAATAGAACTATTTAAAATGGCAGCAATGAATTTTACAGATAAATTAAAACTGTTGAAGTGTGTGGCGTCCTTGCAAATCTTAACCAGACGAATTGCATCACACTGTTCGTTTTTTAAGTAATTTTTAGAACTGATTGATTTGTTTATTTGACTTATTTACGAAAATCAAAGATTGCTCCAATTAGACATAAAAGAAGATTGAATTCTGGCATAAAACGAAGTGCAGCTTTATCTAAAATATCTTATTGAATACCTTAGCATTCGTTGAAACGCTTACAATTTTATTTACGTACCAAACGCCCACTCATCAGAGTAGTTTTAAAATATACACACAATAAAACTAATTCGGAACCGATCAATCATACGCCTTTATCAATTTATTGGTTAAAAGAAACATCATCTGTCGAATTTCGATGAAAGGAAACATATCACATTCAAGAGCTTACTGTTTAACAGAACGATGAGCATTTTATTTTCAGACAATATCTGGGTAATATAATGCAATCAACAAATATTAGTTTGCAAGTTTATTTAACAAATTTTCTGTAATACCCACGTATAGATTTTGCTTCCCACAGTTTCCTATTCGCAATGTTCGAGGTAAGATCACAACAAACAGTATTGACATATTCCATTTACTTCAACGCGCTAATTAGTGTGAACATATTGCTATTACCTTATAAAGATTACCCAAATGATGTTAATTTACAATATTCACAATGTAACTTAACAAGTGACAATGAAGCTTTAGATCATAATATAATATTATCTGCTTATACTAATTGCCGGTGCTTCCCCTATTATTGTAAACATTTATAATGTGTCACATAATTTTGTAGCCTGAGTCATGGTCACTGCAGTTTTGTTAGTTAAGTTTTCAATAGGCCATGTTAGCTTTAACTTTGTAAGAATTGGCTGAATTTAAAATCATAAAACTTTAGAGAATATAAAAATCTTTATCAATTCTTTTCAGTTACGAAATGAACCACGAAGTATCTACGTATTGTAAACTAAACATCAATATTGACAAAAAAATACATGAAAAAAATCAAAACCGAAAACTCACCTTCAAGTCCCACTATTTTACAATACAACACAATTTACACGCCACATCTTCTCACAAAAACATACAACTAAAACCTTTTCAAAAATATTCGGTCCTAAGTTCCGGAGTTAACTAAAAAGGAAGGAGCAACGCGTTCGCTCCGCAAGGGAGACCGAGTCTTTTGACGATCGCCTCGCATTTCCTGAACGTGAAAGTTTCAGAATAAGCACGCATAGTATAGATTACCGAAGTTGGCTCAAAGATAAGTGAAGATCGAGAGACTGTGAGTAAACAATTTTGTGTCTGTTGTTAGGTGAGTACGTTTACGAAGCGTTATTGAATTAGTTTATGGTTTAGTTTTGTAGTATGGAAGCATAAATGAGTTGTCTTTTTTTAAACACATGAGTGTCAATTGTTTTGCACAGACTATGAAGTTTTTCGTCATTCTTTTTTAAGACAATTGTTAGACGCCTATACTTAGATAAAGTTTCGGTGTCTGCATCCATCTTTCATTGCCCAGAAACATCTATTGCGTAAGGCTGCGAAAAAGTTAACTGTTAATAAGAACTTCTCTGCCTAGCTCTAAAAGATACAACTAAACATGAATGCTTTATTTGCAACGGCTTCCCATATCAATGCCATCGGGCCATGCCTACATCCAAATGGAAATAAGGATACCATAATATTCAGACTACGGAGTACTGCTGTGATAGACGTGACAATTGGTGCCGACGATCTGCTCCGCGAAGCATAAAGTGCTCTAGGGCTTCGCAATGAGCAAATAAAACTCGCTCATCCAAAGAGCAAACGCGACAAACACACCTCAACCTCGCAGATCAATAGATCCACCTCGTAATGATGTTCTAATACTACCTACACAACAACATAAACAAACTTATACGTTCTACCTACTTAAACATCTAAGCATGCACAAACAAACTGCAATCCTACGTCGACTCACCATCATCAAACGATAAATCACTGCGAAATATGTGTAAAAGCATTTGTCAAATTATCATAAAAGATGGCCGGCGCATTCGAGACGTTTGATCTGTCGGTCTGTCCTCAAACACTTTGTTTGTGCGATCCGTTATCTATTTTAAAGCGTAAGTACGGAGCAATCCGCGCGCTGCGGTAGTTAACTCGAGTTTATAGTAGTAACTGCGATATTTCACCGCCTATTAGCTATGTCTTGGAGGTGGTGTTGCCAGCGTTGTTGGGATTTGCGTCGGTGTACTTTTATATTGCGCTAAATAAAACCTAATATAAACCTTAGATATCACCTTCAGATTTGCTGTAATTTGATCGGATTATGTAGATATTTCAACTATTTAAATATCAGTGCTGCAGTACTTGCAGGTGAATCCCCAATCAACCAAGTTGCGTACGATGACGCTTCATAAAAGTGAAAAAAAAAGGATTGTAACACTATCCACATTGTAATCTTTCCAAAGTATCATAGATGACCCCATTAAACAGAAAGCATTTTAATAGTAGCAATACACAATGTCATTCACAGTCTCGACATATGAGAAGGCCTATGATCTCACATAGTGACACACACTTACGGTCTGATATACGACGATCTAAGTAAATCATAAATAGTCTACATATCTGGCAACCCGACGCTTGTCTCGTGGCGCCGTCTGCGCGGACGCCGTCCCCGGGCGCCGGCGCCTAACGTCAAATTATGTAATAGTACGTGTAGAATTAATTCTGCTTGCGTTGGCGCCTTACATCGCCTTATCAGCATTGTAATTAGCCCACGGATTCTTCGCTGAGAAACCTAGTTATGTTTGCCAATTTTTTTGGAGTTCAAGTACCTATCTACATATATAGATTTTCATAATATAGATTTATTGATCATTTTTCTGCCCTTATCTCAATTTGTTTACGATCTTTAGCAGGGATTGTGATGGGTCGTATTCAGGTTGGTTGTAGATTTGACCCTAACATGAAAAACCTATGCAACATACATGAAAATTCACGTTGGAATCTATAAGAGATGTCAAAGTCACTTTGGTTAGATTCAATGTTGACGTTGGCAAGTTAATTGTTAACGATGAAGCCATTAAACTATCTATCTGAAGACCTGCAACAGACCTTGGATTGTAAAATCACCGGTGCAGGACACGCTACTAGTTATTGTATTTGGTGTTCAACGTGGAGCTTGGCACATGCTAAGAGAGGCATACCCAACATTGGATGAAGTCGCGCTATAGACGATGATGTTTCTAATCTTATCACTTTAGTAAGTTTTTTTCCGGCATTCAATCATTGAGTATAGATTAATTTTTTTTTTTTTTTAAATCAATTACGATCGGCCTTTCAGAAGCTGTAAGAAATGATTGCATGTGAATTCTTAGACGAAGAGCGAATATATTTTACAGAAACCTTGAAAATGGGATCTCATTCCAACTGATGATGCATATACCTGCATCGTCTCGATTACCTATGTTTTTAAACATAGAACTTTACAATTACCACTTTCATGGCCGAAATGTCACCTTTCACTAAAAATAATTTAAAACCGTGGTTTGTTTAGTCAACTTTAGTCAAAGGAAGTACCAACATTACCAGTGACGTCATTCAGTACATCCGCCCACCTGCGTACGAGTACATATCTGATGGCAATCAACGCTTCGATTTCATATCGATTGTAAGCGAGTTGAACGTTCGCACGGTGCTTTCTCTATTTTTACCCCGACCGCAAAATATCATCTCCGACCGCCTAGCGTCTCGCTGTACCGACCGGGTTTAATCCACAAAGGACCAAAGAAACAATCATTGGTGTTACTTGTGAGAATTTACATTAACATTTACGCGAAGAGTTTATACCCAAATTTTATTGTAAAGCTATGGGGAATAATAAATAATAATAATAAATATCGCTGGTCAATACACACAGTGCCATCTAGTGCCACACTAAGCAACGAGGCTTGTGTCGTGGACACCAGATAGTTCATATACTACATAGATACTTTTTGTTTGTAAATACAAACTTATTATAAATATAAACATCCATGACTCGGAAACAAATGTCCATGCTCATCACATAAACATTTGCTCCTACCGGGATTCGAACCCGGGCCCCAAGAACGTAAGGCAGCCCCACCACCGCTGCGCCATAATAAGAATAATAATAAAAAATAAAATAATAATTTTTCAATAATTGATAAAAAAATCCTTATCCTGCTTTCAAAAAGGAGGATCTCCCGTCCAGATGGCTGTTGAGAATTTTTGTTTACTGTGGGTAGGTTATTAAAAATCAGCATTTTTCAAACTTTCGAACAATTTAGCCTTTGAATGCTTCGATGACCCTGTATTATCCTACTCTGCTTGCGCGATGTAGGATGATTATGAAAAATGAAATGAAATGAAAATGAAATGGAAATATTTATTTCAGGGGGTCTAAAATGGCCGCTTTAGCAGAATCATAATATGAATCAAAATGGACTTTATGGCTATAAACATAAAGTCCATTTTAAGAATTTAAAATTTAATAATTTATTTAATTTAAAGTTTTAAAAATGTCTAAAGTGGCCATTTTAGGCCCGCAGACTAAGCACACATTCATTGCGCATTTGCGTAGTTCTTTATTTACAACGCCACGCAAATGCAACTACAAATCAATGGAAATTGTAAACAGTCATCTCAGCCCACTGTAGTGAGTAGTTTTTCTGTTGATGTTGATAAAGCCTTTGGCTTTAGAAAACATAAATAAAGAGTATAAAAAACAAGCTTGAACGTGGTTTTCTTTTAGTTACCTGGTAGAAGGCAAACTGATACCCATCCACGGACTGTAATCCAACATAGCAAATTTTGTAAAAAATAAATTACTCCAGAAAGGCCACTCTACTCGTAATTATTTGATCATGCATGAACTTATAAGAAGTAACTGTATGTAATTCCAATTAAAATAACTAACACAGCCTTAAAAGTACTCCCTTGTTTACATTCTTGTGGACAAAAAAAGACTAATTTTTGCTAAGTATGAAGCCAAATCTTTCATGTGGTTTCGACATATTAGTTTTCCGACTTGGTTTTAAGGTGGCGCCAACGAAATACCAAATGCTGACACGGAGTCTCTAGTAACCATTTTAAGTAATACATTGCATAAAAGCCATGTATGACATATTACATTTGAAGACCGCAAGGTTGGTCCCATCGGATCGCCTTATGTACCATAATAATATATTGCATTTTAGCTGCGAGAGCTAGGTTTTTGTTGGTGTTAAGCCTGTTATTCCATACAAGTAGAATACTAAATTAATCATCAAAGTCTTGAGTTTTTGTAGTTAATGTCAGCTTGAAGAGATATGGCTGATTTCTATATTGGACACAACGTTTGCCAGCTTATTTTCTGTCCTGTGCCATAACCTTAATGTTATGGTCTTATAAGGACCACAAGGACCAACTTAAACAGTAAGAGAAGTTTAGGTCCTACTGTGGCAATGAATGCGTTGAGTAAACGTAACGAAAATACTATTGATTTTTAAATTTAAAATACAAATTTTACGCATTATATTTACTTGTAAGACTTTACTGATTTCCATTTTACGTAGCATGTATGCATTTGTGTAAGGACTTTCGATATAAAATATATTTAAGGCGGTTCCCCGAGCAAAATTAGCAACTCTATTTGTGGTGGTTCAAACTTCGTTTGAAACTCTGTTAGAATAAAGTTCTAATCAGCTTGCACTACAAATTGATTGTTACGTCAGTCACTGCAGGCTGAATAGTGCGAAATGAGTGGTTTTTATTCTATAAAAAATCTAATTTACGTCTTTTGGAAAAAATAAAACGCCAGTTATGTTCATTATTAAATTGTCTATCCATTAGTATAAGTAGCAAATCAAAATAATGGTTACTTTACGAGGAGTAGCATTTTATAAATCATTATTTCTCATTTCTGTGGTTTCGTTGTGAGGGGATTTATTGAACATTAAGCTACTTAAAAAAAAAAGAAACGACAAATTTGGAGTCAAGAATATGTAGTAATTTAATGTATTTTTTATTAGTTGGTATTTATTTTGGATAAAGAGGAGTAGGCTCCAAAAAACTGCTCGTTCAAGGTCATTTGCTCGGGGAGAACTTGAACTTTTGTGACCTGCCAACAGTCATAAGTGCTCTTTGAGAGGTCCGTTTACACGATCATCAAGTTCACCAGTTGATCGTAACCGGAGCAGCTTAATTTTGCAGATGGTTTGATCGGCGCCATGTCCATTTAGTCACGACCCTCTCAAATTGAAATTAATTATGGGAACAAATATTAGTGGTACGTTAATATAACTATAAAGTAAAAGGACCAATTTATTTTTGGGTTATATTTTTATTATTTACTAGCTCTGCCCAGCGACCTTGGTCTGCGTAAAATTATTTAAAAAAAATACTACTTTCTTAGCTGAATCGGATCGTGTTTTTATTTTTTTTGCTCGTAATCCTAACCCATTTTCCAAAATAAAAGTAGCCTAAGTTACTCCTATAATATCAGCTATCTGCCAGTAAAAGTCCCGTCAAAATCGGACCCGCCGTTTCGTACATTAGCCGGAACAAACAGACAGACAGACAAAAATTTTAAAAAATGTTGTTTTTTGTTTATAAGTAGGTACCTACCGTTCATGCTTTCATATGCATTCAACAAAAAGCTGTTCTTTTGAAATAACAAACAAACACTTCAATTTTATTTGTTTGTTTAGATATTACAGCATCAATGAGGTATTACTAGATAGATAGATTTCAATTTGTTTTTCCTTTATTTTCTTAACATTATTAGATTTGCCGATACGAAGTAAAACTAAGTGAATGGTGGTAAATTCATCCGGCTGCCTGTAAGGAACTAGGTTCAATTTCTAACGCCTAATCCCATTTTTGTGGTCCGGTTTGATATCGGGAACCCCTTGGTTCTATAATATAGTTACTTCCATTAAAAACTAAAAACACCAACCCGTTTGCGGCCAACATACAGTCACTGAAAGTCTGGTGAAGCTGAAACATCTTTTTTTCACCTGCTACCAATCTGCACACATGCATTTCCGAAACCGAATGTAAAAAAAAAAAAAAAACAATTAAATATGAATGTCCAACTTCAAAAACTGCATTAAATGGCATTGTATTGCATAACAGCGTCAGTGGGCCGCGTTTGTCTGAGGGAACCGTATTAAATGGTTTGTGGTATGACGCACAGCCGTCAATGCGCGAGGCAATGCGAAAATTTCAGTGCCTATAAACTCCTTATAGGTGTGTACATACATACATACATCATACATAAGTATGTATCTACAGACAGGCACCACTCGAGCGCCCCACATTGTGCGGGTAAATACTTTAACTGCCCCGATATAAAAAGCTTACAAAACTTTAACGTTTTTATCATATTCTTAACAAAATCTTCATATTTCGAATCCTGTTTAGGTTAGCAATGATAAATGTGCCAGATAACCTTTGAAACGGATCAAAATATAAATCTATATTGTTCCACCTGCAAGCGAAGAAAGATTTTTCTGACATTACTATTTTAGCGCCACTTGGAATTTGGAATTTAGAAAAATATGATATGAAAAAATAATGCCAGCACTCACTATGATGCAAAAAAATAAAATAAACAAATACATTTTCTTAAAAGATTCTTTGAATTTCGTCTGAATTGGAGTTGGAGAAGAATCAAAATAAATAAAAAGAATCCATGACCCTGAGTTTGTTTCGGTGTTTCTTTTCTAACGGTCAGGGAACCAATATACCTTCGGGTTATAGAAAACATTCATAAAGAGATTTAATATAACTACATACCTACTACAAAGGGGCTATCGGAAGAAGTGTCTTAGCAGCCGCCATTGAACTAGCAAAATGACATACCTAATTACAAAGTTTGACACGTTACACTTTTCCAGGCACCAACCAACCCGTAAGTATTCTACTCTTTGCACTAACCAATTGGGACATGCTGGTGATATGTTTCGTCTCTTGTAAGTATATATTTATAACACACTTGCTCGTAAAGGGTCTCTTATTTCACCAATTTCAATATCGTATTGTATCTCATTACGTACTAGTGCGTTATTGTAATGTAAAACGCAGGTTTATCAAGATGCTCCGTCTAAAATGAACGGTACTTTTTTAAATCTTAGCAGAGTTTTTTATGTCAGAAAAGTGGTCAACGTTTTATGATTAAAATTAACTTTGGGGGATAAAATATAATAATAATAAGTTGACAACATTAAAAATGCCAACTGTCTAATCAATTTTACAAATTGTTCAAATTTTTATAACTGCTTTAACAAGTGATTAAAGATTTATTCATTTTAAGAAAGTCCGAGTTTTATTTATTTCCTCGCAAATATGTTATAAAACGTGGTATGACACACGTGCGCTTTGATAATTACAGCTTCTGTTTTTTTGTAGCCCTCGCCTACGGCTCGGGCTAGCAATACCTATCGCCTCGGCTGTGATTTTCAACTTACCGCACTTATATCATAATGTACTATTTTACACGCATGTGCAAAAAACCACCCATTTACAGATTGCGATCAGTTTTCTTAAACGTGCTACGACAGCATTTTATATTCAACTGCCTCTAAATTCTTCTGCAAACAAACAACGGGACACAATCTACTTAATCTAATAAATCACAGACAAAACATAAACATTTTACAAGACAGGACGCAATTCTAAACCGTCACCAAACGTAGCGTTTCCAATCTAGGGATGAATCCAATCCCTAAGATGGCGCCGCTTCGTCAGCACAAATTGAGACAAACCAACCGGACATTTGGCAAAGCAAGGCTGTATTATGCAAACTGCTGTACCGATGTACCTACAGTTAAAGGAAATGTATGTAACCACTTGGTGAAATTCAGTAACGATTTTCGAACGTAAAGCGAGGGCGTAATTGAGCCGAGCATGTTTTAACCAATACGCAGGTATATCGTACGACGTTTTTTAACACATTTGCGAGGAAACAAAAAGAAAATTTGAGAAAAATGGCACGAGGATTATTTCCTGCCGTGGCTGTGTGAAAATGACTGACTTTTCTTGAAATTGTGTATTGTATAGCAAAGATTAACATTAGTAGAGACAAGTAATAATTCTATTCTATGCTGGCCTCTTTGCTCATATTCTTTTATGAATTGTATGTAGGTAGGTACCTATTTGTTCTTCGCACATTTTAGCAATCAACTAGACTGGCCAGCAAAACCAAGTCGGTGCTCTTATATTTTTGCCATCGACTGTACCAAAAGATGCGGTGAGCACATTGTACGTCAACAATGAGCTCATCCGTCACTGTCGACGGCCGGCGCTGTCAAAAAACTGAAGCTGTGACACCCACCGGGTTGAGGATGATACTGCAGTGAGACTGCACATTCAGTAAGACAATTGTATTAATTAGCGATTGAGTCAGAGATGTGCCAATGATCTTGGGTCCTTGTTGCTATGGAGTCGTTTTATTTGAAGTTGTAACTAAACGAAACCTAAGCCGAAGGCCTAGACAAAGCGACACTCTATGAGCTAGCAGCACTCTATTGACACAAGTACTATTGTAGCTTACTGGGCTGCCTCGTTTATGTTAAGCACATTGTTTCAAATGAAATAAATATTTTTGTATTTTGTTTCGGAGATAACGATGATGAAGAAGTATGAAACCGATACATGTTACAAGTCAACGTTGAAATACGTAACGTTTTGATATTTTTCTAAATATCCAGGCTTCTGGTCAGCCAGCTTCGCTGCGAACTTGCTGTTTGGCTCATCTTTCCAGTACTGCGTGTGCTCATAATTTGCATAGTGGAGCCGTGTACTGAGAGTACCAGTGTGGGTCACCTGGTGAAGATCACGAGAATGCACTGGACATGAGAAGCACATGACAGGTCGATGTAGTGGTGCTTGGAGGTGCTTGGGCCAACGTCCAGTAGCTGTCGTCTTTAAGTTGAATAATAACAATGATGAAGCCGAGAGAGAGAGAAAAAGTCTCTCTCGTGACAGAACAAATTCAGATTAAATTTTTAAAATTCAAAAATGAGATATCTATCTTCAATTTAAAAAATATATATGTATATTATGTATATTATCAAGATAACCCAATTCAAGTTTCTAACATGAATCTAACATATGCAAAGTTTGGCACGATTTTCAAGTTAACTCGCTAGAAAACAGATACGAAAATGTTTGCCAACGTGTCCTATGATATTTTCTATTACAAGTTAGATTTATTCCAATGTCGTTTGGCAAACCGTGACACGGAAATCCAGGCTTTTATATCCAGATTCTTGGATATATAAGACTGAAAATTTTAGATCTTATGCCCAAACTATATGTTTCAGGGACGATGAAAGCAAACTGAGGTGTCTGCAGGCTATTGAGACTCATGTATTTCGATTTAAAATGGGGTATTATTGGTTCCCCTATAACACCGAGTGCGAGGGCGGCGCTCCAGATCAAACTATGCCCTATCTACTGGAGTGTCCCAGGTGTCCGTTTACCTGCAGTGCACCTCATCATCATCATCGTCAGCCTATTAATGTTCCCACTGCTGGGACCCAGGCCTATTCTCTAAGAGAAGGAATGGGCTATAATCCACCACGCGGGCCCAGTGCGGATTGGTAGATGTTATTGTCTTCGAATTTTTGGTTCTAGGGAAATGCCGGTTTCCTCACGATGTCAATGCACCTACTGGGCTCAAACTATTTAATATAGAAGTACAGTCGTGGTCTTTTCCGCCTGACCAGTTAATTTTTTTTTCGCTTAAATCCTGCGAAGGCGCCGAGCCACGCACCTTTAAAGTTTGGGCCTATTAGGAAAGCGTTAACTTTGGCGCGCAAAATAACATTAACTCTCGTTTGTCGTGCGTCGTCATTGCGCTCGGCCGATTCGGTATTTTTTCATTCATTATTTCTATACAAAGTCAACGGGGCGGGGCTAGAGAGGGGGCTAGATAGCGTTTCTATGTTGCGAGTGCAAGCAAAAATTAGCTTAGCTAATGGTGGTCAGGCGGGAGTGTCCTCGATAGTACATCGATACGACAAGAAAAAGAAGATTTTGATTTCGGCTCGGTTTTCACCATAACGAAGTGATCTGTTTTAACTAACCAATCACATAACATTACATAACCGCCTGTAATCTCCGAGGGTTAGGCAGAGGTACCGAAAAGTACACTCACATTTAGCCAGTTTTATTTTAAGTCCCATGTAATAGGGGGCGAGCCTTTTGCCATCAACCGCATACAAATCCAGGCTGCTATTACGAAATGCCTGATGGAAAAACTCAATAACAGCCAGGCCAAACCAGAAATCGAACTTAAGACCTCGTGCTCAGCAGTCACGCTTGCGACCACTCGACCAACGAGGCGCTCCAACTCAAAGAACTAACCAATCAGTTATGGTTATTCGTCATTTTCACTTCTCTTGTTCACTTAGCTTCGGTTTGGGGATACAATTCATATGTAGGGGTCCATATGAATTCTCCAGGAGATTTGATGATTGAGACTGCAGTTTCAATCCACCAGTGTGCAGTGGAGAAGAGAAGAGAAGAGTGCACTCTTCAGGTCACATCTCCACTGCACTCTAGCCAGCTTACATCTCCTCTGCATTGGTAAAAACACCCTGCCCGCGTCGCTCATCTCCGCATCTTCGCTTTGGTTGGAGTACGTGCTTTATTTCTAAAACTGTATTTCAAGAGATAAAGAGAAAGATTCTTGCCACAAGGAAAACACTTCTAGGATTAAATGTTAGCGATATCTACCTATAAAATTATATCACATACTTACATTAAGAAAGGTGACCAGGGAATCCAGGAAAAAAACATATTTTCCTGCATTTTTACTGATAGGAACTATAACTTTGAGAACTTGTGGAACATATTATGATTCGAAAACATACAATTTCCTTATGGATTCAAGGCAGAAGTTTAGGCCATGTTATATTCTACGTAACTGAGAAACAAGTATCATATTCTTTCAGCCAGTAGTAAACAATTGACATAAATCTCCTGGAGATTTATGTCAATTGTTTAAGGGGCTCCCCCATGCACACTAGCGCCACTTATTTTGTCAATCAGATTTTATATTAATTGTGTATTTAACGAGTTCTGTTTTTTTACTAAAGTGGCGCTAGTGTGCATGTGGGAGCCCCTTAACTATTGTGTCTACTAATTTGTCGTTTAAAGGTTTAAGTACGTAGTTACATTTGGTTGTAAAATAATTTCTCAAATACTTCTTCTTATAATTTTTATCACAGCTTGATTTTATCTTTACAAAATCAACTTAAACTACTGCGTCAACAATACACTACAACATTACTGAATTGCGATTTTTTTAAATACAAAACCCTTTTCATCACTTCCTCATAAATATTCAGTGTAATGTCACATTATAATGTCGGGAAACCGTCTGATGCATGTATCACAGAATCTCAGTGACGTCATTATTATGTGGGTGAGGAGACAGACACATGAGCTTGTGATATTGGGCAAATCGACCAATGTAACAATTCTTCTTCGTCGTGTTGATGATTTATTTAGATGAACTTTGACCAGAACTATGCAACTTAAACGGCAGCGTTTTTAGTGACCGTATTGACATATAAACCATGCTAGTCCAGTGTGCAATCTTGAGTGAAATTTGGTGCTGATCGAAAAAGATCTTCTTTAACAGCGGGTCGATGGCAATCTAAATTGAGTCGGCCAAGAACTTGGCTACCTGTCTGGCGCCTTTTATTATTATTTTATTCATTAGTTCCTGTAATTAAAATAACACACGCAGGACACAATTATAAGTGCACCATCGTTTAATGAACAGCACCACATTGAGTGTCAGGATCGTTAAAGGTAGGTATAAAAAATCATTCCGTGCACCTTTAAAATTTGATTTCTTGAAATCAAAACAATCTCTTTTTTCGTAACAGAGAAGAAAGAATATAAATGATGAGGAGCACCGTTTGGACCAAAAACTTTTTGTTACTACCGTCATCTAATCATTATTGACGTCAATGATTAAACCTAATGATTAAAGTGTTTTTAAATTGCTAAAAGACAAGAAAATCAATCAATCAGTCAAGAAAAAAAAGCAATTCAACTCGGTAAAATTATTTCTGTAAAATTAGGGCCTGCGCAGACGACGGACGTTTTGTGCGATCGAGTCTGCGGCGCACAAAATGTCTGCAGGGCATACAAAAAGTCCGTCGCGGATTTTACACAGACTCAACGCACACGATTTTCATAGTGCAGATTAACCACTAACGGGTGCAGATAGCATACTAAATTTTTCGCCGTCTGCGTTAGCAGTTCAGCACACGTTGAAGCAAACGTTCTATTGTTTCGCGCACTTTTTGTGAGGCGCGGCGCGGCGCGATCTGCCAAGAATGACACGGGATTTTTGGCCGCCGGACTTTTTGCGCGTCGTAGGTATGCGTTATCACGTGTATAATAGGCGAGACGACAAAAAAAAAAAAATTAATCCGTCAGTTAGATTATCAAAAAATATTTGACCCGTGTTTTTTCTTTTGTTACGTAAACCAAAATTGACGAAGATATGACGCTTTTAAAATTCTCAATACGTCACGCCTTGGTATAATTTTTAGCTAGTTCTGACGTCACGAGCCCCCACTCGTCCCACCGAGTTTTGATGCGTTTTATTTTTATCAATAATCATTGATTTATAAAAACAAAAAATACGTGTCCATTTATTTCCAATACTCTAACTGACGGACTTAATAGATTTGCAATTTTTTGATACTGTCGTCATGCCTATTGCTTACGTTCTATTTTCACATACTAAAAAGTGCGTTACGGTGCGTCTGTCGTCTGCGCAGGCCCTAAACAGTTTTTTTGTTTTACACATCAACTAAATTGCACGACTACAAATCGAACTCTGAATGAGGTTTTGGTCGAAACCGTACTGACTTATTGCGGAGTGACTGCTGCCACCGCGGACATTGACAGAGACTTTGGTACCCACATTAAGTCCGAAGCCCGGAGCCACGTCAACGTGCAACCTGGAATTACCTGCAACTGCAAGAGATCTGTCTACAATGTATTCACATGCAAACCTAGCGAGCTTGATTTATTTATACAATTTATGATTGCACTTCAGAAATAAAGTCGAATCCTCCTCGATACTTCCGAATAACGAACACTTACTCTCCTTAATGGTTTTTAAAATATATTTATGATCCTCAGACTAAATGGGTAAATGAAAGTACTCTTCGTCTTACATCAACCAAACGTAGGCAATGTTCCAAAAATTTTATAGACACTGAAGTTGGTAAGTACCGACATAGTAACAAAAGTATCAGCCGCTACTCACACCAAAGTCGATAGAACAATGTTAATAATTAATTACTGATAATTGTAGCATTTTATTTATTAACCTGTATTATATGCAGGGGTAAAGTGGCGCTCTAAATATGTATAATTGTGATAGTTATTTTGAGGCACACAAAAGTCAAACTCTTCATAGACACAAGTTAATGATGAAACGACAATTATGTGCCTTGACAGCAACTACCCAACGGCAACCTTATTGTTACTAAATAAAGATCACTTTGATTTGGACGGGAATGCAAGGTTTAACTGTAAAAGGAACCTTTGCGCTGAAAATTGTTGTCAAAATGTGTTTCGAAAACAGGGTGACAGGCTTCAACGATATTATGAGCTCCACGTTACCTTTATACTCCAGGTATGGAAATAAGCGTTGAGTAGGTGCTCTAAACCAATCGTTAACATTAAACAGTAGTTTACATGCGCCACTGCCTCCAAAACTGTGTAACTGGTAGCGACAAATAAATTAGACAATTGACACGTGCTACACTAGCATTCACTGAACCCAAGTAGGTAATACTGAACAAGTAAACACAAACATTCAACACAATTGTAAGGTAATACGAGTATAGGGTCGAGATGATTATAAATACACAGTTTCTTTATTTATCTTGCAAGCAACAAAACTATTATGTACTTTACCTGTCGATTTTAAATAACCTACGCAGTTTAATTTAACCTAAAAAAAATTGTGTACATGGTTTAGATCCTGGACTATAGAAAATTTCGTTTCATTTTTCATCAAGAGTTCTAAGAGAAGAATCCGAAAATTCATTAAACGCAAACTGTAAATTGGTATAGTTGTGACTTTTAAGACTTCTTTTTAATTTAATCTAAGAATCCGATACAATCATGGGATATTCTTAATGGGTACCATAGGCACTTAGGATTATACCAACAGGTATGTCATTATGCCAATGACATTAATTTATAGGTAAGTATTAGAATCATGTCTCATGTATAATGTATGGGTAAATGATTTCCACAATTTTACGCGCACACCGTTAGAAATAAGGCGCCAGCTATAAATAATTATGTGGGTACTAACAAAAAGTTTTTGCGGATATATTTACAACTTTACCAAAAAAGGTACCAACATACCTACGTCTTCAGAATACCAAATATTTGTAATATGAATCCCGTTTCGTCAACACGTCATATTGTATTTCACAAACAATTAGGTACTTAATTCCAATTCCTTACACGTTGGGGTACTAACAAGTCAATGTTCATATTCGTTGACTTTTTTACAAGCCTAAGTACATAGTAATAGTAAGCGACATGGTCATCATTTGCCTAAGTAAGTAAGTAATTTTTCCAAGTAATTAGGTATGTATGTTGAGGTCGGCTTCCTTCCAGTCTTACCAGATGCAGCTGAATACCAATATTTTACATACCTAGAGCAATTGTTTAACTATTGTGTCTACTTCGTGGACAGATCATGGGATAATATGAATTCAATCATATCAGTCTAACTAAACACACGTATCTTAGTTAGCTCAGATCGCGCACACCTTTCAAACCTCAACGAACATCACTCAATGCTTAGATACCAATAAAACTGCTACTCAATATTTTCGATACGTTACGCATCGGTGTGATACGCTGCCGGGCGCGTCCCGCCGTCGCCGCGCAGGTGAAATACGACGGGCGCCGACAGCGACGCGCGACGCCATCGCACCAGCCTCCTCTTGTAAACATCCGTACTCGACTCGTGTAGAACGTACAACTGTAGACACACTATCTAAATTGGAAGACAACTGTGAACTGATACCTATTGTTTTGTCTTCTATGTTGCTAAAATTTCTACAGTTTACGGGGATTTTCTTTAGCAAATAAGAGAATATAATTATCGTTAATCAACGACTCCGATGATTCTGGTCATAGAATAACGTCAAGCTGAAAAACAGTCAGAAGTTGACAGACAAACTAGGAGGTTCTCGCTTAAGGTTGAAAAATAGCCAGAAGTTGACAGAGAAACTAGGAGGTTCTCGCTTAAGTTGAAAAATAGCCAGAAGTTGACAGAGAAACTAGGAGGTTCTCGCTTAAGTTGAAACATAGCCAGAGGTTGACAGAGAAACTAGAACCTACTACCTATCATTGTTAATCTCGTAATAACTAAAATAGTGGGTTACTTTGGTCTAGTGGTCGCAACCGCATCTGTTGAGCAGTTGGTCAGGTGTTCGATTATCGATCAGGTCCAGGCAGTGCTATTGGGTTTGTTCATTAGGAATTTCTCAGTAGCAACTTGGAGTCTGTATTTGTGTGATTATTGTGATTTCAATAGGCTCACCCCGTTTTACAAGGCATGACTTAAGGCTGATGCTCCAGGGTAGCTTGCAGGCCAGTGCTAGGGTGTATGTTGATTAAAATATTATTCGCGGCTTTAAGACGTGTGTAGTTACAGAATTATAATCATCAAAATCATCAATACAACCCTCCAAGTTCATTAAGGCCGAGGAACGACTTTTTCGAAAAAGTCGTTCTTACAGCCGCGAATTATATTTTAATCAACATACACCCTAGCACTGGCCAGCAAATTGAAAAAAACGTAAGAAAATATGAATTTTGCGGGCTGGTTGGAGCATTCACCTTAAACAAAATTTTTGAAATTTGAACCCGGACTAATAGGTAGGTACATACCTCTGCCCAACCCTCCGTGATCATATGTTCCGAAAAAAAGCAACCATTAGACATGTCAGTACCCACAGGAGACAAAAAAGACAGCCAAACTTTGTCTGCAACTTCCACACAATGGAATCCTATCAATCGCAAACCATGACGACTAACAATTGATAGAATCGCATTGTGTCTTCTGCCAAACTTGGCTTCAACTTTCAAGCCCTTTTGGCACCAATTTGTTGCTTTAATTACCCCATCAAAGATAGCTGAATAATTTAGGGTTCATTAATTTACATTTGTACGCATAGAAACGCAAATGTAGAACGAGGAAAATACAGAAAAGCGAATTGAAAAAAAAACAATTCGCGAAGTCTGTCCGCCAAGCACCATATTGCACTTCCCGTTTGGTGAGGTCAAGTATCTTGACTTGGCACCCAAGGTTGTCGACATGTGGAAAGTGAACTAGGCTATCATCGTGCCGTCTGTCGTAACGGCCAATGGCCTTATGGCCAAGAGTCTCGAGGCTATCCTTAGGCGGTTGGATCAAGGGCCTGATTCAGAAGACAGTTCTTCTCGATACAGCTCGCATACACCCGCACCCGCGTATAGCCTAAGGATAGCCTTATAGGTTGGACCTTGCTCCCGACACCGGTGGACCACTATTTTACTACCTAGCAGTTAGTAACCACATGTGATCAAGGCAAATTCAACGAGATCTCATTAAAAGTTCACACAAACCAGTAAGGAGAGATTATAGAGTGGCAGCGGACACCAGACTTTGACAGGCACTTGGCAGTTGGTACATTATCTTTTAAAGTCCGGTCCGGCCAAATCTGTCCATGCCCGTTTATCCGCACCATAAATTGTGGTTTGTTAGCTAATAACCAAAGCTTTTTGAACTTTTGGATTGACTACCCTATATTCGGCATGAAGATGGATGGAACCGCCGAGGCCGGCCTAGAAAGAAGTGGCGAGATGATCTAGACGCGCATCACGAAGGCTGGTTCCAGGTGACGCAGGAGAAGAGTAGGTACCTGAATGGATATGGGGGAGGCGTTGGCCCCGCAGGACATAGGTGAGAAAATGAGATCCTCAATCGATTTATTTCCACTCAGTTTTAATGTTATCGTTGTATGCTTCACTTTTCTCTGTAAAACAAAGTTATCGCAATAAAAGCGTGACCATTGCGTCGGATATGAAATGCGAAAGACGTAAAAGAGATATAACGAGAATGCTCTCAGGAGATCGAGGACGAATTTTATGCGATGTTATTGTAAGTATTCTGAGTGGAAGTCGTGGAAATTCCTAATACTTGGTTGCAGGAAATAAATCTATAATATGCATTCTATGTATATTCTAATAACTTCAAGTTACCATGTAAAATTTATACTTGACAAGAATTTGTGTGAGATACCACAAACAAACTTTGGTAAACGGTAGGTATCAGGACAATTGCACGAAAGACAATTGCCGGAACCTTTTGACTTTTGTGCGAAAGGACACTTGCGCGACTGGACCTTTGCGCGAATTAATGGCCACTGAGGTACTCTGTAGAGTAAACATAAACATCACGCCTGTTATTACTTGAAGGTCGAATTTTTTATCCGTCGTGGGTGTCGTTTTCATGGTTTTCAAAATTCAAAATGGGAATCCAAGATGGCGCCGAGGAAAAATTTCTAGGCCTATACCCAGCACTCCCAGCAGTGTGTGATTCCGTGGTGTTATGATGATGACCACAACTAAAAAGGGTAAAATAACATTACTTTCGGACGTTAGTTTCGGACGGTAGACTTCTAAGTATGCCGCTACAATTTCCAATAATGATGTGCCTACCTATTTTTTATTGCTACCCATTGCCCTTACGTCATTTCCTGTACCTGGTTTCCAGAACCTGGTCAGGTGGATATTAATGGAAAACGCAGAGATAGGACCTCCTTTAAATAGCCAGTGAGCGGCCCAGGACTAGATTTCATTCCAATAATAACTAGTTATTGCAAAACGTCGAAACGCACTGCAATTAACCGACTGACACCCGACAAAATGAGGGTAATGTTTTTGACGTGTAGGTGTTTCCTATGAGTAGTAATCGGATTCTTTAAGTGCAGGACAGGTTTGAATTGAATTAAGATAAGGATATTATTACTTCGAGTACCCAGGGGCGTAGCTACCGCCGTATCAGCCGTATCAATGATACGGGGCCACCTATTAACAAGGGAAAAAAATACAAAATCTTTTCACAACCATTTTTTTTTTATCTTCTGACTCCTCCCGCTCTGGGCGCAGCAGGAGGAAGTGTCAGACTTTTACTGACTAAGACCCATCCATGTTCCTTCATCGCCCTTTGTGTTCCGAGGCCACGGTATCATTTCTTACGAACAGTCAACAGGATGCTGTAATTTTCTATTTTAGCTCTTAATAAGTCATAACGTTGTTGTATCAGTTTGCTCGCTCACACATTCTCTTAGTAAAATGAATGACAGCCAAATCGATACAAGTCATTGTGCTATTGTCTTAGTTTTGCAAAAATAATTTGTGATTTTCACCTATTTTTGGGCTTCGCTGCAGGGCCCTACTAGGACTAGCTACGCCACTGGTACTACCTATCTATTTACTTCTTCTTGCAATAAAAAAGAGTTATTATTATGTTCCTCGTTGGTATAGTGGTCGCAATTGAGACTGCTGAGCACGAGGGTTCGATTCCCTTATCAGGAATTTCTCAGTAACAGCCACGGAGTCTGGATTTGTGCCAGGTTGATGGCAATAGGCTCGCCCTCTACTACATGGAACTTGAACATAACTGGCGCAATGTGGGTAGTAGGTACACCTCTGCCAAACCCTTCGGGCATTACAGGCGTGAAGTTACGTATGTAATGGGGGCTATCATGAATTCACCGCTAGAGGCGTTCATGTAGACTAAGGTCTTCCGAAATGTCAGATGTCATACACTGTTCGCGCGTCGCGTGCTTTTTTATCACGTACCTAATTCGACTAATACTCACGATTGTGTTCTAGACTGAGCCATTCCTGATTAATTATGACTTGAAGATTTTAAGTAGCAACTTATGATCTTATTTGTTATAGTACTTGGAGGTAGGTAGAATGATTTTTAAATGTTTCATGCTTGCTAATTTTAGGGATAATAGTGTAAATATGTATCTGAAGTTTACACTATGTTGATGATATACTCGTTCGTAATAAAATAATCTTTTTATGGCGATTTTGGTACTTAAAAGTATAAAATAGAATTATTGACAAGACCTTACTCGACAGTTGCGCCATCTGGTGAGCTCAAAAACGATAGACCCCATTACGTACCTATTATTATAATCAATATCGATGATGGACACAAATATTTTTATTCATTTTATAGATGTTAGGCAATGATGCCCGTTTTATTAACATGTAGGCAGTACCTAAATAAATGCCTAAATAAAAGTGAACTATTGAAGTTACATTTACAACGGTGGGCTCAGCACGGAGAGTTGAATTTCCAATAGTGCAATAATAACACTATAGAATATTAATTTACTAATCTTGCATCTGATATTCAGTGCCTGTCAGTTATTATAATGCAGGCATCAAAATAGCTCGCCGACCGATATACCCACTAAGTAGATCAAGTTTGTTCAAGGCCGGAGACGTAGTGAGGTATTGTATTGTTGTATCCTTTTGTCAATTTACAGGTGTCCCAAATAGTCATCTGTAAATATTGATTGTGGTAATCAACATTTTGTAGTCAATTAAATTGGTAAGTACCTACGTAGTAGGTACCTTAGTATTGAGATTGACATTGACTTACATACTGGCGCTATCTGCATAAGCATAATCTATATCTAACCCTATACCTAATGTTCCCACTGCTGGGACACAGGCCTACTCTCTATGAAAGGGAATGAGCTATATAATAGGTACACCACGCGGGCCCAGTGCGGGTTGTTGTTAGCTCTAGGACATGCTGGTTTCCTCGCGATGTTTTCCTTCACCGTTTTGAGAGCAGTGGTGATGAAATAAATTACACAAAGTAATGCGCCTGCCTGGGTTCGAACCCACGGTTTACTTCTCGTAAGTCGAAGTCCCAGAAATGAATTTAACTGTCTTGGATCCCGCAACGAAATTAATCAGAAAAGTATAGTGGAGGAGTAGGAAAAAACCGTAATTTCCACTTCCCTCCATTTCAGCAGGAGACAGAACGAAACAAGGCCAATAGGCACAAAGGGACGTTTACAACTGGGATAGGCCCAGTTGCCTAGCACCACGGATAAATATTAACATTAATGGGTCCTAAGTTGTGAGCTGTTATATTTGATTCCAATAATAGGTATGGCAAAAACGCTTGAACGCACGGAAATTTGTTCTAGTTTCCACAAGGTCTGTATAGTAAATAACTCCGGATGTAACCTGTACACTATCCAACATAATGTTGCGTTCATTCTGCCAAAGACTGCACTCCCATAAAATGTGATGTGCTGATTGTTCATATTCGCAGTCAGATGTGGAACATTGACAAAAAGGCGAGTCAACAAGCTTGAAGGAAAATAATTTACTCTTAAAGTTACCATTACCGGTGAGAAATTGGGCAACACAGTGATCAACCTCCAACCATGTCCTGGCCAGCCGTTCACGAACGGATGGAAAGATGGCCAGCCGTTCACGAACGGATGGAAAGAACTGGTGGAGGTGTCGGCCCTTGATGGAATTATCCCACCTACCTTGCCATTCAGACAAAAGTTCCTCCCAGATGTCGGTCTGTGGTTTGAATAATCTAGCAATCTTAACACGGTCACGTAGGGTTAAAAAGTCTGCGTCCGTGGTCTCACGTGCGTTATAGTACATTGCAGCCCGTCGCTGCACTTCAAGATAAACTGGAAGTACACCTGCAAGTACCGGTAAGGCTTCAGTACTAACCGTCCTATACGCTTTGCATAAGAATATCAAAGCCAAACGCTGGCTTTGAAGCAATTTACGTCGTGCCGCTCCTATGGTGGCCCTATCGGCCCAGACAGGTGCCCCGTAACACATACACCCCAAGTAAGTAGCCCCATAAATGGTCTTTAAAGTTATAAATGACAGACCCCACGTAGATTTTGATATTCTCGTTAAGGCACAAAAGTTCTTTTTAGCTTTTTCACCGACAGTTTTTATATGATCTATGAATGAAAAATTTATCTCTAAGACCAAACCAAGGTAGCACACGGATTGCTTTCTTTTCACGGGAACGTTATTAAATTTAATACTAGGCCACGATTTAAGATTACCTTTTAAAATTAGTTGATAAGTTTTTTGCGGTGCAAAGGTCAGACGGTTTCGATCTGAGATATTAATCGTAGGCAAGTGTCAGCTAAATTCTCGAGACCAGCCCGAGTACTCGACTGAATGAGCAGCAGGCCGTCGTCCGCGTAACCGGTTAATGAACAGCCGGGAGGAAGGGGAATCACGAGAAAATCATCAAAACCTAAATTCCATACATACGGAGCGATTACCGACCCCTGAGGACATCCCATGGTAAGGGGCTTTGACATAGAATAATGACCGAGTTTGAGTTTCGCGGAACCATTTAAAAAGTAAGAATAAACAAGATTATATATGTTTTTATAGCAGCCACGATTCTTCAGTTTAAGTAGTAGCATCGGCCACCGTGCGTTATCAAAGGCCCCGGAAATATCTAAAAAGATTCCAACCACGTACTTGTGTTCCGAGTTATTAACAATTTTTCTAACAGAAAGTGCCGCGTCTACGGTAGATTTTCCCACGGTGAAACCGAATTGGTTGTTATGAAACTTTGGCCCGTCTGGCAGCAAACGTGGAACGATAAGGCGCTCCAGGAGTTTTCCTAAAGATGGCAGTAGGGTTATGGGCCTGTACGACTTAGGGTCGTCCGGTGGCTTATCACCTCTTTTTGGAATTATTCGTATAAAGCCACGTCGCCATACCCGAGGGATAGGGGAGATTTCATTTTTTTTTTTTTAAAATGATACCTACCGAAACCGTGCTACAGTCCAATCCTCGATAAAGACCTCTGTCTAGTTTCGCCACAGCTACTGTACACGGTTCTCCGACTTTCGCATTCACTCTGTTTATCAGCGATAGATCTTCCAGCGTAATCGGGAGTCTCTACTGGAAAGACTCATCGGAACCAAGGGTGACTGGTCCATCTGAAGCCAGCCTACTGTTACTCAGCTTGCTAATTTCACAAAGCTTTTCCGATTAAGTTTCGTTTCGAATCATACCCTTAAAACTCGAAACACAGCTCACATACCTACTGAGATAAAAATGGTTGCCATCTACTTATCTAATTTATAGATAAATCTGGCAACGTCTGGATGTTTACAGTTCAGAATGGAGGAAACTAGCCATACCCCGGATATATCCCTTAGTCACAACACTCAAAGTGATGATCTGATCTAATTTGAGACTACAACAAGATACAATATTTATTAATACCACTATTACTGCTCTTAAATAGAAGTTCTGATATTCACCGTAATCCACATCTGGTGCAAGTCAATGGTGACCGCAGCTTTGGAAATGGCTGAGTAATGACTATGATTTTATCAGACACAAAATAGCATTGTTTGGGAATGGGAAATCTGAGAATAATTGCAAGGTTAAATACAATTAGCTAGCAAAATTACATAGACGTTAGTCGTTTCGAAGATGTTAAAACAAAAAAATATTTACTGAACTGATATCGGGCTTTATCTCGTGATCCGTAATAGGTAGACATTTGAAATTTTCACAGAATGTGTATTTCTGTTGCCGCTATAACAATAAATAATAATTTAAAAAATCAAGGGGGGCTCCTCTACTACGATGGTACGGAACCCTTCACGAGCGACTCCGACTCACACTTGGCCGGTTTTTTTGTTTTATTGTCATTACATATCTATACGAATCACGTGTGAATTTTTTTTGACTAATTTAAACGGCCCAAATTAACTCTAAGTTCACATCACCGCAAACGCCTGTGTAACTACATAAATACAGTAAGCAACGCAAATCAGTGAACACAAACTGTTTTTGGAAGGCCGTTAAAAGCTCATTTTAGATGGGGCGACCATAGGTCTCAAACTGACCAATGAAATAAAGTTATTTTGAAATATAAAATTACATTATTAGATTTTTAACCAATGACGATGCTTGGAACTATATAGCTATGCTAGCGCCATTAGTTTCAGTGTTGCTCCCCATTGAAATCGTTTTCATTTATTTCATGTCCGAGCTACAGTATGGCAACTCGAGATCCATAGTTTGTAGTCAACAGCACGCCGCAGTTAGTGTGACATTGACACAGCTCTTATATCGTAGCAGTAAGAGTGATTTTCGCGGTCCAAGAGTAAAAAATAACAACAACACCATCGAAAAGTAATAATTTATGTATATTATTAATAATAGAGTAAAGCTTACAATACAACAGCTCCAAATATTGGAAATGGATCACTAGACTTATTAAGTTTATACCTAAATCTATTGAGGAGTCCGCTCGCTACGATCACACCACGGCAAGGACTGGTAACATAGTTTGGCACTGGAGTTCTTAGCGGTCGCAACATTTGTGTCCGGCAATTTTTGATTTTGATTTTAATACACTTATCACTTTTAAACTTTGTTGGTTCGAAGACTGCTTCTCTGTGGACCCCATTCCTGAGATTGCTAGGGCTGGGTACCAGCCGAATTTTGGGCCGCTTCATCACCGGCCGAACCGGTGGGTATGTGAAATCTTCGTCAGCTGATCTTTCTGGTGATGAACTGTCATTTGTGATTGTATCTGAAAGAATTTGGTGGGATTTAAATTTGGCGGTTGTTATTATGTTTAAATTGCTATGGAAAAATTTATTAGCGCGCACTCCAACAGATCGGCCAGTAAATTTAAAAAGATCTGTAAAATTATCTTGACAAAATAAAAAATCGACATTCTAGTTAAAACGCGCTAAGGATCTATTCAGACGCCCAGACAGCGGGCGAAGGCTATGTATAAGAATGAAAGCCTTCACACGTAGTACACCAAGAGCTCTGCATAACCTGATCCCTAGGTAGAGACCCCTCTAGAGACCTCTCAGTGTGACCAACGCAAACGTACCACTACCCAGTGGTACGTTTGCAATGGTCACACTGAGTAACCTACCGCGTGGTACTTCTGGCCGCGCCACAAAAGCAATTTGGCGTATAAAATCCATGGCACGAACGCCTGACATTTTTTTATTCAGAGGTTTGAATAATTAAAAAAAATATTTATAATAATAATATTCATATTTTGCAGTATTTAATGATAAATAGAATGAACAGTAGACAAACATTGTAGTTTACCAATGATTTTGTACATTACTGGACTATTATTGCAGTATACGTAATGGCGCGGCTAAGAAGCATACTTTCTGGCCACGCCAATTTTGTTCAATTTCTCGGAAACCGTTATTGTACTTTTTTTTTATTATGAATAATAATGAACATTGAAACATTTTTTTTAAATTAACTTCGATCCGAATCGCTTTTGTGGCGCGGCCAGGAAGTACCACGCAACCTGCCCTATCTATCCTGCAGCCTGACCAATTAAAAAGCGGCTAATCGTCAAGATATACCTTCGATAGGGAACACCATTCTCCGGGGCACTATGGAGTCCCCCAGCATCTCGTACAGCGTGTAGTCCGTCGTCACGTAGTCCTCTAAGTACGTCGTCGGTTCAGATCTCAGTAGGCACGTCGACACGTCCTGATGACAAAAAATATGATTATTACAACATTAAATTATTTTTGTTAGTGACTGAGTGAGGCGTTTTCGTGAGAAAACTATGACCTAGAACCGAAATCGAAATTCGAACACATGACCAACCTGAGTCATCCACCAGCTCGCACTGGGCCCACGTGGTGGATTATGGCCCACTGCCTCTCGTAGAAGATGGGAGACCTGTGTCCCAGCAGTGGAAACGTTAAGACGCTTACTATGCTAAATTCATCGTTTCTTTCAGGTACACGCTAAATTGAAGTGTTATAACATCTGATCCATCCATCCACTTTATCACAGTGTGGATAAGGCTTATTTCAGAACGACAAGTACGCTAAGCAGACGGCATGACTCCGTTCTAACCAGAGAGAACATCTACCTACGTCGACCATAAATTTTAAATTATCCTATCCTACTAATATTATAAATGCAAATGTTTGTGAGTATCGATATGTGGATGTATGTTTGTTACTCTTTCACGCAAAAACTACTGAACGGAGTTGGATGAAATTTTTCACACAGATAGTTTATAACCTGGATTAAAACATAGGATAATTTTTATCCCGGTAGTAAGATCCCATGGGAAAATTATCAAACATTACGCGATCGAAGCCGCTGGCAGAAGCTAGTCCGAAATAAACGGAACAGGTTCCTTAGACTTACAAGCATAGTCTCCCTGAGGTCGGTCTGCAGATGGTTCAGGCGCGGCGCGTGTATGCAGTCGTCCAGGTGGTCCAGGTGGTCCGCCAGGCACTCCACCAGCGCGCGCCTGCCTAGCGCCATCACGCACTTGATCATAGGCGCCGTGAGACGCTCCTTCGTGCCTTGCGCGAGGTAGTCGAACAGGATGCCTTTGCCTGGAAAATTATAGAAAAAAATTGTTATAAAAGAATGGCTCTCGCAGCAGTCTCGAGGTAAAAGCATCATGTGAATTTTCTCTTATATGATGATCTCTGCAACACAGCGGTAATTAATGATACTTTATTTAGCAGAGCAGTTAACGAGCATGCTCTCAAGGGGTTTATTCCCATCTACCACCCCGGTGGTAGATTGTCATTACCTTTGTACTGGACATCATCACTTGTATATTTCTTGAATAGTAAAATAGTTACATTACTTTTACATCAATCTAAAGATGGGTTTAAATTAACTATCAATTATCATAACAACGATAGCTACACTACACACGTTATGAATAACAACAATAGGTAATGTCTAGGTAACTTTAAATGTAACGTAAGCAGGTCAGATATTTTGCCCATGTAAATAAGTACCTAAATAACTAAAGATAAGCTCGTTTTTTAAATGAACTTACCTATTGTGATAAACGAAGGCCAGGTACGTGTGATTTTTGTGAGTATTGCGACCATTTTCTCAGCAAGTGATCCATTGCCAAGAATGTTTGATACCATCACTGGAAATAACCTCTGAAACTGAAACAAGACATCGATGATTAATAAACAGCTATAATAATCATTATTCATGTATTATGTGTTATGAGTACTTGCACTCATGACAAGTACCACTTTCGAAAAGCTTATAATATTCAGTAGTGTGATAGGTCGAGTTATAGATTACTGTTTATTCTGACTAAACAACATATCAAAAACTTTATCAGCAAAATACTGCTGTCTTCTCAAGATAATTTTTAAGATGTCGCATTTGCAATAATATTAGAGAAGCTAACCATTATGTCTGTCATTTACATCTTGCCTCCTTCCTTACTTGATATTCTATTCCCCTCCTCTTCTTGATCCGTATAGATAGATCTCTTAGGGCCCGTTTCCACCAAGCAGAATAATCCTCACGCACTTTTTTGATGTCACTGAATAACGGACTTTATCACCTACCTATTTTTTTTAAGTATAAAATTCGACGCGGACAAAGCGTCTCCTACCTAGCACATGCTCGAGGATGCGCGAGCGCCCAATTTTATACTTAAAACTGACACATCTTTATTCAGTGACATCAATTAATTAAATGAGACAGCTGAACTGACTGACTGACTGGCAACTGAATGGGATGGGCAACTATAGTACTTTCTCAAATTATTATGCCTTGTGACTGGGACTGTAGCTTCGCTTTTTTTGTATTTTTGACATTCAAAAGTGCCCTAATGGTCTAATTGAAATAAATGCTTTGAGTTTGAGTTTGCACTAAAACTTTTCCGCTTGGTGGCAACGGACCCTAAGAGATCACAGGCACACAGGGGGTTTTTGGACGGGTCAGACCTCAAGTGCGTATGCGCCGTCTCCCCATAGACACCTTTCATCTTGCACCGAATGCCCAGTCAATCGACGACCTGATAACTGGATCAGTGAACTGTGTCCGCATTGCTGAATTTTGGGCAAAACCAGTTTAATTTTTTGAAGACATTTGAAACTCACCTGCTGTTGTATATTAGTGTCCAAACTACAGGGATTAGAGCACAGCGCGTCAACCATATCCAGAACATTTGACTGTAGCGGTTTCTTAGCAGGCACGTTGAGAGCATTCAAGTTGTCATCGTTCAGCACAAGAACCGCCAAGTTAAATAGGTTGGGGAAGATAGGACCAATGCGGGTGTTCGTTTTCAGGTCTTGTACTGCTAGCTCTTTTGGTTTCTTTCGGAGGTTTAGTATAGCTGTAAAAGTGATTCGTTATTGAGGCATCTGTTACATACAAACAAGAATTTACGTGGTATACACTACAACTAAAAAACTCGACTACTGAAAAATCACGTATTAAATTCGGGATTTACAAGGTAAAGTCGACTCCTCCTATTGTTGATGTCGGTTAAAATGTAGCCTAAGTTACCTGGGCCATAATAACGAATCGATTGACACCTTATTCATCAAAATCGAATGAATAGTTTAGGCGCTACGGAGGAGCATACGTAAATACAAACAATACATAAACAGTTAAAATTTTATCACTTCCTTTTGGCTTTGCTGTTGTCGGGTAAAAATACAATACAATACAACGCATCTGTTTTGATGACTAACAAATAAGATACTTATTTTTGAGAATTTTACACATCTGTACTTCACATTTTTTAGTAAATGAAATAATGCATATCAGCTGTAATACTTAATAACTTATCAGTTGGAAAACGCATTTTTTCACTGCTTCCCTCATGTGACATTTTATGTTCTCTCGAGTAATATGAATTACAAACACAATCTGCACCACCCATGATTCATTACCGTCAAACACTAAATTTCCTATTAACAAATCAAAAAGTCACTTACCTCTAGCAACTTTGGTATAGTAATTCTGTAGGTGGATACTAATATTGCTGGCGAGGTTGAGGCTCTTCTCATCAGTGATCCATTCTACTGAGACGGTTGGTACTGAGCTGTAGACATAGCTCTGTGGTGTCAGCGCAAACTCCGTCACATCCAGTAAGTTGTCCTGCAGTAAAGAAGTTAGTCAAACAAGGTTTTTGGATGAGATGTGAGAGTTACTGTCTGCTCCTGTTGTACGGGCATGAAATATTGCATTTCAGAAATATTATAATTCAAGCCAGTTGCTAGTTGCAGCAAGTTAGTTGCTGGATAGATGGCGATGAGCTTGGTGAGTTACTGCAAAGGAACGGAATGTCACATCATTTCACTTGGATGTAATGGTTATATTATTCGGAAGCTTAAGCAAACGAAAGTGTCAGTCAACGTATGTGACGCGCCGCAATGTTTTTTTTCCAAGCGTTTTGGCTTTGGCACCTAGTAACGTAGTCAGTTCAATGCCATGCCATCTAGTTATTGGAAATTATTTTTTTAAATACTCAAAAAGAAAACCTAGTAACGTAGTCAGTTCAATGCCATCTAGAGTTCTTGGAAATTATTTTTTTAAATACTCAAAAAGAAAACATCTCATACACATTTGGCCATCATTAATGTAGGGTTTTTATTGTTGTGCTAGTATTTTGGAGTGACCAAGTATAAAAACATATCACGAAGTGATCAATTTTTAGATCTGGCTACTGGTGACTCATAGCTAGAATACATAATATTATCCCAAAAATACCCACCAAGGGAACGCAAAGCCTTTCTTCGCCCACAGTAGCATATTGTGTTATACAGGTTCCTACAACAGGGCTTGTGTCGGACAATGTGAGCATTGTGTTCACATCCCAGCTGTCCACAGATGACTTCTTCATCATCTCACTGTGCAGAAATAAGGTCTGAAAAAAGGATAATAGTTACAACTCTGTAACAATTTGTCAGCATCTGGTGTTCACACACCAGATGCTGACAAATACTTCAGCACATCATGTGTCGGAGTCAGGATAGACC
The DNA here is from genome assembly GCA_941918905.2 of Xestia sexstrigata. Taxonomy (NCBI): domain Eukaryota; kingdom Metazoa; phylum Arthropoda; class Insecta; order Lepidoptera; family Noctuidae; genus Xestia; species Xestia sexstrigata. The sequence goes on from OW799211.2 coordinate 17,303,819, forward strand.
GGAGTCAGGTAGCAATCTGTCTATATTGGTGGAACCAAATTTTATGTGGCAATATCAAAAAAAAATATATCAAAGCATTGATTTCAAGTAGGCCTGTTACTGGCACTTTTGAATTCTCCAATACAAAAAAACTTTCACACAAAGTACTGTAGTTGACCATTCCAAAGTGTAGATCTCTATGGAGAAGAATGGACAAGAAACTCCCTGGCCATGTTTCTAAATCAGAATATTGTTCTAAGCCTTGGTTACATTATTAATGTTGAGATTGTACATGTGACAATGATGTAGCAAGACATGCACATTAAAAGTAGAAATATTATTAAAAAAAATAGAATTAAATAATTAATTCCAGCTTAAACATGACCAATCTAAACTGACAGGGTTCATTCATGAACCCTGTCCATGAACATGAAGCCATGGGTCAGCACTATTCAGCTCAACCATTTTGCAGGGAACTAAATAATGTGACACATGTGCCACCATTAGCGAGACATTTGAGTGAGCATACTCTCAACTGGATAGGGTTCATTCAAAATATGTATTCAAAATGTGCTTGGATCACCACAAACCTCTGTGTACGGCTTTTGAGAATACAGATCTAATGTTTGTAGGTAAAACTGGTGATGGGACACACACCAATGTTTTTTTGTAAACACAAACAAGACAATCGTAAATGATACATCCAAAAATAATTTACATCAAACACCGATGTATCCAAACTAAAACCAGATTTTCTAGTTTAATCCGTTTTTTTGTCATGTTATTTTTATTTCTATCGTAATATATAGAAACTCTTACACAAGTGGCTGTTTATTATAAAACCAAATAATTTAAAAATCTACAGCCAATAAAATATTCTTTTATATTCTACTCTTCTACTACTTTTGTGGTGATAAAATTTCTTATTCTTATTCACTTATCACCTAGATTGGACATGCTGGGCTTTTACATTTAACTACACATGTCAATGGAGCATTAAATTAGAAGAAGTAGGCAGTATAGTCATTCAATGCAAAGCAGAATATAACTAAATTGATACCTAGTTTAACAAAAACCTCCTACTTTTTTTGAAGTCTGTTAAAAAGCACCTGATCCACTTAAGATTTCTGTGCAGATTTAATGATTTATTTATATAAAAAAAAAAAATATTATTATTAATATATATAATAAAATTAAATGTACAACATAACAAACGCAAATCCAAGCTGGATAAAAATATTAACAGCACAATATTTCAGTACAAACAAGAAAAAGTTGTCTTTCGATAATCTCAACAGAGAAATTCATTCATTTATGACATACATCTATTCATAATGTGGCGACACTTGGGGGAGGCCTATGTCCACCAGTGGACGTCTTTCGGCTGAAATGATGATGATACATCTATCCATCTTGAGGCAAATCATGTTGGTTGGAAACAACATCCTCTCATTAAAATAAACTACAGAATTGTTTGTATAAAGCACTCACATGAATAGCCTGCCTGAGCTTATAGCTGACATCCTCAGCCAGAGTGGTGATGGCCTCGGAATTGACCTCATGGCCTGCCTGGTCTGCCATGCAGGCCACGGATTCAGGGCCGACGCCCGCAAACTTGCCTTGAGCTGAACTGCCATCCTAGATGATGAAAATTTTATTAATTAAAAAACATTAAGAGGATGAAAGGTTGCTCTTGTACAATAATAGAAAATGTTATTTATTCCATCAACCAAATGAAACACTGGTCGCAAGGGAAAGTCCCTCTGTGCTAAAAGATACAAAAGGCGCCAAGGAACGGGCTACAAGTTAATTAAGATAACCTAAACTGCGCAAATGTTTTTACCTTTTCATTAAGCGGAGGAGTGTCGCACTGACTGGAGCCCCCTGATTCTGAAGCTACAGACTTGTTTCTATCACGTTCTCTGCTGCTATTCGCCTTTTTCGAGTGACTTTTATTACTCGAAAGTGAGTTAGACATTTTCATTTGTAATGATCACCTTGAAATACTCACAACATGTTAAATACGGTTTATGATTTACTTGTGATTTAGTCTAAATGGTGTCTGTTATAAAATAAGCAGTCACGTAAACAATTCCTCAAACAAATTGATAAAGAACGGTAACAAGAAATGCGAAGCGCTGACTTTATTTCCCCGAAACTGACAGTGTGTTGACATGACACTTGACAGTCAGAGAGTTCAACTGACTGTCAAGTGTCAGTTCAACTCAGTTGACGTTGACAACCAACTACAGAAAACATCAACCCACTCAACTCAAGAAGGCAATATTACAGATAATTATGACTGCGTTCCGAATTATGCTGTAATCGATTTGAGCGTCCATAAACCCGTTCCGAATTACCGTGAGCGCGATATCGATGTCCCTTGAATCGTCATAGATGACGTCATGACATGCGCCATCTTGCGATTACACCGACCATGCCCCAAATAAATATCACCGTGAGCGCTGTCAAAAATGACATTTGTTTTTACAGGTTGTGTTGTTTTGTTTGATTGAAAAAAATTGAAATGAGTTTCAAACTCATGAACAATTTAATTACCGTTGCATCTATGTCATTTGTAATTCGTGGGAAGGGGTAAATCTTTGCCGGGAGCAAAATACGCTATTATAAACAACGCTTTCGTCATCCTTTTCATCACTGGACGGATCGTCGTTCTCTATCTCAAAATCTGAGTTATCAGAGTCGATAGAGTCAACCAACATAACTTCCATTTTCAAAAATAGTCTTGTGATATGTTTTGGTTTGGGGTTATGTTCACTGTCAACGCGTTCACGAGCGTTCCGAATTGATGACAGCTCATAACTGTCTTAATCGTGATATCTAAATCGGAACGCAAAATATCGATGTGAGCGCTGTGAGTGATTATTTTCTAATACGGAATGCACCCTATGACTGCGTTCCGAATTATGCTGTAATCGATTTGGGCGTCCATAAACCCGTTCCGAATTACCGTGAGCGCGATATCGATGTCCCTTGAATCGTCATAGATGACGTCATGACATGCGCCATCTTGCGATTACACCGACCATGCCCCAAATAAATATCACCGTGAGCGCTGTCAAAAATGACATTTGTTTTTACAGGTTGTGTTGTTTTGTTTGATTGAAAAAAATTGAAATGAGTATCAAACTCATGAACAATTTAATTACCGTTGCATCTATGTCATTTGTAATTCGTGGGAAGGGGTAAATCTTTGCCGGGAGCAAAATACGCTATTATAAACAACGCTTTCGTCATCCTTTTCATCACTGGACGAATCGTCGTTCTCTATCTCAAAATCTGAGCTAGCAGAGTCGATAGAGTCAACCAACATAACTTCCATTTTCAAAAATAGTCTTGTGAAATGTTTTGGTTTGGGGTTATGTTCACTGTCAACGCGTTCACGAGCGTTCCGAATTGATGACAGCTCTTAGCTGTCATAATCGTGATATCTAAATCGGAACGCAAAATATCGATGTGAGCGCTGTGAGTGATTATTTTCTAATACGGAATGCACCCTATGTTGTACACCAGAAGGTTTCATAAACTACCGACTTATTGAAGCATTCCCTAAAGAAACTTATTCTCTTCTCGTGGAATTTTAACTATTCTATAGGATAATCTAGGTATTGTGTGGCTAGTCATAGTAACAATCTTCTGTTATTCACTCGTTGGTAAATCCAAAATGGTTACCGTCGGCAAAAAAAGGAATCTACAGTGCTGCTAATTTCTAACGATGTAAGTACCTAGTTGTAGTTTTTTTTATTGGGACCACATAAATGTGATATTGGTTGCCGGGTTAGCTGCATAGGCATAGCTGGTTCCCAACATCGTCATTGGTTGAAAATGTGGTAATGTCATTTTATATTTTAAAATAGCTTAACCTCATTGGTCACATTAAGACCAGATATGGTGGCGCCATCTTAAATTATCTTTGCCTGTGTCTCCCCATTGGGGTATATGGGTATATGTTTAATCCACAAAACATTCTAAAAAAAGCGTGCCAAGACGCTTTGAATGCGCCTGAACATAACGTATTGTGTTTAGGTAGTGACCGCTGGCAAAATACCTTTACAAACCCGTCACACGCGCCCACGCCTTTTAGCGCTGGTCATACTGTTTTTCAATACCGACCTGTGAACATGCACCCCGCGCAAGATTTAGCGGCCTACGACGTTTTTCTCTCTTGATATTCTGATTGATCCACAAATGTTACAGAAAAAGGGTTGGAAATTAAATGAAAAACTTGTTTCATTTCATATTTTTGTTTATATCTCATAAGTAAAAAGAGCATGTGGACATAATTGGGTAGGTAACGTCTTATCATTAACAGACGACGTAATGATCCAAAATAAATTAGCAATGTAGTTTGCTGAAGGCACACAATTCCAGGTTTTGCGAGTTAACACAACAACCCTATTATAATATAATTAAGTTCTCTCATATCTATGTACATACAAAACGAATTATATCTCTCGACAAACTATCATGTTCGTCATTATATTACAATATTTTATTTTCATAATCTTCCTGTACAAAGGATTATTGCAATTTTTAGATATTAACTAAATTTAAATAAATGAACATCGCGATAAAATATTATTACCAATCATTACGTACTTACTTAAACCTAACTTTTACAAATATTGGCATAAAATAAAAAAAATATCTATGTTCACATGAGGCACGTTACGATTATCTTTAATTATGTCAACAATACATAACAATTAAGTTCATTTTACTTAAAAATTATGAATAAAATAAATCTGACATAAAAATATTATACTTTAATGTACCATCTCTTACATTACAAAAATATTTCAAAACATGGCAAGTTACATGTAACACGAGTGAGCGCAGGAGCGTCGACGACCGGAAGTGTACGCGAACGAGTCGAACGCTTACACTACATTATATTTTACACAAATTCCTGTAGAACCAAAATATCTGTCTTTCCTTGCAAACCGTACACTCCCTGAATAATATCAATAAGACACGGATTGGGTGGTAAATGGAGCGATATGGTAAGTTCGTAATCGTCATTCATGCAAACATTGATTATTGCCTCGACAGTCGACAGTCAAAAGTCACATGCACCCAATGACCCAATAGACGATTCGATGTCGTGTTAAGGGTGCTACACACATTTCCGGGTCGGCTTAATACGGCATGATTCGTACAGGCTGACCCGAACGTGTGTAGTACGCCTTACAAGTCTAGAGACAAATATTAATATTAATACTCCATTTACGTATTGCTCCGAGTAAGAAGATAGGAAGGAGAAGTGTCATGATAGGTGACATACACTTGCCAAGTTTGACGAGTAATCTGTTTTGTGAGGGCGAGTAGAGTAACGTTTAAAAAATAAGACACCCAAACCCGATGAAATAAACGTTTGTCGTGAGGTCAGTCGGAGTCGCTGCCGGATTCGGACAAGCAGAGATCATCGTTGAGCACATCCGTGGGTAACGCGGCCGCCGGGGTGGCAGTCGGGGCCGTTCCTGCGATACCTGTGGAATTACGTTAACGGTTCAAACAAATTCCGTAGCCAAAGGTACTAAGACTCAACTGTCCGTCTGTCTGTCACTAGGCTGTATTTCATGAACTGACAGTTGAAATTTTCACACATGATGTATTTCTATTGCCGCTATAGCAATAAAAACAGAATAAAATAAATATTTAAGGATTTAAATATTTTTTTTATATTTTTTATTTTTTTATTTTTACTTAAATATTTATTCCTTAAATATTTATTTTACCATACCCATACAACAAACGTGATTTTTTTGCCGTTTTGTCTAATGTTGTATAGATAATGGTACGGAACCCTTCGTGCGCGAGTCCGACTCGCACTTGGCCGGTTTTTTTTATTAACTGCCTAGCTTACCTGTTTCTTTTTTTATTAACTGCCTAGCTTCTTAGATAATCGGGTTATATGCGTGCAATAACAATCCTCATTAGCATTCTAAATATATAAAAAAACATTTTATCAGCTCATTCAATATCAATAAGGACCCATTTACTCAATTTTTGTCTTCGACAACTTCTGAACAATAAATTGTAAATACGGAAGTCAGATCAATGAATTTCGATGAAAATGCAATGCTTGATGCATTGCATTTTTATCGAAATGCACTGGGTATAAATGGACTGATAAAAATAAGTACAGACTCGAGACAGTATGTAATAAAGTACTGACCATTGGGAATAGAGTGGTGTGCGCTGGAATCGTTGTCGTCACTATCGCTGCCGCTGTCCGAGTCACTGCCGCTTTCACTCGACGAACTCGAAGAGCTGTCGTCTTGTTGCGGCTGAATATAAACAAATTACATTTTTGAGTTTTCACCGAAAAAATGCACATCTAATTCTCAATTTCATAAAATGAACTTTCGAGTATTTCAGGGTGAAAGCATACTGCGATTGAGACATATTTTGGGCCATGGTCCACCTTGATCTGGTCGCACACTTTAGGCCAGTTTCACCAATGAAACTGAACACATCTAACCTACGTTCAAGACCTGCCAGTGTCATAATGAATGTTAGGTGTGGACTGTATGTTGGGTTTCTTCAAATAACAACTTCGGACTTGATTCTTCAGAGTTCTATTTATTATTCAGGACTAGTTGGTTGCATGGCGTCTGAATGCGAGTGTCGAGTGCACGGAGAGAGTGAACGCGAGAGTGAACAGCGAGAGTGAACTCGACAGTCGCCGTTCAGACGCCAAGCCAACTAGTCCTGAAGAATAAATAGAACTCTGAAGAAACAAGTCCGAAGTTTTGCTTTGTAATATTGAACGAAATAAAGACATCGCTTATGCGGTCTAAATATAATTTTTAGGTCTTTATATTGAAAATTAACTGCGAAAATGTCTTAAACTTGTGTTTCTCTCAAATCATGAAAGTTTTCCTTACCGGATGGAGCGGTACGGGCGGTTGGTACGCATTAGGGTTATGGTGCACCCTCTCAGGTGGTGGAGCGGGAGCGGGCGCGGGCGCGGGCGCGGGCGCAGGCGCGGGAGCGGGAGCGGGTCGCTCGTATGCGCGCGCGTAGCCGTTGTGTGCGGCGTGCGGCGCGGGGGGGGCGTGGGGAGCGGGAGCGGGGGGAGCGGGAGCGGGGCCGGGGCCGCCTAGAGCGTCGTCCAGCCCGATCATGGGCAGAGACGCTAACGTACTGTTGCCGCCGCCTTGCCAACTGAAACAATACAAGATTGGTGGGATTTGTTACTTCCGTGTTTGTCATAATCTGATCTTATACACCATTATTTTTAGGTCGTTCTGGAACCGAAAGCCATAAACTCGATCATCGAACTAGGAACGATTGGGACTGTTTTTTTTTTTCAAATAATAACAATGAAAAATATCAGGAGTTGCTTGTAAAGGAAGATGTCAAAATCCTACCGAATGGTACAGTAGTCGTGTTCCACGCGCGCCTCAAAGAGAGTCAGCAAGGGGAAGGGGTCCGCAAGGACCGATGCCTGCCGGGGTTGCGGGACTGTTCGAAAGAGATACCGTGACCCCGGAACACAAAGGGCGATGAAGGAACATGGATGGGTTTTAGTCAGTAAAAGTCTGACACTCCCTCCTGCTCCGCCCAGAGCGGGAGAAGTCATTTGATGATTTCCCATCCGAAAAAAAAAAAAAAAAAAAAAAAAATGGTACAGTAGCAAAATTCAAACGCGATTTCCTCGACTTCAAGATGGCCAATTTCGTATTAGTATAAGAGTTAGTTTCAAAATTCGTAAGATTACAATGAAAACAGCAGAAAAAACTATTTTTAAAGGCATAAATGATGTTAGTTCGTCTATTTGGTTAATTGATTAGTAAGAACTTACGGCGCAGCCTGTGGCGGCGAGGTCTTCTGTCGGTGCGGCGAGCGCACCAGCATGGGCGGCGGCTTGGCCATGCTGCCCGCCGCGCCGTTGTACCGCGCCGGGTTGTTCGGCTGAGCGGTCCCAGGTACTGACAATTAAACGTTATTGTTAGTTTTTATCTTAAAATCAATACTATGTTTTATTTTATTTTATTCAAGAGGAATGCGAAATGTTATGCGAGTTATGACTGAATTTTGCTTTGAGCATATTGGATTACTAACCCGCACCGAGCCTTGCAATTTTTTTATACGAGTTCAATGATTACGACAAAACTAAAAATGTAAAAATAAAATTATTAATTAAAAAACCTTTTGAAAAATAAGCTTGTTTAAAAATGCACTGAAAAGAAGAAAATCACCCTTTTAGTAAATAAAAACGAAAAGCTTTCATAAAAGCTTGTACCGACTTGGGGTCGGCTTCCAGTCTAATCGGATGCAGATGAATACCAGTATTTTTACCCACGACGGAACGGAGACAGTACAGCTTGGCAAAAAAGTCTAGAAACGGAATTAATTTTTTTGTTTGCTGGCAACATTTAAAAACTTTTGACGTTTGATGTAAACAAAGTTCACAAGTTTAAAATTTATAATTGTGCCCTAAAAGCGTGATTAAACTAACGCAAAGTGATAAAAAATGAATAAAACCATCCGAAGTGCTGGCAGAGAGATTATTTAAAAGGTTCATGGGCGATATTTGGCAGAAAAAGAGGCCAAAACCATTCTTACACCGATCTCAACGATGTTTACCAAAGAACCGCTGATATATGGTTAGGTAACCGTTTGTTTTGTTGTTTTTAGATGAATTAAGTGGAATTTTAAACAATAATCATCGAGCACAGGTTATGTTTACATTTTGTCTGACATTACTTTGGTATAACGCGCTAGATTAATGTTGATACTTGAGTGGCGTACTTTGCAATAATTATGTAAATAAAAATTCGATTTCTACATAAAATGCTGCCCAAAATGTAGGCTCGATCGACATAAAGGTACAGTTGGGAGGTTATATTGATGTTTTACTTTTAATATTGATAGAGGTTTAATCAAATGTTTCGTCTTTATAGGAAACAGCTGAGTGCGCATTCCAATAAATTACGGAGGAGGATTGGAAGAATTCATGCCAACATGTAAATAAAATTGAAAAAGATTATTACGAGCGGGAACTAACTATGTACGAAGACATGGAGCGAATAGTGATAAACCTCGAAGACGATAGTAGTTCCTCTGAATCGGAGAACGATTCAGACGAATATGTGGCTAACTCTAGTCAAAACTCGGATGACATGGATGGGGTGGAATATTTATTATATGTATAAAATATAAATTATATGTATAAAAATAGTAACAAAAGTATCAAGACGATAGGTTGGTACGCTATACGGTCACAGCGGGTTGCCATATGAACAGCACAGTGGCGGCCGGCCCCCGGATTTTCTACTCTTTTTTGCCAAGCTGTATATACGTTTGGGGTGAGAGGATGTTTGTTTGTGCAAATCCATGTTGCCAGTTTTCTCCAAAACGACTAGTCCGATTTTGATGCTCTCTAAAAGATTAAAATATAAAGCAAAAAAATTTAAAACACCCACTACGGTTAAAAAGTAATTGAAAAAGGATAAAATAATTTAAAAAAAAAACAACTTAATAAAAACCCACGAATATCCGTCGGGGGCTGCCATATCACTATTTTAATTTTCGTCGTAAATAAAAATAAGTATAATCATCAACTTCTAAAGGTACTAATGTAGGGGCACGGCCTACCCATTAATTAAGGGTGTAAGTATAGCGCTAAAAGATCTCCAATTATTCAAGTTACTATATAACTGCAGAACTAGTTCATGGCAGCCCCCGACGGATATTCGTGGGTTTTTTATTAAGGTGGGTTTTTTTTTAATTATTTTATGCTTTTTCAATTACTTTTAACCGTCGTGGGTTGTCCAAAATTTTTAATTTTGCTTTTTATGTAAGTCACTTTTGTGTGGATACACACGGTATTGGCTGTCTGAAACATTTCTAGAAGTTTTCTGGCCAATTCTTCTCCTGGCTTGCTCTTCTTTTGCTTGAGAAAGAACCAGATAATAAGCATTTGAACGTTTTTGTGCGTTGTCTTGTTACGTTACCTGTGTTAGTGGCACTACGTCTGTTGGTGGCGACGCGCGTGCGCGAGGTGGAGCGCTGCGTCGTGTTGGTGAAGTCTGTCGTCACGGGCGTCAGCGGCCGCGGCTTTTGAGACGTTTCTTGTCTGCGAGAATTTTTACATTATTTTATTAATTTATTAACAAACATAACAAAACATCACACCTTTTATTTAAGGAAACATTTCGCCAGTTATTATTTTTAACCTTTTGAACGCCAGAGCGTAAACGCACGCGCGTGCCCTTCATGCCTTTGTCACATATTTGTGTCGTTTGGCGTACAGGGTAAGCGCTTGCTTGTCACGTATATGAGTGAAACAATACTTTTGATTTTGTAATAAGTGGTTTAAAATAACGCCTAACCTTGCTTCTGTCCAAATATGTACACACGTCCTCAATACAATATCTATTACTACAGTTTTTTTTCACTATAACGGTTTTCGGGTTTTCACAGCACCTACCTGATTTTGTTACACAATGATTTTATCTTTTTTCTTTTTAGAGAAAGTTAAAGTGAGTCACTGAATTATTTTATTTGCCCTGTACTTTCTAACTGCATATTCGTGACATAATTGCAACTATGACGGACAGACAAATAAACGGTGGTAATATGATATTTCCGATTGGCAGGAATGCAAGATTGTTTTAGCTCGAATCTTTTCTTATAACTGACAATACTGATATTTATTTTACATGATATTGAACGTCAACCAAGCAAGCTGCCCGTGGCCCACCTGAATGTTAAGTGGTCGCCTACTGGTCGAAAGAGTCTAATCCGTTTTGTACTGAAACTTTATGATACCGTCGCACTTCCTAAGGCGGTCTACATAGGTCATACACTGAATATCCGTCTATGGATGAAAATAGTCACGTACTCTGCAGGGTTGAAAGTGCGATGATATTAATACCACCTATTCGAGTAAGTTTTAAAAGAGTTTTCCTGAAAAGTAAAAAAACTTTCTGAGTAACCACTTAATGTTGGTAGCTCAAGTCCGGTTATTACAGCGTTGTTTCTGGGAGACCTTTATCCACTAGCGAGCCACTTTAGATTCTTAGAGCAATAACATAACATCACGCCTGTAATTCCTGAAGGGTTAGGCAGACATGTACCTAATAGTACGGTGGAACAAGCTATTTGGTTTACATTTTACAATGACTGTAAACCAAATAGCTTGTTCGACCCACATTTCGCCAGTTATGTTTAAGTCCCATGTAATAGGGGGCACGCCTATTGCCATCAACCGGGTGCAAATCCAGACTCTGTGACAGCTACTGAGAAATTCCTGATGGAAAAACGTAATGACACTTTGCCCGAGCCGGGAATCGAACCCAGGACCACATGCTCAGCAGTCGTGCTTGCAACCACTACACCAACGAAGGATTCCTACTTCCTACTAATATTATAAATGCGAAAGTTCGTGAGTTTGTATGTTTGTTACTCTTTCACGCAAAAACTACTGAACGGATTTGGATGAAATTTTACACACAGATAGTTCATAACCTGCATTAAAACATAGGATACTTTTTATCCCGGTATTAAGATCCCATGGGACAATTATCAAACTACACGAGGGCGAAGCCGCTGGCAGAAGCTAGTGAGATTATAAAGACAAAATTAAAATTATGACTGACCTTGTCTTTTTAACTTGAATATTACTAGAGAGCTTCTCCAGTGTGATTTCTCCAGTAACTCTGTCTATGATGAGCACACATTCCTTTGTGTAAGGCCTCTGGTTACCTTTGAAAACGGTCTGCGGGACACCGGCTCCATCTGTCGGTGAAAATGACAAATATTGGTTAAGATTAAACAAAACATAAGAGAAATAGGACTTAAGAGCGCGCCGAGCTTCTGGCGCTAATAGATTTTAGGTATTCCTAAGCAGGACGAAGCAGGATTAAAGCGGATAGGGGGGAAGCGTGGCGGCTCTGGTTAGAATAAGCGGAACGCACGCTAATTTAGGTATTTCCTTCATATTATTCAAACAAATACACATTTCGAAAATGTAAAATGTATGCGTTATAGAAAACACGTAATTTTGTTATTATTCAAGTTCTGATGATCTTCCGTGAAGTATTTACGCCGTACTTAGGGTTTATTTTGTTTTTTAGAGATTACTTTGGATTTTTTTTCTATCGAAGAAACTAAAAGTAATCGTGTTTCTAAAGTGTACGATGTATAGAGTGAATCCTTAAATATCTTACATAAATAAAGGATAAGTATATTTATACATAGGTAGGTAACGATGCAGTAAGGGATCAAGCCAATGCAATTATTTTGGAATTACGTATCGTTTCCTCGGTGCGCTCTTAATTGCTTAGCCAGAATTAAAATACACTTCTACACTAATATTATAAAGAGGTAAAGTTTGTGAGATTGTAAGGGGTAATCTCTGGATCTACTGAACAGATTTTGAATGATATTTATTACTAGAAAAAATAAGAGGGGGGGGGGGGGAATTAGAGGAAAATAAATGTCCACCCGTGCGAAACCAGGACGGCCCACTAGTATAATATACGCTCATTACAAAATAAATGTACTCAAGTATAAAATGTTTGTTGACAGAAAATGAAGGATAAAAAATAGAGCAGAGAAAATGAAGTGACGAGAGAATGAAAGAGAAAAGTTGTTGCGACCCCTTGGAAGGTAATGATGTTGATAAAATATAAACTTATTTAAAGTCAGTGTCGAAAATTAGCCAGTTAGTAAAGTTATAACGGACTACATAAGGTGCGACGACAGCAAAAATCTTTTCAATACACTTCCTCGCAAACTGGTTCTTATCGCAATACGATTAGGTTCAACATGCAATGTATTTCACACGCGTGCGATTTTTTTCATTTTACAACACGTGTGCAGTAATGAAAATTCCTATACTTAGTCCAAATTGGTTCAATGCCTATAGTCGGAGGTGAATGTTTTCTTTTCATTTCGGCAAAGCACTGCGTCTTTACGGCGTAAATATTTTTTGAATATTCAAATTGTGTTTGTAAATAGAATATCATAGATAGTCATGGTTATTTAAACCTAAAATTTACTTTTAGTATCAAATTAACATTTATTTGTGTTCTAAATTCATGAATATCAACAAAAAAAAAACTATTTTTTATATAAGGCTGTTTAGCGGCTTCATACCTTTGCTTCTCTTTCAACCTGGCGAAAGCAAAGCGCGGAAAAAAATAAAATTAAAATCATAGGTAGTTTCCTAATAATTCATGACAAAAATATTTTTCGTTCTTTTATTTTATTTCTTCAAAAGTGAATTGAAAAACGTCGTTTGATACGCGTGGACATTTGTTATTGCAGTCCTCGGCTCTAAAACACCCTCGCCTGCGGCTCGGGAGTTAATTCCGCCTCGGATGCAGTAACAAACTTTCTCCATCGCTTACGACAATGATCCAGTTGAATAGAATGACCTTAAAGTCTTCATTATATTCTTCAGTAATTTTCCTCATTTATGATTACGTTCAACGAAGACTTATTCAAACAATTTAATTTTGTGGAAAACCCGAATTGTTGTCGGGGAATCCCGAAATACAATGCCATGGTTTACCGATTTCACAATTTTCCGAAATAAAGGATAACAACTTTTATTATTTTTTACATTAGGATTGAAATCTCACTTGTCAGCATCGATTCACATTGTATCTATTGAAAATGTGTGAAGATGCGTACGCATCAGTAGGTATTGCTTTCCGTATGGATTCAGCTTTCGCATTGTTGTATTTAAAATGCGTATGTAGCACTAGAATTTACATGTAAACTATTAATTTACATGGTACAAAGGGAGCTTTCCCTCTGTTGGTTGTACCCCAAAGAGCTTTCCAGGTTGGTACGTACTGGTCGGATAAAATCTGAATCATCGATTCGAGTAGAAGAAGAAGGGTACTTTCATACGTCGCCGCAGGAGAAAGGATGTTTCTTTCTTACGCATGCGAACGCATCTAAACTCAGTTAATAGGATTTTACTCTATATGAGAAAAAATCTAAAAATATATTATTGAGAAAGCTTAGGCAAAAATCAGTCGGAAAATGTTAGTAAGAGTTCATAAAATAGCAAACTAAATTTTAAAATTCAATTCAAAGGTTTCAGTTTTTTTAATCTGTTTCCTATCACCATTATTTATAGTAGTCGCCATGTTATTACGTCATACGGCTATGTAAACTTAGAAGTGTCAACTGTCAACTTCAAATATCACTGCATTTGTTTACACAGCCAACTGACGTCATGACCACAGAGCAATAAGGCGTCCACTGCGTTCAGCATTTTCGTCATGCATATCTATGGCACTTAACGATTCAATAAAAAAATTGTGAATTTTTTAGTGTTTGATTAGCACTTTAGAATCAATTAGAGACTTTTCAAAAATGGGTGTAATTCGAGTGGGTTGCAACCACTGACTTAGAAACCTATGGACCTGCCATACCTACGAAATTAGCGTGCATACCTGCAAAAATCGGGCAAATAAGATGGCTGCCTTTCGTAGGGTTGTAACTGCGAGGAACATGCGCAGCTGATATCGATATTTACTTTAATGAATTTGTTTAAATATTTAAAATTATTAGCCTTGTAAAATATAATGCAGCTGAAGTGACAAGAATTTTAGAAGTTCTGGGTCTTTTATGTTTCATCATAGCCTATTGTAACACTGGTGTCGATTCTGTTGTGCACAAACTAAACTTGATTTAGGCTATTGCTATTTTTTACTAAAAAACAGTGCGAGAAAAGGACGGCTATAGCTATGAACTAAGTTAGAGATGTCAAACTAGTTTATGCCTTGCGCTTCACCGTTTTTTTAGTCGACATGTTTTTACGTGCACCCTTAATTTGTATGGAAATATTAATTCCAACTAAATTTGACAGCTCTAAATTTCGTCCGTCTCTTTCTCGTTTTATTAGAGAAAAAAGATAGCAATAGCCTAAATTAAGTTTAGTTTGTGCACAACAGAATCGACACCATTGGCTCTCTTTCCCTTCAAACCGAAAGACTACAGTGGATGCACTGATGCTTTGCGGCAGGCATAATACAAAGTGCACTGATTAATCACTTGGTCCATGACTTAAATACCTAAACCATTAAAAACTAAAATGTATTTATTTTTGTTTCAAATCAGCTTAGAGCAGTCAGTTAAGCCAACGGGGTAGAAAAAAAAATGTTTTTGTTATCTTCCTGCTATTCGAACAACTTAATTTATGTAAAATAATAACGTTTTACGTAAAAAAAGTCATTTAATCATTTCTAAACAAAATTTACTTATTTCACTATTTTCTTTAAGAAACTTTATAATGTATTTAACATACTTTATCAACAATATTATTGATACAAGCTTATCGTTTGCGAACATCACTAACCTTACATAGGTACCGAAAATTATTGTTTGTAAACAATACAAAGAAATTAAGAAAATTATATCGTTAGAAGCCATAAAAACATGATACAGGTTTCAATAATCTTCAAAAAGATCATCTTGTAACAATACATTACACAAAATTCTACAAAATTCGACTGGATTAGTGAAAACTAGTTATTAACCTGTGCAGAGTCAAAGTAGGCTGATTTTTGTTTTTTCCAGCACCACACTGTTTTAAACAACATGAGGGCATGATTTTCCTATGAATGTCCAAACTCAGAACATCAAAATATCTAGTTTTAATACGTATATCTCTTAAAAACAGCAAAAATATTTTGAGAAAGCAACTATTTGACAGCACAACTACCACAAACCACAGAGTACTTTCGGCACTCAATATGGCGACCGGTCACGCATAGACATGATTTTGACGTCACACAAAAGTGTTGCCAAATTTAGTCCTTGACAAACATTTGGACGTCTCTCTTTTCATATGCAGGTCCTAGTTAGTTAAAAAGAGACAAAACGATTTTTGACATGTTTGCGTCGATATGATAGATATTTGTATAGCTATCCTTCCTATAGTAGAATATGCCATCTCCATAGTTTTTCCTACCTCAATGGTTGCAACTGATCAGCTGGGACATGACAATAGGCGAGACGACAGTATCAAAAAATAGCAAATCTATTTAGTCCGTCAGTTAGAATATTGGAAATTAATGGACACGTATTTTTTGTTTTTGTAAATCAATGAATATTGACAAAGATAAAACGCATCAAAACTCGGGAGTGGGGGCTCGTGACGTCAGAACTAGCTAAAAATTATACCTAGGCGTGACGTAATGAGAATTTTAAAAGCGTCATATCTTCGTCAATTTTGGTTGACATATCAAAAGAAAAAACACGGTTCAAATATTTTTTGATAATCTAACTGACGGACTAATTAGATTTTTTTGTCCTCTCGCTTATTCTCTGCGAGACGAAATGGGATAAGGAGTAAATTATGTAATCCATCATGGCAGACAAGCAGATTTCCTCATAGAGGATTATTTTAATTGTTTGCTGTTCAAGCATGAATAGTTTTATTTAAATTAGAAAAGCTATTGTTGTGTGTTGCTCGAAATTATGGCTTTGCAATAAACATGCTGTTACTAAACTGTATTAAATTAATCATGGAAAACAATAGATCTTTTGCAGATCGATCTTATAAGAAAACTTGGCGATAAACTCAAAGAATGCAAACGAAAATGCAAATGGAGGATTAAAATTAGACTAAATATTTTCAGTGGAAACAGAAATATATATTTTTTTTTATTTATCTTTTGAGATAGAAACAAATGGAGGAGCTCGTAGCTAAATAATAACAGCCGCTCGGGTCGATCTATAGGTTAAGCCGTGCTTGCCTAGGTTTGTCTGTGGATGGGTGACCACCCATTACATACTGAGTTTCCTTTGTGCCTCGGAAAGCACATTAAGCAGTTAGTCCTGGCTGTCATTTGTATATCTTTGACAGTTGTTACAGGTAGTCAGTGGCCCAAAAAGTCTGACAACCAGAACCAGTTTTACCAAGGGGTGAAACATTACCCAGTACTAACTGGGCTGGTGGAGGTCAGCCTAGCTTTTTCCAAATATGTTGAAGTTGGCTTCCAGTCTAACCGGATGCAGCTGAATACCAGTATTTTACATAGAGCGACTGCCTATCTGACCTCCAGAAACCAGTTAGTACTGGGTAATCCGATACACCTCTGTAAGACTGGTTGTCAGGCTTTCGGGCCACTGATTACCTATCACAACTGTCATAGATCTACAAATGACAGCTGGAACCAACGGCTTGACAAGACATAACTATAAACGAATTAATACGAACCCAAATGTGGCACAGTGACGGTCACTTGATTATTTGTTCCAACATCCACAGTTGCCATTTTGTTAACGTCAACTGACGCCGGCTTGAAGTCATCTGGAAAATGTTAACAACATGTCAATTGATTATAAAAGAAACAATTCCATGTTTAAATAATAATTAATTCTAAACTGGCATAAAGTTATAGGTCAATGACCTTAAAATGTCAAACATGAGTGTCAGTTGAATAAGATTGTATAATAAGCAAAGGACCCCGGCAGGAAGCCAAGTAAAGGATGCATGTGATCCCATTACATTTCATACAGAGAAAAAAAAATTAAATACCCAAAAAGTATTACAACCAATTATTAAGCATTCAATGGTTTACAATTCATCATCGAAACTTACAAAGACTTAGTCATAGTGCTAATCGAAACTTTTTTATACCATTATAATTGTCCAAATAATATCAACATGGTTGAATCCAAACATGGAAAAACTGAATGAAATAAAATTGATAAATACATTGAATGAACTTGTAATTGCTGATCATGACATTGTCTTTTTAGAAAATTAATGGAGTAAAAACCTGCATCTATTGATATATTATCTGGAATATATATTATCTGGATTATCTGGGAAAAAATAATGAATTAAAAAAATTCAAGTTATGTAGATTTACTTAAATGATTTATTATTAATTTTATTTTAATAGTCACAGTAACTTCTTGCTTGAAATAAATGACAATCAAACAAAAACGAATTTTGCAACAATATTCTCTATTTCCTTACTTTAATTTCGAAAATCAAATAGTTCAATTAAATTTTAAGTAGTTTTATAGCTTATAACTTGCCTAATTAAGTATCTACTACAACTTAAGAGGAAACTATCTTCTTAGAAACTTTAATTATGCAAATCCATTGAACCTTGATTGTCCAATTTTAAAACCTTGCAACAAAATATTTCTTGGTCATTCTAACAAAAGATCAAAATTCTAATAGTACTTACATTTGATTGTGTGGTATTGAGAAGCTTTGTTATTGGTAAAACTAGCTCCTAACTTTAACTCTCTCACATCATAGTTCAGGCTGTGTTTATCGGCCATTATGACCCGCTGGCTATGCCATAAATAGATTTTTTCCTAGAACACAAAACACTCATTTAAATTATAGTTCTTTATTCTTCTTCTATTTTCACAGGTCAAAGACTGTATCTTTACAGCCGCTGTGTCTTTGCATATTAGGGTATTACCAAGAGGTTGAATACCCTAATATGTGGTATTAACTCTTTAGGTATTGTTTAATGTTACTGGAACTCTCATAATAACACAGCTTCCAATATAATAGTTGTGTGCTGTGTATTACTATTATGGCATACCTGTAAAGAATAATAAATAAAGCAATACACTACAATTTATTGGGAAATGGATGTAATGGCAAATTTTATTGAAAGTAAACTGTCTGAAACAAAAACATGTCCTAAAATTATGCAATGCTTAGTTCAGTTAAATAGTTTGCACTATATTCTTATCACTGAATGTCATTTATATAACAATAATGGTTTCAGTTAAGGTTCAAGTTACTGAGGTAATCTTGCATTCATTCATAAAAGAAGTCACAGTTCAAACCTTGAAGGTTTTTAGTATAAACCTTTCTCTTTTCAGTTTTATGCTAGTTCAAGTTTAAGAAATTTTATCTATGTGCTTTTACTTAATTAAATTCTTACCTTTGGGTTAGAATCCATCAGGGTAATGCTATAGGCTACCTAGATGCCCTTTTAAAACAGGGTGTGGCAAACAATATTCAGCTTTACGTTAGAAACTACTGTTTAACATAGACAGCTGTACATATGTTAAATAAACTACACTACTAGGCATGTATTTATCATGTAACTGCAATTATTGTGTGCCTACATGTCTACTTCCTAGATTCCTAGAACTTTCTTTAGTATCTGTGTTTTCTATAAACTCATCTATGTACAAGACTTGTATTCAGTTTTATATGAATTGAGTATTTTAATGATATTTTATATTTATCATAGATTAAGTAACAATCAAAGATTTGATTGCACAATTTTTATTATCTTGTTTATTTGAAAATTATAAAATTTGTGTAAAAGCTACTTGAATTAAATTGCTACTTCAGACAACCAAATGATATAAAACACAGTAATAAATACAATAGTATTCTCAGATTTCAAATCAAACATCAGTTAGAATATTTGATCTATTTTAGATTTTATTGAGTATATGCATGGCAGTGCCCAGTTTTGGTTATTTTAAAAGTTCACCTACATCATAACATAAATTATAAATACCTGTAATACAAGTAAATACACCGACACAGGTACCTATTAAGTATACGTATCTCTACATTCACTAACACAGCTGACAAACTAGGTCTAATTTTTTTTTTTCGCCACAACACAGTTTATTTCACACATTTTAATAGATAAAAGTTGATCTCCTAAACAATAATATACTGCTTAAATAGCAAAAATATAAAGTTAATTGCAACATAGAGTCATAAAAGAAAGTTCAAATAGATAAAATATGGCAAACAATTTTAAAGACAGTGATACCCTTACCTTCGATTGATTCTCCACCGATGCTCTAACAAACCCAACTATGTTTCCGAAATAGATGTCATTATCAGTACGATTTTTAGGAGCATTAATTAGATAATAATTTCATGGAGAAGGGCTCGCTAAAGTAATTTAATAGTCCAATAAGTTAGACATGGACTATTCCTTCGACCTAGTTCCCATGACGTTTAATTTAGAGATGAGGGGTTATCGCCTTACTAATCAAATAGAGTAGCGCTATGATATTAAATTACCAAATCGATTGCAATCATTATTAGTTGACTTTTTATAGAATTAAAAATAACAAACAAAAGCAAAAACAAATGCCGAGAAACACTGTCTTGTGAATGATTAATTACTGACATTACTGTGAGCTTACTCCGTCCCTTAGTTCAGGTATAGTTCGATTCAAACTTAATGGCGGCTCGGAAGTTAGCTGCAAGTGACGGCCTGCGCATTATACAGACAAAACGATGCGTCATCTGCGCCCCGTTGATACCTAAAATTGTTGTCTGCGCAGCTTTACATTAGATGTTCCGAATCGCCATAGAGTTTAATTAGAATTAAGAATAATATATTTAGAGAATGAGAATTCCTGCGCAGAGCGTCACTCGCAGCTAACTTCCGAGCAGCCATTAAGTTTGAACCAAAGTATAACGTTCTCAGTGGTTTAAACCGAACTATACTATGAAAAATTGAAAATCGGAAGAATGTCAATCTAGAGTAGTCTAGTTCACAAAAATATAAATTCCGACATTTCCGACGATAGATTGAGTTTGATAATTTTTAAACTGGCTTTAGCTTTCAGCAACAATCATAGGCCCTGAAAATATTTGAGATAAGGTTGTCAAGATTAACTAACAATTAACGCAAAAAACGTAAATTACAAAACTGAAAAAACATGAAACTAAGTGGGTCCTCGTTCTAAACAATCTGATTTGGTCGGGTGGAAAGACATTTAAAACAGCTTGAAAGTTTTTTGTTCCTGACTTAGTAATATCTGTCTAATCTGTAATTTAGATTAATATTCTGTGGTGATATAGAAACTCGTTGGAGTTTATAAGGTTACTGTTAATTTGATGAATTTTGATGTTGTCATTCTGTCAATACGACTGTAATCTTTTTCTTTGTATTTTGCTGATTAAAACCATTTATTCTAAAGGTTTTATCTTATTTATCAATTTAATCAGCAAAATGTTCTAAATAAAATGGAGAGATTCTAACGTCCCGAAAAACTAGACATTGATCCGTCTGACAGCTCCGCCTCTAAGGATTGGGAACACTGGAATAGGACATTCGAAAGTTTTTTGATACATTGCGAAAAAGATACGAAAGATAGTAAAATTATCCTAGACTTACTCATAAATCATGTATCCGCTCGAATTTACTCGTTTATCAGCGAGTGCACCACCTATGAAATAGCTACTAACACGCTCAACAAATTTTTTAACAAACAAAAAAATATTATTTACGCTAGACATATGCTGGCAACAAGAAAGCAACAGAGTGAAGAAAATATCGATGCATATATTCAAGTATTAAAATTAATGGCAAAAGACTGCAAATTTGAAAAAGTGGATGCCGAAACGATTAAACAAGATAGTATAAGAGATGCATTTATTTCTGGTATCAAGTCAAACAAAATAAGACGATTACTTGAAAATTTGACATTAACACTCTACCAAGCCTACTCAGGTCTTGTCGTTCGAAATGGCCGAATTGAGCTCACAGAACTACAATACTTCAAATTTAAGTGCTGTTCAAAGTTTAAAAGAAGACAAAGAACCTATAGCAGCAGCGTTTACTAAGCGAAAGTGTTTCTTCTGTGGAGGGCGTGTACATCCTAGAAAGGATTGTCCAGCTGTCGATGCCAACTGCCAGATTTGTGATAAGAAGGGACACTATGTATGTCGAAGCAAGAAACTTAATTCTGTTGCGGTTCTAGATAAACATGTGTTACACTTTAAAAGTAGCTGCATTGACTCGCACGTTAAATTACCACCTTAGCGGCAAAATAAAGGGGGAGCAAGAGTGGGAGTTATAGTGGGGAGTTACCGAACAGTGAGTGGCACATTCGTTCGACAGGAGTCCAGCTGTAAGGTTGTCTCTAACTTTATAAAACTGTTCAGTGCTCGATCAAGTGCTAAAATACTATAACGTGTGTGATTGTGAAAAATTAAATTGTGAAAACGATAACTGACGTTGTTATTTGAAGTGGCCTTCCCGAGCGTCCTTTACACATGATACAAAAATAATAACAGTTCTGCATGTATTGTAGCAGCATCTCCGGATTCTCTTAAGAAAGCAACTGTAACTGCTTACATCCAGGGAATTCGTGCCCAAGCATTAATTGATACGGACAGTTCTATTAGTTTTAGTGTCGACTAAATAAGAGACCTTGTAACCAAACAATTTCAATGGCTTCAACTACACTGACATCTCAAGTAGAGGGACAAACCTGCGCCTCAGCTAAAATTGGAGATCATAATTATGAAGGTCAGAATTTACTTATTGTAAAAAACCTGTGCGCTGATCTTATTATTGGTCATGACATACTAGAGACGCATTGTTCACTTGAGTTTTCTTTTGGAGGATCAAAAGATCCAATTAAGGTATGCAGTGTTGCTGCGGCATCTGTACCTGCTGTTCCTTTGTTTTCGAATGTTTCTCCCGAATGCAAGCCTGTCGCCATAAAATCTCGAAGATACAGTGAGGATGATAAAAAGTTTATTGGAGATGAAATAAGAAAACTTTTGGCTGAAGGAATTATTGAAGAAAGTATGTCACCCTGGAGAGCTCAAGTCCTCATTTCACAGAATACGAATCATAAGAAACGTCTCGTTATCGATTATCCTCGAACAATAAATAGATACTCACATTTAGATGCATACCCACTTCCAAGCATAGAAGAAATGGTGTCACCGATTTCAAAATATCGTGTGTTTAGCGCTATAGACTTACAAAGCGCATATCATCAAGTCCCGATTCTGCCAAAGGAGCGTCACTTTACTGCTTTTGAAGCACTTGGAAATCTTTACCAATTTCGGCGTATTCCATTTGGTGTAAATATCGGATTGTCAAGTTTCCAAAGAACCATAGACTGGGTCATTCGCAAAGAAGAACAAGGAACGTATGCGTATTTAGATGACATCACGGTATGTGGAATAAATCAGGAGGAACATGATGAAAACTTTAAGAGATTTTTAGCCGCAGCTCAAAAATATGGCTTAACTCTCAATAAAGAAAAGAGTATGTTTTCTGAAAATTCTATTAATATTTTGGGATACAATGTTGAGAACTACGTTATTAAGCCAGATGAGGAACGCTTAAGGCTACTATTAAGTTTGCCACCACCATGCGATATGTCATCATTGAGAAGAACAATAAGAATGTTTGCACATTACAGCAAATGGATCCCAAATTTCTCAGAAAGAGTTCATGCTCTCGCTCATACACAAATATTTCCATTGAAAAATGAATTAGTTCAAAGTTTCGAAAGACTAAAATCTGATATAGCAAAATCAGAGGCCCTACTCTCTAACGTTTTGTCCGAATTTTCGGATCTATCCCTCCCTCTCGCGCACGTCTACAGTGCGAGTGAGAGAGACGGATAGATCCGAATATTCGGACGAAACGTAAGAGACGAAACGTAAGAGAGTAGAGCCTCAGCTGTTCACGCTATCGATCACAATGCACCTTTCACTGTGGAAACAGATGCATCCAATCATTCTATCGCAGCAACTTTGCCACAATGCAATCGACTGGTTGCATTTTTTTCCAGAATGCTAAATAATAGCGAACTTAACCACTCAGCTATGGAAAAAGAAGCTTACGCTATAGTGGAATCGCTAAGGAAATGGCGTCATTTTCTCATTGGCAAATCATTTCGTCTCATTACTGACCAACGATCTGTATCATTCATGTTTGATAATAAACTGACTAGCAAAATAAAGAATGAGAAAATACAGCGATGGCGCTTAGACTTAGCACCTTTCAAGTATGGCATAGTGTACCGTCCCGGAAAGCAGAATGATGTGGCTGACGCACTTTCGCGAGTCTGTCCTTCAGTACCGGTACGAACTGAGAAACTAATTTCATTGCATGAAGCTTTGTGTCACCCAGGAATAATGCGCATGAATCCCTGGGTAAAGTCTAAAAATTTACCTTATTCTACTGAAGAAATTAGGAATATGACTAATTCCTGTCGGATATGTTCCGAAATAAAACCGAAATTCTATAGATCTGACATAGCAGATCCAATCTTAATAAAAGCAACTTCACCTATGGAAAGATTAAGCATTGACTTTAAAGGTCCTGTACCATCTAATACAAGAAATAAATATATATTGACTGTTATCGATGAATATTCACGTTTCCCGTTTGCGTTCCCGTGTGCTGATATGAGTTCTACAACGGTTATAAAACATTTGAATGAGGTATTTATGTTGTTCGGCATGCCATCTTACCTTCATTCGGATCGAGGAACTTCATTCGTATCGGCAGAAGTAAAGAATTTCTTGAATTCACGAGGCATTGCTTCTAGTAGAACCACTCCGTACAATCCAAGAGGAAATGGCCAAGTAGAACATTTTAATGGAACTATATGGAAATCAATACAATTGGCTCTACGTTCACGCAATCTAGCAATAGAAAATTGGGAACAAGTTCTTCCTCAAGCTTTACATTCGATACGGTCTTTGCTGTGTACAGCTACTCATTGTACGCCACATGAACGGATGTTAACGCATACTAAACGATAATCGAATGTAGTCTCTATACCTACTTGGTTGACAGAATCAGAACATGTGCTAATGCGAAAATTTAACCGTAATAATAAATATCAACCAGTCGTTGAGGAAGTGACGTTACTTCATGTAAATCCGGATTATTCCTATGTGCGTCTTGCAGATGGACGAGAATCTACTACCTATCTCTAATCGACACTTAGCACCATTAAGACAAGATAGTGAGATAATCCAGGAAACGCCTGACGTACTAAATGAGACCCGAGATTCAGTCGAGACTAATGAAGACGACTTCTACGATTCTCGAAGTATGATCGAAGAAGAAGAACAGCTGACAGATCACCTAACAGTAGAAGCTGATCACACGGCTACTGAACATCCAGCTACTCTTCAACGAAGGTCCACTAGAAATCGAAGGTTTCCAGACCGCTACAGATGTTCTAAACTGAATCGTTCTCTTTTAAGCCTGGAAGAATGTGGTGATATAGAAACTCACTGTTAATTTGATGTTGTCATTCTGTCAATACGACTGTAATCTTTTTCTTTGTATTTTGCTGATTAAAACCATTTATTCTAAAGGTTTTATCTTATTTATCATATTCCATCCTTGTATTCAATAAAAATGAAAAATAAAAAATCGTCTAAGTGGTTCTCAAGTAATTAAGCGCACTTGAATAATCGCCTAATCACAAAGCGATAATTATAGAAACAGGTTTTATTAATGCAGGAAAATAAGGGCAACAAGCCGTATTTTTTTGTTCATATTTTTAATGTGTATCTGTTTAATGCGAGTTCTGCAAATAGCCTTGCCGCCTTACCGTAAACCTCGAAACCGTGTTGGAAAACTAAAACCAAAAGCACAAAAATCTATTGTCTATTGTAAAATGTCACTGTCAATGTCAGCCGGTGGTTTTGAATGACACTCGGATTTGTGTTTAGATCTCGTTGGAAAGTACTAATTTGTCGAATTCGTTGCTATAGCTAGAAACTAAACAATATGACAAAAAAGTCAATAAGTTTGGACGTTGATCCAACAATCATGGAGAAGAATATGAGAATTATACGAGTAAGTTTTAAATTAAAGGCCGCTGCTTACGCCCAGAACAATCGACAACAAACCACATTGAACCACATTTCATTGTATTTTTAAGAAAGTAGTTAATTAAAATAGCGTTTAGCGTTTTTAATTTACAAACTTATTTGTTGCAATACAGGAGAACCCAGTTGAAGAAGAATTTAACAAGATTCTATCTAATGTAGAGACAGTGCCTTCGAAACTTGTGAAACCTACACCAGGTAATTTAATATTCTTATTGCCAATAGGGAATATGCATGAAATACAAAACTCTTTTTATTTATTAAAAATACCTTGTATTGGCCCATGAAAACATTGTGGTACTTACATTGTCTAAGTAACTACACACATCAACACGGTCTAGGGATATTTCATACTCAATTAAATAACTCGA
Organism: Xestia sexstrigata; assembly: GCA_941918905.2. Lineage (NCBI taxonomy): Eukaryota > Metazoa > Arthropoda > Insecta > Lepidoptera > Noctuidae > Xestia > Xestia sexstrigata. The sequence continues at coordinate 17,329,790 of OW799211.2, forward strand.
AAAGTACTGGCCGCATTGGAATCTTTTATACACCGATTTGTTTGTAATTTATCTCAGACTAATTCCAAATTCAAATTTTTGAAAATTCTTTTGTTTCGGTGGCATAAAAATGTCTTGATGTATAATCAAAATCAAAGCATTTATTTCAAGTAAGCCAGTTACAGGCACTTTTGAATTGTCGAAACAAAGATGAAAATTAAATGTAGCTACAGTCCCAGTCACAAGACATAAAAACTGTGAAAGTACTGTAGTTGCCCATTCCCTAGCGTAGATCTCTATGGAGAAGAACAGGCAAGAAACTCCATGGACACTCTTTTAAATCAGAATATTGTTACAAAATCTTGGTTACATCATTCATGTTGAGTTGGTATATTATGTGAGAACAATGTAGCAAGATGTGCACGTTAAAAGTGTCCACAGCAAAAACACACAAACAAAAAAAATACAATTCAAAATAATTCATTCAAATAAGCCATGGCAACCAAGAGATGACCAGTCACAACTGACAGCGCCCGTTCACGGACATGACGCATGGATCAGCACCATTCAACTCAACCATTTTGAAGGGAACTAAATGATCCGACACATGCGCCACCATCAGCAAGACATTTGAGTGAGCATGACATACTCTAAACCGCCAGGGCACATTCAAGTCAAGAAAAAACGTAGGTTTCCAGTGAATGATAGCTTTCTAGTACATAGTACTCACACAATATGGGCTATGCATTTATATAATACTAAGGAGATTGAATCTATACAATGCAAAGATAGTTGTACAATCTTCAGCAGCTCCAACAATACATTTTAATGCTATCAATTTATGCGCCCCTGTCCTTGTGGAGCAGGACCAGCATTGAGCCAAGCATTTTTATCAGCGATATAATCGCTCAACTTGTAATATGCTTGCTTACATAGTGTGCGTTTAATGCATGTTTTAAATTTCGTTTCATTCAGTTCAAGAATACTTTGTGGAATTTTATTATAGCATCTCAAACAGTACCCCATGAAAGATGAGTCTACTTTAGCGAGTCGGAAACCTGGCTGAACTAGTTGGTCCCTATTTCTAGTACTGTAATTATGTCTGTCACCCCTTTTACCAAAAAGGTGCAGATTTTTTCTGACGTACATTATGTTTTCGTAGATGTATTGACCATGTACCGTCATGATGCCAATATCCTTAAACAGTTCCCTTAGAGAATCGCGCTTACGAAGATTATATATGGCCCTGATGGCTCTTTTCTGCAGAATAAATATAGACTCAATATCTGCAGCCCGTCCCCACAGTAAAATGCCATAAGACATTATACTATGAAAGTAACTAAAATAAACCAGTCTAGCGGTATCTACATCAGTATACTGACGGATTTTTCTAATGGCATAGGCTGCTGAACTTAGCCGCCCCGCAAGAGAAGTCAAATGAGAACCCCATTGTAGCCTTGAATCAAGCGTAATCCCCAGGAAAACCGTTTTATCTACGAATTCAAGTTTCTCTTTATTCAATATTATATCACAATCACTACTTTTAACATTCGGTAAAGCAAATCTTATGCATTTGGTTTTTTTTTCATTTAATACCAAATTGTTTGCTGTGAACCAATTTTGGACCTGAAGTAGGGCATTATTCACGTCATCTAGATTTTGGGCCCGCCTATTTATCTTAAAAATTAGGGAAGTGTCATCAGCAAATAACACCATATTTTGCGGTTGGTTTTTCAGTAAATAGGGAAGATCATTTATATATACTAGAAAGAGAAAAGGACCCAATATTGAGCCTTGTGGAACCCCCATTTTTACTTTTAAACCCTGTGAATTAACACCATTTATTTGAACATGTTGTTGTCTATCATTCAAATAAGATTTTACCAAACTAAGTGCAAGTTAACCCAGTCCGTAATGCTTAAGTTTCAAAAGTAATGTGTCGTGATTTACGCAATCAAACGCTTTGGAGAGGTCACAAAAAATTCCTATGGCGTCTTGAGACTCTTCCCACGCAGTAAATATGTGCTTTAATAAGGTTACACCGGCGTCAGTTGTACAACGTCCCTTGGTGAAGCCATACTGTTGATCATGTAAGATTCTGTTGGTGTTAAAATGATAGAGCATTTGATTAAGCATTACTTTTTCGAAAACCTTGCTAAAAACTGGTAACACGGATACAGGTCTATAATTATTAGTATCTTTACTGTCTCCGGATTTGAAAAGAGGTATGACTTTACTGTATTTCATTAAATCAGGGAAAACTCCTTGGTCTACACATAAATTAAAAATTAAAGCTAAGTAAGGGGCTATAGTCTCAAGTATGGATGTACAAACTTTGACAGACATTCCCCATAGATCTTCGGTTAGTTTGATTTTTATTTGCCGGAAAGTTTTAATAACTATCATAGGGTTAATGTGTTTAAATTTAAATTCAGCCAGGCAGCCAGACACATTCGCCTTTAATAAGCCAATTGAGAGTTCAGGTGAGGAAATAAGAGCCTCCGTTGTTTTTAGTGGTATATCGGTAAAGAAATTTACAAATTCTTGAGCTACTTCCTGATTTGAGCTTTTAGGACCACACGCTGTATCTAATGTGTAGCTAGTGTTACGTATTTTCTTCTTGTTAGTCTCGTTATTTATAACTTTCCAAACTGTCTTTATTTTATTTTCTGCTGTTTTGATCTTGTTGCTAATGTGCAGTGCTTTAGCAACCTTGCACGTATTTCTAAAATTTTTTGAATAATTAGCAACATACTTGTTAAAAGTTTCAGTGTTTATAAAAGGCTTAAGGCCATAAAGCTCAAATAGTCTTTCCCTACTTTTTCTGATACCTCTAGTTGCCCAATCACTAAATATGAATTTAGGGCAAATACTTTTTGTCTTCTTTTCAAAAGTTTTATTGAATTCCGTGTGAACTATTGAAAAGAAACGATCATACAATTGATCTATATTAATATCATCAAGGCTCATAACACTTAACTTGTTCTGTAGCGAAATATTATACCTATTTAATCTGCTAGAAGTTATAGGTCTAAATTTAATTTGAACTTTTTGCAATGGGGGTGTATTACACCTAAAGGTTACAGTTTGTCCGCTATGGTCAGAAGGCAGACAATTTACTATTGCTTTATCTAAGTAATCACAATCGCAGAAAATATTATCTATACAAGTAGCAGAAGATGGAGTGACTCTAGTAGGTTCTTTAAAAGTGTTGGTCAAGTCAAATGACTTAAAAAGATTTAATAAGCGACTGCTATTTGAGCATTCTTCTAAAATATTGATATTAAAATCACCACAAATAATTATAGATTTATTACTGGCTGCAAGTTTTGCCATCACATCTTCCATTATTGATTCAAATAAAGAAAAGTATTGATAGTTTGGGGGTCTGTACACACACACAATTACATGCTTAATAGGAGAGGGAATTTTCATTTGTGCGAAATTTAGAAAACAATACGAATTACGTTTAGTTACAGTTTTTTTTCATTTTTAAACGAAAGATAAAGTTAAAATTGAGGTATTGTAGCCATGCAACGCCGACATTTGACGAGGGCGGAGATGTTACGAGCTGTGGGAATGCTGGAAGCTGGATCTGTTCAGCGTAATGTTGCTGAGGCCATAGGGACCCATCAAAATGTAATTTCAAGATTGTGGACACGCTATCGTGCCACAGGTGAAGTAGCGGAGAGGCACCGGGGGCCAAGTCGCATCACTACCCCCAGACAAGACCGATTTTCGCAAATTACTGCGCGAGCACAACCAAATGCAACGGCGACTCAATTGGTCCAAAGGCTGCGAGTGGAACACCAAGTGCTTGTGAGTGACCAAACTGTAAGAAGGCGACTGCATGAAAGCAATCTACGCTCTCGTAGACCACTCCCGGGTCCCACCTTTACGGAGAGGCAATCGTGGACGACGATTAGAATGGGTTCGGAACCACGTGGACTGGGGCCGTGACGAATGGTCCAATGTGCTGTTCACGGATGAATCCAGGTTCGGCTTCCATGCAGATTCACGAAGGACGCGTGTTTGGCGAGTTCCTGGACGATGGAGCCGTCTCCAGAACCCTCAGGAAGTTCACCCATACCAAGGAGGAACAATTATAATTTGGGCAGGAATTCGTCTTGGAGGACGGACGGATCTCGTTTGGGTGCGGGGCAATATGACGGCAGAACGATACGTCCAACAGACAATGACAAGACATTGACAACCTTGTTTCTGAGCATGCCGAATCGTTGCCGATGTGTTATGAACATCATGGGCGCTTTCTCAGACTACTAACTTCAAGTTTATAAACACAAATTAAATGATTTTTCTATTTTTTTCAGTTTTTACTCACAAATTAAAAGTTCATTCATATACGGTTTCCGTCTATGCTTCATTTTTTTTCCATAAAATCCTGAAATTTTAATCTATACCTTAACCATTATTAAAACATGGTAGAATATTAAATAACGTATCTTTTAAATATATACATGTCATATAAATACTTAACACATTGATAGTAATTCGCTTTTTTAAAAATATCCCTAGACCGTGTTGATGTGTGTACTATGTAGCATGTTTTTGGTGAAACGGAACGCACTCGCAAAACGCTTCGTCCTCGTCTCCTCGCCAGTAGTGACGTCAAAGTCTATATGTCCAAAAAACACTTTTATTTGAAAAGTGCTTAGTTTCACTAAGATTTTATTACAATATTGTTATAGCAATTTTTACTTGACTGGAGCACATACAATTATTAAAACTATTCTATTAAGGGCAAACAAATGTAAACAAGGCAGATTGTGGTAAATGACGTCACATCATGGCTGCGACAGCTACTGATGTTTGAACTGTCGTAGAAAATTGCAGGAATTTAATATTATTTTTAAGCAACAAGCAGTAGTTGAACTTAGCTTTTAATTATTTTATTGGGTTGTTAATACTGATTTTTATTGATTTAAGTGAAGAAAAAATTACATGCATATTCCCTATTCAACTTTTCCGTTAGGCACACAATACTTTGAAGTCACACATTTACAAAATGAATTATCGAATAACTATTTTTTGCAGGTTTTTGTGTAAAAACATTTACAAAGCCAGATAACAAGAAGGTATTCGTAAATATATGCCTGACTGATGCTATCATTTGTCCGAGAGACATCACCAATGAAGAGCTCATGCAAATCCTCAGTTCTGAAGACCCATCTACTTACCGAGTGCCCATGAGCATTGGTGAAGGGAGAACTGAGCCTGATAAGTCTGGAGCCCCGGCTACAGTTTACGATGTTGCTATAAACCCAGAATTCTTCAAAAAGATTGAAAAGGATGATTTGTTTCAAACATTCTTCCTCACAGTTGTCTTTGAAGGCTTGCAGGACAAGTATCAGTTTGAAATAGACATGCAAAAGTACACCATTTTGAAAAACAGAAAGTCTATTGGTACTTTGCAGTGTCACAGGATTCAAATACGAGGAATAAAGACTGGAACAGGGAATGAGGTGAAGGCGCCTCTGATTGAGGAGTTGGATGATAAAGGTGCTGTCCAGAAACCTAGTACTCCAGCAGCTGTGAAGAAGGAACTGGAGTATAGACTGAGGCGTGAACCACCCACTGGAGAGATTGAATACTTGCTGGCTGAAATTAAGATACCTTCTTCTGTAAGTATTGATTTAATTAGTAATGTTTTACAAAAAAATAGATCTCACTTATTGAAAAGGGAGATTTCAGACAAACCTAGAAGTCTAAAAAGGCTGCATTGATAAATTAATTTCAAAGTGAATTATTTTTCCAATTCCCATTTGTATTTTAAAGGACAAATAATCTTTATGAGCTTTATTTTACAGATAAATCTAAAAGATCTGAACTTGGAAGTAGGTGAAGATCGCCTGTTGCTGGACTCGAAAGGAATTTTTGAACTGGTGGATTTCTTCCTGCCATGCAGTGTGGATCAGGATGTGATTGATGCTCAGCTGAATAGGAATGATAATGTAAGTTGCTCATATTTTACCAATTCATCTGAATTTTTCAAAAACCTCTTTTTTTGTTTGCCTGATCTTTACTTCCACTTTTCCTTCTATTTCTTTTTATTGTGCTTCTTAACTTGTTCAAAAACTATTAATAAACCATCATTCTTGCATGATGTTGATAGTTTCTAATATTAACCTCTCAAAACGTAGTGTGCCGGAGAGTATATAGCATAATTTTTAAACGCACTGCCGTGCGCGTGCCCTTTCCAGCGGTAGACAACGGATTCGGTGCGCAGTTCGACCGAGGTTAATTGGCAATGTTATGCCCTAAAATAGGACAAGCAAAGCAACTGTCGGTACGTTTTACATCTCTTGAATTCATTGTGGGTTTCAGATGCTGTTTGTGAAGATGCCAGCGATTCATTAGGTTATAATAATTCGAATCTGGAAGCTTAAATAAATAATACTAAAACTGCAGTATGATATTTTATTGTTGGTTAGGGCAATTAGTATAGAATATAAAATTAGATAACCATGTCTTTGACTAGCCCTTTCAAGGGAAACTGGGATTGTTTTCATAAACAGGTATGTTTTTAACTGACTTCCAAAATGGAGGAGGTTCTTTTGTACTAATGACGTGGCACAGTTTAAAAGGCACTACAGATTTTATTAAATACACTAGTATTTCTAAGAATAATTTACATTAGCGTAATATCACAAATAGCAATATCTCCTAACAAATAACAATTATTTACGGTGTAACACACAAATGAGATTTTAAGAGATTTCAGATAATATAGTTTTTTTTTTTATAATCTATACAGGTGACTTTTTTATCACTTTCTAAAAAAAAATGGGTATAATAGGTGAACGGAGTAGAAGCAAATGGCATACTTAGTTTCTTTTTTTTTTTCGAAAAGTAAGTTAAAAAAAAAAACATCGAAATTCATATCATACGCGTATTGTGTATGATTTGAAATTTGCTATTTTTTTTAATTTCTCTTTGTTCTAATATGAAAACTTGAAATTTGTAGCGTTTTTTGATGATGGATCATTTTTTTTCTAAGCTGTGGAACAAAGAAAAAAATACTAGGTTTGTCATAAGCTTCTACTCTGTTCACCTAATATACCCATTTTTGTTGCTAAGTGATAAAAAAGTCATCCGGTATAAGTACAATATTAAGATCATAATAATTTATCACATCGTATGTAACACAGATAATATAAAAGATGATAAAAGATAAGAAACAATTATAAAATTGGAACCTACTTAACTAAAAATTATTATAAGTAACAAAATAATTGCCAAATAATTAATAGTTATTTGGCTTCGGTGATGGAGCAGCCCTACCTAGACAAGACTAATGTGGATGCGGCCGACGAACGCGAAGACGTCGATTGCAATATATTGATAAATGAAGAAAATTAATAAATAATTTGACAGTACTGTATTTACAAATAAATAATATATGTTATTAAAAAAAAAAAAAAAAAATAATTGCCACATTAAACTATCCAATTATAAATTAGTGCGAGTTGTGGTAGAGTCGTAAGCCTCTATATTAATTCCTAATTTAATCTACCTATGTACTACGATTTAGTATAGTTACATATTCCACGAATCGCCAATCATCTCTCGCGGTCATAAAAAGTGGGAGCGGTTCTAAACGACACTGTATGAACCTCATCTATCCTTTTCTGTTCTGAAAGGTCATTTGTTAGAGCGTGACACAGCGGGAATCCTATCGCACACGCCAGCATCTGCAGCACGCTCTGTTTCTCGCTCTGGACATCTTGTCATGACGGTTCTTGTGTCTTCCATCCCAATAGCACGTTTTTTGACCGCGATACAGTTACAAGCACCAATATGTCGTGCACTTAGCAGATTCAAGAGCGATTTTCTTAACTTTGAGATAAAACCATTTAAATCATACAATTGTATATAGATTCCTTAGTACCATGTTCGTATTAACATCAAATTACAAAAAAAAAAATTAAAGTAATTTCTAAGAGTTGTTACCGAGTAACGATATTGGTGATCCTAACTGTAACTGTACAAGTCCTAGCGTTTAGTAGAATTCTCATTTTCACCGTTCCAGTAAGTACAAATTCAAGCCTTGACGCCAAAAAACAACGAATACTTGCGTACAGTTACTTACACGGTTTTAGAGAAAACCACGAACAAACCTATCAGCAATACTGGGGGTCTAAAATGGCTGCTTTAGCAGAATCATAATAATAATATTATAATAATATGAATTACGTTACAATTCGTAAAAATGGTCTTAAAAGACAATTCATAATATTAACTGGGTCAGTGACCATTGTAACGCAATTCAAATTATTATCCTATTATGATTCTGCTAAAGCGGCCAATTTAAAGCCCCTGGCCAAATGAAAATAAGCTTACAGAGATTGAACTAAAACTCGTCATGTTTTATATCAAAACTTTTCCGTACACTAGGCTCAATTCCGGACAGCAGACTCTCGTCATATCTCCTCAGAAGAGGTTTTAATTCCTGCAACATACTCTCATAGTCCCTCACTTGTATGTTTATCACTGTGCTAAATCTTTGGCGCTGGTTTCTGTTGAGGTATAGTTTTAAAGAGGGGTAGCTCATGATCTGTTCGTGTTGGCAGACGCCGCGTTCGGTTACGCAGTTCACTTTGCCCAGTTGGACGGCATTGTTTAGTAGCTGTAAGAAAAGAGAGTAAGGTTGATAAATAAGTTCATATGTTCGGGTCAAAATTGAGTATAAGTACGTATTATGCCGAGCCAATCTGAACGTGATTCAGCGAGGGTACGACCTAAATAAAAGTCAGACCATCTGCCTAGCCTTTTCCCAACTATATTGGAGTCGGCTTCCAGTCTAACCGGTTGCGGCTAAATATCAGTATTTTACATGGAGCGACTCCTATCTGACCTCCAACCCAGTTAGTACTAGGTATAGCGATACCCGTAAGACTGGTAATCAGACTTTCGGGCTACTGACTACCTTTAACGACTTAAAGATCTACAATTGACAGCCGGGACCAATGGTTTTACGTGCTTTCCGAGGCACAGAAGAAGAGAAACTCGTATGTCATGGGTGGTCAGATATATATAGTAATTGGGCAGTTTTTCAGTTCAGCAAATTAATACTACCAAATGGAATGTGTCGATCCTTACAACAGCAACTATAAGTAAAGGCCTTGCATTGTGGGCTAATAATGATATCTGTTTTACTTAAGTTACTTACAATGCCCGCTACAGCGAAGTCTGAAAACTTTTCGTAGCAGCTGTAACATCTGGGTGAATGGAAGTACACCAGCCAAGGTTTCTTGGTTCTGTAAAAGAGTATATTAGTTAGTAATCAATCTGGTTCTTGTGCGTGAGAACCTAGCCTACAGCATTAAATCAAATGGAACGAAGAATCAAAGTTTCAACTAAAAAAATCCGTTGACTAGTAAAAATTAGCATGCAATTGTGTTAGTATTAATCCAGTAAATAGGCCGAAGAGGAGGCAATTGTCTCGCAAGAATTCATACTACATTTAAAACAAGTTTATCGAATTAAAAGACTTGTATTATTACCCGGTTGGGTTCAATTCCTCAGCGATGACTTGCTTGGAGAACGTCTGCCAGTTGAGCTTCTGCACCGAGTCGTCAATGAAGCCGAGTGCCCACTCTAATATGTACGGCGCTTCCGATAGCTGCTGGAGATTTACACTGAAAACAAAATAAATATTAGGTTATCAGATAGGCAAATAAATGGCCTGAAATGATGTTAGTGTTTAGAACATGTGAATAAAATCAAGATTGAGATAATAAATAAATGACAAGTAAAATATAATTTGGTATGAGAATCGACGTCGCTTTTTATCTTCTCGGTAAAGTAATAGTAACACGGAAAATTAAAATACTGTCTAGTTTCGCTGGTATCCACATGAGTGGGAAAAACTTCGTGCATGGGATTTTCAACTTTCGATTTAGCTCTGAGGAGGAAAATTGTTGTTTTAGGAAAAACTACAGAGGATAAAGTGCAAACCAACCTGTAGTGTCGTCCAGAAGCAATTGGATAGAGTCGCGCGGTGGCCGAACGGATGTTAGCGCAGAACCCTGATGGGTTGTTCCCGCAGTTCAATACGCCCACGCGCACATAATCTAGCGGCCGGAGCTGGAAACAAACAATTTTGTGTTTATTTTTAATTGGGTTATCGCCAATGACAATTTAAACAATTCCAAACCACATTCTCCAGTCACCCCGCGATCATAGCGCTTGCAACAGCGTCTATAAATATCGAGAGCTCAAAATAATTAATAATCAAGGAAGATATCCCGTAAGTGACAGTATAAGTTTCGTCGATAGTTGGGAAAAAGGCAGGCAGATGATGATTATTCTCACCTGCTCCCGAGATGATGCGTCCAGTATCTCGAGGATATGTAATAGTATGAACAGTAAGATATGTTACCTTCTTAGCGACGATCATCCACTCGTACGCCAGATCGTCACAGAAGCTGCCGCAGTGCGCCGGGAGGTAGGCCACTAGCCACGCATGCTCCCGAGATGATGCGTCCAGTATCTCGAGGACTTGTTTCTCGTCCAACTCTAAATCTGTTTGGATAAAAAAAAAAAAAATAATTAGAAATCACAAACAAAAAAAAATGCAGGGGGTGTTTTTAAAAATTATTACTTCCACCATCCTTTTCAAAAATAATAAATATCGTCACCCGCAATATACGAGTAGGCAACAATACACTCTAGTTAGTTACTGGCAACACTATTGTTTAGCCAAATAATAAGGGAAACATCTCTTGTAAAAAAAAAGTTTTATTTTTGGCACTTTTTTTTCGGTTTCTTTACATTTGTCCTAATGTAATTTTTTGCCCGAATACAGCAAAAAAGAAGGTTATGGAACGTAGGCATTGCTGGTTACCCACCTCCACTGTCTTTGATCATATCTATGAAATCTAACAGTTGATCCTCGTAGTCGCGTCTGTTGTACGCGTTGCGCTTGGCTCCGTTCTGAACGATGATCACTGGCTGGTTGTACGCCACTTGCCGACAGTACTGGTCCGTGGTTGCTGTGCAGGCTAGTATGCCGAACTGTGGGGGAAGTTTGTAATTAGAAAAATATATATTTAATATGTATTAAAAGATGATTTATAATGTGCTAATACAGACCGATCTTCGGTCTTTTCTTAACTTTCGGAGGAGCTCGTGGCTAAATAACAAGCCGCTCAGGCCGAACTTCGGGTTAAGCCGCGCTTGTCTGGGTTGGTCCGTGGATAGGTGACCACCCATTACATACCGAGTTTCCTCCGTGCCTCGGAAAGCACGTTAAGCCGTTGGTCCCGGCTGTCAATTGTAGATCTTTGACAGTCGTTACAGGTAATCAGTGGCCTGAAAGTCTGACAACCAGTCTTACCAAGGGGTATCGTATTTCCCAGTACTAACTGCGTTGTGGAGGTCAGATAGGCAGTCGCTCCATGTAAAATACTGGTATTCAGCTGCATCCAGTTAGACTGGAAGCCGACCCCAACATAGTTGGGAAAAGGCTAGGCAGATGATGATTCTTACTTTACTTTCGGGCTGCTGACTACCCGTAACGACTGCCAAAGATCTAGAAATAACAGCCAAGACCAAGTTGTGGCCATTCTGGTCTCAAAAATTGCATGTAGGACGGCGAATTTGTGAGGGATTACTAAACACTGTATACTGAGTCAAGTGTCACCTCGGTCCCACAGTTTAAGACCGCAGTTGGCACAAACGTTCACTGACCTCTCATGATCATCATGACTGATACAGGCCAGTGATCGAGAAAAAAGCGTTTCTGCCTTGCCTTCTGTCTTGACTTTAGAGTAACTATAGTTCATTAACTTTACAGCAACTATAGTTCATTATTGTCAGAAATATGGTGACAGGGTTTTCAGACTTTCGAAGTTAGAATCTTGTCGATAGGCCGCGTTCCCACTGACGATTAATTTATCGTTGGTTTTTAGTTGGCAAAAGTCGTGGGCTACATTAATCGCGTTGTACTATATGTGAACACCTCCATTTAAATACACAAGCCACGACACTTAAAACTACGCGATTATCGGATCGGCCTATCTTTTTATAAAAATGACTTACATTAATTTTATCCACAGCATTGTATTCTAAACTGGCTCGTGTGAATGGATCGGCGATGTGGTCCCATGTTGTCTTAAATGGCGCCACTAGTAGCACCCAAATATCTGCGTCACCTGTAATTTAAAAAAATACACTAATACTCGAGAAAAGAAAATAATTATTGTGAAAAAGTGTGTGTATGATGTGACGGTTTATAGGGGAAAAAACAAAAGTATTTTTGCAAATTATTAAGTTTCGTTTTTTTTTTAGTTTTTATTTAACCCTGCTTCGGACGGTAAGATACGCCCATTTTGCTTCCAGACCATGTTTTTTTATGCAAATTACAGACTGCACCTCGACTCTGCTAAGTAACGTTAGCGTTTCATACTACCTTCAAATATCCTTCGGAAATCAGAAGTAGGCAACGTAAACAAGTTCAGTGCTTCAGAGGCAGTTTGTATAGTCATTAACGGTGACATTGGGTGGTGCCCGCTGGTACATCTATGCTAAGTTAGCGTTTAATGCGAATATAAACCTTATGACTCTTATTATAATGTTCATATTCGTACGATGCGCAATTTTTCAGGCCAGCTACTTACCACCTTCAAATATCCTCTGAAAATCAGACGTAGACAACGTATGCAGGTTCACAGCTTCAGAGGCAGTTTGTATGAAGTCTTTAACGTTGACATTGGGCGGGGCCCGCTGGTACCCGCCGCCGCGCTTGAGTAGACCCCACGCCGGGGCTGACTCTACGTGCAGGGAGGCGCATAGCTCGGCCCATTTGTCGCAGTCGATCTCGCCTACAACCAAATTAAATTTTAGGTGCTATGCTCTTCTTTTTTTGTTCAAGGTATTTACATCTAGAAAATCGGTAAATTTTGGAGGTACACCATAAATGAAAACTCAATTTTACATAGTGTTAATTTTTTTTTTAGGTATTGGTGTTTTGCTGTTGTTTAAGTACGTAATTTTCCGAGGCACACCAACGAATGACCACGGTACACCAGTGTGCCGCGGCACACACTTTGCGGAACACTGTAATAGAGGGCAAACCACTCTGAACACATCCAAGCAATGCTAAGAAATAATCGATGGAAATCAGAAGCGATCCCAAGGTATGCTCTCAGTAATGAAGAACACGGAGAAGTAGATAGATTAGGCCTCGTTACGTTTTGCGCCAAGAGAAACGCGCGCGCGCATCTTATATACACGGGTAGCCGGAGCTACTAGTAGCGCTGACTCGTCGGATGCTCTAACAATATGGATCATGGCTGACTAAAAAAATACGATTCTGTTTAGTCCGTCAATTAGATTATCGAAAAATATTGGGTACGTGTTTTTTGTTTTATCAAATTAATAAAAATTGACGAAGATAAAACGTGTCAAAGATCATGAGGGGGCTTGTGACATTTGAGTACATTTTTTAACTCAAATGTGACGTCACACGAGTTTTCGACGCACTGTATCGTCTTTATTTTTTTGTTTACGTGAAAAAAGAAAAAATGTGTCCAATATTTTTTTGGAAATCCATCGCACGGACTAATTAGTTTTTTTTTGTCAATTACCCTATTTCTTTCATTTGTTTCTTAAGCATGTAGCTCGTAGTCAAGTGGTTAAATGGGCTACGTCCCATCTTGTAACTTTCCCATTTCAACAACTAAACAAAATAGTATCACTAAAGTCCCATTTCGTAACTATGTATTTTAATCTTCATAGATTTAATCCCATTTCGTCAACTTTTGAGTATGCGTACATTCAATCCAATGTTCTACCATTAAAATTTAACCTACAGCAGTTTGTGCAGTTAGTCAAAGAATACAGGTAACAGCTTACCAAAGTTCATTTCCGGGAATGTAACAATCATCTGATGTAGCTGCAACCTATTCCCTCCTTTCTTCGAGAATAATAAAACCCACGTCTTTTGTGAGCCCGTACGTAAACTGTTCCTTATTTCCTGTGAGTAAATATAAGAGATTATTTACACAACATTTTTCCGTGCACGAGATTTCTTGTATGAAACTCCATACTTATAAGTACCGTAACGGCATCGCTAAGTAATAAGGAACCGAAAGGATGCTTGATCCAAGCTGTGTGTGTTGACTTTAACTGGGTATGTAGTTGTTTCATATACGAGCTATACCTTTATGAAACTTTAAAATCATGCTATAAGGTTAAAATTGCAATGATTGATGGGAAATTGCGCCTAAACCTCTTATTATAGATCTATACTAATATTTTAAAGAGGTTCGTTAATTCATCGAATAAAATTCAGATAAAATTTGTTTGTAAGTTTGTATGTAGGCGTAATCTTGCGAAATAAAAATGTTTTCACTGATAGAAAGATACAATAGTCGTGGGTACTATAGACTATAAATTATATGAGTATCATGCATATTAGCCGAGCTATCACAATAGGCTTGTGTACTAAAAAAATCTAATTAGTCCGTCAGTTAGATTACCAAAAAACATTTGACCCGTATTTTTTATTTTGTTACGTAAACCAAAATTGACGAAGATACGACGCTTTTAAAATTATCAATAGTCACACCGCGCGCCGTGGTATATTTTTTAGTGCGTTGTGACGTCACGATCCCCCACTCCCGAGTTTTGATGCGTTTTATCTTTGTCAATCTTCATTGATTTACAAAAACAAAAAATATGTGGCCATTATTTTCCAATACTCTAACTGACGGACTAAATAGATTTGCAATTTATTGATGGTGGATTGTAGCCTATTTTGCGGACGAAGTAGTGTTAGTATTTTAGTGCTTTTCTGTACCTTTAATTCCTCCGGTCCAATAAGTTCAATCTTAGGCAGAGCTTCAACAATTTCCTGCAATATTTCTCTCTCGTCCGTGCTCTCTATTTCTCTCTTGATATCCTTGTACTTGAATACGACAGTCGTGTGGTCGTCGCTGGCCAGCTTACTGCGAAGATCGTCGTCTTCCACCAAAGCTATTGTTACTACATCTTTCTGAAAGGAAGATAGAAGTAAATTAAAAGAAATACTGCTGTAGAACTTGAGGTACCCTAAGTTTTACATTAGTATTACTTTAACTTTCTGGTGGGGATGGGAAAAAGATCTATAAACTATATCTTAAACTTATAAATGTAGTCAGCTAATCTTGAATTATGCAGACTTTTTTAAACTTATGGAAAATGGCAGAATCAAAATTTAATAACATGCGTAACATTATTGTTTATGGCGTTTTTACCTTCCTCCTCACAATATGACCAAATAATCTGTACAAACCAAATGGAAAGCAATCCTTGTGAGTGCATTCTTGGGGATCCTATTGGCTCCTAGCACATAAGCCATAGGTTTGTCAGTGCTCCTCAACTGTGCGATAGTAGGCACATGGGTGGCAGTGCGAAGGAACATCATCACAAACTCGTCCAGAGCATCGAGGGTTCGCTCTCCGCTGTGGTAAACGAAGTTGCCGTTTTTACCCTGTCAACGGATTAAAAAAACATCTTGGTTAAACAAAGGAATAAAATGAATACGATCATGATAATTAACTACCTATTCATATTTTTAACTAGGTAAGTGTGGTTATATGTAGGTATCTTCTTACAAAAAAAAAAACATTTTTAATGTAGCTAGTTAGTTTTAAAAGTTTAACTTACATTAGGGTAGAAGAGTAGTGTAGGATAGCTGCCAATTCTCATATTATTGTAACAAAACGAGTTGTGATATTTACAGTTCACAGCACCAATTTTTACCTGAAATTGAAGTAATATTTTTCTTAAAGCTTCTCGCTTATGGTTCTTTCTCCTTTTCTTTGCATATAAAGATTTTTATTGTTTATATTATTTAATCCTTATTAGTTTTCTAAGTTGGAAATAAGTTTTCTTCGTTGTTGCAAGGTCTTTTGCTGATTAGAAAACTAATCAAAAAGAACAAAACAAAAAGTATCTATGTAGTATATCAACTATCTGGTGTCCACGACACAAGCCTCGTTGCTTAGTGTGGCACTAGATGGCGGTGTGTGTATTGTAGCATTTTTTTTTTTTATTTAATCCAATTCTTCAATTAAAAGTTGAACATGCATACAAAGTTTTGTGTCGGAGCTATTAACCGTTAATAAGTGCCCTCATGAGAAGACGATCCTGGCTGCAGCATCAGCCCTATAGAAATTATGTTAATATATCAAAGCTGACTGTGTTTGCAAAGTTTCGTGTACTTTCTGTACATTGAGGAGTTCCCTCGTGAGGACACCAGATCCTGGCTGCAGGATGAAGTTATGTCTGTCATAAAAATGTATTGTCAACCGAGGCAATTGTGTGTGCAAAATCTCAGCTCAATCAGATACCGGGAAGTAGGTCAAATTTAACTTGCAAAATTTGATTACAGACAGACAGATACCGGGACAGGTGAAACTAAATAAAAGCTAGTAAAAAGACTTACAATTCCTTTATATATTTCAGCTAACTTCTTCCAACTGTCTGCCACATTTTGGCAAGGTGGGCAGAAAGGTGAATAAAAGTTTATAAAGTAGAAACCATCTTTCATGTAATTTTCTGAAACATTAATGTAATATTTATTTATACTATGCTACTACTACAAAATGAATAGAGGTGACATATAATGTTTGCCTAGCTTGTAATTAGCAAATGTCACTACATATGCATGCTATTCAAGATTGTTATTGGTCTGTAAGCTTTCTTTAAAATTAAATAAATATACAGATTTGACCTTTGTTCATTTTAAATAGTAATAATATTCTTATAGATATTTCGTCATATTAGAAACTGGATTCTTGGACACATTTTACCGTCTGCAAGTTGGTAACAATCCATTTCTACACCGTTACAGCTACCATAACTATTTTATAAGTTAGAGTATTTTCTTACTTTGGACGTGACGTTAATGTTTATAAAATTCTTAATAGAATGCCACCATAAATAAATGCATTAGGCAAGGATGTTAGTTATGCAATAATAAGGCTACTTGTGTACCTAAATTTACTTATGGTGGTGTTTCATCTGTGTGTATGAATACTTTATGTAATAGGTATTTGTTGATAACTAATGATCAAATAAGCCTTTCAATTCTACTAGTGTGCCAATAAATTACATCACACCAGCCAATATTACACATGTGATTGCAACATTTAAGTACATACAGATTTGTAAAGAAATTTATCAAACACTTTCTTATTTGATTTAAACTATTGAAAGTGCCATACTCATTGCCGAACACCATGTTAAGAAGGATTTATTTATTTATTTATGATTGATACTTACTCCAGCCAGCTCCAGATAATGTGTCAACAAATGGATCGTTATGATACAATCCATTGTAGTACAAGTTGTCATATTCCGACTGGGAACGGTAGTCATATTTCTTTGAGTAAGAAAATGACCCATATAGGTCATAGTTGTTCTTCTTGTCAGGATCCTTTAGGGTTTCGTAAGCCTCAGTAATTTTTAAAAACTTTTCTTGTTCATCTTCACCCTGAAATTTTTTATAATAAAAATGAGAAGTAACAAGTAATCATCATCATCATCTGCCTAGCCTTTTCCCAACTACGTTGGGGTTGGCTTCCAGTTTTACCGGATGCAGCTGAATACCAGTATTTTACATGGACCGACTGCCTATCTGACCTCCACAACCCAGTTAGTACCGGGTAATACGATACCCCTTGGTAAGACTGGTTGTCAGACTTTTTGGGCCTCTGACTACCTAAGGACTGTCAAAGATCTACAAGTGACAGCCGGGACCAAAGGCTTAACGTGCTTTCCGAGGCACGGAAGAGAAGTAACAAGACATTTTGGTAGATATTTAGTCTACTTTTGTTTTGTTTGAATGAATCATACTTATTTTTGTGATGAAGCAAAACTATTATCACAGGCAAACTCTAAGTGGTTCAATTTAGACACATGCAAAAGTAATTGAGATTACAAAAACTGCACATAAGTTTTTGTTGACTAAATTTTTACAGGGACCTGCGCTTTTTAATGAGATAACTATTAGTGAGTACTTACAGGATTCTTGTCTGGGTGATATTTTACTGCTAACTTCTTGTAAGCTTGCCTTATCTCTTGGGCCGAAGCTTTTTTCGTAACCCCCAATACCTCATAGTAACTAACATCTGATAAGTTAACCGCACCGAATAGAAAACAACATAATACTATAAGTTTTAGCCTAAAACAATGCAATCATTGAGATACACATTCAATAAAAAGTTAATTCATAAAATCAAACTTTATCCAAGTTAAACTTACATTTCTAAAATTGATTTTCACCGATGAGAATGGAGTACGTAAATCACAAAGATTTGTACTTATATAAATCACTAATTTAATAGGTAGGCAACGTTAGATAACATAATTTAGACCACAAAATGAGTTTAAATGAGATAAAACTAAATTGTTTACTTTTTGTGTAGGTGTCGGCAAGCTCTATGTAGTCTGTGGTGTCGGCAAAGTAAAGTATCTTGACTTGAAGGTTTGAACTTCCGACAATCGAGTGACGAATCGAGAACTCGAGAACGAGATGTCTGTCACTCGCTTATTACATAGACTAGAGAGGCAGTTCGCAGTTGTACCAAGCATAGAAAATCGATTAATCACTTCACTATTCATAAAAAAAAAAGAATTATCCGAGACACGGAAAATCATGTTGATTTTCATTATAGTATTTATTGAAAAATAAAGTTAGGTTGAGTAAGTTTTCAAACCTAGGTCAAATCTTGAAAAATTTTTATAGCTACGAAACGACTACGAATGGAACTAAAATTACAAAATTCAAAAAACTATGGCTTTGAAGATAGTAGGACTGTAATGCCTACTTGGGTACCTACTTAGTTCTGAAGATGCAGTTCAGGCCTTCGAGGCTTTGAGGCTACGGATCTTCGAGGACCAGTTTAAGATATCGGATTTAAAATAGGTATAGGTACAGCGCCTGTTCATCCTAAATAGCAATAACGTCGGAATATGACTATGAGGCCAGTTTCGGTAGGCATTACTATTTATATCATCGAATCAGTTCTACTTATTCGTAACAAAAGTTGTAATTCTATAAAAAAAAACTGAGTCAGTCAATCTAACTAAACTTACAGGAAAGATTAGATTTATTGTTTGTATAATAATAGTTCTTGAGTTAAATAGTTTCAATTTAACTCAAGAACTAAAAGAGAAGAACCAATTTTAAAAATTCTTTCACCATTAGAAAGCTGTATCTTTACCGAGTAACTTATGCTATAAATTTAAATTGATATCATGATAATTAGCAGAGCTATCACAATTTTCGCGGACGAAGTCCCCCGACGCGACGGGAGGGACCCCAGCGTAGGGGGAGAGCATAAACCTAGACAACATTTGGTTTTTAACAAGCTCATAACCTTGTAATAAACTCGTAGGAAAACTTAGGGAGTTCCTAAATCGCATTTCGTCCTGCCTGTACTCCATAACCTAACTATAGATGTAAGTCAAAAATGTTACGAGTTCTGCATTTAACAAAGTCTCGGATCTTATTATATTTCTATTTAGTCTGTCGATTCTATTTCAGGGCTTGGGACTCTTGGATCTCGAGTATGAAGCTCTATAAATGAGGACAAATGAGCATCAGTTTGTGGTTACCTACTCGTATCACATCGCCTACGATCGGCCTAGTCCAGTGGTGTCGATTCTGTTGTGCACAAACTTAGCTTAGGTACCTAATTTAGGCTATTGCTATCTTTTTCTCTCTAATAAAACGAGAAAGAGACGGACGTAATTTAGAGCTGTCAAATTTAGTTGGAACTAATATTTCCATACAAATGAAGGGTGCACGTAATACATGTCGACTAAAAACACGGTGAAGCGCAAGGCATGAACTAGTTTGACATCTCTAACTTAGTTCATAGCTATAGCCGTCCTTTTCTCGCACTGCCTTTTAGTAAAAGATAGCAATAGCCTAAATTAAGTTTAGTTTGTGCACAACAGAATCGACACCGTCTGATTGTTCTAATTTAACCAAAGCGATGACGAGTGATGTTCTTGTTAAGCTCTTGCATTAGGTATTTTACCATAAATCTCGCACGCCATAAATTTCACTCGAATAGTATTAATAAGCAACGCAATAATATCCTGCCTAGGTTATATTGTGTTGCGGTCAACGGGTATTGATTTTGGAGAAAAAGATCCGTAAGCTATCATTTGGGTCTTGCGGGAGCGCAGCGCAGTGTTACTTTAGGACGATATCGTACATCCTACAAAATTGTTAGCACTTAGTGGTGTGGTGGTTCTCAGTGACTGCTGAGCGTTGGGTCCTGGGATTGAGCATGCACTGCGCTAAAGTTTTTCTATTGAGAATTTGCCAGTACCTAGTCGTCTCGTCCTCGACTACCCCATTTGTGGTTTATGGGACCCATGATCATGAAGATATGTAGGCACTGGTTCAATGTGAGTGCATAAGTAGCTGTTTTTGCACTGTTCCCCAGCCTTCAAATATACATATATATATATATATATATATATATCAAATGGAAATAAAAATCAAATGGAATTTATTTAAAAAAAAGTATATTTTTGTTTCTTGCACTATTAAAAAAACATTGCTCATTATAAAATCATGCAACACCTAGGTATTTAGTAAAAATTGCATGCTTACATTCTTTTTTAAATTATTTATTACAGATTTCAAATGAAATTGTGCGTCTCATAAAATTATTTTATTATTAACCTCATCACATTATAAATAGCATAAAACTAAATGTTTAAAAATCACGAAGCTTTTCACAAAATTAAATTAATTAGGCAATATTATATATTACAATGTTTTGTAAATAGGTACATAACAAGGTATATAACAAGTGTTTTATTTGTGCACTTAGAGCTCTCTAAACATTTAATAAGATTCACTTGGAAAGATATTTATTTAAGTACTTAATCTAACAGAAAACTTATCACAGGATGGTACAACTTGCTTACATTATTCTATGACAATGTAGTGCAGTGGTAACTAGCGGTATAATACCTAATACTTAAATCTAACCAAATCATTTTGATCACACCTTACTTAACAATAACTTAAGGCACTATATAGTTGCTTCATAGAACCCTGGGCACCTCTACCTACGATATATTTTATGAAAATTATATAAAAGTCTTTGCTGATGTCATGCATTCTTAAAAATCTACCGTCTACCATAAATTAATACTTGAAGCCAGTCATAGGCTTTGGAGTGGTACAAGGATCTTTTGGCGCTCGAATGACGTTGACGATTGAAAAAGCAATATGGCGACTTTAGTTCCGATTTTGGCCACGCGGCAGATAATCCTTATACAGCTGTGCCTGAGTGCGTGTAGTTATTTAGGTAGGTAATTATGTTTTCATATTATGTGACTCGCTCACACAATATTATCTACAACCTTACTATAGGATATTTGGATTAAAATGATATCTATACATTGATCGCATAGGTACTACACAGTAGATAGTAATTGTAAATAGGTAGGTTCATGTGTTTCAAAAAAAAAACTTTTACCAACAGTCAATGTCCAAATGCTAAAGGATCAAAAAGGACCTACTGAAAAGCGTGCGTCCACCTTTTACCTACATAACTTTGATATGGATCAATAAATGCATTTTATGATTAAATTATTAAAATTATCTAGCTAATAATGTAAACCCATATCGCCATTAAGTCTATACATCAATTAAAATTATAAATTAAGGCAATTTGAAGTGTCTGCACAGCTGTGCTTAGCTTATTTTTCATATAAGAAGCATTGTGGCATAATATAAAAATAAATAGGTAATCATATTTTTATAAACTTGCAAGTTTAATAAATAATTATAGCATCAGTCAGTATCTTCTGTTAAATTATACTGAGAGAATACATTTTTGCTAGGAAAAAAGGAAAATTGACAGCAGAATATGCATTACTTGTGCAGTAGAAATAATTAGATAATTAGTCAAGCTTTGAGCGTGTAGGAAGTACTACACGATAGAAATTGAACTGTAATTTGCTGTATTTCTCAACGGTTTTATTAATTTTAAAGAAGGTAGGTACCTAGTACTACCTACTATGATAAAGAAGAACAATTTTATTGATTGCACACTGATGACAAGTCGGGTAAACGGGTTCTCTTTCTAGATCGGGCTAACATTTATTAGGTTTTCCTGTACATTTTCTCAGTAGCAGTCCGAAATTTTGATATTTTACGCCCGGTTAATCTTCCCGCCTGATCTTTCAGGACATTCTGGTGTGATGTTTTGTGTTATACTTACTTATATTGTTTCCTGGCAAAACTAACCTTGTAACTGGGTGCATGGTAGTGCACTGTCAAGTTTTTTGAAACCTAAGATGTAAAGGTTCACCGTAAATGTACAATGTATCATTGGTTGGTCCTATTGATTCCTAGAACATCATCTTCGTTGCACAGCACGAATTTGTCTGAAATTCTAAGAGCCGGTAAGGCACTTCATGGTTACTTCGTTTAATAATTAAATACATATACGTACATATGTTTAAATAATGTACAATACAACGTTGTTCGCATCGACATGATGTAAACACGTGTCGTCTGATTTTCCTTGGTGTTACACTAACTAGAACTTGATACCGCTACTGTAGTAAAACCATGGCATTTCAAGTTTGTTACCGCATTTCCGAATAATAAAATCACCATAATTAAAATTGTCATTAAGTGTTTTAACGTGTTTGCTCAAGAATGTCGCTACCTACTTAGATGTTGGTTAACCAGACGATTTGACGCTTCTCTTCAATGTGAAGTAAGCTAGTATTCTGACGATGACGAGTTCCACTCCTAGGATTGTAATGTCTGTCCAGTAGTTATCAGGTTCTAGGCTGAACTCGCTGATCACTGCTTTGGGATGTCTGGGAACAAGAAATTGCAGAACATAAGATATTGCATGTTAGCATTATTAACGAGGTCGATACTCACTGTTCAAGTGAGAAAACTGCAGCAAAGAAATTGATAATGTGGAGGAGGAAGTCTGGAGGATCTCCATCCGTGCATTTAATTCTAGCTGTTAGAGAAGCGACGCTCAATCTTGTATAAGGCTATTAACCTCGGCCAATTATTTTAATATCTGTACGAAGAGACTGCATCCAATATCAAGCAATGGTTGACCACAGGTAGATAACGCTAGGAGACACAAACCACAGCATCAATTGTCTGTTCAATATTATTTTCTACCTTGTAGGAAGCATGCAACTATTCAGTGACATAAGCGCGCCCAAGAGAATTTTAAGAGCTCCTGTCCCAAAACATTATGGGGTCAGTTTTCTTAAAACTGTTCCTGAAAAGCAATCTTCAAATATCTCACCTCAAATGACAGTACGTCATAGTCTCGGGACACATCAATGGCTGCCTTCCATTGGAGTAGATTGAGAGCACGAGCGCCTCGAAGGCGTAGCGCAAAAAGGACGCGTGCGACACCACGCGCATCAGCGGCGACATGTGCGCCAGCAGCACCAGGTAGCCCGCGTACACTATCATGGCGCACGTCCACACGGCGCCCAGAAATGTGCCGTTCTGGGTTCAATCAACAAATAATACTTAGTATACAGTGTGTAAGCAACCTCATCACGAAGCCGTCAACCAAGCATTCTGGACATCAAACAAATGTTTGATGGATGGATTGAACAATACGGGGGTTGTGGAGGTGTTTAAAGTAAAAATCTTGATTTAACAATTGTACTTGTCAAAAACTTTGAACTTTGACCTCCAATACCTCCGTAACTAGAAGGTTCCCAGGTATGGCGTAGAACAAAAAAATGATCGCAGTGATGGGGAGAACAAGTGCGTTTCGGCTTCGTTAAGAGGTATTTTTGAGGTATTCCTCAGAGCGCACCTATTTTTAAACGCAACCATCTGAGCGCAACTAAATTATTCATATACAAATTTTAGAAAAATTCAAATAAAAATTTTACATGCTTATTCCTCAGAGCGCAACCATGATGAAAAATAAAGAGGGGTATGATGGATTCATTAATTATATCGATATACAGTTTTAAATCAACTGTCCTAATAGGGATATGCATGTAATTTTTTCTTCACTTAAATCAATAAAATACAGTATTACCAACCCAAGAAAAGAATAAGTCTTGAAAGACTTAAAGACTTAACTTGACTTTTGGCTAAGCCATACTTTTAGTATTTAGAGAGCCCACGACACTAAACCAACACACGGTTTGATAAGACTCCCAGAGGATATATACGGGGTGTCCGGCAACGAATGGATAACCTTGAAATGGCCCATAGTAGAACCCATTCAGAAAAAAATCTATCTTATAAAAAAATTTCATCCGTAGATGTAGGGCCTGCATAAAGAATGGGGGGCCATATTACATTTTTTTGCTAAAAAAAAAAATGTGTTGACATTTTTTTTTTTGCAAAAAAATGTAATATGGCCCAAAGAACTTTGCAAAAAGTTCATAGACAAAAAACAAGCAACGAAATGTATAAAAATGGGTTCACAATAAGTAGTAAACCCATTACGTTTCCAAAAAATCGAGGAAACCATGTAATAAAGAAGTTACTATATACTGTCTGAGAATCATACTTCATTGATTTTTCTTGACTTTTATTTTATCACTATCACTTTATTATGTAAGATTATATTAAAATATTGTAAAAAAATATTAATAATCTTATATACGAGTATATATTATGTTAGAGGACCCACGAGCTAAATAATAACAGCCACTCGGGTCGATCTTTAGGTTAAGCCGTGCTTGCCTAGGTTGGTCTGTGGATGGGTGACCACCCATTACGTACCGAGTTTCCTCCGTGCCTCGGAAAGCACGTTAAACAGTTGATGTCATTTGTAGTCAGTCGTTACAGGTAGTCAGTGGCCCACAAAGTCTGACAACCAGTCTTACCTAGGAGTATCGTATTACTCAATACTAACTGGGTTATGGAGGTCAGATCGGTCCATGTAAAATACTGGTATTCAGCTGCATCCGGTTAGACTGAAAGCCGACCCCAACATAGTTAGGAAAAGGCTAGGCAGTTGATGATATACGAGTATAGGGAACGTGCAGGAATTATAGGTGGCAGCACTAAATCGACAAAAGAGACACTATGCGGACAGTAAAGGAAACTTTTCAGACCTGTCATCGTGCTTTCAAATGAGTAAACAAAATTACCTCTTCTTTTGAATATGATAATAGTTGTAAAATATGAGTTCCTGGGGGTTCTATGGGTCTATCAATAATGATCGTCAGCGTGGCCAAAATATGTCAAAAGGTCAAAAGCTGAAGAGAATTGGAAGTTGAAGAGATAATAAAATGATGCTGTGATAACTGGCAAAATTGACGCACATACTAAAATATACAATGTTTACGACGTTTATCTGTTGAATGACGTGAATGCTCAAAATTCTCTCTTTTTTCTGCGTTTATCCATTTTTTGCGTTTTTCACATAACCATGTCATGAGAGTAGGTAGGTTAATTTTACGCTATTTGATTTATTTTCATTATTTCTAGATGTAGGTATTGGCATCCAGAAATGCAACTATGATTAGCTAGAATAATATTTTTTACTAATAAAATTAATTCTGTTTACTTGTTATTATTGTCGTAGTGTTGTATTATTATTGTTGTTATTGTCTGTATGGTGTCGGACGTAAAGAATAGCACCATCCCATATCTTCCCGTGGGTGTCGTAAGAGGCGACTAAGGGACTTACCAGAGAATGGGCAGCAGCGTTTTCTGTGCTTTTATGACAACCGTACTGCGATCGCCAACCCGCCTGCCAAGCGTGGCGATTATGGCAAAACCCCCCCTTTGGGGGAGGCCCATGTCCAGCAGTGGACGTCTTTCGGCTGAGGTGGTACTTGTTATTATTATTATTAATAATAACAAGTATACAGAATTAATTATCGAAAAAAAAAAAAACGGAAATATAAATATCAATGTCAAGTATTAGTAAAGCACAAGATTCGGATTGGTGACGCCAGTCGGCAGCACCTTCGTTGTGCACGATCCCTATAGGGAACATAATTATATACAATTATGTTGTTTTTCTGTATGTGTATGTGACTGAACTATTATTATTGTTTCATTGATCATTAAATTATCTAGTATACTACATTGTTTTTGCAGTAAATTATTACATATTTTTAATGCACATATTATGCCCATAAAAGGCCCATAATATGCAGTTTCTTGCGATTCTGGGTTTTTTTGGCCAAGTCCTTTTTGGGCTATCGGCACTGTTCTTTCTGTTTGTCTGGTAGTCCGTTTTAACAAATAACAATTAGGATAGTTGATTTAAAACTGTCTATCGATATAATTAATGAATCCATCGTACCCCTCTTTATTCTTTTATCATGCACGGTTGCGCTCTGAGGAATAAGTATGTAATATTTTTAATTTGAATTTTTGAGCGCAACCAATGGTTGCGCACCGAGGAATAATTTAGTTGCGCTCTGAGGAATACCACGTTTTTTTACACCCTTTAGGAAAATAATCTTGGCTAGAAAATAAACGTCATGGCCGAAAATCGTAATTTCGAAAAGGTCTATAATGTAGGTAGACGTCCGTTCAAAGATGTTCATTCATACCATATCCATAAATCAAACACAGTTTTAAGCTATCACCTTTCTTAACTAAACTTAAATTGTCACATTATGGGATATCTTTCGTGATTATTGTTTATTTTGAGTTCCCGATATTTCGACACCGCCGCGCTGTTGCAAGCGCCATGATCGCGGTTTAACTGGATAATGCGGGTGCAAAAAAAAGTTAGGAGCAGACAAATCTATCTACCCCTCTTTTAGTGACATTTCAAGTTTAAATCCATAAATGTAGTTAAATTAAGGATAATTCGATTTAATCTACACTGGATCTCCACAATTATTTGTTTTGTTTACTTCAGCCATGTTTGCGTTGTAAGCCACGTGTAAAACTAATCACAAACATCTGGGAACAAACTGCAAGTTACAAACATACACAACAACAGTCCAAGACACGAGCACGAGCCACCCAGGAGATAACACGATCGATGATTCAAAATATTCAAATAGGTTCACTAGGTCCAACCTTTATTACGTAACTCCCACCATTAAGACTCTAATTAGGTCATTCATCAAAGTAATGAGCCGTTTAATTAATCACATGTAATTGAAAAGCGGATGTTTATTATTTGGAAATTACATAAGCCATGTTTTCCGTTTCTGACGATGGGTAATAATCGCAAGATCTAAAGGAAACATGCGAGGCTAAAGGAAATGATAAAAAAACATGGAAGCCTTTCGGTGCCCTACTCAATGTTATTAAATATAAGATCATCAGGTTAGCCTTGAATTTTGTACCTATTTGGGATCAACTTTAACTTTTATTTACTAAATGCGACCTTCCATTATTCATTCTTCCACATTAAATGATGACGGGCATAGAATGGAACTTGGTGTTCCTCTAGTATTTTGGTATACTACAAGCAGGTCTCATTGTTAGCCCTTTCTTTTTTCAAACATTGACAGATCATTCGAGAATTGAATTAACTCATTATTTACAGAATGGCTAAGGATGGAACCTTGTAATACTTCCGTGTTTTAGGAATTCCACAAGGTACCCTTCTATGTACTTTTCTTTTCCAAACATAATGTCAACTTAAAGAGCTGTTTCTATACAGTACTTACAACAGGGTTAAAGCAGGTCCCGATGACATTGCCCATGGCTTCAGCCAGGAGAGCGACGTTGGCAAGTGTGATGACGAACATGAGAAACCGGAGCGGCTCCACTGGCTGACCGGATAAGAAGTATGACGGCACTGAGTACACGAAACTGTAGATTACCTGTTAATTAGAAAAAAGGTGAGTTTTAAAATCATTTGAATTTCCACCGTTCATTTATTACAATTTAAGCAAGACCCTATATTCAAAGAGTTATGCCCGATTCGTCACTGTTCTGTGCCCTGCCCACTGCCACTTAAGTTTGGCAATTCTTCGGGCTACGTCGGTAACCTTGATTCTCTTGCAGGGCTATGCTCGGAGTTTCCTTGTGCGATCGAATCAGAAATGAAGACATCCTTCATTTCTGATTCGATCGCACAAGGAAACTCCGAGCATAGCCCTCTCCATTGCCCTTTGGGTGACTTTAAGCCTTCTGATGAGGCCCATTGTGAGCGACCACGTTTCGGTCCCGTAAGTCACTAAAATCACTGGCAACACACACTGGTCATAGACTTTCGTCTTGAGACACTGCGGTAAGTTGGACGAGAAGATACCACGCAACTTCCAGAACGCTGCCCAGCCGAGTCGGATTCGACGATTGACCTCTTTCTCGAAGTTAGACCTACCTAACTGGACCATTTGTCCCAGGTACACATAATCGTCTACAAATTCGAGTGTAGTGTCTTCGATCTTTATAGGAGTGGGTGTGACATGGGCATTCAACATGACCTTGGTTTTGTCCATGTTCATTTTAAGACCCACTCTTTTGGAAGCTGTTCTGACCACATTATAAAAGATATGCAATCGGGTAAATTCGCGAAAATACCCGTTTACATATGTTTTATAATGTGTTCTGATCGTGAAAGTTTAAAAAAGACAACAGCTCTACTGAGGTCCTCCATGGTCTCAGCCATGACCACTATATCGTCGGCAAACCGAAGGTGAGTGATGTACTCGCCATTGACGTTGATGAATAGCCCTCTCCAGTCCAGAACCTTGAAGACATCCTCTAGTACAGCGGTGAACAGTTTCGGAGATATGACGTCTCCCTGTCTCACACCTCGCTGCAGGAGGATAGGTTCCGAGGCTTGGTCCTGAAGTCGGACTGACATGGTGGCCTTTTTGTACAAACACTTCAACACCTCGATGTACCGATAGTCGATTTGGCACCGTTGGAGGGACTGCAGTACAGCCGAGGTCTCGATCAAATAACGAAAGGAAAACGAAGGCTTTCTCGTAGTCCACAAACGCTAAACAGAGGGGCAGGTTATACTCTTCGGTCTTCTGTATAACCTGCCGCAGCGTATGTATGTGGTCCACGGTGCTAAAGCCTTTTCGGAAACCGGCTTGTTCGGGAGGCTGGAAATCGTCAAACCTGCGCGCGAAACGATTCGTGATGACTCTTGAAAACAACTTGTAGACATGGCTTAGAAGTGAGATGGGCCTATAATTCTTCAACCGGGCATTGTCGCCTTTCTTGAAGAAGAGTACCACCACACCCCTGCACCATGCCTGTGGCGTTTTTCCTTCAAGTACGACGGAATTAAACAGCTTCTGCAGGGCCTTAAGTACCGGTTTTCCACCCGCCTTCAGGAGTTCGGCCGTAATTCCGTCATCACCCGGTGCCTTGTTGTTATTGAGCTGCTTCAGAACCATCCTAATCTCGTACAGGCTGACGTCCGGGATATCTTCGGTATAGTGTCGGGTAGTCTAGCTCTTGGGTCGTTTGCTAGATCTACGACGGGTTTACTGGTTGACGTGTACAACTGTCCATAGAAGTTCTCGATCTTCCTCAGAAGCTCCGGTTTGGTGGATAAGATCCTGCCATCGTCGGTCTTTAGTTTCGTGAGCTGGCTCTGCCCAATAGCCAGATCTCTTGCAAATACCTTGAAGCCTTTATTCCGCTCAATCGCGTTTTTATTACGCTCGGTATTAAAGCGGATTCTTGGCGTCTTCAAGGATTTAGAGATCCGTCAATTGGGCTGCCTGTACTTACACGCCTCGTCTGAAGACTGCAGCATCATCTCATGCCGCTCCTTCATGAGCTTGAGAGTGTGATAGGAGAGTCTGTTGTTCTGATCTGTACGACGTGCCTTGAAGAACTTAGACCCGGTCGTATAGCTTCCACGAATTTATTTACACATTGTATTCGTCTACTGAGCTTCCTAGGCACTCGAAACGGTTCTGGAGTTCAAGGTGAAAGCTCTCGGGGTTTTGGATTTGGATCTGTGCTGGACGGAGCGTAGACTTCATCAGTCGATACCTTTCAAGCTTGATTTTGATGTTCAATGTGCCTCTTACCATGCGGTGATCGCTTCCAGTTTTCACCGAATTGATCACCGAGACATCATTGAACATTTGCTTCTTGGTTGACATGATGAAGTCAATCTCATTTCTAGTTGCACCGTTGGTGGCTCTGCCAGGTCCACTTCCCGTGCTCACGATTTCAGAAGAAGGAGTTCATTACATAGAGGTCCTCCTTCTCCATAAAACTAGCCAGTTGGGACCCCGGCAATTCCAACGTCCAACTCCAAATTGCCCCACCTGCTCATCCTTGTCTCGTTTGCCCAGTTTCGCGTTGAAGTCCCCCATGACAACGGTGAAGTGAGTTTTGGAGCCATGCATGGCTTTAGAAATATTCTCATACATGGTCTCCACTTCGTCGTTGGGGTGTGTCGAGGTCGGGGCGTAGACCTGTATGACCTTCAGCGAATATCTTGAGGATATTCTGAGTATAAGGTACGCCACCCTGGTCGACACACTCTCGATCTTCACCACGTTGTTCACAAGGGACTTGTGGACGATAAACCCAACATCAACCTGAGACTGCCGGTCACCCTCTCGGAAATAGAGCAGGTTGCCGGATTTCAGGATTATCGTGTCCTCCCCCTCTCTTCGGACTTCGGAGAGTCCCACAATACTCCATCGCAGCCTGCTCAATTCCTCTTCGAGTTCCGTTATCTTCTCGTCGGTCCGAAATGTGAGTGTGTTGTACGTTGCCAGGTCCAGTCGCTGGTATTGGCAGCCGGATCCCTTCCAGAGATTCTTGCACCCCTTGCCACGCCGCGCGCCGTAGCCTCGAACGCTGCCGTAGTCGAAGGTAGACGGGCTGCCGGGCACTAGGGACCATTTCTGTGATACGCTATTCATATGGGGGGTTTTGCCATAATCACCACGCTTGGCAGGCGGGTTGGCGATCGCAGTGAGTGCGGTTCATACACAAGACACAGAGAGCGCTGCTGCCCATTCTCTGGTAAGTCCCTTAGTCGCCTCTTACGACACCCACGGGAAGATATGGAATGGTGCTATTCTTTACGTCCGACACCATATAACAGACGTTCCCATACTGTTCCTTCCTACTCGTCATCAAAAACAAAAGATCACGGATTCACAAATGTTTCAAAAATGTAACAAGATACATTAGGTACATATTATTAAAATCTTATGAAGTGTACCTATATCTATCTAATTCTTAGGAAAAACCAATAGGCATGACGACAGTATCAAAAACTTGCAAATCTATTTAGTCCGTCAGTTAGAGTATTGGAAATTAATGGACACGTATTTTTTGTTTTTGTAAATCAACGAAAATTGACAAAGATAAAACGCATCAAAACTCTGGAGTGGGGGTTCGTGACTAGGGCTTTCAAATACCGGATTTTGTCAATACCGGTATCAATACCGGTATTGGAAAAGTCAATACCGTGATCCCGGTATCAATACCGGTAGTCCGGTATTGAACGCAAGTTCAATTAGGACATTAATAAAACCAATAAAATACGCCTTTTTATATTTTCAAATCTGTCTTTACTGTTCTTAGTTATTGAAAATAATAAAATAAATACGTTTTATACATACCTATCTTATATAATAATTTGGTATTGGTTGATTATTTCGGTAGGACTAGGAATTGGGAACATAATGAAAACTTAAACTTAATCTACTCTTTTTGCAGGAAGTCATTTCACACAGAGTTTGTTTGTACAATATCAAAAAAATATACATTCCTTATTATTATCTAATTGTCATCATGACTCATGTAAAAATCAACATGTAGGTATCATTATTTGTAAAAATGTAAGTAAGTTAAGTATAGCTAAGTGCTAGTGTAGTTAGTACTAGCTAAGTAGCTAGCAATCATTTCAGTAACATTATTAACAATAATATGTAATAAAAAATCAATCAAAAAATCTAAAACTAGTAAGTAAAAAGTAACAAAATAAATCAAGCGTTCATAACAATTTCTGAAAAATAGTAAAAAAATGTAAAAGTATATAAATAACACAATAATACAAATTTCTGAATTTTAAACGTTATATTTTTTTTTTTTTGTAAGTGAGATCGCAAAAACGAAAGCGCATTCAATGTTGAATCAAACAGCGTACTTGTCAGCCTGTTACATAAATAACTTAACACTACACAATAACAAAGTCTATGGACGCGTTATCCCGTCGCCTTTGCGAAACTGACTAACAATAACAAAAACGACATAACTACAGCTCGATTTCGGGCATTGTCTCAAGCGGGGTGCGGGAGGGTGAGCTTAAGATAACAGCGGGACGCTTGTGCTGGAGGAAACAAGTGTGAGAATAAGATCACATAATTTTCAGATCTAATGTTTGTAATACCACCGTGATCACGGTATTGGGGCGACAATACCGGTATTGTAAAAGGCCAAAATAAAATCCGTGATCACGGTATTACGGGATCCCGGAATACCGGTATTGAAAGCCCTATTCGTGACGTCAGAACTAGGTAAAAATTATACCTAGGCGTGACGTTTTGAGAATTTTAAAAGCGTCATATCTTCGTCAGTTTTGGTTTACGTAAGAAAAGAAAAAATACGGGTCAAATATTTTTTGATAATCTAACTGACGGACTAATTAGTTTTTTTTTTTTTGTCGTCTCGCCTATTGTAGTAGTACCTCTATGTATATTATAGAAAATTTTGTGTTTTCCCGGCGCAAACAAAGTATTTTACAAAAAAAGACAACAAGAGTAAATGTTATGTCATAATATGTTTGACCATAATCAACCTATTAAAACGTTTTTTATAACATACTTCTATAACTTTTTATAAAATCAGATAAGACGTATTACTAGCAAGTCATAATATTTTTTGCATGTTAAAGTTATTACCTTACTTAACCACCGCATGGCCTTCAGACACATGTGTACCACTATCCTGCGACATTTTCCATTACGATTCACGTGTTCTGTTCACGAGCTCGTTATCTCCACAAATACAGCACACTATGCTTTAATTACAGTAGTTTACCTGCATAGGCTTGCGGGTTAGCGGTGACGAGCAGTTAATTATGTTTTAATTATACTTAGATCAAAGGTATAGTCAGGGAAATTAATTGTTTTGGTAGGTTGTCACATGTGTTAATACCTAGTTGGCAGTGCTATTTATAGATACCTAACTAGTTATTTCATACGGCTAGCCGCTGTTGAAGAATGACGGCTGTGTTTTAACTATTTCAGCAGACATTACTCCTATGTTGTAATTGCTTTATTCCCTGATTTCAGAAGTTTGTCATAAGAAAGTAATTTATAGGGTAGCTTTTAGGATCCATTGGCGTTTTACTGCTTTGAGGAGTTTGAGGACAGCTTTGGGCTTGCTTGACTTTAGAAAGCTTGGAAAATTTTGTGTTGCTGTTCGACCACCACCAACCAAAACTATCCATACAGTATTACAGCAATTAATATTATGATATTATAATGGGTGTACGATAGGGTACACCTTCATCCACCACATTACAGAGTTAGTTATTACTATGGCGACAGAACTTTAAAATAACGCGTTCCCTATTAATTACACTTACACTTTGCCTGCTTACATCAAACAAGAAGATAATAAAGTAAAATTCGCACGTAAACTTAAAAATATTTGTTAGATTCTATGTAGGTATTAAGTAGGTAATAAATTAGGTTATAGATGTACTGTCGGGGTCTTTTCCGCCTGACCAGTATAAATTTTTTTCGCTTATATCATGCGGAGGCGCCGAGCCATGCCCCCTTAAAGTTTCGGCCTAGTAGGAAAGCGTCAACTTTGGCGCGCAACAATAACTCTCGTTTGGCGTGCGTCGTAAGTGCACTTGGCCAATTCGGTATCTTTTCATTCATTATTTCTATACAAAGTCAACGGGGCGGGGCTAGAGAGCGTTTCTATGTTGCGAGTGCAAGCAAAAATTAGCTTAGTGGTAGTCAGGCGGGAGTGTCCTCGATAGTACCTGATATTAAGTTTACTGTAAGAGAGACTACGATCTCACAGCTAAACTGAGTAAGTAAGCAGTTTTGTGGGGCAATGTACCTAACGTTAAGAAATTTTAAGCGAATAAATCAATCATTCATTAATTCATTCACATCATCACGCCTGATGATGTGTTTTACTTTTGGAATTATTGATACGAATTAAAAACATAAGGTAAATAATTATAGTTTACCTGCAACGGCATGCCAGTGACTAGTAATGCTGCGTAGTAAGTCTTCAGGTTGTACCAGTTGTTGAAATTCTCCTTCTTCAATACTGACATTTCGGTGGGTACTAAAACAGAGAAAACGTCACGAGTTAACCACTTTTTTGTACGAGCGAGTACTTTTTAACGGGTTTCCGGGAATTTAGTGGTAAAAACTCGGAAATGGGTGCCCGCTTTTTTTACCTATATTTTATTATACAGGGTATAAGACCTCATCACGAAGCCGTCAACCAAGCATTCTGTACATCAAACTAAGTAACTTAACGCAAAAAATATTGCTGG
The DNA here is from genome assembly GCA_941918905.2 of Xestia sexstrigata. Taxonomy (NCBI): domain Eukaryota; kingdom Metazoa; phylum Arthropoda; class Insecta; order Lepidoptera; family Noctuidae; genus Xestia; species Xestia sexstrigata. Next base: position 17,364,214 of record OW799211.2, read on the forward strand.
GAAACGACGTTTTTTTTGGGGTGAAAAATCATGTTTTGTGGTAGAAGTCAATGTAACGCACTCAAAACATTGTGCTGATGAATGGATTGAATAGTACGGGGGTCGTGGAGGTGTTTAAAGTAAAAATCTTACATTAAAAACTTGTATTAAAAAAAACTTGTCAAAAAGTTGGAACTTTGACCCCCAATATCTCCGTAACTAGAAGGTTCCCAGGTATTGTGTAGAACAAAAAAATGATCGCAATGACGAGGAGAACAAGTGCCTTTCGGTTTTGTTAAGAGGTGTTTTAAACACCCTTTATACAAAAAACTGTAATTTGTGTGTGGAAAACTAGTCGTATTTTGTTTAATTTGAGTAGACCGTACTTTAGTTGCAAATAATTGTATTTGCAATTTAGCATTTGATTTATAATCTTATTTTTAATGTCAGACAGTGTATTAAAAGAGCAGGTATTATGCATAGAGGTACTAAATACTGAAGTCATTTGAAAAGTTTAATCAACTTGGTCGCATGACTCGCATGTTACTTCCTCATAGATCTCACAAATTTTTACGGTAAAAGAACTGCTTTGCAAGACTTGCGTTTTTGTATATGTTATGTTTTTGATGGAATACTTTTTATTGGAACTCGATTCAACTCGGAGCTCGGACGCAAGTAGGTACTTCCTTTATACCCTTACTTTTAAGTACATAAATCATAATTTATACCTAATCACCTTCGTGAAGTTAGAAAGAAGAGACGCACTTACAAGCGCGTCTCTTCCATCCTTTTAATTTGTGACAAGACCTGACATTTTGTTATAAATGAGCCTTTTTTGCATTCCAAAGACCAGTCATGTCTATCAAAAATAAATACATGTTTAAAATTATCTAGCCAAAAATATTGCTTTATTATTTGCGACATTACGGCTATTGTCTTATCCTATAGGCATGAGTCAAGCTATAAATCGGACAATTATACCTAAACGTATGAGAAAAAATCTATTCTTCTATTGGTTTTTTTTTGTACTTACTGGCTCATCTTATAAGAAACTGAGATACATAAAAACTGAATACTTTGGTACAACGAAAAAAAGCTCCATGGATGGATATGACCAAGCATTGTGTAGATGAACTCTGGAGTTCAGCTACGAAAAACCATCGCAAAACATAATAATAATGGTGTAGGTGGATACTTAGGTGTACGTAATCGGTGGTTGTACTTTGAAGGAAGTGTAACTTTTTACTTAAGATTTATAAAAAATAACCCGTAACAACCATTCGATAAAAAAAAACACTTAAGCTGCACCACGTTCAAGTAGTAAAAACTCGCAAAAAAAATCAAAAGGAATTACGAAGTGTTATCTAAAAAAAAACATTAAGGTACCTTGACATGGTATGGTAACAACATTCTGACCGACCGGCAGAAACCTGACCCTGACCAATTGTATCGCCGGGACCGGTTGATGGAGTTAAAGCCCGGATCACACTCTTAGGAATACCTTGACCCTATATTGTTGGTATACAAACGATAAGCCTTGTCAACAATCTGATTGGTCTTGACTCACGTTTTGAAAGTCCTTAACATTTGTCAATATTTTTTAATTTTCACTTTTAAGTACCTACCTATGTACAATCACGGTGTACAGTGTTGTCGACGTGATTGTGAAGTCATGTCAAAAAACTGACAAAGAAAGGTTGGTGTCAGAGTTTTTTGCCGCCCATGGGCCTCTGACAGTCTTGTCTTCACATGTCGTCGAGAAATATCTCTCAGGCAAGCTGGTTTGCTCATAATGTTTTCTTTCACTGAATCAAATGATAATTATGACAAGACGCACATGAATCCAAAATTGGGTTCGAACTCGAGACCTATGACTTGGCAGTTCGATGTTCACACCATTAGGCTATCACTGCTCTTAGCAATACAATTTGTTTTACGATTGATTTCCCCGATTTTAATTAGAAATATAAATGAAATCTATCGAGATCCTGTCGTTTTATTTACTTAGTTGTGGTCAAAGGATGAATACCGCAGCGCAGGCAAGAACAAAAACCCATCTTAGTATCAGGGGTCCTTTCATTTATATTTCTGTTTTGTTCTAATTTATTTTCATTATTTGTTGATAGCGGCAACAGAAATACACATTCTGTGAAAATTTAAACTTTCAACCTATTACGTTACGACCGATGACCTACTGAGGTGATATTAAAAAATTATAATCTTGCATATTTTTTATATTGAACTCATTTCACGTGTCTATCTGTGTGACCGCGTTATTCATCTAAACTACGCACGATTCTTATGCTTTCTTCAACATCATTTAGAGGAAAGTTTACTTGTAAAATACATTTAAATTTAACTTAGATAATAAATAAGTTTTGTCATGTCGTAAACCGTGTTAAAGCAGGGGGGGGGGGCGTATCGCTAGTTTATAATCAGATAAAATTACAGGTAGGTCGGGGTTAACACACGTCCATTGAGTTAATTATAGGTACTTATTTGAGTGCGCAATCACATTTTCTTACTATCCGCATTAACGTCGTCGTGAAATAATAACAACAATTAGGTAGTGGTCAATTAATTTTACAGGAAATAACAAGCTGATGATCGTAATTAGTCGATGTTCATTGTCATCCTTTTGCTTTGTTTCACTAAACAACAGACCACCATCTACAGACCTATGGCGCTACATCTTACGAAGACATCGATCAAGTTCGAAACAAGGATTTTTACGATAGCCAATAGTTTATAGTTTTTTTTAAGGAATATGGAGGCAGATCTATACAAACTGTAGAAAAGAATTACATACAGTCAAAATCTGTTGTTATTTTTATAATATGAGTATTATGAGACTAGACCCTACGATGTCATTATACAGACCCGGACGGACCCGGACCCAGATGTACCTACCAAATAGATTTAGAATGTAGGTATGTATAGGTACTTATAATTATAATTACTACCTCTATAGTAGATAGGTACTATGATGCTATTAACTATCGAATGTTTTTTTCATATCGAGAAATAATTTGTATCTTATTGATAACTCTGTAGGTCATCATCTTCAATAGAAATAATATAATTGAAGTGGCTTAGTTATCTTTATTTTTTTCCCCTGCATAGCTACAACAAATAAATTAATTGTTGCTAGGCATTCAAGATGACTACGCTAATCAAACAAAAAGGTAAGACACAATCGACCACAGCTATTGAATTTTTATTGCCTGGTTTTTTTTTTCAAACCACAAAACTTGAAACTACCCACATAATTTATGCATTATCTACCTATGTATACGAGTCTATCACTAAATTTATATTACAGGTTGTGACAGTATAACTATACAGGATGGAATTTTGTAATGCCACCTGGAGGGAAAGTACTCTTAATACTGCAGATAGAAAATTTTACTCAAAGGAAACATTCCTTTATTTTTGAATAGAAAGCAAACTGCATTCAAAGATTTTCGAAAATTCTCTTATCCCACACCCGGGAATCGAACCGGCTAAATTCTGAAAAAAATATAGCCTGTACTTTTATTGCATCGATCGTTAGGGTCAATTATAAGGATGAAATCTCTCTAACAAACATGATAACTTAAATTAAAGGAAAACCAGGAAATCTTAAATTATATTAATTATTTACAAAAAATGGTAAACTAACTAATTAGTTGCTCGAAATGGGCTCCATTCTCTTGGAATTTATTCTTTTAACGAATTCATTTCTAGTAACTTTTAATAAAGTGTTGTGGTGAATATTATAAATCGTATTCTGAACTACAACTCTCAACTCGTTGTCATTCGTATAAGATTTCATGTAAATTTGATTTTTTACATATCCAAAAAAAAATCTAATGGGGTGAGATCTGGCGATCTCGCAGGCCATCTGATTGTGCCGTTTGTACCAATCCAGGTATTAAAATGGTTATTAATGTAGGCAGTAGTGATTCTGCTGTTATGTGCTGGAGCACCATCTTGCTGTAGCATTATTTGATTTCGCTCTTCCTCGGGGAAACCATTTAACTCGTTTCTTAAGAGATCCAGTATTTCAATATACTTGACAGTGTTTAAATGACCTTCGTACACGTGGACTAACACTACATTATTTCTCATAATTCCGCACCAAACGTTGAAAGAAAATCTTACTTGATTGTTAGTTCCATGAACACGAACAGGATTCACTCGAGACCAATAATGGTTATTGCGGCGATTGTACATGCCATTATTGCTGAAGTTGGTTTCGTCAGACCATACAATGTTACTCAAAAAATTAGGGTTTCGGTCAATTTCTCCAAGCATGTTTTCACAAAATTGTAATTGTCTCTCACGATCCCCAATACGCAATTTTTGCACCAACCGACCTTCACGATAGCATTTTAACTTATACTTTTTCAGCACTTTAAGTACGCGAGTATGGGTTGTTCCTAATTCATCGGCAGCAGCTCTACTTGAAGCCTTCGGAAATGATTCAAAGTATGTTAAAACATCTAGTTCAAAATCGAAATAGTTTTGCTGAATAGTTTGCCGTCTCTTCTTGAAACCACCCGTATTCTTTAAATTTTCTACCATTCTTTTCAATACGAACCGAGCTGGTGCCTGTCGGTCTTGATATCTCTCTCCATACCACCGCAGAGCTAGATTCACGTTTTTGTTATTTAAAAAATAAGCTTCCATTAAATCAAACTGTTCTTGATAAGCCATTTTCACATATTTACTGCGTGGGAAGAGTCTCAAGACGCCATAGGAATATTTTGTGACCTTTCCAAAGCATTTGATTGCGTAAATCACGACACATTACTTTTGAAACTTGAGCATTACGGATTAGGTCAACTTGCACTTAGTTTGGTAAAATCATATTTGAGTGATAGACAACAACGTGTTCAAATAAATGGTGTTAATTCACAAGGTTTAAAAGTAAAAATGGGGGTTCCACAAGGCTCAATATTGGGTCCTTTCCTCTTTCTCGTGTATATAAATGATCTACCCTATTTGTTGAAAAACCAACCTCAAAATATGGTGTTGTTTGCTGATGACACTTCCCTTATTTTTAAGATAAATAGACGGGCCCAGAATCTAGATGACGTGAATGATGCCCTACTTCAGGTCCATAATTGGTTCACAGCAAACAATTTAGTATTAAATGAAAAAAACTAAATGCATAAGATTTGCTTTACCCAATGTTAAAAGTAGTGATTGTGAAATAATATTAAATAAAGAGAAACTTGAATTCGTAGATAAAACGGTTTTCTGGGGATTACGCTTGATTCAAGGCTACAATGGGGTTCTTATTTAACATCTCTTGCGGCGCGTCTAAGTTCAGCAGCATATGCTATTAGAAAAATTCGTCAATTTACCGATGTAGATACCGCTAGACTGGTCTATTTTAGTTACTTTCATAGTATAATGTCTTATGGCATTTTGCTATGGGGACGGGCTGCAGATATTGAGTCTATATTTATTCTGCAAAAAAGAGCCATCAGAGCCATATATAATCTTGGTAGGCGCGATTCTCTAAGGGAACTGTTTAAGGATATTGGCATCATGACGGTACATTGTCAGTACATCTACGAAAACATAATGTACGTCAGAAAAAATCTGCATCTTTTTGGTAAAAGAGGTGATAGACATAATTACAGTACTAGAAATAGGGACCAACTAGTTCAGCCAGGCTTCAGACTCGCTAAAGTGGACTCATCTTTCATGGGGTACTATTTGAGATGCTATAATAAAATTCCACAAAGTATTCTTGAACTGAATGAGACGAAATTTAAAACATGCATCAAACGCACACTATGTAAGCAAGCCTATTACAAGTTGGGCGATTATATCGCTGATAAAAATGCGTGGCTCAATGCTGGTCCTGCTCCACATGGACAGGGGCGCTTAAATTGATAGTATTAAATAGAATTGTTGGAGCTGCTGAAGATTGAACAACTGTCTTTGCATTGTATAGAATCAATCTCTAGTATTATATAATCGCATAGCCCATATTGTGTGAGTACTATGTACTAGAAAGCTATCATTCACTGAAATCCTACGTCTTTTCTTGACTTGAATGTGCCCTGGCGGTTGAGAGTATGTCACGCTCACTCTAATGTCTCGCTGATGGTGGCGCGTGTGTCGGATCATTCAGTTCCCTTCAAAATGGTTGAGTTGAATGGTGCTGATCCATGCGTCATGTTCGTGAACGGGCGCTGTCAGTTGTGACTGGTCATCTCTTAGTTGCCATGACTTATTTGTATGTTTATTTTTGAATTGTATTTTTTGTTTTTACTATGGACACTTTTAACGTGCACATCTTGCTACATTGCTCTCACATTATTATGTGAGAGCAATGTAGCATGTACCATCTCAACATAAATGATGTAACCAAGATTTTGTAACAATATTTTGATTTAAAAGAGTGTCCATGGAGTTTCTTGCCCGTTCTTCTCCATAGAGATCTACGCTAGGGAATGGGCAACTACAGTACTTTCACAGTTTTTATGTCTTGTGACTGGGACTGTAGCTACATTTAATTTTCATCTTTGTTTCGACAATTCAAAAGTGCCTGTAACTGGCCTACTTGAAATAAATGCTTTGATTTTGATTTTGATTTTAATTTATCATGTTTGTTAGAGAGATTTCATCCTTATAATTGACCCTAACGATCGATGCAATAAAAGTACAGGCTATATTTTTTTCAGAATTTAGCCGGTTCGATTCCCGGGTGTGGGAGAAGAGAATTTTCGAAAATCTTTGAATGCAGTTTGCTTTCTATTCAAACATAAAGGAATGTTTCCTTTGAGTAAAATTTTCTATCTGCAGTATTAAGAGTACTTTACCTCCAGGTGGCATTACAAAATTCCACCCTGTATATAGATACATACCTAGGTATACAGGGTGTAAACAACCTCATCACGAAGCCATCAACGAAGCATTCTGTACATCAAACTAAGTAACTTTACGCAAAAAATATTGCTGGGAAACGACTTTTTTTTTGGGGTGTGGTATGTTTTGTGGTAAAATTCAATGTAAAGCGCTCAAAACATTGTGCTGATGGATGGATTGAATAATACGGGGGTCGTGGAGGTGTTTAAAGTAAAAATCATTCATTAAAAACTTGTACCTAAGTATTTAAAAAAAAACTTGTCAAAAAGTTGGAACTTTAACCCTCAATATCTCCGTAACTAGAAGGTTCCCAGGTATGGTGTAGAACAATAAAATTATCGCAATGACAGGGAGAACAAGTGCCTTTCGGCTTCGTTAAGAGGTATTTTACACCCTTTACGTATGTAGAAAACAAAAGAGTTTTAATACCAAAATTCGAAAATATTAACATTCCTACACAGATCATAGAAACAACAGACATTCCTACTACTGTATTTAATATTATTTTTGTGTGGTAAACCTATTATCTCTTAAACCTGAGAATTATGTAAAAATCTAGACTACCTACTTACTCGGCTCATTCTCAGAACACTGTTTAAAAGTGGTTGCAAATTAGCTGGCGGTAAGTATTTCTATTTTCAACTCTTTATGTGACTGTACTTACCATATCTCTATCATATCACAGATTTACAAGAAAAGTCCGCGCTTCAGGCATACCTAATTGTCTGTCTTCGGAATTACCTACCAACGCTTGATAATGAGATCTAATAATATGGCGTGGTTACAGCCATGGAACGCTAAGCAACAACTTTTTCACCACCAAAAAAAAAACTTAAGCGACAAATAATAATCTGCGAATGAAGTATGTTGTACCCTGACTGCACTACTTCAAAGTGCGGATCGACAAAATCAGAAAATTTTGCTTCTGGGTATTCTCTGTAACAAGATGATCGTGCAAATTCGCACACATGAAAGTTACCGAAGCACACACCTTTTCTGGTTTAACTGGTTTTAGTAGGTTTTAGTAGGTTGATTGGCATCAACCTACTGAAAACCAGTTAACATCCTAATAAAGGCAAGCTCATCTGGCGATGAGCTTGCCTTTATTAGGATGTTACATCACATTACAGACGGGCTCGCAGACATTAGACACCGACAACGACATTGGATACTGTCGTGGGATGGACTTGGAAAAGGTCACAGCGTGATAAAGCAAGATTTATACGAGGTAATCATTACTTTTGACTTCTCTATAAAATAATTAGGTAGTGTAAGAAATAACTAGATTAACAAGCCTTGATATCCGCACTTAGTCGTTGACCATAAAATCTAATTATCTAGATAAATATGAGTTTGTTACTGGGTACTTCCACATTATGTATTGAGTTCTGTTTTAAGCTTTCACAACTATACTTAAAATTAAATAAAATAAAAGTTAAATTACTTACGGGATATCTTCAAAATCAAAATCAAAGCGTTTATTTCAAGTAGGCCAGATAGCACTTTTGAATTGTCGAAACAAAGATGAAAATTAAATGTAGCTACAGTCCTAGTCACAAGACATAAAAACTTTGAAAGTATTGTAGTTGCCCATTCCCTAGCGTAGATCTCTATGGAGAAGAACTGGCAAGAAACTACATGGGCACTCTTTTAAATCAAAATATTGTTACAAAATCTTGGTTACATCATTCATGTTGAGATGGTATATTATGTGAGAACAATGTAGCAAGAAGTGCACGCTGAAAGTGTCCACAGTAAACACAAAACAAAAAATTAAATTCGAAATAGTAAATAATTCATTCAAATAAGCCATGGCAACTAAGAGATGACCAGTCAACTGACAGCGCCCGATCACGAACATGACGCATGGATCCGCATCATTCAACTCAACCATTTTGAAGGGAACTAAATGATCCGACACATGCGCCACCATCAGCGAGACATTAGAGTGAGCATGACATACTCTCAACCGCCAGGGCACATTCAAGTCAAGAAAAGACGTAGGTTTCCAGTGAATGATAGCTTTCTAGTACATAGTACCCACACAATATGGGCTATGTGATTATATAATGCTAAAGAAATTGAATCTTTACAATGCAAAGATAGTTGTATGTACAATCTTCAGCAGCTCCAACAACACCACATACCATTAAACACAATACCAACAACCACCCACAATACCATTTAATATCAATTTATGCGCGCTGTCCTTGTGGAGCAGGACCAGCATTGAGCCAAGCATTTTTATCAGCTATATAATCGCTCAACTTGTAATATGCTTGCTTACATAGTGTGCGTTTAATGCATGTTTTAAATTTCGTCTCATTCATTTCAAGAATACTTTGTGGAATTTTATTATAGCATCTCAAACAGTACCCCATGAAAGATGAGTCTACTTTAGTGAGTCTAAAGCCTGGCTGAACTAGTTGGTCCCTATTTCTAGTACTGTAATTATGTCTGTCACCTCTTTTACCAAAAAGATGCAGATTTTTTCTGACGTACATTATGTTTTCGTAGATGTATTGACAATGCACCGTCATGATGCCAATATCCTTAAACAGTTCCCTTAGAGATTCGCGCCTACGAAGATTATATATGGCTCTGATGGCCCTTTTCTGCAGAATAAATATACACTCAATATCTGCAGCCCGTCCCCATAGCAAAATGCCATAAGACATTATACTATGAAAGTAACTAAAATAGACCACTCTAGCGGTATCTACATCAGTATATTGATGGATTTTTTCTAATGGCATATGCTGCTGAACTTAACCGCCCCGCAAGAGATGTTAAATGAAAACCGTTTTATCTACGAATTCAAGTTTCTCTTTATTCAATATTATATCTTAATCACTACTTTTAACATTCGCTAAAGCAAATCTTAGCATTTGGTTTTTTTTTTTTTCATTTATTACCAAATTGTTTGCTGTGAACCAATTTTGGACCTGAATTAGAGCATTATTCACGTCATCTAGATTTTGGGCCCGTCTATTTATCTTAAAAATTAGGGAAGTGTCATCAGCAAATAACGCCATATTTTGAGGTTGGTTTTATTCAATAAATAGGGTAGATCATTTATATACACTTGAAAGAGGAAAGGACCCAGTATCGAGCCTTGTGGAACCCCCATTTTTACTTTTAACCCCTGTGAATTAACACCATTTATTTGAACATGTTGTTGTCTATCATTCAAATAAGATTTTACCAAACTAAGTGCAAGTTTACCCAGTCCGTAATGCTCAAGTTTCAAAAGTAATGTGTCGTGATTTACGCAATCAAACGCTTTAGAGAGGTCACAAGAAATTCCTATGGCATCTTGGGACTCTGCCCACGCAGTAAATATGTGCTTTAACAAGGTTACACCGGCGTCAGTTGTACAACGTCCCTTGGTGAAACCTGATGGTGGCGGGTGTGTCGGGTCATTTAATTCCCTTCAATATGGTTGAGTTGAATGGCGCCGATGCGCGCGTCATATTCGTGACCGGGCGCTGTCAGTTGGGACTGGTCATCTCTTGGCTGCCAGGGTTCATTTTAGTTCGTTTGTTGTTAAATTGTTGTCTTTTTCTACTCTGGACGCTCTTAATGTCTTACATATATGTATAATTTCAAAATTAATGATGTAACCAAGATTTTGTAACAATATTTTGATTCAAAAGAGTGTCCATGTAGTTTCTGGCCCGTTCTTCTCCATAGAGATCTACGCTAGGGAATGGGCAACTACAGTACTTTCTCAAGTTATTATGCCTTGTGACTGGGACTGTAGCTTTGTTTTTTATTTGTAATTTTGACATTCAAAAGTGCCGTAATGGTCTAATTGAAATAAATGCACTGTTGATCTTGTACGATTCTGTTGGTGTTAAAATGATAGAGCATTTGAATAAGCATTACTTTTTCAAAAACCTTGCTAAAAACTGGTGACACGGATACAGGTCTATAATTATTAGTATCTTTACTGTCCCCGGATTTGAAAAGAGGTATGACTTTACTGTATTTCATTAAATCAGGGAAAACTCCTTGGTCTACACATAAAGTAAGGGGCTATAGTCTCAAGTATGGATGTACAAACTTTCCCCATAGATCTTCGGTTAGTTTGATTTTTATTTGCCGGAAAGCTTCCGATTTTAAAGTAAGTATGTAAAGAGTTATAGCTGTGTACCTACCGAATTGAATTTGTCTCTTTTGTGTTTACTGATGATTCTTCTATTTGTAGATTTATTTAACCGACCTCTTATCTTATCTGTATTTCTTAAAGCTTAAGGTGAATGCTCCAACCAGCCCGCGAAATTACGTTTTTTGCAATTTGCAGGCCAGTGCTAGGTTGTATGTTGATTAAAATATTGTTCGCGATTGTAAGACGTATGTACACACATCAAAAATGTCTAGGGATCAAGCATTTTTATGCGGATTTCTTGAGATTGAGATGTGGCTTTGTAATAAATTTATGATTTTATAAATTTATATGGATCCTTTTTGGTGCATTTCATAATTTGAATCAGGAACTCTCAATCAAATTCGAGTAAAAGATGAAAATAAGCTGTCAATATTTTCCCTATAAAAACATACAACGCATTGAAGACATTATTAGTGCTACTGTTTCCCTACTACTGATTAAAACCAACGTTATTATGGAGCGGCGACGTCATTTAAGCAGGGAAGAAATGCTCAGAGCCGTGGGAATGATAGAAGCTGGTTCCCGGCAACGTACTGTAGCTTTAGCTCTGAATACAAGTCAGAGTGTTATCAGTCGACTTTGGACACGTTACCGAAGCACTGGTACCGTGGCTGAGCGCCATGGAGGACGGTATCGCTGCACCACACGGAGACAAGACCGATACATTCAAATCTTAACTCGAAGAGCTCCAACAATAACCGCCATGATGTTAGCCGTGAGGCTTCATCACTCTTCAGGGAACTTAATTAGCGACCAAACAGTCAGAAACCGCTTGCATGAAGTGAACCTTCATTCCCGAAGACCGCTACGGGTACCACCTATAGCAATGCACAATCGTAGGATTCGATATCAATGGGCTCTTGAACACAGAAATTGGGCAGAAGAACAATGGCGTTTCGTGTGCTTTTCTGATGAGTCTCGTTTTGGTATGAGACCGGATACAAGACGTATACGACACTGGAGAACCCCTGGACGCCAACAGCGATTAAAATCCTGCCAGGAAGTCCATCCTTATAGTGGTGGAACCATCATGGTATGGGCGGGTATTTGGATCGGCGGAAGAACTGAGTTGATTTGGATCAGAGGCAACCTCAACGCTCAAATTTATGCTGAGACGATTGTATCAGACGTCATCGTTCCTCTACAAGTGCAAATCGGTCCCTTATTTCAGTTAATGCATGATAATGCACGACCGCACACCGCAAGAGTTGTAAGACAGACTCTCGCCGCAGCTAACATCAATGTCCTGCCCTGGCCTGCTCAGTCGCCAGACTTGAACCCGATTGAGCATGCATGGGATATGCTACAGAGAAGAGCTCTGCCGAATATGGAGGGTATCCAGTCGCAAGAAGACCTTTTTTTGTTGTTGCAACGAACATGGGCGGCCATTCCACAGCGTGATTTGGATGAACTCATTTTGAGTATGCCAAACCGATGTTCTTGTGTTGTTAGTGTTCGCGGTAGAAACACGGATTATTAATTGTTTAAGTTACCCAATAAAATTTTAAAGAAAACTGTTATTTCAGTCTTTTTTTCGAACTTTAATGTTAGTGGTTCAAATGTCAAAAATCCCTTTATTAGGAAAATGGCAAATTTCTTTATTAATGCAAAGGTGACTTGGTTTATCGTTACTGTGACAAACGAAAACACTTTATTTGATGAATCCTTAAAGAAAATTTTAATTAATATCAATCAGGAGAAAAGTTATTGCAAAAATATATGTTGATCCCTAGATACTTTTGATGTGTGTAGTTACAGAATTATAAACGAGGTCGAGAAACGATTTTTTCAAGGTCAAAGTCATTGCTAGACCTTTATGAACTTGGAGGGTTGTATTGATGATTTTGATGGTTATAATTCTGTAACTACTGTTAGACGGAAGAAAAACTACTCAATCGATACAGCACAGCACTACGTGAGGATGCTATGTGGGACATCACTAATCTTTTCGCTTGACATTTGATGTTTTTGGCGGTAAAAGTGTCTCCAGTGTATTAGAGTGTCTAAATCTAGATTAAATGATTAAAACCCATTTTAAATTCTAATAGATTCAGAAGCGGGACATTTAAAACTCCCACAAAGTGTTTTGATAAGTTAAATCAAAAGATTGAGGTTTCGTTCGAACATCTTTGATAAAAGTTTTGTTTGCGGTAAAGACGCTTGGTGTTGGACACTTATTATAAGTGCACTGTGCAGTGCATGTCGCATGAATTAATGCTTCGTTGGACGCTTTTGTGACTTCTCTCAATGCTTTCGGTCAAGTTTCGCATGTACGTTGACCTTGTGCACAACAAGAACAAACTTGAAGTGTTTTTGGTGAACTTTTATGTGTAAGCTCATCTTCCCTCTTGGTCAAAAGAAGGTGGTCAGTGCTCTAAGCATACTTCTACACGTCTGCACGTATGTTGCACATTACCCGACTATTTGGTGAGATTGTTTCATACTTAAACTTAACTTCAGTTTATTCAGGATGACCTTTGTAAAGACTCATAATTTGTAATCTATACTGTAAATAACTAAGTGATCAAAGACAGATTGTGAAAGTATTGGACTGAATAGACTGAAAGTGAATTGATTATTTGCCGATTTTGCTGCTAATGACAACTTAATTTCTATTATTTTACTGTTAACTGTACAAAGTGTAAATAAAAGACAATTGTTTTATGATTAAGAGGTTGTGTGGTTACTGTTACATTTATTAATTTGAATCTAATTGTGTTCTAAACATGGGTCGGCATAAAAAGAGAAATAGGTCTCAGAGTTCTTCGTCTTCAAGTTCTGATGAACCAGTAAGATATTCTAAAAGCAAGAAGTTTAAAAAAGAACTAAAAAGGAAAGACAGCCGTATTGATGCCTTAGAAGGGTTAATAAAAGAACTTAGAAAGAAAAGTGATTACCATAGTGGAACTGTATCAGAAGCTTCAACAACTAGGCCACCAGTCGTTCGATATGTGGGCCGAAATGATTTTATTCCACAATTTGACCCACCCTCTCCTGTTTCCATCGAACATTGGATTCGTAATTTAGAAGGTACAGCTAAAATGCATGGATGGGATGAATATACTTTAATCTGTAATTGTACTTCAAAATTAAGTGGTTATGCCAAAAGATGGTATGAGCAACAAGCTTCATACGAGATTAGTTGGGACGAGTGGAAGCAAAAATTGATTAAAGCATTTCCATTTACTAAAAATAAATTGTCTCAAATTAGAGAACTTGTAAACAGAGTCAGATTGCCAGATGAAGATCCAATTGAGTTCTATTACACCAAGTTAGGTATAGGCATGTCTTGTCAACTGAGTGACGACGTTATTACTGAAGCTGTGATTGGAACTCTTGGCAACAAACTGTGGGAAATTGGTGCTAAGTCTGCAGGTTGTCGTGATACTAGCTCTCTTTTACAGTATCTGGCTAGTATTACTTCTGCAGATTTAGGCAAAGAGAACAACCAACCAGGTACCTCCAAGCAAATCGACCAGAAGTCTGATAAATTAAGAAAATGTTTCTTGTGTGGTAGAATTGGTCACAAGGCTAGTAGGTGTTTTAGGAGTGGAACAAGTACCAAGAAGCCAGCCCCTATTCAAACCAAAAATAAGGTGGACAAAAAGTGTTCATTCTGTGATAGGGTTGGCCACACCGAAGCTGACTGTTATAAGAAAAGACATCAGAAACATTGTACATTCTGTGATATTAAAGGTCACACATTAGAAGAATGTAGGAAACGGTCAAGAGCAAGCCCACAAAACAAGTTGGTGCGTAAAGTACAGACTGTGTGTTGTGACCTCTCAGACAAGAAGTATTTTAAAACCGTGCTTGTCAATGGGAGTCCAGCTGAGGCTTTTGTAGACTTTGGTAGTTCATGCAACATAATGAAACAGAGTTTTTGTGAACAGCACAACTTAGAGGTCTCTGCAAGTGACGATATTGTTATAAAAGGGTATGGTGATGCTCTCACGTTGCCACAAGGTGTAACTGGAGCTGTGTTGACTGTAGATGGAATTGATATGGAGACAAAGTTTTATATAGTACCAGACCAATTACAAGATTTTGATGTTTTAGTAGGCCAGCCGTTTACTGAAGCTGAAGATATTGTCGTCCTTAAAACTGCTACGCAACTCAGTGTATTCAAAAAGGATATGTCTATGGAAATTGCAGAGCTGTGTGAAGACCTTGAGAAAGTGTGTCTGTATCCTCAGGTTGACGTTATGCTAAATCCTGGTTTGAATAAAATTGTTGCTAGAACTGAGCCTGTGGTCAGTGGAATAATGGCGGTGAAGCACAGTGAGCAGAGAGAGCCAATGAAAGAGAAGGATGTATTAAGCGAAGAAGTAGAGGGTAAAGATGGTTCAGTTATCATAAAACTTGTAAACAGGACGAATGGACAGATTGCACTTAAAAATGAGGCATGTAGAGCTCGAGCAGAAGTAAAGAATTTGAATGAAGGAACAGCTAACACCCCTAAGATAGGTGATAATTTGACAAACTCTCAACGAGAGGCTTTAGACTCTCTTCTAGATAAACACAGTGGATGCTTCGCTAGCAATGGCATGGAGTTAGGAAATTGTAATATTGAAATGAATATTAAACTGACTGAAGACAAAGTGATTAATTATAAACCATATCGAATGTCTTTTCATGAAAGAAAAGTAGTGAGGGACATTTTAACGGATTTACTTAATGCTAGTATAGTAGAAAGATCAACATCGCCTTATGCGAGTCCGGTGTTACTGGTGAAGAAGAAGGACGGGGGTTATCGCATGTGTGTCGACTACCGGGCACTAAATAAAATCACAGAGAAAAAAAGGTTCCCATTACCAGTTATCCAAGATTTGTTGGACAGACTCGTAGATCAGACTATGTTTTGTTGCTTGGATTTAGCCAATGGTTATCACCAGATTAAAATAGCAGTAGAGTCAAAGCCATACACGGGATTTGTCACACCTGATGGCCACTTCCAGTACCGGATGATGAGTTTTGGTCTGTGTAATGCTCCTGCTGTGTTTCAGCGTGCAATGAATGAGATACTTGCCCCTGTTATTCATGAGTGCGCAGAAGTGTACATTGATGATGTGATCATATGGGGATATGACTTTTCTAGTTGTCTGAATAATCTTAGAAAAGTTTTGGAGTTGATTGATTCCGCCGGTGTGAAACTGAAGCGCAGTAAGTGTACATTCCTTACCAACACTGTTGAGTACCTGGGACATGAGATTCATGAAGGAGAAATACGTCCATCTTCGCACAAAGTGACAGCTGTTGCAAACTTTAAAACCCCGAGCAATATTCACGAGCTTCGTCAATTCCTGGGATTGGTGAGTTATTTTCGTAAATTTATAAAAGGATTTGCGACTATCGCGAAACCACTTACCATGTTGACCAAAAAGACTTCTGAGTGGTGCTGGGGGCCTGAACAGGCTGAAGCTGTGGAACGTTTAAAACAGGTACTTACCTCGGATCCTGTTCTAGCGATTTATAGTCCAACCCGTGAAACGCAAATCCACACAGATGCTTCGAAATTGGGTCTAGGTGGAGTGCTCTTACAACAGGAAAACAATGAATGGAAGGCTGTTGCTTATGCAAGCCGGCAAACCACAGCTACTGAAGTGAAATACCACAGCTTTGAGTTAGAGGCGTTGGCTGTCGTATTCAGTGTCCAGAAGTTCAAAGTTTACTTAACTGGAATCAAATTTCGAGTTGTGACGGATTGTTCTGCTTTACGGCTAGCATGGTCAAAAAGGGACTTGTCGCCGCGTATAGCACGCTGGTGGCTCGATTTGCAAGAATACGACTTCGACGTAGAGCATCGACCTGGGACTTCGATGGTACACGTAGACGCCCTCAGTCGAAACCCAGTCTTCGTTCAACATATTGAAGAAAAAGATTTCATCAATACCCTCCAAGACGCTGATGAAGAAGTTCAGTCCACTATAACTAATTTACAGTTGGAATTAGACGCTAATAAGCACAAGAAAAATGGTTTATCTAAAGACTATAAGGTGGCGAATGGATTATTGTGCCGTGTAGTAAATGGTGCTAATAGACCTGTTCTACCTAAAAATGCGAGATGGCACATAATGAAGACCTATCACGACGATAATGGCCATTTGGGTGTCGAAAAGTGTCTGGAAGCTATTCAAGTCAAATATTGGTTCCCAAAAATGAGGAAGCACGTGGAACGATACATTTCTAGCTGCATTGGGTGCCAGTTCACCAAAAAGCCGACAGGCAAGCAGCCTGGGCTTTTGCATCCTATTTCAAGACCTGCTATACCATTTGATACTTTGCATGTCGACCATTTGGGGCCATTTTGCAAAAGTAATGCCAAGACATATATTTTTGCTGTCATTGATGGGTTCACTAAGTTCGTTTGGCTGGAAGCTGTAGTAAGTGCCAATTCAAAGGGGGCTATAGTTTCATTAAAAAGACTAGCTCAAGTGTTTGGGTATCCCTCACGAATCGTCAGCGACAGAGGTACGGCTTTCACTGGACGAGAATTCAAAGACTATTGCAGTGAGTTGGGGATAAAGCATGTCTTGAATGCCGTCGCTACTCCACGCGCAAATGGGCAGGTTGAGCGCCTAAACCGCACTATTTTGAGTTCGTTAACTGCTCATATGGGCGAGGAGCAAAAAGGCTGGGATAAATATTTGCCTACAGTACAGCTAGGCATTAATTCGACTGTGAGTCAAGGGACGGGCAAATCCCCTTTAGAGCTATTGTGTGGGTTGAGGCCACGTTTAGCTGGAGATACATTCAGTCAAAAAAGTATCGGGAATGGATGATTTGTTTATGGTTCCAAATTCAAATTTTTGTTTTTTTTGTAGTTGTTAGATTGGCACAACTGTTTTCCATTTTGGCGCGGAGTTTGAGTTGCATCTGTTATTTATATTAAATACAGTGCTGGTTTTAGTAATATCATATATAGTGTGTATTGCGAATTTCATAATGGACAAAAATATCGAACAAAGAGTTTGTCTTAAATTTTGCATCGCCAATGGAATTTCGTGTTCGGAGTCACTGAAAATGTTACAGAAGGCTTACGGTGAATCGACTTTATCAAAAACTCGTGCTTATGAGTGGTTCAAAGCGTTCAAAAGCGGTCGAGATGTGATGGAAGATTTGCCTCGCTCTGGTAGGCCGTCAACGTCTGCAACTGAAGTTAACATCGCAAAAGTGAAGAAAATAGTGACTGAAAATCCCCATTCAACTCTGAGAGAGATAGCCGCCGAACTTTCTGTATCTCACGAGTCGATCCGTACCATTTTAACTAATCATTTGGGTATGAAACATGTTGCTGTTCGGCTAGTCCCAAAAGATCTGAATTTTCTCCAAAAACTCAATCGCATGAAAGTCGCTGAGGACATGCTAGAACGAGTCAGTTCGGACCCAACATTCATGAAACGCATTGTTACTGGTGTCGAGACGTGGGTTTACGAGTTTGACATGCAAACTAGTCAACAAGCTTCGGAGTGGCGCCTTCCAACTGAACCGAAACCGAAAAAACCACGTCAAAGTCGATCAAAAGTCAAAGTCATGTTGACTGTTTTCTTTGACTATCGCGGTGTTGTGCACTCTGAATTCTTACCGGAAGGTCTAGCGGTAAATAAAGAATATTATTTGAGCGTTATGCAGCGTTTAAGAGAGCAAATTCGACGAAAAAGGCCAGATTTGTGGAAAGAAAATTATTGGATTTTGCACCACGACAATGCGCCTTCGCACAAGGCTATCATTGTGAACGAATTTTTGACCAAACACTCAACAAATACCATCCAGCAACCACCATATTCACCAGATATGGCTCCTGCTGACTTTTTTCTTTTTCCTAAACTCAAATTACCACTTCGTGGCACCCGTTTTCAATCGATAGAAGACATAAAGGAGAATTCGCGGCGAGAACTGAACTCAATTCCGGAAGCAGCGTTTAAAAAATGTTTTGATGAATGGATTATTCGTTGGTGCAAGTGTATCGTTTCTAAAGGAGCATACTTTGAAGGTGATAAAATAAATTTGGATGAATAACAGACATTTTGTGTATTATTGATCTTTTCCCGGTACTTTCTTGACAGAGTAGTATACGAGGAGCGTCATATGCGCCCGCAGACATTACTCAAAACAGAGAGGAAGCAACTCAGAGGATTGTTGAGAATGCATCACGAATGAAAGTGCGATATGATAAAAATCGCCGAGCCACTCTTCCCATTCCGGTCGGTAGCCTAGTAATGGTTGAGCGAAAGATTTTACGACCAGGTTTATCCAGTGGTAAGTTGGTTCCTAAATACGCGGGACCTTATAAAATCACTGCCGTTCTGCCTAATGATCGCTACGAAGTGACATCGGCCGCGAGGGGCAAGAGGGCCTATAAAAACATTGTAGCACGAGACAAGTTAAAGGTTTGGAATGCTCGATGTGACTCGTCATCTGACGAAGACCTATAATATTGATATCATGCTCGCCTTCGGGGCCCTTTCATGACGGTTGATAATAAACTTAAGTTGGTATTATTATACTACTTGCCTCCGGGGCCTGATGTATTTATAACGCTTGCCTTTGGGGTCTGAATGCGTTTATAAGACGAGCCTATGGGGCTTAATGAAATTTCTATTGCTTGCCTTAGGGGCCTTGGCAATTGTCAAAATTTATGCTTGCCTTAGGGGCCTTAGCAATTGACAAAATTTATGTTTACCTTCGGGGTCTCAGCATAATATCCATCCAAGTCTATGCTTGCCTTAGGGGCCTTGGCAATTGTCAAAATTTATGCTTGCCTTAGGGGCCTTAGCAATTGACAAAATTTATGTTTACCTTCGGGGTCTCAGCATAATATCCATCCAAGTCTATGCTTGCCTAAGAAGCGACAGCAGTAATGACTGAAATTGTTCTTGCCTTACGGGCCTCAGTATCATCCACTAACAGGCATGTGCTGCCTCAGGGGCCTCAGCCACTTTATCTGTACCTGTCCTTGCCATAAGGGGCCTTAGCGGGGTTACCTACAATTAAGCTTGCTTTAAGGGCCTTAGCTATTACACTACGACCTGGAGTGCTGTTCCTGAGCAGCTGACAAGTTTTCCTGGGAGTTCCAGGATGTTCGTCGCGCTACTTAGCCTTACCTTCGGGGACCGAAGGATTGCAGGATGGCCGAGCTGTTAGACGGAAGAAAAACTACTCAATCGATACAGCACAGCACTACGTGAGGATGCTATGTGGGACATCACTAATCTTTTCGCTTGACATTTGATGTTTTTGGCGGTAAAAGTGTCTCCAGTGTATTACAGTGTCTAAATCTAGATTAAATGATTAAAACCCATTTTAAATTCTAATACTACATACGTCTTACAATCGCTAACAATATTTTAATCATCCTACAACCTAGCACTGGCCTGTAAATTGCAAAAAACGTAAGAAAATTTGAATTTCGCGGGCTACCCTGGAGCATCAGCCTTAAATGTACCAACTTTGTAACTAACAAGTATTTAATTTTTCACGAGTATCGTGTTGAAAGGCATATAAATCGACGATAAAGATTAGGGTCGACCAACTAGCAACTTTATGTATTCGCAAATTACTGTTGGTAAAAACACGATTTATTTTCGACGAAATTTATGAATCCTTGAGTACCACGAATTAGAAAGGCCATAAATAGTAAAGTAAGAGAACGGAATTTCATTAATTTTATCTACTGAGCAAAACATGGCTATGAACCAGACCAGAATATAAGTTGTGGTTGGTTGTGGCTGTGGTTAGAATTTTTTATTTACAAATACAAAATAGTTTATTATGTTATTAGATATTATATTACATGTTAATGTGTTTGGAGCCCCCATTTAGGCAAACAATACCTGTATTAGAAGGCTCCGAATTATTACAGTGGTTAGTGGTTATTTTAATTTTATTTATTAATAATGTGTAGGTACCTGGGTACCTCCTGGTACCTGGTATGTGGAACTCTCATTATTGAAGGACCCTCGACCACTTCTACCTTCAACTGCCTAGCATACCATGTAGTTTGATTTAATTATCTGCCGTATTATATTAGGCCAAAATTAACATTAAAATCGCAAAGCATGATATAAACTTTATATGTTGTATAGATCAGTTAGGATGATGTGAATCCAAATTTGCAACTTCGAGAAACTTGTGTTCGCTGCGCACCACGCGATAAACTGCGAAATTTTAGGACTTTACATTCTTTTAGTAGTTTCAAGATTGTGAGTGAACTATTACTCTCACAGACTTTGTTGTCTGCTCACATGAAAGAAAATTAAATGTACTACGACGATATCAGGATGGTTTTTCTTATAATACGAGCGATTTGCCAATATTTTGCTTCAGAACGAATGTAAAATTGAAAATTTTCGGGAAAAATTGACCATCTTTGAACTGGGCGTAACAAATTAAAAGGCCGGTAAGTACACTTACTTTTAAGTACAGCAGGCATGAGCGACGTGTAGCAAAGATAGACAGTGCTGACTAGTAGGAAGCTAAGGTTGCTGAGGGTCTTGGAGCCATCGCTACCAGCTCGCTCGTATAGCAACCCGAGGAGGACTCCGATGACCATGTGCATTAGCAATTTGAGGTGTGATACTGTCTGTGGATAAAACGAGGGTGTAAATATGGTGATTTTAAAGCCATTGGAAGTTGATGTGTTGGTCTTCAGGACCAAGATGAAATTTTTGGTCCTTAGGACCAAATTGTCTTTGTACCTGTTTTTTGTTGCATGTTTACATCTTATGGACCGCTGCAGGTTAGATCACTTATAAACTACTTAAGCATATAGCTTAGATTTAAAATATGAAGAGCTTTTACACGTACTGTTGCGTATATAATACTTACAAAGGACTAGCACCAATCACAATGGTTTCTATGTTGTATAGTAGGTTGGCTACGTTCCGGTTTCTAGAAGTCTAGACAAGGAGTTATTTTTTATTTTTTTATAATTCTTATTTTATTGTTTGACTTTTACATAATAGTTACTGGAAACTCATGTTATTACTAACACTGTTTATAAATTGTCGACCTTGAGGTCGACTGCGGTAAAGGTGGCGTGACTGATGGCGAAAGAGGAGGTCTTTGCCCAGCGGTGGGACACGACGTTAGACTTTATTATCGTAAAAACCTGCGTTGTCAACTTATGATTATGAATTTATTAAATACAGTTTTTTTCAACAGATAAATATATCATTTAATTTAATTAATAAATAAAATTAAAAGTACTTATCGAAAATATTTTTATTGCAAGACAGTAATGAGTGTGTAATTCCGAGGGTTCCAATGAAGAGGTGTTTTATTCTAGACATAATTATCGAGAAACTTGTTTAATTGACGACGTGACAGATGCTTTGACATTTTGTACTCGTGTGGTTACCTGCACGTTTACCTCACGTGATTATAAAAAAGACCTAAGAATATTAATTAACAGTGGAATTTGTACTAAGAATATGTATCTACTTTATACACAAACCGTGTATAGTTCTAGGTACCTTTTTGTGATAATGGGCTATCGCATTAAATAAACTTTAATGATTCGCGGTTCAAAAAGTTTTAATGTAGGTATGTATTTAAAACAGGTCTTAATTAAGCGGAAATATCATGAGTTTGTTTCCGTCAAATTACGTTATTAAAATTATAAAATGGCAAAAAAATGTCGCGTCTTATTGTTAAAGTTTACAGAGCGTGACATTTAGACTTTACCGTCACTTGTTGACTATTAAACAATCAATCAATCAAGTGACACATTGACACGAGTGTCATTGTCGTAAAACGAGGGTTCACGCTTCAAGTTCACGTACAAGTATGTGCGGTACCTACACATAACATTGAACCACTCTGAAAGAAACAGTTATGCCTCTATACATAAATGCCAAGAATGCCCGAAGAATTGCCAAACTTAAGTGGCAGCGGGCAGGGCACATTGCTCGCAGAACGGATGATGAGGCCGAAAAGTTCTGGAGTGGGGACCGCGAACCGGAAGACGTTGCGTTGGAAGGCCTCCCACTAGGTGGACCGATGACCTGGTGAAGGTTGCGGGAATCCGCTGGATGCGAGTCGCACGGGACCGGTCAATGAGGCGACACTTGGGGGAGGCCTATGTCCAGCAGTGGACGTCTTTCGGCTGAAATGATGATGATGATGATGACATAAATGTATGGAGCAGTATTTCAGGGTAGGTATCATTTTTATGACTACAGCGTCCATTATACGTGCTTCTTATATCCTAAATTGTTAAGTGAAATATAAGCAGATTATTATTAGACATTCTTTTATAGTGGCACATCTAATACGTTTATCGGGCATGCCGTGCTAACCTTTACGAAATTGTAACACTAACCTTAGATTATAGTAGATAATTACTTTAAATGTTTCCATTGTAAAGAATTGTTGGTAAGCCAATAAAGGAAAAAAATATCCTTTAAAAATGTTAAGTGAATGCTAATTACTTAATTCAGTAGCACGTCACTTCGCCTCGAGCCAACGTGACGTCTAATTTATTCATTCCTGTACCCACTTAACTATTTCTCATATACGATTTATTAACTTCGAAACACGCTTAGTTACCTGTTTTGAAATTAGCATCTAATTCTTTAATGTTTGCATGCCAATTTTATGGCGAAATGTTTCATTGCACTACATATTATTTTACCATCTTTTGTACCACATTTACTGCAAATAAATAATTTTGACTTTGACATAATTTATCTTTAAGGCAATTTATCTATATCATTTTTTACATAATCATCATTTCATCGCCCTCTAACGCAAAGAGTTTATAACATGCTCTTAATTTTCATATAGGTACCACAATATGAAACTGCAAAGGCTCCATGAATTATTTCTACCGAGCTATTTAGTACTGAAGCTTCATAATGATTGTTGCCGACATGTTTAAACTGCAATCTTTATTTGTCATACCTATACCTACGTTAGCACTTAACAGGATATGCACGTAAGCAAATATTTAGACCATTTAAACGCAAAGCAAATATATAGGACGAGCTAACGTTAAGAAAAGTTAACACACGGATAAGTGGCACTAGCAATATATTACTCAACAGGAAAAGGGTCCATAAGATGAGCTATAGGTAGGATATTATAATAGAAGATCATCACTTAAGGTCGTATACCTTTGTAGGATCTGGGTTAAGATAATATAGTTAAAGAAATTCTTCGTACAGATGCGGAACTGCCTTCACGATAATTCTACGTATTTAAGCGGTATTTTCCCTCAGCCCATTTTTGGTCCTTTTTGGCCAGTAAATATTGTATCAGGTTTATGTGATGCTGACTAGTAAGGTTAAAAATTACTATAATAGAAACCTCATCAGGAGTGTAACTTTGAAATGCCCAGTTACGCGTCTAAACAAAGTTTATTTTTTACGGTTTTAGAACAGAAAGACCAGGGGTCCTACTCTGTAACGTTTCGTTCGTATATTCGGATTTATCCGTCTCTCTCACTCGCACTCATCTGCAGACGTGCGCGAGAGAGACGGATAGATCCGAATATACGGACGAAAAGTTAGAGAGTAGGGCCCCAGGAATTATATAAAGTCGCACTTACCCAGTCTCTATATTGCTGCATTATACACCGTTTGAACAGTTTCCCGAATTTGTACAATTCGTGAGGTGGGTTGATGATGATAGAGGTTTTTCCAAGGGATATCACTTCGCCCAGCCTTTCGGGGACCGGAAGAATTGCAGGTTTCTCTACCCATTCGTGGTTTGTACATTTCTCTGCTAGGAACTCGTTGAATTTTCCGTATTCGCCGGTCGCTATTTCTAAAACTGAAAAAATATTATTTAGGATGTCTTAGCTAGAGAGGAGATGAAGTATGGAAGAGGACATCTGCGTCGATTCTTACGATAATTTGGATGATTGATGATTTGGATAAGGAATTGAATCACATTTAAGAAATGCTAAAGTCATTAAGTCTCAGTAATTACTGAGATGGTAATTATACATGCAGAAGCGAATAGAACTTAATTAACTGTATAATGTTTATCAACATTGTATAAAAGCATGAATAATGTCCGTAACCTGTTAAACACGTTATGTGCGGTCTTAATTGGACAATTTCCTTTCTCAGAAACTGTACCAGTTTATGAAGTAAATTCGCTCTAAGTATATTAATCTTTTGTCAGTTTATAAATACTTTTTTTTTGGGTAGCTAATAAGTTTCATCAAAAGTACAGGGATAACCGAAAGTAGCCAAAAGAAAATTTCCTACTGTTAGTACTGATTCCAGTTTAATTATAGGTTAGGTTGTGCAATCCAGTATGATTTATTGATTATGTAAATTATTAGTATTTATTAAAATAAACATTTCTCACGAGGTAGTAATGTTTTAATATTGATACACAATGTACACCTGTCAGTGACAATCGATATAAATGAATTAAAGTTAAAGATTAACTAATAAAATAACAATGGTTGAATGAACAGTTTACATGATAATTTGCATGTAAACGAGTCGTGCAAAATGATTGATGAACTATTCATTCAGTGATATAACCCTCTTTGAGTTCACAATAAGTTATGTGAGGTTTGATCCGATCATACGTAATGATTACAAATACTACATGGTAGATATAATAAATTGATAAAAAAGTACTTAAACGATTTAAACATACAAGACGTTATGATAAAAAATCGGAACTAAGGCGCCGTACACTATTACGTTTACGCCTTTAGAATAATACTTAGGTGTCGTGAGATATTAAGGTGGAAGCGCCAACATAGACCGCGAAATTCAAATTTTCTTACGTTTTTTTTGCAATTTGCTGGTTAGTGTCAGGTTGTATGTTGATGAAAATATGATTCGCGTCCGTAACACGTATGTATTTTCAGAATTATAATCATCAAAATCATCCCTCTAAGTTCATTTAACCCCATTCAATAACTATTTCATGAAAAAGTCAACAGTTTTGTATGATTTGTATTTGAAAACCATGGAATCTTGTGCCATTAAGAAATATCCAACAACACTGTAGTGACCGAAACGAGTGAGTTTTGTATAACTTTATATTTTATGGGGATGAAGGTTCCTAATTAATTTTATGACGTATGATTCTAGTGAATTAATTCATCAATTCAAATCAATAGAATATAGGTCATTACGAATGGAAAAAAACCTTTTAATTATGTATGCAAATATTATTTATCAAAATAATAAAGTTTGATTACTTTTTTTGATACCAAGGCCTGATTGTACCTACTTTTATTCCAAAGTGGGGTCCATAGGCTTTTAAGCTTTATTAATATTTCTAAATAAAAAAACTGATGTGGTTACCCGAACCCTTAATTTCAGTTTGCCAAATGATCGTCCGACATAAATCTTTATTTATTTTCCGCAAGAAGGTAGTTAAACCTGCATAACTGAGGAATCAAAGACATTCAAATACTTATATTGTTGAAGTCTTTTTAAATCTCTTTATGAGGAATGATGATAACCAACCCTATTTCAAGATTTTTAAAGATTCAAAGCCTAGAAGACAAGCTACATTTATATCAAAGCAATCTTGAGAAATAACCTTCCTTCTGGCGCAGTCGGGTAAAAAGGGCCAATTTCCATGTACCATTCAAACTTGTTAACCCGTCAAGCGCTTGCCTAAACCCGCGACGTCTCCTCATAACAAGAGCTCGACGGTTTACATACGAGTGCTGAGCATAAGATCCTGGGTTCGATTACCGGGTCGGGCAAAGTGTTATTGGGTTTTTCCATCAGGAATGTCTCAGTAGCAGCCACGGGTCTAGATTTGTGCCCAGTTGATGGCAATACAGTAACCCCCTATCACATGGGACTTAAACATAACTGGCGAATTGTGGGTGTATTATTAGGTACAACATTACAGGCGTTATGTTATTGAGGCGACTACAGGAGCTAAATTAGCAACTCTATTTGTGGTGGTTCAAACTTCATTTGAAATACTGTTAGAATAAAGTTCCAATCAGCTTGCACTACAAAGTGGTAGTTACGTCAGTCATAGCGGGCCGATATAGTGCGAAATTAGTGGTTTTTTGCGATTTACAAAAAATCTATTGATTGGACAAAAAAATCAAACACTGTCATGCTAATATGTTGCTTGTAGAATTATTTGACAAAAAATCAGAATAATCGCATGTATTTTAGTATAATTTTTACTCGTTAAAAGAATTTTTTAGAGATAAGTTCGTGATTTTTTTTATCGAGTAAAATTAGTTGTATTATGTTTTCAACACACTATCTTCCTAGCATATATCCTGAAGAATATCATATATTTTTCTGGTTTTGTTTATTGCAGTGAATCATATGCTTTTATGCATTATAAAACTCGCGTTTAGCTCCTGTAGTCCTCTTAATCGAACATCTTTCTTATGTACTCTTATATACTTACAGTAGTCAGCTGGGTTGTGGTACATGGGGCACTGAAGACCAACGGATGCTAGGTAGGGCACTGTGTTCTCACTTGAACCGTGATATATGCAAAAACCTTCTGCGAGCATGTAAACCTGCGTTACACAAAAAAAGTTAGTATACAGGGTGTCCGGTAATTAATGGATAACCTTGAAATGGCTTATAGTAGAACTTATGGCCATTTAGAAAAAAATACGAAAAAAATCTATCATAAGTAGTACCAGCAAGCAAGTTCATTTATTTTGAAAAATTAGTATCTAAGAATTAATTTTTAATCAACGTTTAAACATCTTGGGTAAAAAAAAATGTATGAGTGACCAATAATTTTAAAATAATGTCGGTTTCAAGTAGATTTGATAAATAGTGAATTATTGCTATTAATGTATATTCTACTAATGTATTACACAAGCAAAAAAATGTAATATGGCCTCCCATCCTTATGCAGGTCCTACATGATCTGCGGATGAAATTTTTTTACAAGATAGATTTTTTGTTCGTATTTTTTTCTGAATGGCCATTTGGCCATGGGTTCTGCTATGAGCCATTTCAAGGTTATCCATTCGTTTCCGGTCACCCTGTATAAGAAATTATCAAAAATCGTATTTACTAGTCTGTTACTTATTTTTTTCTTATTTATTCTATCATCAAGTTTTTGATCGATTTTATATTGAGATTTTATACAGGGTTAGTTTTCAATGACCAGCCAAAATATAAAATTAAGATCTAGATATCAAACCAAAAGTGTATTTTAAATAATAATATTTAAAATGCACTTTTGTTTTGATCCAAACGGAAAAATGATACTAATAGCATTCATTTGAAAAAGTCCTAAAAATGTCCTAAATCATAAACTAAGTGGGAATCAATGCACCTATGTGCGTGCTAACTGCTACCTGTCTAGGTTGATAAACTGAATTGTGCTGTTGAAATATCCACACGTTCGCTTTCTAGTGGTGGACAGGAATGATAATTTATTTAAAAATGTTGTTCTTTTTTTTTCTTTTTATCTAGGTATCGAAAATATAACCCTGTATTAATAAAATGCGGTTGATCTGCAAAAACATTAATACCGAAACTACACACATCAAAAGTATCTAGGGATCAACATATATTTTTGCAATAACTTTTCTCCTGATTGATATTAATTAAAATTTTCTTTAAGGATTCATCAAATAAAGTGTTTTCGTTTGTCACAGTAACGATAAACCAAGTCACCTTTGCATTAATAAAGAAATTTGCCATTTTCCTAATAAAGGGATTTTTGACATTTGAACCACTAACATTAAAGTTCGAAAAAAAGACTGAAATAACAGTTTTCTTTAAAATTTTATTGGGTAACTTAAACAATTAATAATCCGTGTTTCTACCGCGAACACTAACAACACAAGAACATCGGTTTGGCATACTCAAAATGAGTTCATCCAAATCACGCTGTGGAATGGCCGCCCATGTTCGTTGCAACAACAAAAAAAGGTCTTCTTGCGACTGGATACCCTCCATATTCGGCAGAGCTCTTCTCTGTAGCATATCCCATGCATGCTCAATCGGGTTCAAGTCTGGCGACTGAGCAGGCCAGGGCAGGACATTGATGTTAGCTGCGGCGAGAGTCTGTCTTACAACTCTTGCGGTGTGCGGTCGTGCATTATCATGCATTAACTGAAATAAGGGACCGATTTGCACTTGTAGAGGAACGATGACGTCTGATACAATCGTCTCAGCATAAATTTGAGCGTTGAGGTTGCCTCTGATCCAAATCAACTCAGTTCTTCCGCCGATCCAAATACCCGCCCATACCATGATGGTTCCACCACTATAAGGATGGACTTCCTGGCAGGATTTTAATCGCTGTTGGCGTCCAGGGGTTCTCCAGTGTCGTATACGTCTTGTATCCGGTCTCATACCAAAACGAGACTCATCAGAAAAGCACACGAAACGCCATTGTTCTTCTGCCCAATTTCTGTGTTCAAGAGCCCATTGATATCGAATCCTACGATTGTGCATTGCTATAGGTGGTACCCGTAGCGGTCTTCGGGAATGAAGGTTCACTTCATGCAAGCGGTTTCTGACTGTTTGGTCGCTAATTAAGTTCCCTGAAGAGTGATGAAGCCTCACGGCTAACATCATGGCGGTTATTGTTGGAGCTCTTCGAGTTAAGATTTGAATGTATCGGTCTTGTCTCCGTGTGGTGCAGCGATACCGTCCTCCATGGCGCTCAGCCACGGTACCAGTGCTTCGGTAACGTGTCCAAAGTCGACTGATAACACTCTGACTTGTATTCAGAGCTAAAGCTACAGTACGTTGCCGGGAACCAGCTTCTATCATTCCCACGGCTCTGAGCATTTCTTCCCTGCTTAAATGACGTCGCCGCTCCATAATAACGTTGGTTTTAATCAGTAGTAGGGAAACAGTAGCACTAATAATGTCTTCAATGCGTTGTATGTTTTTATAGGGAAAATATTGACAGCTTATTTTCATCTTTTACTCGAATTTGATTGAGAGTTCCTGATTCAAATTATGAAATGCACCAAAAAGGATCCATATAAATTTATAAAATCATAAATTTATTACAAAGCCACATCTCAATCTCAAGAAATCCGCATAAAAATGCTTGATCCCTAGACATTTTTGATGTGTGTAGTTTTTATAAGTCAAGACAAATAATTATTTTGGAATCGCTTGTATAAAAGCTTGATTTGACAATTTAAAAGTCTGAAAGTTCAAGGCTATAATTTTACCAAATAACGAGTTTTTTTTTTGTTATAAAAAAACTGGTTTTGATATGTAAAAATGTCTTAATTAAAATACATGCACAACTTAACAAAATTCTAAATAACTTAAACAATAAAATAATTAAAAATACAAAAAGAACACGATTAATAATTAAAACTTAATTTACTATTTTAATTTTGCTTTTTAATTTAAACTTTTTAGAGAGCATAGATATTATTTACATAACGCAACACCCCGGGCTCGCCCGAATGACCCTGTGGAAGATACGCCTCTGCTACTACCGTTACATATATTTAAGAACCCTCACTAATCAACCACAAACTGCATCCAAAACGGACTAGTAGTTTTGGAGAAAAATGGCAACATGGATTTGCACAAACAATGTTTGCTGCAGCGACCCCTGGTGAGTTGTCACCGTAACACCTATTTAAGAACATGTACCAATCAAACCCGAACCCATAACTGAAAACTGCATCAAAATCGGACTAGTGGTTTTGGAGAAAAATGGCAACATGGATTTGCACAAACATCCACTCACCCCAAACGCATATACCGTCCCTGTTCCGTCGTGGTCGTGGGTAAAAATGACAAACAATGTAAGGATTTGTTGTTTCTCGTTTCGCAAGCAAGAGACTATAGCACTGTTATGGTGAACAGCTTATAGCTATCCGTTAATAAATAGTGCGAATTTGTAGATATACTCAAGATCAAGATGAACCTATAATATAATATGACCCATTTTCAGTGTTTTATTTTGTTTACAGGGACACGTCATGTCTCTGAAAGTGTTCACCGAGGATGTCTTCAAGGTTCTGGACTGGAGAGGGCTAAGCACCAACGTCAATGGCGAGTGCATCACTCACCTTCGGTTTGCCGACAATATAGTGGTCATGGCTGAAACCATGGAGGACCTCAGTACAATGCTCGATGACCTCAGTAGAGCCTCCAAAAGCCTCCAAAGGTTTTAAAATGAACATGGACAAAACCAAAGTCATGTTGAATGCCCATGTAACACCCACTCCTATCAAGATCGGAGACACTACACTCGAAGTTGTAGACGATTATGTGTATCTGGGACAAACGGTCCAGTAATCCAGTTATGTAGGTCTAACTTCGAGAAAGAGGTCGATCGTCGAATCCGACTCGTCGTTCGGGAAGTTCCGCGGTATCTTCTCGTCCAACTTACCGTGTCTCAAGACGAAAGTCTATGACCAGTGTGTGTTGCCAGTGATTACATACGAGACCGAAACGTGGTCGCTCACAGCGGGCCTTATCAGAAGGCTTAAAGTCACCCAAAGGGCAATTGAGAGGGCTATGCTCGGAGTTTCCTTGCGTGATCGAATCAGAAATGAAGACATCCGCAAGAGAACCAAAGTTACCAACGTGGCCCGAAGAATTGCCAAACTTAAGTGGCAGTGGGCAGGGCACATTGCTCGCAGAACGGATTGCCGATGGGGCTGAAAAGTTCTGGAGTGGCGACCGCGAACCGGAAGACGTTGCGTTGTAAGACCTCCCACTAGGTGGACCGATGACCTGGTGAAGGTTGCGGGTACCCGCTGGAAGCGAGTCGCACGACCCGGTCAATGTGGCGACACTTGGGGGAGGCCTATGTCCAGCAGTGGACGTCCTTCGACTGAAATTATGATGATGATGATGATTATGTTTGCTGAAGTCGTACTGCGCTTCTGTACAACCTACAAAACATAAGAGGGGAATACTACTAATAATTTAAAATACTGTAAAACTTTGTTTTATTTTCCTTTCATTTCATGGTAAGACAGTAGGTCCCTATAACATCTAGGAAAGGTCACTAGCACTCTAGCTCAATGATAATAGATGTAGCTTATATTGAATATTAATATACCGATAGCCTTAACAATTATGTTACTTGCCTTGTGAATAACATACAACCTTTTATGTAAACAGTAACCTCCTTTGACAACCGAGCAAAAAAAAGCTCATTGTTTGGCGAATACCTACTAGTAAACGAAATAGGAAGTCGCCACTGTTGGAGTGGAAACCTTGACCGCAGGAATCAAGGGTCATGAACCTATGGGTAACATTATTAAGTAGTATTTTTTTAGGTTTGAGTTCAACGTTGGAATGGGGTTATTGCGTTCGCCATCAAGATTCATTTGGTATTTTTTCTTTATGAGGAACTGGTTATGTGTAAGTTTATTTACCTACGTTATACCTACATACCTATGTGTCATAGTATAGAATTTTCCGAGAATATGATAAAGATCTGTTCAAATATCTGCCGTATTTCCAGTGCTAATAAGAACGTTTACTTAAACCGTCGTCAAAATAAATGGTAGGTAGTTGCTAAAAAAATGTTGTGTACTTGATAACAATGACTGTGTGTACAGCAACCTCGTGTTGTGACCAATTTTTTGTTGCCGTTAAATAAACATTTTGCAGACGTGCTAAATGATTGAGTTCTAAAAATCACCAACTGTTTTGTAAATTTGCGTTCCGAGTTTGGATTTTACTACGCTATTTAAAAGAAGAGATATAAAATTTAATTACTTAGCTGATATTTTCAACGAAGTTGTTTGTAAAGTAACGGGTTATTTTTTATAGTAACAAGGCTTTACGATTGCGAAAACCGTAGCGCTCTCGAAGTAGTCGTAGACTCGTAGCAATACGTAGTAGGGCAAAAATTTTATTAGCCCTTTCGGGGCGTCCATTAATTACGTGAGGCAATTTTGGCAGTTTTCGACCCCCTCTACCCCTTGGTGAAATGTCGTGAGATTTGACTTGACCCCCTCACCGCATCACGCATTTTGAAATGCGCAGTAAGTGTTCTGCGTTTAATTGCGTCGGATTTAAAAAAAAAAAAAACATAATTTACTTTATTTATTTACTATTAACAAAATTAAGCATAAGTACTAAATTATTTTCATTGAATATTTATGATTAAATATTATTGTGTAGGATTTTGCCATATTTTAGTGTAGAAACAATGTGAAATTTCACTGTGTTTCTTGCGGGAAAAAAATACGTGATATTTGCCGAAACCCTCCTCTCTCCCTCGTGAAGTTGGGTGATATTCGGCTCGAGACGCTCTCCTCCAAACGCCTCACGTAATTAATCGACGCCCCCTTTCCACGAATAAAAGGACCAATCAATATTTCATTAACCTGTTCATTTGGATGTTTTTATGTAATGTATTTATTATTTTATAAGCCTAATAATATTTTCTTACCTGGTCAAACATGAGGTAGATTGACGCTGGTGGCTGATGAATGGTGCAAACTATCGTGCGTCCATTCCGAGCCAAGTTCTTGAGCATATCCATGCACTGAGCTGACGTTCTACTGTCCAAACCACTGCACAAAAATGTTTAAAATATGTTAACCATAAAATAATAAAAACAAAGTGGCTTTACCTACTCTTTAAGAGTTTTTTATGAGCAGTAATAATAACAACTGTCAGTATAATAGATCTTTTAAATAAATATTAATTATCAGGTAATAAATATAATAAAAGCTTACACGGTAAAAAATTGTTTTTACAAATTACTGTGGTTTTGTCACGTTGTTCTTGGAATTGCATAGGTAGTCTCCTTTTCTGTGACTAACATTCAATTTAAACTTTGGGTTTGTAAAAGGAAAGAGTTCTAAATTCGTATTGTTGGTTAGAAGAACCTAAGCATATAGGAATCGTTTTTGATCCACCAAATGTTCCTTTATCATTGTTTGGTATTGTAAAACCCGAAGTGTATATATATATATATATATATGAATAGCTACACCTGTCGCAAAATAGAACGAACTGAAAAAGCGAAAAAAATGGAGGGGCCTTTGCTAAAGTTAGGCAAACAGGCCGGGTTGTCGGTGTCACTGACTCACCTGGGTCATTAGATTAACATTCAAATTATATGTAAAAATTCTGTGTCTGAATAAAGGTTTATATGTATATTACTCTACACTTGTGGGGTTACTTGAATATACATAATAAAAAAAAAACGAAAATTAAGAGACGTAGTGTTAATTGTCTCATGTATTTGCATTTAAACGTTATTCTATGTAGATTAGTTGTCGCGGAGTAATTTGGTTCATGGTGCCCTATTTAAAATAAATGGTCCTAGCACGCTGACGGACTCTCATTTACCCTTTGGACTTTATCAAAGACTACGGTATGTTTTCATAATTTTTACTTTATAGTTTTTGTGTTTTTAGTATCTATAAAGTTGTCCTCTTTCATTTAACTAATCTTAAAAGTATTAGTCAGGCTAGGAATTACTACCAAAGATTCTTAGAAATCATACTGCGAAGTTTTCCTTCATAAACGTCGATAAAAACAATAATTATGGTCATAACACTTCATGAATCAACAGACTAGTAATTATTGTCATTATTAGACATCGGAATACATGCACTTTTAAAAAACCAAAATATAACATCACGCCTGTAATCCCAGAAGAAATAGGCGCATTGTAGGTACCTACACCCACATTTTGCCAGTACCTATGTATGCAGAATGCACAGTTATTATTATCAATGTAGGATTTAAATTTAGTTTCAAATATAAATATTTCCATGTAACGCCATCAACTACCAGCATTTTAATATTTCTACAATTCCATAAATTATTTCAATTGACACGAAAACATGTCTTAACGACGACATTCTTGTGCTCTTTATTAAATATTTTAACAGTTGCAACTCTTGTAACAATAAACAATGAGAGGTTTTCTTTTTGAGGGATTAAAAAAAAAATGTTTCCAAGAACTCTCTAGATGGCGTTGAACTGACTACGTTAGTTGGTGCCAAAGCCAAAACGCTTGGGAAAAAAAACATTGCGTCACGTCACATACGCTCGTTGACTGACACTTTCGTTTGCTTAAGCTTCCGAATATAACCTAGCTTCTCGCGGTTTGTTGAAATCATTTTTTTTTTTGTTTCGTTCCTTGCAGTAACGTACCAAGTTCAGGGCCATCTATCCAGCGACTAGGGAAGGGCTAAAAAGAAAATCCCTCATTAAGTACATATTTTTCTCAAGCTTGTGACGTCTGTCACTTTAATTTCAGGCTTAGGATTTGAAGGCTGAAAATGACCTCTTTACATCAACTGACGTCACTGGACAGAGCTTGAAAGGTGCCATTTGTGCAAAAACCTCTTTAGGCATGTTTGACCGGTGCCGTTGATAATAATACACACATCAAAAGTATCTAAGGATCAACATATATTTTTGCAATAACTTTTCTCCTGATTGATATTAATTAAAATTTTCTTTAAGGATTCATCAAATAAAGTGTTTTCGTTTGTCACAGTAACGATAAACCAAGTCACCTTTGCATTAATAAAGAAATTTGCCATTTTCCTAATAAAGGGATTTTTGACATTTGAACCACTAACATTAAAGTTCGAAAAAAAGACTGAAATAACAGTTTTCTTTAAAATTTTATTGGGTAACTTAAACAATTAATAATCCGTGTTTCTACCGCGAACACTAACAACACAAGAACATCGGTTTGGCATACTCAAAATGAGTTCATCCAAATCACGCTGTGGAATGGCCGCCCATGTTCGTTGCAACAACAAAAAAAGGTCTTCTTGCGACTGGATACCCTCCATATTCGGCAGAGCTCTTCTCTGTAGCATATCCCATGCATGCTCAATCGGGTTCAAGTCTGGCGACTGAGCAGGCCAGGGCAGGACATTGATGTTAGCTGCGGCGAGAGTCTGTCTTACAACTCTTGCGGTGTGCGGTCGTGCATTATCATGCATTAACTGAAATAAGGGACCGATTTGCACTTGTAGAGGAACGATGACGTCTGATACAATCGTCTCAGCATAAATTTGAGCGTTGAGGTTGCCTCTGATCCAAATCAACTCAGTTCTTCCGCCGATCCAAATACCCGCCCATACCATGATGGTTCCACCACTATAAGGATGGACTTCCTGGCAGGATTTTAATCGCTGTTGGCGTCCAGGGGTTCTCCAGTGTCGTATACGTCTTGTATCCGGTCTCATACCAAAACGAGACTCATCAGAAAAGCACACGAAACGCCATTGTTCTTCTGCCCAATTTCTGTGTTCAAGAGCCCATTGATATCGAATCCTACGATTGTGCATTGCTATAGGTGGTACCCGTAGCGGTCTTCGGGAATGAAGGTTCACTTCATGCAAGCGGTTTCTGACTGTTTGGTCGCTAATTAAGTTCCCTGAAGAGTGATGAAGCCTCACGGCTAACATCATGGCGGTTATTGTTGGAGCTCTTCGAGTTAAGATTTGAATGTATCGGTCTTGTCTCCGTGTGGTGCAGCGATACCGTCCTCCATGGCGCTCAGCCACGGTACCAGTGCTTCGGTAACGTGTCCAAAGTCGACTGATAACACTCTGACTTGTATTCAGAGCTAAAGCTACAGTACGTTGCCGGGAACCAGCTTCTATCATTCCCACGGCTCTGAGCATTTCTTCCCTGCTTAAATGACGTCGCCGCTCCATAATAACGTTGGTTTTAATCAGTAGTAGGGAAACAGTAGCACTAATAATGTCTTCAATGCGTTGTATGTTTTTATAGGGAAAATATTGACAGCTTATTTTCATCTTTTACTCGAATTTGATTGAGAGTTCCTGATTCAAATTATGAAATGCACCAAAAAGGATCCATATAAATTTATAAAATCATAAATTTATTACAAAGCCACATCTCAATCTCAAGAAATCCGCATAAAAATGCTTGATCCCTAGACATTTTTGATGTGTGTATATGCGTTAACTTTCTTTATTCCTTCAGCACCCGGGTTTTTATATAAAACATCGTAATTCGACACATTTACCTACTAAAATAAGTACTACTACCGATGAACAAGTAGTATAAAATATGCAATAATGCGATTAAAATAGCGTTTTATGCATTTGAATGTGGCTGTCTGTAACATACATTTTCTAGGATAACCTTTCAAAAACTCGTCTTCATCGTTAAATAAAAAATCAAATGTAAATTTAGTTTGCAGGAGTGTCATGACAGACGATGTGCAACACTCTACAACACCGAACTTACACATAAATTCCTATCTTGCATTAAAAAGATTGAGCGTTATTGTTTTGTTCGTTCTCACATATATGTATAATCTCAAAATTAAAGATGTAACCAAGATTTTGTAACAATATTTTGTTTTTAAAGGAGTGTCCATGGAGTTTCTTGCCCGTTCTTCTCCATAGAGATCTACGCTAGGGAATGGGCAACTACAGTACTTTCTCAAGTTATTATGCCTTGTGACTGGGACTGTAGCTTTGATTTTCTTTTTTGTATTTTTGACATTCAAAAGTGCCGTAATGGTCTAATTGAAATAAATGCTTTGAGTTTGAGTTTGAGTTTGAGTTTTTAAATTTAAGAATGCATGTGGAAATAAAAAGATTTTTTTTTTTATTTTTTAAATATTTTACGGCTAATAGCCGAAGTGCGGCTACACCTAGTTTTAGCCGGCTACAACCAGTGCAACCGTCCACATGCGGCTAAACTTAGATGTATCCACTTATGTGGCCGGCTTCACCTAGTTGTAGCCGGCTAAAACTAGGTGTAGCCGCACTTCGGCTATTAGCCGTAACATATACATATTAATTGCTTGTCAGCTCGGTTGGTCACTAGACCAGCAATACTTAGCGCTTTCGAACACTCTAGCTCGAAAACGCTAATTGCTGAGCATGATCCCTTGTATTGTCAGTTTAGACAAAGTGTTTTTAGTTTAGGCGTCTGGATTTCTGGCTGTCCGGTTGGTAGTAATAGGTCCCTATTACCTAGAACCTGGCAAAATGCAGGTGTACTAATATGTGCTTAAAACTTCGATATTATGCGTAATATTATGTTATATTTATGACTTACGTGGTAGGTTCGTCCAGAAATAGCACCGGAGGATTGTCAATCAGTTCCACTGCAATTGATAGTCGTTTCTTTTGTCCCCCAGAGAGATTTGAGCACCTCGTGTTTTCTGTTCCGGACAACCCTAGCGTGAAGAGGATTTCGGCTATCTACAACAAAATACAACATAAGTAGTGATAAAATATTCAGAAATCTTTAGATTATTTTTAAACTGGTTTCCTGAAAGCACATTTGCTTTAGTATGCCAAGGTCATGATCATCTGCCTTGCCTTTTCCCAAACCATGCTGGGGTCGACTAATTGGATGCAGCTGAATAGGTACTTTACATTGAGCGACTGCCTATCTGACATCCACAACCTAGTACTGGGTAATAAGATAACCATTGGTAAGATAACAATAAAGATAAGTGGCAAAGTGTTTCGGATTTCTTACGACTTTCTACAAGATCAACATGATATTTCGGTAGTCCCAAACATTTATGACTGCTTCATCATGGTTGGGCTAAAAGAAAGTTACTTTATTTAGGTCTTTTGGATTTTCATCGGAAAAAACAACAAACAATCCCTTGGAACTTGGACGAGTTTCATAAATTCGAGAACACAATATTTTTATGTTATGTATATTTAAGCAAACTATGTCGATAAACTAGTTAGCTATTTTGGTTCTTAGTTTTAGCAATAGTGATAGAGTTCGATATTCAGCCCTGACCTCTATAGTCTTAACAACCATGTGTAAGTCTATTTAAAACATAACTGTATAAATAAACATTTAAACAAGTTTTATTTTAGTATTCTATAGAAAACTAAGAGATAAGATACCATCTAAAAGTGGCCATTACAAGAAATTTCATAGAAAACCGTTATTTAATGTCTCAGAGGCGTTATAGCAAAATTAGATAATAATTGCCAAGTTTACATTTTACACTTTTACCGACAGAATCCAGTTGGTTATTGCAAATAGATAACGATAATGTTCGCTTATTCCCGTTTACCGTAACTACCAAGTAATATTTAAAATATCTGCTGGAATACAACAATTTGATACTCTAACGACCAATTATAAAAACATAATTATGACGTCAAATGCGAAGTACAATGCCATCGACCTGTGCACCCGTCAAACAAAGACAGAATTAACTTAGAACTTTGGTTCTTAAATAACGTCATAATAAAAATAAAAAAACTGGACGGTTTTTTAACAATTTTATTTTTATTTTTTTTATTTGGTATTTATCAAATATCTGTAGTCTATAAGTTAATAACATTAGTTTAGCAGAACCATTGCAGTGACTAAGGCGGATTTAATCAAAATAATACTAGCACTAAAAAAACTAGGAAAAAATTGTATTTTTTACGACACAAGCACCTGATATCTAAAAATGGTATTATTCTTCGTTCGGCCCACAGAGTTTCGTCCCACATAACAAAATCCTGGTTACCAAAATGCTGGTTGTCCCAAACAATGTGCTTCCTTCGTCCCAAAAAAGTAAATATTATTTTATTCCCTTTTCGTCCTATTTTACATACCTTCTACGGCCCAAAATTTACCGTCGCGTCGGCATGAATTAGCAGTTATGCATACGTTCACAGTACATATCAACATTACTTTGAAGCCACACATTTTGTTAGTGAGAAAATAAGCAACGTCTGGTGGCCCTAGGATCTTGCTATGTAAGTAATATCAAAATACTATGCTAATTTGTAAACAAGTTTTGCCTATAATAGGAAAAAACCCAGTCAGATTTTGGTTGCGCATTTATGAAGTTTCTTAATTCATGCATTAAAAAATTGTATGGACAAAGATGGTGGGTGTAAAAAGACTTTACAAAGCCGAAAGGTACTTTAGGGTTATCCTCGTCATTGCGGTCATTATTTTGAAAAATTTGGAACTTTTAAATCTATCAATATCTCCTATAGAAGGTTTTTAGTTATGCTGGTCCATAACTAGAAACCTTCTATAGGAGATATTAATAGATGTAAAAGTTCCAAATTTTTCACTTGGTTAGATACAAGGTTATAATGTAGGTTACTTTACTTTGAAAACCTCCATGTAATATTCAATGCATCTAAGCAGCAATGTTTGGAGTGCATTATATTGAGCCCTACCGTAAACTGCAGGCTTAGCCAAGTTGACAATCTACAATCGTTAACGCTAGTAAAAAACTAATCAAATGTATGGGAATGACATCATCTCAACGTTAAGTCACGTGATCAACACAAACGAATAGAAAATTCGTAGAAAGTTTTACATCGTTCAAAATGATAGAATAGAATGTTATCGTTTCTACAATGTTGATCGCTATACTCTTTGGTAGGAACGCTCACCATAGACTAAAGTGTAGGTTTTTCTACAGACATTAGAGAACGAGCGATCGACTCAGTCGTGTCAACTTGGCTAACAATTAAGCGCTTTCTACAATCGCTTACGCAGAGGCGTTTACTATTGTAGAAAGAGAATCGATACAAAACGTTTGTAACTAAGCATTCTGTACATCAAACTAAGTACCTTTACGCAAACGTTATTGCTGGGAAACGACTTTTTTTTTGAGGTGAATAATCATGTTTTGAGGTAGAAGTCTAATGTAACGCACTCAAAACATTGTGCTGATGGATGGATTGAATAGTACGGGGGTCGTGGAGGTGTTTGATTAAAGTAAAAATCTTACAATGGTGCCGATTCCCTTGTTTACAAACTAAACCAAATTTAAGTTCAGTGCATCTTTTTCTTTCTATTTCATTAAGAAAAGGACAGAAGATAAATTTTAGTTACGTTCTGTCAAATTAATCAGCGCCATACAACTTTTAGACGCGATTAAAAAGTTGACTACTAAAATTACATCAAATTACGTCAGGTACTGACTAATTTGACAGGATTAAACTAATTTTATCTTCTGTCCTTTTCATAATGAAATAGAAAGAAAAAGATGCATTCAACTTAAATTTAGTTTAGTTTGTGAACAAGGGAATCGGCACCATTAAAAACTTTTATTAAAAAAGAAACTTGTCAAAAATTTGGAACTTTGACCCCCAATATCTCCGTAACTAGAAGGTTCCCAGGTATGGTGTAAAAATGATCGCAATGACGCATGACGGGGAGAACAAG
Source organism: Xestia sexstrigata (assembly GCA_941918905.2). Classification (NCBI taxonomy): domain Eukaryota; kingdom Metazoa; phylum Arthropoda; class Insecta; order Lepidoptera; family Noctuidae; genus Xestia; species Xestia sexstrigata. The sequence continues at coordinate 17,405,278 of OW799211.2, forward strand.
TACCTGTTGGCTTCGTTAAGAGGTTTTTTACACCCTTTATATTGTAATACATTTTCAAACTTACCACACTAAGCTTCAGTTTGTCAGTAAGGGTGTCTCCTAATTTCATGTCAGCAGCGAACTTCATGAGCTCAGCCACAGTGAACAGCGGGTTTAGTCTGTCATCCTGTAGGATGTAGCACGATTTCTTTCTGTAGGCCTCCAGTGAACGCATTGAATTGTTAGGTCCAAATTCACAAACAGTGTCGCCCGCTCGTATGCTGCCCGTAACGCCTCGTGTTCTGAAAGAAAAGATGTTTGTATAAAAAGTACTTAATTTATGTAGGTACAGGGTTGGGACGTCGATGCAAAACATGTTACCATGAATTCAGCACATGATGTAGACTCTGCTTCATGCCTAAATGCTTATAATGTATGTAAGAGCTGTTTTTTGTCACATATTATTATTACGTATATCTGTCACGTGTTTGTATGTTTACTTTTATCCAAAATGAGCTAAGTGGTTTTTGATATTGGTGTCGATTCTGTTGTGCACAAACTAAACTTAAACTTAATTTAAGCTATTGCTATCTTTTTCTCTCTAATAAAACGAGAAAGAGACGGATGTAATTTAGAGCTGTCAAATTTAGTTGGAACTAATATTTCTATACAAATGAAGGGTGCACGTAAAAACATGTCGACTAAAAACACGGTGAAGCGCAAGGCATAAACTAGTTTGACATCTCTAACTTAAGTTCATAGCTATAGCCGTCCTTTCCGCGCACTGTCTTTTAGTAAAAGATAGCAGAAGCCTAAATTAAGTTTAGTTTGTGCACAACAGAATCGACAGCATTGTAGAAATTTGGTCAAGATCGACATTCAAGTTAAGATTTTCTTTTGTTTAAGCATGAGTACCGTTAAGTTAAAGCTTTTAAAGTTAAGGTTCATTGCCCTTTTAACTGCCGGTTATGTAAAAATTCATATTGTGATAAGTAAGCAGATATCTATGAGCATTTATAAGTGACCCGAAAGCTCACTGACGATAACACGATAAAACCCAGAAGGAAATGGCGCGACGAACTACCTTGGTCACAACAGTTATGGACAGGGATAAATGGAATGAAGGAAGGGAGCCTCTTGTCCTGCAGTGGGATAAAAATTAATACCTATAATAATAAATAAGAAACACTACTTACGAAAAACCGGTCAGAGCGTTCATTAGTGAAGATTTTCCGGCGCCAGAAGGACCCATGATAGCGGTCAACTCGCCAGATTTGAAAAGTCCAGACACACCCTTTAGGATCGTCTTCTTCTCTAGAACAATAGGCTTAAATTATGCATGTGTGGGTGTAGTTCAATTTAGCAGTATACAGGATGTAAAAGACCTCATCACGAAGCCGTCAACCAAGCATTCTGAACATCAAACTAAGTAACTTTACGCAAAAAATATTGCTGGGAAACGACTTTTTTTTTGGGGTGAAAAGTCATGTTTTGTGGTAGAACTCAATGTAACGCACTCAAAACATTGTGCTGATGGATGGATTGAATAGTACGGGGGTCGTGGAGGTGTTTAAAGTAAAAATCGTACAATAAAAACTTTTATTAAAAAAAAAAACTTGTCAAAAAGTTGGAACTTTGACCCCCAATACCTCCGTAACTAGAAGGTTCCCAGGTATGGTGTAGAAAAAAAAATGATCGCAATGACGGGGAGAACAAGTACCTTTCGGCATCGTTAAGAGGTTTTTTACACCCTATCTAAGATATTATTGAAGATGATAGATGGTACCAAAAAAATCATTCTGATTCTGTCTGACGAACTATAAAATTAGTTAATGTGTTTTGACAACCCGAATGGCGCTTACGTTCTTAGGGTCCCGGGTTCGAATCCCGGTAGGAGCAAATGTATGTGTGATGAGCATGGACATTTGTTTCAGAGTCAGGGATGTTTATATTTACAATAATCTAAAGCTCGTTGCTTAGTGTGACACTAGATGGCGCTGTGTGCAATGTCCAGCGATATTTTAACTTGGCATGCTAAAGCTGGGCTTCCTCACTACTAAAGCAGCTGACGCTCCTCATCTTCTACGGGCTATGAAAAACCTATCGTTAAGAATTTCAGCAGGTACAATAATGCCAATTGCCAATGCATTTTAGCTGCTGAGATTACAGGCATAGAATACCTATTCATAAAACGTTCGATTCTTTCATTCAAAAGTACAGCGTAACATGTTTTATTTTCTATTTATATTATTGCACCAATCGAACAATTCAAGCCGGTATTTATTTTAAAACAGTCTTGACGTCAATCAAAAGTATTTTAAGTTACAAAAATAGATCACTAAATATGAACATAAATAAATAGATCACTACCTATTTAAAATAGGCGTCGCGGTCGCTACGATGATGTTTTTCTCGTGTAAAATCAATCTTAGAGAAATAAATTCTTTAGGAATTTTCCGTTTTAATATTTTTGTTAATTAATTGTATTCAATTAACTGGACACTGAAGTTTTCACCTTCTGTATTCATTCATTCTGACTGAATCTGAATTCTGTGCGAGACTGCCTGGTTGGTTTAATGATGGCAAGCGCGACTGCTGAGCATGAGGTCTCGAGTTCGATTCCCAGGTCGGGCAAAGTGTTATTTGGTTTTTTCATCAGGAATTTCTCAGTAGCACCCACGGAGTCTGGATTTGTGCCCGGTTTATGGCAATAGACTCGTCCCCTATTACATGGGATTTAAGTATTTAACTGGCGAATTGTATACTAATAATGGGTATACCTCTGCCTAACCCTACGGGGATTACAAGCGTGATCTTATGTTATGTCATTCTGTATCAAAGAGGCCGTGTTACCTAAAGTTGCAGAGTTAACCAAAGCCTATGGCCACGGCGCGGCGCCGCGCGCAGCCGTCTTGTGGCGGCGCAGCGACTTGCCGCGGTGCGAATCGATTCAAAAATGTACTCTAACCCTTTGCATTAACTACCAGCGCGGCGCACCGTACACGGCACCGCACCGCGCCGTCAAACAGCGGCGGCGCCGTACCGTAGACATGTGTCCACGCCCTATGTGTTGTACCTACGGTATATGATATACGGTCAAAGTTACTGACATTGTATACGATGTACACGGAAATATTATCATTGACATGTAATGTTTTCTGAGGAAATCATCTTCGATAGGTCTTTGCAATGTTTATAAATAGTTGATTAACATTCTAACCATGCCCCTTTAATGACGATAGATAAAATCTGAAGTCTGTTATTATATCCCAGAGTTTCTTTTTCATTGCGTTTTTTAATTTGACCTAATCGTAAAATAAAATTCCGGGAAACAACAAAATGATTATAGATAACCACCGAAATTACTTCAAAATCTAATCTACTATTACGTTGAGGTAATTTTGTTCCTCAATTAGGCCTTCAAAAATTACATTGAAACGTGACAGACCAATTACGAGACTCGCCAGTTTTTTGGCAAAGCATATTTTATACTGTTTTTACGTAAAATCACGCCTGTAATCATGGACAAACCAGAACAAGGTATGATAAAAAGTACGTACACTAACCTGAAGATAAGTAAAAAAAAAACTTAACAACCAGTTAAGTTTTATAATTTAAGGACTTTAAATGAATTGCTGATTAAACGTTTTATAGGTCGTAAATACTGGATTTTATATGGCGAATTAACTTTGTTAGTCATTTTTAACACTAAGCGATTAATCAGATAGTTAAACCGTCACGGTTAAGTTGACAGCTGTTGTAGTAAGTGCTATATCTTCATACATAGGTACTTGTTCAATTAACTGTGCGGAAAACATCTATAGTTGATCCCTGGTTTTCTAAAGCGTGATCAGTTGATGAAATGTCAAGTTAGCACTCGGCATCTTGCCACGCAACATCTTATAGCTAAAGTTTAATAAGTCATTTCATCATCATGATTATCATTTCAGCCGAAAGACGTCCACTGCTGGACATAGGCCTTCCCCAAAGGAGGGTTTTTGCCATAAGTCTTTTACCTACCACTAATAATAGGATTTCAGAAACTGCCGTTGAAACCTAAAACCAATCAATAATTCATAATCGCATTAGTTCTCAATTTTTTCATTGTGACAGATGTTTCGTCAATTTCGAAAATCTTCGATTTGTAGTAGGTATTATCAAATATTCATGACACGAATTAAAGAAACCCATTACGTCAATTATAAGAATACTTACAGCCATATGAGCTTAAACACCATGACATTTATTTCGACATAAGTGAACTTATGAGAATATAGAAGTATTCTTTTCCTGTAATTAGATAATAATTTGCGAAAACGCGAGGATGATCTTTTTTGTGATGATAGAGGCCCAACGTAGTCATTGTTTGTCATATTTTGTAAATAATACAATAATAAGCCAAGTGCTACTTACGTATAACGGAAGTCAAACATATTATATAGCCCCTAGGTTCATAAACATACGACTAAAATAGTATAGTTACGCAGTTTCGGGTTATCACTGCTGGGACTCTGGGGGCCTAAAATGGCTACTTTATTAGAATAATAAAATGAATCACGTTAAAAATTTAAAATTCTTAAAATGGACTTTATATCATAACCATAAAGGCAAGAAAATATTTTAGGCCCCCTGATCGCGTCGGGGGCCACGTGGTGGCCCCCGGTCACCGTAGGCGCGGGCCTGTGGACGAAGAGCTATAGGCTAGCTCGCCGTCCGTCCGTCTCATGACGACAGGCCGTGTCGACGGCGCGTTCGTGTTCCACGCGCCTCAAAGAGAGTCAGCAAAAAGGAAGGGGGTTCGCAAGGGCCTGCCGGGGTTGCTGGCTTGCCGGGGGGACTGTTCGAAAGAGATACCGTGGCCCCGGAACATAAAGGGCGATGAAGGAACATGGATGGGTTTTAGTCAGTAAAAGTCTGACACTCCCTCCTGCTCCACCCAGAGCGGGAGGAGTCATTTGATGATTTACTATCCGAAAAAAAAGGCCCCCTGGTGTCCTCTACGTAATACCACGCGGGCCTGCGGGACTGCGAGTTGGAATGTCTTTGAATTGTCGGCACGGTTGGCGCAGTGGCTGCGCTTCTTGTCGCTGGTTCGGATCCCCGCACGGAACAAGTTTTTCTAGGCCTAAAGGTAGTTGTTAAGGGTCAGGCTATAGCTGTGTATGTGCATGTGTTTAAATGCTTGTAAACCCACCCATGATTCTGGAGAAATTCCTAGTGTAGGGAAAAATAAAAAATAAAAATGCATAATTAAATGCAAGCCTGCCTGGTTTGAAGTAAAATATCTGTATCTATATGTTAATGGCACAACTGCGAACATAATGTTAAGAAAAATAAACCTTACTAAACAAAAAAACGGCTAAGTGCGAATCGGACACGCGCATGAAGGGTTTCGTACCATCATAGTAGGGGAGCCCCCTTTAATTTTTAATTTTATTATTTGTTGTTATAGCGGCAACAGAAATAAGTACATCGTCTGTGAAAATTTCAACTGTCTAGCTATCACGATTCACGAAATACAGCCTGGTGACAGACAGACAGACAGACGGACAGTGGAGTCTTAGTAATAGGGTCCCGTTTTTGTCCTTTGGGTACGGAACCCTAAAAAGATGAATTGAATCTAGTAAGGCTCATTTTTCTGTGTTCTTTTATCTTATGATGTATAATATATCCTAGGCAGTAAGTCAACAGTTACAGGTTACAGTAGTATTGTTTTGGTTATTTATTTGTTTGTAGATAAACAACTAGCTTGTACTAAGTCCTATGAAAAGAGCATGGCTAGCGGTACTTAACGAGGGCAATGAACAATGATGTTATAATAATAAAAATGTCCTTTCCAATAAAAAATCTCAGGTGATTTGAATAGCGATTATAGTATTTGTTTTTTCAGGAGAAAAACAAACAAGTGTTGATTGTTTACACCGAAGGAGTCGGAAACTAATATGATTTTGATTGTGTCCGATCAGACGATTAAGCTCTGTTGACCTATCATAGATAATAATTATCATCTCTTGTTTTATTCATCACTAGCACTTCACTCGCGACTTCGTCCGCAAAAATTGTGAATCTCGGCTAATTGCCTAATTAATATCCTATAGCATCAACGAATAATGTAGCTTTCGCTGGCTTGCAGCTGAAACCTGAAAATCAGCGTCAGGTGGTATACCTACCTTGTATTGCTATCTGGCATTATGCTGAACTCCGGCCCTTGCCATTTTTAATTGGCATTTTTAATTTTTTTGGTTTAATTATTTTGTTCCTTCTTATAGAGAGGAAGCCTGTGTCCCACCAGTGGGAACATTAATAGGCTGATGATGATGATGATGAATTATTTTGTAAAAAAATATAGGTGTTTTAATGCCAAATAAACACAATTTTCATCCTGCCTGTGAAAGTATTTTTAGAATTGGATCATTCGTTCCGGAGATTACCCCCTACATACAAACTTAAAAGCTTTTACCTAAAAGAAAAGTATCTAGTAACGTAACATTTAAAAGAAACTTAATCAGAACCAAACGCATATATTTGATTGATTGATTGTTTCCTTTAAAGGTAACGTTCTTAGATCCTTGTCATTTTGTAATTAGATATAAAAAAATAATTGAATAGAAAACGCCGCCAGTCTCCTGGGCACATTACCAGCTGACAGCGTTGAGGAGGAGTTTTTCGATGCCCTTATATAGTTTGTTGTTAGTTTATTTATTTTAGTTTATTTAATACTTAGTTTTTAATTAATTTCTATAAAGTATTAAAGAAAATAGAAAACATGTTGATGTTTTAATCTTAAAAGCGAATTATAATAATTGATAGTCTGTCCAGTTGACACTGCCTCATTTCAAAGTGTCTCTAGGCCAAAGTCGTTCGCCGTCGTGGGTAGGCTGCTGATTAAACAAATTGTTAATGTTACACAGTGCATTTTACTTTGTATTAACTTATAATAATTCGTAGTTGCGTGCCGTTGATTATAGTTGTTATAGCAATCACTGGCATTGCGTTCTTGATAATGGCACACTAACAGTGACTGACTTATCCACTTCGAAAGAGTTCAAGAGCGTACAGATAGCAAATGGTTTTCTAACAAACTATCATACAAAAATATGGGATTGGTTTTGAAGTGCCCATCACAGCCCTATGTATTATTCTTTAATTTACTACTAAAACTGAAAACGAATGAAATGTTGGTAACTTGTGCATTGGACTAGACGAGATTTTACGCAAATGTACACTTAAATAACGTTTGTTAAGACAGAAATTTGTTTATGACAAGTTTCTTTATAAGCCCTCTGACTAAATTATTACAAAGTACGTTATTATGGGGCAATTCGTTATTGTGTAAAGGAAAACAACAAAACTTAATTATAAAGGTTAAGAAATATCTAATTTCATTTCAGTTTGAATTCGCTTTCAGGAGTAGTTTATAATTTGCTTGCAAAATTCTATAAATATAGGGAAACGTTTGGTGTTATTTAAAAGTAGTGAAGGACTCGCCCTTATATTGCACGAGTGCAATTTACTAATGCGGAAAGAGATCTCTATAGTTTCATCAGATTTTGAAGCTATATCAAACTTAAATAATAATGATTGAAATCCTTCTAGAAAAATATCACTAAAAACTATACAATAGATTTGATCTTCAAAACTTTAGAATTTAAAATGACTAAATTACGTTATTATTAAACACAAAAAATATTAAACTGTGGGAAATATTCTTGTTTTAATAAAACTGTTGGTAAGTTTCGAAATCGTAAGCAGATTTTAGAAAGTACCTCTCTACCTATGTAGGTAACTACCTACTTATTCGCTCAAAAAAAAAGTAGTTGGCTGTGTGTGCATATATTTTAGGGATATTGTACTACATGACTGCCTCGTTGGTGGTCGCAGGAACGACTGCTGATCATGATGGGTTCGATTCCCGGGTCGGGTAAAGCGTTATTGAGTTTTTCCATCAGGAAATTCTCAGTAGCATCCACGGAGTCCGGATTTGTGCCCGTTTAATGGCAATAAGCTCGCCCCTTAATATGTATATGGATAATATTCTATCGCCATCTATTTTCGCCAGCTATTTTTTAAGTTCAGTAATACATTAGGTACACCTCTGGCTAACCCTTTGGGGATTATTATTAGGCGTGTTGTTATTTTATGTTGTACTGCATAATAAACGCAAACTTCATTCATTAATTAGCTAAGCAATGACAGTATATAGACTTAACAGAGCGAACTAAATGCAATTGCCCATGTAACATCTCACGAGTATAGGTACCAAGTCCATAGGTCCATACATACGTAAGAAAACTAGTTAGGCCACTTGTCAGGTTATATTAGTAATTGCGTAATTTTTCTTAGTTATAGTTTCTTGGCAAAACGTAAAAAAAACCGTAGAACTCCTACAAAGGAAAATAGAGATTTTCTCTTTGAAACGTAGTAGGTAGCAGAATTATGCGACAATAATTCTTGAATTATTAAATGAATTTAATATTTTTTATTTGATGTTTTAATGTCAGCCTCGGACTACTAACAAAACTATTGATGAGAATGTTAACTTCTTATTTACTAATTCCCTAAGCAAAGGGGCCGCCTCCACGAGCGAGAGAATCGCGGCGACATTATCCTCCTTGACACGTTTTTCTATACACTCTCTTTTGGGCCGTCTCCACGAGCGAGAATCGCGGCGATATTTTCGTATAGAAATACGTTTAATCGCTACGATTCTCTCGTTCGTGGAGGCGGCCCCATAGTTATGTTAGGCTGGCACAAGAGCGTGGAGCTTGGCACAAGCAAAGAGAGGCCTATACTCGGCAGTAGGTGATGATGATGTCAGGCTGTGGATGAAGATGATGAAGTTATGCCAATAGGCAACCGCAACCCCGGCAGGCATAATAATGCCTGCCGGGGTTGCGGGACTGTTCGAAAGAGATACCGTGACCCCGGAACACAAAGGGCGATGAAGGAACATGGATGGGTTTTAGTCAGTAAAAGTCTGACACTCCCTCCTGCTCCGCCCAGAGCGGGAGAAGTCATTTAATGATGTCCCATCCGAAAAAAAAAAGCCTATTATAGGTACCTACCTAATCATTTCCAATGACCAAAGTATTATTTAAATAAACTTCTGCAGACAATGTTTAACAAAACTTTATAAGGACCGGACCTGAAGGTAAACAGCGAGTCATCTTCAATTAACCTATGACTGGTCTTAAGGATTTTAGATTGATGGAAAAATAGTCTACTAAGTGGCAGTAATTTTACATTTAATTATACGTATGTTTATTACAACAACGTAGAAATTATAATGTATCTTAGATTTACATGTAAGTGCCTGTGATCTAGAATGGAAACCTAGGTAGGTACCTACTGACAGTTAGTGACGCAAAAAAATAATAAGATAAATGTAGGTAACGTAACTATCCTGCATTCTAGTTTGTATAAACCATGAGGTAAGGATGGGATGTTAAGTGTATGTGTAAGGTAAGGATTCGCCAGTTATATTAAGGTGAAAGCGCCAGGGTAGCTCCAATTTGCGATCACTAAAATCGTCAATACGACCCCCAGGCCCATTAATTTTTCATGAAACTGTCATTCAATGGGGTTAAATGAACTTAGAGGGTTGTATTGATGATTTTAATTCTATAACTACATACGTGTTACGGACGCGAATCATATTATCATCAACATACAACCTAACACTGACCTAAAATTTCAAAGAACGTAAGAACATTTTGAATTTCGCTTCCTTCTTATAGGCCTATGTTGAATAGGGCCTATACACTACTATAGAGAGCGAGTTGATGTGCTCGCTCTCTAAATTAGTCTATAGGCCCTATATTAGCCTGGCAAAGAACTTGAAACGAGGCGGCTATTGAGAAATTCCTTGAAAAAAAACCAAGATTTCTTATCACACAGCAGCGACTTAGTATTTGCACTTATAGTCACTAGTTCGAAGAGACGTTCAATAACTACATACTAATGAACTTTTAGCACTTTTTTCTTTTTCATAATGTTTGCTTGCGTTGCCTAGATGTGGTAACCACTTTAACGGTTTGCTGTTAGAAATCTTTGCCCAGGCAACCAACGGGTTTTGCTTTCTCCTAGATACAGACTTTAGTCATTAGGCAAGAGAATATCCAAAGATATTTGCATCTACCAACAAAGTACCTCTTCTATTTCATATTACCGGTTGACAGAGTTGCGGAGGAGATTTTTGATGCTGGCCAGAGCCAAACTAAAATACCATGCATCATCAGAGCAGCCTCTTGGCTGATCATTGCCATACAACGACATCATTGGAATGCCAGCCAGTCTCTTGGGCACATTACCGGTTTATGAGTTTTTTTTTATGTTTAATATTTTAGTTTATTGTAAGTTTGTTATTTTATTGTTTTATATTTTTGCATCTACCAAGAAAGTAACTCTTCTGTTTCATAACTCTCTCTACATCTCTCTTCTATTAAATATTCGATCATCACATCACGTCTTTCATTTATGTAAAAAAAAATTGTAAGGCCCTGTAGGTATTTTGAAAATAACCTTTCTGACACGTGGGACACCAAAACAAAGCAGCGCATATACCTCGCTGGAATGAGTTAATCCCAAAGGGTATCTTCATTTTGCTTAATAATTCGATTTTTTGTATGCCATGCTAGTATAGTAAGCAAATAAATTACGAGGGTCAAGAGATGCTGTTCACCAGCTACCAAAGAATAACAATGTTTCGTTAATGTCGATGTCAATATTGACAAGCCTGTTCAATAACAATGTGAAGGAAGTTATTCAGAAGTAGACACAACCACGTTGAGAGCTTGTGTATGTAGTAAATAAAAGATAAATAAAGAACAATACTCGAAAAAAATTAAAACGTTTCAAGCTAGAAAATAACACCCACCTTCAAGCCCACGCCTTTATTTTATTTTCCATCAACTTAATTCCAAGCTAAAAATATCATAATAAAGATTTAAGACAACATAATAGTTTCATTCTCAGAAATAAGTTGGTAACGTAGCAACGTTTTTGGTAAATAAAAACATAGTGGAAATTACAAATGATTTTAGTCTACACGCGACGAATATATAACGACTTTGGCCTTCATTCTTTCATTCATTGGACTTGGTATAATCAGACATGAAATAAGTATGATGAAATATCAAAAAACTCATAATTTTATCAAATAAATTAATTATTATCTAATTAAAACAGATTTTTTCTCTACATTTTGGATTTTCTAACTTCTAACTGAAGAAGCATTTAAAGGCCGGTTTAGCAGAATCAAGATAGGTAATAAATAATATCATGTGAAAATTCTGTGCCATTTTACGAATTGTAACGTGATTCATAAATTATTTTCCTTTTAAGATTCTGATAAGGCGGCCATTTTAGCCCCCCTGAAAGTGGCAATATAAGAGGAGAAAGTGACCGATTACCGTCGAGGGTGTCGTTTGAAGCCCGAGCCGTAGGCGAGGGCTTTAAAACACCCGAGATCGGGAATCGCACTTTCTCTCGAGTGATACATAGTGCTTTATACTACACCTACGAGGAAAATAAAAAACGAAATCTTTACTAATTGAAATTTATATTGAAATTGTTGCAGTTAGTGAAGCTTAATGTAACACTTTTTCCATTAATGTTTGTTTGAGATGTTTGCGACAATGTAGGAGGAATTTCACATGTTCTTTTTTCAAATTGTTTATCCTGCCGCCGCAGGGTCGCACTGCCAGCCCGACACCATCCAACACACAGCTAGTGGCCAGTGTCATTTTGCGAACTTGGAGATAAAAACTCACTGTAAAAACTTTTTGGCTTTTGATATTTAGGTTACCGGCGCATAGTCTTACCCAAAATTAAAAAAGAAAAACCACGTAAGAAATGGATTTTCATACACTTTTCTCTCCCGCTCAGATGCGTTTTCTCCCCGCATATTTGTTCGATATGCAATGACGTACTTTCTACCGTAAATTTGATAAAGTATCAAGGTACTTTCCAAGCAGGTGTAGTATAAATATCCTTAATTGTATCATATGTTGCCAGTTTCAGGGGGCTTAAAATGGCCGCCTCGTAGTAGTCGTAACTTCGTAGGGTCTACATAAGCAGTACATCTACTATCTACTAGGTAACCCTTCGAAGCTACGACTGCAGATCAGACTAGAACAGTTGCAATTAGACAGCTAGGTCTAATTAATTCTTAAAATCGGGCTATTTATTTTTCTGGTTCTAACTAACTCTAAATTGTGAGCTGGTTTACTCGCTTAATAATATTAAGTATAAGTGATGCTTACATTTTTACTTTAGCCTCAAAAGAGGTATTATAAGAAAACAATGGTGATGACCATGGTCATGTTAAGTCTAAATAGGTACAAATCGCGTTACGGTGTTAGTAAATATGTAATATTGTGCACGTATGTAATACTTACTAAAACGTGACCAAGTCATTTGTTGAATCATTGCTCCTGACAATACAATGGCAATTTACCATGAACCGCAACTATAAGCTGAGTGTTTACGAGACACCTGAGGCCCTAGCACGAGTGTGCGGTGTAAACGTAACATGAATACGTCGATTGATTACAGTCTATTTCACCTACAGGGTGTAAGCGGACCCGTCAGGAAGCCGTCAAACAAGCATTCTGTACATCAAACTAACTCAACCCCAAAATTATTGCTGGAAAACGACTTTTTTTTGGGTGAAAAATCACCTTTTACGCGTAGGACTCAATGTAACGCACTCGAAACATTGTGCTGATGGTTGCATTGAATAGTACGGGGGTCGTGGAGGTATTTAAAACAAAGTTATAACATTAAAAACTTGTACTTATTAAAAAAAATAAAAAAGTTGGAACTTTGACCCCCAATATCTCCTTTATTAGAAGGTTCCCAGGTATGGTCCAACACAAAAATAATTATGATTGCAGTGATGGGGAGAACAAGTGCCCTGCGGCTTCGTTAATGGTCTTGTTACACCCTCTAGAGTATTTTCATAATTCTAAGAATGTATTTATTATATAAGGATGTTACTGCTTGTGCTTGTTGCAAACAATTTAATTAAAAATAATATACGATTATTGTATTTTCAATTCGAAAATTGACGTATTTAAGTTACGTATCCACCGCGCGCTCGAGCTCGGGCCTATTGTTTTAAAAGATCAGGAAATATAGTGATTAATGACTCCGAAAACTATTTATTTTATAATTCTTACAACTTCAAGGCTTCAAGGCAAGACACAGAAATATATGCGCTTCAAAAATATCTGGATTCCTAGACAAAGTGACATTAGCGTAAACGATGGAAATGTGAACATTTTTTACATTTCGGTCGGTTTGACATACATACTCGTACCTACATAAGTTTCCGGAAAAGTACGTCAAACCGGATAAAAGTCGTTATGAAGAAATACGAATCTCATTAGTGATTGCTGTCAGCTCTCTAGTGACATTGATAGTTACAAAAATATTATAACACATTAAAAATGTCAAAATGCCGTTTATTGCTTGTGTAGGGAAGTTGTTACTTAGGCACTGTTAAAGTGTTAACGCTAAGTATCATCAAAATCACCGTTACTGTGTTTGTCATTACAAATAACTATACATAAATCTACATGAATTATTTCTACGAACAATATTTGATTTATTGTTATTGTACCGTTGTGATTGTGACCTTTATCATTATTATCTTTCACACGCTTAACACGGTAAAAAAAAAAACAATATAGTAGGTCAATATTATAGTTTTTACAAAGTAATCATAGAAGGCAATAAATTTAACGACTATTTTCTCACTATGCAGGAAAATCACAGAGTTTTTCTTTGTCGACAATAACAGGCGAGACGACAAAAAAAAACTAATTAGTTCGTCAGTTAGATTATCAGAAAATATTTGACCCGTTTTTTTTCTTTTGTTACGTAAATCAAAATTGACGAAGATATGACGCTTTTCAAATTCTCAATACGTCACGCCTAGGTATAATTTTTAGCTAGTTCTGACGTCACGAGCCCCACTCCCGAGTTTTGATGCGTTTTATCTTTGTCAATATTAATTGATTTACAAAAACAAAAAATACGTGTCCATTAATTTCCAATACTCTAACTGACAGACTAAATAGATTTGCTATTTTTTGATACTGTCGTCATGTCTATTGTCAACAATTATGTCCACCTATAGTGTTACAGTTATCTAGCTATCTGACTTAGTAAGTAACAATGAGCAGTTCAAGGGTATTCAAAGTTTTTAATAGCAAGATGAACGGTGTCTATCAGTTGCCATTAAAATACAATGACTAAGTATAATTATTTAGCAACTACCTTGCAAGACATATTACGGGAAAAACGGATCTAAATCTACGTGCAACTTTTATTTACTTACATCTGTGCAAAGATGAGGGTTTGCAAGAATCGACATTCCACCAGTAGGTAATCAAAGATACCTAATGATGACAGAAAAGTCATAAAGTTCCGGAATGTTTATGAAAATCAAAAATGATAGAATTTCTGATGAAAATAGTTACAGAAATACAAAAAGCTTTTGTCTTCCGGTGCAAACAGTTTTGCTTATCATTGAACTTGATTGACAAGTACTTCCTAAAGAGGCTGATCATTGCTATACAACGGTAACGTGGCAATGTCACCAGTCTCTTGGGCACACACGATGAGCTACGATGGCCACAACCGCATGGCTATCTATGGTACTCATTGCTACGCAAAACTCGTAGACATGACAACTGAATAATTTTATTTATCGGTTTTTTCTAGGAAATAAGTGTGCTCCAGCCTAGGCCGCGTCATCGCTTCACATCAGGCGAGTTGCGGCCAAACACAAGCAAGCGGTATTTACTTGAACTGTATTTACTGAAAAGGCCTTTGACTTAGTAATACTGCTCCAGGGTAGTCGGGTAGTTGTAGGTAGGTACCTAATAACTACTTTTAATGAACCGTAACATTAATTTTTAACCCACTTCAAAAAAGGAGGTAGTTATACTCGTATGTTCGTGTTTTTGTTTTTTTTATGTATGTCACCCGATTTCTCCCCCATATTTTGTAGACCGATTCTCAAAATTATTTTTTTATTTGAAAGAGTATACTCCTAAGGAGTATGTTTAAATGGGACCACCCATTTAAATTTGGTGAAGATCTGATGCTGATCTTCGGAGATATACAATTGAACTCTTCAAAAATAGACGGCAAATCTGTTATGATTGCTGTAATCGCTTGGATGTTTATAGTTTATACAACATCATGACGTAACATCACGCCTGTATGCTCTGAGGGGGTACGCAGATGTGTACAATACACCCAGATTTCGACAGTTAGGTATGTTTGCGGATGGATGGACAATGATTTTATTGGCATCTCAGAAGTATTGTGAGAGGAATTTATGAATGTGTGAACCTTTTCTTTGTTATTTTGTATATTTTAATTTTATGTTATCTCTAAAGTTGAACGCAGACCGGGACGCGGCGTGGCAAGAGATTTTTTTTTTTTATTTAAAATTTCTATGCTTTAAAATTATCCCGTGGCATGCCGCGGCATGCAAAAGGGATTTGTATTGAAAGACGCGACACGGTCGTATTTCTATAACAATACGTTTGAATGTCCATTGGCAAAAAATGAAATCCCTTGCTATGACGCGGTCTGCGTTCAGCTTTACTATTTTAATTCTAGTTTTAATAAATAAATGTTAAGTTACATTTATTGGGGATAAGCCTATTACTATGACATGTATTGTTAATAATGTAAAATAAAGTCATGGTGGCTTGTTTGGGAACAACTAAAAATTGAAAAATAAATTAAATACTTTTTGCAAAAAATAATACCGACTTCAAAAAAAAAGAAAAACAAAATATGTCAGTGACCTTTGTTTGATTGATTTAGTGTTTTTGTCACCAACTTCTGAAACTTGACCTTTGTTTGATTCATTTGGTGTTTTTGCCACCGGCTTCTGAAGCTAACGTTATTTTTCACTTTTTGGTGTTTTTCTTTTAGTGTTTTTTTGTTTGTTTTTTTTTTGTGTTTTTTTTGTGCTTTTTTTTGTGCTTTTTACTTTGTCTTATTTGTTGACCTCAACACTTAAATGATAAAGTAACCTACCTACTTATTCAAGGACGAAAAGGAAGAATCAATACCTAGCTGGTTTCAACAACATAAAAAAGTAAAAAATCAAAAGCCCAACGTTTTTGATTAAATTTTTATGTACGAAAAATGAACTAAAAGAAAAATAATGGATACAGCGTTAAACAGGTAAATACAAATTCATAAAAATCATGCTATGCAATGCTATTCGTATTCGTGAGCTGACTGACTAAAGCTGTGTGCAGCATGTTTTTATTATGTCCTCCACCTGCATATCTGTTATTGTGTCAAATCAATAGGTGAGACGACAAAAAAAAAAACGAATTAGTCCGACAGTTAGATTATCAAAAAATATTTGACCCGTGTTTTTTCTTTTGTTACGTAAACCAAAATTGACGAAGATATGACGCTTTTAAAATTCTCAATACGTCACGCCTATGTATAATTTTTACCTAGTTCTGACGTCACGAGCCGTCCGAGTTTTGATGCGTTTTATCTTTGTCAATATTTATTGATTTACAAAAAACAAAAAATACGTGTTCATTAAATTCCAATACTCTGACGGACTAAATAGATTTGCAATTTTTTGAAACTGTCGTCATGACTATTGTAAGGTAGATTATATAGTATTTAAAACAGCTTCAGAAATATAGATTTTGGGTATGAGTGGGTGGGTTAATCTAACTGAAGTGGATATTATAATAAAAAGGTGATTAAAATCCTGTTTAGATTAGTCATTAAGATTTATAGTAAGTATATTTAAACTATCAAAACGAATTAATTCAACAATTAAAACTTACTTTATAAGATTTTTGGAGCCTACTTCGAGAGAGATATTAACGATATTGATCGATAGGAAAACCAAAAAAACAAACCAGTTTTGATACATTTTTTGCAGAATCTAGCAGTAGTGCTATATGTCAGGTTATAAACATCAAAAAATATGGACGACAGAAAGTATAAACAGCAGGTGTGATTCAAACCATCAAACTGACCAACCATCAAACGTTATCTATGAGATCAGCACAATAATCGAAAAAACAATCAGCTGTCCCATAAGGTTTATTTTTGTGTACATACATTGCTTTAGTATTTACGATAAGTTAGAAAGAAAAAAACTTTTTTGCAAAAAATAAAACCGACAACCGACTTGTTCCCAAACAAATATTTGCCATGAATTTATTTGACATTGTTAACTATACATATGTTATAGTATTAGGGGTATCCCCAATATATGGAACTTAACATACCTTTTTTTTTCGGATGGGAATTCATAAAAAAATAATTGAATTGAATTGAATTGATCAAATTACCCCTCCCGCTCTGGGCGGAGGACGGGAGTGTCAGACTTTTACTGACTAAAACCCATCCATGTTCCTTCTTAGCCCTTTGTGTTCCAGGGCCGCAGTATCTCTTTCGGACAGTCCCACAGCCCCGGCAGGCATCGGACCTTACGGACCCCTTCCTTTTGCTGACATCTCTTTGAGGCGCGCGCGGAACACGAACGCGCCAACTTAACATACCTAACTTTCGAAATCTGGGTGTATTGTACACATCTGCGTACCCCCTCAGAGCATACAGGCGTGATGTTACGTTATGATGTTGTATAAACAATAAACATCCAAGCGATTGAAGCAATCACGGCAGATTTGCCGTCTATTTTTGAAGAGTTCCATTGTATATCTCCGAAGATCAGCATCAGATGTTCACAAAATAAACGGGACCACACGGGAAGCACCAGCTTTCAAATATAAAAATAATCTTCAAAATCGGTTCACCCAGTCGAAAGTTCTGAGGTAACAAACACAAAATAATAATAATAATACAGTCGAATTGAGAACCTCCTTTTTTTGGAAGTCGGTTGATAAATAATACCGAACAGTAATTGTGATTTTTCTTAGTAGTTCTCCTGAGTGCTAACTGCACATGCCGAAACAAAAGTTTACCAAGTGGGATTCAATGTAAGAAGATCAAAATAGTTACGAAATGGGACTTTTGTGATGCCATTTTGTTTAGTTGTCGAAATGGGAAAGTTACGAGATGGGCCGGAGCCTCCGTAATTAAAGTCAAAGTCAAAGTCAAAGTCAAAATTATTTATTTGCAGTAAATGTGGTACAAAAGATAGTAAAAATAATATGTAGTGCAATGACACATTTCGCTATAAAATTGGCATGCAAACATTAAAGAATTAGATGCTAATTTTAAAACAATAACTGAATGTGAAACATACATTAAATTAGGTAACTAAGCGTGTTCGAAGTTACTCAATACAAAACAAAATTTTGCTGTTAAACACTAAAACCAAACAAAGAAATTGTTAACAGAAGGAAAATAATAGGAAAATAAAATATTTTCTAATATACAAACACAACAACATATTATTATAATTTAGGTAATTCTCTACAATACATTCCGGTAATGGTAAGATTGACAATTAGATTTTTTGAGAAATTCAGTTATGGAATAAAAGCTATGTGAAATAAGCCATTTTTTCAGAATTTTGCAGAATTTACGGAAGATCAGTAATAAAATTTGGTAGAGAGTTATAGATGAGTGGAGCCATATATACACAATTACGTCTAAATAATTCAATCCTAGGTATAGGCATGGTAAGTAGATACTGTGTAACGGTACGTTTATTAATATTGTTTTTCAATTCAAAAAGTGAAGAGTTCGTTTTGACAAATTTTGCAATTTCATAAATATAAATACAAGGAACTGTGAGAAGGTTGTGTGATTTATACACTGGTCTGCAAGAATCAGTCCAGTCCATATTGTAGATTGAGCGTATGCATTTTTTTTGTGCTAACAACACCCTAGTAACTTCAGAAGAGTTTCCCCAGACAATGATTCCATACCTGATGATGGAGCAAACATAGGCGTGATATACCATTAACGCAGTTTGTCTGGAGGTCTCATCTTTAACTTTTTTCAAAGCGAAAACAAATCTATTTATTTTAATACATATTTCATCACAATGATCCTTCCAGGTGAAATGTTCATCAATTGTAATACCAAGAAATTTTGTTTTATGAATTTGTTCAACTATTTGGTCCCTATGTGATACTTTAAGGTGTACATATTTACTCTTCTGTGTTTTAAAATTTAATACTTTAGTTTTTTCTATATTTATTTTTAAGGCGTTTATATCTAACCATGTAATAATTCTATCTATGGTGTTGTTTATATTACACTCATGCGATTCACCATTTTTATCATCTAAAATAACTGTTGTGTCATCAGCAAACAGAACACAATCTTGGTCTATCGCTTGTGGAAGATCATTTACGTATATAAGGAATAACGGTGGCCCTAAAATGCTTCCCTGCGGAACACCAAAGTAATTGAGCCGGGGTTGAGAATCAAAGTGCGTAATACTATTAATTTTGTCGTCGAATTTAGTGATTCTCGTTATCTGTGTACGATTTGAGAGATATGATTTGAACCACTCTAAGGCTGGGCCTCGAACACCCATTTTATTTAGTTTATTAGTAAGAATTGAATTTAAAATTTTTAAATTACGTTACGATGATAGTCCTTTAGAGAAAGTTGTTCAGTTTGATGGTTTGAATCCCTTCTACCGTTTTCGCAACCAGTTGCGAATTAGGAATTTTTATTCCTTGTTCGCAACCAGTTGCAAATCAATAAAACTTTTTCCATATCCGCAAATAAGCATCCTGATGATTAAGTTTCGACAACCAGTTACGAAAAAGGAATTTGTTTTCCTCATTCGCAACCATTGTCGTTTGTTTTTTTACACTCTATTTTGTTGATTTGCTTATAAACTTTTGAAAAGGTTTCGGCCATTACAATAATATCCAAAGACAATTGCTAAAAAAAGGTAGTTAACTTGAAAGTGTTTCCAGATATCATAATATGTATACAAACCTCTTGATTTACATTTAACCTCAGTCATTAAATGCTGACCAGAAGAGAGTTCAAAAACCTCTCATTCAAGAAGTTTTATGACTTTCATGCATCAAAAGATTACACAGTAACAACATTATTCAAAATAAAATATTTAGGTGCAATGTATACCTACATTATTACTAAATGTAAAGATTATATGCAGAAGTTATTCATGCACTTATGTCGAGGAGGTTCTTGACTCGAAACAAGAATATTCAAACATGATCCTTTGCCAGCGTAGACGCATGCGGTGCCAAACTATGCATTACCTAGTACCGTCAACATCGAAAGTCGATCACCATTTCAGTTTATTCAAATCTTTTTGTTGGAGAAATGTATTCAAATGAAAAAGGTGGTGACCACCCTGGTCCCTGGTGTGTTAATTAGTAAATATTTTACTCTATGCTATTTTATGAAGTGGTAAAAGGCAGTTTTTAGAATAATTTGTGTCAATTTATACTCGGCCACGGCCTCGGGCCATCGGCGATTCAAAAAAGAATCAGCTGTTTCTTACAAAAGTGCAAAACCTACACGAACAAAATGTATGGGTATGGCACACCTGAAAACTTACCGATGAAAATTTTTCATGTAGTAATGATTTCTGAAAACGTAGTTTTTGTTTGCCTAGATGCCTCTTCTAACCTGTACACTTAAGACTTGTGAAAACGTGAGTTACAGCAATAAATAAATAAATAAAAAGTGCACTTTTGCCGAACCATTCAGGGATTACTAGCGTGATAATATGTTAAGTGTAAGTTATGTAATGTGTTAAGGCGACAGTGCTAATATACTTGCAGACCGTACCATCCTATTAATATAACAGATTTTACATGGTTGGATATGTACAGGTACACCAAGCATTATATACATCCTGTTGTCTACGTGACATCACAATCATTTGTCTTTTCCCAAGTTTTTCTAAAGGCAGTGATTATATTTCCTGCTTATTGTTATTTAATTACATACATCAATTATTCATTGTTTAATAAACCTGTTTTACAAAACTATTGCTTTGATAGTCAGTTCAATCATCTGCCTAGCCTTTTCCAAGATATGTTGGGGTCGGCTTCCAGTCTATGCGGCTGAATACCAGTACATGGAGCCTATCTGACCTCCACAGCACATTTAGTACTGTGTAATGCAATACCCCTTGGTAAGTACGACTTTGGTCTGTCCGACTATCGGGCTACTGTTGACTAACAGTAACGGCTGTCAAAGAATTATATGTAATTGTGTTTTCTGTGGTCACCATCCACGGACCAGCCTAGGCAAGTGCTGGTTAACCTAATTATCGACCCGAGTGGCTGTTATTACATAGACTACGAGCTCCTAATAGTTGAAAAATCACAAAAATACAAGATAATAATATCTGCGTTAGTTCAAAATACTTACGTAAAAAAGTGGATTAACTTCAAGCAAGAAAAAAAAAAAGATGATAAAGCTATTTACAACGATTTAATTCTATACTCGTATAAACATCTTATTTAAATTAACTGAACAAGCAAAAAACGTGGGAATTAAATCTAAATTGTATTGTATTGTAAAGAATTATTAAAACCATCATTATTAAACCTAGCGGCACTCTCGAAATAAAGTTTATTTTTAAATCTAAATTGTATTGTATTGTAAAGAATTATTAAAACCATCATTATTAAACCTAGCGGCACTCTCGAAATAAAGTTTATTTTTAAGCAAAATCATGGCCATAGCAGCCAAATTACAAAATAAATATCTTATTTAAGTAGATATTAGGGACAATGCAATGTCAACTGTCAAAATTACGCAAACGTTTAAGTATTAAGATATTTACTACGGTACTAGTGTGTAATGTCCAGCGATATTTATTTATATTTACTCGTGAATGAGGAATTTTCCACTGATGTTTGTCACAACGCTTCAGTATATATCAATAGATGGCGCTGATCAGCTTTGGGAAAATATTTTTTTTAAGCGACGTTCTAGTTAAATCCAATGAAAAAATAATTTACTACGTATTATAGGTCAATGGTAAAAATTTTTAGCAGGGCAAAAAAAAACTCTCCTAGACACATGTCAAACAAACAAAAAAAATAAAATAATAATATAATTTTTGAGATCCTCATAACGAGCCCTTTCATTTGATATTATGACAGAAAGGTTTGCAATTTTTTTTTCTTTAATTCCTAATTTGTACCCAGAAAATGACCCTTACAAAAAAAAAAATTACTTTACACAAGTTTTTGTTTGGGTTATTATAGTATAGGATTACACCATCCTACTAAATTTCACCAGATTTGGTCCAGTAGATTCAGAGCGAATTGGCTGTGAGTGTGACAGACGGTCGGACAGACAGGCAGACGCACGAGTGATCCTATAAGGGTTACTTTTTTTTTGTACGGAACCCTAAAAAAAAAAAATTAAAATCATTTTGTTTCTCTACAAAGGCTTTCAACAGAAAGGCAGTAGCTTTTCAGTAGCTTAATAATATTAAAACACAGAGTAGCTTCAACAGACTGACACTTTATTTTTTTTACACAGACGGTTGCACATAACGAAATTAGATGGCGCCACATGTATTGTTTTAAATATTTCAATATTAACCAATAAATTATGTCAATCTACTTAATTAATTTTGACTTTCTTTGGGTAGAATGTCCTCTGCTCACTATTCTGATGTGGATTTATTTAAAGGTGATGGATATTGGATCGATGAGGATCGTATGAAATTAATCATGTGGTAAGATCGGTTGATGGATGTCATCGGTCGATTGTTGGCATGATGAAGTACTTAACACACCAATGCATTGTTAAGCGTCACGTTTTGATAACGACTGTCATTCGGAAGTCATAACGACTTCAGATTACTGACATGAACGTTTTGAAGTTGCAAATTACAATGCCATTAAATAAAAATTAAAAATAAATCTTATAACTAAGTGGGTTTGTGCGCGCGTTTGGTCAAGTACTTTTTTTGTTTAAAGGTTGGCAATGTTTCAATTTTTTTTTTATACTCACAGGAACGTAGTAAGCCATTCTTGGGCTTGATGACAGAACAAAAGAACGAAAAGAAAAGATAATTATACATTCATGAATATTTTTATAAAATTACTTAGAAAACCTGATATAGTTGGGTTTTTAGGGTTCCGTACCCAAAGGGTAAAAACGGGACCCTATTACTAAGACTCCACTGTCCGTCTGTCCGTCTGTCTGTCACTCACACTGGATGTATCTCATGAACCGTGATAGCTAGACAGTTGAAATTTTCACAGATGATGTATTTCGGTTTCTGCTATAACAACAAATACACTAAACTAAAAACAGAATAAAATTAATATTTATATAATACAACAAACGTGTTTTGTCTAATGTTGTACAGATAATGGTACGGAACCCTTCGTGCGCGAGTCCGACTCGCACTTGGCTGGTTTTTCTGTTTCTCATTATTACAATATTGACATTATAAGTAGGTAGATCAATTCATTCCCATTCAAAGGAACGGTCATTCTACTTTATTTTAGCTGTCAGGCCAAAAGGAAGATGTAAAAAAAAACAATGTCTACCTTGGCCGGTCACGCTACTAAAAATATATACCTATATATACCTACTTACGCAGAATCTACTTAGATCAGATCAACACACTCTCAATTTTACCGTGGACAAATGGGACGTTGGACGAATTGGGGCCGAACTGGCGTCCTACCCTTCGGGTAGCAAGAAGTTCTGATCTCTGTCTAAATCGGTCGTGACGAACTTCTGCCGTCCAACGGTGCCTCCTATGCTGAAGCCTGATGGAACGCTGGCTCATACCGCGCAAGAGAAGGCAAATCTGTTTGCCTCCATCTTTGCCGAAAATTCGCGCCTAAATACGGCCTCTAACATTCCGCCCACTGTGGCTCCGCAATGCCGGAGATCTCAATCCACATTAAAGAGGTCCGTAAGGCCCTGTGCAGTCTAGATGTGAACAAACCCAGCGGTCCTGACGGAATACCAGCAAGAGCCCTGAAGAGCTGTGCTCCAGAGTTGTCTCCTATCTTGACACGCTTGTTTCGCCTCTCTCTAAAAACCGGAGTGGTGCCGGAGTCCTGGAAGCTGGCTAATGTGCAGCCAGTGCCCAAAAAGGGTAACCGTGCCGATCCTGCCAATTATAGACCAATCGCCGTTACCTCCATACTGTGCAAAGTGATGGAAAGGGTACTCAACAATAAACTGCTAGCATATCTCGAAGACAATGCGCTCCTCAGTGACCACCAGTATGGCTTCCGTCGTGGTCGTTCAACTGGGGATCTTCTTGTGTATGTTACGCATTGTTGGGGCGAGGCCATAGAGAAACATGGCGAAGCCCTTGCTGTGTCGCTTGGCATCTCGAAGGCCTTTGACAGGGTCTGGCACGCTAGTCTGTTGGATAAGCTTCCTGCATTCGGCATCTCTGCTGACTTTTGCAACTGGATTTCCGACTTCTTGAGTGACAGATCGATCAGAGTGGTCATAGATGGCTGCTCATCGGATCATAAGGCCATTGATGCCGGAGTTCCTCAGGGGTCTGTTCTTTCTGCGACATTATTTTTGCTGCACATCAACGACCTGCTACAGCTTGGTGCAATCGGATACGCAGATGACAGCACAGTCGCAGAAAGATACCTGTCCAGTGCAAGAGCCAGCAGAGAAGATACTGCTACTCTTAGAGAGGCCATGGTGGAGCGAATGAATTTGACCCTAAATCTCGTCTCCCAGTGGGGTGACGTCTATCTGGTCGAATTCAATGCTCTGAAAACACAGGCGTGTCTCTTCACTGCAAAAAGGAGCCAGTTCCAGTTGTCTCCCACTTTCCGGGGTGCATCTGTAGCAGTTACTGACAGCCTACAGCTTTTGGGCATGGAGTTGACATCGGATCTCAACTTTGGCGCAACCATCGAGTCAAAAGCTCAGACCGCAGCTAAGAAGCTGGGCATCTTGAATAAGGTGAGGCGATACTTCACATCTGGACAGCTTTTAAGTTTGTACAACGCACAAGTCCGTTCCTCTATGGAGTATTGCAGTCACTTGTGGGATGGCTCAGCAAAATACCAGCTTGCTGGCACTTGACTCGGTGGAACGCAGAGCTAAAAGGCTTATAGGCGACGAGACGTTGGCAGCTTCGCTTCACAGCCTAGCTCATCGGCGTAATGTTGCCTGCCTGTCGGTCTTCTACAGACTGTACTTCGGTGCGTGTGCGCAGGAGCTCCACGACCTGGTCCCACCATCACCCTTTTACCACTACGGACTAGCAGACGTACTGCGGCGTACCATCCGCACTTGGTTGACATCCCGATGTGTCGTACTAAGCGCTTCTCCTCCACTTTTATTATGCGTACAGCCAAAGTCTGGAACTCTCTGCCTGCGTCTGTGGTCCCACCCACATTTAACCCGCCTGCCTTCAAAGCAAGAGTGAACAGGCATCTTCCGGGCACGCTCGTTCCATCATAGATCTCATCCATCGCTTTCCATCAGGCGTGATCGAGGTCAAGAGCAGGCCCATATGGTAATAATAAAAAAAAAGAACTAACATGAATCGTATTGGATTAGTCATATTTTTGACATCTTCCTTTACAAGCAGCGCTTCCATTTATTTAAGTTGCTGTCAAACTGAACCGAGCGGACTGGACTTCGGACCGGACTACGGACACCGGACTTTTACAAATAATGTGCTTGCTGACTATTCTGTCAAAGTCAGCCAGTCAGCATTCCGGTCGCCTCGGTTTGACAGCACCTTTGCAAAGACGTTTGTCATTGTCAGGGGGAGCCGAGCGACACATGCTGTCATTATGCAGGTCCCTTACCTTCGTACGTGTAAAGTAGCTGGTTAAATTTATTGTAAACAAGCGTTTATTTACATATTTATAGGTTGTATCAGAAATGGCATGAATTGGTTGGTCGAAATTGTTTAATCTATTACGTTGTTGTTATCTATGTATTTTTATTTATTACGGAAGGTTATTTATTATGTATGTATTTAGTGAGCAGAGTCGTCGACACGATTCCGATGATAAGGTAGGTAGGTTTACTACAGTTTTTAAACAATTATTTGGCATTTCAAAACCTTCAAGTATATAATTAAACAGAGTCCAAGTTATGTAAAATACTATTGAAATAAATCAACAAAGTGTACATAAATTACAACACTATTTCAGTTAAATTGCAATTGCTCTCGTCACTACAACTTCAGACTGCACTTTAGCTATCGAAACAGTGATATATGAGAAATATTTTCAAGGCCACCCAATCTGGGTCGCATATCTCGCAAATCCTCAGGTTTGGTTAAGTAAGAGTGACGTATTATTAAGGTAACAGATGGTTTCGGCATTCGTCTATAACAGTAATAACCGATTCTTATACTAAGGCTTGACCTAAAGAAAGATAACACTTTCTTTTTTCACCTGTCTGACCAAAAGTGTAAACTTGCCACACTAACACTAAATTCAGCATCGTTAGCAACACCGGACTTTCGAGGCGGAATATTTTTTTATAATTGCTGTGTGCAAAAGTTGCATGTGTTATCTATCAATAAAAGTAATGAAATACGATATGTTTCCCCTTTAAAACTGGTTATTTACCATAAATATGTTAACGTAATTACGTTAGTAAATGGATGTGTATAAATTAAAAGATTGTCATTACAGCCGTGCAATATAGGTACCTAATAAATAGAAATACCTAACAAAACAAATGACAAATTCTTACCCACTATGGCTTGAATATGATCTAAAACGTACAGGAAAATAGAAAAATAACACAAGTACAGTATCCAGTTAAGTTAGAATTATGTACATGTTACGAAACAATTTTCTTCTGCTTCAATGATTTGTTTACTGGTTGACTGGCAAAGGAACTTGTTATTTGATAACTCGACATAAGCAATGTGATATTTACAAGTGGTCTGTCAACATCAGTCGGTATAAATGCATCCGAGTTCATATTCTTTACTATCTATTGCCTGCAACTTCGCCTGCGTAGGTAGATGTCGGGAATTAATCCACGGAAACGTAGGTATTTCCTGGATAAAATTATAGGTATCCTATGTCCTAACGTAGGAATGGACAACTTATGTTTTGTTGTACCATTGTTTGCCATGTATTTCATAGCAATCCGTTCAGTTGTTTAGGCGTGAAGAGGTAACAGATAGACAAACAGACAGTTTTGCTTTATAATAATATGGATTGGATAAGTCTAGTAAGATCTGTTGAATGTCCAATATTCAAGATGTGCAAACTTTGCATTGGTTTTTGATTTCGATAATGGGAAGGAGTATTTTACTATGTGACTAATGATAATAATATTTACATAAACTCGGCCACTAGTCCGCTTGTCTAGCAGACTCAAATAATCTCGAAATAAGGCTAAGCTGATGATTATGGTACAAATAAGAAAAAGTATTTACTGTCATCTCCGGAAGACGGCAATAACGCCTCTTCGTCGCGCAATTGTTCAATAAAAGCACTTCTAGCAATGCTTGATGTCACAATTAATCCGAATTTATTAAGGAAATGCAAATAATACCTTTTCAATGACATTCGCCTTGACCTCATAAGACGCAGTCAAACCGCTTTCTACACTGAGTCGAATGAGATTTTGATGTAGACTCGACATTTTTGAGTCATAACGTCTCCACTTTAAATTGAGAAAGTTCTAAATTGCATTCAGTTTTGTTTGTGTATTTCTCGTACATTTCATATTTCAATTTACACTACAGAGGCCATCGAACTCTGATTCTCAAAGTTTCTATCTATTGCGTTGTGTGTGTATAGCGACTACCCACATGACAAAAAAACACAAGATTTTATCTATATCTAATTACGTTCCCATTCTACGCTTTAATAAATTTAATGACCGAACGGACCAAATGATATCACCACTTTTTACTGTTATGGCATTAAGAATAATAGAACACGGAAATACAGTGAAGTAGACCGTATGTACCAACTAAATATTGATCGTGAAGCTAAAAATAAGCCCGTAAAACGTTTTCCCTAATCCATTAGTCGTATGTCCCCCCTCATAGATGTAGAAATTCGCAGATGGAACACGTTTGTCCAAAACCAAAGTGCACTTTACTTAATCCACGAGACAAGACGAATTATGCTGTGTCAAAACAAATGTGTAGTTATCATTTCCTCACTTTATGCATTTATTGCTTAATGTAGCTTTGTTTAAGAACACAGATGATTGAACATAAACATAGCATATCTTATCGCCCACAGTCTTATCGCACGGGATTGAGTTGTATCCACCTACGTATTGGAACAATATTCAAGATCTTACCCTGATCCACTATGAAGAGACAGAAAGTTCGGGAATCACTTTTATCATTAGTACCGAGTGCTGATCTAGTTAAAACGAGTTTTATAATCCTTGCGTGAGTAAATCTTCTCAGTATCAATTTAATTCTTACGGAATAAAAGTATTCTACAAGCTACCTTCTTAAAACTAAACACAAAGTCAACATAAGCAACTGCGATTTTATCTTTATGTTTTGTGCCACTTACTTCGTGAGGTCAATCCTTCTGAAACCTTCAGCGTGATGTTGTTAAACTCTAAGTCAACAGGCCTTGGTGTGGGCATGTTAACCTGAAGCGTCCTACATTCAGGCTGCTCCTTCCCGCTCACTTTCTGCCCCAAGCCTTGCAACACAGCCATAGCTTTCGCCATTTTTGTCAACACGAGCACTTATTTTGTAATCAAGAAGTTTAAAACAACACCAGTTAACTTTAACTTTTCGATTATAAAACAAAATCACCACATTACGAATTAATTAAGCATAATTTTCAAATAAAAGTTTTTAAAATTCGAACACCGCTTATGGCGTCTTGTTATTTTCTTTTTTTATGGAGTCGTCAATATTATTTTTTAATTTTTGTTTTAATTATTTTGTAATTGGAACTCGGCCTGCGTGTGTTCGTGCAGCGTGCTGTGCGAAACAACGCGAACACGAGGTCGTCACCAGACTGCGGGCGCACGACGCGCGCGTGTTTTCATACTAGCTCCATTTCGAGCAGTAGGCGGGTAGAAGTACCGTGATGTCTTAATTAATCAGTGTATGTACCGTGTGAAATGCAGCATTTATCTTTTATTTTATTATGAATTAAAATTTTGTATAGTAAATGGTTTTTATTATGAGACTGGTTTATTATCGATTTACGTAATTAAAAATGACCAAGAATTTTATCTGTAAGTGTTTAATTAAATATAAAACTATGACTATGAACACATAACATTCAAGTTAAAAAATATTTTGGAATACCTAGATAAACCCGGTCCTTCTTGAAAAAAGTAAGTAGGTGAAATGAACTACAAATTCCTAACATTGAAATATCGTTTCTAGCGGAACCTATAAATATTTAATGCCCCGTGTGAAACGGACACTGAAAACGGTAATATGACCCATACGAAGGCCAGTGGTTGCAACGATCAATAATATAAGCTTACCGCTATAGAAATGTACAAGTACATAAGTAGATAAATTGATGTTTATCTACTTGAGCTCGAAGAGTATGTCGGCACGAGTGATGCGTAGGCGTACGATTTTCCGCGTCCAGATTGCGCATTACCCTTTAATAGTGGGATGTGCCCGTGGAATGATAATATATGGATCATTTTGTTTTAGGAAAAGCGGGGAACAATGATAAAGTGAAGAATCGTAACGATATTCGTTCGTTATATCTGTTTAATTTAATGCTCATCGCTTGAAATGGAAATGGATCGGGTGATAGTGTTACCATATAACTCCTATAGGTAACAATATACCAGATACCAAATACTTAGTAACTGGGATGTAAGCGGACCTCAAATAATCGGTGACACCGTGCAAATAACTAACTAGTAGTTATTTGCACGGTGTAACCGATTATTTGCATTTTTATTCAGCAGCAGCCGGTTAGACTGGATATCGACGTACGAGGTGGGAACAGGTGTAGGCGGACGCTCTTAGCTGCACATAGAATACCCGCAACCGTCTCAACAA
Organism: Xestia sexstrigata; assembly: GCA_941918905.2. NCBI lineage: Eukaryota > Metazoa > Arthropoda > Insecta > Lepidoptera > Noctuidae > Xestia > Xestia sexstrigata. The sequence goes on from OW799211.2 coordinate 17,435,186, forward strand.
CAACCGATCCTGGGGGACTACTCATAATCTACTTATAATGAAGTTGCGTGCGGCCGAAACTTTGAATTCGTTCCGAAAGGAGTTGGCCAAAAAAAACGCCAGAAACTTCATATGTGCCATTTTTATAGGCATAATTTGTACTTCAAAAATATATAATAATTTACTGTTAAACGATGTGCTATACTAGATATTTATTGGTCAATGAAACAATTTTTAGAACATTTTGGATTTATTTATAAAAATCTATAGCCGTGATCTATCAGTTCTTTTGGGTCCGTAAATATAAAAAAATGTTTTTTATTTATTTATTTAAACTTCATGTACAATAGTGGTACATAGGCGGACTTAATGCCACAAGGCATTCTCTACCAGTCAACCTTTGGGTTAAATAGGAAAACAGTGATAGGGTACAAAGTAATGTCTAAAAAAAACTTTTTGCCAACGAGAGTTCAGATTTAGATTGATACTAATACACATACACAGATAAAATAAACTAATAGATATTTTAACAAATACCAAAAATTAAAAAGAAAATAAACAAGAAACCTAATAATAATTATAACGGATTATTATATAATATTCTACGAAAAATCATATTATAAATATGTATTAGAATATGTAAAAAATAACACGACGTGGTCTTGATATGGCAGATTTTTTTTTTTAAAACGTAGTCTGTTTTATGAACTTTTGGCCAAGTCCTTTCTGACAGCCAACGTTTATTTGACATTTACATCTTTTCTAATTTTGACAGATCATTCGGTCGGACTTATAACCTCTTTACCAAAACAAAAGTGCTGTTTGATTTTCCTTAGTGTGGATCTTTGTTTACATGTGATTAAAATGACTGCAAGGAGGCCGCCCATACGTGAAGAATGCGCGTATACAGGAGTAACCGGATTCTCGAACGAAACGAACGGAACGGCCTACTGTTAGACCGACCAATTGGGGACAGGTTCACAATCTTTCGAGAGTTTACAATCTCGCGAGATAGATTATTATCCTATGGTATTTACAATTTTACGGTGACAGATATAAAACGCATTGGATGATGAGTATTATCTAATGCGACGACCATGTAGCTTACAGCTATCTTGGTAATTACCCTGATGGGTTTATCTTTATACTGACATTTCGACCTATTGCATGCCGCTGGGTTAAACATTCCATTTATACATAAAAAAGATTATGATCGATTTATCCTTTTTTAATTAGTTACGGCTGATATTTTTTTATACCCAAAACAAACAATAACCTTCGTCAGAATAACTTTGTTTTTTCGGTAGCGTTAATAATAAATTGATACACATCACTGTGTTTCAATTTATTATGTGAAATATGATTTCAATACATTTAGCCTTACACAAGTGTTTTGTAGTGCACGTGCTCATAATAACAGCTCGTGGCTCAATAATACAGCCGTAACCCATCGATTACATACATAGGTACTGAGTTTTCTCCGTGTCTCGGAAAGCGCGCTAAGCCATTGGTCCCGCCCGACTGTCATTTTTAGATCTTTGACAGTCGTTACTGGTTAGCAGTGGCGAATGTACCATACAACTCGATTCCTACCGGATTCCCTTTTTGAAAAATGGCACACTCAGTATTCTATATTATATACAAATAATAAAATAAGTATAAGTATATTATAAGTAGACAAATAATAAAATCACATTCAAGATAATTATGTACGGTCTAACAAGCTGTTTGGTTTACATTTTACAAGTTTGTTAGTAAAACTGTAATGAAATAGCTGAACTACGGCTTACCTCTTACAACAATTGACCCTTCGCTACTGCTGGTTAGTTAGTAGTTATATAACCAAGTAAATGGGTTGTGAAGGTCAGATAGGCAGTCACTCCACGTAAAATACTGATATTCAGCTGTGTCAGGTTAGACTGAAAGCTGACCCCAACATTTTTGAAAAGGCTAGGCAGGCAGATGATGGGATTATGTGTGCAAGTAAACCCAAGGGCTCATTAATTAAAAATACGAGTTAACGTTAATCACATTAATCGCCACTTCTTATTGTTGATATATTACGAAGATGAAGTAAGGTTTAATTGAAATCATGACTTATCATGTTCGAACTGAGAACACAAACCTCCGCAAAAACTCAAACTATTCAATACAAGGAGCCGGTCATTACTTGACAAAATAGTATTTTCTAGAGTGCCAATACCAGTGGTGAATAAAGTAACATAAATTACATAATTATTCAATAAGAAGTATTGACGGTAGCCCGACGCATTAGCTAATTAATATTTACAAAGTCATTTGTAATTGTTCTTGACGAAACTATTTGTTTTGTAGGCACGAACACGAACTATAATTATTAGATATTTATTAAGTACCTACTAAGCAAAGACATTTTATTTTAATAGAAATTTAGACTTGATAGAAGGGCCACCGACGCTAAAACGTTACTACGGTCGAACAAGCTATTTGGTTTACAGTTTAACCCACAAATTACATTGTAAAATGTAAACCAAATAGCGTGTACGACCGTACATCATTCTGAACGGGGCCACATACGTAGTAACTTTTCTTCGGTGATACACAAAACTGTAATTATTTTAATACCTGCACGGTCAAAATATACGGAACAGCTGATTTTTCTGAAAATTACTGATGAATAATTTCTATATGGGGTTAAAAATGATGTAATGAATACGTGTAGGTATGTACGATAGACGGGATCAAAATTTTAATCCAAGTACCTACCCACCTGCAGGAGCCAACCTGTGGAGCCAATTGATTACTGTCGGGCACAGAGCATCCATAATTCTATATGCTATCGGCGTATTTTCAAGACGCCGACTTCTAATTTTTAACCAAGGAGTTGCCGCTATCTTTAAGTTTATCACACCTATCTTTAGCCGTAACATAGACATATTATACCTACAGGCATAAATCACTGTTTTACTGAGTGAGTACTTAACGGCAATTTATTCGAAACTAATAGTACATGGTTTACATAATCGATTAGATTTTGAAGATAAATAAGATAGGTGAGACTTTTTGACTTTGGTGCGTGAACTGCATTTTGATTTTCGCTTCAAATTACAAAATCAAAATACTAATCAAAAAAGATTTGGTATTTTAATTCGGTAGGTATGGTTCATTGACTGGTTTATTGCTCAAGGTTTTTGAAAATATAAACTCCTTGTAACCAGTTTTAATGCGGACTGCCAGGAGACTAAAGTCATAGGCCCGGACTCCACCAAAGGGCGAGAACGAACGGAGATGTGCGAAGCGAGGAGAGTAGATGCGTAAGAGCTAGAGGTTATCCAGCGAAGCTGTATACTATAATCTTCATGTTTCAGACACTTTATACATATGAGGAAATATAGTATCTAAATGCTATACTTACACTTTTACTATCAATCATACTCATTTTTTATAAGATGTCCTTTTACATCTTATGTCGCGCCTTGGCGGCAACTATTTTTGTTGGCAGTCTTACAATCGATCTTATTCGATTTATTAACTTTGATTTTGCTAAAATAAAATATTAAATCTAATAATTTTTCAATATTTAAATACTTTTTTGTTCCTGACGGAACAGGCTAAGGTCCGAGACCATGCTACCTAGTCATCAGTTAAATGGCATGACGTCAGTTGTCAAGCTGTCAGGTACTTTTTCTCTAATTTTGTGTTTTCTTAGTCGGAACAGTAAGTCGTGGGTTCGAACCCAGACAGGCGCATTACTTTGTGTAATTTATTTCATCACCACTGCTCTCAAAACGGTGAAGGAAAACATCGTGAGGAAACCGGCATGTCCTAGAACAAAAAAATTCGAAGACATGTGACATCTACCAATCCGCACTGGGCCCGCGTGGTGGATTATAGCCCATTCCCTCTCATAGAGAGGAGGCCTGTGTCCCAGCAGTGGGAACATTAATAGGCTGATGATGAGGTTTTCTTAGTGGTTAGGACTAAGAAGGTTACTTTTGATTTATGTAATTTAATTTATTTTTATTAATATGTTAGCTCAAATAATGTAATTTATTGATAATTACTATGGTTTACTGGATAACAGTATTTTATCTTAAGTTTATACAATTAAATAACACGCACATTAATTACACTCTCCAGGAGCTCTACTGGCACGGGAGCCACACCTACTTCATACTTGTACTCCGGGCCTCCCCAAAGGACTCGCCCATGTTCTTTTCGCCTGGTTGCAGAATCGACCTGACCTGGGAGCTGGTCTTCACGCCTTTCTGCAGAGGTGATCTACATTGGAGCCTGACTCTGGAAGTTACCTTGGCTTGACGCCTTTCCAAGTACTGAAATTCTAAACTTCCTCTAACATATCTTTCTGTAGAGCGTGAGATAGGTAGGTCCGTGTTTTGTAGATATTACTGTACTTTCTATTTTTCTACCTTTTAAGCGTCAGGGTGGCCCATGTCTCATGACGACAGGCCGTGTCGACGGCGCGTTCGTGTTCCACGCGTGCCTCAAAGAGAGTCAGCAATAGGAAGGGGTCCGCAAGGACCGATGCCTGCCGGGGTTGCGGGACTGTTCGAAAGAGATACCGTGACCCCGGAACACAAAGGGCGATGAAGGAACATGGATGGGTTTTAGTCAGTAAAAGTCTGACACTCCCTCCTGCTCCGCCCACAGCGGAAGAAGTCATTTGATGATTTCCCATCCGAAAAAAAAAAAAAAAAAAAGGGTGGCCCACTAAATTTAAATTGCAATGACTTAGACCTTGAAAAAATCGTTCCTCGACCTTTATGAACTTGGAGAGTTGTATTGATAATTTTGATGATTATAATTCTGTAACTACATACGTCTTACAATCGCGAACAATATTTTAATCAACATCAACCTAGCACTGGCCCACAAATTGCAAAAAACGTAAGAAAATTTGAATTTCGCGGGCTACCCTGGAGCATCAGCCTTAAACTCGCTGCTCGCAGCCCGCTGCTCACGTCTCTTGACATTCAATTCTTAGTTTTTCTTTTTTACAATGAGAGGATATGACTAGACGAGTATACTAGTTAGCACATCGAATTCCTTTCTGGTCGGTCATAGGCCTTATATGTAGTTTTTCTAGGTTCGTTAGAGGCCTACTCGTTAATTAGTCCCAGTGAATAGAATGATTGATGTTTTTCTTTATATCCTGTCTTTTAAAAAAAGAAGTACGAATGCTCCAAAAAAAAAATTGCAAAAAATGAAGAAAAAAAGTGTGGACTGCGTAGCATACACTATGTGGTAAGTTTTGTGATCTTTTGTTCTGTTTTTTTGTTTACTCAAAGAAACCAATTAAATGTGATGTTTTTGTAGGTGTGCGTGATTTTTATGCGTGCACAAACTATGGACCCGCGACTACTCCTGAATGAAGGTTGGAAGAGTAATCATACGGGAACGTACTACTAGGATAAAAAATATTCTATGCCCAGGACCCAGGTCATGGTCTACTTGTGCGACTATCGGCATGCGACGATCGGAAATTAGCTGGAGCTATGTTCGTAATTAAAATTACCTCTAGGTAGTATAAAGGGTGCAAAACACCTCCTAACGAAGCCGGAAGGCACTGGTTCTCCTTGTCATTGCCATCATTTTTTTGTTCTACACCATACCCGGGAACTTTCTAGTTACGGAGATATTGGGGGACATGGTTCTAACTTTTTGACATGTTTTTTTTAAATACAATTTTTTAATGTAAGATTTTTAAAATATCTATCTTTAAACACCTCCACGACCCCCGTACTATTCAATCCATCTATCAGCACAATGTTTTGAGTGCGTTACATTGAGTTCTACCACAAAACATGATTTTTCACCCCAAAAAAAAAATCGTTTCCCAGCAATAATTTTTGCGTAAAGTTACTTAATTTGACAGAATGCTTGGTTGACGGCTTCGTGATGAGGTCTTTTACACCCTGTAGATTGGACTAATGTGAGAATTTCCGGGAATTTAAGTTACAAACTATGCTGACAAATAACGGTGGCTGACAAAAAAATGGTTGCAAATAGGTACTTACACAAAATGTCAAATTTCCTTAGATGACTGTTTATACCCGGATCTTAATTGCTTTTGATTCATCATAAATATTGGAATTTGAATTCTCCAGAATTTATAAAAACCCAAAAATAAAAAGTAAGGAAGGGAATAAGAAGAATAGAATATAATACTCTTAAATAAGTACACCATAAAATATATACATACAGATACAAATGTAAAACATTTTAAAAGGGGTGAAACAATGGGCAGTCTTATCGCTAAAAGGATTTATTCTTCGTTCGTCCCGAAGTTTTGTCCCACATTCCATGAAAATTCTTAGTTCGTCACACATCACTTTTGAATTCCTGCTTTGTCCCGAATTACAAGTAATTTAAAAGTACAGTCTACAAAAAAAATATGTATTATTTCTTTCTTTCTAACTTATCTTATATACCTATAATACTATTTCTTGAATTCTGAAGGTATACAAATAAAATAAACTTGCGTTGCTCTGTAAACAAAGAAACGACATTTTTAAGTCTATTTCCGTCCTTCACAATTCTTTATCTCTTTTAGATATTAATTCATTTTTGAAAACACATTTTTACATAATCAATGTCAAATGTCTCCCTTTATAATAACCATAAACTAAACATAAACATAGCATACAAACTCAAAATGAAAGCAATACAAAGTATTGTCTTTTACATCTCCCCTCTTGGAAAAGAAAATTTTCACAAACAAATTTTCTTTCTAAACAGCTTTCCCCTTTTTTCTGTTTCTTCATCTCCTATCTTTTCTTCTTCTTGCATTATGGGTATTGGGATGAGTTTTGTGATATGAAAAAGATTTGACTCTGTTTTCTTGGGTCCTGTGTCGATTCTGTATATTGATTTTAAAACTACTGTTACTGAGTGAATAGTTTGATTATATTTACTCACACATTCATGAGCTATTGTTGTCTAGGCCTTCTTATTTCCATTTTCATTAAATTTGCATGTGATTTTGTTAACCAATGTTTGATTTAGTCTTTCATTTAGACCATTTGAGAATGGTGCGTTTACTGAAGTAAATACCATATTTATCTGTCTGCCTTTTAAGAATTTTTTGAATTCTTTTGAATTTATACCAGGATATTGATCGGTGAGCAGCATATTAATGTCTTCAGTTTCTGATACATTTGTGACTAGTTTAATAAAATCATTTGCACTCTCGAGTTTTTGAAGTTAAGATAAATGCGTATCTAGTGAAGTGATCTACTAACAAGTGCAAATATTTTTTCGTAGATCTTGATCCTCCAAAACCTCCTATTGTGTCTATAGAGATTATTTCAAATGGCTTTGTCGCTGGACCCAGATGAGACAAAAAGCCAAATTTGTACTGCCCTCTTGATTTATTTCTTATACAAATCTCACACTCTCTACATACTTTTTAAATATTTTTTGTTAAATTTCTTACTATGTACAGTGGACTAATACTACTACAACAGCCCATAACGTCCACTGCTGGACATAAGCCTCTCCCATGATGGGAGGATTTGCCGTAATCTCCACGCTTGGCAGGCGGATTGGAGATCGCAGTGATGAAAGACTAACAGAAAACGCTGCTGCCCATTCTCTGGTCTACGAAGGCGCAAGGTGTTCTGCCTCAGACATTAGTCGCCTTATACGACACCCGTGAGTGTAATGGGTTGGTTCTATTCTACTCTGCCGGATACCACACGGCTAATGTGGACCAATTGTCTTCTCCATTTGTTTTATTCCAATGTGACAAAGATTCTCATGTTTATTTCTTAAAAGTTGGATACTGAATTCTTCTGACAAAATTATTTTTTCTTTGTTTCTAACTTTTTTATAGTATATGTTTTGTTTATTCATTATTCTTTTGTATTTTTTCATTTTTACTCTGATCTATTAAAATATCTTCTAGGTTGACCAAGTTTACAATTTTCAATTGTTCATCTGTATTTTCATTTGACTTCAATACAGGATTCCTACTAAGGCAATCCGCTTCCAAATTTTCTTTTCCCGGAGTATATTTTATTTCAAAATCATATTGTGTTAAGTAGAATGTCAAATCGCCCAGTTCTCCATCGGTTCTAGATTTTAGATTCATATTTTCTAGTGGTTTATGATCTGAATAAACTGTAAATAATTTTCCTATCAGCCAGTACTGCCAGTATCGCACTGCTTCTTTAATGGCTAAGCACTCCAAGTAAATCGCTTTCTTCTTCTTTTGCGTTCCATTTAGTTTTTTAGAAAAGTAAGCTACTGGTTTTTCTTTTCCATCTGGCTGCGTCTGTTTTAAAATGGCTCCAACACCCTCTATAGAAGCATCCGTGTAAATATTGATCGGTAAATCTTTATCAAAAATTTCTAAAACAGGCTGAGAGCATAGATTTTTTATTTTCTCAAATGCTTTTTGACACTGGTCAGACCAAATAAATGGTTGATTTTTTCTCAGAAAGTTATGTAACGGATCTAATATTATCGCACTCCTTGATATATATTTGTCGGATCCGGTTATGAGTACGGACGAGCGAATGGATCGAAAGCGCGCCAGTGGTGACATCATGCGACCTACCACCATGGCGGCTTGGTGCGGACATTCTGGGTCTGATCGCAACGGAGTTAAGACGTCTTGAAACTGTACCCGATTCATTGTGCCTAGTGTTATTGTGTGAAAATGTAATGTCAAGTAATTTGTTAGTTTACTCAGTGTATCTGTTTGAAGAGAGTAACCATGGAGTTTCTTGCCGGTTCTTCTCCATGGAAACGACCAACCCGAACCGTGCCATGTGAAATAAAATAGTGTATCGCATCCAGTGTGTTTTCATAGCACGAAACCTGTCTTCTGCCCACAAAATACTCGACCCTAGCGAAATAAATCCTGACAAACCCGACATATTTATTATAAAAAATATTTTTTCCTAGAAACTGTCTCACATTCTTCTGTGTTTTAGAAGTAGGGAAATTCCTTATTGAAATCAGATTATCTTTCAGTGGTTTAATAGAATTATGTTGTATTATATGACCCAGGTATTTTACAGAGTCTGATGCAAATGTGCACTTTGTAATTTTTTATCTGAATCCTTCTATTTTAATCGCTTCCAACAGCTGCAATAGGTGATGAATATGTTGATCAAATGATTTTGAGAATATTAGGATGTCGTCTATATAATTTACAGCAAAATCTGTAAGTTTGTACTTTCTTAGTATACGAGTATTACTCAATATCCTCTGGAAGATTGCTGGTGCGGTTTTCAATCCAAATGGTAGACAAGCCATTGGTAATGTCCTTCCTGTGTTACAAATCCTGTCTTTTTCCTGTCTTCTATTCGTAAAGGGATAGACCAAAAGGCAGAATTTATGTCTAAAGTTGAATAAGAATTGCAATTCCTTGTCTTAGTCATTAAGTCTTCTGTTAAAGGAAATGGCTGAGCTTGCGGTACTACTATTTTATCTCTGAAGTCTATACGAGTACATAATCTGGATTTTTTGTTTTCTTCTTTTTTATATACCAATGTGATAGGTGCAGCAAATGGGCTGTAGGATTCTTCTATAAGTTTATTATCTAATAATTTTCCTATTTGTTCTTCTATTTCTTTTTTATCTTCCATAGTACATCTGTACGGTCTTTTACTGCAATAGTTGTCTACTAACAAGTCTATTCTGGCTTTATATTCGTTAACAGTTCTAACGTCATATTTATTCTTTGCGAAAACTGAATTGTTTTTATTAATTTATTTATTTATATCTGATTTCCGATACTCATTTAAATCGTTTATCTTTCTTTCGAAATCTTCTTTTCTTACATGTTCATTAAAATTAATCGTGTATTCTTTCTTTCTTTGTTTTTTTTTTATTCTTTCTTCTTTAGCATTAGCTTTTGTATTTGTAGAAATTTCTTACACTTTTTTTATTTTTTCTTCTTCTGTATTCGTTTTTATATTTGTAACGATTACTTCTACTTTTTCTTTAATAAAGTTTTGTTTCTGTGTAATTTTTTAGTTTTCGTTTTGTATTAATTTAAGGTCTAATCCAATCAAAAAATCATATTTGAAATTTTGTTCATCTATAGTGTACACTTCGGCGTTTTCTTCAATTTCATTTTTTTTTATTTTTAAGTTTGTCAAGCCGCTTGTCTTTTTTACACCATTTATTGTCACTAAACTTGCTTCATTCAAACTGTTTCCTTTGCCTTTTAGTTTTAATAACTTCGAGTTAATAAGAGAAACATTGGAACCGGAATCATAAACTCCATAAATTTTTAATGTATCATTTAATAGTAGTTTGACATTTAATTAATGGTGTCACTATTAGTTTTTTTGTTCGGTTTCATGTAACTCGGCCTCTATCACAGAGTTGTTCACATGCTTAATGTTTTTCACTTTTTTTGTATCATCTTCTCTTGTTTTAAACCAACAAGTAGATTCGGGGTGGTAACGAATTCCTTATTTAACTTTTCACAAGTTTTACATGGGCTTTTATCTTCGTTTCTGTTGTTGCCTCTTAGGTTTCCATATTTCCTGTAGTTCAAATTATTATTTTTATTCACCAAATGTTCAAACCTTCTCACTTCATTAAAAAGATCCACTGAATCTTTTAATGTTTCTCTATCAATCCTGTTGAGTACGTGTTCCGGCAAACCAGCTGCAGTAAGATCTATGAGGGTACCTGTATCCATTGTGTTTCTCATATCTAGTAACAGTTTTTCCTTCTTTATTGCATAATCCACCAATAATCCGTCTTTATATTTGGTTCCATCCTTTGTTTGCACAGAATTTGTTTTTCCGTATTATCAATTTGGAGTCCATGTTCAATTTTATAATCATGGAACCATACCAATTATACAACTTTTATTCTCGTCTTCTGTCACATAAAAGCGTAAGCATTCTTTTTTAAAAGTGTCAATCCATTGGTTTGCATTCGAATTTTTGCTGGTAAATGTTTCAATCACAAACTTCTCTGCAATGTGTTTCAAGTTTTGCTGCTTAGACTCTTGTGTATCTCTACATTGTGCAGCCGCACTTTGAACTTATTCTATTTCCTCTAAGTACTGATTTTCAAATTGTAAATTATCATCCTCATCTACGTAGATTTTCTTAAGTTGTGCAGTTATTGTTATCCAGACTCTTCGCGTCTGGTATCTTTTCTTTAGGCTATTTTTTACCTTGATGAATGTTGCTGTTTTAACTAGTTCTTTGTGATGAGTAACATGTTGAAATTCTTCTGGAATAGTGTACCTATATTTTATTCTCAGTCGTAGCTATTAAAGTTATTGCACAGATATTTGATTTTCCGTCACATGGATGGAAAAACTTCGAATTCTTCGTTCGTCGTTCTCCATCTTTAAAAATCGTTTTTCCATCTTTAATTTTCTGCTATGGTGTTTATAAAAAAAAAATGTCGTTTTATAATACTATTTCTTGAATTCTGAAGGTATTCAAATAAAATAAACTTGCGTTGCTCTGTAAACAAAGAAACGACATTTAAAGTCTAGTATTCTGTCCTTCACAATTCTTTATCTCTTTTAGAAATTAATTCATTTTTGAAAACACATTTTTACATAATCAATGTCAAATGTCTTCCTTTATAATAATCATAAACTGAACATAAAAATAGCATACAAAATCAAAATGAAAGCAATACAAAGTATTGACTTTACATACCTAATAAAACAATGTAAGTACACAAAAATAAACTTACTGCTATGAGAAAAAACCAGCCAAGTGCGTGGCGTGGCCCGACGGCCACGCACAGTGTAGGGTTCCGTAGTAGCCCGTTATCACAATATGGAACGAACCCGTTGCTACAGCACCATCTAGCGGCAGCTTTGTGAAACTTATCATAATTTATTATGTTTTTTAGGTTTAGATTGTTTTTCAATGCAAGTCTTTATTTTACGTTTTAAACAAGCAACTACTTCATGTTAGTCACTTTATAGGATTTATTCTAAGAATTTTGTATTCGGTACAAAATTATCCAACACCCAAGTTCAACGACTATTACTGCTAAACTAATAAAGTTATCTTAACCGCTATAGTTTTCCTTTAAAGTTCATAAAATGATGATCAATTTTTCCAGATTTTTCAAGCAAGCAATTTAGCTTTTAGAGGGGGGACGCCCTACTGGAACAAAAATTTGCACTTTAAAGTTTAATATTTCGTAAATGGAGCATTAAATCGAAAAATAGGAATTAGCAACCCCTAAGTCATATATATATATACACACCTCTACAAAATTACAGCTTTCTAGTACTATCGGTCTCTTAGCAATACTTAAGACAGACAGACAGACAGACAGACAGACACACAGACAGACGGACATGACGAAACTATAAGGGTTCCTTGTCAGGACTACAGAACCCTAAAAAAGTAATAAGACTTAATAACTAAGAAAACAAATAGTTCCAATAATACAAACAAATTACCCATACATATTTAAAAACTAATAGAGAGGAGAGACAATACTGCAGATAGCCTGTGGTGTACCATTTACAAAAGTATATACAATAAATACGTACATATACATACATAAAACATAAGGGAAAGCACAAAGAACCTATCTTGAAAAAATCCGGTTTTAACTGACTATGATAGGGCTAGTAGACTACGGACTGTTACTAAGAAATTCATCAATCATACCTACAAACCATCACATTATTATTTAAAGATCATATTATTATTATTAATAATTTGGCTTTATTACAATTTATGAGTCAGACTAAGGTTTTTTAAAGTTTTTCTTATACCTACCTACAGGATACCTGAGTCAAGTGCTCGGTGTTAATATAATATTACATAGGTAGATAATATTCATTACATACAAGTAGGAAAACTTTGCGAGGGTGTTATGGAGCCGAGAACTGCAGTGACAAATGCCGACATGAATCAAACAGTTTTTCAGAACACTTATGAAGAAATAAAATAACGGAACGAAAAGTATTTTTATCATTTTCGTAATGAAACTACGATTTAATTAATTTGCTTTTTTCCTGTGATTTGCCTTTGCAGGTTGACGAAGAAGCAAAGGTATGAAGCCGCAGAAAAGCCTAATTTATACAATCAACAAATCAAATATTTTTTAATTTAGAACGCAAATAAATGTTGATTTAATAATAAAAGCAAATTATTTTATAAATAATCATGTTTATGTATGGATAATTATGTTTATAAACACATTTTGCTGAGATTAAAAAAAATCAATCATTGCCGACTTTAGAAATTAAAATATTGTTATCTGTGACAAAAAAATACTAGTTGAGATGAACAAAAAAAATCCACGAATGCGAAATACATTGCATGTTGAACCCAATCATAGCCATGGTATAAGAGCTAGTTTTCGAGGAAATGAATTAATAATACATTATGGTACAAGTGTGTAATGTTGGTGATTACCGCTGAGGCGCGATTGAGACCCGAGCCGTTAGGCGAGGGTCTTAAGAGAGCCGAGGACGGTAATCATCAATACACACGTGTGTCATACGACGTTTTTCAACACACTTGTGAATAAAATAATACAAAAAAATCATTTTATTTAATAGATAATAGATATTTGTCCTTGGAATTTTCAGGTAGTAAACTTTCCATAACGTTAAGGGACGCGGGGAGGGGCGTTACATCTTATAACGGGCGGTGTACAACATAAATCATTTTCTTTATAACTAGTACTTGTAGACATTTTTTATTCATAAATAACTATAATTTCAACAGTGAAAACGAGTAATGAAAAGTTTTTCGCAATGGCGGGATAATTTAATCAGTTTTCCTATGCGCGCGCATCTAACAATGGCGATCGGCCATAGACTAAAAAAATGAAGTTTGTTTTTTTTGGCTTTTCGCGGATAGCGAATCCACGTACAAAATGTGGAATTCAAAGTTTTCTTTATTACAGAGAAAACAAAAGTTACATTTCAGTGAAATGAGCAAGCAATAGGTACTAATGTACCTATTTATTTGTACTATTGAACACGACTTTTTTATATAGAAACTTTTGTAGGAACAAAGCAAAGAGCAGATCAACCAAAAAAAAAAACCCTATAACTCACTTGTGAATAATAGTAATGAAAAAGTCACAGTTTGATTATAGGTGTCATTATGTGCCTAATTGCGGTGAAATTAGAGCCATTTTATGAGCAAGTGTGTTGAAAAAATAATTCTGCTATCAGCTTTTGCTTTTTTATCGTGAGTCAAGTTTCTTCTGAACATTTCTTTTTTGTTTAATGTTAATAATAAATAAAGATCGTAACGAAGATAAAATGATTAAGAAGTAGACACGTGTAAGCGGTTTAATTTACGGTTTTTAATGGCCATAAGAAAATGTGATTTTAAAGAGACTTTTTTGCGGCCCTTTTTGTGGAAAGCCGCTATGCTTTGAAGTTCGAACTAAATGAAAATCTTTTCAAACTGACCGTAAAAATAATTTGCCAGTCAGCAAGGTGTTATTGCGGCGCTGATTGCCCAGGGTAGCTATATGTGTACCACAAAGACCACCTAGAAAGGTGGTCTGTGTGGTCTACGCTATCGGCTATGTACGTAGCCGCGGAGTAGTAAACAGATGCAATTCTTCACTTATTATGCTTAGATATCAATTCAACTGAAGAAGTGATATCTTTTATCTATGGTTAGTGTTGGAGTTGGGAGCGGCAAGCAGGGAAGAAGTGAAAGTAACGAATACGCTTCAGCTTAATATTTTATATTAAAATACTAAACAAACATTTGCTTTTTACATAGTAATTGAATTAGGAATCAACACACCATGGCACCATGCTCACACGCACTTACATTAGGGATGTGCTACATAATCGATTTGGTTCGATTCAACAGTTAGGATAGCGTAACCCGGGCATCCGAGGTGTAAGTATAAGTACAATGGTACATTAACTACCTTATATACTGTGTTCATTTATCCCTTGAAACGAAACACAGTTATTTTTCTTTTGTTTGTTTCCAATAAATAAGTAATATCAAAAGGTGCTGTATTTCGTAAATCGCAAGTAGATTTCTATGACTTTTGTCGTTTCACAGAAACAAGAATGCTGTGTTGCGTTATTTTAATTTTATTGACTAACTAATTAGGAGGTCGCGGTCATCATGATCTTATTTCAGATTAGAATTCACGAGCACAGTGACACCTTCCGACAACCTCCTTAGAAAAAGTACAAACCGGGACCATTTTACTTAGGCTCCGTTGTCGTCCGTCAGTCAAAAGACACTTGAAATTTTCATAGAGTGAGTCCCAAGTCCAAAATAGGGTTGGTCTATTCAAGAAACGTGTTTTTTTCCGACACGCACGTGTCCGGTTTGTTTTTGTGGTTGAGTAAAGTAACACATGTCTATCTATGTACATGTACCTATGTTTTTTTACACCTGCTGGCATACCTGCTGGCTACTGGTGTTACCCATCCTCTCAAGCAACAGCAAAGTTGATTACGAAACCCAAGTGAGTAGATAGGTTGGCCTTTGTTTTGAAAAGGTTGTAACAGTTATTGACCCACTCCGTAGGTCAATAGAGAGGTCTGTGACCTTAGACTGACCAAAATAACATCGATCGATGAAACCGTCTAGTGGCGCCATCTATGTTTACCTTGCGGAACTTTTAACGAATACAGATACATGTCGTGCTGTCTGTTGTACATAAGACATACGGTATATGCTATGTAAGTAAATACATGTGTTTATAGTTTCTTGAGATGATAAAAGATGACGCTTTTAACAATACAGGTTTGTTTTCTTGGTTATTTTTATTCAATAAGTCCATATGCTCCTTTATTGCCATCCTGATACGAGTTTGGGAATTAGGGTTTTTATTATTGTGATACTTTTCAGGATTTCGCATAACTTCTTATCTTACTCATTCTTCTTTTAACAAGACAAGACATTCCTCATGTAGATCCTTATTGAAGAAAGGTTTACTAATGGTTTTCAGACAATGCAAGCTGAAATACAGTTTACAGTTGAATATTTTCGCGCCTTGTTTCAGTCACTCTACCTACTATTATACAATACAGGAAGTATTATATTATCTGTGATACAGGTTATGGTTCTAGTCGTAATTTTACCTACCCATGTCATACAGGTTTTTTTTAAACGTGTTAAATTCTGATGTTCTATTCCGGACAAATATTTTTTTTTGTTTTGCAAATAAAAACAAATTAAGTCATAAATTGATCTATGGGCAAATGGATGACTAATTGATTATGTTATCAATTAAAATAATTCACACTGACGTGTTATGCGTTTCATGTGTCTTGGCAGATGAGAGCCTAAAATTATTAATTTCTGATACATATAGGACGCTGTTGTTCTGAAATTTAGGAAGATATTTGTATCTTTGTCTCCTCGTACATAAAAATTACGAGTAACGCAGTAACATTACAATAAAGGGTATTGTTCACAACACCACGCACACATACGCTCGCACGCCCACACGCTCGCTAATAGAGTGTCGTCCAACACTCATTTACAAATTAACGTGCAATGAAACAAATGCGTGTGCAATTATTTACCGGCTGCGGACAAAGGGTTCCAATAGTCCACTTCGCGTTGGAGCGAAGCGCGGGCGCACTTGAATGCGCGACGTATCGTAGCGCGCACGCGCGGAACTTGTATCGAAGAAACAGTGTTAGTTCGCGATCGCAATGATGCTCGCCGGCGCGCAGATTGTTGACGAAACTAGTGTGGCGTTTACGACGAATACGGGGACAACCGATGCTAGTCCCCTGTATCCCACGATAAACCCCGTACAGGGTTCCTCCCGGGATGCCCAGCCGGTTGCCCCGCCGATTGCGCCCGCGCAGGGACTCCACATGATCCCTAAACTTGACCCAGTGGACATACATTTCAGCAACATCACATGCACCGTCAAACTGGGAATCACTAAAGGTAAATTAAACCATTTATGTACAACATTTTCTTTTTCTTCGGAAAACAGAAGTGAATTTTCTTTCCTTTCTGCAAGATTTTCAGTTCGTATTTTTTTTGTTTAGTCCTATAATCACCATTAAAACCTTTAGTTGAATTGAACAAAATTATACTAAATCACGGTCGAATTTCTTACCCAGTGATCCCTATACAATGAAAGGTTCTGAACTGTCCCACATATGACAATAGATCTACTTTAAAAATGGCTGCAAGATTATTGAAGTAGCGAGTCACAGCTCCACAAATCGTGGTAGGTTATTCGATATGCCACGGCAATACATAAGTATGGATATATGTTATAATTATATCGTCAGTAACGTGATAATAAATATCAATAATATCTTAGTACAGTCTTTGTGTAAACGCGGTTAGTAACTATGTTAAGGTGTCTCTAGTGTTTACTAGTCTAAACAATGTCTCAGGAAGTCAGGACGTCTAATTGGGTCGGCGGGCTTTTGGGACCAGGACCGCGGTCCCGGATTCCCCTTAAATATTTTTACGTGGTTTTATAATATGGATATATTTAATGTACAGTAAGCTGAAATAATATTGTGATCAACAATTACATGAATTTATTATTGCTTAATAACTTATTGACAGCTACTTACGTATTTATCTAACGTGTTTATCTTATGTACCTACCTATTTATTATGTTTCTATGTGGTTTTAAGATAATACACAATGTGAATGACAATTAACAATGTCAAGATTGACGTTACATTCTTCGCCGGCAGTATTTGTGTCTTAACTTAGCTGGAGGGAGCCCTAGAGTCTGTCTCTACCCAAAGGTCCCGTACGTAGTAAAACTACTACTCAAATGGTACCTACTTGGGAATATTATGTACACGTTTTTTTTTTAAATGATAGAATTGTTGCAGACTGCAACTGCAGATTTTGCGCGCCACCTATTAATCAGAAAGAATCACACTTTTACGAATAACAAAAGTATAAAGTACAGTTTGACCCACCATTATTGTCACATCATCACATGTACTTATCAATGATGAAAGACTTATATTAATTAATCCTTAACAGATTAACAACTCACGTGGTAATTAATAGGCCATCAATCAGAAGCAGGAAATGATGCTTTGATGCAGTTACGAGTTACGAAACTGTTTAAATACCTAAGTCATCTATCCTGTAATGATAGTTCATCAATTATCTCAAACTTCCTAACACAAACTCTGCCATTCTTGCTTCTTGCTTAGTCCAATGATTTTCGGAGAAGCTTTCGTTTTTTTTTATCTGCTCTCTCCAGGTCCTTCGGGTGTCTGATTCTAACGACTTAACCCTTAACGAATTACCCTTTGACTTTCTCTCCCCTCAAAGTGCACTTGGAACGAATTGTGCCAATGAAACTGAACCACTACACACTATAGGCTTTAATACCCAATAAATAAACCTAGTTAATACCCGTTTAGTTGATAGAACATTAATATATTCTATTGATAGTAGGAGCAACAGTACGATGGTTTTTATTATTTCAAGCCTAACGAGGTTAATAATGATGCTTAAATAAATGCACATAGATGAAACGAAATGTAAAGTGACATTACCATAGAATGTAAATAATAAAACTAGCGACAATGCTGGATACCAAAAGAGTTCGACTTTAAAAGAGACTATGACCTCTGAGTGTGTTTCGGCTGTTTCTTCTCAGAGTAGTCAGGTACGAAACAACGGCCCCATTTAGTTTAAAAAAAATGACGTGTAAAAGTGTTTGTAAAAACCTACTTGTTAAATAAACATCATTTATCATTTATCAGTTGTAACATTCACTGTCTAGTGGTCGCAAGTGCGACTGCTGAACATGAGGTCCTTGGTTCATTTCCCAGGCCGGGCAAAGTGTCATTGGGTTTTTCCATCAGGAATTGGTCAGTAGCAGCCATGGCGTCTGGATTTGTGACCAATTGATGGCAATCGGCTCGTTTCTTATAAAACTGACTGAACAGGGGCAAAAAAAAATAATCTAGATCTAGAGATTTTTCGATATGAAGAGGAATGTCACTTACGTTCAAGTCTTCATCATAACATCACGCCTGTAATCCCCGAAGGGTTAGGCAGATGTGTACCTAATAGTATATCGGCATTTCGTCAGTTCCAAACTCCATGTTCAAGTCTTATTCCAAAACAAAACAAAAACATTACATATTATCATCAACATCATATATTATTTTTCCAAAACATTATTATAATAGGTACCTAAAAACAGTTAAAAAACACGAATTTAGCAATTGTTTTGCGCTTTTTATGACATAATAATGCTAATTATAATTAACAAACTGATTATTTTCCACCAAAATAAAAATTGTTCTTACAACAATGAAAAATGTATAAAACAGTGATAAACTAGTGGTGTGACCGTAAGACTGCCAAGTCATATATGTCTCAAGTTCGAACCCAAGAAACGCACCTTTGATTTTCGGATTCATGTGCGTATTGTTTAATTATCACTTGCTTCGGTAAAGGAAAACATCGTGAGGAAACCCGCATGCCTGAGAGATATTTCTCGACGGCATGTAAAGCCAAGTCAAAGACCCATAGGATGGACGGCAAAAAAAACTTTGACCCAGGTTGGGCACTAACCACAGGATAAAGAAGAAGATTGTCAAAAATATCCTGTGCTGCATGAGGTATCGTAAAAAATCTACTTCGAATTTGACCAAAGTCCTGATAACTGCTAAAAATGACACTGAAAAGCCTTGCGTTTGTTCGAAATTAGAGTTAACATCGACTCTAAGGTCAATAGTCCCAATCGACAAACACTTATTGCCACTCAAAGTGCTTCTTGTATCGATTGAGCCGCAGCTAATAATCACAATGCATCACCTTGACTCGATTGCTACATCATAACTGTTATTGCTTATAAGTCAAGTTCACTTTTTATTACACGGGTCAGCCGTATAAGAACGAGATGGTAAACAAAAACTCATCATCATCTGCCTAGCCTTTTCCCAAGTTTTATTGGGGTCGGCTTCCAGTCTAACCGGATGCAGCTGAATACCAGTATTTTACACGGAGCGACTGCCTATCTGACCTCCACAACCCAGTTAGTACTGCGTAATACGATACCCCTTGGTAAGACTGGTTGTCAGACTTTTTGGGCCACTGACTACCTGTAACGACTGTCAAAGATCACAAATGACAGCCGGGACCAACTGCTTAACGTGCTTTCCGAGGCACGGAGGAAACTCGGTATGTAATGGGTGGTCACCCATCCACAGACCAACCTAGGCAAGCACGGCTTAACCTAAAGATTGACCCGAACGGCTGTTATTATTTAGCCGCTGCTGCCGCCGTCGTTTTTGGCTGTTTTTTTTTTGTTTTTGTACAAAAACAATAATACATTAATATTATGTAGTACCTTATTGTAGAGTTCCAAGAATCTACTTCTCCAAATTCCTTCACACCGTACCGGTTTTATGTCACGCTATCTCTAAAGCTCTGGAACGCGCTACCTTTTGGCATTAGCTGAAAGCAAATTCACTTTTATAAGAAAAGTTCGTAACTAATAATTAAATTAGTATAAACAGCTCTCAATTATAAGTTTAATCATAGTAAATATTATTAAAGTTTCTCTTTTTTTTTGATTTTGTCGTTTGCTAAAATATTTATTAGTTTTATTTTATTTGTTTAAGTGAATTAGTATCAATGTAATTATATAAATTCTCGTAAACAAGTAGGTAGTTTTTTAGATATTATTTTGTACCCTATCACTGTTTTCCTATTTAACCCAAAGGTTGACTGGTAGAGAATGCCTTGTGGCATTAAGTCCGCCTATGTACTACTATTGTACAAGAAGTTTAAATAAATAAATAAATAGAGTTGCATTTGTCGTGAATGTTAAAATTATTCTTAGTCAAAAATTGCGTTTATTTCTGGAAACTTATACCTAAATAGCTAAAGTAATTGTTTTATGTTAATGCCATTAATAAATATATTAACAATAAAACGTTAACAAATGAATGTGGGAACGTTATAAAATTGTGAATTACACAAACTGCGACTAAGTACGTACTTAAAGATGTTAAAACTCTTCATAAAAATAAATAAGTGAAAAATATATTATCAATTTAATACATAAGATGAAGAATGCGTCACAGCACTGGCCACAGGCCAGGTAGGTATATAGCTACCTATAATGACCAAGGTGCATGGCGGGACCGGTTTCCTTGTTTACGGTAGCGGTTTTCGGAGAAACGTCGATTGTTGATGCAGAAATTGCGTAAAGGTTGTATTTTTTAACACAACCTTAATTTGTAAAGTACTCAAAAATATTGAAGGGATAATGAGCCTATAACGAGTGATCAGTTCTCATGATCTAAACCGCTCTCAAATGCTGTTAGTGTTAATTTTCCATAACACTGTTGACGCTGATAGATAGCTCTCTTGATCGCGGATTAGATACTTGCTGATCGCGTTCAGTTATATCGGGGAAATTAGCACAAACTCTTAAATATAACTTAATTTTTTATAAAAAATCGTGTTAGCTTAGTTGGCTTTGAGCTGACTTTATTGTCTTGTTAAAAACATAGTCGTAATGTGACATAAGTACATTATGTTGTAATGTAATACTTTTTAATGTAATCATTTTGCGTCAGGATTTGACTCTTAACCTAATGGAAACAAAAACGCAGGATACACTGGTAATTACTGAATAATTTTCATTACGTATCATAAAACAACATCACGCCTGTAATTCCCTAAGGGTTAGGCAGAGGTGTACCAATAGTACACCCACGTTTTGCTACTTATTTTTAAGTCCCATGTAATAGGGGCGAGCCTATTACCATCACGCGGGCACAAATTCAGACTCCGTGGTTGATACTGAGAAATTACTAATGGTAAAACCCAATAACACTTTGCCCGACGAATTGAGTTTTCTCGTTACGTTTAGTGTGCCAGAGAGAGACAAAAAATAGCAACATCAACATATGGTTTCCTTGTAACTTTGGGAGCTGACTGTACTGTACAAAAACAGTTGACATTTATGGTTGACGAAATGGGATTCAATGTATGAAGATTAAAATACACACATCAACACGGTCTAGGGATATTTTTAAAAAAGCGAATTACTATCAATGTGTTAATTATTTATATGACATGTATATATTTAAAAGATACGTTATTTAATATTCTACCATTTTTTAATAATGGTTAAGGTATAGATTAAAATTTCAGGATTTTATGGAAAAAAAATGAAGCATGGACGGAAACCGTATATGAATGAACTTTTAATTTGTGTTTATAAACTTGAAGTTAGTAGTCTGAGAAAGCGCCCATGATGTTCATAACACATCGGCAACGATTCGGCATGCTCAGAACAAGGTTGTCAATGTCTTGCTGCGGAATATTGTCCCATGTCCTTCTGAGGTGCGCAAAAAGTTGATCTTCTGTAGCCAGATTTTCAGGAACTTCCTTCAGAGCTCTTCTTTGCAGCATATTCCACGCATGCTCAATGGGATTTAGATCTGGCGATTGAGCTCGCCAGTCTAAGGCCCTAACATTATGTGTATGTAACCAAGCTGCTACCGTTCTCGCCGTGTGTGCCCGGGCATTGTCGTGCATGAGCAGGAAATCTTGCCCCATTTGTATTCTGTGGGGCAAGATTACGGGCCCCAGCACCTGTTGGACGTATCGTTCTGCCGTCATATTGCCCCGCACCCAAACGAGATCCGTCCGTCCTCCAAGACGAATTCCTGCCCAAACCATAATTGTTCCTCCTTGGTATGGGTGAACTTCCTGAGGGTTCTGGAGACGGCTCCATCGTCCAGGAACTCGCCAAACACGCGTCCTTCGTGAATCTGGATGGAAGCCGAACCTGGATTCATCCGTGAACAGCACATTGGACCATTGGTCACGGCCCCATTCCACGTGGTTCCGAACCCATTCTAATCGTCGTCCACGATTGCCTCTCCGTAAAGGTGGGACCCGGAGTGGTCTACGAGAGCGTAGATTGCTTTCATGCAGTCGCCTTCTTACAGTTTGGTCACTCACAAGCACTTGGTGTTCCACTCGCAGCCTTTGGACCAATTGAGTCGCCGTTGCATTTGGTTGTGCTCGCGCAGTAATTTGCAAAAATCGGTATTGTCTGGGGGTAGTGATGCGACTTGGCCCCCGGTGCCTCTCCGCTACTTCACCTGTGGCACGATAGCGTGTCCACAATCTTGAAATTACATTTTGATGGGTCCCTATGGCCTCAGCAACATTACGCTGAACAGATCCAGCTTCCAGCATTCCCACAGCTCGTAACATCTCCGCCCTCGTCAAATGTCGGCGTTGCATGGCTACAATACCTCAATTTTAACTTTATCTTTCGTTTAAAAATGGAAAAAAACTGTAACTTAACGTAATTCGTATTGTTTTCTAAATTTCGCACAAATGAAAATTCCCTCTCCTATACATCAAGACATTTTTATGCCACCGAAACAAAAGAATTTTCCAAAAATTTGAATTTGGAATTAGTCTGAGATAAATTACAAACAAATCGGTGTATAAAAGATTCCAATGCGGCCAGTACTTTTCGAGTTATTTAATTGAGTATGAAATATCCCTAGACCGTGTTGATGTGTGTAGTTACGAGTTGGCACACTATTTCACTTGTTTCGCACGTCTTTTGTTTAGTTGTCGAAATGGGAAAGTTACGAGATGGGCTGGAGCCCACTGAAGTTGGGTGGTTTTCATGGTTTGGGCATGTGATACGAATGGGGAAAATGAAGAGGGGAAAGTGTTGAGTGGAATGTGGATGGTCATACAAGGAGTAGTACATACGAATAGATGGACTGTGTGAAGGATGATATGGTAGAAAGGAGTTGACTGCTGAGATGACGAGTGATAGAGAACTATAGAAGAAGAAGACATTCTGTGCCGACCACTGCTGGACATTGGCCTCCCCCAAGTATCGCCACATTGACCGGTCCTGCCGCGTGCAACTCGCATCCAACGGGTTCCCGCAATCTTCACCGGGTCATCGGTTCACCTAGTGGGAGGTCTTCCAACGCAACGTCTACCGGTTCGCGGTCGCCACTCCAGAACTTTTCGGCCCCATCGGCCATCAGTTCTGCGAGCAATGTGCCCTGCCCACTGCTCGTTAAGTTGGCAATTCTTCGGGCTACGTCGGGTACCTTGGTTCTCTTGCGGATATGTTCATTTCTGATTCGATCACGCAAGGAAACTTCGAGCATTACTCTCTTTATTGCCCTTTGGGTGACTTAGACTTACTTTATTTATTCTTATCCATGGATTAACCACATTATCAATACTATCGTGACTTGGATACAAAGATACTAGATATTTAAATATAGTCAATATTTTGACTTACTTTTTCTGGTCATTCTCCTGGTATGTTATCAAAAATGCAAGGTTTATTATCGTATTTATGAAATGATATGAATAATGTGATATTAGATATCGCAGCTATTGAGCAAATTTTACGAAGCTGTAACTGCAAGTCTACAAGCTCGCCAGTATACCACCAGTCATTGGTTTGGTCTTGCTCGCCCCGCTCGCCATCCTCCACATAGTGGCTAGTGGCAGTCAGTAGCTAAATGCTTCAGTAGGTTATTTGCATCAAAAGATCTTTTATTTAGTACAAGCTTATGCCCGCGGTTTCACCCGCGTCGAGTTCGGTAATTGTCCCACGGGATCGTTCTACCGGGATAAAAAGTATCTTATGTGTTAATCCAGGTTATAGTATGTGGGCGATTTAATCCACAACAGGTTAGCAGTTTTTGCGTGAAAGAGTAACAAAAACAACCATCCATCCATCCTCACACTTTCGCATTTTTAATAGTAGGAGTAAAATGAGATAAGCAGTAAGATTATAATAACTATGGAGATATACCTTGATTTAATCTATTCATCTGGTAGGTGATGGGATGAATAGATTAAAAGTTAGATGATAGGAACACTTAAAAGTGTTGTCATAAAAAAGATCATAGACTATGACATTCCTTTGGTCCATTAATCTACTTCCACATAAAAAAAAAACAAGATCTAAACATAATCATGATCAACACAAAAACTCCGTACGAAGTCCGATCACCGTCACTCCTGCGAATCCTACGATATCTTTGTGCCCTCTACTACCACTCTCCCGGATATACAATATCACTTCACTTATCAAGATATACCAAATCGGTGATAACTTTGATAAGAGCACTCACTAGATCGCCTAACAATCGTAAATACACATGTTTGATAAATAAGTAAATGCACTGCACAGTTCGTTCAACTCAATTCAATTGTTCAGATTTTGTTTTGTCCCCTTCAAAATATAGGATGTGGACAATTTTGAGTGTTAACCGTCCATGGGGGATACAGACAGGACCTTGACATTAGACTGGGATGGCTAGAGGATATACAAGAGTACTTAATTGAAAAAGATAATATTAAATCAGAAAATCAAAAGCACAAGGGCTACTGAGCTCTTGTGCGGAACAATGCGTACATTTAAAGTGTTAATTTTAAAAATAACAATGGTTTACGGCAAAGAGCATGATAATTAAACATCTTCGGTAGTTTACAGTTTCAGACTGATGTTAACACGTGCCTCCATTAACTAAATTATCGTTATTGTAATCATGTGTCATGATGACCCACAAACACATTTCCACTATAGACTAATGATAAACTATGTAGTTTCTATAAAAAAATGCATAGAGTTTGTTGCGAGTGAGATACAACAAGTATTTCTAATTTAATCACGGCGGAGAATGCGGAAATACCATTTTTTTAATGCATGGGCACAGATAATATAATACTTGCAAGGGCCAAATAATACCTTATTAAACGTCTCTAGCAAATAACTAATTACGTAAAATTGTTGTTATTATTGAACTTATTAGAACCGTTTGACTAATAACGATATGGTAGCCACTAACGTTACTCGGTACGACTTTATCGCAGCAAATAGAAATTGTTTTTATAACTCGACTATGTCTAGGAAATAATTAGCTCGACAAAACTCATGGTTTTTTAATAACGTAATGTTTTGATTAGAAATTGTTTGCTATTTGTTGATCTATCTGATTCCCTAAATCTTAGGTAACCCATATGACTTGAAATATCAGCCCAGTTGTTATTCTAACGAAGAAGAATGGTAAAGGATTTGGTTACAGATAGATTAGACATTTTAATAACAATCAGGTTTATCAGTTTTCCAGACGATAGGGTATATGCATGATTTTTTTTATTACTCTATACAAAGCGTATTAACATCAGAAACAGCAAAGTGAAATTATTTTTTAATATCTATATAAAAATACTAAGCATTTGAAACTGCAGATTAGACAGAGAGATCCGATACAGCGAATGACGTCATTCGCTGTATCGACGTACAAAATCCATAATAAATTCCGTTTAACTAGAAATAGAAAGAAACAAACGTTTAAATGGTTATAACTTTTGTTGTTTGGCCGATTTATGTCTTGTTTTCCTTTTTTGTCATAATTTTTATACT
This sequence comes from Xestia sexstrigata, assembly GCA_941918905.2. Taxonomy (NCBI): domain Eukaryota; kingdom Metazoa; phylum Arthropoda; class Insecta; order Lepidoptera; family Noctuidae; genus Xestia; species Xestia sexstrigata. The sequence continues at coordinate 17,461,530 of OW799211.2, forward strand.
TAGTACATTCCGTATCGAAATAAAAAAAAAGAAAATTTATGCATATTCCCTATACATATTATTTGACACAGTTATTAGTGCGAAATAATCTCAATGCTTACGAAAAGAATTATTTATTTTCGTAAACATTGAGATTATTTCTTTTTATTTTTGTTAGTACTTACAAATTCTTATCATTCAAAGCAAAAGTTTGCTTATATTGAAAACAGAAATATTTGTACATAAAGTTTTTATTTCTAATAAGTTAATTATTTACACGCGCGAAGTTATTATTTTAAATAATACACAAACTCAACAGCAATTCAATTACCATATTATTATTTACATAAAATAACGACAGTATTTTTTGTTATAGTACAAATATTTAGTACAGACTCAAAGGTAATTAAACCGCACAGTCGTAACGGGTATCTATTTATGTTTAAAAAAAACATAATATATCGATATTTTATTTAGTGTACTTAAAGGTAAGTAAGTACTTGAATGTGTTATTTTATATTGAATTTTATGATCCTATGGCTCCGGCCCATCTCGTAACTTTCCCATTTCGACTACTAAACAAAATAGCATCACAAAAGTCCCATTTCGTAACTATTTTGAACTTCATACATTGAATCCCATTTGGTAAACTTTTTGTTCGGAAAGTACAGTTAGCACTCAGGAGAACTACTAAGAAAAATCACAAAACTGTTCGGTATTATTTATTTATTTCTTACTTATCGTAAATACTAAAGCAATGTATATGTTGATTGAAATAAATTATTCTATACTGTTCTATAGGACATATTGACATTATATTACTATATTCTATGAATTTCCTCAATATTGGTGTCATGTGAAAAAAAGAAAGAAAGACAATCATTTATTTGGCACACAATCACACAAGGAACACACATTTAAAAATAAAAAAATACATTAAAAAAAAAAACAGAATTGAAACAGCAAGTTTTAATTACTTATTATTGTTAGACGACAATTTAATTGTTACCTAATGACTCATTAGTTACCTACCTATTAGTTACCAATTACTTCTAATTGACTTAAATTCAAAGCTATTTAAACTCCAGTAAACCGATCCTTGTAAGTAAACCGATGAGTCACAACACCTTCAATGCCTTTGTTACTGCACATTTCACTTAGTTAGATGGTACAACAGTGAGATAAGTAACCGGTCTTTGTTTCCAAGGCATCTAAACATAACATGGACTTTACACAGTGCAAAGTTTATTACTCACATAATTTTAATACATGACTGACCACTATGAAATCTGCGATAATCACAATGACTAGTTTCACAGCTGTTATGATTTTTATAAGGGGCCTAAAATAGGCGCTTTAAAAGAATCATAATATCAATCACGTTATAGTCATTTTTGCAACTGTTGTATAATAAGGGGTATTAAAACACGAATGTGGGTTTATGGTAAGTATCACATGAGTGTTTTAATACCTAATTATGTACAGTTGCAAAGACTTTATCCATGATGATATGAATCCTCCATAAAAGGTTCTGAAACCTTATGGTGTTGTAGTGTTGTAAGAAGTCTATGTAAATTCATGGAAAGTTTAATTGCTGAGTATTTAATACAAACGAACTAAGTATAGGTAATAATATAATTATTTACATTTTGGATTGTACAATTATTAAAATGCACAAAGCTTGTCTTATTACTCATTTTTGTAAACAACAAAGTACGTAATGCAATACTAATATCGAATAAAAATGGCGGATACGACGTGAATTCGAATTAACCTATAAAGTTTTTTTTAATCACTGCGCTGTGATAGTGAATCGCACGTGCAAGACAATGTTCTTTTTTTTGAATGAGTTGCATAATGAAATTTAGTACAACATTATAACACCAGTTTTACATTAAAACAGCCAGTGTCTTAATAACCATAATATCATCCGATATTATGGTTATTAAGACACTGGCTGTTTTAATGTTGGCAATAAGCTAACTACACACATCAAAAGTATCTAGGGATCAACATATATTTTTGCAATAACTTTTCTCCTGATTGATATTAATTAAAATTTTCTTTAAGGATTCATCAAATAAAGTGTTTTCGTTTGTCACAGTAACGATAAACCAAGTCACCTTTGCATTAATAAAGAAATTTGCCATTTTCCTAATAAAGGGATTTTTGACATTTGAACCACTAACATTAAAGTTCGAAAAAAAGACTGAAATAACAGTTTTCTTTAAAATTTTATTGGGTAACTTAAACAATTAATAATCCGTGTTTCTACCGCGAACACTAACAACACAAGAACATCGGTTTGGCATACTCAAAATGAGTTCATCCAAATCACGCTGTGGAATGGCCGCCCATGTTCGTTGCAACAACAAAAAAAGGTCTTCTTGCGACTGGATACCCTCCATATTCGGCAGAGCTCTTCTCTGTAGCATATCCCATGCATGCTCAATCGGGTTCAAGTCTGGCGACTGAGCAGGCCAGGGCAGGACATTGATGTTAGCTGCGGCGAGAGTCTGTCTTACAACTCTTGCGGTGTGCGGTCGTGCATTATCATGCATTAACTGAAATAAGGGACCGATTTGCACTTGTAGAGGAACGATGACGTCTGATACAATCGTCTCAGCATAAATTTGAGCGTTGAGGTTGCCTCTGATCCAAATCAACTCAGTTCTTCCGCCGATCCAAATACCCGCCCATACCATGATGGTTCCACCACTATAAGGATGGACTTCCTGGCAGGATTTTAATCGCTGTTGGCGTCCAGGGGTTCTCCAGTGTCGTATACGTCTTGTATCCGGTCTCATACCAAAACGAGACTCATCAGAAAAGCACACGAAACGCCATTGTTCTTCTGCCCAATTTCTGTGTTCAAGAGCCCATTGATATCGAATCCTACGATTGTGCATTGCTATAGGTGGTACCCGTAGCGGTCTTCGGGAATGAAGGTTCACTTCATGCAAGCGGTTTCTGACTGTTTGGTCGCTAATTAAGTTCCCTGAAGAGTGATGAAGCCTCACGGCTAACATCATGGCGGTTATTGTTGGAGCTCTTCGAGTTAAGATTTGAATGTATCGGTCTTGTCTCCGTGTGGTGCAGCGATACCGTCCTCCATGGCGCTCAGCCACGGTACCAGTGCTTCGGTAACGTGTCCAAAGTCGACTGATAACACTCTGACTTGTATTCAGAGCTAAAGCTACAGTACGTTGCCGGGAACCAGCTTCTATCATTCCCACGGCTCTGAGCATTTCTTCCCTGCTTAAATGACGTCGCCGCTCCATAATAACGTTGGTTTTAATCAGTAGTAGGGAAACAGTAGCACTAATAATGTCTTCAATGCGTTGTATGTTTTTATAGGGAAAATATTGACAGCTTATTTTCATCTTTTACTCGAATTTGATTGAGAGTTCCTGATTCAAATTATGAAATGCACCAAAAAGGATCCATATAAATTTATAAAATCATAAATTTATTACAAAGCCACATCTCAATCTCAAGAAATCCGCATAAAAATGCTTGATCCCTAGACATTTTTGATGTGTGTATTACAGATACTTTTATAGAGGATTTATAGCATGGGTGTAGATAAAATCCTAAATATTACACCTACGTTTCGCTGGTTAGTCGTAGTTTAAGTCCTATCTAACCAGATACAAATCCAGCTGCTACTGTAAACTGAAAAAAAAAACGACCTGGAACTCAAACCCAGGACCTCATGCACAGCGGGTACTGTGGGTAGAAACAAGACTAATTAAACAAGCTTCATACTTTATTCAATCTAGCATAACAAACATTTAAGTAAACAAAGCATTGCACCAATATCTACTGGCCAAAGATAAGTCCATGCTCTACATCCAACACAACAAAAAATGTAAACAATGAATGTCCTACATTCTTTGTTTTCTTTCCCTATTCTCCAATGTTTAATTTTTGTGATGAAATAAAAACTATTTATTTATAAACCTTGCCAGTACATTGCATGATTTATCATCCATTCATTGATAACCTAAGGCCCATCTAACCCTAAAATTAGCAACTCTATTTGTGGTGGTTCAAACTTCGTTTGAAAATCTGTTAAAATGAAGTTCTAATCAGCTTGCACTACAAAGCGGTTGTTACGTCAGCCACTGCGGCCGAATAGTGCGAAATGAGTGGTTTTTTGCGATTTACAAAAGTCTATTGATTGCACTACAAAAAGTAAAACACATAAGACCTGCTTTATAGTTCGTTCAGTTAGTATGCAAAGTTTCATGATCTAATTTGAAGTACTTTTTGAATACCAGCGGTTTATTGTTCGATTTGGAGGTAGCTTTAGAATTTTTTTCTATAGAGAAAAGTTTATGGAATCGTGTTTTCGTCACACATAGTACTTAGTATTAATCCTCAACTTTACCATATATTTATTTCAAAATTAATGTTGCAGTATTTTAGGCGTAACGGAGGATCATGCTAAGCCATTTGAGGTATAGGCCCTTAACCAACTCTGAGGTTAAACCAATGTGTGTCACACTGTCACGCATCACGTTTAGAAATTTTCTGCACTGAATTATCTGGAACTATTTATTTTCCGCTCTGCATCTAAATCACAAATCAATAAAACACTGTGCTGATTAATGGATTGAAAAGTACGGGGGTCGTGAAGGTGTTTAAGTAAAAATCATAAAAAAACATGTATTTAAATAAAAAACTTGTGATAAAGTTGGAACTTTGACCCCTAATATCTCAGCTAACTAGAAGGTTCCCAGGTAAGATAAGATAAGATAAAAAAAAAAAAAACAGAACAAAAAAAAAATATCGCAATAACGGGGTGAACAAGTGCCTTTCGGTTTCATCAAGTCTTTTTACACCCTTTATAGGAAGTCGAGAGGAGCTCGTGGATAAATAATATCAGTGGCACAGGTCGATGTTCAAAGTTAAGCAGCGCTTGCCAAGGTTGGTCTGTAGATGGGTGACCATCTATTACAGTCGGTGGTCTCAGCTTTCCTTTGTAGATACTTGACAGTAAAGACAATAAAGTATGATGACAAGTCTTACCAAGGGGTATGATATTACCCAATGCTAACTGGGTTGTGTTGGAGGTCAGATAGGCTCCATGCTAAATATTGGTATTCAGCTGCATCTGGTTAGACTGGAACATACAATATAGGAAGTTAAGTTACAAGTTACTTCTGCTTCGCTATTAATATTCACATCACGCAGTCGGTAAAAAAAGAACTATTATGTGTTTGACCTCTGCTTATTGTCCAGATTGTGTTGTCATTCAAATGTAATCGATGAGATTTAAATCCTTCCTTATTACATGGATTTGAGACGAGTTTTGGCATATAATATGAGTTATTTGTTGCTATAAAAGTCATTGAACTTACCTAAGTAATTTTTATCTTTGCTTTTCCGTGCCTACACTAAGACAATGAATAAGCATGCAAAGAGAATTTGAATTTAATATATTTCTAACCTAGAAATCTATTAATTCCTCAACGTTATCAAGAATTTCTCACACAACATATTTTTAGGTATCAACGGGGCGCTGATGAAGTGATGACGCATCGTTTTGTCTTTAAAATGCGCAGACCGTCACTTGCAGCTTGCAGCTAACTTCCGAGCCGCCATTAAGTTTGAACCGAACTATAAGATCTACTCATTTAAGATCTACTTAGTGATATTTAATATCAGCGGTGTGAAACAAACATTGACGCACTGACTACCACATGTCAAGGATCTGTCTAGTGATATCACAACGTGACATCACAAGTGATGTGTGATATAATTGTGTTAGGGTTAGGAGACGAAGTCCGAAGCAATTATGATAGAGTTTCATTCAAGCCACACGTGAGGGGTTTTTACATGAGAATTAGTTTGTGACGTCAGTCAGTACCTGCTTCTGGTTGTATTTATTGCTCGTTCATGTCATACATGAATATTAATTATTTTTCTTGCGTTAAGAAATAAATTGGAGATTTAAAGACGCATAGCTATAATCTCGTAGGGTTAAAATGAAAATGGATCCTTCATAATTAAGGTCACTTTTCACGCAAAATACGCGCTTTGGGCGTAGAGTTACGGAAAGCCCGTTTTACTGTACAAGCTCACTTTTTTGCCTGTCTGCCACACAAGTTTTTCTATGCAATAAAAGAATTTTAATACTGAAAGAATGTATAGTTTATATGACTGGCACACAGATCGCCATTAAACAGCAAAAAATTTTACCTAGTTAGGTTTTTCCATAGTGGTTCGGTCTCCGACTGTACTTGATCAAGCATTGCTTCATTGTTACACTTATTAGGAGGACAGTGGTGTCGATTCTGTTGTGCACAAACTAAACTTAATTTAGGCTATTGCTATCTTTTACTAAAAGGCAGTGCGAGAAAAGGACGGCTACCCTTTTTTTTTTTTTTTTTTTTTTCGGATGGGAAATCATCAAATGACTTCTCCCGCTCTGGGCGGAGCAGGAGGGAGTGTCAGACTTTTACTGACTAAAACCCATCCATGTTCCTTCATCGCCCTTTGTGTTCCGGGGCCACGGTATCTCTTTCAAACAGTCCCGCAACCCCGGCAGGCATCGGTCCTTGCGGACCCCTTCCTTTTTGCTGACTCTCTTTGAGGCGCGCGTGGAACACGAACGCGCCGTCGACACGGCCTGTCGTCATGAGACGGACGGACGGCGAGCTAGCCCATAGCCCACCGTCCACAGGCCCGCGCCTACGGTGGCCGGGGGCCACGTGGTGGCCCCCGGCCACCACGTGCCCCCGGCTGGGCGTCCCACCCGGGGCGTCTCCCGCGGCGGCCGGGACGCTGTGAGGTTCTCTCCCTCTCACGTTCCGCCACCTCCTTCTCTAGCATTACTGCTTCGCAGAAGGAGGTGACGGCGTCCCATTCCGTCTCGCCCCGGACCATGGCTTGCACCAGGGCCGGACGCGAGAGGTCGCCGCCGCCAATCGCCGCTTCGAGGACACGGCGGTGCTCCGCCCACGCGGGGCACACCTCCACCGTGTGCTCCACCGTGTCTTCCGGTCGATCCTCGCAGTGGAAACACCCGGGCGTTTCCTCCCGCCCGATTCGGTGCAGGAACCTCCCGAAAACACCGTGTCCGGTGAGGACCTGCGTCAGGCGGAAGGTGAGGACGCCGTGGCGTCTCTCCAGCCACTCCTCAAAGAGGGGACTTATCGCCACTATCGTGGCGTGCCCTGCACGGGGTTGCGACAGTCGCTCTCTCCATGTCGCCATGAGATCCCGCCGGAAGTCTGTCCGCTGAGCGACAATTTGTCGCGGCAGCGGAGTTTCCCCCCGGCGAAGCGCCTCCGCGCGCCATTCATGCAGGCGCGCGAGGACTATCGCCTCCAGATCCCATGGCGGCAATCCGGCAAGGAGGCACGCCGCCTCGCGGGCGATCGTCTACCCTTACGTTACTTACGAAACAGGGTGTAAACAGACTCTCCACGAAGCCGTTCACCAAGCAGTCTGTACCTACATCAAACTAATAACATAATAAAATAAAATAACCATACACAAAAATTTTGCTGGAAAATGACTTTTTTTTTGGGATGAAAAGTTATGTTTTACGGTAAAACTTGTTAATAGATTAAATAATGTGGGGGTCGTGGAGGTGTTTACAGTTAAGTTCTTACATTAAAAACATGTATTTAAAAAAAACTTGTGGAAAAGTTGGAACTTTGACCCCCAATATCTCCGTAACTAGAAGGTTCCCAGGTACGGTGTAGAACAAAAAAATGATCGCAATGATGCGTAGAACAAGTGCCTTTCGGCTTCGTTAAGAGTCTTTTTACACCCTTTTTAACCATTCCGTAAAATTGTTTTTTAAAATCATAAATCTGTTTAATCTTGTGAAATCGGTGTCTAAGTTTTCCATACATAAACGCGAACCTGTCCCATGTACTTCTATGTACATAGGTATTGCGTCTATGTTATTATCTCGGACGTGATCAACCAAACACGTGATCAAAGTCCAACAACCTTGGTTTATACGACGAAAATAATAAAAAAAAATAACTTTTAAAAACAAAATGTAAGGAATAAGAAGTAATTGACTCATTGCTTTTAGCATACGTGTAGGGTAATGTTTTTACCTGAAAATTATTGTCATTATTACGTCTTACTTCCTTCGTTTAAGTGCTACTTAAGTAGGTAGGTTTATTTTCATACATAGATACATATCACTATCTATCTACATAATAAACTTGGAGCTACTTGAATAAGCAACTGAAAGCGACATGCAGTCACAGATTTCATTGAAAATAATAAGGAATATTTATGACTTTTCAATTTGCTTCTATTGGTATAGAAGCCAACTGCAAAGTACTCATGATAGAATGAGATACTATCATGAGTACCATAATACCCAACAGGCTGTTTCTCTATGGTTGATTTAACATTAACATAATTTTAACTAAATGGAGAAGAGCCAAAAAGCTTAGATGTTCTCATTCATTTAATTCCTTCCTCTTATAAGCCTCTTTAGAAACAGGTTTCAGTCAGAGGTTTGGATAATTCATTGAGTTCAGCGACCTGCAGTGCAGGTACGAGTACATCCGGGGTTGCGGGACTGTTCGAAAGAGATACCGTGACCCCGGAACACAAAGGGCGATGAAGGAACATGGATGGGTTTTAGTCAGTAAAAGTCTGACACTCCCTCCTGCTCCGCCCAGAGCGGGGGAAGCCATTTGATGATTTCCCATCCGAAAAAAAAAAAAAAAGGTGCGAGTACATACTCAATCACTGTAAAGCACAGAAATGCCCAAGTTGTACTCATAAGTTGTTTGACTTAAATACGAATGTCTCGCTTCTGTGGGTCAACTATGTGGGCGGCCTTCGGAAGGACTTTACGTAGTATTGAGTGGCTAAATACGAGTAATATTATGTATCCACTCCACTAGTATACAATATCCTTAGAGCTATATATTATTTATTTATACAACACAAAGTCAAGTACAAAGTACAGAGGCGGACTTAATGACAGGCATTTTCTACCAGTCAACCTTTGGGTGATGCAGAGACAAAATCAATATCAATCAAAATACTATAAATATAAACTGGGTGTCCGGCTACGAATGGATAACCTTGAAATGGCCCATAGCAGAACCTAGGCCATTCAGAAAAAAAAACGAAAAAAAAACTGTCTTATAAAAAATTTCATCCGCAGATGTAGGGCCTGCATAAACATTTTTTTGCTTCAGTAATTTTTTCTCCTTGTCTACACAAATAGCAATAATTCACTATTTAAGGCCATACAATTATGAAAATCTTCGTAAAATCGACATTATTTTAAAATTATTGTTCACTCGTTTATGCATGCATTTTTTTTTTATCTAAGACGTTTAAACTTTGTTCAAAAATGAATTCATACTAATTTTCCAAAATAAATGAACTTGCTAACAGGTACATTTTTTTTTTTTTTCGTTTTTTTTTCTAAATGGCCATAAGTTCTACTATAAGCCATTTTAAGGTTATCCATTAATTACCGGACACCCTGTATAAATATATATGTGTATTATCTTAATGCCTATTAGTACTTACGTATAAAATCCTGTTTTACCATCGTCAGGCAGTTATTGTCTTAGAGAAATGGAAAATGTAGGTTCCACTATAAAACTATGCTTTCTAGACAGGTTTTGAGATGCTTTACATCGGTATGATGAAGACTGGTTTACTGTAGAGTGAATATGTATGTATATATACTACACTTAATAATGATAAATGTTAAATAGGTTGTTTTATCGGACTTTTAGCCGTAATACCGTTTTTAATGCTATATCTCAGTCTACTTCTAGACAGTGACAAAAACATTCAGTTTTGGCCGATACCCTTCAGAAAACCAGCTAGTCACGATTTTGGTTTTAAAACAACAAACACTTGAAAGCCGGTATCATGAAATAATGTGAACTCAACAGGATTAACATCATCCATTGAATTCCTATTATTTCTAAGTATTTAGCTTTCTATTTGTTTCTATTTGGTAGCCGATTCTCTGTTTAAATCCTTTACCATTTGACTTCCATTGCTGCTAGATTGTCAGTCTGTGTAACCTACAGTCCTACACAGTTCACAGCGTCATTAGGTATCTACAAATGCATCCCATGCAAAACAGTCCAAACTCCATGAGAATAAACGACGACAGCATTAGCAACTCCACAGGATGTCCTCATTGCTCTGATTATCCGGAGTACCCACAAATACAATCGCGGGACATATTGACAGGCAGATTGCCACACATCCGCAAACTCAATGTTTTCATCCGCACTGAACTTTAAACTTGCGGTTAAGTCGCGGTTAACTGGACTTTGAACACAAACAAACGAATGGAACTGTGGTTCCGACCTATCATGGTAACCACGAATGATACTCATAGAACTTTAAGTCCATGACATCGGTTTCGTCATCGACCTTGCCCTTAAAGGTTGTCGCTATGAAAGATTGATATGCCAATAACATGGCATAATGAGCCTTTATGACCCTTTGAGTGCGTCAGAGATTAAAGCGATATAAGACAATGTTAATTGTACTTAAGGTTTCTACTAAAAAACCGAAAATGAGCTAAAGCGACATAAGACACATGGTATCTACTGACAAAGAGCTTAAACAATACATTTGGTCTCAGTGATGAATGACACAAAAAGCACTTATAAAACACACAAAAACTTATAACACCCCTCTTTTTCGGTCGGGGGTTAAAAAGTAACTAGTTCAATAGTGGCAGTTTCGGATTTCTGCAACTAAACCACTTACAATATAGGCTTGAAATAAGCATTTCCGTAGCTTGAGTCCATTCAGTATCACTTTGTCCAGTTTCATTCGTGAGAACTAGTGTTTTTGTATACTTTTATTTCTGAAATAACATTTTATTTAATAAAAAGGGACCACTTATGTCCATTTATGTCAGTGAAGAACAAACAGTAATTCAGTGCTAATTCTAGATACTACTGAGTTATGCTTAACGTGACTAAACGCAGGAAGTGTACAATTTGATTAGATAACCCAGCGCTGTTATTTATGAGTTTATTAGCAATAAAATATTGAATACAAGGCCAAGACTAAATATAAAAAGCCTACTGCTAAATTTACGATTAATTAATGTAACATTCTAATTCACACGTGATATTTGATCGTAAACACTATTTTACGATTGTAATCAATCAAAATTATAAGTTATTAATTCCATTTCTCAAGATAATAATTTTCCAGAGCCACACCCAACTAGACTACCTGAATCTATATTTTTGTGACTGATAAATATATTTCTAGCACGCGAAAATAATGTTATCATTACCAATTACCAAATAATTTAATCGCGAGGACAGACACGGTGTTGTAAGTTCTAACGACCCACATTATTATCAAACTGCTGTCACAGTGCTACATACGCAATAGTACATAGCCTCTGCAATGACTTTCTGACTGGAAATCAGCCTGTTATCTAGCCTACATATTGACGGGCTTAGAAACAGGTGCTGGCCGCAATAAATCTTCTTTAATCCATGTGATGTCGTCAAATTGTTGAAAGTACATTCGGTAGTAAGAAACTTGATACGATAATTATATGTATTCTGGTAATTTTATTCGTAGCACTCCGGCCCTTATTCCAAGTTATTTGAGGTCGGCGCAGCATGTCTTTTTCTTCTACGCATTCCTCCGCAATACTGCCGACAATCGATTTTCACTCATTTTTTCAGTCATCCGTGCTATTGTGATTATACGGGTGCCAATGCCATTTAATCTTTAATTTTTTCCAGTTTTCTTTTATATCGGATTATGAGATCGTTAGTCAGAAAAACTTCGTGAGGAAAGTAATGCAAAACATAAGGAATGCTGTATTGTATTCTTCGTGTAAATCTGACAATACAACTATTAGTAGGTAGACTTGGTTTTAACTATTACCAGCTTATAAACCGGATGAATTTATAACTCTGATGGATTAATCAATTAAATTCAAATTATTTATGAAAAAATATTGACATTTCAACTCATATCAGAAACTGGTTCTAATATTATGATTAAAGTTAAGTTTATTTTTTCCATATTCAACATCATTATGTAGATCTTCTGTCTAGAAGTGAACATTTATTGTGGAAGTTTTTGATTGTAACTTCTTACTACAAATAGAACGATCGGGAAATGAGCACTCGGATGAGAAAGGTCGTGCAGTGTAGATAACGGATAATGTTTTCATTTCCTCGTACCACTTTGCACAATTAGTTCATCCTCACCACATTTGCAAAAGTAGGTGGATAAGAAGCAGGGAACCGAGAATTGAGGTATTCGCTTTCAAAGCTCTGCGTATGTCAATTTTTTGTACGTACCTTCATTACTTCCATCTTATTTCCAGAAATGTTTTGCGTAGGGAAGGCTGGTCAGCCCGGGTGTTTCCATTGTGAGGATCGACCGGAGGACACGGTGGAGCACACGGTGGAGTTGTGCCCCGCGTGGGCGGAGCACCGCCGTGTCCTTGAAGCGGCGATTTGCGGCGGCGACCTCTCGCGTCCGGCCCTGGTGCAAGCCATGGTCCGGAGCGAGAAGGAATGGGACGCCGTCACCTCCTTCTGCGAAGCAGTAATGCTAGAGAAGGAGGTGGCGGAACGTGAGAGGGAGAGAACCTCACAGCGACCGGGCCGTCCCCATTATTCGTTGCAAAGATAATAAGTGCGCGTTTAATAAGTGTATGAAAGAGTTTATGATTCATATTACACAAAGCAACTGCCATCTTAAGTTCAAAACTGAATTTAATCAACTCTGTACCCGATCGTTTCCACATTATGTAAATGCTTAATTTACATTTCCGACTTTAAAAATCGCCTCGCAGCTATTAAAACAAACAAAAGGAATTTCGTTAACATTCGGCAGCTGGCAAGTGGCGACCATTATCTCGGTGTCACCAACCTCGTGACGTCACACCAGCTGATACCTGCGAATATGGGTCGTTGTATCATATACCTACTACTGACTGAATCGCTACCACACACCGACCTCTGACGTAATACTACAAGCTAAATTCACGCCTTTGTTTATGAATTTTAAACAGCTCTTTGAGTATTCATTTTTGGTTTTTGTTTTCTTTTAGTTTTGCAATGTAATGTTTTTGTTTGAGAATGAACCAATTTGTAACGCTTTTGCCTAGTATAGTAAAGTTTGTTGTAACTTGCCTTAGTTGTGTCTGTTATGTATGGACTTATGGCTGTCATATTTCGGCTCAGGCAAGACTTATTGCTATTTGTATTGCGCTGCGCCTGTATAATTGAATCAACAGAATCACAATAAGCTAGTTAACGCAGGCACTGAAAACAGTCAGAGACAAGAGCGTAGCTACCGCCGTATCAGCCATATCAATGATACGGGGCCCCCGAGTAACAAGGGCCCTGGTGAGGAAAAAATACACAATTTTTTTTTGTTTAACGATTAAAAGAAAATATAATATAACATGGTCCAGAAAACTCCAATTTTTCGAGCACGCTTCGCTCGCTCCTTGATGAATGAAGGCTTCAGCAATCGCGGTCCAGAAAGCACCAATTTTTGGAGATCGCTTCACTCGCTTTGCGATGAAAACTGAAACCCTTTCAAGATGCTGTAATTTTCAATCTCTTCATTGAAGTCGTAACCTATGCTAGTCATGATCGATTTGCTCGCTCACACATTCCCTTAGTCCTTAGTCAAATGAATGACAGCTAAATCAGATATTTTCTTAGTTTTGCAAAAAAATATTTCATTAATACTAATTATTTTCTCTTCTTTTTGGGCTTCGCCGAGCTCGGGATTGAAGGCCCCTAAAAATAATTGATACTAGGCCCTACTAGGCCTACGCCACTGGTCAGAGAGACATTTACCACGCCTATATTCATTAGTCACATAACAGGTCCACACACTATCTTTATTTCATGCTCATCATCCACAAACCGACTTTACCTACTGCCGGGTATAGGCCTCTCTTTGCTTTTGCTATGCTCCACGATCCTGTGCCAGCCTCATCCAGAATATCCCCGCAATGGCCACAAAGTCAACTACCCATCTCATCTCATCGATGGACGACCAACACTTCTCTTTCCATTCCTTGGATATTATGGATTTCATGCTTGCTTTATTTTCTTATTCTTTTCCTCAACAATATATCAGTAAGAACACTCAACTATTTCCCGAACTCACACCAATTACTTAGAAAGCTGAGTTATATGTTATGCAGTGTTCCGGTGAATCAGCGAAGCACGTGGTACAATAACATCAAACAAAGGTGTTTAACTTCTTCGATGTCGGCCATGATGCTCGTCTGCCAGCCTGTCACCGTCTGTCTCCGACACGTGTTGTGTCTAAATATATGTATATGTAGGTATAGCGTTTCTTGAAGTATCTCGATTACTGTATCTTTAAATTTCTGAAGATAAAACCACTACCGGTTTATACAAAATCGTTTGAATGGAAAGGTCAGCGTATTAATAGACTGGGTGTTTTTAACTTGATAAACGTAGTTAGAATAAACCAAAGCTATAAATTCAAATAGTTTGCAGTCTCCATTTAAAAAAGTAAGGTTAACGTTTGGTTTAATTTTAACTTTAAAAAACTTGTGGCAGAGCTAGAGTTAGAAGTAATCTTAATCTTAGTTTTTATCTTTAAAAAACTTAGTTAAAAACTTGAGTTATTATACCCACACAAAAAGTAGAAATAAATGCATCTTATTCATAGCCGCGATATAAATTGATCGGCCCAGAATTTGACAACGTGTCGATAGCCGCGATATAACTTGATCGGCCCAGAATTTGACTTTACGAGTTTAGAGCCTTTATTAGCGAGTTCCTGCAACGTGCAGATAGCTGGGTCCCACACTCCTACTCCCATCGTTCGTGGAACAGCACCACATTTACACTCTATCAGATGATTATCTCTCTTTTTATTAATGGAGGTGAATTTGTACCTATTAACGTCACGACTATTTTTCCATCTTTTCTATAACGTATTGGAATCAAAACAGTTATTCAACTCGTTTCAGTTATAAACAATGTTATCGAGCGGCGCGGCGTACGCGCGTGTTCACTTTGTGTACAATACGCGTTTATTTTGTCAAATAACTTGCGAGCTTTTTGCGCAGCAACTCCTAACCGTTGTATGTTCAAATGGTTTGTTTTGTCTTCTTTTTAACCGACTTCAAAAAAGGAGGAGGTTATGTATTTTTTTTTAATGTACGTTACCCGATTTCTCCCCCATTTGTGGACCGATTCTCAAAATCCTTTTTTCCATTTTTTTTATTTGAAAGAATATACTCCTGAGGTAGTCCTATTTAAATTTGGTGACGATCTGATGCTGATCTTCGGAGATATACAATGTAACTCTTCAAAAATAGACGGCAAATCTGTCGTGATTGCTGCAATCGCTTGGGTGTTTATTGTTTGTACAACATCATGACGTAACATCACGCTTGTATGCTCTGAGGGGGTACGCAGATGTGTGCAATACACCCAGATTTCGACAGTTAGGTATGTTTTCGGATGGATGGACAAAGATTTTATTGGCATGTCTGAAGTATTCACCGACTTCGAAAGACTCGTTTTTTTTGGTACGTTGTTGTGTCTGCTTACACTTTGTCAACTTTTAGACACAAACAAATTATGCCTTGTCTTTTCTTGAAGAATATCTAGTAATAGCTACGAGTAGATAGACTTGTGATACAAAATAAAGATTTTGTTTTGTAGCATTATCAGTAGTTTGTCAATCCATTTGCATTCCCAGTAGCAATAGGCTGGCATTTCAACAAGAATAGGTGAGTATCCACCATCATTAAATTGCATATCTATTTAGTCCGTCAGTTAGAGTATTGGAAAATAATGGACACGTATTTTTTGTTTTTGTAAATCAATTAACATTGACAAAGATTAAACGCATCAATACTCGGGAGTGGGGGCTCGTGACGTCACAACGCACTAAAAATTATAGCACGGCGTGACGTATTGAGAATTTTAAAAGCGTCGTTTCTGCGTCAACTTTTTTTTACGTAACAAAAGAAAAAATACGTTTCAAATATTTTTTGATAATCTAACTGACGGACTAATTATATTTTTTCAGGACACAAGCCTATTGTAAAAAGTATTTTCTTCGCGACTACAGCCTAGGTAGTTTTTCCTTCCCGAAAACTCCAGGTAAATCCAATGCAATTCATCGTAATAAAATGCAAAATGTACTTTTATTTGTTAACATCTGCCTTATTAGCATAAATAACGCACATGCGTCTTTAACGTCAGTTTAATTACTCACGATCGTTGTTGAAGACTCTTAATAAGAATATCGTTTTACCCATAATTTATGATTAGAGCTTTGTCCACAATTACTTCATATTACATTACTTAACAATTAATAGGTAATTATTCCCGTTAGTATTTTATTGGTGTAGCTCTATCTACTTGTAAAGATTTTGTTTATGTAAGGTCCATCATTGATTTTCCTAAACCCAAAGTACAGAAATACATTTACGAGTATTTAACACTTCAAGCACAGAGACAGAGGCGGACTTGCCATAGGCATTTTCTACCAGTCAACCAGTATATTTACACTTTTCATCAAACTTGGATCGTAGACTTCACATCAATACATGTAGTAAACACATGTTATTCCCGAAAATAACATACGCAGGTTTTAACTTGAAAACTATCTTCAATGTCATGCAATTATTTATAAGTAATAATTTGTAATTGTTTGTATCATGCAGATTGCTGCTCATTTATAATTTTGTTTACCTACGTTTGGGCCCTATCACGTTTGGGCCCGTTTCTTTAGGGTTCCGTATCCGTTCCGCGTCTGTCTGTCCGTCTGTCTGTCACCAGGCTGTATCTCATGAACCGGGATAGCTAGTTGAAATTTTCACAGAAGATGTATTTATGTTGCCGCTAAAACAACAAGTACTAAAACCAGAATAAAAGGCTCCCATATAACAAATGTGTTTTTTTATTCCGTTTTTTGCTTGATATTAATAACGGCAACAGGTGGGCGCTTGAAATATTCACAGAATACTAAGTTGTATAATCACTTTAAAAATAAATAATTAAAATAAAATAAATATTTATATACATGCAACAAACGAGATTTTTTTTGCCGTTTTGTCTAATGTTGTATAGAAATTGGTACGGAACCCTTCGTGCGCGAGTCCGACTCACACTTGGCCGGTTTTTTATTTCTTCGCTATTTTTTAAACTATTGGTATTAACCGGTAAACAATGTAAAGTCATCATTGTTAAATTCATTTTTGGCATTTATTTTTATTGTTGTATTTGTTAATGTGTTTACTTTATTTATTTGATGTTTATTAACGTAAACAGTACAAGTTCTATAAGAATATAATTAAATTATTTTAATTATATTCCTAAACCCAAGCTTTATATATATGTAGCTGCCTTACCCGATTTTTAGGGCTTGAGTTTTTTTTTGTATGTACCTTACATTTTCAAATAATAAACCTTGCCAAATCAATTAAAATTATGTAGAGAACCGTATCAAAATCCGTCCGTAGTTTACATTAATGATAAGACAGGTCAGCTATGAAAATCGTCTTCGTTCCATAATTAATAGATGGACTTTTCTTGCTATGATAGATGTTCAAGTAATTTATAACTTTACACGAGGTACATACCTTTTCTTATTTTTTTTTTTCGGCTGGGGTATCATAAATTGACTTCTCATGCTCTAGGCGGAGCAGGAGGGAGTGTCAGACTTTTACTGACTAAAACCCATCCATGTTCCTTCATCGCCCTTTGTGTTCCGGGGCCACGGTATTTATTTCAAACAGTCCCGCAGCCTCGGAACAGTCCCACAGCCCCGGACGAGGTACATACCTCTAAGTCAATTACTGCAAAATTAATACTCATCATTTTAAATTAACACTTAACAGCGAATTAAACCTAATGATGATTAGCGTTGCAGAATGTCTTCTGCAACGCTAACCATCATTAGGTTTAATTGTGAAATTATAAAATAATTGTTCTTTTTGATAAGATTAAAATTGCTTCATTGATAACACCTTGAAGGTCGGTCAAAAGTATCAGGTTGATCCAGTTGCTACAGTCATCGAATAATGATAGGAATCCACATGTTTTACCAGTATTTTATCTCTGATTCATAATTACCTCTAGTATCTAGCGATTAAACCGATCTACTTATTAACTGATATTAGGAACAAACGTCGATCAGTTAAAATACGAATTTACCCTCTGTCTGTAATGAATGTCAATTCGTCTGTTGTTGGTCTTCGGTTATTGTAATTTTATTTATTTATTTAACACTTCAAGCACAAAGTACAGAGGCGGACTTAATACCATAGGTAATTTAATCTGGTATCTTCTCGAAACCCATTTGATTTTACCAAACACGGTTCGTCTCCCGCCGCGGCCGGGACGTAAGGAGGGATAGATCCCTCTCACGTTCCGCCACCTCCTTCTCTAGCATTACTGCTTCGCAGAAGGAGGTGACGGCGTCCCATTCCGTCTCGCTCCGGACCATGGCTTGCACCAGGGTTGCAGATTTAAAAGAATTCAAAGCAGTATTTGATAAAAAGACAAAGTTTATAAACGTGTTTAATAACAATACGAGTAACATATAATTAATAATTATGTCACAAAGTAATGCACTGAAAACAGAAGAAACCGCAACAAATTCCATGCCACAAACTAATAGTCATGCTAACTAAAATGCCTACATGGACTGACATGAAGATAACATTAACATAATTATAAACCATGCTGGGACAAATTCTAGATTAAATTCAGCCTTGAATTACTAACGACAGGATGTCAGATTGTCAGCAAGTGTTAATTAAACTGCTTACAAGTAACTTCGTGCCTTCAAGTGCATCGGAACGCGCTGGGCTTAATCTATGACGTCATTCGGGGTTATCGGGGTGGAGTCGTGAAGTCGAACCGCGGAAACTCTGCGAGCGACCATTATAGGTCAAACATAAACATACATACATAACATAGCGCCTGTAATCCACGAAGGGTTAAGCAGAGGTGAACCTAATAGTACACTTACCTACATTTTGCCATAAGGCGGGCAAAAATCTAGCCTGCGTGGCAGTTAGTGAGGAATTCCTGATAGGAAAAAATATGGAAAAAGTTACAAGTACTAGGTGCATGTTATGTAGACTCTACAAACATCAGTCATCTGTTCCTTCTTTTCTAAATAATTCATAACATAACACACTACGAGTATGATTTTCGGGATCGTTTACTATTTTTAGAAACCACCAGAAATTCAAGTGGTTTCTCCTCCTTGACCATTGTTCATTAAACGTGCATTTTTGGCAAAAACTGGTCCGAGCAGTGGGTATTTCCGGATCAAATATATTTTTTAATATAGACGGAAAACTTGTTACTTAATTATGTGTATTTTATAAGAATGCAAACATTCATTATTAAAAATACTCGTAAGCACGTGAGAATCAAACAGATGAGATTGAATTGTAAATGCATCCAAAGTAGGAAAATGTATAGTTTGCATGCAATAATGACGGTTTTAGCTTAAACCAAATAAGATTTCCCTACAGCTAGACCGTTTTACATTTCATCGGTACGAGGGAAACTTATAGACTATGGTCTATTGGAGATAACTTTAGATAGACG
This sequence comes from Xestia sexstrigata, assembly GCA_941918905.2. Taxonomy (NCBI): domain Eukaryota; kingdom Metazoa; phylum Arthropoda; class Insecta; order Lepidoptera; family Noctuidae; genus Xestia; species Xestia sexstrigata. Next base: position 17,481,104 of record OW799211.2, read on the forward strand.
AAACCTTCTTAAAGTACTAGGGTAGGTGTACACCTAAGCTACTGTACCCGTAAGCGGATGGTCTGTTAAAACATCAAGATTTCGGTGCTTCTCATATAATCTAGTTCTTTACACAGTTGTTTTATACACCTAAACGTACCTACCAGGAATAATTCTCGATTAGAAACCGCATTTTTGTTTTATCTAGCTTTAACGAACTGAGTAATCAGGCAGACAGACACGTTTGTTTAGTATATAGTAACACGTTTGTCCTTAAAGATTTACAAAATATCCCAAATAGCAAATGACTAAATGTTCATCTAAAAAATACTGATTCAAATTCTTATCCTAAATCGTATTGTTTCAGGCAGCAAACAGATCCTCCATGGAGTTAACGGTCGACTTCGACCCCGTCAGCTAGTCGCCATCATGGGACCCTCGGGGGCTGGCAAGTCCACCCTACTGGATGTACTGTCCGGGTACCGCATCACCGGCGTTGGCGGAGCCGTGTTCATCAATGGAAGAGGGAGAATTATGAGTGAGTACTAACAAATTCTTAATGGCATCTTCTTGTTCCTTATGACGGGGATTCCCATATTCAAGTTAAGTGAACTTTGATCAGAGCTTCGCGACTTCACAGCGTTATAGTACTGGCTTCAGATAGGTCCCTCAAGTTGCAGATAGAGGTGCACAGGAGATGGTACATCGTTTGAGATGAGGGTCCGCAGTCACACTAGATTTAATTGGAATATCCGTACCGGACTAAGTGAGGCGCAAGCTTAAGCATAAAACCAGATGAAACATGTCTGCTATAATTTTCTGCTTTATACATATGATAATCTGAAGCCACAACCGGTTGCAAATAATAACGTGGTGTTAATGTGTTCGCAAAAAATGGGTGAGTGCCCTAAAACTGTTAGCGTCCTAGAGACCAAAACATCAAGCACTTAATTATAACATTCGTCTAATAGTAATAATGTGTTATTTCAACGAATATCAATACCTATAACTAATTACGAAATGCACTTCATTAATGTCTTCATAAGCAGAAACACAAATAGCATCAGTAAGCGATTAGATTGCGCTCACGCAGCTGTTATCAACGGAAAATAAACTATGAACCAAAGACCCGGATTCTAGGCAATAGATAAAACTGGCTTAGGTTAGTTTAGATTCATTCTGCCGTGATATACCATGCATTCACGTGCTGCCTGACCGTTGACCACAGACATAGGCAAAGGTAGATAGCAATGGAGCGAGCCATGCATCAGCCTGTCTCTAATTCAAAGACGCAAACCAACGATGCAAGTGACACATAACATATAAACACTATTTTAATGACGAAGGGTCAGGCAGAGGAGACCCTTTCGCCAATTGTTTAAATAATAGGGAGCGACCAGCGAGCCTATTAATAATCCGGTCGTCTACAGGAAATGACTGATGGAAAACCCTGATTCCACTTAAGTGGCTTTAATGCGGCTACACCTAAGTCAAACACCCGCGACGATGTTTTCATTAAACAAGCCTTTATCGCCAGCTGCAAATTCCTTGTTTTTATTAATTTGTTTAATAAATAGGTACATAGGTACTTGTCTTCAGCATTTGAATAAAGTTTCGAACTTCTTCATCTTGTTACTTTCACGACTAACTTCAAATGTTGTTGGTTTAAAACTGTGCCACTTCGACGGGGTCATCGGTAGCAGCGCAAACGTCACTTTGACAGCATGTTTTGAATTTGGAACAGGATTACAAGAATGCATCTAGAGACATTTTCGTTGCTTTTTCTACAATGCCTTGTCACGATTGGCTTCCGTATTTCTTACGCCTACCATCTCTCTCTATATCTGTGTGCAAGACATATCTTACTGGTTTATCGAGTAGGTACTTCTGCACTAACCGTGACCTAAGACGACTTCTCGGATCAAGTAGAACGGAAATAAGCAAGTGCAGTGATTGTGTTACAAATCTAACTTGAATGCACGACTTCATATTGAATTGAATGAATCGATGTTAATTTATTGATTAGATTCTAAGCTATCTTAAAATAGCTTATTATGTTATTAAATATTTCACGGTGAAGGAAAACATCGTGAGGAAACCGGCATATCCTAGAACCAAAAATTCGAAGACATGTGACATCTACCAATCCGCACTGGGCCCGCGTGGTGGATTATATACGCAAAATACGCGCTTTGACGTGGAGTTGCGGACACCAGCCCATTATACAATATACAACAATAAATATTTCATAACCGAATTTGCATAAAATAGGAATAAAACTGATATATAATAAACCAGGATATTTTTAGTCCTCACATCTGCATAAGGTGATGTTTTAAAAAAAAAAACAAGTTTTAAGCAAGACACGAATACCATAAATTATCATTGAGAAGACAGCTACCTACAAAATTGGCTATGCAAATAAATATGTTTAATTAACAACTTGTAGTCTTATTCCCACCGACATAAAATTCTGCAATTAAGTTCTATCAGTTGTATTTTTCATTTTACTGTTCATTTATAGAGGGTGTAAAACACCTCTTAACGAAGCCGAAAGGCACTTTCCTCGTCATTGCGATCATTTTTTTGTTCTACACCTTACCTGGGAACCTTCTAGTTACGGAGATATTGGGGGTCAAAGTTCTAACTTTTTGACAACTTTTTTTTAAATACAAGTTTTATTGTAAGATTTTTACTGTAAACACCTCCACGACCTCCGTACTAATCAATCCATCCATCAGCAAAATGTGTTGAGTGCGTAACATTGAGTTCTACCACAAAACATGAATTTCACCCCAAAAAAAAAAGTCGTTTCCCAGCAATAATTTTTGCGTAAAGTTACTTAGTTTGATGTACAGAATGCTTGGTTTACTGCTTCGTGATGAGGTGGTCACCCTGTATGTATATGTAGTTTAAGATTTACCTAAACTGTTTAAAAATTAACATAAGGTACATAGAGTATTAAAATCATTAAAATGCTTTTATCTCAATTACAGAGAGGTTCAAGAGGATGTCGTGTTACATCCAGCAGGACGACAGGCTGCAAGGTCTGCTCACGGTGGGGGAGAACATGATGCTGGCCGCAGATCTCAAGCTCGACACCAAACTAGATAAATACGAGAAGGGAGAAGTTGTAAGTTGACTCAACATAACACAGATATTTAAATGGAACCTTTTTCTGTATGATCCATGACACATTCTGGATGCCGAAATTCCAGGTGTAATAAAATAAAGGGTGTAAAAAGACTTAACGAAGCCGAAAGGCACTTGTTCTCTCCATGATGGACCATACCTGAGAACCTTCTAGTTACGGAGACATTGGAGGTCAAAGTTCCAACTTTTTCACTAGTTTTTTTTTAATGCATGTTTTTAAACTTTACTTTAAACACCTCCATGACCCCCACATATTCAATCCATCCACAAGCACAATGTTTTGAGTGCGTTACATTCAGTTTTACCGTAAAACGTGTTTTTTTACCCCAAAAAAAAGTCAAAAAGTCGTTTCCCAGCAATAATTTAGCACAGGGTTACTTAGTTTGATGCACAGAATGCTTGGTTAACGGCTTCGTGAAGAGTCTGTTTACACCCTGCATGTGGCGTCATAATTTTAAATACTTAATTTAATTTAGCACATACAATTTTATATGTGGGTGCATCAACTTCCACACATTTGCGTTATTCAAAATATTGCAATTTTTTTTATTTAAATGGCTTTAAAATATCCCAAATGCCTAACTAGCCCCCGTTGGCTTCATATAAAGAAAATCTCTCATCATTTGTGATCTCAGCCCCATGATTTCTAGCCGGTTCTTCTCGTAGGAACCGGCGCTTTGGAACGGCCAGTTGAAAACTGCCTGCACATGCACTATTTGAAATTAATGTTATTAAAGTAGATAGTCAATAGTGAGTTTTCCCAAATAAAAATGCTGTTGATTTCACAGCGGGAATTCTAAAACTTACACCAATGCATCAATGAACTTTCATTATTGTGTTGACCTCAAAAATGTATAAACAACTCATTGTTCCATCGCCATTTGCTTGCGAAATATCTCACAATTTGTAACGACTATTATCGTCTTCCTCAATTTAAGTTCTACGTTCCGCACAATCGGTGCTAACATAATCAACGTGATAATATATGAATCACGTAGAATCAATAATTCTCATGCATGGACATGTTTTGAATATTTACTCAGGTAGGTACACTTTGTTTGTTCGTGCATTTGGAGTGGGATACAAATGCCTTCATTGTCAACTTACGTTTGCCATACATTACTTTATTGAATGACAAAAGTAATGACACAAAGCATAGATGTGCAAAACATTCGTAGGTAGGTAGTTATACAGTCAGCATTAAAAGTAGGTTACCATACTTTTACAAAACAAAAGAGATCTATGAATGAAAGCTGGCTAATAATTACGTATACGTACACATTATTATCGAGTATGATAGCATAGTTAGCAAATACCATCTCGAGTAATTATTTATAATCCTCTATGATAGGTACAAATTAATCAAAATTTCGAAAACATCGGTGACTTTTGAAACTGACTTCACCTGTTCTTATGGTATTTATTCCATTGCATGTTATTTGCACAAAATTACGCACAAATGCAGAGTGTAATGACACGGCTGCTGTAACCTAATTTTCCAAATTGCCAGTTTTGCACAACTCAGCGGTAAAAGTGTGTACGAGCGCAGACGTCATACGTAATCTGTGACATTTATTCTATGTTTTTTTTTTAATTTATATTTTTTTTTTGTTCACCCTATACTTTCCCACTGCTGGTCAAAGACCTCCCCATACATATTTTCATATGCAGCAAATATGGTTATACAGACGCCAAGCACATGAAGCTACCCGAAACTGTAAAATTTTCCCAATCAACCTTAAACCTTAGCGATAAAGTTGAAAATCTATAAAAGAAATTTGACAGTACCTTGATGTGCTGGCGTCTGTACCAAAGATAGTCCCTTGTCAACATTTCTAAAAATGAACCTTTATTTCCTCAGATCGAGGACATCCTCACAAACCTGGGTCTGTACGAGCACATGAACACTCGCGCCGCGCAGCTGTCGGGAGGGCAGAGGAAGAGGCTCTCCATCGCTCTGGAGCTCATCAACAACCCGCTCATCATGTTCCTTGACGAGCCTACCACGTAAGTGTACTTGGATGATAACATAGATGTTGTTAGGTGGATAATGGTCCCGATCTTTACTAGATGAATGGCTATGAAGCCAGCAATATAAAATGCCTAAAAAAAAATGCGGTGCAGTCTTTGGGGACTGCCGATAGAAGGGAAAACTAAGTAACTTGTGAATTGTATCGTCGAGCTGTGCCTGTAAACAGTTTTTTTTTTTTTTAACCAAAAGCTTAAGTGGTGCTACGCCGTAGCGCATCGGCTACGAGTGCTACGAAAAGCGTACGTGACGGTCACGCGAGTTCCATGATTTTTGTTCACCCAAAAAGTGCTCAACGTGCCTAAAGAAGTTTTCACTTCAAAAATTGGTTCGGAATTATGGGGTGGGAAAGTGTTTCTCAAAAGCCAAGCTAAGTGGTTAGAACTAAGAACTTTGCAGCATCCATTATCATCTACCCTTATTAGTCTTGTTCATACTCTCATACAGTTTCTCTACTCATCATCTGTTGGCTTCCAGTCTAACCGGATGCAGCTGAATACCAGTATTTTACATGGAGCGACTGCCTATCTGACTTCCACAACCCTAGTTAGTACTGGGTAATACGATACCACTTGGTAAGACTAGTTGTCGGGCTGACGGTTGACGGGCTGTTCAATACATGATTGAACACGAATGGTAGCATTATAGTTTTAATTAGTAACAACATTTTGACTTCTTGGTTGACATCTGCCTGGAAACACTCACGTCCAGGAAAAGCCTTTCTTCTTGACTCATAAAAAGTTCAGCAAAGCTGGCTCAAAATATTGTTTTGTTGTGTTTATTCTATAATAAACTTATTAAAATTATACTCTGGTTTATTTATTGAACACGGGCCACTTACATTCTGTAACGACTGTCAAAGGTCTACAAATGACAGCCGTACGTTCAGGTCTTAGCCTACATAAACGACTCCGCTCCCATCCGGCTAAAAGAATATAATTGAAATATGGGCTTTATGTATTGCTCTTTAGATATACTTTACATTGTCAACCGAGCAGTCCGACGGCGGTAACCTGACAGCGAGCTGTCTGCTAATTTATGTTGCCAATGTAAAGTAAATCTAATGAACAAAACATTAAGCCTATATTTGAATTATATTCTTTTTGTCTGGTGGGAGCGGAGTCGTTTAAGTGGACTATGAGCTCTCAGCCGTTCCTGGCTTAACGGACACAGTTTCTCTACTATTCAATGCTAAAAGAGAGTATCTACGCTTTTACCTACGTTTAATCTTCTCATTAGCCTGACACCAAACTTACCAACGATTTAAAAACAACGCAATGACCTACAAATAAAGCTGAGATAATATGGATTAAATTGTAAAACGGAATTAATGTTGAAATGACTTTTTAATCTCTCTTCTGGCTCAGGTTATCAAAAGATCGTAAAACACGTCAATAAGCAATATTATTGATAACGGCAGTAGAGCAACACTTTTACGTTATGAATATTTATAAACATGTTAACATATTTCTTTTGACTTTTGTTTATGCTAATATTATAAAGATTTGATTTTTTGTTTGTGTGTTTGTTACGATTTAACTCAAGAACTACTCAACCGATTTTTTAAATTCTTTTACCATTAGAAAGCTACATTTTTACCGAACAACATACGCTATAAATTATATTGATATCATGCAAATTAGCTGAGCTATCACAATTTTCGCGGACGAAGTCGCGGGTGAACTGCTAGTTAGTAATAAACTAAGGCAGTGTCCCCAGTAGGCAAACTGTTAGCAGCCGACTGAGTGAGCCGCAAATTTGAGGCGAACTGAAATTTGAGTTAGCTGCAAACTCAGATCAATTTTCGTGCGTCGCTAGCAAATTTCGTTCGTGTATCAAAGGGCATCTTGGATTTTCTGTGGTGTGTGTGCATAGAGATTAGTTAGGTATAAGCGATGCAAGCATGAAAACATCCGAACACGTCGATAGCTTCTTTCCAAGTGACCGCATGAACAGTTTCCGGCAAACGGACTCACTACGCCCGGGGAACAACCCTATCGCCGCCTCCAACTGGAACCGGTTTTGCTGTGAGTCGGCCACTAACTGAGACAGTCGGCGCACGTAACGCTGCAAACTGCGTAAAGTGAGCGCAAAACTAGCAAACTGTGGACACTCTATTTCAAATATATGGAAGGGCGTACTAGACCGATACGCCGCAAACTCAGTCGGCCGCTAACAGTTTGCCTACTGGGAACACAGCCTAAGTTAGCGTTAATTAGATTCTTCTCACCATCATTCTCCTGCTCTGATTGAGGTGTGGGCAGCATGTCTTCTTCTTCCATTCTTCTCTATTACTCGTCATCTCAGCAGTCACCTCCTTTCTAGACATATCAAGAAGTTGAAAATGTATAGGCCTGCTACCGACAAGCTTTTGTCAATCCTGTTGAAGAATATGAAGTCCTGTCAGACCCTAAAGTTACCGATAAATATTTTTATAGTTTATTCTTCTAAGCGTGTCGATGACAATTCAAATTGAGTCAACCCAACATTTGGCGCCGACTTCGGCACTTTCAGTAGCGTCCATCAGCTTCTTTGATGTGATAGTCTAATGATAGTGTATTTCGACACCTACCACCGATATAAATATATTGAACGAAAACAACTTTCCTTGATAATATTTGCACGTGTGTACTATTTTGGGCTAATAATAGTATATTTACTTTACTGCCTGAACTTTCACCCCCGTGTGTTGAACACAGCGATAGCAGGAGTGTGCACAAACATTAGATGCACGTGATTATGTACTATATTGGTCATATTGGGGTCACGCTGCCAAGTAAACTGACACTGTTTGCTGAAGAGGTTGGACGAAATGTTCGATCATATTTTATCATTCTGCCATGACTAAGCAGGCTGTTTTTGCCAAGGGGATAGGCAGAGTGCTATCGTACACCCACATTTCGTCAGTAGAAGGACTGGTATGTCAAAGGGAGCGAGCCTATTGCCATCAACCCAGCACTAGTCATGACTTCAAACTGCTACTGAGAATTCCGAATCGAAAAACGAAATTCCATTTTGTCCGATCTAGGAATCAAACCCAGAACCTTATGATCTGCAGTAGCTTTTGTGATCACTAGTACAACGAGGCATTCCCAAGATTCTAATACTCAGTAAACTAAAATGATAAAACTATAACTAATTACTAAAATCTATACAGGGTGTAAAAGACCTCATCACGAAGCCGACAACCAAGCATTCTGTACATCCAACTAAGTAAATTTACGCAAAAATTATTGCCGGGAAACGACTTTTTTTTTGGGGTGAAAAATCATCTTTTGTGGTAGAACTCGTTGTAATGCACTCAAAACATTGTGCTGATGGATGGATTGAATAGTACGGGGGTCGTGGTGGTGTTTAAAGTAAAAATCTTACATTAAAAACTTATATTAAAAAAAAAAAAACTTGTCAAAAAGTTGGAAATTTGACCCCCAATATAACTGTAACTAGAACTAAGAACTAACTAGAAGGTTTCCAAGTATGGTGTATAACAAAAAAATGATCGCAATGACGAGGAGACCAAGTGCCTTTCGGCTTCGTTAAGAGGTGTTTTACACCCTTTATAGTATACGAAAAATGCAACGTTTTAACTTACGAGTAAATGCAGAATAATTCACAGTCACTTACAATTCACAAATATCTGTGGACTTTGGATACGTCAAGGAAGGACACTAGGACACCTACGCTTGCTTCACTAAATTGTAAGCTATACAAATTTAGTTCGTCCATGATCTAATATTTAGCAACTACTTGATAATTCCAAACAACAAAGTATAAGATAGATTTCCTTTATTGACCCTGCAACTAAGTTGTCGATGGCGAGGGTCATACACATAACATAACATCACGCCTGTTATCCCCGAAAGGTTTGACAGAGGTGTACCTAATAGTACACCCAGTTTTGTTTAAGTCCCATGGGGGCGAGCCTTTTGCCATCAACCGGGAACAAATCCAGACTCCGTGCCTGAGAAACTCCTAATGGAAAATCCCGAAAACACTTTGAAGGTTACTGAAATCTATGTAATAATTTCAACCTACTTTGTGTCCTACTGCTGGGCAAAACCCTCCAATTTTTCCTTCCAAACTTCTCTATTTAATGCGCTTTCTGGCCATGTAGTCATAGCTTGCCTCCCCTCAGGCGTGCAATGCCAATGAATGACGATATGTTTTCTTCATAAACGATAATTCAATCTCTTTTTACTTTTCCAGAGGTCTGGACAGCTCATCGTGTTCGCAAGTAGTACAGCTGTGCCAGACCCTGGCGCACCAGGGTCGGACCATTGTGTGCACGGTGCATCAGCCATCAGCCTCACTGTTCGCGCTTTTCGACCATGTGTATGTTCTTGCGGCTGGTCGCTGCATGTACCAGGGAACCACGAAGAACCTGGTATCTTATCTAGACCAGGGCGGGATACCCTGCCCTTTGTACCACAACCCTGCTGATTACAGTAAGTTTGACAAGTAAACTTTAGTAACTTCTTAAGTTTTATATCACCCCGGTACTTTTTAGTGTAGAAACAAGAATCCTTTTAAAGATATTTGACTCACAACTAACTATTCAGTAATCATTTATGTAAATATTTAGGTACAACCAAACGTTGACTTGCAAAACAGCAATTAAATTCATAATTCAATTTGAACTTTGACCTATGGAAATACGCAAATTAAATACAAAATTGTTAGTTAAACAACAAAAACTCTGATATAGGAAGTAATTATTATTTACTCATACAACAAAAACAAATGACTGCAAGAACTAAAATTAAAATCCATTTATCTTTGTTATCCATAGTTATCGAGTTGTCATGTGGTGAATATGGGCAAGACAAAATCGACCTTATGGCAAACAAATCCGAGAATGGTAGGGCGCTGGACTGGTTTGATGACTTCGAGACCATCCCCTCAATGGAGGGGCTCCGCAAGCTGGTGCCTCTCAGCGTCCTGAGGGACACCGAGCCCAAAGGGGGTGACGAGGAGACGAGCCAGTCTAACCAGCTCAAAGTACTCATGAGAAGAGGATTTATGAAGGCTAGGAGAGATGCGGTAAGTGCTGACTGTTCTTTCCAAAGCCAAGTCAAACCCATTCTATTCAAATTACTTGTCAAGCAGCTTGAATGTTCGATAGTTTTAAAATGAGTGTTGAAATGGAACTCAATCATAATTCTAACCAACAAATTCGTCCTCTAGGAACCTACTGGATAGTGTTGGGCATGTAAGATCGAATGTTTGTTGATAATAAATTTATTGTCCCTAAACCTCTTAAAAACTTCACTGTCACCAAAAACCAAACTAACGAATCGATAATTTACTTCCAGACGATGACCCACTTGCGTTTGATAGTAAACGTGGTGGTGGGTATTATGTTGGGCAGCCTCTTCATCAATGCTGGTAACGAGGGATCCCGTGTGTTGGAGAACTACAACCTTCTGTTTGCCATACTCATGCATCATATGATGTCTCCTATGATGCTTACTATTCTAACGTGTAAGTATATTGTATACCATTCTGTTCTAACTTCTTTTTGTTCTTAGTTAATTTACATTGCCTACTGCAAAAAGTATTTACAAAGAGCTTAAGAGTTTTCCAAATACTCATATCATATTTGTTTGAATAAACAAATCATTTCTATGATGAATGCTCACTACTGTCTTCTCTGTATGTGTCTTTTCCCTGCAGTAGAACAAATATTGGCGGGTTATTTTTGTATTTCTCATTTTGGCTTTACCTATGTGACCTTTGATATGAAATAAAGATTTACTTTTAAACGTTACTCACATACATGGTCTTATTTAAGTTGTTGCATTTGTTTGTTTGCAGTTCCCAATGAGATGTCGATTTTGTCTAAAGAACACTTCAACAGATGGTACTCTTTAGGATCATATTACATATCGATTACAATCGTCGATCTACCTGTTTCGGTAAGTGTTTATTCATAAAGATTAATTCTATACAATATTCATGAAATATCTGATTAACGATACCTGATCTTGTTTGCGGGGCGAACATGGCCAGATATCGCACAAGATAGAGAGGTTTGGAGAAAGGGCAGGCCTTTGCCGAGCAGTGGGACACATGAGAGGCTAAGAAAAAAGAAAAAATCTGATTAACGTCGAAACATACGATAAATATCGGCGAGATATCGTTTTCTGAAAGCACCAGAATCGCGAAAAATAATCAACACTTGTTCTCACAAATCGAAAGAATTAATGGAAGAGCTGATTTATTTAGTAAAAGTAAATGTAAAAGTTGTTCCAATGATGAATTGAGACCTTTTCGAGTTTCCAGTTTTACAATTTCAATTAAGATACGTATTATAGAAAGACTAATCTTCTATTCGAGTTTAACGATGCAGTTTGATCCCCTCTTTAGATAGATATTATAATTAATTACTAATTGCAGATATCGTTTCTTCTATTCCAGATAGTGGGATGCGCGGTATTCAGTGTGATAGTGTACACGATGTCCTCACAACCACTAGAAATCGTCCGGTTCTGCATGTTCTTCGCCATCTCGTTGTACACCGTACTCGTCGCGCAGAGCTTTGGGCTTATGATCGGTGCTGTCTTCAGCGTAGTTGTGAGTACCATGATTAAAGTTATAGAAGGTCTTTTAAAAATTTAAAGTTAGAGCAACCAGGCCAAAAAAGTGTTCGGAAACCTACAGCGTTCATGGAACGGTACGACATACGAATGAATGAATGAATGATACATTTATTTGCAAGATTATAGGTATAAAATAAAAAGCAAGCAAGCAAAAAATATAAGCATGCATAAAATATGATTTACAAATCATATTTTATGCTTGATTTTATGATTTACAAATCATATTTTATGCTTGATTTTATGATTAACAAATCATATTTTATGCTTGCTATTCTTGCTTGCATCCCTGATGGGTGTTAACTTTAACTTCGGTTTTCTTAATAAACACCATTGTTTTACACTGTAAAGCAATGATGTTTGTTAAGACAACCGAAACCAAACTCCGGATCCGGATCCAAAAAAAGCTCGACTTGGACAAGATACGACCTGGTCTAGAGGACCTAGGCAAGTTTCAGAGGGTCTCGTATTTCCACAACTCACTTAGAACTAAATTCGTCTACACCCGGTCTAGACCCTGTGGGGATCGAGTTCAGGATGCTTTGTATCTAATTATTCTGCTGAGTGCTGAGACAATCACCAAATTAATTTCGTTACTCAGGTTCAAAAAATTCACAACTGCCCATTCGAAAGCTAACCAACATTTATCTACCCAGAACGGCACATTCTTGGGCCCAACCCTGTCAGTACCGATGATGATGTTCGCTGGCTTCGGCGTGACCCTGCGGGACCTGCCCGGCTACCTGCGATGGGGCTCCTACGTGTCCTACCTGAGGTACGGACTGGAAGGCTTCATCGGAGCCATCTATGGACTGGACAGGCCCATCCTAGACTGCAATGAGGCCTTGTACTGCCATTACAAGTAAGTTTTTGATATCTGATCTTGTTATATTTTCAGTTTTCACTAGATTTAGACTGTTTTCTTTCAGTCAATTAAGCCCTGATATTTTTATTGTGACCCTTTTGTTAGAGACACTTTATATGTTTCTGTGCATTTTTGTATTGAATTGTATTTTCGTACAAACAGGAAAATGAAAACAAGGACGTATTTCTAAAGTTTTTCTGCTATTGCCCAAATCCTTACCGTATAATAAAAGCCCCACCGTTAAATAAAAAAATATAAAGAAACATTTTGGTAACAGGATTTGACACTTTGCTATTACTTTTTAACATTCTTTGTTGCCCATTTACACTGCAAACGTTGCTTCACAAAAAGTAACTACGGTGTGGATGCACTTGAAGTCGCTCAATTTCATAGCCAAGAACAAACTCTTTACCTCTTACCTAATCTCAATCTCCATATTGTCATTAGGCACCCTCGCGCATTCCTCAACGAAGTAGCCATGTCTCCGGACGAGTTCTGGTTCGACGTGATGGCCCTCTCCATTTTCGTGGTGACCCTGAGGATCACAGCCTTCTTCCTGCTCAAGTGGAAGCTGGATGCCGTACGGTAAACGTGAGGAGGTGGAGTTTAACAGGAGTTAGGAGTGTAAGTCATTCATGTGTCATCATCAACATATTAATGGATAGGGTGCTTGACTATTTATTTAAAACAAAAACGTTTTCTTATTCTTTATTGTGTGTCTGTGTCATAAATCACGCAGACCGATTGATTACAATATCACAGCGTACGTACAAAGTCGAGATAGATATTTTTTGAGAAAAGCTGAATAAAACATTTTTTGTTATTCGTTTACCTATAATTATAATGGTAAAATCGTAATGTAGGTAATGGATTGAAGATGAAAGGAATAAGTGAGAGAATTTGGAGTCGCGTGATAATTGAAATAACTAGTCAACCACCGTATTTAATATTTTGCTATGACCTGGACTGTTAGTTCAGTGAATCAAAGCCTGCGAATATTATTCCCGTGCTACGCCATGTCTACGATTCGTAGCTCCGTAGCACGTTGCTACGCGGAATCATTTTGTCATTGTTCATGTTAGAACTTCCAATTTTTAAAAATATGAAAGCATCTTCTACATTTGTGGTGCCTAAAAATGTTGTCAAGTGCAAAATAAACTTGCGTACGTAATAATCACTTACGAATACATTTCCAGAATTATATTGTTTTAAAATTATAGATTTTTTTTTATTTCTAAAACAAAAAGCATTTAATTTTTGAGTTTGTACTATTATGAAAGGAATGAAAGTTTCATGTAAAACTACAGAAAGCTTAAATATTATTTAGTTAAGGGTCCAAAGGTAACAAAACTGTGATAATTATCCAAAATATTATTTTGTTTGATTTCATGACTCAGTCATTCTTCAGTTCTTTGATACCTTATTTATATTATTTCGAGCAAATTTATTTCTTTCGTAAAACTGTAGGTCATTTTGTATCTTCTCGACTTCAACTTCAGTAATTACACAATACAATATCGATAAAATTCAAGGCTGTGAGGTCTGTTTTATTATGAACAAGGTATGACGTATTCAACTTTACCTTGATTTGAGGTAAAAATAGTACGTCAATATGTGGGAATTTATTGTAAGTCACATTTTATTACAAGCATTTAACAAACAAATTTTTTATATTTATAATACCTTTTTAATTTTTTTAATCTGTCGCCGTTAATAACTTAACTAGCGAAAAATATAGTTATATACTTGTAATCAAAATGTTTGCCAATCAGCCTTCCTAATTAATATAGGGTTATTTAGTGGATATAATTATAATAAAATTGTTGTATGACATGATATCGTACCTACCAGTTAGGACACATAATGTACACAAATGTTTGTGTTATAATATACGCCAACGTTCGTGGCAGCCACGGTCGTAAAATATGAGAGCGTCCCACTCGCACATTTTATGACCGCATCTGTCACGCACGAGTCTTGGCGTCTATTATGTAGTATACTTGCCTATGTTAGTTGCTCAATTAGGTATTTATTTGTAACTAGGAGTAGATCTATAAACATATAGGCTGTACTGAACTATTAATGTAGTTAGAAAACTAAGATTATGTGGTGATAATTTTTGTAAATATGTTTTTTGTATCATTAAACTTTTTAATTTTGGTATGTATTTGTTTTATTTCAATACTTTTTTTTTCCCGGATGCAATTTATTCAAATAGTTGTTATGTTTTTATATCCAAAGGATAATATTCAAAATATGAATGCTTCAAAAAATAAAGTGTCACAAATTGATTTATTTACTTTTGTAATAACTTTACTTAGATCAACACCCACCCAACAATTAGTTTTGTTAGTAATAATTCTACGTTTACATTAAATACCAGCACCTCAAGCTATACATAGATCTTTTGGCGGTTTGCGAAATTGTAGCCAACTGATGTTTTTTTTTTTAAACTTTGTGGGTTAGTTTAATAAAGAACAACTTCGTTTCTTCCTACAGAGTTGCAATTTTACATGTTGGTTCAGTTCCGATGACAATGTAATTTTTAAGAAAAGCATGACCTGGTTTTACACCCAAGTTTGGCTCTAGATTAGGAAACTCCTAACTTTTTTGGAAAATAACCAGGATCAGAATCAAAATCAATTCTAAAGTCCATCATGACCTGGTTGCTGCACCCAGGTTTGCTGAAAACACGAGATTTCTCTTTACTTTATTAACTCATTTTTAATGACTTATACGTCGGCCCCCAAACGTAATCAATGAGGTGCCACTGCGCATAGTAGCAGATTGCTACCAGAACATGAGCCGAGGTATATACAGTGAACAAGAATGTGTTGCTGGCTGTGGCTAGGACCGCGTACACTGCCATACCCTGAAGATGATTCACGTGCACCCTGCAAACAAAACTATAAGTAAGATAAAGGTTTATCTAAGGATATCTCTTCATAAGTTTGTATGTATTATATATATATATCTATCTCTATAATATAAAGAGGTAAACTTTGTTTGTAAGTTTGTTTGTATGGGGTCTCCAGAATTAATGATCAAATTCAAAAAAAAATCTTAAACTGGCAGAAAGCTACATTATTCGTTGGTGCTATAAGCTATATATATATATATATTATATTCATATCACGCATATTGGCCGAGCTATCACATTTTGCGGACGAAGTCGCGGGAAATTTTCTGTATGCCAAGATGTCACACCAACTTGAGGCAATTCTGCCCACTATCAAGGATGTATGCTGCATACAAAGAGCACGAAGGGGACATTGATCTATTTAACTCTTCGTTACTTGCTCTAAAAAAGGTCGCCCTTGCCATTTAATGGATCTCTACCTACTCTAGTCAAATATTTACCTAATCTTATACAATTTTTTTTTTTTAATCTATAATAAAATAATTTAATCAATTCTAATTTAATATAATTTAGTCTAATTTAATAAATTCTATTTTAATTTATTCTAATTTAATATATTCTAATTTAATTTAAACTATGTTATTTATTTTAATTTAAGTAATTAAGTGTAATCTGCATATTTTTCCAAAATATTCTTGTGTCAATAAAATTAATGATTTAATTGTATATTTTTCTGCGCATAAAGTAGTGCATGCTGTGCTTTTCTGTAAGTGATGAGGCGCTTAGACTTTAGTTTGAATTGTACAAATTATAATGTAACAGTAATAATAAATAATAAATAAATATCGCTGGACATTAACACACAGCGCCATCTAGTGCCACACTAAGCAACGAGGCTTGTGTCGTGGACACCAGATAGTTGATATACTACATAGATACTTTTTTGTTTGTAAATACATACTTATTATACATATAAACATCCATGACTCGGAAACAAATGTCCATGCTCATCACACAAACATTTGCTCCCACCGTGATTCGAACCCGAGACCCTTAGAACGTAAAGCAGCCTCACTACCGCTACGCCATTCGGGTCGTCAAACAGTGACAGTGACAGTGTACTCATTGTTGAGAAGCCTTATAATAAATAAATAAATAAATTGCCAGTCTTGCGTTCAAAAAGACCTCATAGATTCTGAGGAAGAGCAAGGAGTTGACTCTGGTTACTTTGACTTGTGATCTTAATATTTTTCCATGTCTCCAATAATAATGTCCTAAGTACTGAATATAGTTTTTTATACTAATCTGTACTTTACTGTGTACTGTTTTAATTAAGAGCTCTTTCGTTCACATGTGGCTGTTTCAATATTTAAAAAGAAAAAATAACTTTCAATAAACATAAGTTGGAGATGTTACCTACATATCTAGTAGGTACATACTTATAAATGCACTAAGTCATGTCAGTGCGATCAGTGGCGCAGGCTCCTAATAACTCGATTCCCACCGGCTACCCTTCAGAAGTTTGGAACACAACCATCTCTACCGTAATTGAAAATGACACAATCAGTACTTTTTTACAAGCATCACGAAACGCCTACTCGTACTCAATCAACAAAAATTTGCTCTTCAACAACATATTGCTATAAAATAACCCGCAGGTGCTATCGGCTTTTTGACAGCTAAATTTCTATGCAAAATAAACGTCATGACGCCACTAGCCAGCCCGCCTATATTAGGACTCTGGTAAGCCGACGCAAACCGAGTTATTCATAGAGAAAGTAATAGAAAATGCGTGCGCGTGAGCGAGATAGGAAAATATCCTTATCGCTCGTTGAGTTTCCTATAGAATCGGGAATCGTTTTCAATGCTTGATGACATTATTTTGTTTTGTAGGTTATTAAGCCGAAGATTATCGAGTTACGACAGGGCAGAAAAAAAAAGTATGTGTTGAATTAGTAATGGTCGATAATTGTCGAATGTCGATTTGGTACAAATTATAGTATTTATTTTGTTGACTTATATAAATAGGATAAAATCACTTTTCATTTTTTGTATTATCCTTCCTCTGCATTTTATTCTTTACCTACTTTTTAAAGGTAAAATCGATGACAAAGATGGCGCTGATGAAAATGTTTGGTTTTTTCTTCATGGGTGTCGTTTTTGGGGTTTTTGATAATGAAAATGAGGTCAAAATGAAAATCTAGAATGGCGCCGATGCAAATTTTTGGTTTTTCTTCATGGGTGTCATTTTCGTGGTTTTTGGGGTCGCTGATAACAAAAATGAGGTCAAAATAAACAGAAAAAAAGTGAAAAAAAAAAACTACCTATTCTCATTTTTTTCCCCGGCTTCCCCTGACTCAATTTTCACCCTTTGCCACTGTACGATGATGACTGAATAATCGTTTAACTGTTACAGTGTTAGTGCACTTAATACTCGTCTAAAATAATGACCTAATCTTAAAAGACAAAATTATTTATACACCAGCGCGTGTAAGGTAATCTCCTCGAGTCTGGCGAAGTTGCTCCACAGGAAATTACTAAAACTTAATTTATCATTTACCTGGCTTAGGTTGTTAGGCAATTAGTAAACCTGAGTTGATTACTTCCATTAAAAGGAAATTTTAACCTTTACACACACTACAGCAAATCTTATTTGCGATCACTAAGTAAAATACGATTAATACGGCCACCAATAAAGTGTCAGAAACATACATGAAAAAAAGAAAAAATGCTGGTCGAATACATAATTTTCTCCGTTTTTTGAAGTCGGTTAAAAAGGTGAGATAAAAATATGATAAAATTGTGACAGGCTGGTATCCCAGAGATGGAAAAAGGAAACGGGGAAGGCAACTTAAGAGATGGGAAGATGAGTTTAAGCTTACAACGGGCCCTTACTGGAGAAGGGTTGCTAGAGATAGAGCACAATGGAAAATGTTACAGGAGGCCTTTGCGGAAAGGCACACTGAACTTAGAAATATCCTCTAAAATGAGGCAAACAAACAATTATTGATTATTGATTAATAAACCAACTTATTGATTGATTGATTGAAAAAGGTGAGAGAATTAGTGAGAGTGAACGAAGATTGAACTTTAAAGACCAGGTCACAGAAAGCATTGCTTATTTATAAAACCATATACTTACATCATACAATATGCCGTCGAAAATCCCATCAACAGAGCCAATCTAGGCTTCATACTGTCAGGCCTCTTTCTTGGAGTGAGGAGTAAGTCTACGATGACTGTTACCATGGAGATCGTATGCAAGGAGTGCTGGGACCAGTATGGTAGGTATTCGAACACCCGAGGAGGCGCGATCATACTAGGCTTGAACTTGAACAGTACCCAGAATGATACGTCGGCGAACTGAAAATTAATATTAATATCGTAAGACAACGAGCTGTTGCTAAAATGTTTTGTGTTCGGTGATCTTGACTACAGACACCCAGCGTTTATTTAAACTCGCTTTATGACTTTTCTACGTCTTTTGTATTAGGGTTCTTACAGACGAGCGGCACGTTGCCAACTGCAGATAAACTGTAAGAACCCGATAGCCAGAACTACCTGAATGATGCAGCGGTAGTGAGGCTGCCTTGCGTTCTTAGGGTCCCGGGCTCGAATCCCGGTAGGAACAAATGTTTGTATGATGAGCATGGACATTTGTTTCCGAGTAATGGATGTTTATATGTATAATAAGTATGTCTTTACAAACAAAAAGTATCTATGTAGTATATCAACTATCTGATGACCACGACACAAGCCCTGTTGCACTAGATGGCGCTGTGTGTAATGTCCAGCGATATTTATTTATTTATTAACTCATCATCCAATTTATTTGGGGTCGGCGCAGCATGTCTTCTTCTATAATTAAAAAATTTATAGATTTTCATCAAATTTATATTTTAAAAGCAAAATATTTTTCCCCTGTTTTTCAAGTTCTACATTATTTTTCGAGTATCAAATTATAATTATAAAACTTGATTTTTGTTTAAAATGATTCCTTATTTATTCAGCTTTCACTGTTTATTTAGCTATATCTCTTGTAGTTTGCGATCGTCAAGTATTTTTATATATGGTGTCAAAGTACATGCGAACAGTCGCGAATGTTACGCGGTTAACCGCTGTCCAGTTATTCAAGGTAATTAAAAACGCGGTTAAGCGCTGTCCAATGGTTAGGTACATTTTATTAACCTTGAAGTTTGTCTTATATACAAAATGTTTCTCATTAAGTCTATAACCTCAGCATATTATGAAGCGCATAAAACGCATTCGAATTTATCTTTGTTCTCTACAATCTACATACCTACAAGCACAAAGCCTTTTCAAAACTGTATTCTCAATCATTTTAAGATAGTTTATCAATTTACGTTTATTGGACCAATCTTTTTAAATGATCTTTTTACAAGTTTATTGTCTAATTTTTCAACTGTGTATCACGTTGTAACACTATGCACAACTAATAATATACATTTTGTCAGCGCAAAAATTTCACACAGCCGCTTTTGATTTTTTTTACAAGTCTTGACAAAAGTATTTCAAAATCATAAAATCTTTGCAAAAAACCTGTCGTTTTTAACACGCAGATCCACCGGGAGCCAATCTAAACTTTACCTAGCTAAACTATGATTTCACAGTTTATGTACATACAGGGTGTAAACAACCTCATCACGAAGCCGTCAACCAAGCATTCTGTACAAAGAGTATAATAATAATAAGGGAGAAGAGAGCCCTCTTGTGCCATTTTGAAGCATCCGATTTGAAGCGCCATCTGGATTTCTTAACGAGAACTAAGGCTCTATAGGTAGCTATAGGTAGATAGGAATGTATGTATACCTTCTTACGTATAGGTCAATATTTGTTTATAGGTGATCATTCAAATTTTCTTGTTTTTTTTGCAAATAGCAGCTGTTTTGTTTATGTCGTATGTTGATCATAATGAAATTTGCGAATACATAACATAATGATGATACATTATAATACGAGCCATCATTCTATTCGCGAATTGCATTTTGGTCAACTATATGATGTAAACACAGCTTCTATTTGCAAAAAACAAGGAAAGAATTTCGCCGGCTCTATCTATTCATATTTGAATAGAATTGACAGTTACACAGAGAATTTGTAAATAATTAAACATAAGATGGACTAACGGAACACATTCAAGCGCAAGCGCAAGTTACGGCGGCCATAATATGATGTTGCCAGTTTATGTTACACAAAAAGGATTTCCGAGACAAGGTTGTGGTATAATTGATAATACGAAACAGCCATGAAATATAAAAACGTGATAATTTTGATGAAAAATGTAACAATTATTCTTTAAAAAACTACTATTAAATTATAGAACTTAATTAATTGATTTTCATAATTGAACAGAGACATCTATCGTTAATTATGAAATATAGTACATAGTTTATTGGTTAAGTAAAGTAGATGGCGACTCTTTCTTCACTGAAGTTGTGCATGTTCTAACTGTCTCCCCCCTGATTCTGTACATCAAACTAACTAACGTTACGCAAAAATTATTGCTGGGAAACGACTTTTTTTTGGTTTTTTTTTTGGTGATTAAAAATCTTACATTAAAAACTTGTATTTAAAAATAACTTGTCAAAGAGTTGGAACTTTGACCCCCAATATCTCCGTAACTAGAAGGCTCCCAGGTATGGTGTAGAACAAAAAAATGATCGCAATGATGGGGAGAATAAGTGCCTTCCGGCTTCGTTAAGAGGTATTTTACACCTTTTATAGTCGCAGTTTTTAGGTAATTAAACTCGCGGTATATGTGACCTGCGATTAATTCATGGATTCTCTGCAGTTCTGTTAGTGGCTAGAATGAGAAACACGCTTTTCTTCCTAGTTTATATCGATTACGAGAGGTCAGAGCAAGCAGAACAAAGCGCCATGGTAGGCCGCGAAATTTTCTTACGTTTTTTGCAATATGCAGGTCAGTGTCAGGTTGCATGTTGTTGAAAACATGATTGGCGTCCCTAAAGCTAAGTACTCACATACGGTTTTACTTGATCGAGCAAATATGTCGAGTAAAAACCACGGCACGGGCTTTCGTTGCAGCATTGCAACGCGCGGCGTTCAGTATTCACCAAACCGTTCGAGCTAAAAGAAGTGTAACAATGGCGGACTGACCACAGAACACATAACCTAGCGGGACCACGGTCGACTCGCAGACACGTACATACACTCTGACTGTGAGTTTTGAGGTCCACACTTCTTTATTATATCTATGGGTCCACACGTTGATTTTTACTCGTTTTGGAGTAAAACTATCAAAAATACCGAATGTGAGTACGGACCATAATAGTGCTAACACGTATGTAGTTACATGATATCTAGAAATGGTTGTTTATTATTAACTACTTAAAATTTATTTTTTATCTTGTTTATTGCTGTGCCCTAGCACACAGGGTCCATAATCTTTTTAAACTGTTTTACGGTACGCAAAATAATATGAATATGAATATTATGTATAATCATTCAGCTTAATTCTTCAGTGGGGCCAGCATATAGACAAATTGTCGAAAAAACTTAGCTCTGCAGCATACGCCGTTAGAAGAATTCGTGAGTTAACTGATTTAGAGACAGCCCGTTTAGTTTACTTTAGTTATTTCCATAGCGTGATGTCGTACGGTATTCTCTTGTGGGGCAATGCCGCCGATATTCAGACAATATTTGTTTTGCAAAAAAAGGCAATTCGTTCAATTTATAAATTAAGACCCAGATACTCCCTCAGAGAAAAATTTAAAGAGATTAATATTCTTACTGTGCCTTCTCAGTTTATTTATGAAAACCTTTTGTACGCACACAAAAATATTAATTTGTTTAAAAAATACAGTGATATCCACAACATAAATACGAGGAACAAACACAAATTTGTTGTTCCTGTAACGAGGCTCAAAAAAATAGGGGGTACGTTCAGATGCCAATGTATACGTTTTTACAATAAACTTCCGAGCCAAATTCAAGCACTAAGCCTAAATAAATTCAAATCGTTTATAAAACGGAAGCTGTGCTTGAAAGCCTACTATCATGTTAACAACTATCTCGAAGATAAAAAGGCTTGGGATTAAGCTGCTCCAATGAAATTTGCTCTGTGAATGTCGAAATTTCGGACTTCGCTTGTTTATTATTAATTCCTTTCTTTTATACACTCTGACATTGAATGATTTGACATGAATACTTATTTCAGTATTTTTATTATTTTTTTACTTTTTTATTTTATTTTATGTTACATTTACCTACTGACTTGACAGGAATATTTACGTATCTTACTTTTTTATTATTATTGACATATGATTTTTGTGATTTTTATTGACATTGATTTTGTAAATTATTACTAATTTTATTTGATTATTGTGAATGTGGGGACCATGTGGGTTTCATTTTTATATGATTTTGTTTGTTTTCTTTTTTTTTTTTCCCACAACTGTCTGGCAGTTTGAGTACTATAAGCGACCTACCCAAATGTCCTTTCTTTGGCATTGTTCGTCGTTTCGTTGAGCTTCTTGAGTTATAAGTCGAGCTACACGATAACTGACAAATGCTTGCACTGACTGGACAGGTCCACTCAAATCTGTGTGGTTCTTTCTTCAAAAGACCATCTCAGACACTATTCTGCATAGTCCTCATGTGAATTAAGCAAAATTATGTCTGGACTTCAAAAGAGACTATGACCTCTGAGTTTGTTTCGGCTGTTTCTTCTCAGAGTAGTCAGGTACGAAACACCGGCCCCATCCAGTTTAAAAAAAAAAAATGACGTGTAAAAGTGTTTGTAAAAACCTACTTGCAAAATAAACATCATTTGTCATCATTTATCATTTATCATTAGAATCATCAATACAACCCCTTAAATTTATTTAATCCCATTCAATAACTATTTCATGAAAAAGTCATTCAATTTATTACACGTTATCGATAAAAGATATGAATCACCTTTCGCATCGATGGTAGATACGACATATTCTTGGGAGACCATACCCATATACCTACTGTAAAATTAGGAATGTGTGTTTTTCATACATATTCCCATAGCTCTGCTTGGCACTGTAGATACCGGAAACTTCACCTGCTTTCAGGGGTGAAATAGTTTTCTATTATCATGCGAGCGGACCCAGAACAGAACTCACTTTTGGAAACAGAAATCTTGAAACTTGTACCTATGTGTCTGTTTCTAATTCATTAGGCTGATAACGTTTACTTTTCCCTAATTATGTTAAAACTACTTATCGACTTCATCGTGTTATCTTTTACGGCACCTATAATTAACATAAAGAGAGGTGTTAGATCGGGTCCTTACTGATTAGCCAAAGTCCTACCTACAGCTATATTAGAGAAGCCTGATTCGTTTCAAGGCAAGCAATATAGTAATTAGTTCTATAGACTAAGTTCATTAGGGCTTGTTCATTGCTTGCCACTCTACAGTAATTAGTGTAAGATTTTTTGTGTTTTTTTTTTAGAATATCTGTATAAATCTTTAAACCTAGGTTTGCAAAATATGACAATTTACTTTATAATCTTTGCGTTTAGTATACATGCTCCATTCTATCATTGAATTCCAAAACAGTCTTCTTTAATGCACTGTTTTAGACTTTCACGGTTTTTCACTACACTTAAAAACTTTACTAATTTCTCTTCTTTTAATAATGTTCGCCCCACCCGCATTCCTCTTCAGTATTCCCGCGATCATGATGCTTACACCAGCGTCGAAATATCGGGAAAATCACGGATATTATCCCGTAAGTATAGTCGTGTCGTATAGTGTGTAGTCTTCTTTAGAAGTCCGGACAAATGACAAAACCGAACAAAGTCAGGACGGGAGCCAAAAAGCTGGACATATCCGGACAAATCCAACCTTTTGGTGAACCCTAGCTGCGGACATCGGTATAAAACTATGAGGTTTTACAAGTAAGGATTGATAGAATCCATTACGAATGCAACTCACAGTCGTGGTCGGCATCAAGATGGAGGTCATGACGACATCTCGGAGAACCCTTAGAGGTTCCACGTAAGGAGGCTCTTCATCTCGCTTCTCACACCAATCGCAGTATAGGCAGAGAGGCAGGTATCCTAGCGAAATTATCTGAAAATGAAACAATACAGTCTGATTAACTATCAAAGAGGGAAAAAGGGGTCTTCCAGTTCTCGAGCAATAACTTCAAATAATGTTTTAGAAAGAGGTTGTCTTGTAATCAACAGTTGTTGCTTTAGTAACAACAAAAACAACAACTCAACTTTTAACAACGAGCTATCGGAAACTACAAAAACAATGTGATAGCACGAAAAGCAACAATATTTAGGGCGCAGTAACCTTTCTTTAAATCTCCCAATTACGGATGTATTTGTCAATGATAACGAAACATAGGTATAGTAAATGTTAAGTTAGACTTATTAATACCGGCTTTTATTTGACAAGACGAGAAAAGCCAACAGCATGATGACAATATTTCAGGTTTAGAAGATCAGGCATGTTTTATTGAACAGTTAACTGTCTAGAATCCTATAGTTTATCAAAATCCTTGTTAGTTATATAATTGAACTTACAGTGAGAATCAAACATATTTACATTAAACCAGCACGTAATGAGTTTCCACCGCACATGACTGTAGGCCCTGACAAGAGGATCCTCGTCTCCCGTCACATCAATACTCAGGGTCACCACGGCCGTCACCAGTAGATGGATAAACGCCAAGCTGTACCACACCAACCGAATGTTCAGCAAAGAGTATCCGTTAATCTTCACGAATTTGATCTTTATTGGCTGACTTGGCATTTTCACTGTCAAGGATTTCAAGTTTTTATTTAATAAATTAATTCATTTATTACTTCGATATTTATTAAAGTTTAGTTACACGTCTCGGTATTGAGCGAGTTATATACATACTGACGCCATTTTGGACTTTCAATAACGAGTGTAATATTGTTTAGTATATCTGCGGAATAGTAATTATGTTGCATTAAACAACAGAGATATGAAATTAGATAATTATTTAGTGTTAAACTTTGCCTTTATTTCTTTTAACATTTACTACCTTTTGTCTTGTTACCTATTATGTTTTAAGATTAGATTGTAGTCGCGCGACTGCTCAACATGAGGTCTTGGATTCGATTGCCGGCCAGGCAAAGCATTACTAAGATTTTCCAGCGTTTCTCATTAGCAGCCCGAAGTTTGGAAGTTCCGCAGTTGGGTGCACAGTGGAGATGTCAACACGCTCGCCCCGAGCGTCCCTATTTCATGGGATTTACATTTAATCATAGCTGCCAGAATGTGGATCTACTATATAACTATACTGTAAACACAACTCCACCTAACTCTTCAGTATAATAGATCGATCCGAAGCAGATTTTTATATGTAGATTTGAAACGAAGAGGTGGTCGTAATGTTAAAAATAAAATAAATATCCCTGGACATTACACACAGTGCCATCTAGTGCCACACTAAGCAACGAGGCTTGTGTCGTGGACACCAGGTAATTTAAATGCTATATAGATACTTTTTTTTTAATCTTAAATCAAAAATAATGTAAAAATATTGAAGCATTTTATCAATGGATTGAGTTTCAGTTTTAATGGTGGCAATTACGTGATAATTCACGTAATTGCCACTATTAAAACTGAAACTCTATCCATTGATAAAATGCTTCAATATTTTTTTGAAAGTCATTTATAAATAATCTTTTATGGTCATTGATGCAAATGTTTGTACGTTTCATGCAATGTTAGATAACACACATCAGGAGTGTAGGAAATCTGTTGTGATCATTTTTTAGTTCTGGACCATACCAGTAGGGCTATTACGCCCGTTACTATCATTTCGAGCTGTCAACAGATATCTCTGTTGACAATAGTAACTGGGCTCAGTGTCCATCAATTAACTGTCAAAAGGTTAGTTTCGTATTATGTATGACCAGTCGCGATCAAATATGACGTCATTGGTTGTCATCGTGGCTGACACCGTAACTCACCATAACTCATTTTGACAGACGCTTTCGTACCGATACTTATATTATTTCGATTATGTAAGCATAGTGGACCACAAATTGATGACAACTGAGTTTGAATGGCTTTCGTAAAGACGTTACACCGTACCCGGGCTGTTAGTCACCGTAAAGTAATATCCACTCAGTGCGATACGTAATACCAATATTATGACATTCTCGGTTGTCATCAAAGTTCGGTGTACAACCGAAGCTTGATGGTCACTGGATATCATAAAATTACGTAATAGGCCTACAGGAAACCTAGTTACGGAGATATTGGAGGTCAAAACTCTGGTTTTTGTTTTTAAGTTATTTTTAATACTTATGTTTTTAATGTTATAACTTTAAATATACCTTATTGAATGCCCCTGATATACAATACATCCATCAGCACAATGTTTTGAGTGTGTTACATTGAGTTCTCACGAAATTTGTGATTTTTCATCCCAAAAAAAAGCAATAATATTCGCCTAGAGTTACTTAGTTTGATTTACAGGGGGTCTAAAATAGCCGCTTTAGCAGAATCTGAATCTGAATCAGCTATGAATCACGTTAAAAAATTTAAATTCTTAAAATGGACTTTATAGTCGAAACCATAAAGTCCATTTTAAGAATTTTAAATTTTAACGAGATTCATATTACGATTCTGTTAAAGCGGCCATTTTAGACCCCCAAAATGCTTTATTTGTATATTTCGTTTCGTTCGTTAACGTTAGATTTGCATCTACACACACGTTACTTCGGTACTAACCAATTTTAGGTATTCCTGACCACCAGGCGCATCTTCTTGATATGTGGTTTGGAACGATTCCGAATCAGAATAATTTTACGCACAAATAACGCTGTTTGTTAACAACCCATTTATGATGCTACTTCTGCGGTTATTCAAAGTGCAAGTACTAGTATAAAAATAGCCTTTTGAATATGCGTATGTCGCGTATGCGTTATTCGTAGCTTATCGAACTTAAAGAAAATGTACCAAATAGTTTGGCGCCTAGTCATATAATAAAAGCTTTGAGAGTAAAACTCCTGAATTATTTACAGATGCAAAGTTGCACAATGCTAAGTTGCTCTATAATAATTCTTTTTTTTATACTATTTTACTCAATATTTTGCTAGTAGTTTATTGTGTTTACTGTTTACAAAACCTTATGCAATAAGTGTTTAATATTTCTTCATCAAATAAAAGTCAAAATATCTAAATATATAAAAGAAGAAACTGACTGACTGACTGACTGACTCATTTATCAACGCACAGCCCAAACCGCTGGGTCTACAGATTCCTAATTTGGCAAGTAGGTTCCTTATGTAGTTTAGGGGTGCACTAAGAAAGGATTTTTCAAAATTCACCCTCTAAGGGGGTTAAACGGGGCTCCAAAGTTTGTATGGGTAAACAACATTAGTTAGACTATTTTATTCGAAACTTCACAAGAGTGCTCCTTCTGATAAATGAGTAGAAACGGGTTTCAGGTTTTTTCAGAATTCAACCCCTAAGGCTTCTTACAGACGAGCGGCACGTTGCAAACGGCAGATAAGCGGCGGCAGCCGTCGACAGGTGGCGACGGCTGCAGTTGGCAACGTACCGCTCGTCTGTAAGATCCCTAGGAGGGGGGAATGGGGTGACAGTCTAAAAATCAATGCACAGCCTAAACCGCCGAGTCTAGAGATTCCAAATTTGGCACATAATATGTTCCTTAAGTGGTCTAGGGGTACACTAAGAAAGGGTTTATCAAAAGTCACCCCCTAAAGGGGGTTAAACGGGGCTCTAAAGTTTGTATGGGGAAACAAGATTAATTAGACTATTTTATTAAAAACTTTACAGGAGTACTCCTAATGATGATTTTTTCAGAATTCAACCCCCCTTTTTTTTCGGATGGTAAATCATCATATGACTTCTCCCGCTCTGGGCGGAGCAGGAGGGAGTGTCAGACTTTTACTGACTAAAACCCATCCATGTTCCTTCATCGCCCTTTGTGTTCCGGGGCCACGGTATCTCTTTGGAACAGTCCCGAAACCCCGGAGAATTCAACCCCTAAGAGGGGTAAAGGTGGTGACAAAGTCTAAAATCAATGCACAGCCCAAACCGCTGAGTCTAGAGATTCCAAATTTGGCACATACGTTCATTATGAGGTTAAGGGGTGCAATATGAAAGCATTTTTCAAAATGTACCCCCTAAGTGAATGAAACGGGAGTCGAAAGTTTGTATGGGGAAACAAGATTAGGTAAGACTGTTTTATTCGAAACTTCACAGGAGTACTCCTATCGATAAATGAGTTAACATATGTGTTTCAAGTTTTTTCAGAATTCAATCCCTAAAGGGGGAAATGGGGTAACAAAGTCTGATAATCAACATCGATATTGTTTGTATGCTGTATCGGGTCGGGTGTGTTACAAAAACAACGATTTTAAGATTTAATGTGGCGGACCTGAAATATCATCATCATCCCCTGTTGGGGTACGATGGGGTTGAAATGTCTAAAAATCAGTATGGGTGTCGATACCGAGATTATCAGGGGTGCTGATATGGCATTTATTTTGAGAATCAGAAGACGACGGATTCGACTTCTATACAGGGTTATTGTTGATTTATTGTGATGATTGTGATAACGATGATGATGATTGTGATTACGATGAAAATGATTGTGATTACGATGATGATGATTGTGATAGTGACGGTGATTGTGATAACGATAATGATGATTGTGATAACAAGGATGGAGATTTTGATAATGATGATGATGATGATTGTGATTACGATGATAATGATGATGGTGATTGTGATGGTGATTGTGATGGTGATAGTGAAGGTGATTGTGATTGTGATTGTGATGATGATTGTGATAGTGATGGTGGTTGTGATAGTGATGAT
The DNA here is from genome assembly GCA_941918905.2 of Xestia sexstrigata. Classification (NCBI taxonomy): domain Eukaryota; kingdom Metazoa; phylum Arthropoda; class Insecta; order Lepidoptera; family Noctuidae; genus Xestia; species Xestia sexstrigata. Next base: position 17,510,441 of record OW799211.2, read on the forward strand.
GATTGTGATAATGATGGTGATTTTGATAGTGATGGTGATTGTAATAATGATTGTGATAATAATGGTGGTTATGATGATAATAATTGTGATGATTATGAAATTTGGCACATAGATAGTTCATAACCTGGATTAACACGAAGGACACTATTTTTCCCTTTAATATGATCCAGTGGGACGGTTACCGAACTTTACGCGGGCGAAGCCGCGGGCAAATGCTAGTAATAGTATAAGAAAATAAAATAAATAGTAGTATAATATGCTTATTATTGTTCGGAGAAAACGTTTTATTACCTATTCTATCTACCGATACCTTTAATGACACTATTAATGTGTAACAATATGTAGGTACTGAAGTTTATTTATTTAGGTCAGTAACCCATTTAAGACTGTACCAAACATTCTGATAACATTATTTTCAAATATTACTCATATCTTAGGTCATTCACCCCTTTATTTCTTGTATTTCGTCTCTTTAAATAAGGAAGTTAGGATTTATTTACTTGCAAAATTCTGAGAAAATCTGTAAATACCATGTGTGTGACAGTCTAGCAGTGTACAAAAAAAGGTTTGGTTGAATTTTGCCAGAAGATAAGACAAGACTAGCAATAGGAAGAGGAATAATCCCGTCTTCATTTGCCTGGCCTAGTACATTATGCTTAGGTGGGTTTTCAGGCTAACCGGATGCAGCTGAATTTGCACCCATTTTTTAACCGACTTAAAAAAGAAGGAGGTTATTACAATCGCAATCGTTGTCAGATCACTTAACAATAGTCATTTGTTTTAGACAATCATTTGTTTTACACGATCATCCTATCCCCGTGGTCCAACCAGTTGGACATAATTCCACCGTTGTACCACGGGTCATAATCATAAATATCAGAAAAAAAGAGTTGAACCATGGGTAAATTTACTTCTCCGTAGTACTACCAGTTGGACATCGCAGTTGTACTACGGGTCGGGAGTGGTATTTTATTTACATGAAGCGGCCGCTTAGTGCACCCACCAAAAAGTTACTGGGTAACTATCACCACTCCTTGGAAAGACTAGACTGGATGAAGGATTAAGAATGGGTTATAAAAGGTCTTATTCCTCTGAATAGAATGTTGTGTACTGTTGTTACCTAGTAAGTACATACTTTCTACTTGGGTCGATTGCAAATAAATATTTAGAGAGGTTCTACCTCTGTAAATATTTTAAGGCAAGTTCCTTCGGAACGAACTATCTTGGCACCCGGACCGACCGTCCTGATACAAGATTCACATAACGAGCACGGTTTTTTTTTTTTTTTCTAATTTCATAATCATATGATTTTCTAGTCACCGTCATATTGCCATTTAAATTGTTTTCAAACTTTTGCGGTTCAAAATTGAATCCACACAACCTTTTTTTTTAAATTAAAAATCTTTTTTTGCAAAAAATAAAACCGACTTCAAATACACAACAAAGTGAATAATAAATAATAATAATAATAACTTTAGCTTCAGAAGTCGGTGACTTGTATGTTTGATTCAGTTTCTTTGCCACCGACTTCTGAAGCTAAAGTTATGATTATTATTTATTATTCACATTGTTGTGTTTTTGAAGTCGGTTTTATTTTTTGCAAAAAAGATTTTTATTTTTCCATTTTTAGTTGTAATATCCTATACAAATATTAGCTACACATTTATTTTAACATAACATAACATCACGCCTGTAATCCCCGAAGAGTTGGGCTGAGGTGTACCCAATAGTACCTACACCCACATTTCGCCAGTTATGTTTCAGTCCCATGTAATAGGGGGCGAGCGCTGGCGCAAATCCAGACTCCGTGGCTGCTACTGAGAAATTCCTGATGGAAAAACCCAATAACACTTTGCCCGACCAGGGAATCGAACCCAGGACCTCATGCTGAGTGGTCGCCACCACTAGACCAACAAGGCAGTCATTTATTTCTTAACATGTCATGGTAATAGACTTATCCCCAATAAAATGGAACCTAACATACCTAACTGTCGAAAAGTGGGTGTACAGTACACATCTGCATACCCATACAGGCATAGCATACAGGCGTGATGATATGTTATGATGTTATAAAAACAACGAACATCCAAGCGATTGCAGCAATCACGACCGATTTGCTGTCTGTAATTGAAGAGTTCCATTGTATTTCTCCGAAGATCACCATCTGATCTTCACCAAATTTAAACGGGACCACCGCGAAGTAATTTTCTTCCAAACAAAAAAAAGAATCATCGAAATCGGTTCACAATTGGCTAAAAAAAGGCTGAACATACACACAAAAAAATTCAGACAAATTGATAACCTCCTCTTTTTGGAAGTCGGTTAAAAATGGCGATAGGTTGACTATTCCAGTTCAAACCTCATAATTTCTTCCTCAACCTCGTATCATACTTGTAAATTATCTAATCATCATTAAATCCTCCTTTACGCTTGGCCGTAAACGAGCAAAAACAAACATGGCCGCAATATTTACCCGCTACACAACACGCGTCAACCCAATCACTGAATCAATTTATTATTTACTAATAACTAAATCAAAATATTTAACGTGACATTGTTTCCACAAGTCCGACTGCCACGCGCTCCGTGATAGCCGACTGCTTCACACCGAACAAAACGGGTGAAAACCCGTTAACACCCGTTTTTAACCCGTTATCACCCGTTTAATCCCAACTGATAGTGTTTTGATCACTGCTCCGTATACTGCTGCGACTAAACCTTGACCAAATGAATCACGCGATTTAGTATAATTCAATTATTTTTATTTTATTTTATTTATTAGGGACAAATAAACAGTTACATGTTCAGGTTTAAAATTATGAGTAGTTACATAAATTGGTAAACATATAACCCACACCATTGTCCACGGATTAATAAATGAACAAATAAAGTACGAAAAGATAATTTTGTTGAATTAATTAATTAATTTTAGATTAAGATTGTGGTGAAAGAATATTGATAGACAGTGTTTTAAATTTGTTACTAGAAAGAGAGAAGATATCTATGTCCATGAAGTGTGTGTTATAGGTTTCCACTAGTTGACGAAGAGGCATGCGTGCCCCGGCGTTGGTCCTGCATGAATCCACGTGGAACAACCGGGGCACACGGGCCACCCGTCTGACAACAGTTCTTGGTACCGTATAGCGTAACTTATTTGTGATTTCAATACAGTCAAATCTGTTGTTACATAAACCATGCAGCATCATGGCCACCAGAAGTAAACGCCGAGACTGTAAACTTAAAACATTATACCGCTGTAGTAACTGTGTATACGGAATTCTCGAGTGGTAACATTTATAGTTCACAGTACGTAAAAACTTTTTATGTACTAATTCTAATTTAATGTTATATTTGAGGTAGAACGGATTCCAAATAGGAATCGCGTATTCTAATTGTGATCTTATCAATGTTTTATATAATACCAAAAAAGTAGAGGGCCGCACAAAGTCATTCGAGGATCTTATGACAAAACCATACATCTGAAAGGCTTTATTTATTATGTTTTCAATATGCAGGTCAAAGTGCAAACATGAATCAATAGTCACACCAAGGTCGCGAACGGATTCCACTACAAATAATTGTTGGCTGTATACGTAAAATTAAGTATATTTTTGTTTTTAGTAAAGGATATACTATGACATTTAGGAAGACTAAGAAAGAGTTTGTTATCTTTACAGTAGGTATCAAGTCTGTGAAGATCTTCTTGGAGCAATAGGCAGTCATCAAGTTTTTGGCAGGCTTTGTAGATTTTTATATCATCCGCATACATCAGGAAATTTGCATTAACAAAACAATATTTTATGTCATTAATAAACAGGATAAAAAGCAAAGGGCCCAAGATAGACCCTTGAGGAACTCCAGACTTGACAGTTACAATCTCAGATTCAAACCCATTTATAACGACCTTTTGTGTCCTGTTATAAATATATGATGCAAACCAACGAAGAAAATTGCCTCTGATACCATTGTAAGCAAGCTTTTCTAAAATAATTGTGTGATCCACCTTGTCAAAAGCTTTCCGAAAGTCAGTGTACACAGCGTCTACCTGGACTCTCCTGTCCATATTTTCAAAAAGAAAGTTAGTGAAAACCATAAGATTGGTAGTTGTCGAACGCCGTTTAACGAACCCATGTTGTTGCGGTACAATAAGGCCATGCAATTGAGGATAAAGAGCGCTGTGCACAAGTCTCTCAAAAAGCTTCGACAAGGTGGAAATAATAGATATGGGGCGATAATTCTCTACATTGTCTTTGTCTCCACTTTTATAAACTGGTGTAATAAATGCTCGCTTCCACACGGTGGGAAAGATACCATCATATAGACATTTATTGAAAATTAAATACAACGCAGTATAGATGTTGTCAGCTATTTTTATAAAGAAGACAGGTGGAAGACCATCGGGGCCCGCTCCCTTAGAAGGGTCCAGTGATTTGACTGCTCGATGTACTTCTTCTTTTGTGAGGTAAATATCAGGTATACAAGCAGAGCTTTCCTTGTATATATTTGATGGTTCCCAATTCTCGGGATCAAACGTGGAAGGTTCATAGACAGAAGCGAAAAAAGAAGAAAACAAATTGCATGTATGAGTAGGGCAGGGAATACTTACAAAATAATAAAGCTAAGGCTTACCGAAAAAGTTTTTTTTTTATGACGAAGATAAGAATGACTACTTAGATTAAGTAAATGATAATGTTCCCTTACGGTACGAAAACAGCAGCTGTTGCATCGTCATCAATGGAGGCTATCGTTTTTGAGCTCACCAGATGGCGCAACTGTCGAGTAAGGTCTTGTCAATAATTCTATTTTATACTTTAAAGTAATAATAACGTCATAAAAAAATATTTTATTGCGAATAACAAACATAGTTTAAACTTCAGATACATAATTTACAATATTGTCCCTAAAATTAGCAAGCATGAAACATTTAAAAATCATTCTACCTACCTCCAAGTACTAACAAATAAGATCATAAGTTGCTACTCAAAATTTTCAAGTCATAATTAATCAGGAATGGCTCAGTCTAGAACACAATCGTGAGTATTAGTATAAATACGTGATAAAAAAGCACGCAATGCGCGAACATTGCATGACATCTGACATTTCGGAAGACCTTACTCTACACGAATCCCTCTAGCGGCGTGAAACTATTTAATTTATATAAAAGGTTCTGTAAGAATACCTGAGGGTATTGAGAAATGGCGAAATATTTATGCGTTTTGAAGGGAAACAACGCGGGACTGTTCGAAAGAGATACCGCGGTCCTGGAACACAAAGGGCGATGAAGGAAAATGGATGGGTTTTAGTACTGACTAACTGACCTGACTGACTTTTACTGAAAAGTCTGACACTCCGTAATGACAAAACGTAATTTGATGATTACCCATACGAAAAAAAAAGGTATAGAGAAAGCGTTGCGGTATACTCGTAATCTATAACATCTTTTAGCAGGATTGACTAAATTATTAGAAGCTTATTTTAATCTACGACACACATAATTAATAAACATGATTGAATTTCCGATAGAATACAACATTTGCCAAAAATCGCGCTAATTTGATTTCAAATTGGCACGGTTGGCGCAGTGGCTGACCGATTGGCTGCTGCGCTGCGTGTCGCGGGTTCGATTCCCGCACGCAACAAATATTTGTATGGCCTACAGCTTGTTGTTCTGGGTCTGGCTGTTTGTGTATGTAAGGTTAAAATTACATTACACGATACAGGATAAATTCGTAGTGAGTCCCTTTGCTTGTATGGTCATCCAGGGAATGAAGCTAGTGAACGGTTGGACTCATGCAAAGACTTGTATGGATGTTATGAAAGTTGAACTCCTGAGGAAGTTGGACTCTTGCGAACAGAGGGAAAATTTGTGTGTGTGTACCTAGCTAGGTATTGTAGAGACCTAACCTTTGTGGTAACTTAGGAATTATCTGGCACGTTGTAAAGAAAAAGAAAATAAACAATACGGTCGAAATTAGAACAACAAAAATGTTGACAATAAAGGTTTCCTTTTGTTGTAAGTATTCTACTCTTTGGTAAAGGCGTCGAAGCGTGAGATGGAATTAAATGATTTTCTTTACAAAATAATGTCAGTTCATCGTCTAAACGCCTTTTATTTAAAACCACATACAAACGATGCCTAGTACTCTGTTTATTATTTCCTATCTTGGAACAACGAAGGAAAGATAAATCAAAGTACCAATTAGCTGGGTATAAGCATTAGACCCTGACTTGCGGTTTGTCTATGAGAGGGTGGAGAGGCACAGTTAATAATAATAATAAATGTCGTTGGACATTACACACAGCGCCATCTAGTGCCACACTAAACAACGAGGCTTGTGTCGTGGACACCAGGTAGTTGATATACTACATAGATACTTCTTGATTGTAAATACACCCTTATTATACATATAAACATCCATGACTCGGAAACAAATGTCCATGCTCACAACACAAAAATTTGCTCCTACCGGGATTCGAACCCGGGACCCCAAGAACGTAAGGTAGCCTCACTACCGCTGCGCCATTCGGGTCGTCAAGTTACTAATTAGTTTTTCTTTCAATGGGTGCGTTTAGTGCGTCCCGCACGCACTAAACGCACCCATTCACACTCTATCATTACCAAAAGGTCATCAAAGCTTGATTAACGATACATACGTTTGTTTATAATAGGTTATTATTGCATCTTAATGATCTAGTATCATGCAGCTAGCGATATTTGTGCTCGTGATACGAACGTCAATCATTATCGCCGTTTATAATTAGAAGAATCAAGGACTGGATTATCTCTCGCAGGGTAGTATGCACGAGGTGGAGAAGTGATAAAGTGGACAAGCTTTGTTTGAAATCTAACGTAACATCACGGCTGTAATCCCCAAAGAATTAGGCAGAGGAATACCCTATAGTATAAGAGCCTTATCACACTAGCGGATTTCGAGCGGATTCAAAGCGGAGCGGGCGCGCAGCGAATTCGTTGCGGGCGCGAAACGAATTCGCTGCGCACCCGCTCCGCTTTGAATTCGCTCGCAATCCGCTAGTGTGATAAGGCTCTTAGATATACTATAGGTATAGGGCCTATACCTATAGTATACCCAAGTGTCACATGTCATGTAAAGTCCTGTAACTATCCGTGTAATAGAAGGCGAGCCTATTGCCATCAACCGGGCAAAAAATGAAGATTTTCGAGCTGATCCTGAAAATCTCCTGTTGGATGAACCCAATAACACTGCTCAACCCAGATATTGAAACCAGGACCCAATGCTCAGCAAGCACTCGTGACAGTAGACCAATGAAGCATTGTGTGAAAATAAATCCAGCACTTTGTGTTTTAGCAGAATTTTGTCCCCTACTTTTGTAACCAGGCACATAATGAGACTTCAACTGTATCAAAACAAACAACATTTTAGAAGTGGACTCTGTTCTCCTAATTTGATATGACTACAAAATTATTTCTAAGACATCACGATTAGTTTCGGACGTGACCTAGCGAATCGGAAATACGGACCAAAACAACCGGAGTTACGTACGAACTCCACGCACGTAAGCCATACACACTGATAACCATGCACATGCGGAATACGCCTATCTCTTTTATCTGTTCATTTGCCAATGATCACGAGAGCATAGGCTGGTTAGCACTGTACCAGGAAATGATAGGCGGATGAAGTTCACCTTCAGGAGACAAAACAATCTTGTGTAACGGGTTTTTAAAAAGCTCCTGCTTGGTGAAAAATAGAAAAAACGAATTTTCATAGATGTGACACCTAGCAGAATCGATTTCGGAATAATTATAGCTGTTTTTAACCAATTTCCAAAAAGAGGAGGTTTTCAATTCGTCTAATTTTTGTTTTTTTTTGTGTATGTTCAGCCTTTTTTTCGCTAATTGAGAACCGATTTCAATGATTCTTTTGGTTGGAAGAAAATAACTTCATGGTGGTCCCGATTACATTTGATGAAGATCTGATGATGATCTTCGGAGAAATACAATGGAACTCTTCAATTATAGACAGCAAATCGATCGTGATTGCTGCAGTCGCTTGGATGTTTGTTGTTTTCACAACATCGTAACATATCATCACGCCTGTATGCTCTGAGGGGGTATGCAGATGTGTACAGTACACCCACATTTCGACAGTTAGGTATGTTGGGTTCCATTTTATTGGGGATAAGCCTATTACCATGACATGTATTGTTAACAATATGAAATAAATGACTGCCTCGTTGGTCTAGTGGTGGCGAATAACTAATTGCCAACACTTACAATGCGAAGGAAATCGATCATTTTATACTTAGGAGTATAAAATGATCGATTACCTAAATAATATATTAGTGTATGTGGTGGTACATGTTAGATGTGCGTGGATACAGCTGGCGATTTCTAGTAACATTTTCGCCTTTGTTCTTGCTTTTCATGTGCCTCACTCATGCTTGTGTGATGGGAACACGGTCTAAGTCATTTTAAAAATTAAATTTTTCCAAAACAAACAGTTTCGATTCGTCACATTTTATCTCGATTTAGAACAGTGACAAGACATGTTATTGAAATTACGCGAAAAATATAGTTTCATAGAAGTACATAACTTGTTGACGAGATTCAATGTTATTAATACTACGTTAAAAATATTTACGTTTAATAGAAGTACGTGTGACAGGAAATGTTTAGTTTCGCATGAGTCCCTTCCAAACACGTGCAGCCTTTGATTTGACCTGCAAAGTGACCCGCAACGCGGCTCGGTCATTCATTAACGCCAACATCAAATCATATTTATAAATACAGTGTGAGCTTGAGTTTACGTAATAGATTATCATCGTATCGATTATAATTGTTTTTTTTTAACTGGCCTACTAAAAAAATAATGTTATAAACACAGCAGTAATAAAAGATGCATAAAAAATGTGGACTGTTTTCGTAGCAACATCAGCACCGTAGGAACACAGCAGCAGGGTAGGCGCGTAGAAACAGGAGCGTAGGCGCGTAGCAGCAGCTGAGTAGGTGCGTAGCGGCAGCTGCGTAGGCGCGTAGCAGCAGCGGGTAAGCGCGTAGCAACAGCGGCGTAGGCGCGTAGCAGCTTGTATCAACCGCGTTCTAGCCACGTAGCAGGCGCTTAGCAGCCCCATAGAGGTGTCGTTCTCTCTTGGGTCGCGTCAAAGGTCGTACGAGGGAGCGGAGACTCCACGGGAACGTAATATCACTTCAATACAATCATTATGTAACAAAATGGCTTACAAAAATAGCACTTTACTGTTTATCAAGAAATTAGTCTACAGAAGAGAAATTAATGAAGCTTGTAAAAACTTGTTAAATAGTGTCCCTAATGGGTAGTTTTTTGAGTTACTATAACCTAACTATAAGACCTACTGTATCACCAAAAATCAAGCAAATTAATACTTTGACTTTGACTTGACTTCTATTGAGTTATCGTACAACTTAAAGTAAATAATGCTATTTTGAGAACATGTCAAACATAATCTCATCTTTCTTTCGATGAACCAAAGACCATTGCCAAGACCGTACGATTACCAAAATGATATATATTTTGCAATGCCTGCATTTATTTTAAAAGAACCTAACAATGAAATAACCAAACATGATGTGCTAGCTATATTATAAGATTTACCTAATCTTACCTTTTCTTTCTAGACATAATAAAGCTCTTTCTTCCTCACTTGGAAAGTCCCAGCTGGGTTATACACAAATACAATAATTCGCATCTGTAAACAATACTATAAATAAGAATTTTTGATTTATTTTATCGCACTCGTGTTGATAATACATAGCCCCTCGCTCGAGGTTGCACTTGCACGTGACTTAAGTTATTGTGTAAAACAATGTATAACTGCACAATTGCACATGCATACTAAACGATTATATTATTAAATAATAATAATAATATCGCTGGACATTAACACAGCGCCATCTAGTACCACACTAAGCAACGAGGCTTGTGTCGTGGACACAAGATAGTTGATATCCTACATATATACTTTTTTGTTTGTAAATACTTATTATACATATAAACATCCATGACTCGGAAACAAATGTCCATGCTCATCACACAAACATTTGCTCCAACTGGGATTCGAACCCGGGACCCGAAGAACGTAAGGCAGCCTCACCACCGCTGCGCCATTTGGGTCGTCACAACAACGTCAAATGTGCCGTAAAATCGCCTGGTAACTACAATCTAGTGTAGATAAGAACAATTGTACTAAAAATTAGTTAAGATAGAGATTGTGATCTGATTATCCTGATTCCTTCACTGTAGAGAGACGAGGACCATTATGGATTCCATAATGACTTGCTTGAATTTTGAAGGAAGCATCAAGGTAGCCTGCGAAATTTACAGGTCAGTGTCAGATTATATATTGACTAAAATATGATTCGCAGCCGTAATACGAATACATGTATTACGGAATTATAATCATTAAAATCATCAATATAACCCTCGAAGCTTAGTTAATCCCATTGAATGACGATTTCACGAAAAAGACATGCAATGTGATACTGACTTGCAAATTGCAAAATACTTAAGAAAAATTGAATTTCACGGGTCACCGTGGCTTTCCACCTTAAGGCTTAGTTTCAAATAATAATGTGCGAACCCGAAAATAGTCCATTAATTATGAAAGGTGGCAAAACTTGCATCGGGCCTAAAATGATGTTGTAAACATTTGACTGCATTGACATTGTTGTGTTGGGTACCAAATTTCCGATGTCGTAATGACAAATAAAAAACTTCAGAAGGCGGTGACAAAAAAACGAAATCAATCAAACCGACTTCTGAAGCTAAAATTATTTTTCACGTTTTTGTGTTTTTTGAAGTCGGTTTTATTTTTTTTTTAAAGATTTTTATTTTTCCATTTTTAGTTGTTCCCAAACAAATATTTGCCATGAATTTATTTTACATTAAATATCAACGAACGTAAGCGCATTGCAATATAAGACAGTTCTGCCACAGATCGCACCCTTACTGTAAGCCGTTAAGCAGTTCCATTTATCATCATATTCGACTACGACAATAACTTGACCTTAACGACGTTACGGTAGGTGACTCAAATATCCGGATAGCCTATAAAAGATTCGGCCGAGTATCGTTAATTTGCTGCTAAGAATTGAAGAGTTTCGTTACTTTATCATGGATCCCATAATCAGAACCACACTCTCATCAAACTACCCTTGAAGGATATCCTTTCAAATAAAAAAACAATACATGTCATGGTGACTTATCCCCAATAAATGGAAATTAACATACCTAATCTGTCGAAATCTGGGTGTATTGAACACATCTGCGTACCCCTCAGAGCATACAGGCGTGATGTTACGTCATGATGTTGTATAAACAATAAACATCCAAGCGATTCCAGCAATCACTGCAGATTTGCCGTCTATTTTTGCAGAGTTCCATTGTATATCTCCGAAGATCAGCATTAGATCTTCACCAACTGAAATGAATGAAATGGGACTACACGGGAAGCACCAGCTTTCAAATAAAACAAGAATCATCAAATTCGGTTCACCCAGTCAAAAGTTCTGAGGTAAAAAAACACAAAAAAAAACGAATTGAGAACCTCCTCTTTTTGGAAGTCGGTTGCAAAATAGCTTAAACTATTAATTATACATTATTAATTCAAATAAAACATACTGTTGTTTTTAATATAATATATTGCTATAGGCATAAACTGACATCATTTAGAAATATCTCCGGCTTGATACAATAATGAGCGATATTAAATAACATTAAAATCGACTATTCCACTAATGAACCTCTAGAAATTTCTGTGATCTCGCGCCTTTATCAAATTCTTAAGCTTCTAGACTCTCTGTTAACAAAGAGTCCTCTTCATGGCCTCGGCACTAATGTGCAATCGTTATACATACAGCTAGATACATTACATAGGCACGATAATCACTTCACATTATATACGATGGTTAATGTTGTGTTCTTGAATATTCCTAATGCACTTGATGATGTGAAAAGTCAATTATTTACTTTGTTGAAACCTAGGTAGAGGTGCTCGTGGTTTAGTGAGGGCGCTGGTGGTTAAATGAGGGGCTTACGGGTTAAAATAACAGCAAAATAGGCCGATCTTTGTAGATGGCTAGCAGGCTGACCATCCATTACATACCCAGATCATCATCATCATCATCATCAGCCTATAATGTCCCCACTGCAGGACACGGCCTCCTCTTAATGAGAGGGAACCCACATACCCTTCGTATATCGAACGTTACACTTGTATACGTTAAACTTGTTGGTTCCGACTACCACTTGTAAATCCTTGACAGTCGTTACTTACTTACCGACCGAAAGTCTAACACTGGTTGTTAGACTTTCGGTTCGGCCACCTAAAGGGTGTTGCAACCCAATAACTGGGTTGTGGAGGTCAGATAATCGTCCCAGGTAAAATACTGGCATCTGAATCCGGTGAGACTGGAAGCCGACCCCACAAAAGCTGGGAAAAGGCTAGACAGCTAATCATAATGACCCATTATTGTCGAATGAAGACGGGACGCAGCCGTTCTTGAATGTTCGTAACGAACTTGATAATGTAAAGAGTCAGTCAGAGGATTTACCATGTAAGTGCTCAGGTACTCGGTTAATTCTTACCAATTAGGACCAGTGGTTTGTTAGTTTTAATAAACACCACAGAATGTATTTAAACATGCTTTGTTGGTTTACCATTGTGTGAAACAATGTCAGCTTCAAGATTTAAGTAAAAACAGTTGACAGAACAATTAGCAAGTTATAAAAATGCTGCAAAAATAAAAATTGACGCACCTCATTATAATTTAATTACAAAAGCAGGCACTTACACAAACGTCCAACATTGCTCTCTCGTTACATTATGACGTAAACCTGAAGGCACTCAAAACACATAATATAATATGCAATGATGTCACAGAAAATATTTACGATTTACTAGCGGCTTTTTCCCACAATCATCTTAATACCATCAAATCCCGTCTCCATTTTGTTTCAACAACAACGTGGAAAATTCGACGTCCTTATAATTTCATATCTTACATATCGATATACTTTTCTTTTTACTTTTGTTTCTTGAAACGTATTAATTTTAAATAAGTAAAGTTATATTGTTTTAATAGATCTAAAAATTATTTTTAAATTTTTTTGCATGACCTATTGAATTGTGTAAAATTCAATATTGTACCTATTTGTTTTTTTTTTTGAAAGGGGATGTCGAGATGTACGTAGATGAATAAATGACGCAGTTGTTAACCTGAGCTGGTGTTTGATTGACATACAAGTTTTACAAGTTTTTGTTTTTATATGACGCATGCTTGAATATCCGCACACAGTGATTATCTGTACCAGTGACCAAATTTTCAAGTAAGGAGTTTGATAATAGTAGGTACATTTGGATACAAGTGGAGAAAGTTTGTTATTGCATCCGAGACAGAATTAACTCCCGAGCCGTAGGCGAGGGTGTTTTTGAGCCGAGAACTGCAATAACAAATGTCCACGTGTATCAAACGACGTTTTTCAATACACTTTTGAAGAAATAAAATAAAAGAACGAAAAAAATGTTTGTCATGAATTAATAAGAAACTATGATTTTAATTTTCTGTTTTTCCGCGCTTTGTTTTTGCCAGGTTGAAGGAGAAGCAAAAGCATGAAGCCGCTAAACAGCCTAATATAAAATATAGATTTTTTATATTTTTGAATTTAGAACACAAATAAATGTCAATTTGTATAAAAAAGTAATTATTAGTTTAAAATAATCATGTTTATCTATGATATTCTATTTATAAACACAATTTGAATATTCAAAAAATATTTACGCCATAAAGATGCATTATTGTTTTGCAGAAATTTAAAAAAAAATCACCTCCAACTATAGGCATTGAACCAATTTGGACTAAGTATAGGTATAATTATCTGTGGCAATTTTCACTCCCGTACACGTGTTGGAAAATTAAAAAAATCGCACACGTGTGAAATACATGTCATGTTGAACCTAATCGTAGTGCGATAAGAACCAGTTTTCGAGGAAATGTATTGAAAAAAATAAAAAGAGCGTCCGTGCACAAGGCACCGTCCTGTATTTTACTATTATAAGTTGGGACCATATGTCAATAACCAAATGTCCATTCGGTTAGAAACAAAAGGAACTGCTAAGTTATTTGATAATTTATACTGCAAAATATTATACAGATCCACACCGTCTGAACGGGGCCTAAAATATTTCTTAATATTTTAGGCCCCGTTAGACATTAAGCGTAACGGAGTTCCTTAAAACTTTAGCCAGAGCACATGAGTAGGGAAAGCCAGAGTCCGGAGTCTTCTTAAGATTAGTCAATCTCATCCGTGACTCCAGAGTCGATCTCGTTCGGAGACCACCACCTCGCCCCTGACGAGGGCGGTGGCTCAACACTGGGGTTGAGCCAGCGCCTGTCAACTTCAACAGAGTAGCTGGAGACGTATTGTTTTTGTGCTTTTCATATTTATGGGGGGTTAGGACAAAAATATTATTAGAAAGCGCTTATTGGAAATGGTAGTTAATAAAAAAGTGTGCTGTGGAATTCATTAGAGTAATCTGCATAGATTAACTGCACATGCACTCACGATAATTACAATACTTGGAAATTCTAAAGATGAAATAGAAAGCCTGCCTTGCATCATCTTTGAATTGGGCTAAAACCACAGCCATATTACAGACCTTTTACAATGCGGTGCAGCCTATTCAAATCTGCATCTTTCATAAAGTTCAATAAACCCCTTTCCAAACGCGCATGTTACAACATACAAGGCAAAATTCAACGTGGTGATTTCTAAAGGAGTCGCTAGCTTTGCTTCTTTTACGCACATTCATGGTCACACTCGCCGGTTGTAAGTACTACGGGCACCTCCCCCTCTCAGAAACATGACCACAAGGTCAGAGTATGTCCTTCTGCGAAGTCCCCTCCCGGCGTTGCTACTCACATCAACCATATAAATCCTTTTGTTAGTCGCCTTTCATTCATCTTTTCATCGCTCATTACGTCATATATACATTACAGAAACTGATCAGAAAGTATGAACTAAAAAAATAAAATCAAGTTATGTAACTATTGAGAGGTCAAGTAAACAGTTCTGCGTAAACATAAAACATAAAATATTATTAAAATTAATTAGTTCAATGTTGTGTCCGACCCATATGTTGGGAAACTGCGATTAGGTACTTGGCTGAGTAATAATTTAGACAATATACTAAGGCTGCGGTTCCACTGAGGCGGAGCGAGGCTGCGGAGCGGGGAAACGGAGAAATATTAAGCAATCTCAGCTCCGCTCCAGTATGCAATCCTATTTGTTAATATTTTTCTGTTTCTCCGCTCCGCAACCTCGCTCCGCCTCAGTGGAACCGCAGCCTTTTGATTGTTTTTTTTTAAATAACTCATAGTTTTTTGGCAGAGGCTTCGTTTCAGTACCAGGCGGACTGAGCTTCGAAGAAGAGCTGAGAGATTGCTTTATCTACAGCCGTGAGTACCTTTCTAAACTCTTCATCATCTGCCTAGCCTTTTCCCAACTATGTTGGGGTCGGCTTCCAGTCTAACTGGATGCAGCTGAATACCCGTATTTTACTTACATGGAGCGACTGACTGTCTGACCTCCAGTTAGTACTCGGTAATACGATACGTTTGTTAAGGCTGGTTGTTTGACTTTCGGGCCACTGACTACCTGTAACGACTGTCAATGATCTACAAATGACAGCCGGAACGAATTTATTTGCACCAAATAACTGCGCCGGAAAAAGACAACCCCGTACCTCATCATCATCATCATCAGCCTATAATGTTCCCACTGCTGAGACACGGCCTCCTCTCAATGAGAGGGAATGGGCTATAATCCACCACGCGGGCCCAGTGCGGATTAGTAGATGTCACAAATCTTCGAATTTTTGGTTCTAGGACATGCCGGTTTCCTCACGATGTTTTCCTTCATCGTTTTGAGAGAAGTGGCGATGAAATAAATTACACAAAGTAATGCGCCTGTCTGGGTCCGAACCCTACCACTATAACTGTCCGAACCCTATAACTATTCGTAAGTCGGGGCCGCCACCACTGGGCCACCGCTCGCTGCTCTCCCGGCCCCGTAGCTCATTTGTACTAAAATGCTTGGTTTCACAGAAACAATATCGTTATGCATCTATAGATAAACGCCATGAATTATTGATGCAGTCACTAGTGCAATGTTAAATGTTTCCGACTATTACAATTAACAGGAAAACCTTTCAGAATAGCGGTCTATGGAAAAAGCCATCATAAAAACGTAGGAATCATGAAATGATTTTTAATACGACGAAAGGATTTTTCCGGTTTTTGCGTCATTCAATTACTTTCATTATCGCTTTGGTTTTTTATGGCCCTTATAACCTGATTTTAACTCGTCAAGAAATGTACTTGATCTCTATTCTCTAATGCAGTTCCAATCCGAGCCTATTGTCATCAACTGGGTACAAATCCAGACTCCGTGGCGGCACTTGAAACATTCCCAATGGATACTTCTCTTTCCAAAAACCACTTAATTTCTAAAATTGTACAATAAAAAATCCAAATACCAGGTTTTCATTTTATAGGCCCTCCTATTTCTTTCAGAATTACTTTTCGAATGAAGAAAAGGAACCAATACCACTATGCCCAAACTGTAAATCGAACCCAGAACCTCATGTTCAGTAGTCACTCTTGCAACCACTAGACTAAAGAGACCACAGGAATCCGTTGGTTATGAGAATCCGTGAGAATCACAGGGTCCACCATATACCGAAGTTTGGGAGAGGCTCGTACCTAGGAGTGATCGTCTTTCGGGCGATATGACAAAATTCAAATTTAAAATAATTTATTATCTCTTCACAAACGTGACTAATATATACTTCTGTACTAATTATTATAAAGAGGAAAGATTTGATTTTTTGTTTGTTTGTGTTTGTTCCGATTGAAAATTCACCATTAGAAAGCCACGTCCTTACATAGGCTATATTTTATCCCCGTACTCGCAGACGTTACGCGGTTTCCGCGTAACGTCTGCTAGTTATGTTACCGGAAATGTATGAAATCTAGGAATTGTACACAATTCCTAGGAACAGTTACAATTCCGAGCCTACTTGTGAAATGTGTAAAATAATGTTTCAAAGATTCTTTAATACACACATTTCCTGATTTCCATTTCCTAATTCCGAAATGATACTAGAAAATGTATAAAAACGAATGCTCTCTGTGAATCATCATCTGCCTAACATTTTCCCAAGTTTCATTGGGGTCGGCTTCCAGTCTAACCGGATGCAGCTGAATACCAGTATTTTACATAGAGCGATTGCCTATCTGACCTCCACAACCCAGTTAGTACTGGGTAATACGATACCCCTTGGTAAGACTGGTTGTCAGACTTTTTGGGCCACTGACCACTTGTAACGACTGTCAAAGATCACAAATGACAGCCGGGACCAACTGCTTAACGTGCTTTCCGAGGCACGGAGGAAACTCGGTATGTAATGGGTGGTCACCCATCCATAGACCAACCTAGGCAAGCATGGCATAGCCTAAAGATCGACCCGAGTGGCTGTTATTATTTAGCCACGAGCTCCTCTCACGCGCGAATGCTCTCTGTGAATAAAGTAAATAAAACACATTTGAGAACTGAAATTAGAAATGGTTTGCACTATAACTGTTTCGAAATTTGAATTTGGGTTGGTTTTTTGTTTGTTTGACGTTGATTGATAGGTTTTCTGAGTGGTTTAAAACAAAAAAACCCCAAAAGGGGTGTAGCGCCTTCTAACCTATAAGCTTTTTGGGGCACCCGTCGGGGTGCCCCAAAAAGCTGGGCAGCCAAAAAGCTGGTGTGCTCGGCTAAGGTCGGTAAAGCTAAACATTTTAAAGTGTGAACCATTATTTTTAAAGTGCGTTTATATATATTCCCCCTTAAGAACTCAAGAATGTACTTAAAGGCTATATATCTCTCAAATGGCTTAGCATGATCCTTCGTTTCTCCTAAAATACTGCAGCATTAATTTTGAAATAAATATATGGTAAAGTTGAGGATTAATGCTAAGTCCTATGTGTGACGAAAACACGATTCCATAAACTTTTCTCGATAGAAAAAAAATCAAAAGTTACCTCCAAATCGAACAATAAACTGCTGGTATTCAAAAAGTACTTGAAATTAGATCATGAAACTTTGCATACTAACTGAACTAACTATAAAGCAGATCTTATGTGTTTTGTTTTTTTAGTCCAATCAATAGATTTTTTGTAAATCGCAAAAAACCACTCATTTCGCACTATTCGACTGCAGTGACTGACGTAACAAACGCTTTGTAGTGCAAGCTGATTAGAACTTTATTCTAACAGCATTTCAAACGAAGTTTGAACCACCACAAATAGAGTTGCGAATTTTAGGGTTAGAAGGGCCTTAACACATTTCCGATCGCTCTTTAGGAAATGTATAGATATCCAAAGAAATATATTAATTTGTGAGAGACTGGTGTCTGCACTAGGAAAACCTGTATAGCAGATCACCAGCGAAATAATGATGTTGACACTGACGGTACAGACTTGTCTTACGAAAACTCTCATAGATCGTTGAAAATATAAAGGGAAAATAACCCCAAAAAAAAAATAAACCTATTACTTAAAAACTGGACTGAACACAACAAAATTGATATTGGTTAGGTAGCACGTGCGGACCGCGTGAGTTGAGTCGTTATCGCGGTGCAGCATAATCATTGGTAACGATGCCGCGATGGCAAGTAGGTCGCCACTACCTGCATCGGATCCCGCACTAATTTGTCGAGTGACATCGTAGTTACCTTAGGCACCTTTGACGATACCGGCATTGAGAATAGGTTACCTAGAAGAGGATAATTTTGCTAAGTGACGAGTTCTTTGGTTTTTTTGTTCGGAATTACCTAGCTACTGAGGTAATAAAGTTAAGTAATAAGTTCATAAACTACGAAAACTTCGATTGTATTTTTTTTATTTGGTCAATTTCTGGATTTTTCTAGTTTTGTCTCCGATTTACGGTAGGTATCCTACTTGTCAAAATTTAAAAAAAATGCGATTTTAAGCAGTGCATTAAAAACATATTGTAGATTGATACACCATGTTGTTGTCAATCAATTATCTGAGACTACGGATGTATTTTTCGTCAATCAATTTAAATTGGACCATGGTTTAGTCCAATTATCGGTTGACGTAACCCAAATTAACTTTATAATCCCAAACAAATAAAATACAGTCCTAAACCATGCAACAAAGAATGATATTGGTATGTGTCCCTCACAAAAATACACGCAATGTTCTGCTCACATCAGTAAGATAATCACTTGTATACCAATTACTTTTATAGCCCCATACGTTTACATACACTGGGCATACATACAACACCTTCGTTTGTTCCAAGGCTGTGTATCTAATTCACCGCGCACCTTCTGTGGGCAAACGAACGGTGACAAATATACACACGATCGTGGCTCTGACGTCACAGCATCATGCCTAGGTGTAAGTACAGGCCACTCATTGATAAACCAACCTTTCTGATTACTGAGTCATTCGTATCGACCGCCTAAACAATGTCTACGAAACCGACTACCTTTTTGTATGGGGTAAAGTGGCATTGGGATTTCTGAGTTTTCAGCGAAAGAGCGGTTTCGCACTAAGTCCGATCCGTACTCGTGAAAATACACTACAATACAAAATCGAATGACGGAAGCCGGATCTAGTGCGTAAACTACCATAGAAAAAGTTCAACGACTACTCCTCAAGGGTTCGGATCGGATTCGGATCGGAATTCGGACGTAGTGCGAAACCGCTCTTACTGGCAAAAGTTAAGTAAGTTTGGCCCGAGAATCCGCTACGCGAACTCCACTGACTGTCGCAGTCATTGACCATGAAGTGCACAGGTGATAGGCCATAAATATAAGTAATGATTTGTACCCGATGTATTGTAATTACATCACCGTAGGCCCCAAGAGTGAGTCACTATACAGTGTACACCCTCTGCCTATCGCTTTAGGTTATAAAGGCGTGATGTGTTAAGTTTGTTTTTTATTATGAAGTTTATGCCAATATTATGTATGAACTTACAAGATATAACGTTTTTTTCAATGCACTATCATGTAAACACAATGTTTACATTCTGATAAACTGATATTAGATAAATCATTTTGGAATATTTGAATTTCAAAAAGCTATAATGTTGAAGTATGTACGGTCGAACAAGCTATTTGGTTTACAGTCTAACCAACTAATTACATTGTAAAATGTAAACCAAATAGCTTGTTCGACCGTACATATTGGTAAATATTTGCATTTATTGGTACTGCGGTTGTTTACATTTACCTAGATAACAATCTAGCATTGTTAACTCAATATTAAATAATCACGACAAACAGTAGATTTTCCACTGCTGATAATTATTTTATTTCAGTTACACTTCCACGTTGGCGCACGGTTTGGATCGCGTGTCTATATCTATTGACAAATGTTGATGACGCCGATTCACTGGAGCGTCACTTCGATTCTCATCATGCAGTCGATGGCTGTACTTCATGATTAACTACAATTGAACAAAATTTCCGTGGCGTGATTTATATGCCAGTTTGCAATAGTTACTTTGCGTGGGTAAACATAAACACAATATCACGTCATGTCTGTATTTTCCGAAAGGTATTATTAATTAGGCTAGGCATAGGTTAACCTCAAATGTAGGTGCACTCCATGACAACTGAGATTTTCGGGGGCAAAGCGATCTTAATACTACTTAATATTAACATGATTTAAGAAAAACCGAACAAGAGCGAGTCAGACTCGCGCACCGAGGGTTCCGTACAAATTGTTTAAAGGACAAACTTAACTTTGCTGTTCGATCCCATGAAAAGGCTACTGCACCAACCGCAAATAATAAGTTTGTAATAGTAAAATCGCTTTTGTTTTGTTATTATACTACACATTTACGGTTTTTGCAGATTTTTCCCTTTACATGTGCGTTTCGTGCATTTCGTGATTCTAGATCAACGGGAACTACCATATAGGTTTTCGACCCAAAACCTATAGGGTACTTCCGGTTGACCTAGAATTGTCAATTTTCGTTAAAATCAAGGTCTTACAGCACAAGTAAAGGGAAAATTTCGAAAAATAAAAGTGTTGAAAATTAAGATAAATTTTAGTACTTGCAAGTTTTCACGAAAATCTAAATTTGCCTATATTTTTTGACTCAAGGCCTTGATTTTTATACACCTAATAGGGACTATATAGACTTCAGTATCTGGTACAAATTTCAACTTGCTAGGTCCACCCGTTCCTGAGAAAATCGGTGGTGACAGAAGACAGACGGACAAGAAAGTGATCTTATAAAGGTTCATTTTTTTACATTTTGTGGTAAATTAGCTTGGGATAATTTAGGCACAGTCACATGGGTCCTGAGCTGAGCATTAGTTTTAGAATAAAGATGGGTATTGGAATACCAGTGCTAGTATATGTTAATTTTGCCAGTAGCGTTTGGGTTATTTACAACTGAAATGGATCAATGGGTTTGGAACATAGTCCTGCCCACAACCATTAGATATTATGACAATATTATGTAACACGTAATTTACTAGAACACTCACTATTAATTGAATTTAGCGGTCGGCCACTAATTCGACTTTAGTGGTAAACGACACGTGTGGAAATGATTATTACTCATTCATCTGTGGATGGGTGACCACCCATTACATACAGAGTTTCCCCTGTGCTTCGGAGAGCACTTTCAGGCTGTTATTTGTAGATCTTTGACAGTCGTTACAGGTAGTTAGTGGCTCGAAAGCTTGACAACAAGACTTACTAAGGGGTATCGTACTACCCAGAACTAATGTGTTATCGAGGTCACATAGGCAGTCGCTCCAAGTAAAATTATACACGGCTGGAACTCGGCCCCACCATAGTTGGAAAAAGACTAGGCAGATGGTGACACGTAAAGAGTAAGTAGAGAGAGAGAGTAAGAGACTCATGTTATGAATTGAGATAAATTGAGGCAAACATTAAAGTGAACATTTGGCTGACTATAATACCAGGAATATGGTAGACCAATACTAGAAATATCAGTGGACTCATATCAGGCCCGGCAGTCCCGACATATCCTTGGAAACAACCGTCAACTTATCAGCGTCAAAGTTGAAAAGCGATTAAAATAAAATAAAATTAATAAGTGTAAAAGAGTGTATTATGGAACGTACCAAGTGGCGTTCTGTTGTTTTTGCCTACCCTCATGGGAAGAAGGCGTGAATTTGTATAATTATGTGCAAAATAAAATTCTATCTTCGAGACAAAAAAGAAAACTGGGAATGAGAATTTCAATCAGTGAAGACCACTCAAGAGCATAAACATATCTACCAAAAGCAAGTATGGCTGTTGACGTGACCAAAATATATTATTCAGTAACACGTCAAACATAAACACAAACAAACACACATGCATCTATACGTCACAATAGTAGCATGCCATAGACACCACGGCGAGGAGTCATTCAATAAGCGCGGCGGGCATGCGCGGGAACCGTAGCGGCACGCGACAAACTCGTGCGCACCACGCACGCATCACGCAATGATCCGAGCACCATGACATAGAAGCGAGGAAAAACTATTCCCGGGCGCAGTTAAACCGACATTTATCTGGATTCACGTGTAGATATCTAGGTTCCATACGTACCAGAGATAACGGCCGGGCGTATTGCCAAATAGATTATACAAATAATTGAAGTTCGATAATTAAATTAGGTGCCCTTCTGGATAGAATAACTGTAGAATTGAATAACTCTTGCACTGCGACTCATGTTGAACATAATTTTGTTCCCAACATCTTCAAACGATTGACAGAAGGGAACGTGGAGAAAGCGGGTCTCAAAGAACATCTTTAGGAATTGGCACTAGGCACACATGAACACAATGAATAAACGAACTAATTAATTCTCTAAATTGTAGTGAAAACCGTTTCAAAAAACGATGCGAAGTTTATAAAACAACGCGGTTGGATTGACAGACACGAAATGCGACTTGATACTGCCGCGTTGGTCGCGGGTTCGATTCCCTCGGGAATTTCTCAGTAGCAGCCGCGGAATCTGGAGTTGCGCCCGGTTGATGGCAATAGGCTCGCCCCCTCGTGGAGATACACCTCTGTCTACCCTTTCGGTGATTTCAAGCGTGATGTTCTGTTGTTTTCTAAAAGTTGTAGGTAAAAAGTATAATTTGTACAGTATTTTAACACAGAAGCAATGAGAAAATTGTAAAAGTATCCTGTTACCAGTGTAAATACCCGTTCCAAGGCTTTTGTAACAATAACTTTGATCGTTAACGGTAGACCTCTGTTCATGAACCTACGCGGCGCTCCTCTGCTGTGTTCATTCATTTTATCATTTATTAATTTAAATATTAATTTACGACACAAGCCAGATTGATGGGTCCATTTATCGATACTTCAAGTAAAAAGGTCGAACTATCTCAGTCACTGATGACAGTAAAGTTGATAGTGTCCTTTTTACATTAAGATGAAAGCAGATAAAAACTTGCTGTCTATCTGAAAATTTTCAATGACAGTTATGTATTTTTTTTTATTTACGATGGACGTGTTTTCATGATTGATTTTTTACTATGTAACTAAAAGTTTATTTAAATCGAAGACAATGAAAAATGTAGCAGCTTATTTTGCCACTATTGACATGAATGATTGATGTGATTGTGTTCGCAGTCTTTGAATTCAGTTATGCACGGTCTAGAGTTCTGGACTACTGAAATATTTATGCCCGAAAAGTACACAACAACACGTAACAAATTCTCTGAAAGTATCTCACCCAAAGGTATGAAAATATTATAACGCACTTTGATCTTACCATTTTGTTACCTACATAGAAAAATTATTATTTATCAGATCCGACTTATAAGTTCCACCCGATTTAAAAGATATTCCCTCATAATATTATTACATAAAAGTAATTGAAAAGTGTCGACTTCATTAAATCATATTATAAAACACTGAATTCGCATTTCCAGTCGGATAAGATGCAAGACAATTCTCGATGAGGGGTCAGTAGAGTGATAACCCTTCACATCGGGCGCACGGACCTCCGCTGCCGCCGCCTCGCAGACGCACAAGAACTTCGCCCTTCTGCGACGCGTCTCACATAGTCTATAAAGGCACCCGACGAACACAAAAGAAACAGTACGCCTTCGATCTCCGTCCATGATGTCAATTTAGATATTCTGTACAACGCGAGAATTTGTTCAATAACATTCGAGTAACCTGCAATGACAAAAACAACACAAACACAGTGCTAAATAAATATTTTCTTTCAAAAATCCCTCCGTTTGGGTCGCGCATGCGTGCAGTCGGCGTTGTGATTGGCCGTGAGTAGGAACGTTCGCAAAGAAAGCAAATATGAGTGGAACGGACAGCAGTGCCAGTCGGTCTGCGTGCAACAGCAAGGGAAGCATGATCGTTGTGTCGAACAGACTGCCTTTTATTCTGAAGAGAAATGAGAAGACCGGCGATCTCGAGAGGAAGGCCAGGTACTGTGACAAATTTAACACTTAGTTTACATGAAAATCTACCGTGAACATTTTTCAGCTGCGGTTTCATTGAGCAATAACACCGATTATCGGATTTTTGTGTCGCAGTTATGGTGTTCTGGAAGCGGATGTTATGTGTGAAATACCTATAAATAAACCGTGTAACCGTTAACTACGGCATAAAATATAGTGTTTCTCAAAATAATGATGTTGTGTTTACCATCAATTGAAATGCTAATGACAGCACCGTTATATCAGTTATCTGTACAAATCGGTACGATTCGGGAAGCTTCCACACTGTGTTCAATTTAAATTGCATTTCCTTACTCAGATATAACTAAGAACTACATGTAACTCGTTTCATTTACCATGGAGACCGTTAGGAATTTTGTTCAATGCTGCGTGGTCTCACATAATTTTATAAACTCGTATTTTATACAGAACATGACAGTATCGTCAGCTGTTGCCGGTCGATTTCTACAACATATGCGTATTAAGCAACTTAATTGAAGAGGTGTATTTGTTGTAGGTAATGTTCAATTTAACTGAATGTTGTAGATTCAATGATGCGTGATTCTTTTGTGGGGTATCATTGTAGTTTACCGTGTTGTTGTATATGGGCTTTGTGACATTGTGCAAACAATATATGGTGCGGTTGTTAAACATACAACAGTAGGTAAGGCCTTGGACTTGAATGTTTAGTTTCAAGGTCGTAGCTGCGTAGCATTACACCGTTAATTGATTCATCGCGGCATTGACAATGTCGCTATGGAACATTCATTGTTTTGTATGACTGTGATTTCTGTTGTCAAACAGAATAAAAACTATAGTTTTAACACGATGCGAAGTAATAAAAATAACTATGATAACATTCGAGTCGTACGGTTATTTAAGTTCAGCCAAATATTTAACTTAATGGTAACATAATAATACGCTCCTATTTACCTAAGTTTGTATGTACCGATTAAATTATTTAGGTTAATTAGATACCAACTAGTTTACTAGTTTGCGATGCACTCAGCTTAAATCAATGAGGAAAATGGATTCTTTGGTCAATACATTAATTCACTAATTGATAAAATGTTGCAGTTAGGGAATTGTTAAATAAGTAGTTAGATAGATAGATCATTAATTATTTTGTATGTTTGATTTCGTTACAAGTCACAGTTAAATTAAATACAGGTGTTGTACTCGTATTATTTAAATTACGTACCTATACGGAGGTGTGGAATGTAATGCAAAGATTGCACGACTTTTTTTTCGTAAATAACAAAGACTAAAAATCATCTCGAAATTTAAAATACAAACAACTGTAATGCATTTTTCGATGTATTGCTTATTTATGCTACAGTCGTATGTATTTTCAATTTTGAGATGATTTTTAGTATTTGTAATTTACGAAAAAAAAGTCGTGCAATCTTTATATCAACACATATATTTCGCAATATTTAACAGAATAAGTTACTGCGTATATCATGCCCACAACACACAAGATATTAAAATTAATATAAAAGCAGATAGTTTAATTAGGTCTCCAGATAGCAACAATCAATATACTCCTGCAAGTCAAAGTTAAAATTAAACTAAGACTTATGGACGGGATGATAACCTACATAGTAGTATCGTGACTCCTTGCTGATGGCCATTTATTCAAGAAAACCAAACGCATTAGTACAATATTTGTCTTAAAATTTGGTTGTAGTTATAGGCAATCATTTTATTTTGTATTAATTTATGTACTTACTTTACTTAACAACGCTTATTTCTTGGTTTTTCTAAATGTCTCTTACGCACGGAATATAAATAATAGATTCTTAACGAAGTTTTATTGAAAACAACACGCGAATTAAACCTACTGCGAAAATTGGTCGATTTTATTTAGATTATCAATAAAATTTCAGTACTATCTACAAAGTTGTACCAATTCTAACTTTTCAAGACAGAAAAATAATATTACCTAAATCAATATAAAGCACGGTTTGATTCGTGCGTAGCAACGTAGCACCAAAACCGTAGCAGTTGGCTACGTCTTTTTACTACGAAAGCCTACGCAGTGCCTATTGGTCCCTTTTTGCCCTTTGGGTTTTTTCTTTAGCAATACATTATGTTTAAAGTTATTATACAACTTGTTTTTTTTTTTTGATATCCCATTACTCTAGGGTTATATTATGTAGGTAAAAATAATACTAAAACTTCTAGAATAGGTGGTCCAAAAATGCATAGTTTCGGAGATAACTTCAATCATAATTATAAAATATGTATCTAAGTTTCATTGATAAACACGAGTAATTCATTTTAATTCAAACCAATCATTCTTAACCTGTAGTTACCCGCAATTACAGACACAATTAAAAAAACAATGTTCTGTTCCCTTTCGGTAACGGCTGGGGACATACTGGTATTTAAAGCTAAGAAAATGCGACATTGTCATATTTCACGTAAAGGTGTTTTACGTTAATAGTCGTGACTTTGCCGAATTACTTTGTATGAAAAATGAAAAAAAAAGGATGATTGAAACATAATTCATATGCCAGTTAATTCTTTGATATGGTCTCAATCATACCCTAGAGTTATGGGATATCAAAAAAACAAGTTATAATTAACCGAACAATTGCGATTTGTAAACTAACGTAAAACGTCGCGAAAATAAATCCCTTTTTCCATTTTATGTTCCTTTACATGATTTCTTACTTATCTTACTATTTGTCATCCAGTATTCCTTGTCTTTTTTTCTAGAGATCAGTTAACTGAAAATCGTTTAAAGCTTGGCATAAATATTTCTGGAATAAACCTATGGCTGCATGCCATCCGCAATAGCAAAGTTGAACTACGACGTTTCGGAAACTTTTGGATGTTTTAAATAAGTTTTCAATAAATATTATTAATTTAATGTAGCGTGATTATTAACTATTTATTGGTTAAATATTGTTCTGTCAAACAATAATATTTTTGGCAGTACGATCGTATACATAAATCTGTGTTATAAACAAACAAGACATGCAATCTTTGGCCTATTATTACAATTATAGTTATAAGTTGATAAATTATTTTGATTACAAAACACACGCAATATCAGTGTTAACAATTTACAGTTATTCTTAAAAATAACTGCGATCTTAATTGAATAATAAACCCAAATAAAGTGAATGAAATCGTATCTTTGAAAATTGATTGGTAGCTACAAAACATTCACTTAATTAAACCATTATTCATGATGCATGCACACCAAATTTTTCACAGGGTGTTGTTACAGAATAGCACTTTGAAACTATCTGAATTTAAACAAAATTTAAGATGACTAAAGTATAAAATCGTAAGATGATTTTGACCCAAACTCCAACATGATTTCAATCAGCATTATTCTTGTGCAAAAGATTGTACAGTCATCGTGACTCGAATAAGTTCAGTTATCACCGTTATAGTTTTGATAATACCTATAGGTACCTAAGAATCACATTCATAAGAATATTTTACGTAACAATCAAGTAGATTCTTTAATTATACGGGTTAGTTCACATTTAATGAAAATAGATAACGAGGAACAACAACATGTGGCAACTATCTGTTGTAATCTCCTATGAGTATATTGTACTAAGTACCTATATTTGGTTAGTATAAAAATACCCTTATCAAAACCGAAAAACACTTGTTCTCCCCGTCATTGCATTTTTTGTTCTAGACTAGAACTTTGACCCCCAATATATCCGTAACTAGAAGGCTAGTTACGGATATATTAGGGGTCAAAGTTCAATTTTTTTAATACTAGTTTAAATTTTTTTAATTACTTTAAATACCTCTATGACCCCGTTCTATACAATGCATCCATCAGCACAATATTTGAGAGCGTTAGATAGAGTCCTACCGTAAAAATAGTTCATTACAGTATTATATTTTCTGTGACTACAGGAACTAATGTACGCTACCGAAAGTGCCAAACTGTAGCTCAGTTCTGAGCTGACACAATTTAGATTGCCATCGACACGCTATTGTACAATGACAGCCACATGGGTAGATATCCAAGTCAGTGGGTTCGTGGATGGGTGAACATCCAGTACAGGCCCATCAGCTGGCTATCATTAATCGTTAACAGTCGTCAGAACCCCGACAGTCTGACAACCAGTCTTGCCCCTTTGGGTATTGATACCCAGTTACTGAGTTGTTGGGGTCAGATAGACTCCATGCAAAATTCTGATATTCATCTGTAAACGGTCAGTCAGACTGGAAGCCGACCCCAACATAGTTAGGAACCGGCTAGGCAGATGATAATATTTCAGTAGCTGTGATACAAAAACGTGATGTTTTTCTATTGAGAGTTTTGAAGGAGCACTTGTCAATTGTCAGGTGATACAGTTGATTGAATCCATTGGCGGAGCTAGGGGCCGTCGGTTTCCGAGCCAATAGTCAGGGTTGACCGGTTCTATTGTCTCGTCTAAAACTGGCCCTCACTAAAGCTAGCTTTTAGGTGCGGAGTTGAAGGCTAATGATCAACCTCTTCTCGTGATATCATCGAAAATCTACAGCTGAGCAGGAACGGATCAAAATTTTGTATAATCCAATAAACTCCGATGAAGGATTTTGCTAACCAAACTTATGAAGGAATTCCCAATTATTTTAAACATGTATACAACTAGGAATTTGGTACGCAAGACGACCAATCAAGCTATGCATAACCAGTAAACGCTGATAGAAAGAAAGAAAGAAAGAAAGAAAAAAATCTTTATTTATCGCAGGGATATGACGTGCATAAAAAATTTGAAAACAGAAACAATAAACATAACAAACTTTCAGATTAAAACACAACGGAACATAGGCAAACAAAAACTAAATTAAGAAAAAGTTGACAGCTTGCACGTCGTGAGTGCGACAAATGGACTCAGCATGATGCTGTAATGGGGGGCGTGGGCCCCCCATTACACAGCACAGCGCTGGTTTTCAGTGGTCTCCCTGATCTCTCGTTGTAGGGGAAGCTCGTACAAAACGAGGTCAGGTTGGTAGCATTGTTTAGGTACCTACTACATTTCACAGAACATAAAAGGTACGATGTTTGGTGGTAGATGATCCTGGAAATGTTCAGATGGTTATAGTATCTTTGTAAATACTCCATAACATGTCCATAATGTAAAGTTGTTGTTTGTCCACAGCGCCGGTGGGCTGGTCACGGCTGTGGCCCCGGTGGTGATCAGGGGTGGCGGCATCTGGGTGGGATGGCCGGGCATTCACCTGGATGACCCCAACGAGAAGATCCCGGAGTCAGACCCCAATGACAAGACCCCCACCGCTGGCTTGCGTTCTGATAAGGTATGATTTAGTATTAAAAACGAAATATCTATTGTCATACTGTATCTGTTTCACACCCATTTATATTTAACTTTAACTGTAAGTAAAGAATCCTTGGTTACATTGCTTCATGTGATCACACAAAATAATGTGTGTCGTGTTGTGTTAGAAATCAGTTTACATTCTCAAAGAATCGGTCTAGAATTGAGAACAATATGCCTAGGCAGAAGCAGATCCATCAGCCAAAAAAAAACAGCATAATCTAACCGTATCTAGAACTGTTTCCTCCAGTGACTAGAAATAACCAGAAAAATGACCAGAAGTGTGAAAGGACGAGGACGTCTAACGATACCTTCGTTAAGCGTCCTCTATAGCTCCGTCTCTTTCCCACACTAGCGACATTAAAAAATGACTGCTTTACGACGTCACACTTTATGGTCGTAAAGCAGTCATTTTTTAATGTCGCTAGTGTGGGAAAGAGACGGAGCTATAGAGGACGTCTAACGAAGGTATCGTTAGACGTCCTCGTCCTTTCACACTTCTGGAATAAGATTAAAACAATCCGAACATCGAAAAACATACAATGGGACAATGGGACACAGTTTTGTTTCAATATACCTTAAACTGTTTCGAATGACATAGATACAACTCACAATACAGTAGGTAAACAACGCTGACCCGCTCCGCTCGGTATCATTAAATATGAATGCACCATTAAAATTCAAATGTGTGCTATCTCCTCCGTAGTTATAACCTACGACTGGCTATTTGCATCTAGAAAGATGCTTTCTTTGCCGGAAAATACTCATCTGAAGCAGAAACTAAATACTGGAAATGGGTCTTAAGTTAATAGGCACCTTCAGGAATCGTACTAAGGGTTTCGGGTTCCAATAAATAAAAAAACCTGACTTTTCGTATTCCTGACCGTGCGTTCCCCCCACTGGTGACATATTCACGACACGTTGAAATATGTTTCTTTCTTTTTTCGTTGAAAATTTTCATCTCATCAGGCAATATCCTTTTATGTGAATTTTTCGCCAGTGATAACGCACAGTAACCATAACAAGCATTTGCCAACACAAGTGAGTCACACCGACCGACCCGACCTTGCACCACGCGTGACTGACGTGTTCCGTCCACTGTACAAATAGTTTGCCAATTTGTTTGCCGCTGTACCTACCTAACTGACGTGACAAACACACCTCTTTAGGTCCTTTGATTCAGAACAAATATAGTAAGCAATATCAGCGATACTGCTGATCCATACCACGATTGTTAATTAAAAAAATAACTATTCCAGGTGTACCTCCGTCTGTGGACCCGACCAATTCGGTCGGGACGCCATTGTTTAACTATTGTTTCTACTTCGCTAACAGTTGAAGGGATAACCATTTATTACTTTCGTTAAAATATCAGGTGTTTGATAAATTAGACAGGGTAATTAAAATTACTATTAAAGACAAACTTTTTAGTTACAGTAGACGCAGAGCTATTTTGTTACACAATTATTTGCAAATATCTTTATACTTCCTCGAACTTGGGGTATAACTATTTTCCAACTACATATTTTCTATTTTCCATAATCAAGGGAAAATTTCAGGAAGTACCGGCCCGTTATTTTCCAATCAAACATCTGATAATGATGTGCTAACAGATAACAGATGAATGTGACCGCTCATATCTAACTAAGCTGTCTATTTATATATTTTATTGCGTTAAGTAAATAGTTAATACTTACGTCATAAAAGGCTTATGGTATTATATTATGCAAATAATTAAAACACATACAAATACACGTAAAATATGACAACCAATAAAGAGAAGAATGCTTTTGATACATTCTTAATACTGTAACAATAAATTGCTAAATGTCTACAAGATTCAAAGGCAACCATTGAAATCTCTATTAAGACAACTCCATTTTCCTTATTCCAGATAGTACCCATCTACGCGGAACCGAAACTCTTCGACAGTTACTACAATGGGTGCTGCAACGGTACCTTCTGGCCTCTTTTCCACTCCATGCCTGACCGGGCCACCTTCATTGCTGACCACTGGAGGGCCTACATCAAGTGTAACGAGGAGTTTGCGAATAAGACAGTGCATGCCTTGCATCTGCTCAAACAACAGAAGGGGAAGAATGGGAACGCTCCACCAATCGTGTGGGTCCATGATTACCATCTTATGTTGGCTGCTAACTGGATTAGACAGGTTTGCTCTAAACTTTGGAAGATTCTTCGACAAATGTCCTTCAAGTAGTCTAGTATCTAATCATCGTACTCGTTTAATTTCAGCGAGTTGAAGAAGACGACATAAAATGCAAGCTAGCATTCTTCTTGCACATTCCGTTCCCGCCATGGGACATTTTCAGACTATTCCCATGGTCTGACGAAGTATTGCAGGGCATTCTTGGTAAGTTCCCTACGCCATTCAGTTTTAAGAAATTTCAGTTGTTGGAAAGAACTTTGTGATAATCAGGATTATTTTTGTCTCTGCAGGTTGCGACATGGTGGGATTCCACATCACAGACTACTGCCTGAACTTCATAGACTGTTGCCAAAGAAACCTAGGTTGTCGTGTGGACAGAAAGAATCTTCTAGTTGAATTGGGAGGCCGCACCATTTGTGTACGACCTCTGCCGATTGGAGTACCTTTCGACAGATTCGTGCAGTTGGCGCAAAACGCTAAACAAGTGCTCTCTACCAGCCAACAAGTGATATTAGGAGTCGATAGACTGGATTATACCAAAGGATTAGTACATAGACTGAAAGCCTTCGAGAGGCTACTGGAGAAATACCCGGAACATATAGAGAAAGTGGTGCTGCTGCAGATCTCAGTGCCGTCCAGGACGGATGTCAAGGAGTATCAGGACTTAAAGGAGGAGATGGATCAACTGGTTGGCAGGATAAATGGAAGGTTTACTACGCCCAACTGGTCACCTATTAGGTTAGTTCCTGAAGATAATAATTAACCTTTTATGAAGAGTTAAGGTCCACTTGTCACAGCACAGCTCTTTGAACCATTATGTTCATTTGACAAAATATTTTCCAGATACATTTACGGGTGCGTCGGTCAGGAAGAGCTAGCAGCCTTCTACCGTGATGCGGCAGTAGCTCTGGTCACACCTCTGCGAGACGGCATGAACCTGGTCGCCAAAGAATTCGTCGCTTGCCAGATCAACAAACCACCTGGAGTTCTGGTCGTGTCACCCTTCGCTGGTGCTGGAGAAATGATGCATGAGGCTCTTATCTGCAATCCATATGAACTGGATGATGCTGCTGAAGTTACTCACAGGTGAATATTACTTAGTTATTTGATCTGAACTTCGTTTTTCCAGTGATATAATCCTCCACGTGATTAGTGATAGCTGTATAATACAGAGAAGTGGGTGGCCTATTTATTGGCAGCACATACGATACTTGTAGCATCTATACCTACAGAAAATGTTATCGTTCAGAACTTTATGACGTCAATTATAACCACATTTGCGTTGCGATATATGAAATATGACGATTATTGGCTTATTATTAAACGTTTATTTCTCGTCGGTCAATGGTTATCATAGTCATTGACACCAGGGTTGTCGAACGAATCGTAAAAACAGAATCGCAACCGTTAAATCACGTTTAACTATTGCTACGGCCTTGGGGCAGTTCAATTGTGGTAGAGTCTATCGAAAAACGTAGTGGAAATATACTGAACTCTGTATGAAATTCCATTTCAGGGCCCTAATTATGCCAGAGGATGAGCGCACAGTCCGTATGAACCACTTGAGAAGACGGGAGCAGCTTAATGACGTCGACAGCTGGATGAAGGCATTCCTGAAAGCCATGGACTCGCTGGAGGAGGAGGCTGATGATATTGGAGCTACCTCCATGCAGCCAGTCACTATCGATGACTTCGACGAATATCTATCTAAGTGAGTTATAGATTAGTAGCGAACCCGCCCCGGCTTAGCACGGGTGCAATGTAGAAATAAATTCCTCTTGAATCACTCTATCTATTGCTGAAAACTGCATTAAAATCCGTTGCGAAGTTTAAAAGATCTAAGCGTGCCGACAGCGGAAGCAACTTGGTTTTATACTATGTAAAGATTATGTAATAAAATGAGTAGTAGTAGTCAGTCAACAAGATGGTAACAAAAGCCGACGTTGCTGATTGCGTTAAACAATTACCTGAATATTGGTTAACGTTCAAGCTATTTAAATGCGCCTAAGATGTGGTGACTATAACCAATAAACAGGTCCACCATCACCAGCCTATAATAGTTCACAACTGGACAAAAGCCTCTCGAATCACATGCCTACATGGCATAATTGAATATGATAATAATATGATTGGACAGGCCACTATTCTGGGCTTCTCTCTGCTGCTACCAGCCACCCCCGGAGTACGTCGCTCTACGTCGACCTGTAGGCGTCCTTCCTTACCACGGCGCATTTCCACTTAGGAACTACCCCAGTACTAAACCTCATGTTCTTAATTTGCACCAGATACATCGGCTACACCCAGAAGCTGGCTCTCCTCCTGGACTACGACGGTACCCTGGCTCCCATCGCGCCTCACCCTGACCTGGCTACACTGCCACTTGAGACCAAGCACACGCTGCAAAGACTCTCCAACATGTCCGATGTGTACATCGCCATCATCTCTGGCAGGAATGTCGACAATGTTAAGAATATGGTGAGTTGGAATTCTGTTACTTAATTAACTGTCCATCTCGGGACTGTACGGTCGAACAAGCTATTTGGTTTACATTTCCTTGTGTTACATAAGATTAGTTTTTGTTATTATTTTATTTTTATTTCTGTACAGCTGTTAGTACAAATCATTGACACTGTCTTCACTTGTGGTTGTGTTTCTGGTTGTGAATATTAACAGAATCCACTTGCCTGAACCGTATCGTTTAAGATACAGGCTAGTCCTAGTTTAAAAGATAGTCTACTATTGCATCATAATGTAAATATTATTTTTAAACAATGTATACAGTGCAAACTGACTGCTATGTTTTTTTTGGTTATAAATACTTATTATTATTATTTTGGGAAAACACATTGTTTCTTAGCTTTTTACATAGTGTTAGCTACGTTAACGGGCCTATACCAAGTCAACGTAGCGTGTGTGTGAGTCGTGAGGAGTAATTTATTATTATATTATTATTATTATTTTACAATGTAATTTGTGGGTTAAACTGTAAACCAAATAGCTTGTTCGACCGTACATAAGTAGTCTATCACACATTACTTTTAATACTAATATATACCTGTGCCAGGTAGATTCATGTTACATTATTTTTCCACTACAAGAGGTATAGGGAAAAAATCGCTTCGGAAAAATATCTAACTACTTATTATTATATAGTTACGAAGACAACGTGAAAAATTTAATTTCGTACATGATGAACATGGTTGAAATGACACCATTGGGATTTTCCGCTCTACGACTTAATTGATAATTATGGTCTTATTTTTAATTACCTAGTTGGATCGCGGTAAAACCCCTGTTTACTTAAAAAAAAAAACTAGACTACCTAACGCTGCGCGCTGCTATAATAGGGTAGATGACAAAAAAAAATCTAATTATAGTCCGTCAGATAGATTACCAAAAAATATTGGACACATATTTTTTCTTTTTTCACGTTAACATAAAATGAAGACGATACAGTGCGTCGAAAACTCGTGTGACGTCACATTTGAATACATTTTTACTCAATTGTGATGCCACAAGCCACTCCCCCACACATGATCTTTGACACATTTTATCTTCGCCAATTTTTATTAATTTGATCAAACAAAAAACACGTATCCATTATTTTTCGATAATCTATCTAACTGACGGACTAAACAGAATCAATTTTTTTTTTAGTCAATCATCGTCCTTATTTACAGCTGCTCACGTTTAAAAGACGACTTGAATAACCAGAATATTTAAAAAGGTTATCGAAATTCTTAGAATATTATACATATCGGATCTGAAGCTTTGTGAAAAATATTAACGAATGGAACGATAACTTTTGACCTGAAGACCTGCCGCCTTTCATGGCACCGTGGCCGATATGGATGAATCGATAGGCAATCTTTAAACAAACCTGTATAGATTCAACACGTGTTACGTGACGACGACGTTGAAAGCTTAGGTACCTTTTATGACCTAAATAATGCGTTCCATCATAAATCCTCATCTGCCTAGACTTTTCCCAACTTTATTAGGGTCGGCTTCCAGTCTTACCGGATGTAGCTGAATAGGTACTAGCATTTTACATGGAGCGACTGCCTATCTGACACAACCCAGTTAGTACTCGGTACCCCTTGGTAAAACTGGTTCTCAGACTTTTGGGCCACTGACAACCTGTAACGACTGTCAAAGATCTTCAAATGACAGCCGGGACCAACGGCCTAACGTGCTTTCCGAGGCACGGAGGAAACTCGATATGTGAGTGGACCACAGACCAACATAGGCAAGCGTCGCTTAACCTGAAGATCGACCCGAGCGGCTGTTTTTTTAGTATTATTCAGCCACGACCTCCTCATAAATCCTCTGAGGGACAAATGCTGCAAGTAAATAAGTGATAATGGCGATCAACAGATGCATAGGTACATGACGTGTACCTATATGTGTACGGGTTGTTTGACCGAGCTGTCTTTACCTTCCCAAAATCTTAATTTGGGTCAACGTTACTTGGAAAGGGTTGATATTGATAATTAAATCAACAGTTAATCATAAATACAATCTCTGTCCTTAATCGTAATGCATCTATCGTCAACAGCTGTGGCCTAGGAACGTTCATTGAAACTATCGCGTGGCTTTGCAAATAAATAACAAGGTCTTCGATATCATGGTGAACTTTGACAGTTATTATCAGTTTTTAAAACAAAAATATTTATATTGTTCTTTGCACACTTAGCTAGCACCCTTGATAATGTTATTACAACCGGGTTATGAACCCGCCGGGTACTTGTATGTCATTTGTGTTGCTATTACGTAATGTTTGTGTTGGATTGGGCGCCATATTTTTTCGTCCATGTTTGCTAAATGTAATTCTATTTCAAACATGAACGGCGGCGTAGCTACGGGATAACTATGCAAGCTTACGTACCTACATATGAAAATTGCTAGCTATATGTGCAGTTACTCAAATACTGCCAAGAAACCTTGGGATAGTCCTGCAGTAAACAAGTTTGGCCGTTTCTAACTAATGTTGGTATAAGTTAGATATCACGATTGTTTCAGCTCGATATAGGTATCATCCTTAATAGTTACGTTACGAATCAAAGGAAACCACGTGTTCTAGGGATTATGCTACTGTAATGCGTCACCGTTATTGATTTCCCATAAAGCCACCATGGTACACGTGTAAGCCATTTGCGTGTTAGGTATGCTATTGACCTAGTTATGTTCAAATAGGCTGGTCTACACAACCGTTATTATTTTTGTCGTGATTCCTATCAAGTGCTGACCTAGATTAACCTATGCTTGTATAGTGTTACACCTTTAATACTTTAGTACCTAACAAGTAAAATATTCTGTATCCAGGTGGGCATCGAAGGCATCACGTACGCGGGTAATCACGGTCTAGAGATCTTACATCCAGATGGCAGCAAGTTCGTTCACCCCATGCCCATGGAACTGCAGGATGCCGTCGTCAAACTGCTCAAGGCGTTACAGGAACAGGTGAGAATGATCTTTATAACATTATTAATAAAGGCGAAAAGAAAACAACAGACTAAATATTATTTTGGAAAACTTGGCGAGATGAAAAGGACCGTGGGCAGTTGTGTTCATTGTCATTCTAAAATATTTATATTAAGAAGGTACCACAGTACCTAGAGAACATATAAATAGAGCCACTTGAAATATATTGCAACTGTTTGAGTTTGGAGTTACGCCCATTTTGGCCAAGACCATTTCCCCAAATTTAATGAAGTCAGAACGAGAGCTGGTTACACTAACAAAAAAAAGAGACCTTTCTAAGCTCGGCTCCTGCTTAGAAGGAGATTTCTTAGCATGCCCATGAAAAAAAAGGAAGGAGTTCAATTGAGTTCATTCGATATCGATTTTTCCAGTAGATAGATACCTTTCAATATCAATCAGCAGATAATCTTGGCCTGTGCGGTTTAAAAAAGGACTGTGACGAAGATAATAATATAATACGAAGATAAAACCACCACAGCAAATTAAAAAAACTATATGGTTGTTAGAACCACTTGGAAAGCAATTTCCACTTGTCTAGGCCCTCTAAGTATAACAATGATTTAATCTTGTCTCATAAATTCTCCAGGTCTGCAAAGACGGGGCTTGGGTGGAGAACAAAGGTGCTCTCCTGACCTTCCACTACAGAGAGACACCGCTAGAGAAGCGCGCGGCGCTGACCGAACAAGCCAGGAAGCTCATCACCGCCGCAGGGTTCACGCCGGCGCCCGCGCATTGTGCGCTAGAAGCTCGCCCGCCTGTTGAGTGGGACAAGGGTATGTTCACTCTGATATACTTGCATTTTGTAATAACGAAGAAACTTTGTAAATATTAATAAAAGATCTGGCTTCTCCTAAAAAAAGCTTTCATGTTTAGCTTGTTTATAGGTTTAACAAAAACTGTACTCGTAGGTGAGTATGCTAGTTCGAATTTTGAGGGAATTCTACGAACGCATTTTTTGACACAACAACCTAATCTTATCTGTTGACTAAATCCAAGGTTATTCCTACTCACAGGTCGTGCATCCATTTACATCTTGAGGACGGCTTTCGGCTTGGATTGGAGCGAGAGGATTAGGATTATATACGCTGGTGATGACGTCACTGATGAAGATGCTATGTTGGTAAGTACCGCCAACAAAATCACCTATTTCACAATTTTAATTTACTTTAAAATCTTGGCTATGTAGCCAGTCGTTCGTTAAAGAACCCTAAATGATTCTGGGTAAATATCTTTGAAAATCACTTTCACCAATCAATATGATCTCTTGTTCGTGGCTCCCTGTCTAAAAAAATGTATTTACCTTCTAGGCCTTGAAAGGTATGGCGGCGACATTCCGCATCACATCATCGACCATCACGAAGACATCAGCCGAGCGGCGGCTGTCGTCCACAGACTCAGTGCTGGCCATGCTCAAATGGGTGGAGCGACACTTCTCGCGTCGCAAGCCGCGCGCCAACTCGCTCACGTACAAGAGCGCGCGAAAGGCCCGCGAGACCATGCAGATGCACATGTCGTACCAGATCCCCGCCAAGACCTCCCCGCGACCCACCCCTCCCCTCACGCCTGAGAAAAACTCCAGCGGAACAGACTCTAGTTAAACTGAACTCTTGTCTTTATGTGTACTGACGTACTAGGAGCGGGACGTAGACCAATGAGGTAGGTAACTGAAACGATGGCGCTAGTATAGCTAGTTCCAAGCATCGTCATTGGTCGAAAATGTGATGACATTTTATATTAAAAATAGCTTGACCTCATTGGTCAGAATGAGACTTTGCTATGGACACGCCATCTGCAATGAGCTTTCACCAACCTACTCCATAGTTGTGAAAAAAAATATTGTTACTTCTGCACGTAGCGTATCTAGTACGTTAGTATATAAATGTCGTTAATCCTATCAATGTAATACTTAAGCGTCGTGTTATTTAATTCCATAGGTAGTTGTTAATTTCTCATAATTATTATCATTCAATGATTTATTCCAATACTTTATAATATTATGTTAAAATAGCAAAGCTGAGGCTTCAATAATCCGTTTAAAAAAGTTTTTGATTTAATTTACAATTTTATAATTGCAAAATAAATGTTTCATAAAAGTCCTATACCTTGCCAAATATATTTTATGTCTTTTTCAATTTTTATAAAATATCTTAATGTATTTGAATAGTGAAGTGAATGTATTAATAAACTTCTCGTTTAAAATGCATTACTACAACAACAGAGTTAGTCAGTATTTAAAACTAAAAAGTTCCTGCAGCTTTAAACTTTAGGACATAAAAAACGACATTCTTTTTTATATAATTCCCAACATAAAACTGAGCTCATTCCGAGTAATACACTTAGATCATAATTTAGTAAAATTGACTGAATAGTATTTATAAATTATTTTTCTAAATTATACTCTTGAGGACCCGAAATTACTTGG
Organism: Xestia sexstrigata; assembly: GCA_941918905.2. Classification (NCBI taxonomy): domain Eukaryota; kingdom Metazoa; phylum Arthropoda; class Insecta; order Lepidoptera; family Noctuidae; genus Xestia; species Xestia sexstrigata. Next base: position 17,550,360 of record OW799211.2, read on the forward strand.
AAATAATTGGATGGGATTGAAGTTTCATATATAGAGGGCGCCCCTACATAAATTTACTTTCGCCTAGTGTAGCTCTACTTGTATCGTGTAGCGTAACGTTGCATGCCATTTAGTGTTACAAGTTATTTATGTGATAGATTAGTGATAATTTGTTTGTAAGGCTATGTAATGATTTATATTTAAACATGCGTAAGTAATGAGATTAGTGCACAACTTTGCATTGAGCGCACGATCTGTAGTAATTCCATGCATTTTGTTCAAGTTTGGCTATGTAATAGTGAAACAGTGGGCATTTTATTATGACGTACAATTTTTTATAGAATTGTATAAACGTAGTTCACAGATATCAATCAAAATAATTGTATTTATGCCTTTGCTATCTTATTCTCAATGTTACTTCTAAATTTGTAGTATCTAAAAACCTAACATGTTAGCAACTGACATGAAAATCTCTGATATATAAATAATGTGATACATAAAGTGTAATATTGAGCTAGTCTATGTAGTGTTCATGCCAGTCTGCTGTAGTGGCAAAACACGCACTGAAATGTCTCGAATTTGTGTCATCCTTGTATTTTGGTATACATAATTGATGTTTTTAAAGATTCCAAATAAAAATTTCATGAGACGGAAAATATTTTTTTAATTGATAATATATACAAAAACGGTTAATCTACAATGTTAATAAAAAGTACTGACTCAAGTCAACGCTTCTAAAACTGGAATGTTTACATTGTGCCATATACTGTAATATACGCGTAAGTGTATCCAAAAGAACCGAACATTATCAACATCGATGACGTAATCCCGTAATTAATTATCAGCTGAATAAATACATTTAGGGCGAATGCCGCAAATTAAGCTAAACGCGCTCAGCACATTTGAACTGCGTTTAAGAGTCGAAAGTGACGTCATCGACATCATCTATCTAGTCTTTTTGCCAACTATATCGGGTTCAGCTTCCAGTCTAACCGAATGCAGCTGAATACCAGTATTTACATGGAGCGACTGCCTATCTGACGTCCACAACCCAGTAGACCAGTGCAGATAATTTTTGAAAATTCATAGTAGGCTGAAACCCATTGAAAAAGAAAGACAATATAACAAAAATGAAAGGAAAAATAACTTACGGGCGAGCGGGGGGTAGGGGTAAAAAACGGTTTATCTCGATTTTCGGCAAAACTACAAGTCCTATGGAAAAAAGTTAAACAGCAAAGTTGTAGGTAATAAAAAGATCTACAACTTTTGTTTTTACATTTTTTTCACATAACCTCAAAATTTATGTGAAAAATTCAAATAACCAAATTTTTGGTTTTTTATTTTTATCTTTTACAAAACTTTTTTTTTTCACGAAATTTTGCGGATACTTACCTTTTTATGTCATGTATACACTGTAATTTTTTTGATTTAAAATATTTATTGGCTTATTTTGACTTAATATCGAAAAAGCACCCTAACGTTCAATCGAAAATTCTCACGTCAAAATATCTGCTTTTTTACATTGAAATCTTTACTTTCTGCTGGTGTCAAAAAAAAACCGGCCAAGTGCGAGTTGAACTCGCTTGGAGAGGGTTCCATACAATTCCTATTTTCCGTAAGTGAACGTATTATATTGAGTTTATCACTTTATTTTCAATTGATAGAATTCTTATTCCTACTATGTTTTTTTTCGTTTTTTGACCATTTTCAGAGGTATCTGCACTGGTCTACAGTTAGTACTGGGTAATACGTTATACGATACGCCTTGGCAGGACCATTCAAAATACGAATGACAATATCTACATAACAGCCGGGACTAAAGGCTTAACGTGCTTCCCGATGCACGAAATAAACTCGGGTATGTAATGGCGTTTGCCTAGGTTGGTCCAAGGACCAACCTAGGCAAACGCCTAGACCTGAAAATCGACCCGAGCAGCTATTTATTATTAAGCTACGAGCTCCATCAAGCTCGAACGAAGTTTAGATGTGCTCGTCGCGTTCAGTTCCAATGGCGAAATTCGTCCTTAGGTACAGTCAAGAGTGATCCACTTAACTAAACATTTATTCACAATAATTAATAACACTAAAGAGTCTGTATATCACTTGTTATAAATGCCTATACGTTACTGTGCGACACCACCAGCCATGACAGTATGAAGTAGAACAAGCAGATGGGGTACACCGCCAGGGCTTTCTTGCCTTCCGGTTGGCTGTCTCCGAGGAACTTTGTCGCGGCTGAAAAGATAAAAGAAGATGATTAGTTCTTTTCTTGCGACAATGTCGTTCTTTACATCATGGGCAAAATATCTTTAAAACTTCAAATTAAGGGTAAAAAGCACACTGACGCTAAAACGGTTTCCAAGTATTCAGTACTATCATTCTAAATCCCCCTAAATAGAAAATATTTAAAAAAAAACAGCTGTTCCACACATTTTGCCCGTGTAGGTAGGGTATTGCAGTTTTGCTGCAGTGTTAGAGTTCCGTATCCAAAGGGTTAAAAACCCGACTGCGTAAAAAATAAATAATAACTTTAAATAAAAACTGAAAAGAAAAAAACAAGTTCAGGAGACAGGACATTTTGACTGCAAGTCGGGACCCATTAAATAATCTAGACTAAAATCATTACAACCAATATGGGTCCCGACTGTTGCAGTCAATATGTCCTGTCTCCTGAACTTGTTTTTTTTTTTAATTTTTTTTTCAGTTTTTATTTAAAGTTATTAGTTATTTTTTACGCAGCCTAGTTTTTTACTTTTTTAAATTATTTTTTATTTTACACTTTTTAGTTACTTAGATTTAAAATCCTCATGATGAGCCCTTTAATTTGATACCCATATTGCAGTATCCAATTTTTTTTTTTTTTTTTCACTAGCCTATGTTACCCGGGGTAACACCAGGATTCTAAAGATACCACGTATATCGAGATCAGTCTAGGCGTTTAGAAGTTATGGTGGAATAAAGAAACTTACAAACATACATAAGTACCTACATACATATCTACATACAAACATACCTACATACATACATACATACATACCTACATACATACATACATACATACATGTACCCTGATAACATAACACTCCTTTTTTTGGGCAGTCGTGTAAAAACGGGACCCTATTACTAAGACTCCACTGTCCATCTGTCTGTCTGTCACCAGGCTGTGATAGCTAGACAGTTGAAATTTTCACAGATGATGTATTTCTGTTGCCGCTATAACAACAAAATATACTAAAAACAAAAAATAAAATAAATATTTAAGTGGGGCTCCCTCCCACACAACGTGTTTTTTTTTCAGTCAATGGTACGGAACCCTTCGTGCGCGAGTCCGACTCGCATTTTGCCGGTTTTTTTTTTTTTTTTAATAACCGACGTGTTATAGCAAATTTTCTTTAACCCACAAGTTAAATTGGAAAAAATATCCAAGTAACCATTAAACTGCCAGACGTAATCAGTTAAAAGTAAAGAGTTTTATTATCCTTAATAAAAACTTTTTAAGACCTACCATGACATTAAAATATCAGCAATTTATTCAGTCATCGAACAACTAACCATGTCCTTGCTGAAACGGTAGAAATAATGTCTACGTTAACTTTGATATAGCCTGACAACTTGCAAACTAAACCGGATTTTTTTAAGTTAATTTTTACGGTTCCGTACCTCAAAAGGTTAAAAAAGGAAACCTTATAAAATCACTCTCTTGTCCGCCTGTCCGTCTGTCACCACCGATTTTCTCAGGAACGGGTGGACCTAACAACTTGAAATTACCAGATACCAGATACTGAGGCCTATAGTCCCTATTTGGTGTATAAAAATTAAGGACCTGAGTCAACATGACAAAAAGATATGGGCAAATTTAGATTCGCGAAAACTTGTAAGTACCAAAATTTACCTTAATTTTCAACTTTTTTTTATTTTTCGGAATTTTCCCTTTACTTGGGTTGCTGTACCTTGCTTTTAACCAAAATTGACAATTCTAGTTCAACCGGAAGTACCCTACATAGGTTTTGGGTCGAAATCCTATATGGTAGTTCCCGTTGACCTAGAATCACGAAATTTGGCGAGAAGCAATGTCTTACAGCAGATGTAAAGGGAAAAATCTGAAAACCGTAAATATGTAGTTGAATAACAAAAAAAAAAGCGATTTTACTATTACAAACTTTTTATTTGCGGTTGGTGCAATGCCGGTTCATGGGATCGATCAGCAAAGTTAAGTTTGTCGCTTAAAAAGTTTGTAAGGAACCCTCGGTTCGCGAGTCCGACTCGCTCTTGGCAGGTTTTTTTACACTTAAACACATTTACTTTGACACGAAATTAACACATTTTTGAAAGCAGTGGTGATCTTTCTTTCTTTCTTTATCGTGTGGTTAGTGCCTAACCTGGTATTTTATGCCACCAATGGGCCTCTGGTTTGGCTTTACATGCCGTCGAGAATCATCTCTCAGGCATGCTGGTTTTATGACGATTTTCTTCACCGAAGCAAATGATAATTGCAATAATTACAATACGCACATGAATCCGAAAAATCAGAGGTACGTGTTTTGGGTTCAAACTGAGACCTATGACTTGCCAGTCCGATGGTCAGACCACTAGGCTACCACTACTTAACAGTGGTGATGATATAAATAACACAAAGTAAATTGCCTGTCTGAGTGCGAACTAGAACTTCTAAATCGGGGCCTAAACTGTGATATGTTTCTTTTATGTAAAGGAGAATGGCGAGATTTCATGTAATTCGGGACCGAGTGATAGGGGTAGCGTACATTGTTGAAACTTATGAATAGTTAAAAAACGACTTAAGCCTAACAAAAGAGCAAATGGAAAGTATGTTATAGAAGCTGCGAGAAAAAAGATATGAAAGGTAGAAGATTATAACCTATTTTAAAGCACGGACTTATTGGTTATTATTTAATAGTCGAATGGCATAAAATAGGATTTTTCCGTATTCCACGTAGTCGTTAATCACAAACAAACAATGGAATGATCCACAGACTATGTCCACAGATGAATTTGACACTGACATTCCATTTCTCAGTAGTAAGAAGGTAAATAACAAACATTGCGTTCGGAAACTGCACGATGACTTATTTTTATATAAATTAAAATAATTCGTAACTTTTAATTCCCATCACATACTAACTCAGTATTTTTTATATAGAACTCTGATAAACTACTAAAATTAATATAAACTAGACCGTGAACAGCGCGCCGTTGATTTTTAAATTACGTGCCTCGCCATTCCCCATACATAATAAAGAATGTTCTATTTATCTATACTACTGGCTTACAAGACAACTTAAACTTACCAAATGTTGCCCATATGAAGCCGACCATGGATAATACCAGCCTGAGGAAGAACAGGAAGGTGGTCTGTGTGGAGAAGAGTATGACGCGACATAGCACCAGAGACAGCGCTACCGGGAACATGCAGTAGCCCAGCACGCATACTGACTGGAAGAATGAGCTGTAACAGAAGGAGATAGGTGTTATATTCATTATTCATCTGCAACATGTCTTGGGATAAGCCCAATGTGGATATTACGACTGTGATTATACTTGATTTTGGATTTCAAGTAATAATTAAGTACTTTACGAGTATTTACGATTCTTTTGGTGAAGATATTGTTGTTTTTTTCATAGGTATATGTTGTTACAAGCCATGCAATTCAAACTGTCCAAGAATTCAATTTTAAGAAAACAACATGATTAAACAACTTGTAAGCCTGACATATGCTAATGAAGCTATATTCCATAAGAATTTGTTTCAAGGGCTGAAATTTGTTTGTTGATAAATGTCATTATAATAGTTAACGAACCATAAAATCATAATTACAGTACGAAACAGTTAGGTAATTTAATAGATACTTGGTATTACGACTTAATCTAAGTACCTATGTATTTAAGTGCCTATGAAGAAAACGTCTACTTTAATAGCGCCTGCCATGTGGACGGACATGAGACGCGAGAGGAGCTCGTGTCTAAATAATAACAACCGCTCGGGTCGATCGTTAGGTTAAGCCGTGCTTGCCTAGGTTGGTCTGTGGATGGGTGACCACCCATCACATACAGAGTTTTCTCCGTGCCTCGGAAAGCACGTTAAGCCGTTGGTCCCGGCTGTCATTTGTAGATTGATAGTCGTTAGGTAGTCAGAGACCCAAAAGTCTGACAACCAGTCTTACCAAGGGGTATCGTATTACCCGGTACTAATTAGGTTGTGGAGGTCAGATAGGCAGTCGCTCCATGTAAAATACTGGTATTCAGCTGCATCCGGTAAAAACTGGAAGCCGACCCCAACATAGTTGGGAAAAGGCAAGGCAGATGATGATGTGGACGGTCACGCCCCGACCTGCACCCCTTTCTGTGTGAATCACGTGGTTTTCGAAGCGAACAACTCAACAATTTGCTGGTGGAAACTTCAAATGTCGTAAGGGACATTGATTGGATTTTTAACTTTTCAAAATTCATTTCGACTGTTGGTCGATATCCACATAAAACATTTAAATCAAACTCACATGTTCCCGCCAAGCAGTTTCGAGTTGATTGTAACAACTGCCGCCCCTATCCAAACTAGTACAAACACTTCGGCAAACTCCGGGCCGCCATCATTTGTGTTGTCGGCTACTTCCGTGCCCTGCAGGATTGTGGCCATCAGGGTGCAGAGGAGCAGAGGGCCCCATAGATCCCCTGGAAACATTGGAAAATTATTTGTAAGTCAATTTGCGTAAGGCACATTTTGCTTTGCCAATTAGGTCCTTTTTGTGTTGTAGAAGGTAGGTTCTTGCCCCTTCTTGTAAGAAGTGACCAAGATTAAGTAAAGTAAATAAATGCATTATTTTCTGCTTTGAAGGATACAAAGGGATTTTCTTACAAGTTAGACATTTGGGATAGCAATAGAATAAATATCAATGGGTGTCAAGGGTACAAGTAATACTTGACTAAAAAAAATGGATATAATAGGTGAACGGACTAAAAGCAAAAGGCATATTAATTTTTTTGCGAAAAAAACAAATTCTAAAAAATTCGAAATTCAAATCAAAATTTATCTTTCTTTGTTCTAATACAAAAAGTTTAAGTACTTGAAATTTCTAGCGTTTTTTGATGATGCATCAATTTTTTTCTAAGTTGTGGAAAAAGAAAAAAAAAAACTAGCTTCTACTCCGTTCACCTAATATATCTCTTTTTTTCGGAAAGTGATAAAAAAGTCATCCTGTATATTATAACAAAAAGAGGAAGAAAATAAAACAATGTTATTGATGGCATTGCAGATTGCTTAAAGTAATGCTTGCTAGTTAAATGGAAATACTCATTACTTACGCCTGATAAGAGTGATATAATTATTGATAACAATCTAAGCATTAAAAACTAATAACACTTTTATTTTCTACATGGCAACATTAAAGTCCTCTATGAAAAAGATATATAATTTACTCAATGGATAAAATTAGGTATAGCCATAAAACAAATAGAGAAGTATGGAGAACGAAGACATGCTGCGCTGACCCCAAATAAACTGGTATATCGGCAAGAGACTGATGATGACCTATGAAAGTAGGTACTTACTATGGAGCTTTATGATAGATGACATAAAAAAAAACTAAAACTAAAATCCAATTAGTTCGTCAGATCGACTGATCGATAGCGCACATAATCTTGCAGTAGAAAGATTGAGCGTTTTTGTTTTTTTTTTGTGTATTAAATTTAGGAATGCATGTGGAGTTAAATAGTTTTAAATTGATTTAGATAAATTATCAAAAAATTTTGACCAGTATTTTTCGTTTGTTACGTAAACCAAAATTGAAGAAGATGAGACGCTTTTAAAATTCTCAATTCGTCACGCCGTGGTATAATTTTTAGTGCGTTCTGACTTCCGAGTTTTGATGCGTTTTATCTTTGTATAATATAATATTCATTGATTTACAAAAACAAAAAATACGTGTCCATTATTTTTCAATACTTTATCTGACGGACTAAACAGATTTGCAATTTATTGATGGTGAAAACTAGCCTAATCTGTATATAAAAAAGGAATATTAAAAAAAAACACTACTCACATTCTTTTAACAAACTAGACTTCTCTCTAGGGATTAATACATGGTAAAACTTATTTCCCACTGCTCTCAGATCTCGAAGCTAAAAATAATAAACATTAATGTTAATAAAACAACTACATTTAGAATCAAATGAATAATAGCTAATGAAATAATTAATCTATTTTTCTAATAAATATTTCTTAACCTTTTAAAGGTGTGTGTAAAGATCCTAGCAGGTGGCCTTCTGTGGTTTCTGCCTACCCCAATGGGAAAAAGGCGTGAGTTTATGTATATATGTATTTCTAATAAACAAAACTTTATTTGCTTGTAGAGTGTTGTTGATTGATTAATTTCTAAGTTGAGAAAAGGTAACCAGTATCGAAATTGTGATACACACTTTCCATCAAGTAACACAATTTTACAATTTTCAAAAGAAATTCGTAAACCATAGCTTCTTTTGTTTGAAAAATTTATCTGCACAACCATGTAAACAGCGCAATCAGTGTTGTTGAATTGTAGAAATTGATAGCATTGCAATTGTAGAAAAATATTATGGCGACCCCATAGCTAAGTTTTTACAAACTTAGCTTAAGACTTATCTTACCTTTACAAATCATAATGACATGATTGTTTTATGCTTTCACGGTACATAACTATATATTTATACTGTCTTTTATGGGATATCATCTGTGATTCGTATTATTAGTATGTGTAATGCAGTTTTAAGTATGCTCAATTGTAACAGCCAGAGTTGTAATAAGGACTCCAAAAAACCTAGTGATACTGTGAGTGTGTTTTACCGTGACTTAGTGTCGAGTTCCAGTCGTGCACGTAGCAGAAGAATAAGAAATAGGGTAGACAGATTTGTCTGCACCTTGCAATTTATTTACCATCCAACTGCAATCTCATCATTGGTTGCAAAGTCATCCCACAATCATGGAGCTTGTAACAGCATTGAAATATTGGGAGCTCAGAATATCAGATAATCACGGAAGATATTCAACTGACAGTATAAGATGAGACATGATCATAAAATAGCATCATGTCACAATAAATGGAACTGCATCATAACAACAAATAACAGCAACACAATTATAGTAATCACAAATATACTTGTCTACTACAATGTAAACTAAAAACTACTCTATTTTCTTGAAACCAAGAAATGTGATTGCTTGGCATCAGATAATGAATCTCGGTATATGTGAGGTGTACAAGTTAATTAACATGCAGACAAAAAATCCTTAAGCATAAAAATTTATCCTGTATGCTAATGTGCGGATGTGATACAGTATGTGGTAGTCTGTTGTGTACTGTTGAGCATGGGAACATTCACAATAGTATACAATTTACTAAAGTTAATATAAATATGTATTTTATTAAATAGGTCATGTACAAAAATTATACATTTATGTATTGCTTCATATTTAGCTGACTTCATAGATTAGTATAAGACTATGATTGATAAATCCTATAATTACTTATATTTTCTAACTAGCACTTCGCCCGTGACTACATCTGCGAAAATTGTGATAGCTTGGCTAATTTGCATGATATCAATATAATTTGTATGTTACTCGGTAACGATGTAGCTTTCTAATGGAGAAAGAATTGTTAAAATTGGTTGAGTAGTTCTTGAGTTAAATCGTAACAAACAAATAAAAAATCAAATCTTTCCTCTTTATAATATTAGTTTTCTATTAATAAGAAAATACTTTTTATCTCATTCATAAATCATTAGTTAAGAAATAGCTTTTATAATTCCTTTACTAAAAATGTACATTATTTTATATACTTACAAAAGTTTCTTTAATAGGCTCATCAAGAGTGTTGAACTCCATACTGTTTCCAGACGGCACACCCTGTGAGGGTATGTTCATCTCCCCCTCAACCACTCCTACATCCCCTGCAGGGTACATCTACATGGCAACAAATAAAAAATAAAATTGTGTCATTGAGGATACTAAGAAACTAATGAGCATGTAGAAAATGCCCAAAATCATTACTAGTAAATTAATTATAACACAATTTTTGTTCAGAGGCTGTTGTGCATGAGTTAAATCGATAAAATCAACATAAAACATACACTGAAACCACTATCAACGTAGATCGAGTTCGAAAAGGATGATTGCAAGAAAGCATATGACTCATAAAAAGTTTTTTTTTTGTAACAAGTAAACAATAAACATCCACTAAGGTCATAGGTCTATAAGTTTAGTATCTATATATATATAGATCTAATATCATTATGGTTACAGTTTTGGTGACCAAATAACGATTATTTGGGTGGAACTATCAGAATCCAATACGAGAGTGAATTGTGGAATTTTATTGTTTTACATCACATTAAATGGATTAAAATCTTACGTCGTATTTTGTATCAAACGAGGTCATCTTTTATTTTCGGTTGGCACTATTTAAACACAATAAAATATGGATAAAATAAATAAACTCCAACACATCAAACAGTCGCGAAGATTTCTTTCAGTGACATTTATTTAAAAAGTCTTACCACTGCAAAAAATAATTTTGTTAAAGTCTTTCTTACGTTTGGAAACTCAAAAAGAACAGAACACACGTAAAAAAATATTAAATCATTGAATATTGTGAAAAAACTGAGGAATCGATGAATCCATACTCTCCTATCTGTATTTTTTGTTTACCATGGAGAATGGAGATGACGAGTTTCAACATAAATCAAAAAATGTTTGGCGAAAGAGAAAACTGTATCCGAAATATACCAAAAAGCCAGTTATCCAAGAATAGTATAAACTGTTTTGTCATTGTGTAGTGATTAAAGACTCTGCCTGTGGTCATTGTCAACTTCATCGATTGTTTGTGTTGTTCAACCCATTGTTGTTAGGAATTTAAATCAAATTTACGAGCAGCTATGTGTAAATTTAATTTATCTGGCTTCTAAATAACGAGACTTGTCACGTAATTCAGTTTAGCAACGGTATGCAAGTTTCGTGATATGAAAGTAACCGTTAAAAGTAAGTATAACACAGATAACCTGTCAAATCAACAACCTTCATTTATAATTGGATGATTTATCCTATTTTCACGTAAACGTCATTCGCGTAGGTTGGACGGGCGTAGCGACTTGGCGGTGGGTCGCCAACGACGACAACTGCGGTATTTGTCGCATGCCATTCGACAGCTGTTGCCCAGACTGCAAGCTGCCCGGTGACGACTGTCCTCTGGTCTGGGGCGCCTGCTCGCACTGTTTTCACATCCACTGCATCGTGAAGTGGCTACACTCGCAACCCCAGCAGCAGTGTCCCATGTGCAGGCAAGACTGGAAGTTCAACAACAAGTAGATTGGCAAAACATAAGTAAGAAAGTAGTACAACTTCATTTATCACTTGTTCCGCATGATTTCATTGTGATGTCATTGTTTTAAGTATAATTTAATTACAGAACTTGTAAGACAGATTGACACCAATATTCAGTTGTGCCATTTTTGGATTATTAAGAGGTACATTTAGTTGAATTATGTATAGCATGACACAAATCAGGATTTTTGTGTAGATTTTGTCATCATTTGTATAAACAACAACCATGTTGTGACAATTCGCTTCTAAAAGCTTAGATCCTTCCATGTCACATTAGTTTTATAATTGTAATATTGGTACTGGGTAGGCAGAATCTACAGAATGTCACTTGCTACCCTTTTTTCATAATCCTTTAGATGCCATTTGCAAGTACTATGCTCCTGACCTATTTAAAGAACCTCGCCAATTAGGTCAGTCCGTATCAGTTGCAAAACGACGGGATCTGTAAGGTCAGCCCTTCTAGGGCTTCTCATTGTATTGAAGACATAACCCCAATATACTGTGTCATATCATACCATCTATATCTTTAAATAGAAGGCCAATGCCACTAAATTACCAGCCATGACTGCCTTGTTGCTCTAGCAGTCGCAATTGAGCGTGAAGTCCTGGGTTCAATTCCCGGGTCGGGCAATTTGTTATTGGGTTTTTCCATTAGTGAAATTTCTCAGTAGCAACCACGGAGCCTGGATTTGTGCTCTGTTGATGGCAATAAGCTCACCCCCTATTATATAAGACTTGAACATAACTGGCAAAATGTGAATTCTATTAGGTACTCACACCTATGCCTAAAGCTTCGGGGATTACAAACATGATGTTATGTTATGTCAACAGCCTTGGTAAGACTATCAATACTATCTAAGGTTCTTTCTTCTTTTGATCATATTAGTAAAGCTAATCTAAACAAACAGATCACTTAAAATAATATTATCATACATTCATAATACAAATATATAACTAAAGCTTTAATTTAAAAAAACATTAGCATTTTATTGTTTTTATGACAGTTTTTGTGTATCATCTTTGAAAGTTTTCTTGTTTATATTAAATAATAGTTTTATTTAAATAAACTTATGTAACAACTAGATTTCTAACTTAATTAATTTTGAGCATTAGAATAGTATTGAAGAATCTGCAATTCTGCATTATACATTATATATTATTATTTATTAAATATTCATAAATTATAATAATGACATCATCAAACAACCAGTTTTTTTTTAATATTTTATTTTGATAAAACCATTCCAATCAAAGGTGCTTTTATTCTCCATTGATAACAATTTAAATAAATACAATTTAAACATTTAATTAATTTACACAAAACATACAATAGTACTTAATTCTGTCAATATACAGGGTGGGTATGACGTAATTTAGCCTACAAGTGTTTTATGTTAACTAATGACAACAGCTCTTCCAACCCAAATACTTGTAAGTTGTAAACAACAACTGTAGTGTAACATTTTGATTGCCGTAAAACAATAGGTCAGAGAGTGCTTTCGACATCACCAACAATAGCCATGTCGTGTGCGCCGCGGACCGGTAGCCACTGTTGCATTCATTCTCATAGTAAACAATCACTTTTACATTATTAAAAGTGTGGGTCAACTCATTGTTAGGCCGTATGGTACCTACTGCACAAACTACACAACACGCAACAGCTTTGGCAAAGCTACGAACAAAGTAATTTTCAAGTCAGTCGGGAGGTAATTATTACGAAGTTGTGTACGCCCGTTCGACGTAGCGTCGGAGCGACGTATAGCGGTGAGTGAGCCGGCACGCCGGTGGTCGCCGCACGGCCACAAGGAGGCAGTGTGAGGCAGTGAGTGCCGCGCGCTCGCGGGGACGGACGTGTCGCTCTGCGTACTGAGCGCTCTCGTGTGTGTGACTTACGTGCTGGTGTTAACGCGCTCCTTCTACTATAGTACGCATATTATAGTATTGTTCGAGTGACGCTTCCTTCAAGCATGCTGATGGTACAGACCAACGCACAACCGATGAAGAACAGCAAGATCAAAGGACCACCTCCAGTGCCTCCGCGGCCCAACCAGAGCGTGGTGGCGGAGGCACTGGCAAAAACGCGGAAGGCCGTGGCGGACTCTAAGGCTAGCTTTACGAAATCGCGTGCCTTTTCCAAACAGGAAAACCATTACACAAAAGCTAAAACTTTGGATAGAGCCAATACTGTCAGCACTACAACAGTGTCCCCCAAACAAAACGGATTAGCAAGGGTCAAGTCGTTCATCAGAGATGTAATCAGTGACAGAAGTTCGTCGTCTGATGAAAGAAAATCTAGTGGTCATAACTCCAGAAGAAGCTCAAGCGATAGTAGTTCTATTCCAACTCCGACATCGAATAAAAAGTCAAATGAATCGCTCAACTCTAAAGCAGTCAAAACATGCAGACAAATATTAGTAAGATCACTCTCAACATCGAACAAGCTGGATCAAGATTCAAAATGTAAAGTTTCAAAGTCCTCAAGTTTTGCAGAGAAGACTCTACCTTTACGAAAAGCACCTCCGCCACCGTTGTCTCCAAAACCTAAGTTAAAACCAATGAAGCCCTTGCCTGTAAATAACAATAAATCTAAGATCTCACCGGAAGTAAGCCCGTATTCATCGCCTATAGATGCTAAGCCCCCACAGAGTCCAGTGTCAGAAGCGCCATACGCGTCAGTAGAGGAAGTTCAGGAATTTGATGACAGGTTACGGAACAGTCCATCGAAACAAGTCAGTACTCCACCGGCTAAGCAAATCGAACCAGGAAGTCCAAAAGTGGACGATAATGTAAATAAAAACAACAACTCGCTGGAAAGAAAAACATCGCGAGTCACTGAAATGTTAATTTCGGAGATTATTGCTAGTAGAAACAATAATAAAGAAAAAGACGAAGCGCACACTGTGATAGATAAAGGGAAAGATTCTGGGAACATGACTAACGGCAACGACACTCCGGAAATGGAAATGATGAAGGACATGAACAACCACGAGATGTTGATTTACGAACTGCAGACAATGCGCTCGGCATCCAACGTACCGGAAACCTTAGAGGCTCCTGAATACGCAGAAGCAAATGGACAGTGTGATTCTGAGGACTCGGAACAGAACTACGCCATGTCTTCAGTGGCAAGCGGAAATATGGAAGATGATCAGGCTTATGCGTACATACTCGATGATGACCTTAAGTCTAGGTGGGTTCTCAAGAATTAATAAATAACGTTCATAATTCTTATCCTATTAATAAATCGTAACATTGTACTTCACTTCCGTAGTTCGAATATGTTGTGGAACATATTCGAACTACTACTCGTTTTGTGTTAAAAGGTCATACGACTTGATTAAACCCGGTTATGACGAGTCGCTGATAGACTCGTCAATACTGCGCACAATTTCTAGGTCGTTAAAATTACGAAGTAAACCTGAAAGTAATTGACGTCTTTAGTTAGTTACAATGGTGGTAAATTACTTTTGAATAACATCTGTGGTTCAATTAATTTTAGATCGAATTAACTGTAAACGAATGATGATGTTTCATACTATATTTAGAGTTCAATTCCAAAGCCATGACTATAATTTTTAATACAAATCATAAACTATCCGCTGCTAGACTCTGAAATTTTTGTTAAGAAATGTTTTATTTGCCAGTCCCCACAGTCCCAAACTTTTGCGTTGTCGATTTATCGCATATTTTTACAAGTTTCTACATACTCAATTTATAGCTGTTCACATGAGGCGAATATAATGATACGAACCCTTCTATTCCCGAAACAAAAGCTCCTCCTTATAAATAAACTCAATTTTGTGGGCAGACTTCGCAAGCAGTTCCGCGCGATCAGCACCATGTCCCTGCAAGGCCTGCCGCCTCTCCCAAAGAGCCTGAGCGGCTTCGCAGACGGCGAGCCTCACTTGCAGGACACACCCTCACCTCTCTCGGACAAACCCCCCACAGATCTCGACTCACAACTCGCTTATCTCAAGAAAGAAATGGTAAGTTGAAATTACTTCTATCTTTTCTATATCGTTTACTCCCTTCTTTGTCTGTCCCCTATTATGTTTAAAGATTTCATTAATAATCACGATGCTACCAGTTTTCAATCAAAAACTTTTATACTCTTTTCCTTTATGTTTTACACGAATTTTACGGTTTCGTAAACGGCACGTTTATAAGTCATAAAGTTTACGAACGGAAAACTTATTTTATTTTAAACAACAGCGTTATAAAAGTTCCTTTTTTGGTTGTTGAACTGCTATGATGATGAAAGGAAAAATGTTGGCTGTACATTCCATCGCTTAATAAGGATACTGGTTTCGATCATACCGGAATTACGAAAGTTTACCGAGAGTCGACCCGTACCACCAGTATTAATGACAGCAATTTTATAGGAACTAGCGCAGTAGTGACACCGAAAATAGACTAGCTCCCCAGTGTTCAATACAAACATGGCTACATGGAATAAATAATGTACACACAGCCGATACGAGCGCAGTTTAAAAAACAGATGTTGTTCATATATTTGGGCTTATCGGGCGTGCGCCGAACATGTACGGAGAGACGTACTGTACGCTCCCTATATTTGGTCTTAAGAGCGGGTTTGGCAATATAGGAAATTGAAAATCAGGACACCTGTCGACACATTTTATTGCTCATAATCCAACAAGCCATGGCATTCATATCAAAGTGGGCTAAAGATACAGCTAATGGGCCGATTTAGATATTTATTATGGCTTATCTACGTCGCGTGTACCTACTACATAATGAAAACAATTGATTCCACGTTCGTCCGTTCAGTCGACCAATATTGCGCTGATGAGTGTCTATTATTATCAATCACTCATCACTATTTGATTATGAAAGGCAATTCCACCACATGATGACATCGAAGGACAAAATAACATTCCAAAAATGTGTTATCTTGTTTTCCATACTCATCTTTTGTTTGAAATAGGTCTTGTACTAAACGGACGGACTACATCGGACGGAAATGCCATACCTATTACACTTCGTAAACTATGTGAAACCCCATTCGTGTCACCTAAGAAAATTGCCCAAGTTAAACTGTTAATTTATTTGCTTAATCTTACCACAAAGGCTGCAAAGGGTAAAATTCTCGTGAAAAAATCGAATAAAAACTTCTAAGAAACACCTGACATGGAAGTCATAGATAATGGCGTATCATTATCGCATTGCACAGCATTCGATGCATGACGCAAAAACTGGTAACATATAGTTTTACTATCACGTATAGACCCGACTATACGTAGTGTTATAGACTCTCCAAGCTTGACAATGGGAAAGATCTCACTACTGTATTATTATGTACTAGCTTTTGCTCGCAGCTTCGCTCCCGTTATATACGGAAATTAACCCACGGGATCGTTTTAAATGTAGCCCATAAC
Organism: Xestia sexstrigata; assembly: GCA_941918905.2. NCBI lineage: Eukaryota > Metazoa > Arthropoda > Insecta > Lepidoptera > Noctuidae > Xestia > Xestia sexstrigata. The sequence continues at coordinate 17,567,100 of OW799211.2, forward strand.
ACACTCGGGGATAATGTAGCTTCCCGTTAGCCGTTAGTGAAAGAATTTTTGGGATTGAATCAGTTGTTCCGCAGATTATCCCTACATACAAATTTACAAAAAAAAAATACTTCTTTTTATTATTAGTATACATAATTTCAATATCATAATATATATTTTGCAGTAGTGATCCTTATTCTAGTTAACGTAAGGTTTATGTCAGCAGTAAATTACCTTAAAGACTGTAAGGCAATTCTCTTTATTTTATGACGTAGGAGACACTCAGTTCCCTCTGCGTGATATTGTTTGTTGCGCCCATACGGGTCTTCCTAATCGTCGGTCGATCCGATTCCTTCGTCATGTTACATCTGTTGTACGTAATCGTCTTTTCAAGTTCTTTCACCGTTATGTTGGTTTCATCTGATTTTGTATTGAGTTCTTTATAAATTATTTGAGTTCCTTGTCATCAGTATTCTAATTATTTGGACTGGCTCCAAAAATAGAAATATGCTAACGGATACAGATTCAATAAATTAAGTATATTTTCAAGAAATACATATTCGACAGGATATTACGACAATCTATCCATAATTATCTACGTTTCATTCTTGTACAAATAATTGTGAAACTAACACATTGCAAGATTTTGCGGTATGAAATAGTTTTATGTTGGTATTTCACAAACTAAGCACTACATTAGACGTGTAATAGACTCTTGTAGAGTTGTAGCCATTGTAGTCGGAGTATAATAACGCCTCTAATGGCAATTATCACCCGCTACAACCTTGAACAACTCGTTATCATATATCATATATATCATTTGCATCCCACACCAACACATTCTCAGAGTAATATTATTATTGTTTATATAATACAAATTGCTGATAAAAACAAAAGTACAATGACTTTCTAAAAAGGCAAAGATATAACTTTCGCCAATAAAAGTATCGGAAAAGTGACAGGACTTGAGGTTTCCCTTCACGTTTTCTTTGTTACCGACTTAAGCTGGGGTCTGTTCTAGTAATCCTTATTCGTCCTTAATCCGGCGTGAGCATCTTGAATTTATCTTATTGTTCGCGTATAATAAGTTTAGTATTGTGTGTCATTAATACCTTCCACATTGTTTGATGTTTTATTGTCATTTACCTGCTAATTTAAGAATAAAAGAACTGCATGCGTATTTGTTATTTCTTATTAGCTGTCAGAATTAAGCATTTTGTAAATTGACCTTTTTTTCTTGGCAACTTTGTGGCAACTATCTTCCTCCCTAGAAAATTCCCAGGTGCAAATAGCAAAGAAAATTTATTATAATTTATGTTGCACCTTGTAAACGTATTCCCTAAGCTAATTATACTTGTAGGACTAAGCCGAAGGGTGATATCATCAAGGTAGTTCGACGACATACCACTTACGATCGAGTCACGATCTCGGGAACTGTCCATTATCGCTTTATTTGCCGCACTAAAGTTTTTCTGGTGCATTATGTTAGGGTGCAGATGTCCACCAGGCTTTTGGGTAACAATCTGATTTTCATTCACAATGCAGTTATAATCTTGGCACCCAACAAGCATACACACTTCCCCAATCTACATTGCAGATTTTTCACCGGAGCTACTTGTATTTTGCAGCCTCGATTTGGCCCACACTTTAGTCTCTACTTGACCAATTTTGAATCAGCTCTCCCAACTTATGAATATTCTATTTCAAAATGAATTGCCAATCGAATTAACTACAAATTGGTATATAAAGACGTTTAATTGATCGTCTTTATTCAAAATAGATTGATATAACAAGACGTAACATATGGAATTTAATGAATATTGACTAGAAATCTCTTCTGTTTTGAATGTAACTGCATCTATATATATATATATATATATTATCTATATATGATAGATCCGGTTTAACACCATACAAGCTTCGAGTTACGTCAATGTCGTAATGTCGTAATCTCGTTTGCATTTGTATGAATCTTCGTTAACATTTGCGTAGGTGAGAAGCACATGGTAACTGTTTGCCATTGTATAATGTAATGTGTATATTCAACAGTATTTTTTTTTCAGTTGCCTGCGTAGGCGATTGTGTATTATCCTGCGTAGTTCTATTGGTAATTATAGCCGAAAATGGCTTGTGGCAAATAGGTATATTGGATTGAATAAGTCGACCTATGAATTGTATTGATGCAAATGATATTTTTAGTACTGATCTGCCGACAGTGCATGCGACACACTTGTTATGTGTAATCCACTCTTCCGGGGTGCCGGGACTGTTCGAAAGAGATACCGTGACCCCGGAACACAAAGGGCGATGAAGGAACATGGATGGGTTTTAGTCAGTAAAAGTCTGACACTCCCTCCTGCTCCGCCCAGAGCGGGAAAAGTCATTTGATGGTTTACCATCCGAAAAAAAAAAAAAAACCTCTCTTTCCAAAGTTTAAGTGATATTCTTTTTCAGGATCAATCCTTGCTCTTACGCTTGATTGGCTTAGGCACTGTAATAGCTAGATGGGCGGCAAACACTGAAAACAATGAAATATTACTACATCTAAATATTATTATTACTTTGGTCGATTCACTCAATGAAAATCGCACGTCGAATCCAAATCAATAAGTCTAAGCAGCACCATTAACTTGTATCTTATGTGGTCCATAAACCTGATATAAAATCGAACCGGTTTCTAAATCACGTTGCGATTCTTTAACGTGTGTTTAAACACGCGCCTGCGCCTGCGTTCGCTGTCATACGTTATGGCATATCCTTGTAAAGGCGATCGCTGGCGATAAACTTACCTGCAAAAAGTTTGCTTAGCTGAAAAACATTTTAATTCAAAACGAATCGGTCAAATATTAACGGCTTTTTTATGGACATGCAAAAGGTAAACGGTGGAATGGAATAGTGATGCTGAAAAGACCCCCGTCTGATAACCAAAGAATCAGCTAAAGCTTCACTAAAGCCAGCTTAAAAACTTACTTCTTGTCTGTATAAAGGTTGCGAGTTGACAATGAAAAGTTTGCTTAGCTGGAAAACATTTTAATTCAAAATGTTAACGACTTTTTTATGGACATGCTAAAGGTGAAAGGTGGAATGAAATAGTGGTTCTGACAAGACCCCAGTCTGATAGCCAAAGAGCTTCACTAAAGCCAACTTAAAAACTTTCCTCTTTTCTGTATAAAGGTTCCCGTTGACAATGGACCTAGTTGACCGACGTCCATTCAGTTTGTTTCTGCTTGAACAAGCGAGATCAGTTCGTAAATGATAATGGGGAGCACCTCATTGTATCGGCCGATTTGAAAGGTGACGATGTCATTGTTATGTTTTGTCATAACTGCCGTTTTCTTTAAACGTTTTCCAAAACATTGCCAGGTTTTATCACTTAAATAGCGGAATATGAGTAAGTGCAGGGAATTACGTCAGTGGAGGAAGCCTGTGTAGTTTGCCTGCATAATGGGTAATGCCATGCACAAATTTGGTCAATCGCTTGTACCCCAAACTTGTCGACACTCCAGAAAAACCTTTGTCTAATAAGTCGTGCGAAAAAGACGAGACGTCGCCTCGTTTTAGTTTGGATGACGCGACTTGATACCGCTCCGAATTAATTGCAAATCGGCTGAAACCGATCCCGCTTCTGACTTTGCGTCTGATCTGTCACTCCCTAATTGCTTTAAGACTGACACACAAACTTACTGATAGTAATCGGTCGATTGAAGAAACTCACTCTTTCGAATCAAAGTTCACTCCTCAAGATAAAGTACAAGTAGAAACATCTTCACGTTGCCTATTTTAGACATATTATGAAAGCTCGCTATCTGGACATCCAAAGGAGACAACGACTTTCTATGTCTTTGTGCGACGTCTTCCCACGCAATTGTTTTAACACACCCATAAACTATTCGATGTGCTTTTACTTAACAACTTACAACATAACACATAATTGCCTGTAAATTAACAGTTTGACAGCGCATTATAATTCATTGTTAAGTAGGAAGAATCGGAAGTGGTTTAGAGATTAGTTGGGCTAGAAAGATTTATCCGAAGTGGTTCAGAGATTAGTTGAGCCAGAAAGATTTTCTTAAACATCTTTGTGTGCATCCATCTTTCCACGCCCCATAATTTAGACAGTAATTTCCAACTAAAGCCACGACACTTATAGAGAACTACTTCAGCTGCCAATAAATCGTTTAACTAATAATGCCAGTGTAATTTAGTCGTTGCCTAGCGACCAAGTGCCCCTCTAAGCGCCTGTAGAATGTTCTGGTGACGATTGATGGCTCCGCGGCGTTAACCCTCTACCCGCATTGTCTTTGGCTTCGCATCCGCGTTGGCAGCCACAGCGCCAGGATGTTGAAGCCCTACTACGAGAATAACTCGCCTAAATGACACCAGTTCATAATCATTAGTGCTATCGTTCTATTATCTTAGAGTTTTCAACATTCAAAGTCTTTTTTTTAATTTCGTTCCATTTTCGATATCTGTATAATTTTAATTATGTCACCAATCTCTAATAAGTAATCCCAATTTAGACGGGGATTCATTTAGGTACATTATTGCATTACATTGATAATGTCACAAACCGAAATACATCTCCAAAAAAAAGATTCGATTAATTTAACCTGTTAAATTATTTATGAATTTAAATATTGTGCCCAAAAATTAACTCGTAATGGCGATGAGGAAAAACCAAATCAAGCGCGATGATAACTGAATTAATAAATTTTCGAAGTATCTAATTATTCATAATATTTTCCGACTTCAAAACAAAGTCCGAATTTCCGCGTTGGAAAAGCCATTTTACCAGATTGACCTAAAAGATCAAACAAAGTTTTTAGAGCTGTGCCTATAGTTTGTCATGTCAGCATGTGTGATATGGTAGGAGCCATCGTATATCGAGTGTCGTGCCTGGAAGGAGCACGTGCTGTTATTTTTAGCACGAGCGACACCCGGGGGCGGGTTACGTCACGTGCTGTAACCGGATTAGACAAAAACTTCGATCCAGATCTAGTAATGGACAGCGCAGCGGCTGTGCTCTGTTGACAACGGTAATGAGAAATTGAATAAGATGCTTTAGAATCGGATGTCAGACGACACGGTGTTTGTGACTGATGCTGTCATTTAAGTGTTGAATGATTTGGAACGTGTTTTGTTTAAGTTTCGTTGCATCAATATTTGTATACTGGGTCCGCAGTTGATGTCATATTATTATCCCATCAAAAACATAAATGTGAAATGAGAGCCAAGTTCAATATTATGATTATGCCTTGGTCGTTGACTTCAACAACAAAAGAAGTGAAATCTAAATGGCTACCAAGTTCAATGGTCAGTCCTGAAATTTATTTATAACAACTTAAAATATAATTTCTTCTTATACATTAGGATAATATATTGAAGTCTGACTTGACTATCTTTCATTATACGAATTATGCACATGATTATGTATCTCGCAAGTCTCAATATAGGTATGAGCCAAATTTGACATGTTTATGTGAAATATTTTTTGAGTTATTAGGGGGTCAAAAGTGGCTCCAAATGGTTCGTGTTACACACGGTGCTGCTCGCCAGTTCTGTTAGCTTGAACTTTGGCTTGACACGCTTCCGCGTGTCTAGATGATAGAATTTGAATGTACAGTACAGTACGTAGCGACTAGCGACCCGAACAGCTCTATGAATTTTGAATTTAAACATTGTAATTTCGAATGTATGATACATTCGAAATTACAATGTTTAAATTATCTATAACTTCAAAATCAACGTTGTTTATCTTAATCTTAAGCACCAAACTCGACGTGGGCGTTAAAAACTCAGAAAACCGCTACGAACCAGCAGCGTAGGAACAAGGGACTAATCCTGCTAAAGGCACTTGGCCAGGTTTTTAAGAGGTGTACTTAGTGTAACATTGTTCTTAAAAGTTTCCGTCCATTACAGAGATTAGACGCCAGGGTACAAGTTTTTCGCAACTCGTGACGCGAAGGACGTGCGCTATCGCTGGACCCAAATAACTACCTCACATCGTATGTACCAGTTTACCTTTAGCACATGTTATGCCTAAAAGCCGGAATAATACCAATGCTCGACCCACTCGTTCCATAACAATTATCGCTAGCCAGTCTATAAAATTTGCTTCGGGATGTTTGAGGTTCGGATATAATGGAAAATTTACTCTTCGAAGAACATTTAACCCCTCGTGTGTACGAGGGCTTAATAGGCGTAATAAAGCCCAATGACGCAGTAGAAAGATGCGATAAAATGTCACTCGCCTGGTTTATTAGGCTATCAGATTATCTACGACTTTAGTAGACGCATGGAGACATTTCGGACGGCTACGAATTTTAGTATATCATCTATAAATAACAGATTCAACGGGGCATTAAGCAAAACAAACTGAACCAATGTTTAATATAGACGACACGGCTCGTTTACTCGCGCAAGCTCTTTCATCCGACGTTTTTGTCGGCGTTCTCTTATGACAATTTGACATCTACTGTTGTTTTAATAGTCTTCACAGTTTAAATCTACGTGTTATGCTTGTTTAATAATATACATAAAGTCATAACTGTATTTTTTCTATTTTAAGTATAAGCTTTCTTTCAGTATCATAAACAAATCGAAATGCTACAATGAAAATCAAAACAATCTCAGCTATAACCACAAATTGAACTAAATTGGCTAATGGGAGCATTACGTTGTAGTCTGCATCATAAAAAATTATGTCAACCATCGACCACGGGGCAGTTGAATGGAAGTCCGTCGACCCCACGGCAACACTGACATAATGCGGCACGATTGGATTACTGACAACTTAACAACTCATCAATTACTTGCCGGCTCTACCGACTATCGCTGACTAAACTAATAACATACGTAATTGGATTCAACAGTCCACACCACACACAGCTAATTTAGAACTAATATAGAAACTATCTGTTATTGTTACGCGGTTTTATGTATTTCAGGATTCTGAGAGGTGCTTAAAATAAATCTTGTGTGTTAGTTAGTCAACGGTAAAGTAGTGCTGTTATTTAATTTGATTTCTGTCTTTTTCGTAATGTCTGGCTAAAAATTTACAGTTATGTTTCTGCTAAAACATATAATTTTGGCAGCTTGTTATTTCTGTAATAGCTTCATAATCGTAAACTGTTTCAAGTTGATCTTTTGCAAGCATTTCCTTGGACACGCAAATAAATGATCTGGACGAATGGTTTTCAAAAGTGGGCTATTTTTTCCGTTATTTCGTCAACAATACTAGACAGAGTGTTTGCCAGTGTGTGTTATTCAGTACGTGGATTATCGAGCTACTGGTTTTGTTACACTTGGTTAATGGGGGCTCGTTTGGGTTGCATCAGACACTGTAGGTGGCCAGCTAACTTGCACATGCGTCGTTCGCACCTGTTCGCTGAACTCGATGCAGTCTGTGCCCGTGTTTATCTGTTCCATTAGCGATGCTCCGCTGTGCACTGTCGTAATGTATCCTTATTCTTGTTTGCTCTCAGAGTCAGTATGTTTTGTTATCTTTACAGTCCTGTCGGCTTTTCTCAGTATCAACTAGCTCTCTCGCTAACTTTGACTTTTGAGAAAGTTGACGTAATTATTATATGATGCTTAAAACGGATGCTAATTAAATCTTAATCACAACTTCAAATTACTCGGAAACGATTAGATATTCAATAACGAATGCGTCCTCTGTCAATTGAATCTACCTCGGCTGAAGTGAAATGAAAAGAGAAATCCAGTCTTTCGAAAAATAGAAACATTAATTTTAATAGCATTTTGGCATGATTGCTCTCGTATTACTTAAGTGTATCACTGACTTTTATGACCATTGGCCTGCCGAATTCGAATATCGATTTTATTAAAAACAGTTTGGCCACGGTGTTTGGCTATAACTGTCACTTTCGTTTTGCACACGCCAATAATCAAACAATTTATGTTTTAAATAAGTTTTCTAAAATCATGTAATTAATTCGTTATGACTTTCAATATGCAATATTCAGGTTTGTGTGCATTCAAATATTTAATTATGTGAATCAGATTAGTTTTGTATTAGATCATCGACATTCAGCCGTAAGACGTCTTAAGCTGGACATGACTCTCCTGGAGCATCGCCATAACAACAGGTTTTGTACTCGCATCCAGCGGTTTCGCACGACTCTTACCAGGTGGTCGTCATTGTGTTAGCTCACCGTTAAGTATTGTATCTACATTGATGTCTTGTTTGTCGATTGCTATTGTTTTATTTTGGAGTCTGAAGTGTATGGTGTTGTGATAAAGCCAGCTGATTGAATCACCGCGGTGCATCTGCGCGGGCGCGATGGCGCGTGGCGGTCGCGCATCATGACCGCCGGACGCGCGCGCACGCACGCCCGACTACTTTCACATGTCATATTCGTACACAATTTCACCTACATTTGGATTAATCCTCTTTCGGTCAGTGGAATGCTGTAATAATGTATCTCTGTCGATATCTCCGAAGAAAAGACTGAAAGTATTCCGTGCAATGCCTTGAATTTCATTGCAGCGCTTGCTGTTTAGCGTCTGCTTGTTACGATTGTAGATGTTCATTGTTCATTCTATGTTTGCTTACAAAATAACGTGTGTTACATCGATGACCAGTGTTCCAGATTACCAAAGCCAGCTAATGATATGATACACATCAAATATGATGATGTTAGAATGACTGCATCACGACATCATCGATGTGGGCTAATGACATGCACGAGATCACTTGAGTCTGTGATACTTATGGTCTCTTGCATAATGTGTCGTCAATCCGAAGAGCAACGGTCGTTATTCAGTTTCGTTCTGTTTTCTATAATTTTGTAACGGTGTTATGTAAAGACCCTTTTGGGACAGTTTACACTGATTCTTGCATATTCTTCAAGTTTCCGTTTTGCCAAACTCAATTACAAAGGTTCTCACTGGGGGTACATTGTTGATTAGGAAAATAGTTTCAGTGATGTAAGATACAATAGAATTTGGTGTTCCGCTGCGATAATGTTCCGTTAAATCTAACAATAGGCAGTTAAGACCTCAAAACTAAATGGTATAAATCATTAACATTAGACTGTGTCCGAAACTGTTAATTTTTTTTGTTGATTCCAAAGTTGATGTTAAACAAATAACAAACAGTGTATCAAACAAATCTGATAAAAAAATTTAGGATGATATTATCTGCTTGGTCCGCCCATATATTTTCATGACTTTTTTTTAGATTTTGAAGTTTATTTACTCACATTCATTGTAACTGTGTGTTGTTGTGTTTACTGTTGTTGTAAACTAGCTGAACCAAGACTGTAAACAGTAACAACTCATAGTTTTGTCAGAGTTTGAGTTGGTAATGTAATTATGATTAACTCATTAGATTTAATTACACTTCCAGCGAGCCAACATAAAAATTAAATGTTGTAATGTTAGAACATTAAGACTATATTGTATTTATTAAGTAACAAAGATAAGTACTTTACTAGCGTGTTTCTGTGTGTACTATTGAATTCTTGCTCGAGTCGGATGAAGGACGCCCATATTTTTATAACTACTTGTAATTTATTACAAGCAAAAATACTTGATGTGGTTGGCCTCGGTCCCAAAATAATTAGTCACAAATATTTTGATGAGAAAATTCGGAATACTAAAGTAGGTACTTGCCGAGACTACCAAATCTGATTTGGCAGGCAAGAATCTTTGTTTTTCGTGCTAAATCAGACTAATAATTTGGATTTGATTTCGAAAGCTTTTTTTACAACCCTCGACCAAAATTGATGACAGTCGAAACATCTTCCGAATGCCTAGATTGGCTATAGGGATTTTTTTTAATCTACATCGAAGATGAAAGGCAGCTAAACTGCGCGCGTGACAGGTCACGAAATGTTTTACTAACATCATCTACGTTCATTTTAACTCTGTTTATTAAACAATCAATCTCGTGTCAAGCTGTTCGTTTAGCAACACTTTTACTGTCTACCGTCACGCTTTCTTCAGTTATTTGGGAAAACGCATTTGTTTGCCTTTCAGCGTCTTCGTGTCAATTTGCCACATTATCAGCTAAACTGTTATTTAACTCCGATAGCTAACAAATTCATTGCTTAATAATTATCTAATCTTTGTTAAATTATGCTGTTTCATGTAATTTTAACGTTAAATCGAAATTAACTTCGGGTTGTGGTATTCGTGGTGGATCATTGGTTTTACATAAAGCGTAATTGCAAAATCATGGAGCACTGAATGGGTGTGCATGGAAACGTGATGCTTTTTCATTTCCTGCTCTAGATTGTATGTATATTTTGTAACATGAATAGTAATACATCAACGTCGTAGTAGGAAACGTTAAGGCAGGCTTCCCTCCCTAATGAGAATGACCCATTCATGTGGTCTCTTTCATACAGGGCGGGCCTCGTGCTTCGTGGCGTGACTCACGACTCCCTCAGACACCATTAAACATGCACATTCAAGTACACAACACTGATAGTTGTACTCACTTCTATTGATTAAATTTTACGATGTAATGTTTCAAGAATTCCAAACATGTCTGATCAGGAATGGAGAATCATTAACAAAGCAAACGGTTGTTTTATAGAGCACCCAATTAGTATTCACCCATTACATGTCTTGTTGTACAGTAATTAAGAAAAGAACTTGATTTCTTGAACCATTTAGATCTTGCTCGTTACCACTTGCAACCTTTAAATCAATGCTAAAACACGACAGCAATGTTTTGTCCTACAACAGTAGTCAATTTGTTCTTTCTAAAAGCAACATTACCTTCACGAAATAATTCGAACAGAGCCAGGTCACGAGAAAGTAAAGTTTATGTCAGCGTTTGATTGTGCGCACAAAATTCGTTCACTTGCCATTCAGAGAGTCACTCAAGTGCCGGAGTACGTGAACGAAACCGGGTCGAGAAGACGAAGCCTACTTGCCGCTGATTCCCACGGCGCGATACTTTTGAACTGCCTCTGAAACTCAGGAAGTACCTGTGTACTTGTATAAAGGGCATGATTGTCAGAAACGAGCACTTGAGCAAGCCTATTGTAGTTATGTTTGTTGCGGAGAGGTTACATTTTTCCAACGAAAAGTCAAAGCACTATTAAAACCCATCATAAAGTCAAATTAGCTTATTCCTCCCAATCGGTAACCCAAAGGCAGCGCTGAATAAATTCATTAATAAAAATGAAGCTACATTTACGTCGAAACTAGGTTTAAATATGCAGTGCATGTTCACCGCTGCACCAGCACACGTGATGAATATGCTGACCAAGGAAACACGATTACTGCATCCGAATTTGCCAGTATATCCGTTACCAATATAATGTAGAACGAGCGAATTTGTTTACGCGCACTGTTCCGAATAAACGACCATGAAATGTTATTTTGTAGGCGATTCCTACTTGCTTCTTCTCATAACGCAACTTCTCGAGTAACAATAAGCCATTACATTGTTAGGGATAATACTAGACTATAAGAAACCATTGAAAACAAACTTACGCAAGATGTTTAGAGAGGAAGGGGTAGTCCTCGCCAGCGTCGCTTTAAGCTATCAGAGCAACACAATATTAATTTTACCGGAAATAATATTTACTGATTCAACATAAAGTCCTCTCGTAGATGGTGAAATATAATGTGCTCCGTGAGAAGGCTATTGTTTCTATTCCGTCATAGAGCTCACCGGAGCGCGACCAAAGACCTCGAGGCCTAAGGCGCTGTGATTCAGACAACGTTTATATGGCTGTACCACACAAAATGCTGCTTTTTCTAACAGTTTTTGTTTTAGTATTATCACGGGAAACCTTCCGTGAGTCATTAATCATTCCTTTTTAATTTGAGGAACCCATAGAAGTGTCTATTGTCTTTTCTTTGAAACATAAGCCTCGTAAAGCCGGAATCGTCCCTTGCTAGAAGAAGTATCGGCTTCTGTTTCAATATTTGTATTTTATTTTGCGAATAAACCTGTTTTATTGCGAAATGTTACGTCAGATTATACTGAAATGGGTATTGAAAGTATAAAAAGTTCGCAATGAATTTTATGATGCATTGTTCGGAACCAACAAGGCACCACAAACTCGTTCTCGGGGATCGTATTTCGCCCGCTCATCTAAACCGCCACTCGTTCTCCGCTTTTAACCATATTATAAAGATTTTATAGAACTTGATAGTACATACTGGGATGTATTAGGAACGAATAGGCCGGAAATTTTAAGTGAGGAAATACATTTCCTGGCTGTAAATCTCACCAATATTATTATAAATGAGAAAGATTGGGTTTTTTGATGTCTACTACTTTATCATGATACCAGGAAGGTTTGAGTGAATATGGATTCATAGCAGAGATGAAGACTTTACCCTGAATTACGTTAAAGTTCTTGGGGATTATTCCATTCCGGATTTCTTAAATCTTGCCCCGAAAACCGTATGGTTCAATTCGGTAGTGGCTTGGCCCTGTTTGATATGATCCAGTCCTGCCAAGTGCCAAACATTGATTTATTTCTGTAGTACACCTTACGAAAGCTTACCCGCGGCTTTACGGTTGTAAGATAATCTCCGCGAAATGTTATCAAAACAAATCTGCAGCCGTTCAATTCCATTTCCTCGGCTAAATTGGAGTGTTACGATATTGCGGGTCAATCGATTACACATTCAGATTGAAAAATGTTCTACGCTGTTTGTTAGGCTTAATTCTATTGGATTATTTGGGTTTTCATGCGATGCTAAACTTCTCAATCTTTGAGCACCCAATGATGCGGTCTTTTGCAAATTTCTTCGGTTATGGCGATTTTGTGTCATGCGTATCCAGTTTCTTCCGCCCACTTTAATGAGATCGTCTGTCCACCTAGTCTGTTGTCTAATTGATGCTAAATTTGCTGGACTATGAATTTGACATATTTGAGGGTTTTCATGATATAAAGTTTAATTTTCTTCAAATGTAGAAAGTTTTCAGTGCAGTTCAGCATACTAGTTTTACACTAGCAACGCGTTGAATCTAACAGCGAAATGGTACAGGAATTCGAATGCAGACTAAGAATTTGCCGCCACCCAAAACATCACACAAAATGTGTGAAAAGCAAAAGGTTTTAATGACCACTGTGACGCAAAAGTAGTAGTAACACATCGTTAACAAGTCTTCTTCAAGAATCTTTTATACACCGATTTGTTTGTAATTTATCTCAGACTAAATCTAAATTCAAATTTTTGAAAATTCTTTTGTTTCAGTGGCATAAAAATGTCTTGATGTATAGGAGAGGGAATTTTCATTTGTGCGAAATTTAGAAAACAATACGAATTACGTTTAGTTACAGTTTTTTTTCATTTTTAAACGAAAGATAAAGTTAAAATTGAGGTATTGTAGCCATGCAACGCCGACATTTGACGAGGGCGGAGATGTTACGAGCTGTGGGAATGCTGGAAGCTGGATCTGTTCAGCGTAATGTTGCTGAGGCCATAGGGACCCATCAAAATGTAATTTCAAGATTGTGGACACGCTATCGTGCCACAGGTGAAGTAGCGGAGAGGCACCGGGGGCCAAGTCGCATCACTACCCCCAGACAAGACCGATTTTTGCAAATTACTGCGCGAGCACAACCAAATGCAACGGCGACTCAATTGGTCCAAAAGCTGCGAGTGGAACACCAAGTGCTTGTGAGTGACCAAACTGTAAGAAGGCGACTGCATGAAAGCAATCTACGCTCTCGTAGACCACTCCGGGTCCCACCTTTACGGAGAGGCAATCGTGGACGACGATTAGAATGGGTTCGGAACCACGTGGACTGGGGCCGTGACCAATGGTCCAATGTGCTGTTCACGGATGAATCCAGGTTCGGCTTCCATCCAGATTCACGAAGGACGCGTGTTTGGCGAGTTCCTGGACGATGGAGCCGTCTCCAGAACCCTCAGGAAGTTCACCCATACCAAGGAGGAACAATTATGGTTTGGGCAGGAATTCGTCTTGGAGGACGGACGGATCTCGTTTGGGTGCGGGGCAATATGACGGCAGAACGATACGTCCAACAGGTGCTGGGGCCCGTAATCTTGCCCCACAGAACACAAATGGGGCAAGATTTCCTGCTCATGCACGACAATGCCCGGGCACACACGGCGAGAACGGTAGCAGCTTGGTTACATACACATAATGTTAGGGCCTTAGACTGGCCTGCTCAATCGCCAGATCTAAATCCCATTGAGCATGCGTGGGATATGCTGCAAAGAAGAGCTCTGAAGGAAGTTCCTGAAAATCTGGCTACAGAAGATCAACTTTTTGCGCACCTCAGAAGGACATGGGACAATATTCCGCAGCAAGACATTGACAACCTTGTTCTGAGCATGCCGAATCGTTGCCGATGTGTTATGAACATCATGGGCGCTTTCTCAGACTACTAACTTCAAGTTTATAAACACAAATTAAATGATTTTTCTATTTTTTTCAGTTTTTACGCACAAATTAAAAGTTCATTCATATACGGTTTCCGTCTATGCTTCATTTTTTTTCCATAAAATCCTGAAATTTTAATCTATACTTTAACCATTATTAAAAAATGGTAGAATATTAAATAACGTATCTTTTAAATATATACATGTCATATAAATAATTAACACATTGATAGTAATTCGCTTTTTTAAAAATATCCCTAGACCGTGTTGATGTGTGTATTTATATTTATAATATATTCATATTTCTCTTCAAACCGTGTCTACCTAATACTGGGCGTAAGTCCCTTCCATTGCACGTCAATAGCATCAGTGTTTAGCCTCCCAAATGCAACTTTTTCCTTAAAGTTTGTGTAGTTACTGTGTGTCTTGTTTATGCACAATACCGATCAAAATTTGAATTCACTTCAGCTGAAATCTTCTCAAACGCAAAATGGAAAACATTTTCATTAAATCCAACCGCAAATAACGTAGAGTGGTTTATGTAATAGTCATCTATATTTTCCCTAACGTTGGCTAGATACGTCATGGTGTCCGAGTTGCATATACGAATCATATCGTGAGTCATTGTCGACCTTTCCCGCGTCTAAATTTGCGCTGCCAACGACCGACGCCGGCGTCCGCGCAAGGATCCATGCCGCTCCTTAATTGATCATTAAGATCGCATTAATTATGCTGCTTGATTATGTTAGCCGTACGCACATTTCACTTTCGTTTTCAAAAAATCTTTACAAAACGTTTCGCTGTTTTCTTTTCGAGTTTCCAAATGTCATATGGCTCGGAGACAATGGTTAGTTAGCTGCCGATGCCGGTTTGTTGTTTTCATGTCTTATTAAATGTTCTTTGTTATGTTCTGCAGGTTTTCTAATTTACCATTTCGATACGACCTCCGCAAAAGGTCACGGTGTTTGTCCTAAATGCTAATCGCCTGCCATTACCGTCAAGGCAATTTCGTAAGCAGCTATTATATCAGCGTGATCTTTGCGAATTTTCTCTATAAACGTTAGAAATGGTTAATTAGTTTTCAATAGTAACTTTCTCATCATATTTGATTAAGTGTAATCATAGTGTAGTCTGTAGTGAATCTCTGGTGCGTCGGCACGCCTTGTGCCACTTAGCTAAGGTCGGTTCACAACAGCGGACGGCCGACCAAATCTGAGACGAGCGTGTACCGAATGCTAAGTTATCGGGATTGTTTATTTATGCCGCTCTTGTACACCATTCACTCACGGCTTTCATATGATGCGGCCAAAAGCTGACGAGCACGTGACACCAAAATTTCTAAAAAGTTATTGTTCCCCCAACGCTATATGCCATGCATCATGTAGCTTTTGACAGAAAAGAAATATATACGACGTCTTAAAAAATACCACTGCTACTGATGTTGTAACACCAAAATTGTGTTTCAACAATCGCCTTGGGTAACTGTTGGTGCTAAAATAATAACTTTTTATATTTTTGGTAAGTCATTAAATAATTTTGACACGCCTGGTCTATTATACGACGGCCGACGTCCCTGGCACCGGCGTGTCTGACACGTTCTATTCAGTACTCTTCTTTCCTGCGGCCATCGTCCATGTTGTGTCATTGTGTTCGTTAGTAGACAGTATGGCTCTTTACATTCCGTAACGGCGACAGAATGCTTTGTTTTACTATTTACTTCGGGTGCACTGTGCACGGATGTCCCATCATAAATGAAACAAACAAAAGAACTGGGATGAATCATATTACTTCAAAGAATGGTTGTGTTACACGATGATGTTTATGTACAATCAACATGGTAGCAAATGTTTGTAGTCTGGTTTTAGGGATAAGCGCTATTCCGATGCTTTGATCCGTTTGTGCTGATAAATTGAACGCTTCGTGTAGTCACCCCACGGGTTGATCGATGGGCTGTGTAAACACACACCTTCGCACGGCCAATGACTCCACGGTTTGGGGTCTGATTTCCTATAACATTGGCGTGGGTGGGTGAATTTTTACACAAGCCTACGCAATGGCTGTTGGACAAATGTTTATGTAAATTTTTCTGCTTAGATGCCGGTGGGCTTTCGGTTCTTTCCGTTTATTGACGATAAATAATCCAAACGGTTCCAAAATACTAAAGTTACAAATTTTTGGGCTGTTGGTGGGAATAGCAAAAAGAAAGCTTGCATTTGACGATGCCCATAAAAACCTAACAAACCACCTCTCCAGACCACAAACAAATTACCAACCGTAAAATCGTTACGTGTTGGTGAATGACTTGTATTAAAAAGGATAGATTCCTTTGAGTCACTGCACCAGGCAGGTATTAGGTACAATTTTGTGACTACCGAACTGTTACTGAAATAGCCAAATGATTCACCAGATTGGATCATTGATAAACGCGCAATGTTCAGTGATTTGCTTCAATAACAAAGATACATGAGTGATGGGATGTGTGCTTTATACACTGCCCACGCGCATAATCTGTTAGATACGTTCGTCCTTTGAAGGTTTGTTTAGTTCTGTTTAAATTATATCACGCTTTGTTTCATGATGCTCTTCGATAACCAAATAGAACACAATGGTTAGTTCATTACATGCCAACTGCCAATGATATAGTTCGACAGTTCATTGCTGTTACATTCAACTTTCAGGTCATGCCCTTGGCTCATTAGACTATAAGACTTGCCAAAAACTACTGATTCAGCTGCACCTGGTGTACTGGCAAGACAGCCCGCTACGTTTATGTAATAAGTACTTAATATTGTAATGCAAAACTACAGTACGATTCACAGTTTTTTCTTGACATTCCGTTGCACAGTAGACAAGCTCACGTTTTGGCGCAGATATCAAGTGCAGTGATGATTCACATGTAGAACCATGTTTGTTTACTAATAGCAGCGGGCAACGATGTGATTCAGCAATTATGGGTAGCTTGTTATGTGGTGTAGTCTACACAATTGCAGCTAAATACAGTGGGAACGTCATCAGTACTTACTATGTTAGCAGTTTTGGGGAAACAATACAATACCTTGTTAGGTTGCTAACAGTAGATTGTTCTGAGATCATTGGTCCATTAAGATCTCTACAGTGATGAATGGTTGACATTGATGAGGTCACGAACTTCATACAACCTTCCAATACAGTCTTTGGTCTAGAAACTGGTAGGTAATTGAAGTTATCTAGTTATTTCAATGTGAGCTTTACATTAGATTCAGTAGAATTGATTTAACAAGTAATTATAACGAAATGAATCAAGCGGTTACCCGTTAATCAGTATTGTCTTTTGTTATTGTACAAATACCATTACAAACAGAACAGCACCGAATAAGTAAATAAATAGAGCCAGTAAATCTATTTCATTTATTGTTCCTAACATTCGCAGGTCTGACCTTCACGATACTATCTATTCTAGTCTGAGCGGCACTTGACTGGTCAAACCACTATTGTTTGTCATTGATACTTTGTACTGGTGCATAGAAATATTTACCTAAGTACGTAGCTACGAGTATAACATACGGTATTAGTTTGTTACGTCTCTTGTATTGTTGAGGGTGTTGTCTCAAATCACACGTTCCAATGATAACTTAGTTACGTTCGGCAGGTATTTATGCGTCAAGTCTTTGAATCATACAAGTTATGTTTATCACAAAAAGGTTGATAAAGGGAAGCTAATGTTGCTTGGCGCAAACGACAACAATATTTCACAATGTGATTGCATCTAAAAACACAAGCGTGCAGTAAATACTACAAGTGAAAAACGTGTCATTATTTTATCAACACAAACCTTCCATACGAATGCACGCCACGGACGATATCTAGGTACTTATTATCTTAATTGTTGACTCATTTAGCTTATCAAACAAGAAAAAACTCACATCATTATCTTTGCTTTTAACCAAGTTTCTGCTTTAACAGGCAGCTTTATATTGTTTGCTCGACCGTTGTGTAAGTCCAAATAAGAATGTTGACTGCAATTCTTGTATAATGGATAAACCGTAAGGCGCACCTTTATTGATAGGTACCATTATATTAACGGTGGTCTAGACTTCCGCTACATCGGGCAGATCAACCTGTTGACGACCTTGTAAGGAGACTGGGCTTTTGCACCGCACCCACATTCATTGTACCTAGTAAATAAATACTATTGCATTCACCACCGAACACCTTGAAGTCCTCAAAATGTCCTACAAAGAAAACACCTGTCGGTTAAGCCGTGGTCGCCCAAACTAGTCAGACTGCATTGCAAAAAAGGGGCGTGTGCTGCCTGCTGCGGCGGCCGATTGTTTAGGGGACCATGGTTTATGACGTCATGCACTTTCAAGAGCACACTTCAGAAACGCTGGACATAACCTCCAAGTTAAAATTGTACCTAAGTAGGTACATGATTCTTTTGGCGCGTGAGCACAATCGGAACTAACGACCCCATATTGTTTTTCAAAACAATTTTCGTATAAAATATGACAAATGTTTAACAAACAGCGCCCTCAAGGATATTTAACCACCAATATATCCTTGCAGCACCGTATCCAATACGGCAGCTGTCTCTATAACGTCTAAATAACCCATAAAGACGGTTGTAATGTCACAGCTAACTACTATTTGGAGAGGATCCGAGTGTAGTAAAAAATAGTGATGCAGCTGCGAACATGTTGATAATTGCGACGGCACGCGCACAACCTGCCACGGGCGCTCGGGGCATAACAATCGTTTAGAGCAAAATGAATCTTATGGCGAACCGCCGCCGCCGATGGACGCATTGGGAACTACAGTTCAGCGACAACTTATTTTTTCATATCCTTTTGGGTTAGTATAGAAAACACGTGTGCCAAAAATACGTTTTGGATTTTTACAATTTTATAAATTTTACCGATTTTACACCGATTGCAAGGGTTCTACGTTATCTGCTGCCTAATTCCCAACACTGTTAAAACTTCGAAACCGGATCCAGCATATCCTCTGCAAAAAACGTGCGTGTGCGCGACTTCAACATACTTGGAGCTAAAATTCTACAACATAACTAATTAAGGAGAGCTGGTTTGTCAGACAGAAATCCTTTACTAAAGTACCCTATTAGGTTATGAAGATCCAACATCTAATGGTATGTTTAAAAACTTTCGGCTGTTTATATAAAATATTATCGGCGGTCGCCTAAGTGCTGGTCATTGAAAACTTGACGTTTAATGATCGCAGCAAGTGTACAAACATGGTGAAAAATACGAGGACTGGATTGAAAGGCCGTGGGTGGACTGGTCTCTCGAGGCCACGCGTTTTTCTAACGCCCTCTTGCGCTAACTGTACTCAATACTTAAACATACACGAACATGTACTACATGCTGGCACGTTGACAAAACCCACTGGTGCCGAGAGCATCGCAACGCAATACATTGACCCATTCGTAATGCATTACAGTAAGGCACTTTACATCATTCAAACGCCCATTTAAACCAAAAAGTAGAACCACCTTTCTGTTTTGTTGTTTTATATCACCACCAAGGATTAAATCATGACATTAAAATGTATTTTATAAATCGAGAAAGTTACAATATAATATTAATAAATTACATAATAATTCCACTCCGCTGCAAAACTAGTTCCTATCAGATTTTCGAAATGAAACTGTCATACAATTTTATGTTTTGGACATTTGATAGAGCTCAGCGACAAAAAAACAAGCCTTGCCCACGCCATAACGGGAGTCACGTATGATGATAATACTTTCTTCCGGTCCAAACTATTATCATGCAGGCATCTTAACTGGTATTGAATGTAAATAATATGGGAGACACGTGGGTGCTCCGGTGGCGCCGGCGCCGACTCCCGAACCACGACCATAGAGAAATAGGAACCGTGCAACGGCAATCTTTAATTTATGCCCTATCATATTCGGCTTACGAGTTCGTAGTATATTTACTACACCTGACTAATAATTTCATCGTTGTAATAAATATCTGATGTCACATGGATATGAAGTTTCAGTAAGGCCGCGTTCCTACTTTGTCGTGACGACAGTTAATCGTGTAGTTTTAAGTGTCGTGGCTTGTGTTCACATAATAGGACGCGCGGACGTAGCGATTATTAACGTCCACGACTTTTGCCAACTAAAAACCAACAATAAATTAATCGTCACGACAGTGGGAACGCAGCTTAACGCTACCAAAAAAATCAAAATCCAATTGACTTGCGAAAACATTTCATCGCACATATCGTGATTTCCATCATGTTTTCGTGCAGTTTACTCTCAATTCCGAGCTATTCTCGTTTCGTATGAAATATTAATGACGAATGTGTGCATGTGGAAATTGAAACCAAGCTAATTAAGGATCATCTGGCATCATGCGACTGGTAGTCTGGTACACAGATAGTATATGAATGTACCTGATATTTTCTGCGATATTTATAGGATTTCAATCAAATTACTTCATGCTTTATTGGCTATAAAACCGCAAGTTTTTCTCAGTGCTGATCAAATAACACGTTGTGAAGAAAGTTTGCGTGAATGAAACTGATGCTGGAGGCTGGACACTACCGGAACCAGCCAGATATTAGGTTACACTTGATCTCGACGAGATCTGCGTGGGATAATTTCACTTACACTGGGCTTAAATGTATATTAGAAATATTGAATGAGTAAGGTATTTGAATATCTTTAATTCTAATCGCATGCGATGCGTGAGATTACGCATCGCATGCGATTTGGTAGATCAAAGATTCTGCAGTTTTGGAAGTCGGTCTACTGGTTTACGATTGGGAATTTGTCGACACGCCTCGAGCAATTCTACTTTTTATTTGTTTAAACAAAATGAAATAGAGGCAACACAAAAATATAAAGATGAATGAAGACTGAGAAAAGAGACCCTTGATTTAAGCAAATGTTCGTGAGAAAATCTTGAAAACTATCTGTTTCGCTAAAGCTATAAGAACCTCGCAAGGCATTTTACTTTAAGGTCCGTTACATTTAAGGGCCTGCAATTGCAAACAACGTAAGAAAAATTGAATTTCGCCTAACGCAAAAGACTGAACAACTCAGTACCTCAAATAAATAAAGTCCAACTATAGCCACATTGGTACACAATAGACCGGACGCAGTGCTGCACAAATAGGAGTTTCCTTTGAACTAGTTGTTGTAACAACAACGCCACAATTGTTAATGTAACCGCTTGCTTTCCTTCCTAGAAACTATTAAACTTCTTTTACGGTTCTCTAGGTGCTATACGAACTCTTTGATGAAACTTTAAATGAAAAGAAATTCTTTATAGTGTCAATTGGGTGTTGAAAATTTTACGCGAGATTTCAACGATATTTTGAACGTAACAAAGTTGTTTTCTTTTACTACTCTGACTGAAGCCATTTAGGAAATTCACTTTTCTTTTTTGAAAGCTTTTTCAATGTCCGGCAGTGTGAAGGGGTGCGGGAAAACTAATTCAATTAGTTTACCGTTCGCCACCCCTTGGCTGTTTTGTTATTACGATCCATTCCGAAGGGCCATCACGATATTCCATTATATCTGTACAATGATTACATTTTTACTATGATTTGTCACGAACGTTTTCTACAATGTTGTCAAGAGCGTCGTTCCATTAACTCGTTTTCGATAAAAATATTTTTATTGCTCGAAAGTCATCAATTACAAACGTTAGGTATTAATCCGTCACATAAAATCGTTTATTTTCTTTGAGCTAGCATAATTATTTAACCTTCATTTTGTTTATTTGATCCATTTTAATGAAAACCATTTGGCGAAGCTGGCAGATTCAAATGTTTACAGTACATTTCAACTACATGTCTCTACAACGCGCACATTTATAATTTCTTACAAATAACATGTTTTTTTTCCTTCACACAACTGTCTTAAAACAGTAACAACAGTGAAATATTTTCCGCGACCTAATAATTTTCGGGAATCCCGTTTCGTAGAGAGATTTATTTTTTATACCAAATTACATTCCATTGTGCCACTTGTCGAGCACTTTACAATCTGAATACAAAGTGGTTCAAATTGGTTCCAGGCATTCATACACTTGTTGAGGACAAATATCAATTTATTTCAACGTCTCTAAATCTATCGTTGTGTAAAAGTGCCTTATGCACGAGTGAATTTGTGGCTGTTTTTATAACTCAATCACGTCATCGCATAATTTATTGAATTATACCTTATAAAGGTATCTGGTGTTCAATTCTTGTAGCAATCAAGTTTCTCTTCATGCCTATCGCCTCGTCATCGTATGATTTGAGCTAGTAAGTGCATACTAATTAGTCTGACGGGCCAGCCTCGATGGTTGTGTCTCCATCGATGCGTGGACTCGATAGGCACTTTCCCTCTTTTCCAAAACAATCTCTACGGGAATGCAAGCGACGTTAATTTTCTCTCGTGCTGCATTGAATTTCATGCAGTGATTCATCGCATTTCTTT
This sequence comes from Xestia sexstrigata, assembly GCA_941918905.2. Classification (NCBI taxonomy): domain Eukaryota; kingdom Metazoa; phylum Arthropoda; class Insecta; order Lepidoptera; family Noctuidae; genus Xestia; species Xestia sexstrigata. The sequence continues at coordinate 17,589,865 of OW799211.2, forward strand.
CTCTAATCTCCTTGAACGATTCGCATTGATTAGTGACTTAATTGTCCATTGAATAATAACTGTAACAGCTTTGTATTATGTGGGCGCTCAATTTCATAACGTTTCCAAAAGCCTTATTTAATTACGTCGTTTGTATGTTACTTCCTTGTCTTCAAATATGTAAGAACAATTTTACTTTAGCATTGAAAAGTTTAATTGATCCGTAACTTCGGCGAAAATTTATTTGAATAAGCTTTCAATTAATTTTGGCAACGTTAGTATGTCAGCAAAACTATAAATGTGAAGCGTTGATTGAGCAACAAAAATAATGATTTAACGTCTGAGCAGAAACTGTTTATTGTAGCCTAGATATTTTTTATGAGATCGATACATATTAGATGTTACGGTTATATCTGGTGCCTTTTACCCAGTTCGGATCTAGATAGACCTGTCGTCTGTCGTCTAGATCCGCGTGTCGTGAATGTGTCGGCGTTGTGTGGCTAATATCAATAAGTTGTTCGGTTATTTCTGCGTCCCACATACAGATCGTGATCGCGCTGCATTCCTATCTAACGCAATCGACCAGAACGCCCGCGGAAGGTCGCTTCGAGCACTCTTGTCGTGCGTTTGTTATGGAAATTGTTAGCTCACAATATTCATTTTAAATTGCAGCTTCATTCTCTAAACACCGAACAAAATTGACTTAACCATCAACCTTCGATCTGTTATCGGCAGAATAATTCGTTCCAGAAGTTAAAATCAATAATCCCTTGATTAATCATCTACATTCTACTGAATAAATAAACCGGCCCACGTGTTACGATGTAGGCATTGTTTACATTAACTGGATTCTAGAGTATATTTAAATAACATACCTGTTTATCAGGTCATGGTAATAAACGGCTAAATTGAACGCGGAGCAGTTAGTTCTTGTTTAAAATGTTGAAATTCAGCTGCCATTTCGGTCGTTTTAGCTTTATTTTATTTTTACGTTCATGTGCACCGGGCGCGCCCCTTCGTATGTAAACTAGGATCCTGATAATTTCTTTACTTTCTCTGACCGACACTCGGTACACTCGAGAAATTAAGTTAACTGTTGATACCTACATGAATTCCCATATTTATGGTTTTGGCAAGATTGCTTTTCCTGTTCGACTTCCATTTACTTTCATTATTTTAGTTGAAACTTGTTGAGATAACGTGTACTTCTGTGTCGTTTGTACAAATTTTAATTGTTACCCTTTCTTAAATGAAACTTCCTTTAGAGTAAAACCTGAGATTCTGATAACTGGAGTAGGTCTCCACTACGTCCGAAGTAACATTAACATAAATACGCTTTAAGAAGTGGGCTTCCCCTGGACTAGACTGATCCACCGTGCAAACACATAACTAATGTTTCTCTTGTAATGTTTCCAGGCGAGCCTGCGGCAGCTGGATCTCTCCCTCCTGTCGGAGCTCTGGACGCTGAGCGAAGCCATGGCGTCGTGGCGACGGCAGCTCGAGCGGGGGCCGCGCCTCCGCCCCGCGCCGCCCCCGCCCCCGCCCCCGCACTACCTTCGGACATAAACACCCCATCAGCATTAATAGGCACTTGACTTCACACATCCGTCAACGAACGCACGCACACACCCGTTTATGGAGAATTTGATGCTGTAGCAGTCATTATCAAGTCGACATAGAAAGTACACTAGCGCAGCTTTGGCACTAATGAAAATCTAAAAAATCCTGATTATCCGCGAGGTAGGCGTTTAGACAAAACCCGACAACAACTGTCAGGCAGTGGCTAGCAGACACAAATCCAGTCTGGTCGATGAATCCTCCTTTTTCAATTGAGTATTGAGGAACTACACCTGTTCCTTATACCCCTAAAAGTGTAAATTATGTTTTTCCTACTCCTCCGCTATTCTTTTCTGATTAATTTTGTTTCGGGATCCAAGACAGTAAATTGTTTCTCTGGGACTTCGTCGAGCTTTATTGTCTCGGCGCTTTTGTGGTGGTCGCCACTGTTGATTCTGGCGCACAGGAGTTGCAGTGATTTGAGAATAGTGGGGCGGGCTTGTTATACCCCTAAAATGCCAATGCCTTTAATGTTCCCACTTCTGGGAGACAGGCCTCCTCTCCGTGAGAGTGAATCGGCCACGCGACACCAGTCCGGGTTGGTGAAACGCTTCAATGCGCTGTAATCAGCTGAAGCATAAATACTGCGACGCGTCACCGATAGCGTTTAATAGGAGACCCCATCCTTATAGTTGAGTTTCGCCTTGTACAGGTATGAGTACGTGCGTCAGTTGACGATAATACGAAGTCAAGCATTTGTATAGTTTGATTGAATCTGTATTGGAATAGTGAAGAACGTGTTCAGTGTCATAATATTTGAACCAAGGACTGATAACGGTTCAACTGGAAGGCTGTGTTGCCATAGCAATCAAAGAGAGCTGGGCTTTTCAGATTTCTTAGGAGTAGCCAATGTCCAGGTGTGGGGTATCATTGTGCTTTTATACTCCCAATCTGGAAATGGAAAAGCTCTTAGGCAGCAAACCCTAAGTATTTTAGTAATTTGTAATGGCAACCCCAACGTCGACGTAACGTGTGGTTTCACAAGATATTCTCTAACAATGTTGATTGAAACAATTTCATTGTATTTATTAAGTTATAATAAAACTTTTGTAAATAAACTTGTTGTTATTATTTTAGTGAACCATCATTATAGTTGCACACGGATCTTTTGACGCGTGGCGTTAATCGGAACTTTTCTTTTTTTAGAATTGAATTTCCACAATTCCACAAATGTTTCACCAACAGCGCCCTCTTGTGACAAGAAGGCGCTGTTGGTAAACATTTTCAAACTCACACAAGTGCCAAAAAAGAATCATGCTTTCCGATGTACTTATTTCTATCACTATCTACATAATATGGGTCTGGAAAATTGTTATTGGGTTTTCCATCAGGAATTTCCCAATAGGAGCCACGTAGTCTGGCTTTGTGCCCGATTGGTGGCAATAGGCTCACGCCCTATTGGGGACCCTACATGGAACTTACAACTTAGCTTACTTAACTGCCGAAATGTGGGTGTACTATCGGGTACACCTCTGCCATACCCTTCGAGGAATAATTCGCGTGATGTTGTGTTTAGTATTCCAAAACCAGTATGTTGCAAAAACCAGCACCACACCACATACACACATAGTTTGCTAAATATATGTAATACCATGTATATCCACATACGTATCCATAGCTGAAGTGATAATCGACTTTCGTCGCAGACTGCATATAAAAAAATCAACATAGAAGTATAGTACGTAGGTAGGTATTTGTTTTAGGGTTCCGTACCTTAGTCTGCAAAAAGGGAACCCCTATAGGATCACTTTGTTGCGGTCGGGCGAAGGGTCTTCTGCGATCGTGCGATGTGTCGCTAGCTGTGGAAAGTATAGATTTACATAGAAACCAGTATTGTCGCAGCGACAATACTGGTTTCTATGTAAACAACAGCGACGTCTGCTGCTGTCTGCAGTCGGCTACGAACTAATACCCCTTTTGAACGCCAGAGTTTAAAGCGCGCGCCCTCCACGCCAGCCCACAATTTAATTTTGTTTTACCATTTTGTCACATATTTGTGTCGTTTGGCGTACAGGGCACGCGCTTGCTTGTCACGTATATGTGACACTGGCGGTCAAAAGGTACCAGCACTGGCTTACCGCCGCGCGCCGCACTCTCGTTACGTCCTAAATAGACATGACGACAGTCTCAAAAAAATGCAAATCTCAATCAAGTCTGTCAGTTCTAAAGTATTGGAAATTAATGAACACGTATTTTTTGTTATTGTAAATCAATGAATAACAACAAACAAAGACAAAGACAAAACGCATCAAAACTCGGGAGTGGGGCTCGTGACTAGGGCTTTCAAATACCGGATTTTGTCAATACCGGTATCAATACCGGTATTGGAAAAGTTAATACCGTGATCCCGGTATCAATACCGGTAGTCCGGTATTGAACGCAAGTTCAATTAGGACATTAATAAAACCAATAAAATACGCCTTTTTATATTTTCAAATCTGTCTTTACTGTTCTTAGTTATTGGAAATAATAAAATAAATACGTTTTATACATACCTATCTTATATAATAATTTGGTATTGGTTGATTATTTCGGTAGGACTAGGAATTGGGAACATAATGAAAACTTAAACTTAATCTACTCTTTTTGCAGGAAAGCATTTCACACAGTTTGTTTGTACAATATCAAAAAAATATACATTTCTTATTATTATCTAATTGTCATCATGTCTCATACTCTCATGTAAAAATCAACTTAAGTAGGTATCATTATTTGTAAAAATGTAAGTAAGTTAAGTATAGCTAAGTGCTAGTGTAGTTAGTACTAGCTAAGTAGCTAGCAATCATTTCAGTAACATTATTAACAATAATATGTAATAAAAAATCAATCAAAAAATCTAAAACTAGTAAGTAAAAAGTAACAAAATAAATCAAGCGTTCATAACAATTTCTAAAAATAGTAAAAAAATGTAAAAGTATATAAATAACACAATAATACAAATTTCTGAATTTTAAACGTTATATTTTTTTTTTTGTAAGTGAGATTGCAAAAACGAAAGCGCATTCAATGTTGAATCAAACAGCGTACTTGTCAGCCTGTTACATAAATAACTTAACACTACACAATAACAAAGTCTATGGACGCGTTATCCCGTCGCCTTTGCGAAACTGACTAACAATAACAAAAACGACATAACTACAGCTCGATTTCGGGCATTGTCTCAGGCGGGGTGCGGGAGGGAGAGCTTAAGATAACAGCGGGACGCTTGTGCTGGAGGAAACAAGTGTGAGAATAAGATCACATAATTTTCAGATCTAATGTTTGTAATACCACCGTGATCACGGTATTGGGGCGACAATACCGGTATTGTAAAACACCAAAATAAAATCCGTGATCACGGTATTACGGGATCCCGGAATACCGGTATTGAAAGCTCTACTCGTGACATCAGAACTAGCTAAAAATTATACCTAGGCGTGACGTAGGTATTGAGAATTTTATAAGCGTCATATCTTCGTCAATTTGGATTTACGTAACAAAAGAAAATACACGGGTCAAAAGTCAAATATTTTCTGATAATCTAACTGACGGATTATATTCGTTTTTTTTTTTGTTGTCTCGCCCATTGTTATAAATAAAATACGCATTAGTACCACAGATTACTAATATGTAGCAAGTACCATTGAGCTATTCTAGTAACATAATGATTGGTAGGTACCTCCTTTTTTTTAAATGAATTTTTAATTACCTACGGTTGAGCAAGTTGAATTCAAACAAGCGTTTCTTTTTTCATTAAGTTGGATTATTGTTGGAGGATAACCTAGCTGGTATGAATTTATTTCGCATACTTAGTTAGTTAAAGTAGTAGTTAAATGTATCCCGGTATCCGAGTAAAGTTATGGAAAACCAGCCTATTACTGTCCCACTGGCCAAAGGCCTCCATATTTTGCAAACTTAGTTAGGTCGATTATACGGAAACACAAGCTCTACAAACGCAGAAGCGGAGATAATCACAATTCATATAAATGCAAGCAACCAGAATGAAGTACCTAGATAGCTACGTTGTGCATGCCTGGCCCCTGGGCCAAAGTTAAAGTTAAATAGTAAGTAAACCTTTGCCTTACCTACCATTTATGGCGTAATACAAACAACGCTTATAGACAATATTTAAACAGTTCCCTTTGTTTAATCAAAAATTCTATTCACCAGATCCTCGCCTCGTGCTTATTAGTGCGAACGTTACGGTACCAAGACGGTACCAAAATTTTCCGAATCAACCTTGAATCTGTAAAATTTAATAAACCAGAAGTTAAACAATGAAACGTGAGTCGTGAGATATACAAAAGCCAGGAGAGAGACTGCTTCCAAAATCGAAGTAATCTGCCCAATTTCAAACGTCTATAAAATATTCTTTTGCCCATTTCCCTGCCTATGCCTAAACTTGACAGAATGGGGTGGCGAAGGCAAAGTAAATCTCAGATGGCGCCACTATAGTTGGTCTCAATCTGACCAATGAGTTTAAGTTTTTGAAATATAAAATAACATTACCACATTTTCAACCAATGACGAAGTTTGGGTACCAGCTATGCTAGCACCATTAGTTACACAGTTAGTCTCCCCAATCCCCATTACCTATCTATTTCTCAGGCTGCGTTTCCACGAGATGAGCGAGGACGCGTAGCAAGGAATGAGTGTTAAACTAACCAATCACACAGATAGAATATCGCAAGCTATGTAAAAGAAGCAATATTATTAGTTAGTTTCACACACATCCCTCGCTACGCATCGTCGCTTATCAGCTGGTGCAAAACGCTAAAAAACGTTTACTTTGTCGTGCGGCAATTATACTCTGTGATCTATACTACTAACCACGCACGAATTGCTTTGCTTGTCTATGGCTATATTTGACATTATTGACAATGTATAAACATGAAGTTTGCGTTTGACATTTCACTTCATTCTGAAAATAAACATTTCGTTATAATACTTTTCGTGTCTACGTGTTTAATAACATCTTATATAAAATATATTACAAGATAGAAATTGGACAAATTGAATGATAATTTGATAGTTAAAACTGATGTCAGATACGTCTTCGCCAACCGCCAAGGAAGAGCTACCGCCGTCCAAGATACCCGAATCCGTACGGGTTAGTAGAGTCGCAATGATATCCCTTTGTTTTTATTAGTCACAAAAACAATACTTTGAGTCATAGAATGCAAAACAGATTAGCAACAATGTACTTATAACCTAAACACTACTTTACATTAATACTCTAAATTTTCAGAAAATTATATCAATGGAAAAAGAAAATGAGTCGAACGCCAATCGAAAATCCAGGATTGACCTGAACGCGCTTCCCACCCGTCAGTACCTCGACCAGACAGTAGTGCCAATATTGTTGCAAGGGCTCTCTGCACTGGCCAAGGAGAGGCCGCCAGACCCCATCAACTACTTAGCTGCATACTTATTGAAGAACAAGAGTACCTTCGAAAACAGCACCTCCGCCAACAATAACCCTCCACCAAACCCTCAACCATAATACTTCCATAGTAGTAAGATGTACAGCACGAGTATGCTGTGCAGTAATAATATGCATATTGTAAATGTAATAGGTTTACAATTTTGGTTTTTAATTTTGTGACAAAGACTTAGCCGCTTATTGAAATATGGCAATAATAGAATTTTCCTACATTTTAGAAATAGCTAGTAATAGAAATCCAAACTGTTGTTTCAACTGTTAGTTGTTATGATCATTTTTGCTGTACTGCAGAGAGATCTTGGTGAAAATATACATTAAGTAATATGCTACTTAATAACATTTTTGCTAGTCAATTACTTGCTCAAGATAATGTGGCTGCTAGCGATGTACACATTTTGTGTTTTAGTAGTAGTTCGGAAACACATTTCCATTCCTAAACCATATGAAAAAATTGTTGTACACCTAGTACAGTACTGAAGAAATGAAATGAGTTTTTTAGATAGTAACTTTATGCATGTTATTACAGTTGACATTGTCTTATGATACCGGAGTGTGTGACATGAGCCTTGATATATCTAAATGGTAATCACTTGTATGTTCTCAATGATGTTCTCAACAAAATAGGTTGAAGTAATGTAGAAGTAATTTTATTTTGCTATTTAAAATAAATAATCTAAGTCTAAATATTACTATTTCTTATTTGACCATAGAGAAACCTTGTATTTTCTAAAAAATGTGTGTAAAACATCACATTTTTATTTTCTTAGAGAAAATTATGCAAGTTGAGGTTTATTTTTGTAATTATTTGAATGACTAAATTGTGTTAGATCTAAAATTGACAGAGACATGGAACACCTTAATATACCTCCTCTACACTTGGAATATTAATTGTAACTTGTGGACAAAACAACTTGAGATTTCATAGTAGGTAGGTATTTTTATTCAAAGTAAAACAGGTACAACTAGTCATAGTATCATACATCACATTGCAATTCATTTAATCATCCAAAATACTTTCATTGACCAAACACTTGACACCATACATTCACATAAACAACACAACAACAAGAAATAAACTGAATACACATAGCTCATTTTGATTTATTCTCCTTCTCAGCCTCTTCAAGGAACTTTTGTCTATGCATCAGCCAAGAGTCATTGTCATCTCCCCCTTCTTCTTCAGCCTCGACTGATGGCAGTTCGAAGCGAAGAATGTCGGTTACGCAGCTCTGGTCGGTAAGAGAAGGGACCGAGTCTGCTACAGGCAGTGGGACTGGCTCTTCAGGCAGGAAATCTGCGATATAAGCCGTGACGTTGCGTGCACGCCATGTTGAGATCTTGCCTGGAAGGTAAGGATAAATAAATTAAAGGTGACGAAGAAATAAGTTTTAGTCCTCGAGAACGAATTTCGGCTATAGTGGCCAATCTTAACGGAGACAAGCCACGCAAGGACGCGGAGATATTATAGTGTAGTGTGCAGAGACAGGTGCACTCGTCCTTCCGTCACTCTTCATACATAGACCACAGAGTACATTGTAAATATGACAAAGACGAGGAAAGTGATTAGTTCCGTTGTTGTTTAAGGACCTGGGGGCCAGTAGTCAGTAGCGACATCTATCCGACTACATTATAACTACGCAACTAGCCCGAGCAATTTACACGTCACACAATTCTGCACTTTCAAACAAACAGTGTCCACTGCGTAGTTTGGATATGCCCAATACTGAACTCGACTTCCTAAAAAAGTAGAAGAGTAAAATCGTAAATGTTGGGCAATAGCCCGACAGACCCACAGGACCCAACAGGAGGATCCTTCCTAGGACTTCACTTTAACTGATTTCTAAAGCTAAAGTTATTTTTTACGTTTTAGTGTATAGGAAGTCGGATTTATTTTATGCAAAAAAAGTTTTTTTATTTTTAGTTGTAATAATTATGAAATTATCCTATACAAATATTTGCTATGCATTTATTATTTTGGTAACAATACATTTCATGGTAATAGGCTAATCCCCAATAAAACGGAACTTAACATACATAACTGTCGAAATCTGGGTGTACTGTACACATCTGCGTACCTCAGAGCATACAGGCGTGATGTTACGTTATGATGTTGTATAAACATTATACAAACATGCGATTGCAGCAATCACGGCAGATTTACCGTCTATTATTGGTAAGTTCCATTGTATATCTCCGAAGATCAGCATCAGATCTTCACCAAATTTAAACAGGACCACCTCAGGGGTAGGTACTCGTATACTCTTTCAAATAAAAAAATAATCGGTTGGCGTGATATTGAGTTATTCGTCCATTTGTCGCGCACATACTTAATGCAAATTTAAGACTTATAATTATGTTTTTATCATGGATGACATTGTCAGAACTGGACCAAATTAAAATGGGACCACACGGGAAGCGCCAGCTTTCAAATAACAAGTATCGTCAAAATTGGTTCACCCAATCGAAAGTTCCGAGGTAACAAACATAAAAAATAATATACCGCGAGAATTGAGAACCTCCTCCTTTTTTTGAAGTCGGTTAAAAATACTACTGACCCTCCAATCTCAAGGCACGTAGCCTAGGATTAGTCAAATGAGACACAATTATCTATTGTTCGTAGCTCTGTCAGCGGTTCGGTTCTCGAAAGGTTAATGCATTTTTTTGACATTTTAAATCGTGCAAATATGTATAGGTATAGACACGACAAGATTAAATCCTGTTTTACTAAAATTATAATATTAGTTCGAGGTCTCTTGCGGACGACGACCTCAATCAAAAATTAGACTCGATTGAACATGCTTGCATTAGATTTGCATAAACCTAACACTACCAAATCGACACCAACTTTTAATTTGCAACGTATAGTAGGTACCAGGAACACCGAACACCCTATTTATGTGCATAGCAAGCCAACAAACTCGGCTTCACTTGCTAGTAGATTGTAGGCTTCATTCAATGCTTTTTATAAGGTACTTACCTACCACTATCAGATAATCCTTACCTGCTGTCTCATCAAACTCTATGGACTCCTCTTCCTCCAATCTCTCTTCTTTCCCCCCTTTCACCTCTTCTTTCTCTTCCTCGCCTTCACCGAAGTCCTCGCTAGCTGGGTCTTTCATAAGCAGGTAGAAACCGTGTTGCATGCAATTGGAATCAAAAACGAAGCACCCCGGCCCCTTGGGTTTCCCTTTCAACCAGGAGCCATGGTAACGGTAACGGGGGTAGATAATTTGTCCGGGACCTTGTATGGTCCCTTCGACCCATGTTCCCATGAATTTTATTTGGTACTCGGCGAAGAAGTAGGTCCCCATTCCGTGTCGCTTGCCTTTGAACCAAGCGCCCTCGTAGATGTCGCCGTTGGGGTAGTAGTAGGCGCCGAAACCTTGCTTCAAGTCAAGTCTCCAGTCTCCTTCGTAATGAGAACCGTCTGGGTACACCATCCGACCGACTCCGTATTTCATGGCTCTTCGCCATTCGCCTAAAAGTAGAAACATACATATTAGATGCGCATCCTGTCCCAGCAGCGCACGCAATGACACAACCTATAATGTAACTGATTTGGTACATCGATGCAGGACAAATGAAAAAGTTTGAGATAAAGGTACAACAGAATCTTTTAAAAACTACTAGCTACTTTCATCATCCACAGCTCGACTTCACTCACTGCTAGGTATCCTTAGGCCTCTCGCTACTCATGTTGGTATTCGAAACGGCATACAAATCTACTTACCAACGCTGTTTACTCTTTCCACAGGACTCAGGTTTTCATACCTTCGTAACGAGAGCCGTTCTTGATGAACACGTACAAGCCTTTCCCGTTCCTCTGTCCACGGCAGTAGCACCCTGTGTAGTAGTCTCCATTGGGAAGGATTGCCCATCCCTCCCCGTGCCTGTCGCCCTGAGGATTCCTCTGCCCTACATAGGTCTATAGAAAACTTTGCTTGTTAGGTAAGTTTAAATTTGAGTTTGAAGCATAAAAATGTTTACCAACAGACATAAATGTAAAAATGTACCTAATGAATAGAAGTCCTAAGTATCAAGTAGCAAACAAAACCACAGTCTTGTGGAATATAATTATTATTATGTGTACTACCAGCTTAGGTCGATAAGTACGAGTGACGACGTGTACGAGAGACACCAAAATACTTAATACAAAAGTTTCAAAATAGAAGCCATCTTACAGTCAGTGGAAGGAGACACTTGACCGGTTCAAAGTTTTTGATTTATACCGGTTAAGATAATGTAAGAATTCAAGATGTGATTAATTTATTAGTAGTTACCCCGATGGTATCAACATCCTCTGGTCCTTCGCCTTTTATTTCTGCCATTGTTTTTATTTGATTTGATTACAACCACAGGATAAAATTTCAAAACATTATTGTCAGACAATTGACATTCAAAACGCGATATCCGTTCTCGTCATGGAAAAATAACGCAACGACGAAAATAACTGTAAAAAGGTCTCATGTTTCAGGTTTTAATATGCTATTCAAAAATGCAAAGAATAAAAGTAAACAGAAATAGCTTTATTTCTTACACACCCAGGTCTGAATAAATTAATAACACATTATAATCAAAATTGAAGCAAGCTATGCAAATGGAACGAGTTTAGTGAGCTGGGATAACTTATATCTAGAACATGAAACCGTGTGAATCAATGGCTGACTAGACTCTAGCTAGGCAATAGTTAAAAGTTCAGCTACAAAACACAAGCAAACGAGGAAAGTAAGTTAATTAAAAAATAAGAAAAGCTATGTGTTTTAATCAAAATTTAAGAAGAGAATAAAGAGCTAAGAATATTCTGTTATACCAGCTCACTGGGAAATCACAGACAATAAAATTAATGTATAGCCTCATAATTAACCAATTTATCAAATATTTTATATAAAATTAATAATTATTAATAACAATAAGTAAGCAAAAGACAAGAAATTGAAATGTCTGTCGAAGGAAAGACGAAAAACCCTAAATCTAATGACCTACAGTTACAAGTCATAAAGTAATTTTGTACTTTTCGGTTTCCCGCTACAATGTTTTGTCGTGGCAAGTAATACATCCAATCACACTCGTCTTTAAGGGCCTTAACGCCTCAAATTCAGTTACTTTTATATTTATAAGGTCGACACAGTTCTGCTCTTTAGGTCACGAGACAGCGGACCGATGACCTCAATCAAGTCGGATTCCATCTGCATTTATTTTGAACAACTTTTTATTTACTCGTTCACCTGCTTCGACCGAACCCACTTTGACACTAAACTAGGAAACGTTAACTGTTTATTGTTTGTGTTATGTTTAGCGCGGCGGGGCTTGCGGCGGCGCGTCTTCTAGCTTACCCCACACCACGTTGCACATCTCACGCACTAGAGCCTGTTCTCCTGAATCTAGGTCAGGAGCTGGCCTTCTTCGCTCACGTTCTACGCGTTCTCTTACTTCCAAAACCTGTAGAGCACGAACCACGGCTTCAGGGCGTTCATTTCCTCCGTTTCCAACTCCCTTCTCTGCCTCTAGGCGCCGAACCTTTTGCTCTAAGTCTTTGACATATTGTACTGTTCGCTCTGCAAGCTGCGGATGTGTGATTGGTATCGCAGGCGCAGTTCTTATACCTTCCTCGGCATTTGTTCCGCTACTGCTGCCATCACCGTCATCTCTCTCCCGTCCTGCTGCTCGTCCACAATTACTACACGTACTCCTCTCACGTTCTTCATCTAAGTACAAACACAATTCCTTCAACTCTAAATTATCACGAATTAACTCTTGCTGTTTATCATCCAACTGCCTCAATTTGTTTTGGTAAGCAGACACTTCCTGTCGCATAACGGATGCCGTATATCTTCCAAATCGTTGCCATTCTCGAGCTAGTTTTCTACCTTTCTGTCGATCATCATCTAAGAAGCAACACAAATCACGAAGTTCCTGATTGTCGTCACTCAATCGGCGATTAGCTTCTTTCAGCGCTTTTATCTGAGCTAAGAGCGCTTGAATCTGTCTTTTCTGATCAGTCGATGCTCGAGGTCCCTCGGGTTCTACACGTTTGGTAAACTTGAGCATGTCAGCTGATCTTCTATGAATCTGTTCTTCTTCAATATTGCGCTGAGCTCGCTGGATGTCGTCCGCACTTCTTGCTCGTGCAGTTGGCTCTACGGGTTCGTGCACAACAGCTTTCGTCACCACCTCTGATGGCCGCGGCATACGAAGTGCTCCCGATGGTTGAGGATATCCTGGAGGATAGCCTTGAGGATATTTCAAGAAATGGATAGATCCTCCACTATACGAACCGGGAACAACACCATGCGCACCTAATGGATACTGCGACTTGCTAGGATCGATAGATTTACCAGCGTATGGTGGTTTGTACTCCTTGGCGGACGGGTCGGTAGTGGCTAGTTTGGGCCCGCTCGCGGCTAGAGGAGGCGGATGATATCGCGGTGGAAAGTTGACCGGTTCTGGGCCCTGTTTACCTAGTTGCTGCTTCTGTTTATTAAATTGGCCTGCGTTCTGGTTGATTGACATTGTCGTTGGAACCGTGTTTGGTTACCAGCTCAGTCAATACATCGCTTTTTGGAGCTCATTTCCAAATCTTGCAGATCACGTAGATGCGAAAGACGAGATGGCATGAGTTCAACGATTGGTCCTTGAATGAACAGAGGTGGGGAACGCCGCCGGCTGCGTAGGCTGTAGAGCGTGGCATTCGCGCAATTAACTCAACCGTAGTTCTTTGTGTTCACGAAAAGCACTTGTCACACACTGTATGGGAGCACAATTAACTGTATACTGTCAGAGTTTTGATGAGATGTAGGAAAACAAACGTTTATGTGATGTTGTTTTCAAAAAGCAGGTTATGCGTGTCCGTATGTCGACGGTACGACGCGGGCGCGCGCGGGGCGCATGTCTCGGACTGGCCCGGCGCGGCTGCGCTACCTGCGCGAAGGCTCCAGCGCGCGCGGCGTCTCGCTCTGGCGCGCCATCTCACCTGCGCGCACGCACACAGACGCGTCGCTGTACACCAAGCAATCATTGACTCCGAGTAGTGCCACACTACGACACAATCGCAACGCATCTGCGCGTCAACCTCGACGACGTGCAGCGCAGGCGCAGCCACCGGCATCGCTCTCAACTATTTATACTCTTGATTGAATTGCGCACCTTGTGTATGACAACACAATAGTGTACTAGCGGAAGAGAACTTCCGATGTTTCTGTTTGTAAAGCAGAATACTTTGTATGGTATGTCGAGGCTCGACATACCAAAGCTCGATAGTCGAGCGTGTACAATATACCTATGTTTAAGTCATCGTCAAACATGTAGTAGGAGTATTTGAAGCGCCTAACAGCCTGTAGAGAATATTTCTATTTAGTCCATAATATCTCAGAAATCAATGTTTTCAATCTTGACATCGAAGAAAACGCGCGTGACTGCAAGGTCGACACCATCTCCGCTTTACATCACCACAGACATCACCAGCCTCGCTCTATCGAAATAAATCAACCTTGACTGGAGCAGAAGCAGGTTAGGATTTAAGCTATGGTAAATATGGTACAGGTTTTTAAAAGTTGTCCAACTTAATATACTTATGTAATTTCTTATCTCTAACTGGCTGTCTTCCACACACTTTACACTCCAGTATCCAGCCTAATCCTACACAGTCCAACAGGTAAGTATGTCATGTCATGTCAGAAACAGACGGTGCCGGGGTGCATGTCTTGAGTGCTTTACATTGAGTCCTATAGCGTAAACCTGGTTTTTTCAGACCTAAAATTGTCGTTTCCCAGCAATAATTTTGTGCAGTGTTACTTAATAAGTTTGGTAAAGGTATAGAATGCTTGGTGGACGGCTTTGTGAAGGGTTTGTTTACACCTTGTTTTAGTAGAGAAGTCGGTAACTCCTCAACCTACCTTTTTTTTTTCGGATGGGAAATCATCAAATGACTTCTCCCGCTCTGGGCGGAGCAGGAGGGAGTGTCAGACTTTTATTGACTAAAACCCATCCATGTTCCTTCATCGCCCTTTGTGTTCCGGGGCCACGGTACCACGCGGTAGCCACGGTCTTTCGAACAGTCCCGCAACCCCGGGGCTCCTCAACCTACCTTATGACCATTTTTCTCAAAATAATGTACTCTGTGAGCCCATTCTTGTTTGACTTTACGCGTCAACCATATTCAATCCCTATCTTATTCTAATGGCAATACGCCTAGTCGTAAAAGAAAGAGGAAACTTTTCCTAGGCGTTACAGTCGGAAATGAAAGACTTGAATTTTCGAGTTACCTCTAAAAATAAAGTACCTAAGCTAGGTACTTACATAATTTTGTGACATAATGTAATTTGATTTTTTCTTTACGAATTTCTCAACAGTTGCCTGAAATTTAGATTCAGGTACTTATGCCCAGGATGGCTAGCAGTTATAATTAATCCCACCAAAAACATTATGTAAAAAACTAGCCAAGTCTCGATGGAGCTGCTTGTTTATCTCTAAAAAGTAATGAAATCTAGACAAAGTCGTGCCAAGTCTAAGGTTCCTTACTGCGATTTCTTTATTATTATACTTAGTTAATGTTGTGTGACTTGGCCGTTGAAGGGTACAAAACCAGGTGCTCCATGACACCATTGCACCAAACTGTCGCCAGAACCGCTACCCATTGACGATGGAAAATTGCCACTTGGAAAACGTTGATTCAACATTCTCTGTACACGTATGCCCGGGGTATGATCTCAGATTACCAATAACCAATCCATTGGTATGATCTCAGATTAATCAGTAATCCGTCACTAATCATAAAATTCCTAACCTATTCAAATCTTCGAATTGTTATAATAACAACCTGCTAAGTAACCTTAGCAAACCTCACGAAATAATAAGCGAAATCAACGAAAAGCAAATAATCCCTCCTAATCCCTTACAAACGTTTTCAAGCGCAGTAGAAGAATGTCGTAAACGACTGTAACGCGGCTAGTTGCCACTTCGCCATATAAGGTTATCGGAAAAACAAACGTAAGCGCGTTTTAAAATAGTCAGTACAGTGTGCGGGTATCACCGCCACTCTTAGTCCAATGCATTATTTTTTGACCAAAATTTGAGCGAAATTAATGTTTTAGTGTAATTTGTTTATTTAATTTGTATAATGTTCGAGTAGAATAAAGTTAATCGTTCGACTATTTCTTCTTGTAAACTTGTAAGTATAAGTATAAAAGCCAGTCTATAGTCTTATCCAGAGTTTTCCTTTAATTTTATTTATATGCGTTATAAAAGCAGAAGGGGAGGCATTCTCCCAGCAGTGGGATGCTATAGGCTAGATTAAATTAGATTAGAAGATGTGTTTTTTTTATGTACCAATAGTCGAATGGGGCATTACCATATCTCTAATACAGCTGAGACCAGCTGAGGGTTCTTCATCAGATACTTCAGACCTTCGATTTTTGACATCAAATGAAGCGGCCCACCAAGTTGAATATTTTTTGTAAAGGCGGTATGTCGATCTCTAATAGTTTGGTTGGGCTCTTGTGTTTTCGAATCAGGGTCACCAGGTACTCCAGATCTTCGATTATCCTAGTTTTATAGTTTTCCCTTTATGTGGCCATTAAACCCTAACTCTGTACCAAATTTCAGCTCTCTGAGTTTATGGGAAGTAAGTACTAGTTCTTTCTGATGATCATGAGTGAGTGAGTGTCATAAATGCGAAACTTTGCTTTCGCTTAACTTCGGAACTAAATGACCTACAGACTTGAAATTTTGGATTTTATAGCTTACTGGATGACGAAAATTTCTGCGTTCTGGTCTTATCCAGAGGTTCTCAAATAGGGGCCTGAAAATGCGGCGAAATGGTTCCAGTAAAGGATGGTACGGCCGCGGCAGTGTTTGCTTCGCGCTCGACTTGGCGGGGTACTGCCGTGCCCCCCGATATAAGTCTGAAATCGCCAACCCGTGTTGAGCAAGCGTGGTGATCAATGCTCGTGCCTTCTCTGTATGAGAAGAGGCCTCTGACCAGCAGTGGGACAGTATTATAGGCTGGTTTTATTATTTAATTTATGGCTAGCAGTGACCCTATGGAAAGACTTAAACCTAATTATCGCTTATTGGGGAAATACAGTAGGTACGGTCGAACAAGCTATTTGATTTACAGTTTAACCCACAAATTACATTATAAAATGTAAGCCAAATAGCTTGTTCGACCGTATATCTCTGCCCAACCTTCAGGGAAAATAGGCGTGATTATCCGTGTAACTGTAACCTAGTGCATACTTTTCGAGTGAATTCTCGTCCGTCATGCATCTCATTGTCGGGAATTAATCCCAGTTCATTTCATAGTTCTCAGCTGATCCATTCCTCATGCTGAACCTATCACCAAAAAGAAAAGAAAACTATTATAATTCCGCAAACAATACTCAACTCTTGAGTAATACTTTAATTGTTATACTTATATAGTTCTACCTAAATATTTGCTAACTACCACGGGCCATGCCGTAAGACAGTCATCAGTTCACAAGTCAAGTTCACCCATTTCACTTGCTCATCGGTATTCGAAGCGTGTAATTTGGCAAGTATATGCAAAGTGTGCTACCTACGGGGGTAGGCAGTGCCCCCACTGCCACTAAGCGCCAGTAGTTCGCTATCTACTCGGCAAGGATGGCGCGCGCTCGTGCACCGGCGCACGTCGCCTGCATCGCGACCATACTCCTCGTACAAGGTATGTTAACATGTGAACGGCTTGCAAAACACTTTATTCGGTTGTTTTATTTATATTATGTTGGCCCAGTTTGCAGACGGGATTGGTTAACCTTTTGAAATTATCGAGATTTCGGCATTTTTTTCGGTAAACAGTGGATGCATTTTTTACGCAAAGAATATGCTCAAAACCGTTTCCTTATTTTCTAGGAATGTGTGTGTTCGATTGTAGTAAGCTCATGTTCGATTCTCGCATAGTCCATAGACTGGCCGGATATATGTAAAGAGGCAAAGCCTCAACACCGCCTATTAGGTTGTGGGACTAAAATGTACCAAGGACTTCCTCAGAATTCGGGATAAAAATGACGTCTCAAGAAAATGAAAAAATCGCTAATACACTTACTTTAATAAAAACATCGAACTGCTATTAAAGTGCGATAATTAGACAGCAATTTATAGCATCCTTTTGGCTTTGGCTTCCTTCTTACAAGCAATTAGCGATTTCTGGTGTAACTCAGGTGACACTTGTGAATGCGTTCCCTTTCGCTGATTCCACGTTCCTATACGATTCTACGTTAGCGAACTGTGCAGTCTGTTTCACTGAAATCGTTACATGAACTACGTAGTTAATACAGTCATAATATAATACAAAGCTATATTTACAGCAGATAAAGAACAGAAGTTATATTACAGTTATACTTATAACATGCACCTATTTTACGTAATATGTAGGTTTATGGAGATTTGTGATTATCATATTACGTTGTAAGTACCTATTGCCATAATTTATTGCTATTTACTATTGCGATGATGTCTGATGTTTGACTTCCTATAGCATTAATACTTAGTCAAAAGTCAGGGTGTGGATCGTCAAATAAAAGGGGCCGCTTGCTATAATAGAAACACGAATTCAATATCACTTTGTGGCTAAAAGACTCGGTAGACAATCCCTGCTTTAGAATCGGTAACTGTAAAAAACAAATGAAAAAAGGTAAATTTTTTTATGTCCTCTATAAATTCTGTGCAGCCTGCCCTAGAAAGTTACCTATTGATTCTTGATACAGGTACATTCTCACAACGACATCCGATCAAGGAGGCTTTGATGCTGCATACCGATGCCTACGGTAACGCCACCTTCGAAGACTGCGTGTGGCGACGAGACAAGGAAGCCTGCCCTGATGCCGACGTGAACCTACACCTGTATACCGAAGCAGATCCTGTCAAAAATGTTGTGAGTATAGACTTAATAGAGTAATAGAGACAGCCACTTATTGCCTTTAGATCATTTTTGTCACCCTGGACACAACCTGGAGTAGAAGCTGGAAGTGTATAACTTTAGGGAAACGAAGCATCGAGAAAGGTTTATGATCTTCATGTTGATTATATTATAGGCAGCGGTGTTCTCGGTCAGGGAGATAGGTCGCAGAATGTGTTTGACTTTCCAAGCATTGACTAGGGATTTCAGAGTAATTTTTCAATGAAAATTCATGGCACAAGTTACCTAAAAGCCTTCGTGCCTTGGTTAGGTACCTAGTGTCGACTATTCATCTGAGCTATAATTGGGTAACCATGGAATTTGTGACTTTAAATAGGTACTTCTTTCTGCGGAATACGGGGACTCCTTTGACATTATCCAGGTCCTATGTGTATCTTCTATCAATTTATGTTCTCTACCCTATAAGATATTGCGTTAAACCATGTTTATGTTTAACCTTCGATTTCCGACCCCATTCTGTGCCAACATCAAAACACCGAATCCTAGATCCGTCTTTGATTGCATAATTATGAATGCTGTGAATAGTTTTTGTTAGAAACATCAGCATTGTTTTGTCATTTTTACTTACTTACATCTGAGTGGACGATTGAAAATTTTATGCGTAGGTAGGTACCTACCTACCTACGCATAAAATTTTCAATCGGCGGCTTTAGAACGCATTGTTTATGAATCTATGATCGAAGTTCTCACACGTGTCTCTGGGCTGCAGGTACCTATTTTAACACGCATTTTCCAGTAATTCTTCAAGAATGTTAACCTCTCCATCCCCAAAACGCCGTATAAATAAATATAAAATATATTATAAAATAAATATATATATTTATATAAATAAATATATATTTATGTATAAATAAATATCCACATAGTTAATGCTGGTTGCCTGTTTACATAACCCAGTATATACCTATGTATAATTATGTTAACATGCTTAATCCGCACCTGACCCCCCATGACCCATGAAGTAAACGACCGACGGTGGTTTCTAGTTAAACAATTAATAAGTACCTACCTATAATTACGTCACATGAAATGTGTAATAACGATGCCTTAAATGTATAATATGGGTTCCTAACATTGACCTCAAGAGATTAGCCAATCGAGATCATGTGTAGGTCTAAAGGCGCTTCCTCACCGGGAGCACGTCTTAAATGTAACAGTTCCGATTCACTTGTTTCTATACAAAATCGAATCTTGAAAGCCGAAAACTACATGCTTCGCAGCCCTATCCTTACTAGCTCCAAGTCTACAACGAACGAAAACGAAGTTATCTCGTAATATTATTTCAATATAAATTATGGACTATGATGAACGAAAGCCGCTCACCTTCATGTTTCATCAGCTGTGACCAAGTTTGCACTTCTGTTTACTAGTATAGCGCCCATTGAGTAATCTTGGATAGTCATGCAAGTTTTTTTTTTTGCGTAATTTTATTTGATTTTCCGTATAATTTGGTGTTCAGACTATTTGTATGTTGTTTTTTGGATGTTTTAGTCAAGGTCACTTTGACTGTAGATCAAGAAAGGTGATGAGTAGGTCGACAGGGTCACAGTTTCTTGGATCAACTCTTGCCTGATGTTGAATCTTGCAAGACACCAAGTAGCTCCCGGTATAATCTGCCTAGCCTTTTCCCAACTATTGATAGACGTTTATTTAAAATTCAAAAACTGTTCCTCTTCAAAATACTTTATTGATATTACACAGTAATAATCTAGACTAACTCGCTTCGTAGCTCAAAGATAACTGCCATGGAATCACCGAAGGGGCATAAGCAAGATTGCCAGCAGTACCTAGTCAACTGACTACCAACGACATTTTGCCGCCATTACCGTATCGGAAGTCAAAATTGAGCTACGAATTTAAAATAACAGTAAAAATAATATTACAAATAAAATATAGGATTATTCTAAAAATACACGTAAAAATCAACATTATTTATAGTGCAATAACAATTATTAATATTTTACTTAATTCAAACTTCCTTATATCAACAAGTTTTAATAGAATTCACAACTTATTTTTAATGAATTTGGCCAATCGATTTTAAGAATGCACAATATTTAATAGAAATAAATACATGAATTATAATCAAGCTTACAATTCGTCCATCCTGATTAGTTTCGCGTCCCCGCGAATGACACCATTGAGCAAAAACAACAATTTAAATATAGCGATTACTTAATAGAAATTACTCAAACATTAAATACTTCATAGTATTTTATTCTAGAATGACAATGTTATAAATTTCAGTTATCATGCACTTTGTACTTTAAAGTAGCCTTTCGCTCATAGCGGCTTTCATAGTTTTGTGCACATTGCACTTCAAAGTAGCCTTTCGCTCATAGCGACTTATATGGTTATGTGCACATTGCACTTCAAAAATAGCCATTCGCTCATAGCGGCTTATATACTTATGTGCACATTGCACTTCACAAGTAGCCATTCGCTCATAGCGGCTTAGGTAGTTGTGCAAGTTACACTTCAAAGTACTCAACACTCAAGCTCATAATAGTGTGTGTTAACAATGATGTCGAGTAATTCCTAGTTTTTACTTAAATAACAAAAGTATACATTAACTAATAATTGCTTTTAAAAGAATATGCCACATAGAATAGTGAATCTATTTATTAATTTAAAGACTGATAACCAATCATTGTATAAATCACATAAATTGTTTCATTACATTTAACAAATAACAAAAGTAACTTACTAACTAATCATAAGTGATAATCAACTTCATCATTATGAAATTTAATTATTACCATACATATACATTAGATATTCAGACATTGTAACATGTTTCTCTTACTCTTATCATAAATTATTTTAATCATCTGTACTCTCGCCAGAAGATGACTCACTACCTTTATTATTAAAACAAAGCCAAGGATGTATTTTGTCGACAGAAAATATACCCTTAAACTTTGACGCCCCTCTTTTTTTGTAATAGGAGTATCTTCAACCTCATACCTATCGTGATCCAAAACTTTAGTTACTCTATAAGGCCCTGAGCATTTCGCTAACAATTTCCTACTTTTCCCTACAGTATGTGCTGCCCTTTCAACTCTCACCAAGTCTCCAATTTTAAATTTTAACGCTTCCTTTCTTTTTTTATCGTACCGATTCTTTTGTTTTACTTGCGACTTTTTTGTATGATCGTCAACTTCATCCCTAATCTCACGCAATTTATCACAGTTGCTTAGTTCATTTTCGTCGCGTGTGTTTTTAACTATATCATCATCAATTTCCGAAACTATGCTACCTTCATTGATCCCAGTAAGCCTTAACCCAAACAAAACCTCAGAAGGGGTTTTACCCGTCCCTTTGTTTAAGGTGTTGTTTAGGCCCCACTGTACCTGTAATAATCTGTAATCCCAAAGTCTTTCATCTTTACCATGATTTTGAGAAGCTAATGAATCCAAAACCGTTCTATTATACCGCTCTACCTGACCATTTGCTCTAGGTGAAGCCACTGCATTTTTAATATGATGGACTCCTATTTCAGTAATAAAATGTTTAAACTTTGAACTTGTAAACGACGTGCCTCTATCACTGATTAACCGTTTTGGTAATCCGAACGTACCAAAATAATCCCTAAGGACTGCAATAGTGGAATTGGACTTGGTATTTTTAACCGCCTTTAACACGATATATTTTGTGAACGACTCTACAATCACCAAAATGTAACAATTTTTCCTTTTTGATTTCACGAATGGACCAACATGATCAATATGAATGGTGTCAAAGGGTGCATTTACTTTAGGTATAGGGTGCAAGTAACCCTGCTTTTTGCCTGCCGGCAATTTATTATGAGCACATTCCAAACAAGAATTTACATATTTTTGAATAAACTTTCGCATGCGAGGAAACCAGTAATGGTCTTTTATTTTATCCAAAGTCTTATCGAATGCAAAGTGACCTATTTCATCATGGTTTTTCTGGAGGATTTGCCACCGACAACCCTTTGGCACCACCCACCTTAATCCATGTTCAGTTACTTTATAAACTCTATCGCGCTTTAGGACGAAATTCTTGCGTATTTCTACCATGTCATCGAAGTCTTTGTCAGAAAGAATTTTTTTGATGCGTTGTATTTCGGAATCCGCTAGTTGTACCGTCGTCAACCAATCATCAGTTATTGTCATAATGTCAAGGGTATCAATAGCCTGAATTATCCCTGCATTTTCCCTAGTTGGATTTCTACTCAATGCATCAACGTGAATCATGCCTTTGCCGGATTTATATACCACGTTACAGTCATACTCCTGAATCAAACTCCACCATCGCGCAACTCGGGGTAACATGTCTCGTTTTAAAAACGTAGCCCTAAGAGAGTTGCAGTCTGTTACAATGGTGAAGTTTAATCCAAGCACGTAGGTTCTGAACTTCACTAGAGCAGCAATAACGGCAAGAGTCTCTAACTCATACGATGAAAAATGAGACTCCTCGGGCGAGGTCTGTCTACTGTAGTAAGCTACCGGTTTGAAAACTCCATCGATTTGTTTTTGAAGTAAAACACTACCTATACCATGTTTGCTGGCATCTGTGTGTATTTGCGTTTCAAGACTTGGATTATACAATGCTAGTACGGGTCTAGAAATGAGTGCATTTTTCAGTTTATCAAATGCTTCTTCTTGATCTTGTGACCAAACCCAAACAGAGTTTTTCTTTAGTAACTTCGTAAGGGGACGAGCTATCTCTCCGAAACCCCTAATAAAACGTCTGAAAAAACTAGCTAAACCGATAAATTGTCGAACATTGTGTACATCTTTTGGCTTAGGAAAGTTTTTTACAGATTCTATTTTCTTAACGCCCGGTCTTACACCTTCTTGGGAAATTTCAAATCCTAAGTAGTCAACACGATTTTGAAAGAAATAACATTTTTGCGGTTTTAATGTTAATCCTGCCTCCCTAAACCTTTGGAGCACGATTTCTAATCTTTCAATGCCTTCTTCAAACGACCTACTCGGTACAAGGATATCATCCATATAGGCTAATGCAATATTATAGCGTAAATTGCCCAAGACCAAATTGATTGTTCGTTGGAAAACGGCTGGTGCGTTGGCTAGACCGAAGGGCATTCTATTAAATTCAAACTGCCCATCGGGCGTTACAAACGAGCTTTTACTTCTGCTCTCTTCAGTTAGTGGAATTTGGTAATACCCAGATGCCAGGTCTAACGCACAAAAATACTTATTCCCAGCCAAACGATCAATCTGGTCCTCAATACGAGGCAGCGGATAATGTTGCTTAATAGTTTTCTTATTCAGGGCACGATAGTCCACACAAAGCCGTTTATCTCCGGTTTTCTTTTTCACTAACAGAACTGGACTCGCGTATGGAGACTGAGACTCTCTTATGATGTCATATTTTAAGAGTTCGTCAACCATAATCCTAACTTCCTCTCGTTCTGAATGACTCAACTTGTATGGTCGATAAACGATTGGCTCCGTATCTACTAGCTGAATATTCATTTCTGCAACCATTGTCTGCCCTAGTTCAGACAAATCCTTGGCAAAACAATCGCGATACTGGTTTAAAGTATTGAATAATTTAAGTTTCTGACTTACGTCTAAATTTTCATCAATATTGAGATCATCCAATGTTAAAGGAGGTTTACCACCATGATTTTGAACTTGGTGTATTCTATTAATGTTTTTAATATTATTATCAATTCGAAAAGCACGTGCCAAGACTTGCCCCTCTTTAAATTGAATTATTTTATTATCATAATTTAGAACAGTTAAATAACCACTACCATTTTTTATATTATAAGGGCCAATTTCTACACAATAGTTTAGGCGATGACCATTTTCAACAAAGATAGTTCCATTAAATTTGAAATCAGTAAATACTTTCACAGAAACACAACCTTCAGCCTTAACTGTTTTGAGAGACTTCAAAACCAATCGCTTATAATCTTGCACTCGTTTGTCACTAATCACCAAATTTTTATCGGATTTAAATACCCATATGTGAGGTTGTTCCGTAGCCGTCTGACCAATAAGTAGGTCATAGTTTAGATAACTATCAGGTACAACAATTGCCTCAACAGAAATTTTAGTGTCATCAATTATTAATGAAATTTTAGTCTTACCTAATGCATTCACGTATGTATTACCAAAGCCTTTAAGAGACGGCAAATTATTCGTCTGCCACTTTTCACGCGGTACAATTACTTTTATAACGGATTCCTTGACTAACGTACACTGACTACCAAAATCTACGTACCCCGTCAACTGGACATTATTGACATTAACACCCTTGATAAATTTGCTGTCCGATCTTAAGTTACTACTATTATCCAGTCATAATGTTTTAACTTCAGCTTTTGTCCAAACGCTCCTACTACAAACAGGATCATCATGACCAATGCGCTTACATTTTTGGCACTTAACAATAGGTTTTTTACACTCTGATACCGTGTGACCCGTTTCATGACAGTTAAAACACTTCAAAACTCTAACTAATTCATTTTTCACAGGTTTACGCGTATCGGTTACAGAACGTGCTGGTTTCTTATTGAATCTATCTAATCGTTCATGCTTGACACCCCTCAGATAGCCTAGCAATTTATCAGCATCCTCAAAACCTACTGCTTCTGCTCCGTACCGAACTGATCTATCGTCTATTCCGTAAACAATGCAGTCAATTGCATTCCTACCTTCTATACCACACCTATTCAAAGCTATTAATTTTTCATAATAGTATTCTTCTAAATCATCTCCAAACTTTGCCCTTTTAGCTAACATTTCCGTAAGCAAATGGCCATAATTTTCGTACGACGGAAAAGCAGATTTAAGTTTTACGACCCATTCATCCCATGTAAGTAAAATTGATGGCTGTCCTTCGTACCACTTTTTGGCAGTACCTACTAACTTTGGAAGAGCATAATGAGCCGTCTGCTTACTATCCCAGCCGTAGATCTCAGAACATTCTTTAACTTTATTCAGCCAAGTTAAAATTGTTTGGTTTTTCAATTTAGGATCAAATTCTGGAACTACATTACTATTAGTAAATCTTTCTTTACGCTCTGGATTTACAGCTGTAATGTATTGCAACGATTCTTTGATTATTTTTAGCAATTCATTATTAACAGCATCGGTAGATGCAGGCTGCGGCGGCGCAGATGTAGTGGTTACATTTGTAAAAGAGCCGACTGGACTACGTGATCTACTGAGAGGGGTCTGCAATCTCCGACGCCTCTGCCTACTATGACTACGATCTATAATTCTATCTGTCGGTACATGTCCATGCGGGTCCGTTGGTGGCGCACGTGATTTATAATGCGGTAATGGCGTTATTACGACTGACCTGCTTCGACTTCTTGCCTGCGACTCCACAGGCCGAGGTGACCTTCGGGATCTATGCCGCTCGGAGCCACTAATATCGCTGCGGGGTGCTGCCGACGAGCGATGACTTTGTCTCGAGGCTCGAGCACGTGTCCGGGATCGGCTGCGTCTCGTGGACCCTCCCGGCATGGCACTGTGGTGACTTCTAATAGACTTACGTCTATTGTCGGGCCGGTCACTAGGCATCTTCCGATTGTACTAACAGTACAATGTCCAATAACCTGAAAATATTTTTTGAAACACCGAGTATCTATTTCATATAAATATGTCCTATGTAGGTACCAAACATGTTATTCTACTAGCAGCAAAACAATTGAATAAATTACGTTATAAATTGGTTACTGCGTTTTATTTTACATGGCAAAGCAAATAAATAATTTTTTACAATACAGGTGGTAAAATTGATTTTTAAACCATCTCAACAACATACAAGAATATCAGTGGGTCTTAGCCCACTTAAGCAAATTTTTTTTATACCTACAGAGTGCAATAAAAAATAAAAAATAAAACTCATCACAGAGTCGTTATTTAAGCATTATGTACATGAAATTTAAGAACATTGAGCAAAAAGCATAGTTGGGAAAGGGAAAAAAAAGAACCTTGACCTTCAATATCTAACCAGAATGCTCCAAACTAAACTAAAGTTACAAAAATTACCATAAAACACGTAACCTTCGGCCTCGCCAAGAGTCTTGTTACAACAGTTAAATGCTAATAAAAAATCGAAAAATAAATAATCTCTCAACAGAATTCCAACAATACGGATAATTTTTTCCAGTATGGTATCAACGGAAAATATTAACACAACACTAGCAATAAGAAATGACACAATTAAAAATCATATTGAATATTCAAATACACTAATACATACCTTATTGTAGGCGTATGATCACACCAGGGTGGTAGCAATAGGTGCACCAGAATCCTTGGTGTTATCCCTGCTTCTGATTTGATAGACGTTTATTTAAAATTCAAAAACTGTTCCTCTTCAAAATACTTTATTGATATTACACAGTAATAATCTAGACTAACTCGCTTCGTAGCTCAAAGATAACTGCCATGGAATCACCGAAGGGGCATAAGCAAGATTGCCAGCAGTACCTAGTCAACTGACTACCAACGACATTTTGCCGCCATTACCGTATCGGAAGTCAAAATTGAGCTACGAATTTAAAATAACAGTAAAAATAATATTACAAATAAAATATAGGATTATTCTAAAAATACACGTAAAAATCAACATTATTTATAGTGCAATAACAATTATTAATATTTTACTTAATTCAAACTTCCTTATATCAACAAGTTTTAATAGAATTCACAACTTATTTTTAATGAATTTGGCCAATCGATTTTAAGAATGCACAATATTTAATAGAAATAAATACATGAATTATAATCAAGCTTACACTATGTTGGGGTCGGCTTCCAGTCTAACCGGATGCAGCTGAATACCAGTATTTTACATGGAGCGACTGCCTATCTGAGCTCCACAAACCAGTTAGTACCGTGTAATACGATACCCCTTGGTAAGAGTGGTTGTCAGACTTTTTTGGCCACTGACTACCTGTAACGACTGTCAAAGATCTACAAATGACAGCCGGGACCAACGGCTTAATTGGCTTTCCCTCGGAAAGCACGTTAAGCCGTTGGTCTCGGCTTGGAGGAAAGTCGGTATGTTACGGGTTATCACCCACCCACAGACCAACCTAGGCAAGCACGGCGTAACCTATAAGGATCGACCCGAGCGGCTGTTATTATTTAGCTAACCACGAGCTCCTTTTCATGTGGCTGTATCTAGAATAACAGGCACCCTGTTTACAAATGTGGGCCGTTACCATAGTTATTATGTTGACACAAGATCGAACCCGTGTCTAAATAGGTGTACACAGTCGAAGGAAGTTTCACTTTTCTCATTACGATGTACACAGTGCGGCTGAATGCAAGAATGCGTCCAAAATACCGCTATTCGTCCTCAACTCCTCAAGGGGACCGGGCTCTCCTTCGCGGGACTCATAAGTTATTGCGTTCACATACAACCCATTCATGGTTGTAGCATTGAATTTACAATAACAATACGAGAATTGTGTTAGAAACCTACATTTTACTATTTGGATACTGGTCTGTCCTCCAAATCGAAGTGAGCTCTTTGTTCTATTTAAAAATTAAAGATCGTGTTAGTTTATTTTGAGAAGTCATCAGAAAAACTACATTCCGTTTAGCTCGTCTATTATGGAAAAAAACCAACAACATGTTATGATGCAACGATTCCCGCATGCAGTTATAGGTCGATCAATATTCGAAAGGTAAAGACTTGTTCTACAATTTTTTAAAGTAGGTACGTATAGGGAAGGGATACTTACTCCGTAGGTACTTCGATCACTTCCTTAAGTAAACATAGGTATTCCATTACCTAAGTAAATGTTCTAATGAAAAAGGGAAAATCTGTCTCCTGACATTATATGGTAATATAGAATACAAAAACGTGATGAAATTTACCTTACCTACATAACATTTTTAGGGTTCCGTAGCCAAATGGCTAAAACGGAACCCATAAAGATGTGTGTGATGATGATGATCTATAGACCGCTACAGAAAAGTGATGTAAAATTATGAAAAACAATATACCTAGGTATAGGTACTTGGTTTCGTTTTATTTGTTTTTATTTTATTATTTTAATTAAGATAATAATAATCTTAAAATGTTACTTACGGGATAAATCTTCCGTGATTATTGAAGCCGCTGTTTGTTGTTGCCGCTGAATTGCTGAACGGCACAGTTTTCAATTCAATTTTTCAGTCACTGTCGTCTCTCCTGTGGTTAGTTGAATTTTGCACGTCTCCACAACGCTTGGCTCGTCTCCGCTTTGGTAGAGGGCAGGCCCTGACTCCTAAGGGTTACGGACGGTTCCCTATCATAAAGATTGCTTACAATGATGTGGACATGTTTTAAGTCCTCTATGGTTTTTAATTCTAGGTGGATCTCAGCAGTCAAGACTGGTTGCGTCAGAGCGGCTGGGACCCGGCACACGAAAACATTCTGCTGATACATGGGTACGCGGGAGGAGACGACACCTTGCCAATCGTCGTTCTTAGAGATGGTAAGAATCGCGTTTCTAACATAGAATAAGATCATTGCAACACTTTGTATAGAAGGGATGCTTGCTGTACCTACATTATGTTATACCTACCTGGAAAACACGTTACCTCTCAGATTCCCACTGCTATAAGGTACTTACTTCAAGTTATACTTCCAAAGTTTTGAATAAGTACATAAAAAAGTCTTCTGCAAATCTCGCAATCGAAGAAAGGATTGCAGTAAGAAAACCCAATTCTGGGACTCAGGGTTAAGCTCGCCGTTGTACATTAGCCATCTTTAAATTTTGTGTGCAGTGTTCAATAAAGAATAAGAAAGTTATTGGAAACCTATTTATTATGGCAGTACCTACCCACTTACTAATTTCAATCTACATATTATTGAAAGATGGTATGCGCACTGAATAGTGTATTTGGCATTGGCAGTTTGTAGCGTGACTGCTAAATATGCGTACTTCCGTCAGAACCGTAACAGTTCTGATCGATGGCATAGGTAACTTATTCACATCGATAGAAAAAAACCGAGTTACTGTCAATGATTGATCGTTTCTTTCTGTAATTGTTATTCTTCTGTATTGCCATTAAATTTTAGAAGCGTTGCAATTTCTATTATGCTATGTTTGAGCAGCGGTGG
This sequence comes from Xestia sexstrigata, assembly GCA_941918905.2. Lineage (NCBI taxonomy): Eukaryota > Metazoa > Arthropoda > Insecta > Lepidoptera > Noctuidae > Xestia > Xestia sexstrigata. The sequence goes on from OW799211.2 coordinate 17,619,894, forward strand.
CCCAGTGGTGGCGGCCCCGACTTACGAACAGTAAGTCGTGGGTTCGAACCCAGACAGGCGCATTACTTTGTGTAATTTATTTCATCACCACTGCTCTCAAAACGGTGAAGGAAAACATCGTGAGGAAACCGGCATGTCCTAGAACCAAAAATTCAAAGACATGTGACATCTACCAATCCGCTCTGGGCCCGTGTGGTGGATTATAGCCCATTCCCTCTCATTGAGAGGAGGCCGTGTCCCAGCAGTGGGAACATTATAGGCTGATGATGATGATGATGATGTTTGTTGCACCTTTTTAGGTAGAGATAGTCTTAGAGCCTAAGCCACCAAGCCTTGGCCCCAAAGGTCAAATAAATTAAGGATGACAACCATGGACGGCATAGGTTATAAACTTATAACAACCATAAGGTCCCCTGTTCTATGGCCGGTCTACTTAGTTACCTACCCTGTCTACGCCTACCTACGTGTTATTTCAAAAATTGTTTCCAAAGTCAATAGGTTCGCCCCGAGAAGTCAAAAAAGGTTTGTAATGTTTTAAACTTATACAGGGTGTCCGATATTTAATGGATAACCTAGAAATGGCTTATAGTAGAACCGAAGAAATATATTATCATTATCTGTGGTAGAACGTATGGTCATTTACAAATAATACGAAAAAAAATCTATCATAAGTAGTCAGGTACCTAACTGGCGATATGTGGGTGCCCGGTGCACTCTTTACCTACTCTACTAGCATTTCTGCCCAACCCGTCGGGGAAACAGGCGTGATGATGTTACGTAGTACCTACCCAAAGAAAAGAAATTCTAGTCTCTTAAATAATTGCAAACAAAATACAGTCCTTTGTAAGCAAACCGCAACTTTTATTGATGTGAGGTGTCGTCAATTACCATTATCTGTTACCCCTGGATCGTTGCCAGACGTGAAAGTGTAAGTGTTGGTGCAGTACTATCATGTCGGCGTCTCGGCAGGAACAGTTGCGCACGCGTCGCATTACAATGCGCGCGGCTCCCACGGCTTTCTCTACATGTTGCAGTGCAGTAGGTACAGCAGTTGAACGACCTGTATGTCAGCATTGACAGTTGTGGAAATTGTAGCACTGCTCATTGCATTTTGAGGGAAAACATTGTTATCTTATGGAATGCTGTCGCCATTTTAACAATACTTTGAAAAGTTACTGACTGTACCTATTCGCGTAGCTATTTGGAAGCTGTTGGAGTCAAATGTGGTCAAAATCAAGTCGTTAATTCAAATAAGGCTGAGAATCAGCTAAGTTACCTAAGACAGCCCCCAAAACGCGCGCCCGCACCATTTTCAGGTGTTTTCTTTTACAAATTCTGCAGACTAAATAAATTCAAGAGTGTTCACCAACATTCTTCTCTGTTATCTAGTCGTCATTTCTGTAGTCACACCTTTTCTAGCCCATGCATGTCTTCTTTCTTTTTTTGGTTTACCCCCACTCGTTGGCGACGAACCGACGCCTGCAAGCCGTGCTTGAGAACATCACGCAAGTCTTCACGGGATTTTTCTCATTCCTCCGTACCTACCACATGTCCGTACCACGACAAACAGTGCAATGCGACTGCGAACGGAACTTGCAGTCTACAGGGCCGGCAGTCTCGACAGAGTTTATAACGACAAAATCGCTAACTTTCGATTGATATAAATTACTAACGAATAAATTCGGTTGCAATGAAGAAACGCATCTTGGATGTAGAGACTTGCGTTACTCGCAAGCATCATCACAGCAGGGCATTGTGTGCTCGACTTACGCAGCAACATGCTAAACAAAAACTTTGTATTCCAGCGTATCTCCGCCGCGGCGGCTACAACGTGTTCATGCTGGACTGGGGCGCGCTGTGCCAGCCCCCGTGCTACGTGGCCGCCGTGCACAACTTGCGGCCCGTGGCGCGGTGCGCGGCCGACGCTCTGGCCGCCCTGCGACAAGCTGGCCTGAGGACTGACAACCTCACCTGTGTGGGACACTCGCTCGGAGCGCATCTGTGTGGCATCATCGCTAACTATCTCACGTTCAGGATGAATAGGATTATTGGTATGTACTATGCACCGAAAGCTTACTGCTTTTGTGTGATAGAAACACTGATAAAACGAATTATTTCGTGATTGTACTTCAACCACGCTCCAGGGTTCTCTAGAAAACTGCTAGCATACTCCTAAATCTATACCTTCTCTTGAGGCCTATGAAAACAATCTTGGTGGAGAAAGCGAAAGAATTTTGCAAAAAAAAACCTGGCAGCTATATTTTTTTTCAGCCCTGTCTCACTATTGGGCAAAGGCCAAGTGGAGGTGATGGTGGTCTTGAAAGAGAAAATCTATATTCTATTCACCAGCCTAGGGGAACTCCCGTACAATAAAGGCCAGTTTCCTTTGGTTCTTCAACCAACTCTCCTTTAAACATCCAAATTATTCCAGGGCTAGACCCAGCGCGTCCCCTGATCCGCTCAGCGCCCGCGCTCCGGCTGGACCCGGGCGACGCTCGCGCCGTGCACGTGCTACATACGAACGCGGGCCGCTACGGCGAGGCAGCGCGGCTGGGACATGCAGACTTCTGTCTCAATGGAGGAAGGAGCCAGCCGTACTGTGAGGACACACCCAGTGAGTAGCTAGAGCTCTTTTAATTTCCCATTTATTTATTTTTTATGACTTAGTGACGGAAAGGTAAATCTCAAGTAGAGTTGAACAGACAGAATATCTGGCTAGATGTGGAGACGACAGATGAACAGTAGTTAAGATCAGGTCATGGAAATTGGTGGTTCCTGCAACTTTGACGAAGATATTTGGAAACAACTGGACGAGTGCCACACGCAACTGTGGCTTGTGGAGAAGGGTACAGCAGGACAGAAAATTGGGGTTTGACGCAGAATGTGCAATTCGCATAATGTGCACTTGACGCAAAATGTACACTTATCAATATGAGCACTTTTCAAAATGAGCACTACTCAAAATGAGTGTGTTTTAACAAAGAAACTACTGAACTCATTCTGTGTCAAACCCGAAAATTGGGTTTCCTGCTATACTCCACAAAAAAGGTTGTGTACCATCTCTGATTTTATTTTTTCGTAACTGTACGCTTCACTATCACTACATAGTATAAAACAAAGTCACTTCTCGCTGTCTGTCTGTCCCTATGTATGCTTAGATCTTTAAAACTCCGCAACGGATTTTAATAGATAGAGTGATTCAAGAGGAAGGTTTATATGTATATAACATGCATAATACATTCAGTCAAAAAAGTATCGGGAATGGATGATTTGTTTATGGTTCCAAATTTTTTTTTGCTTTTTTTTGTTGTTGCTAGATTAGCACAACTGTTTTCCATTTTGGCGCGGAGTTTGAGTTACATCTGTTAATTAGATTAAATACAGTACTGATTTTAGTTATATCATATCTAGTGTGTATTGCGAATTTCTTAATGGACAAAAATATCGGTCAAAAAGTTTGTCTTAAATTTTGCATCGCCAATGGAATTTCGAGTTCGGAGTCTCTGAAAATGTTACAGAAGGCTTACAGTGAATCGACTTTATCAAAAACACGCGCTTATGAGTGGTACAAAGCGTTCAAAAGCAGTCAAGGTGTGATGGAAGATTTGCCTCGTTCTGGTAGGCCATCAACGTCTGCAACTGAAGTTAACATCGCAAAAGTGAAGGAAATAGTGACTGACAATCTTGCCGGAAGGTCAAACGGTAAATAAAAAATATTATTCGGACGTTATGCAGCGTTTAAGAGAGCAAATTAGATAAAAGGGCCAGATTTGTGGAAAGAAAATTCTTGGATTTTGCACCACGATAATGCGCCTTCGCACAGTTGTGAACGATTTTTTGACCAAAACTCAACAAATACCATCGAGCAACCACCTTATTCACCAGATATGGCTCCAGCCGACTTCTTTATTTTTCCTAAACTCAAATTACCACTTCGTGGCACCCGTTTTCATTCAGTAGAAGACATAAAGGAGAATTCGCGGCGAGAACTGAACTCAATTCTGGAATAAGCATTTAAAAAATATTTTTATGATTGGATTATTAGTTGGCGTAAGTGATGTGTCGGTTCTGAAGAAGCATACTTTGAAGGTGATAAAATAAATTTGGATAAATAACTAATATTTTGTGTTTTATTGATCTTTTCCCGGTACTTTCTTGACAGAGTAGTATAGTAGAGAAACACTGATAATTTTAGAGGTTTCTAATGTGATGTCATAAATAAACTTATTTTTTTGCGCTTACATTGCAAACGCTGGCTGAACCCTACGAGATAAATCTAAATAATGTACTACAGTATTGTACACCTTAAGAAGGTCTACAAAAAAGTCCGCGATGGTATTATGTCTATCGCTTAGGGATAACCCACAATAACCATTTTTTACCTTTACTTTTTACGAGAAATATCTAATGGCTTATTTACGAAGCGATTTTAAGCAATACAGTATTAATCCTTATCCAATTCAGTGCCTTAAATACATTGTGCATTTAGTATAGATCAATATGGCCCTTTACAGTGTATCACTATCATATAAATGAATAATTTAGAAGAAATCACAGTATTAAAATTACGCGCGACTGAAAATATCATTCTCAGCAAAACAAATGGGGTCGTCGCAGTGTAACAGTTGGTCATTTTAACAATTTTCATCTTTTAAGTTTTGCGTAAAAAGTAATGCATTATTTTAGAAGCTTATTTATGGTGGATGGTGTAAATCTATATAGATTATCTTCAATATCTATTTTGAAACGTATTTACCCTAAACACTATTCAATTTAAATGAATATCTTAGGAGTTATCGCAAATGCCGGGGAAGCGGAACTGTCTTAACAAGGTACCCCCCCGTACCTTGTTTAGACAGTTCCGCGACCCCGGAATCCTGGAACCCAAGGGCAACCGAAAGAACAGGATGTCTTAGTCAGTAAGTCTGACAGTCCCATCTGCACCACCCAGGGTGGGAGGACTCATTTAATGATTTTACCACCCAAAAAAAAAATGGAATTATTGGAAAATACAGGCACCCGCATTACAATAGTATATTTCATTACAAGTGCGGAAAGGCTGTCATTGCAAAGAGTTCCGACAAATGTCTACCCGAGCCGAGGCGCAGCCGAAGGCGAGGGTTGACAGTCGGAACAAGTTGCAATGACGGTTCCGCAGGTGTACTGAACGATTATTTTTAATACAGTTGCGATAAAATGACCAAAAATTTTTTATTTTATTTTAATCGATCCTGTATATAATACTGATCAAAAACTTATATCGGACCAACCATCGTTGGAGTACTAAAAAGTCAGAAATCGCCAAAAACGTAAGTCACATACCGTCTTCGTGATCACTCTTTTCTTTAGTTCTTTTTTTTTAGATTTCTGATTTACAAATTCTTTCTTACGACCTGAAATGATTTCGAGTGAGTTTTTGATCAGAAACAGGATCAATAAAAATCAAAACAAAATTTTGCTTATATAACTTTCTAACAAAATGTAAGTATCGGAAAAGTTTTTTTTTTGCAATTTCTGACTTCATTCTCCAACCTGGGTTGGTCTGGTATAACTTTTTGATCAGCATTAGAAACAGGATTAATTGGCATCATTTTTTTTTTTTTTAATGTTAACTGTAAATCTTTGCGAAAATCTGTGAATAGGGATCATAATTTCATGAAAAATTATGGATAGTCTCCATTTTCGTGTAGCTGCAATGGTTAAGATAGTTCCCCTTACAACCCCGTTTACCGTATCCACCCTGTATATTAGAGACAGCTTCCACGGCTATTAGCCTTGTGGCTGTAAAGGGACTGAAGTGTCTGTAACTGGTCTAGTTTAAATAATATGGTTTGAGTTTACGGAACTGAACTTTAGTTTTTAATGAATATCGTGATATTTGTAACATGAATGGCGCCGACGAAATGGTGGAAACGGTCTCAGGGTGCTGCGCTGCTACAAATCCAACTGTAAAGGAAGATTACAGGTGAAGTGTTTTAAAACAATACTGTTAGAACACACAGGTGTAAACGGACACTTCAAGAATTCGTCAACCAAGCATTCTGTACATCAAACTAAGTAACGATACACCAGTGGCGAAGGTTCCATATAACTCGATTCCTAGCCGATTACCTTTGAAAAATTAGTATTCGATGACAAATAATATAATCACATTAACCTTTTCACCGCCACGGACTTCAAAAGAAGTTCCAGATTTTCGTGCCACCAGCACCACGATTTCATTAGAAGCTCTTCATTTTAACTATGTTATAAAAATAAATTTACAGTATTGAACAGGTTGTTTTTCATTTTACTATTTAATAATAGCACTGTCTAGTACCCTGTAATAAAATAATAAAAACACAATAAACTTAACTAAGAAAATGGCGCCAACCGTAGAATGTAAGCTGAGTTTTTTTTTCTTCACCCATTTTGGTAGGCTAAGGGAACTAAGTATCCATACAGCTTAGTCTTCAGTAGATTTTTTTATTGATATGAAATGAAAATGAAATTTAATGAGATGAAATGAAATTAAACCTAACCTAACTCATTCAATTAAATCATTAAATCTGATATTGAAATAAATTAGTAGCTTCTTTTTAGAAATATGCGTATTTGTATGAATCACAAAAACTCTTTAGTAAAAACTTCATGGTTGGTTTTTCTTTTTAATAGCCATTATTTTGACAGTTGGGAAAGAGAACGCACGAGTACGGGAAAGGTAAAAAATAGCACTAGTATGTAATAGCCCACATCCCGAACGCTATACGTCCCTGCAATACACTTTTTGAGCAACTGTAATAAAAAATAATTTTACAGTAAGCGCACTTCTTTTTTTGTTCTAAATTGGTCCCGAGCGAAGCCTAGGCGGGTCGCTAGTTCAAGATAAAATGTAAGCAAATATTGTGCATGTTCTATCTCCTCGTAGACGAGGCGCTGTGCAGCCACATCTGGGCGGTGTGCTACCAGGCGGAGAGCCTGTTCCGCGCGCGGCAGGCGGCGCCGTGCGGCCGGCGCTGCGCCGTGCGGGCGCCGCCCTCCCGCGCCTCCGCACTGCCCGTGCCTATCGGACAACCTGCACCTATGAGGTAAATGATGTTTATTTTGCAAGTAGGTTTTTACAAACTCTTTTACAAGTCATCGTACCACAAAAGGTAAAAAAAGGAACCCTTATTAAGATCACTTTCTTGTCCGTCTGTCGCCACCGATTTTCTCAGGAACGCGGACTTAGCAAGTTGAAATTTAATACCAGATACTGAGGTCTATAGTCCCTATTAGGTGTATAAAAATCAAGGTCCTGAGTCAACACGATAAAAAGATAATTATGGGCAAATTTAGATTTTCGCGAAAACTTGTAAGTACCAAAATCTACATAATTTTCAACTTTTTTTTTTTTGGGAATTATTTCCTTTACTTGTGCTGTAAGACCTTGCTTGCCAAAATTGACAATTCTAGGTCAACTGGAAGGGTAGCTTATATAGGTTTTCGTCGAAAACCTATATGGTAGTTCCCGTTGACCTAAAACCACGAAATTTGGCGAGAAGCAATGTCTTACAGCACATGTAAAAGGAAAAGTCTGAAAACCGAAAATATGTTATTTAACAAAAAAACAAGCGATTTCACTATTACAAACTTATTATTTGCGGTTGGTGCAATAGCCGTTTCATGGGATTGAACTGCAAAGTTAAGTTTATCCTTTAAAAAGTTTGTACGGAACCCTCGGTGCGCGAGTCCGATTCGCTTTTGGCCGGTTTTTTTAAAACTATGTGGGGCCGGTGTTTCGTACCTGACTACTCTGAAAAGAAACGGCCGAAACAAACTCAGTGGTCATAGTCCCTTTTGAAGTCCAGACATAATCTTGCTCAACTCACATGAGGACCATGCAGATTAGTGTCTGAAATGGTCATTTGAAGAAAGAAAGATCTACACAGATTTGAGTGGACCTGTGCAGTCAGTGCTTGCATTTGTCAGTTATCGTGTAGCTCGACTTATAACTCAAGGAGCTCAACGAAACGACGAACAATACCAAAGAAAGGACATTTGGGTAGATCGCTTATAGTACTCAAACTGCCAGACAGTCGTGGGGAAAAAGTAATGTGACCCACATGGTCCACACATTCACAATAATATCTACACTTGTACACTAATATTTTAAAGAGGAAAAATTTGTATTTTTGTGTGTGTATGTTTGTAATGAATAAGTTCAAAAACTACTGCGCCGATTTCAAAAATTCTTTCACCATTAGAAAGCTACATTCACCCTGAGTAACATAGGCTATATTTTATCCCCGTACTCCAACGGGAACGGGAATTACGCGGGTGAAACCGCGTGACGTCCGCTAGTTAAATTATATAAAAATTAGTATGTTAGTAATATCTGCTATTTTTGCCTCTGGTTCCTAGACTCCACCCTAAGCAAAAACGTCTACTACTGAACTTACGCTAATCTTCGCCACAAGAACTAGTCCTGCGCTTACCGCATCTAGAGGTATTCTGCAACCTTCGGGTCCTAGGTCCAGATAGTCAAACCATCATGTTGGGTCAACCATACCAAGAATGTCTTCTGGTATACTTTTGTCACTCGAAATGGTTTTTTTCCATCGGCAATTCAAGCCTACGAGTTCTTCCAAGTAGCGCCAGTAGCATTTTTAATTCCTTCGGTCCATTTTGCTGATACGCGGTCTGACTATTTGGTTGTTATTCTCATTTCCAGTGCATCAGGTGCATACTGTCTCGAAGACTTCTCGACGCCCTTCTGCCCGTACACGTCAGGGCTGAAGGAGGGCGACCATCGCTGTTGTCTGGACGAACTGTACGCGGCCGCAGCCACCGCCGAGCCCAACCGTAAGCGACCGCGCCCGGTCAGACTGCGGGGCCCACGGAGACGGAATGATCATTATGATAGCGAGAATTATACTGTAGTCTAAGATATAATGTGGAATGTCATCATGCCTGTAGTCCCGGGGGTGGGCAAAGACGAAATGTAAAGATCAGTGCGTGGGCCAACAATTCGGCAAACCCATAAGGCAAGCAGACTGGTCTGAAACCCTAACACAATGAAGAGTACTTGGTTATAAGTTCAAGCCAAGCTTTTAGGCTTGTATGTACGTACCGCCATTAGTAAAGACGTAGGTACTCGATCTTTTTTAGCGCGTGGTCAACATCGTAACGAACGCCGCCATCTTGTATTTTTTAATACAATTACCACGACTGCTTAAAATTAAATATGCTATTGGTGTCGATTCTGTTGTGCACAAACTAAACTTAATTTAGGCTATTGCTATCTTTCTCTCTCTAGTAAAACGAAAAAAAGACGGACGTAATTTAGAGCTGTCAAATTTAGTTAGAACTAAAATTTCCATACAAATGAAGGGTACACGTAAAAACATGACTAAAACACGGTGAAGCGCAAGGCATAAACTAGTTTGACATCTCTAACTTAGTTCATAGCTATAGCCGTCCTTTTCTCGCACTGCCTTTTAGTAAAAGATAGCAATAGCTTAAATTACGTTTAGTTTGTGCACAACAGAATCGACACCATTGTCATTCAAGCGTCCCACACCTATCCTATGGTAACAGGGTACAAGTCTATTGCCATCGAACCAACCAACTCAACTAAAGTAACTGAATCCAGACTCGGGGAAACTCCGAAACACCTAGTAGGTATTACTTTGCCCGACCTGGGATCAACCCATGCTCAGGAAATGCACTCAGAACCACTAAATAGACTGAGCTTGATCGAAAGACGTCAGCTTTAAACCTTTGTACAAACATGTTTGTCAGTAACATGATACTTAATTGTAATATTTTTAGTACTTTATACAGTTATTAAAAAAACGACAAGAATAAAAGGGACTTTCTTTCTAAGAAAAATCTGCGAAATACAAACAGAAGTATTACGTATGTACTAAATCAATCCCATATTATTCTAAATTACATAAATATGTATGATAAGTGTAAATGTGTATAGATTGGAGAAGTTTAGCCAAAGAAAATCTTACCATTTAGTAATATTGAATAAATTATTACTTTTACATGAAACTTTTATTTTTTTTATCACACCTTTGCAAGGGATTTAAGTAATACACGCATGTTATAGAATAAATCCTATTTAATATATGAACTACAATCACAAATGGTGTTAATTGTGATAACCGTGAACTATTTCAACACAAAACTTATACTTGAGAGAGAGATAATTTGAGAGGTGAGAATAAATATATTTTTCAATACACTTCCTCGAAAACGGGTCCGCACTACGATTAGGTTCAATGTATTTTATTCCATTATCCGCACGTGTGCGGAAATCAAAATTTCCACAGATAAATTATACTTACACAAAGTTCAAATATGCGTAAAGCAATATGCGTCTTTGGCGTAAATATTTGTTGAATATTCAAAACATGATTGTTTAAAACTAATATTTATTTATTTATTTATAACAATCTTACCTACACTATCATTACAAATCTATGATCCAATGCGACAGAGCAAGCAGCAGTGCTTTACTTTTAAAGACAAATTAACTTTTATTTGTGTTATAAATTAAAAAATAAAAAATATTTTTTATATTAGGCTGTTTAGCAGCTTCATACCTTTGCTTCTTCTTCAACCTGGCGAAAGCAAATTAAAATCATAGTTTCCTAATAAATTAATGACAAAAATATTTTTCGTTCTTTTATTTTATTTCTTCAAAAGTGTATTGAAAAACGTCGTTTGATACACGTGGACATTTGTTATTGCAGTTCTCGGCTCAATAACACGCTCGCCTACGGCTCGGGTGTTAGTTCCGCCTCGAATGCAATAACAAAATTTCTCCACTTGTATCAAAATGTACTATTACGAACAGTTCATGTAACAAGCTTGTTGAGAAATCAATCGACAACTGTTTGACATTTTCACGGGTAAGATTTCAACATTTACAACACTATAAGATTGGGACTAAGTACTAACATTATGTATTACAGTCCATCGTCACAAATATGAGTACTTCACGTGATGCAAGTCAAACACATCTGTGTTTTGACGACTGCTATTATAATTACAAGAAGATAACTGTATTCTTGCAAAATGTACCCCATTGTACAATAATTCAACTACAGAAAAACATTAATATTGCGTATTATATTATTTTCTGCATAAGTACTAGAAATACATAAGTATATTTCGCAAAAACTAGCAGTTATCTCGTTGTACTAGGTACCTCCAATATGTCAAATAGGGTTGCCAGGTGTCTGACTCAAAACTAGACATGAGCAATGCGCGCAATTTTACAAATTGACTGTCTATATCAACCCGGAAGAAACTCGCATTTTTATTTGAACACAACAATAAAACGGCAAATTATGAGCACACATTTGTCTACAGATAGTAACTATTGAATTTGTCCAATGTTAATTGGCAACCCTAAAAGTCCACAGATGCATTATGAAGTTACGTTTGGTTGTCAGCTCTTGTTGCCAGACATGAGAAGTGAGAGAAGGGCTGCCTTTTCTTTCTCCTTCTTTCTGACTACGTCGAGGCTGCGCGTGCGCCACGTACTCTTTCTTAGCTTGATTGGTCTGCTGCCGACGTAACGACCTGTAATATAGGAAGAAATGGTGTGAGGTAGTTGGCTTATTGATCTGTTAAGTAAAAATTCAGTAACCGGTTTGATTGACGTAGTGGCTTTTTAAACGTAATAAAACGAATAGGAAAGTAACCCGCCTCCACAAAAAAAGGTAAATTCATAGCGGGAAAATACACCACTAGTTCTGTGCATAATAATCAGAGATCGGAATAGATCGTTTTTTAATTTACCTAAACTTCAAGGAATTAAGTAAAATGTGGATCCCTTTAAAAACTCGGAATGAGATTTAGAAATATGTAAATCGTTAACTCGCAATCACTCTCTGTATGATGAGATACCCTGTGGTGGAACTGTAATAGACTAGTCTTGTCACTATAAACTACAAGTACTGACAAAATACGTTTGATTCTTACCATCCATCTCCTTCATAGCCTTGATGAAGTCTCCTGGGTCCTTGAAGCTGACGAAACCGAACCCTTTGCTCTTGTTCGTCCGCTTATCTCTTATCACTTTGGCTCTTTGGAACGAACTGTATTTACTGAAGGTCCGCGTCTAAAAAGAAAATAATAAAAACTCAGCATCCACAAGGCATAAAACACGAAAATATCGTGACATATAAAATCTGATCATCCCACAGATCAAGAAATTGGAAAAAACTCTTGTTTCTATCTCCTGTATCCAGTTGAATTATATTGGTTATCCAATTCCAAATTTAACAGTTTATTTTACTGTTACTTATCAAAGAATGTGGTTTTGGTAAATACTCACAAGCAGCTCATCTGTGACGTCATTTCCGAGATCACCGCAGAACATGCGGAAGTCATCGTCAGGCCAGTCCAGTAGTGTCACATCCTCCCACACTTGACCTCCGGCTGTCCTGACAACCTGACAGAGAACGAATAATTATAGTATACAATTATATTATACAAAAATACATGGGATAATTATGTGTTAGTTATGACATCGGTATGTGAAAAGTTTGCAAGGCCCAGGTTATTACCTAGTTTGAAATTGAATAGTTGAGAATATATTTAGCACTCTTCTACTACATTATTTGTTTCCTAGTTCTTAGTTATGTAACTGTATTTAGAAAGGAAATATTTCATTGAATCCAAACAAACATTATTTTTATTATAGAGGAAACAGAATACACTATCAGAGCAATCATTATTCGAATGTTCTATTGGTTTGATTTACTGAGCCGTAGGTAACATATTGTTCAGTCAGCTTCACCACATACCCCCCTTGAAAGCACCTACGTTCGAAGCTGGGTACATAGCATGTCTGTTTAATGGAGGTGTTCCTGACACCCACATAATCGTAGTAGGTATACAGTAAGTACGACCACGGGTCTACCTTGACCATGTTCGGGATTTCTGGATTTCTATTTGTATTATTTCTTGTTTCGTCTTTTTTATACCCGTTTTTTACGTTGTCGGGACATAGTTTTTTTAACTTTATTTTTAATGTTTTGCCGAAACAAAATTAACGCTCATCAACGAATATAGTTCTGCAAATTATCGTGTTACAAAGTCACGTCATGTAGACAATTATGATAATTTCAGTCGTGTTTGCTTCTTTGTGATAATATAATCATTAAGTTTTAGTAAACTTGGTGAAGCATTATACCTTCCTGTTCTTTTTCTCCTTCTTGGGCTTGGCGACGGTGTCGGGTACGCTGATGACGGGCGGGGGCGGCGCCACCGGCGCGGGCTCCACGACGGGCTCGGGCCGCGGGGGCGGGGGCGGCGGGGTGCGCTTCTGTTACACACAACATTAACACTTCACTTGAAAGCTCATGATCTGCCTAGACTTTTCCCAACTATGTTGGGGTCGGCTTCCAGTCTAACCGGATGCAGCTGAATACCAGTATTTTACATGGAGCGGCTGCCTATCTGACCTCCACAACCCAGTTAGTTCTGGGTAATACGATACCCCTTGGCAAGACTGGCTGTCTAACTTTTTGGGCCACTGACTACCTGTAACGACCGTCAAAGATCTACAAATGACAGCCGGGACCAACAGCTTAACGTGTTTTTCGAGGCACGGAGGAAACTCGGTATGTAAGGGTGGTTACCCATCCACAGACTAACCTAGTCAAGCACGGCTTAACCTAAAGATCGACCCGAGCGGCTGTTATTATTAAGCCACGAGCTCCGAGTTGAACGCTACGGTCCATGAAAATCAGGGTTAAAATTATCAGTCTTGGGTTTTCTGGTGCAACGATTAGAGTTCAAACAATAATGTGTCACATTCGGTACATTCTAAACGTGTAGCGCGTGTTTGTGAATAGGGGCCTTGGTGATAGTTGCTACGCTGACGCCAAAACAATAGCGATAACGATAGGAGAATGATGGTGGTGTATGTTTAATGGCTATTAAGAATACTAAATTCCGTTGGGGTAACGTGTTCTTGAGTGGAGACCGCGAATCGGCAAGCGTAAGGTGTGACGCCCTCCGACTCGGTGGAGCGACAATCTTCGCAGAGTTGCAACTGGATGAGAGTTGCCGAGAAACGAGTTGAGTGGCGTGCGATTGAGGAGGCCATGTCCAGCAGTGGACTGATGTACGCTGATGATGATGAAGCACACTAAGGCTCTGCATTCCACGATCAAGACATAATCATTCACAATTCTTTTGATATAAAAAACCTGCCATTCTGTTTCAAAGAAAATGTAACAAAATTATGTTACAAAAAAAGTGAAAACTAAGTAACTTGTGAATTATATCGTCGATCAATCCAAAATAAACTTTATCTTAATTATACAAAGTTGATTTTGATTAACCGTTCTATGAAAGCGTTCGGTGACGATGACGCGAGTTCCATGATTTTTGTTCACCCAAAAAGTACTCAACGCGCTTAAAGAAGTTTACACTTAAAAAACAAAAATATAAACCAATCTTACCCTCTTCCGACTTTCCTTTATTTTTTTTTCCTCTGTATCCTCTTTAGGTTGCTTGTAGAGCTTGGGCGCTGCTGATAGCACCACAGGCTGTGGCTTGGGCGGAGGAGGTGGTATCAGCTGTGGGCCTGGCAGCCCTGGGCGGAGGAACGTCAGGGCGGGCGGAAAGCCACCCTCCACACCGCCGCCGGGACGTATCCGTACCTGTTGGAGAGCCATAGTGTTACTTAGGGATGATGTGATTTAACAGTGTCCATTTCTTGTCCATTCTTCTCCATCAAGATTATGCTTTGGAATGGTTAACTGTGTACAACTATACAGGGTGGATACGGTAAATGGGGCAGTAAGGGGAACTACCTTAACCGTTGCAGCTACACGAAAATTGTCTAAGGAGGCTATTCATTATTTTTTGTGAAATTTTGATTCCCATTGATCAAAAAGTTCTACCGAACCAACCCAGGTTGAAGTACAAAAAAATTCGAAAATGCAAAAATCTTTTCCCATACATTTTGTTTGAAAATTAATTATATAAAAATATAAATTAAAATATAATTATGACCAAAAATTTTTTATTTTATTTTAATCGATCCTGTATATAATACTGATCAAAAACTTATATCGGACCAACCATCGTTGGAGTACTAAAAAGTCAGAAATCGCCAAAAACGTAAGTCACATACCGTCTTCGTGATCACTCTTTTCTTTAGTTCTTTTTTTTTAGATTTCTGATTTACAAATTCTTTCTTACGACCTGAAATGATTTCGAGTGAGTTTTTGATCAGAAACAGGATCAATAAAAATCAAAACAAAATTTTGCTTATATAACTTTCTAACAAAATGTAAGTATCGGAAAAGTTTTTTTTTTGCAATTTCTGACTTCATTCTCCAACCTGGGTTGGTCTGGTATAACTTTTTGATCAGCATTAGAAACAGGATTAATTGGCATCATTTTTTTTTTTTTTAATGTTAACTGTAAATCTTTGCGAAAATCTGTGAATAGGGATCATAATTTCATGAAAAATTATGGATAGTCTCCATTTTCGTGTAGCTGCAATGGTTAAGATAGTTCCCCTTACAACCCCGTTTACCGTATCCACCCTGTATATTAGAGACAGCTTCCACGGCTATTAGCCTTGTGGCTGTAAAGGGACTGAAGTGTCTGTAACTGGTCTAGTTTAAATAATATGGTTTGAGTTTACGGAACTGAACTTTAGTTTTTAATGAATATCGTGATATTTGTAACATGAATGGCGCCGACGAAATGGTGGAAACGGTCTCAGGGTGCTGCGCTGCTACAAATCCAACTGTAAAGGAAGATTACAGGTGAAGTGTTTTAAAACAATACTGTTAGAACACACAGGTGTAAACGGACACTTCAAGAATTCGTCAACCAAGCATTCTGTACATCAAACTAAGTAACGATACACCAGTGGCGAAGGTTCCATATAACTCGATTCCTAGCCGATTACCTTTGAAAAATTAGTATTCGATGACAAATAATATAATCACATTAACCTTTTCACCGCCACGGACTTCAAAAGAAGTTCCAGATTTTCGTGCCACCAGCACCACGATTTCATTAGAAGCTCTTCATTTTAACTATGTTATAAAAATAAATTTACAGTATTGAACAGGTTGTTTTTCATTTTACTATTTAATAATAGCACTGTCTAGTACCCTGTTTTTTTTCCACACAAAAGAAGCCCCTAATTGTCGTAAAATTGGCAAAAACAAAAACTCCGAACATTTTTAATGTCCCCAGAACGCCAAGGACTCAAAATATTGTCGGCCAGTGATGTGACCCGAAAGTTGTCACTGTTTGATTTCATCCGTTGAAATATTTATAAATATTATTACCGAAAACAATTTGAGGTCAGTAAAATATGAACTTAGTTAACTCCTTAATCACAAAGGGAAAATAGACTAATTTCGTCCTTCAGATGGGTGCCGACTCGGAAATAAATATTTATTAGCAATCCTTGTCGATAATTTATATTTCCATCTCTACAAAACAATTGGTTGTCAGTGCTCCGGGCGCCACGGGCTCTTTTAGAAGTCGTTCTGTGACGTCATAGAAGTACGGCTGTTAAGGTCACTTTGGCATAGTGCAGACTGTAGGTACTAATCGGATTCTTTTACTTTGCTTATAACAATAGGTATTCTATTTTACTAATAGTATTAAGTAAACAAATAGGTAGTGAAATGAACGAAGAACTGGATTAGGATCAGCTCGGAGTATTCTGTGGAGAACGTTGAACCAGAAGAATTTTTCTGAATAACGTTTATTCTTCAAAAAGTAAAAATTTAATAAGTGAAATGTTCGGTAAGCCACAAACTAAGCGTCGCGCGTCGCTTGTAGGTATCTTGTGGCTCTGGAGTGCGAATTTAACAAAGCTGAAATGGTTACTGAAGTAGTTAAAAAACACGGTACCTAGTGGACAAAAATAGAAGAAAGACCATAGACCACATCCCTAATCAGAATTGAATTTAACGTGCACTGAGCGCCAAGGACTTGAAATGAAGTCAAAGAATAACGTCGTGAAACATAGAGATTTACCTCATTTCCTAAAGCTCTAATTGAGTTATGTATTGTTTCTTTAAAACTTAGAATTTATACTGTTTTTTCTTACTAGGGATACTGTGAAATAAAACAAATATGGAAATATTTATTCAGTTTTGATTTATAAGTTTTAATTATAGCGTTAAGTTTGAATTATAATTTTACGGATTATAATTTTACGGATGTAAAATTATAATTAAAACTTAACGCGTATAAATATCATTCATCGATATGACCACACCCTCATCACTACTGTTTACTACCTACATTTATAGCTTGGCGCCTGGCGAGGCATCGGGTTCTGTGTACGTTGGCGGTGAAATGGTTAAAGATAATAATATGTACTACTTACTTCTTACAAAAATGTACCCTTCGCTTTACACAAAAATTTATGCTGAGAATGTATTTTATTGTAGGATTTAACGTAACGCACTCCTAACATTATGCTGGTGGATGCATACAGGGGTCATGAAGGTATTTACTTAATGTAAAGTTTTACCATTAAATCTTGTGTTTTTTTTTTTTACTTGGAAAAAAAATAGCAATAGCCTAAATTAAGTTTAGTTTGTGCACAACAGATTCAACACCAATATCTCCATAACTATAAGGTTTCCAGGTATCGTCAAGAACAAAAAAATATCACAATGACGGGGAGAACAAGTGCCTTTCAGCTTCGTTAACGGTCTTTTAACACCCATTATGAAATATGTTCTTGTATTGGCATAAAATATCAAAACTTAGATGTTTATGAAACAAATTTAGAGCATACATTCAACCTAAACACTAGACAGCTAGATAAGCATGGCTTGGTAAAAAAAAGTTACCTACTTCTTATTCAATATGCATAGATAGTTCATGCCAAAACCTAATGAGAATTAATAATACCAAAATAAACATCTTAGCCAGTTATCAAGCTTAGTAACAGGGATGGGTATTAAACTACTACCACAGCTACTACTAAATTTGTACTAAAATGTAATGATAAAAAAAATATAAAAAAATGTATTGAAACATCAGCTAACCTGTGAGGGCACCATGATAGAGGGCGGTGGTGGTGGGGGTGGTACTGTGGGGTACATCATCGACATGTCAAACTGAGGCATCATGGGGGCGGCTGCACGCTCCAGCTGTTGCTGCACAGCGCCAAACGTGGCTGCGCCGATCACGGCACGCGCAACCACGTTAACTCCGCCGTCACCACCTGAGATCTCTGCCTCAAACCTGGTAAGAAGATTTTAACATTATACATAATCTTCACCGCAATAAGGTACACAAATAATTTTGAGTATGAATGCAGATGACTATAAGAGTAGAGGACAACCAAGGAAACAGTGGCTGGATTGTGTGAAGGATGATATGGCTAGAAAGCAGGTAACTGGTGAGATGACAAGTAATAGAGAAGTATGGAAGAACATGCTAAGCTAACCCCAAATAAATTGGGATATTTTAAGGTCATTCTTGTTCATTCTTTGAAACTACGCAATGGATTTTGATGTGGTTTTTTTAAATAGAGTGATTCAAAGAGGAAGGTTTTAGTATGTAATTTGTCAAGCGGGCAAAGCCGCGGTCATCAGCTAGTATAATAACAATATTCAATAGTTAAAATTGATAAAATACAAAATAAATCTTAGAAGTAATGTAGGTAGGTAAAAAGTTTGATGCCTTTACTAGGACGAACCTGTATCACAGGTGACATGAGTTCAGACAAATTACTATTACTTTAATTAATATGTTTTACATATTTAGATGAATATTGTGTTCTATAAGGTGTATTGGCACTATAAACTTGTGCACTGCATTAGAATGAAACATGTGCAAGTTCATTAGTTGTAAATGGTTTTACTAGCTTGTTTTTAAGCAAGCAAACAGGGGATTGTTTAAATACTGTGCTACATAAATTTAAATTATAAATATTCACTGTGGAACCTACAGTTAAATAAACGTTCAGCAGATCTTAATTTTAGTAATTTGTTATTGTAGAATAATGCTGCTACTGGCAAGGCAGAGGCTGCTTTTAATCTATTGGGCATTTTGTGGTTGTTTAACATAAGAAAAATATACGGCCGCTAATTAAAGTAGCTTCTATGATTTCATGCAATTTGCTAGCTAACCTGGACATTTCATCTTGCATTTGCTGGTATTTAGTGGAGTCTTCCATGTTGCCGCTCGGAGTTTAACCTTAAAGCAGTCCAAAACGTTTACGTAGTAACCAGAAATAAAATGTACGCCACTAATTACAATCACTCTTGATACATACAGATCTACACATTTTCTGGATTATTATTGTAAAAATCAAAGAGATGGATGAAAAATAATCGCAATCGTAATTATCGTAAATCGTGATGATTTCATGCTTATTGCTTTGTCGCGACGCCTCTGTCAAAGTCAATGTCAATATCAAATATGCTATATATGTCATAATGGCATTGTCAAACTTAAAATGTCGTGAATGAAATTTAAAAATAAAATCTGGTCTCTTTTGATTTTATTCGACTAAAATTGACTGCTGTCTTTCCATACATAAAGTAATAAGCAATGGAGACAGCAAAGACCAAAAAGCGAATTGCCGGACATCTGCTACTTTTCGTGGGAGGCGAGTTAAACACTTATAGCACACTTGGGTAATTTGACAATCACATTCACACGTCACACCCAAGGACTTGCATTGCTGCAAACACAAAAAGATTCCCACACAATAAAGGCGTTGTCGATTTGGCGATCGATTTCTTTTTCCTACCTGTTTTAAAAGTAAAATAACTGCCCCAAGTAGACATAAGCTATTAGTCATAGTTTTATTTTTTGACCAATTCATCGCCTGCCTTGAGTCTAACGGTGCTCAGTAGGGCTATTACGTAACTCTGTTGACAGCTCGAACTGATAGTAACTGGGCTGTGTCTATCAATTAACTGTCAAAAGGTTAGTTTCGTATTATGTATGACCAGTCGCGATCAAATATGACGTCACTGGTTGTCATTGTGGCTGATAGTCACCGTAACTCATTTTGACAGATGCTTTCGTATCGATACATAAATTATTTCGATTATGTAAGCATAGACAAAATTGATGACAGCTGAGTTTGAAGTGGCTTTCGTGAAAGACGTTACACCGTACCCGGGCTGTTTGTCACCGTAAAGTGATATCCACTCAGTGCGGTACGTAATACCAATATCATGATATTCTCGGTTGTCATCAAAGTTCGGTGTAGAACCGAAGCTTGATAGTCACTGGATATCAGAAAGATACGTAATAGGCCTACAGGCCTGGCGAATGCACCGCTCGCGAGCCACTTGCGATCTGCGCGCGTGTTGATCGCGTACGGTTACAGCCTATATTTGGTGCGCCGCTCTAGTGTAACTCCGGCAAGGCTTGAGTGGGGCGCGCGCGCATCTCGTGCGCATTTAGTATTGAACTATGAGCCTCAGTTGTGAATTTGATTCCGAAGATGTCGGACGACTGCCGTAAGCTGCAGCATCGGCTATTGTAGTACTGACAAAAACTAAAAGGAAAAACAGAAGACGCTGGTGGCAGGATCATCCATTCCATTTTAAAATAAGACAGACTAAAGAATTTAATACCTTAATTGAAAGGCCATGAATAGGGCTATCGCGAATGAATGGGAAAGGCTGGTCAAAGCTGATTGTAGATGGCGCGTCCATAGCTTAGACCCGATCTGTCCAATGAGGTCAATCTATTTTGAAATATAAAATGACAGTGACAGATTTTCAACCAATGACGATGTTTGGTTTATGCGCTGCTAGCGCCATTAGTTCCACCAGTTGCCCACCCCATTCGCCGCTAGAGGCGTTCGTTTAGAGTAAGGTCTTCCGTAATGTTAGATGTCATACAGTGTTCCTGCGTTGCGTGCTTTTTGTCACAAAATATTTAAATACTAATACTCACGATTGTATTCTAGACTGAGCCATTCTTAATTAACTATGACTTGAAGATTTTATGTAGCAACTTATGATCTTATTTGTTAGTACTTGGAGGTAGAATGATCTTTAGTGTTTCATGCTTGCTTATTAACCGACTTCCAAAAAGAGGAGGTTATCAATTCGTCTGAATTTTTATTTTTATTTTTTTAGGGAGAAAGGCTAATGCTCCAGGGTAGCCCGCGAAATTCAAATTTTCTTACGTTTTTTGCAATTTGCAGGCCAGTGCTAGGTTGTATGTACGTTATGTACGTTTTACTGCCGCGAATAATATTTTAATCAACTTATAACCTAGCACTGGCCTGCAAGTTGCAAAAAACGTAAGAAAATTTGATTTTCGCGGGCTACCCTGGAGCATCAGCCTTCCCTTTACCCCATACAGACCCAAATTTGGTACACGTCACTTACTAATTGAAATATTCGGATCCACCCAACCTTTCTCGCCAGACATTAATTAATTGTATAGATTAAGGTGTATCCGAACACATGATCACAAAAGTTTTTCCATCATACCCTCACATTGCGTATTATTCAGTCCAAAGTTGAAAATACGGTATAAAGTGCGTTTTTGAGATTTCGGATCGGAAGAAAAATCATTTCTGTGAAATTTATGGAGTAATAAATTCATTTTTTAGTAAATTTTGAAGAAGAACGTTCTTTTTACGTAAAACCAGCAAAAAATGTAAGTATACTCAATTAAAAGACCGTTTTTTATCCATCCAAACGTTGTTCCAAATTTGGGACACCATGCACTGGTAATTTTTCCTTGGCAAATGTGGTACAGTATGCAGTAAGGTAGTTTTTTGTGTTTGGTCAAATTTGGAACAATGTGCAGTAAGCTAAACTAGACAATTTAGGTGTTCAAAAATATCTGCTATAACTTTAGGTGATCCTATTTTAAAAGTTGTTAAGTTTTGTAGGCATAATCACCACATTTAGTGGCAGATATTTTAAGTACTATTTATAGTATGCTTATTTACCGACTGACTTCTATTTTTTATTATTTGCTAGACAACATGAAGACTCGTGGGCGAAAAATTAACGTTATTCCTGACGAGAGCGATGATGAATATCTATCAGACGAAGATGGCCAGGATCAGGTTGCTCGACCTTTACACGCTGTGTACATACAAGAAAGTGACAGTGATGACTATGGTTCCGATGATTATGTGTGACGACCAACGTCCAAAATGCAAAAGCGAAGGATGTTCTCAAAAATCACACGTGAAGTGAAGCAAATGCCGAGTTCACTTATGTTTTAATAAAGATAGAAACTGTTTTCAAAGTTTTCATACACAATGATGCAAAAAAAATCTGGCAATTTTTTATTTCGCTTACTCATAATAAACTCATTTTTAGGTATTTTTTAATACTTCAGAAGTTTCTATTAAAAGATCTTCTAGTAAAGTTGATTCTGTAAAACTTTCTATTATTTCAAACAAACACTTTGCAAAAACAGTGAAAGTTAATGCAACAGACATACATACATTTTTATTACGAAATATATACATAAATATACACTGCTCTACAACCCGTAATGCATATTGTACCATTTACGACCAGTTAGCTAAAAGCTACGTTACTGCATATTGTACCAAATATGGTACATTGATGTTATTGGGACTTTTCTCGAGTTTCCAAGTGTTTTTTTATTTTTTCTTATTTTTCCTGTTCTAAAAAATATATTTAACCATGTAAATTAATTTGAGCTAAATCAAAAAATCCATGCGGTAAAGGGTTATTATAAAATAGAATTATTGACAGTTGACACGACCTTACTCGACAGTGGCGCCATCTGGTGAGCTCAAAAACGATAGCCCCCAACCTAACCTCGGCGTTTGCTGTACTTAATTTTTGAAATAGCAACTTTTCACTGAAGCGTTGTCAAGTCAAATTGACATTTACCTTTGAATGAAGTGGAATGAAGTGACAGTAGACGAGTAGAACTAGAATTTCTATTTGCGATTTTATCTTTTTATATAACTAAATATTTTCCTATTAGGATTAAAACGTCATGGTTGAAGACGATGTTAAAACAATTTGGTGCGGTAATTTACCTGAACAAGCTTCTGAGGAAATACTTTACGAACTGTTCTTGCAGGTTTGTGTACAAATTTTGTCAGGGCACTGACACTTGCCGAATTTCTCAACCATTGTTAACTTTATGCTATCTGAACATTTACAGGCGGGACCATTGGAGAAAGTCAGGATACCGAGGGATTGGGATGGACGCCAAAAGAACTTTGCTTTTATCACGTACTGCCACGAAGTTTCAGTGCCTTACGCGTTAAACTTATTTCGAGGTACCTCCTTATATCATAGAACATTATCTCTGCAATGTCGTGGACGAATGGTAGCCCTACCGCCGCCAATCAGATGTTACGGACTGGAACCACCAATAGATTTCCCTCAAATTCCAAACATTGCTCAACAGTTTGCTGATATGACAGAGAATCTGAAAGAAGATGACCTGAAGTCTGTCCCACATGACCATGTTGACAGGTTGGTCATGGCCAGCTTACAGGGGAACTGGTCTCATCGGCATCACCCCTACAGGTCTAAAGACAAGGCACACAGAGATGACTATAGACCTAGGGATGCACACAATGACAACTATAATAGGAACAAAGACAATAGAAATAAACATTCAGGAAATTGGAGAGAAAGGAGAAATCATAAGAAATCTAACTACCACAGATAGATGTCTCATACTGGAGTTACAGGTAGATGTACATATTTCATGGGAACAAATGGGGAAGGCAGGTCAAAGCTGATTGTAGATGGCGCGTCCATAGCAGACCCAATCTGACCAATGAGGTCAATCTATTTAAAAAAATAAAATGACATTCAACAGATTTTCAACCAATGACGATGTTTGGTTCATGCGCTGCTAGCGCCATTAGTTCCACCAGTTGCCCGCCCCATTTTTGCTAGATCTTGCACACTATAGTTGTATGTAAAAGATTTCATAGCAAATAATCAAACCTTTGTCACAGTGGTTCGGTATTCCACATATATTTACATAATTCCTTATGATAAGGAAAAGGGAAATCATAAAGACCATTTTTTCTTTTCTTAAAATATTATAATACTTGGTTGCTGTATAAAACATTTCTGAACATTATGACAATATAGAAAGATACTATGTATATTCAAAAGTAATTGTCCCTATTGTGGATTTGTTTTTTTTGGTTACAATCGACAATAGGTTTGTTTTAAATTAAAATTATTTTAATTAAAATTTTTAATGTTTTTGTTTTATTTTAGATTAGGTACATAATAAAGAATAGTATTACACCTATTTAACATATTGACCAGAAGGCTTTAGATTAAAACCACAGTTTTACAGTTGTTCAGTATTGATCACTAAATTAGAGTGTGATCTTCATTTTCTTTCCAATTTTTATTCTCTTCTTTTTTATGCAGTACATGCACATTTGAGGAGTAGGATAAACCATGTATGTTGACGTGAGCAAGATACATTTTCCACAGCCTTCTGGGTTTATATTTTGGGGAGGCGGGGATGAAGCTAGTACAATAGCCACATTTTCAATTGCGGTAAAAGCAAATATGTAACACATTGATCGGAATACATAGGTACCTACAGAAACAGTGCCTACAACATTTTGCAAGATTCACACAACAAGTTTGCTATAAAATTGTTTTGTCAAACATGTAGGAATAGTGAAACAAGCAGTGACAATGAGAACATGGGTCGATACATTGACGGAAAACAGATATTTCAACATGTTTTCTCAGGAGCATGTTTTATTGAATATGCTATACACAACCTCGCTTTGTTATATAATTTCCTGTACAATGAGAGATCCGCATAAAATGGTTTTGTATAGCTGTTGTGCTTACGAACACTAATAATATTAAATTAATGTGTCAAACACTATTTTAAAATATCAAAATGGCCACTAGAGCATGCTGCAATAATAGGGAAATTGTTTAGCTGCAGCAGTTTGTGTCTCGATATCCATTCGACGTTTTTCTTTTTCTGCTTCAGTTATAATTTGGGTTGCATAATAGAACTCTCTCTGCATTTGTTTCTGCAAAAAGTAAATTATCGTTTTGTATTAAAAAATAATAGAGAGAGAAAAGACAATCGCACAAAGAAAATCAGCCCATGAGTCCTATGGCCGGTTAGGAAACCGACCAGGTGTTGGTATAAGCCAGTTTATAGGTACAGACGCTAGAGGCCAGCCAGCACATCAAACTACCCGAAACTGTCAAATTTTCTCCATCAACCTCGAACCTGATGCTTGAGCGATAAAGTTGAAAATCTATTAAAGAAATTTGACAGATTGTTGTAGCTTTATGTAATGGCTGGCGTCTGTACGGCAACAGACAAAATTGGACGATCAGCTCATCGAACCTAACGCTAGGTAGGTAAACTTACCTACTTATCCTGACAAACACTGCAATAATGACATTCATTTAAACCCAGATGTTTTTTTTTTACTCGGTCCTTCTCATGCACAGCTACATAATCTCCTCTAGATTCCGCATATAAGGCAATAACCCTCCGCTCCGCCTCCGTACATCCATGGGTTAGCACTTAATATAACTCCATGCTCGTACTTATTCTCTTCAGTAACGACCAGACTGGAGCCGCTAGCCGTGGTAATGCACATGAATCCGAAAAAGAGGTGCGTGCCTTGGGTTCGAACTCGAGACCTATGACTTGACGTAGGATCGACCGACTGTCGATCGCACCACTACAGCTATCACTGCTATCAATACGTTCTTGCATAGCGATAAATAATAACATATTGTTACGACGTACCCGTACTTACCTACAGTTACGGTAGTAGGTACCTACAAGTAGGTAGGTAGGAAGTAGTAGGTAGAACGAGTCTCGAATAATGTAGGTACAAATTCGCAAACTACCTACAAAAGAACATCAGGAATTGTCATTGTAATTTCGACCGTACGCCGAGGGCATAAAGTACATATTTCTTTCCTTTGTACAAGTTGTGGAAGTTTCTCGAAGGACAATGACCCACTATGGAATTGTCTAGAAGATTCTAGGAAGTCGTGGATATTTCTCGAACTTTCGATCGCCATATAAATAGTCGACGTGTTTGCGGGAGCAGGCAGTAAGGCGCGCGCAGGACGACCCGGCTGCGTGTTCCACGCTGTCCTGAAGAGGACTTCGGAGGCCAGGTCCATCTTTGACACCACCACTTTTATGTGTATGAAGGGTGTCAAGATTGAGGCCTGGCGGGGGAAACGTGGACCAGCCCAATGCCACCGGTGCCAAAAGTTCAGGCACTCTTCGCACCACTGCCACCGGCCGCTCGCCTGTGTCCGCTGTGGAGAGGGACACGCTGCGCGGGACTGCCCCCGCCCACGCGAAGAGCCGGCGACATGCGTCAACTGCGGGGGCGAGCACCCCGCCAACAACGTGCGCTGCCCCACCTTCCAGGCGGAAATCCGGAACAGGCGAGCGGGCACTGTCGCTGCCACGACCGCCTCACGCCGACCCCAAGAGGTCACCGAGGGGCATACAGACGTGGCCTCCACAGAGGTCCAAGGCGCGTCGCTTATGGCGGCGGCCAACGGGCCCACCAACAGGGGAGAAGCCCCCCCCTCCTCCTCAAAGCGGCGGAGGAATCGGAAGGGGAAGAAACGGAGGGGAAAAGGGAAGAAAGCCGAGCCATCCCTCCCCCCCCCCCCGCACCAATAGAGGAAACACGGGTCGACCTTACTTCGTCCCAGGCGCAGGCTGTGCCACCAGAGCCAATATCGCAGCCACCAAAACAAAAACAACAGAGGCAGAGTAGAGGGCTGTCAGCTGGCGCCGGCACAACGCGGCCCCCAGCCCTCCAACAACAACAACAGCGGCCCAAACAGGCGCGCGCCGGTCCAGGCAGCTGGACCAAGCTGCAGCTGGCAGCAATATAAACACAACTACGACGAAGGAATTCACAGCCTGCGCCGTCCAACTGTTAATGGACTTAATAAAAGCCATAAGGCAGGGACAGGACGCGGGTTTGGTTATCCTCGACGGCTTGGCCTCCCTCCTCAAGCTGTATAATGGCTAGGCCGTTGAGGGTAATCCATTGGAATGCCCCGCGGCCTCAGAGGTAAGGTCGCCCCCCTCCGCCGCATCCTAATCAATGAAGACACCACGCACGACAATGACGCACCTGGGACCGGCTGATAAGCTTAAAATCTCGGGTTACCTCGCTTACAGGAAGGACGAAAGGTCGGCACTCGGCACCCCATACCGTGGTCTGGCGGTACTGGTGAGGCGTAGGGTCGTCCATCAAGAGCTCCCTGTGCCGTCGCTCGGCACGTTCTACGCGCTGGGTGTGCAGCTGCACGTTGCCGGCGAGGATCTTGCCATTTACGCCTGCTATAAGACGCCCTCGGCCAAACTAGATCCCGCGGAGCTGAGGGCCCTTCTCGAGGCCTACGGCGGCGCGACGATCCTTGCTGGTGACCTGAACTGCAAGCACCCAGCGTGGAACTCCGCCGCGACAAACACGGGGGGTAGACGACTCTACGCGGACGCGGAAGCCTTCGGCTACACGGTGTCCGGCCCAGAAACGCCTACCCACTATCCGGACGCCTACACTCACATGCCGGACGTGCTGGACATCGTGGCCTACCGAGGGCTACACTGCCAGATCACGCAGCAGGTGCTAGACGACGAGATGCAGTCCGACCATCATCCTGTTCTCGTCGTCCTATCGGGGATGCCGACCCGACAGCTACCCGCAGCGCCACGTCGACAAATAGACTGGGAAGTTTTTAAAGAAAAGGCTGAGGCCACCACTCCGACTCGGCCCCTGACTACCTCCGCGGACGTGAACCAAGCCGCGGATGACGTCACCGCTTGCATACGGAGCGCCTTAGAAGCGGCGACGATGTCGGTACCGCAGGGGAGAGTGCAACAGCCGCCCCTGCCTGCGTACCTACGACGGTTGATCGCCGACAAGAGGCGCCTTCGCAAGCGGTGGCAGCAACTGAGATGCCCGGCGTTAAAAACTAGGGTGAACCGCATCGCGGAGAGGATTAAGGCCGAGTTGCGGGACCGGGAAGCCGAGATCTGGGAAGACCGCATTCAGGAGGCGGCTGGCAGCTGGCCATCCGCCCATAGACTCTGCCGCCAACTGAAAAATGCCCCAGCTCCGGTGCGCCCACTACTAGATAGCGGCGGGGCGCTCAAGTATGTCGCAGAGGACCGCGCGGAGGTCTTCGCCGAGCACCTGGAGCGTCAGTTCCGACCGAACCCGACTAGCGAAGTCCAACATGTCGCAACAGTCGAGAAACACCTTGGGGACTACTTCGCCACGCCGATAGCTCCCGAGGAAGATCCTATATTTTTCTCGCCTGGGGCAGTAAGACGCGCCATCCTGAGGACGAAGCCCAGGAAGGCCGCACCGGGGCGGACGGTATCACCAACGCAGTGCTGCGCCAATTGCCGTACCGTACGGTAGCGGCGCTGGCACGCCTGTACACGGCGATACTGCGCACCGGGACGTTTCCTTCCTCGTGGAAGGAAGGGCGCGTCATTATGCTGCCCAAGGCGGGGAAAAACATACTGAAGCCGGAGAGCTATCGGCCTGTAACGCTGCTGCCCACCACCTCCAAGGTGTTCGAAAAACTCCTGTTGCGGCATCTCCAGCCGCACATCGACCCGCGGCCCGAGCAGTTCGGGTTCAGGTCGGAACACAGCACGACGCTTCAGTTGTCGAGAGTACTGCACCACATGGCGCAAGCCATTAACAAGAAGGAGTATGCGGTTGCAGTACTCCTCGACATGGAGAAGGCCTTCGACCGCGTGTGGCACGAGGGCCTATTATTCAAGTTGGCCACATCCGACGCGCCCCGCCGCGTTGTAAAGGTGGTCCAGTCTTTTCTTACAGAGCTTCCGCGTGGTGGTCGAGGGAGCGCTCTCCAGTGCCCGACCGGTGCTGGCCGGAGTGCCCCAAGGCAGTTGCGTGTCGCCGGCGTGTTACTCGCGTTACACCGACGACATCCCCACGACACCAGAGGCGATGCTCGCGCTGTCCGCCGACGACGCCGCGTACATCACTACATCGCTTAACGCGAAGTACGCGGCGGTCAAGATGCAGCGCGCGCTAGACCTGCTGCCTGACTGGTTGTCAAAGTGGCGACTGTCGGTTAACGTGGGTAAGACGCAGGCGATGGTCACTGGACTAGTGCCCCTCCCACCACCCCTGACTCTACAAGGCGCCGACGTCGAGTGGTCGCCCCGGGTGAAATACCTGGGCGTCACCATCGACCGTCGGCTCACCATGGGCCATCACGTCCGCCAGGTCGCGGCACGGGCTGGGGTTGCCCGCCACCAGCTCCGTCCGGTGCTCTTGTCTCGCCTACCGGTGCGCGTCAAGTTGGGCGTGTATAAAACTTATACAGGGTGTTTGGCTTATGGACCGACACAATTTTTCCAGGGGTTTCGGAGGTCATTAGCTAGGTCTACCCATACATACTATGTCCCAAATGTCACGGTTGGTTACATATGTTATTTATTTTTTATTTTAAAAAAATCCCCAAAATGTTTCCTTTAATTCGAAATAATTTTACGTTTGTGGCACAATGGCACAAAATAAATATTGGGTTAATTTGAATCAAATTTGAACAAGATTTATAACTTTAGTTTATAAAAACATAATAACCTTAATACGTCTTTTCTTAACCCTGACTCTCCTAACTAATATTTTGACTACTTAATTAATTGTTTTTTGTGACTTGTAGCATACCGTTAGAAAGGGTATCAACTAAAGAACTTTTTAAAATAAAGCTAAGTTCAAAATGGCTTTTAGTTTTTTTTTAATAAATTTAGAAGTTGTAAAATTACATTCATTTAAAAAACAAAATAACTTTGGTAGCTCGTAAGAAATTTTCTTGAAACCAGTTCTATCAAACAAAGATTTACTTAGATTTAAACGACTTTGAAGAGTACAACAAAATTTATTTTGTGCCATTACACCCACAAACGAAAAAGTTATTTGGAATTAAAGGAACATTTTGGGTATTTATTTCATTTAAAAAAAAAATAACATATGTAACCAACCGTGACATTTAGGACTTAGGGTGTCTGGGTAGAACCTAGCTATTGACCACCCAAATCCCTGGAAAAATTGTGTCGGTCCATAAGCCAAACACCCTGTATACGCCCGATTCTGACGTACGCCGCCCCCGCATGGTACGTCTTCGCATGCGAGGGGCACAAAAAGCTTCACCGCACGCAGCAGAACATGGCGTTGCGGACAATTGTCGATGCCCCTCGCTTCGTGAGGAACGACGTTATCGTGCGGGACCTCGGGATCGAGAGCCTGGACGCCTTCATCCGACGCCTTGCGACGGGAATGTTCGCACGTGCCGACGCATCTGCTTGGCCACACGTCAAGCACATTGCGCCGTGGCATGCGCGCCCCCCTGACGCGAGGCGCCCTCTCCCCCGCGACCTGGTAGCGGAAGATGAGCCCTCCCCACCGGACTTGACGCCTGGGTAAGCTGTTCTCCAGGATACACGCAGCCTACCTACACAATTACGACTCTACACACACAACACACATCCAGTTGCGTGTACTGTGCTAAGTTAATATAGGCAGGCCACGCAGCTACAACCACACATGCATATACAAGCACATAAACGCCTACACAAGCACGTAAACACACGCGTAGACTCGCGGCGCGGGCTCGCGAGCCACGCTTGCACTGGGCGGTGTTTACACAGTACAATACCGCCTATACTCACATAACGGTTCCTCGCCTGTAACGTAATCGGCTAGCTCTGGAAGCGGGGCGGGCAGGGACCATTACATCCTCCGTAGGTGCGTCGGAGTCGGCACCTCTGTCGCTGGTTGTCCCCCGCCGGGCCTCCTTCGGGTCTCACCTGGCGGGGACAGACCGCCGAGGTGTCGTGAAGAAAACAGTGCTGTATGGACAGCGCTGTAGGCGCGCCTACGGAATAATCCATAGCATCTATTCACAGGCGTGCGACATTGCGGTCGCACGCCACTAGGCCACAGCCTAAAGGCACCAAAATGACGGGCCTGTTTTTACAGGCCACGGTATGGCCTCCGCGGCCAGGGGGCTCAGCCCCGATGCCGCCTGCCGCGCCCCCGGACGGGGGCGTAGCGACATCCCTCGACGTGGAGCAGGCAGTCTGATTTTGGCTACACAACGAAGCGAATCGAAGTGAACTAGAAGTGCGATATCTAAGCGAATAGTGATCAGTAGTGTATTTGTGATTGAGTTCTAAGTGTTTTGTGATTATTAAAGTTATTTGTTGTTTCTTCGGTAGTAATTAATTTATCCCATACCCAGCTCGTAACAATTTGGTGTCAGAAGTGGGATAAATTATGCCAATTCTACATAAGGACGACACGGACGGTATCTGTACCAGGAGTCAGCGACAGCAGGACATGGACCAAAGGCGGTTTGGAAATTCTCCTACACAGAAATCGGGTGGTGTCCAGCCTACGTCTGTGCCAGTCGCTGGCCCATCCGGAGTTTCTCTAGCATCAGTGGCGCCAGACTTGTCAGCTAGAATGGCGCTACTGCAGGAGCAGGCTCGCCGTCAAGAGGAGCAGGCTCGCCAGTTACAGGAACAGTTGCAGCGAGATAAGGAGGAGCAGGCTCGCCATCAAGAGGAGCAGGCTCGCCGGTTGGAAGAGCAGTTGCAGCGAGATAAAGAGGAGCAGGTCCGCCGCCAAGAAGAACAGATGCTCCTCATAAAGAATCTCCATGCAACTTTTGGCAAAGATCTCAAGGTGATGAAGGATCAGGTTCACCAGCACGAGAATCGCATCTCAGAGGCCGAAGTTCAGATTGCTGGGGTGAAGAAGGCTTTGGGAGAACTGAAGTCTGGAGACGTGACTGTGGCTTCAGTAGTTGCTGCACCTTCAGCGTGGGGTTTTAAAGTGCCTCCATCCGATGGAACATCTTCGTGGTCGGCTTATAAAATTCAATTTGAGGCCGTTATGAAGGCGAATGGATGGACAAAACCGCAAGCCATGACCGCGCTCACCTTGGGCCTCCGAGACCAGGCCCTAAACATTCTTGAGGCGCTCGGCAAGGATGTAACCTACGAGCAGCTGCTGGAGGCGTTAGAGTCCAGATACGGCGATGCGCACCTGGAGCACGTATTTCGTGCTAAGTTGAAGGATCGTGTTCAACGTGGTGCCGAGAACCTGCAGCAGTGGGCCCTCGAAGTTGAAAAGCTGGTTCGAAAAGCATACCAGTCTGCCCCTGCACTTATCGTTGGGAATCTGGTACAAGCGTTCGTTGATGGAATACGTGACTTGGAAGTTAGAGCCGCTGTGAGACTTGGGCACCATGAGACGCTGAAAGACGCCTTGGCCCATGCCTTAGAAGTAGAGGCAGTGAGGCAGGACCACCGAACGCACCGCGTCAGGGAGGTTGTAGCATCACCTGTACGCGACCGCCCGCAAGTTAAAGTTATTTGTTGTTTCTTCGGTAGTAATTAATTTATCCCATACCTACCCAGCTCGTAACAATATCGATGCAATCGATATTTTGTCATTTGTTTGGACAAAATAAATTAAAATAATTGAATTAAAATATAAATACTTACTTGCCATTTACGGTTTATTCTGAAATAATAAATCTGTTTTCGTGTGAATTCAACCGTCTTTTTTAACAATGGCTTGTAAAAAGTTAAAACTTTATATTACATAAAGAGTAGTAAATTAATATTAGTTGTTATTGGATTCATTTTAACAAACACAGGTTCAAATAAACCTAGATCGGGCAGGTCGCTACCAAACATCTGAATAGAACATTACCTAACATTACCTACTTGCACCTGTTGAATATTTTTTAGTTACCTACCTATAGTTTACATAAGTACCTACTTATTACTTACTAAAAAATAAACCATTGTATAATTATTACTACTGCACCTATAAGGAATACTTTTTTAAATAAATTATCCTTATTTACCTATTCTTATTCTTTATTCATTCGGATTTTTTCGGTAGGTAATCTATTACATATTGATAATGAAGTATGACCTGTACAACAAAAAGAGAGCATTATTAGAGCCACACTGTTAAAAAAAATTATCGACACGTTATAATCTATGTACCTCTCAAGATCAAGTAACTCGATTGAATGAATATTTCATGAAAAAGTCATTTAATCGAGTTAGGTACATGAACTTGGAGGGTTGTATTGATGATTTTGATGATTGTAATTCGGTAACTACAAACGTCTTACAGCCGCGAATCATATTTAAATCAACATACAACCTAGCACTGGCCTGCAAATTGCAAAAACGTAAGAAAATTTGAATTTCGCGGGCTATCCTGGAGCATCAGCCATATTGTAATTCTCTCATCACTACGGCAGGTGGCGTCACCTTGAATTAGCCAATCGGATTGCAGTTGTCATTGCCCGTGCATCGCTTGCCCACCGCTAAATTTGAACTCGAATACAAACAAAATGTTCATCAGACGGAATCTAGAGGAGGTTATCTGTGACTTCATGTATTGCGAAATTACCAGTAATTTATTATTCTTCACTGATTTTTAATAGGAAGTAGCACCTACAGCTTAGTGGGTACCGTCAAATGGGGTGAAAAGGAACTTAGGGGTGAATCGAGATAAAATTTTAAAAGGGATTTTAACGTTGAATTGATATGATATTGATGTATTACCAAAAAGTACTTATTTTATTTATTTGGTTATACTTTATTATTTAGAGACCTTGTTGGCAATATAACCTATAAATTCTACGTTAAAATCCCTTTAAAATGTTTGTCTCGATTCATCCCTGCGTCCCTATTCACCCCGTTTTAACCGGTACCTACACTTTTTATAAAAGGATAAGGAAATTGGAATACCTCGCTACTTCGCTAGGCGTGCTGCCGCCGCTGCAAGCCCTTAATCCTTAAGCCCTAGATTACAAAACCAACTTACGAGTTCACGCTTGTATTTGTATTGTATGTAGCTAGCTATGTCGTAAATGAAAATCATGGATACGACATAGAAAATTGTTGATAAGATTTTATCTTCCAAATCAAAGAAATTCGTGGTCAGCACCCAGTACATCACAAAGGTGCCCACAACTCCGCGCAAAGCGAGAAACAGCGCCAGGTACAGGAATTCTACTATGAAGTAGATCTTAGTATTTCCGTATCCTGCAGTTTTCAGAAACCTGCAAATAAAATAGATTTTAGCAGAAAGAAGCGGTATTAGTGCATCGCCACGATTGACATCTCGCTGTGTAAGGCCCGGTTTCCACCAAAGCGGAGACGAGCGGAGCGGAGAGGAGATGTGCGAAAACCCATCAATCACATGTAGTTGCAGGTCTCTCGTCTATCCTGTGATTGGTTGAAGCTTGCACTTCTCCTCTCCGCTTTGGTGGAAACTGGGCCTAACCAAAGGCAAATTAGGCAAACCTATAGCGGCATTAGGTAGCTTACAACTAGTAGCACAGATCTCTGTGTGAGAACAGGCTCGCAGCCGCAGGCCCAGTGCGGGTTGATGGATATGACATGTCTTCCAATTTTTTGTTCCCAAGAATCCTCACGAAGCCAATAGGGATGATGACTGACTAAAAAAATATGATTTGGGAGCATGGGAGTGCCTCCGCCAAGACGAGCCAAGCGAAGCGCAAAGGCACTACCTACCTTTTCTCGAAGCGCTTCGTCGTTTTTTTGAACCCTTTTATCTTGGGTTTGAATTATACCAGATTAACAAAATTCTCGATCAAAGTTTAATAAGTCCGCTATTGACAACATATCTTCAATAGCGGACTATTCAACTTAAAAAGTTTTATTTGCTTAAAAAGTTTTATTGCTCTTAAACTTTTATTGATATTATTTATCAATTATTATTTGTTTTTATACTTTTACGTATCTCGGCTTTGTTGCCGGATTTATAGAATAGTACGGGCCGAAGCCAAGTACTACCCCGGGAAAGTGGTGTTATGATGAGATGATGATAATATGATGGAATTTTGTGATGATGAATATCTATGTGTGTTAGACTGTGTGTGTGTGAGGTTGTGTTTGTGGTGGTGACTACAGATTCATTTTCATTTTGTAAAAAAAATCTGACAATCCTGCATGTATTCAGGATTGCGGCTTTCTGAAGACTTTGGTATGTATAAGGTGGTAAGTCAAGAGTTCTTAAAGACTGATGGAGTTGTTTAGGAATAACTCCTGTTGTTGATACCACAATAGGGACTATGGTGACATTGCTAAGACACCACATTCGGCTGATTTCTATTTTAAGATCTATATATTTTGAAAGTTTTTCGGCTATTGTATTTTGTAGATTGTGGGTGTTTGGTACGGCGATGTCTATAATTTGAGCGGTTTTGTTACGTTTGTCTAATAATGTTATGTCTGGTCTATTGTAGTGAATGGTTTTATCTGTGAAGATTCCTCGATCGAAGTACAATTTGTGAGTGGCGTTTTCAAGAACAGTTTCAGGCTGGTATTTATAATAAGGTACTGGTGGTGTGGAGATGAAGTTATATTTGATTGCTAATTTTTGATGAATTATGTTCGCTATTTGATCATGCCTGTGCTTATAATCAGTCTGGACTATTGCTTTACACGCACCTGTGATGTGCTGGATGGTTTCCGAAGAACTATTGCATCGCCTACATATGTCTACTGTTTGAGGAACTCTCATTATGTGTTTCTGGTAATTTCGGGTTTCTATGACCTGGTCCTGAATCGCCATCATAAACCCTTCGGTCTCAGGGAACAGTTCTCCACGCTTTAACCATTCGTTCGACGCTAACTTGTCGACGTTAGGTAGATTAAGGTCGTGTCGGTGTCTCCCATGCAGTGACTTTTGAGTCCATTCAGCGATTTTTGTCTGTCGGTCAGTCTGTTGTTCATTACTTTGTGTTGTCCTGTCATACATGTTCAAAGGGGTAAGTTTCTTGTCATTATACGCTATTGCTTTATGTAGGGTTGAAGTGGAGCTTTTACTGTCAAAGTATTTTCTCAATGTTGTTATTTGTTTGTTATGTAGGTTAGTGATATCTATAATTCCCCTTCCGCCGTCGTTTCTTGGTAGTGTGAGTCTCTGTACACATGACCTAGGATGGTGTCTCCTGTGTTTAGTGAGAGTGGTGTTTATAATCCTTTGCAATTTTTTGAGGTCGGTCTTGTTCCATTTTATGATGCCAAAGGAGTAGGTGCGTATGGGGATGGCATAGGTGTTAATGGCTTTAATGGTGTTTTTAGCGTTTATCTGAGTGTCAAATATTGTTTTTAACCTATGCTTAAATTGCTTAGTAAGTGTGGTTTTGATTTCCTTGTGCTGAATCTGTTTAGCTTGTATATACCCTAGATATTTGTACGTCCCGGTTTCGTCTAATGAATCTATTGTCGCGCCTGTCTGCATTTGGTATGAATGTGTATATGTTTTACCTGCGCTTATTGAATTAATTTTACATTTATCAATCCCAAACTCCATAGCTATATCTTTTGAGAATTGTTCAGTTACATCCGCTAGCTCATATAAGTCTTCAGGGGACGACGCGTACAATTTGATGTCATCCATTTAAAGGAGATGGTTTACTTTACAATATTGTTGGTCAGTCAGTATGTCAGTCATTGTATCACTAAATTGGAGTTGGTAACCGGGTACTAATGCATTAAGTTTGTTTGAAAGAGGGTTTAATGCTAGACAGAACCATAGTGGGCTGAGTGAGTCTCCTTGGAATATTCCTCGCTGGATCTTAATGAGTTCCGTTTCAACTGTTCCTGTTGATGTGTTCAGTTGTAACCGTGTCTTCCATTGTTCTACAATAGTACCTAAACAATTGATAAGTTGTGGGTGTATTTTATATATTTTTAAAACTTCCAGTAACCACGAGTGGGGTACTGAATCGTATGCTTTCCTATAGTCTATATACATAGTGTGTAAATCGTTTTTAGTACGTTGAACATGTCTATGTATAAATGCGTCTATTGTCAACTGTTCTTTACATCCTTGGCTTAACTTCTTACACCCTTTCTGTTCTTCTGTTAATATTTTCTGTGTTTCAAGATGTTTATAAATTATGTGGCTAATGCATGATGTCATAATTTTATATATTGTTTGCAGGCAAGTAATTGGCCTATATTTTGCTGGGTTCGCTGAGTCGCTATGGTCTTTTGGTAGCATATAGGTCTTACCCTCTGTGATATATGTAGGTGATCGTTGCGGGGTCTTTTATGAAATTGTTAATATGGTTAAATATGTGAGGGTGTGTGTGTTTTGTATCAGTAGTTGTGTACATAATCTGAACCAGGCGCTTTCCAATTATTTATTTTAATTAGGACGTCATGAAAAGTTGCTACTTCAACTTGATCAAAGATCATCGCTTCTGTGTTAGTATGAATGACCTGCTCTGCTTTAATCCATTCTGCTTCAGTGTTATGGCAGACAGGGTTTCCCAAATCCCAGCCCAAAATTGTTGTAACTCTTCTGTAGTTGGAAATGCTGTATGTGTGTTGTTATTAGATGTTGTTTCATTTGTTGTTGATTTCCTTAGGGATCGATAAAATTGTTTTTCGTTATTCTTATACTGATTATTTTGTGTTTTACGAAGAGTGCATTTAGTGTATCGATTTAGTCTACTTTTTACTACTGTTAATTTCTGTTTTAGAGTATCTAGGAAATGTTCCAGTTGTGTGTTAGGTTGCTCGTGTAATGTATGTATTCTGTAGTCTTTTAATATTATCTCAACTGCTTTGATTAGTTTTCTGCTTCTAACGCCTTGTATATACTGAGTTAATCTTCCAATTTTGGCCCTAATAGATTCTATTTTGTTTTCTAGTCTTTTTTGCCATTTAGGTTTGTGGGCTTGTTGGGGTCTACTACTACTATCTACAGGAGGCGCGAGAGTAATTTTACTACCGTTGGCCTTTGCAGTTGTCCACGCAGCGCAGTATATTACTGTCTGGAGATGATTAAAATTTGTGTCACTGGTAACTTGTTCCGGCAAAATTACTTTGTTTATTTAACTAACTATATTTGCTAACTTTTTTGATGACTTTTGCTTCGGTATGTAACTCCTTTCTGTAGGGTGGGTGTCTTTGTAGTACTGTAGTGTTTGTGAGAATATGTCATCTATTTCAGGATTTCTAATTGGGCTTGTGTGTTGTGTATTAAGATGTATAGGGTGTTCTGGTCTTAAGTTATTAGTGTTACCATCATCCATTCCTACTCCTATATTCTCTGTTTCTGATGGCCCTATATTTTCTATATCTATATTTAGTGTTTCTGTATTTGTGTGTAAATGTAAATTTCCTGCGTCTGTATTTGACATTCTATTATCAAGTTGCCTTTGGAAAGACTCTGTTTCACTTAATTCATTTTCTACAAATGATTTTAATATCTGTAGCCTTGCTTCTGGAATCATGCTATTATTAACTATTACTCTTTTTTGGTCCGAAATGCGTTGTTCTGATAAGTGTGATAAATGGGGGCAACATTCTATGAATTTTTGTTTCAAATTTTTTCGCCAAACTGTCATATCCGTCTCCATTTTTGTTGCCCTAAAATAACATTTCATGAGTGTTTCATTAACTTCGTTGGACCATTTCATCCTACGTTTAGGTTCTAATTGAGAGTGCGGTTGTGATTCTGTTTGAGATGAAGGAAACTCCTGTGGAAACTGTAATTCTAAGTCATTGTTGTGAGTTCTTAAATGGTTGCTTACTTCAAGCCTAATTGTACCGAGTGTGGTGGAAGGTAGTAACTTCTTGGAAACTATTGCTCTTCTTTGATCTCCAATTCTTTGCTTGGAGACTTTCATATTTGGGAATTTTTCTATGAATTGATGATGTAATGATGTTAGATATGCTTTCGTGTCAGATTCTAAATTTGTGATGATAAGGTAGTTACGCCAAATGAATTCATTCATTTCTTTACTCCATTTTTTTCGCGTAGTAGTTGAAACAGCAGTGGGTGAAGGATTATTGGCTAAATTAGCCTCCGACACAACTTCTACTGTCATTGCTGATAATACTGATGATGATCTTGATGAACGTGATAAGTATGAAGGTGGTGATGATGCAATTGATGAAAAGATGGACATTGGTGATGACGATGAAAATCCGGCGATGTTTCATCATCTGCAGCAGGCATATTTGCCTGAATACTTTTTGTTTTCGACCTTGTTAACATATTGTTCCCACGAGTAGCTAGGGACTAACAAAGTCGACCACAGCAGAGCCCTGCGTTCACTACGGTAAGGGAAAATAAAACTGGAGGTCCCCTATTATCCAGAGTTGGCACACTAGCGACTAACCTCTCCCCTAGCCATGCAGCCCTCGGCATGTGCGACCTTGGCTTGGATTGTATCTCACTTGGTCTGGCCCCTCACCCTAGACCTATCTCGGCAAAGTAGGTAAACCCTACCGGCATAGACCTAGGGCTCATCGGAGCACGCAAGCCCCACCACGTCGTCAACGTAGAGATACGGCGGTGGGGTTATTATTATTATTATTTTTTTTTTTTTTTTTTTTTTATCGATTTTATTGATATCTAAAAAATTGATATTATGATGCTACAAGTTATGGTCAGCAAATAAAGTTATTCAAATTCAAGTTACAACTGTTAGAAAACTACTAGAAAAGTTACATAAACACGTTGAGAAATTATGACTCAATGTGGACATTGTATGCCTTGTTTATCTGTAAAATGAACATTATGAACGATAATTATACAATATGAATATCTAGGATATGAATGTTCAAATTGTTTAAACTGCTTGTCTAACAACGGTAGGTAATTTAAATGTTTAAGTAAAACTGAACTGAAACAAGACAATAACATGGTATAAGTACCTATCTATGGCAGTGCCACAAGAAACATGACATTGTAAGTATAAATAGATATAAACCTGTACATAAGTAAGTAACTTAAAATTATTTTATAGCAACAAAACAAACATTCTTTTTTGAGTCTAATTTGGTCTGTTTCTTTGTTCATTGTTGTCGATGTAATGCAATATTTCAAGTATTTTTTGAAAATTTCCTGCAATTATTTTTAAAATTTCGAATTTTGAGACCAAGATTTCTTTTAAAATTGGAAACTGATGTGTCCAAGACCGCGTTTAATGGATGCACGTTGGTCACACTATTACGCTACAATATGAATTCGTCGAATTTGAAGTTATTCATAAATGAAAAAAAAAATTAAAAGGAAACTAAAAAAAAAAACGAAGTTGCGAGCGGCGAAATTTTTTTTTTAACTTTCTTCTCTACTCCTCTAAGAACTCAATAAAAAAAGTCCCATATAAATCCGACCACTATAAACTTCGTTCCACCTTATTGTCTAATTGCACTCGACTAGTAAGAGTTTGCCTACATCACTATCACTATCACTATCACTACATATTTTATTATAAAACAAAGTCACCCGCCGCGTCTGTCTGTCCATAAGTATGCTTTATATAATTAGCGGGGTGGCGAAGCCGCAGGCATCAGCTAGTTTATTATAAGCTACTGTTTCGATACTTCAAGGTAGACGGACACTTTCTTTAAGGCTGATGCTCCAGGGTAGCCCGCGAAATTCAAATTTTCTTACGTTTTTTTAATTTTCAGGCCAGTGCTAGGTTGTATTGTATGTTGATTAAAATATTATTCGCGGCTGTAAGTAGTTATAGAATTATTATCATCAATACAACCCTCCAAGTTCATAAAGGTGTAGGAAACAAAAAAAAGCAGAAAAAGTCATTTCTACACCTTTATGAACTTGGAGGGTTGTATTGATGATTTTGATGATAATAATTCTATAACTACTTACTCGTACGTCTTGCAGCCGCAAATAATATTGTAATCAACATTAACCCTAGTACTGGCCTGCAAATTGCAAAAAACGTAAGAAAATTTGAATTTCGCGGGCTACACTGGAGCATCCACCTTAACGTTCTTAGCATAAGATAGGGACTTGGTGAGATGTAAACAAGCGATTAGAAAAATAAAGCATTTAAATAAGTACCTAATTTTCTTCTGACGTTGACTTGGAGAGTGATGATGATGATCCACAAAGAATCTTATTTTCTTTATCAACGATTTATTTAATTGTACCTATTTACGTAATATTTGACAAGGTTATAGTTAGGTACTTATACAAGAAAGCATAAGGTTATAAGTACCTATTTTTATTAACCAAGAACTCGCGATAGCAGGATAGTACAGAAGTTCAAGGACTACACAAGTTAATTACCAAATGGCGTTGGTCTATTGGTCCTACTATTACAGGTCCCATACCAAGTTAATGACATTTTAAATTCGAAGGACAGTAGAATATTACAACGTAGACAGTACCTAGGTACTTACACAAAACCTTGTGGACCACAAAGGCCAGGGTTCGGTAGCTGCAGTCCTGCAGACCAGTAACTGTTCCAAATTACTAGAAATTATAATTTTACTTGAATACTTTACCTTTATCACGCCGGCGACACCCGTTTTTCTAGCAGGCTTGACTCGGGCTGCTCTGCTAGGCATTAAGAATTTAGTAATGAAATAAGAAATACTCTACCCGACCCGGGAATTGAACCCATTATCTAACGCTCAGCACTCTCGACATTCGCCTCTGTTTTACTGTCGAAATCGCCGTGGCATTATGCTTAGCAAAAAAAATATTCGAAACATTGGCTTATAATGGGCACTTTACAATTAAATTATTATTGGTTGTAGGTACCTGCTCATATAGTTGCGAAGTTTGTACAAAGATAAATTTAAATAAAATAGCTAAAAAACTAACCATCGAGCTTGCAGTAGAGGATTGGTCAATTCCAAGACTAACAGCGTACATGCAAACATGCATCCTGTGTGGTCTTTCTGCATGTATCTGGTGATGGCAAAGAGGGCGGCAGCATGATGACACAGCATCACGCGATCATTGCCCCAGTATAGCAAGCACCACAGAAGGTCGAAGGCAAAGTAGCCCCAGGACCAAACCATTAGTAAATACTGACACGGCAAGATCCCCTCTAAAATGAAATTTCGTAAAATCAATTAAGTTCTAGATCTACCTAACTAATTTTCTTCCATCCCATCAGTAGTGATGTGTTTCAAATAAATGGGGATATCAAACCAGTATGGTATAGCCTATTAAGTACTAGTCATCCAGCTCAGCCTCTCGCAGGCCACTGCTGGACATAGGCCTCTCCCAACCCAAGCTGTGCCACAATACTAGCCCTCCGTCATCCGCATCCAGTCAGATCCAGGCACCTTTTTAAAGGTTCAACGCTTCGTTTGCCGATAAGTGCAGTCTCCACTCCAAGTCACGTTTGCTCTATTCCATCACATGTCAATCCTTCAACAAACATGGCATACCCACTGCCTCTTCAGCTTGCATAATCTGCAACCATGTCTGTAGCTCCAGTTCTAAA
Organism: Xestia sexstrigata; assembly: GCA_941918905.2. Taxonomy (NCBI): domain Eukaryota; kingdom Metazoa; phylum Arthropoda; class Insecta; order Lepidoptera; family Noctuidae; genus Xestia; species Xestia sexstrigata. The sequence goes on from OW799211.2 coordinate 17,662,202, forward strand.
GCATTTGAAATCTTTGCCCCATACAGCTTCTAGCCGAAGCTACATTTTTGGGAAAAGACGACGACGACGACAACACTGAATTTAGCCACGTTTGATCTTTTTGTATCCACGTTGTGATAGTAGATTTATAACACTATTAATTTAGGTCATTATTTGGAAAGCAGAATACAGGTACTCACTGGTTAAATAATATGGCGTCAAAGTTCGCCATTTGCATTGTGTGCTGCCGATGGCGACTGCTACAGAGCCGTGTAACAGCGCCAAGATCCTCGAGCAATGCTCAGGACCCTTGTGACCTGCGCTATCGAACGTTAAGAAATACATCCAGCTCCAGACTACGAAGGACATGAGTTTGGTCAGGGACGCGTTGGACAGATAACAGGTGCTCATAGTCAATCAGATCTTGGGCATAGTAGATAGGTATGTGTGGGTAATAGACCTCTCTTCGTCAGAAATCATGGTTGTTTTACATTTTGCTGTAGGAGTTTTTGGTAAAATTGTGTGAAACGGTGAACGAAATAAAACGTGTGAAAGGTTTGGGGTTTTTGAAGTTGTCTGCCAGTCTAAGATTGACAACTTGTTTAAGAAAAGATTTTTCTTCGCTATGCCTGGTAGGTATTTTAATTTTGACTCTTTTCAAGTTCTGAAAAATCCTTAGTGTGCAATGTACCTATGTAGCACACTTGAACTGCTGGGTTTGGTGAGGAGTAAAACCACTGATGAGTTTCTTCCTTTTATATTTGGAGGAGTGTTTTCTTATACTTATATTATAGCTAGCTTGCCGACTACTGTGTCGAATGACCAAAATGGCCCTATTTTTTATACAGAAATTGTTAAGTAATGAGGGATTTTCTTTTTAGCTCTTCCCTAGTCGCTGGATAGATGGCGCTGAATTTGGTACCTACTTTACTGCAAGGAACGGAACGTAAAAAAGCTGATTTTAACAAAGCGCGAGAAAACTAAAGTGTCAGCCAACGAGCGTACCTATGTGACGTGACGCAATGTTTTTTTTTCCAAGCGGTTTGGCTTTGGCACCAAGTAACGTAGTCAGTTCAACGCCATCTAGAGAGTTCTTGGAAACTATTTTTTTTTAATCCCTCAAAAAGAAAACCTCGCATTAACCAATCAAAATCGTTCACAATATTCCAAAAAATGTGGGAAACACTTAACTCCAATAAAAAAAAAGCAAAAAGGCGGGAAAACATTATGCAATTACCTTTTGAGTGTATGGTTTTAATTTCAACTCGATACCTTCACACGTTCCCGAGACTAGAGGGTCATACTGAGAAACTTAACCGTAACGAGAACCGCGTGACAATATTTGCGTTTTTTACTAACTTTTTCTATGTGAACCTATATAAAACTATATGTAATCGACATCTATATTTCAAGACAAGTGTGAAAGGTAAGGAATAAGGATACCAGATAGCAGGTGGCGTTCTGTCGTTACTACCGACCTCCATGGCAAAAATTCGTGAGAATCGTGAGTTTAAGTATGGTAGGTACCTAAATAAAACATCACATAGACCAGAATATTTATTTCCTAATAAAAGTTTATAAATTAATTGTCATATAATAAAGTTCGCTCCATTGGAGGATAACAATCAACTTCATTTAACACATTGTTGTACAAGTACGTAGACCCACATATACCTACTTATTTAACTAATTTTACTACAAAAATACCTTTCGCATATTTCAGTCATAGTTTCACAATTTCACTTAGTTAGGTAGCCGTCTTCTATCCTAGTAGGTACTAGGATAGAAGACTAGGGCTCTGGCTCTGACCGGCGCGCCTATCGGTATCGCAACTTGTCAACGTACTTCTCGATGGCGCGATATCGTGACGGCGGCATCGCTTCCTTGAGCATCTGATTGAAGCGCTCGTCTTCCCCGAGCGCCAGGCACAGCGCGCGCGCGTGCTGCCGCGTGTCCGCGCTCGCGTCCGCCAGCAGCTCGCCCGCCGCGCGCAGCAGCGTCCCGCGCGCCTCGCCCGGCAGGCCCAGTGCGCGCGCCGCTCCTCCGCGCCGCACCAGCCGCGCCAGCGCCGTCGCCGCCGCCGCGCGCACCGGGCCTGCGCGGTGTGCCGCTCCGCGCCGGCACAGCGCCAGCACCGCTCGCGCCTCGCTAGCGCCGCACGCCACCTTCACCAGCGCGTTGGCCGCGTCGGCCCGCAGAAACCTGTTGACGTCGGCGCAGCGCTCCAGCAGCGCGCTCACCGCTTCGTCGAGCTCGGGATCGAGCGCGCGCCCGCGGTGCTCGAAGAGCGCGCCCAGTGTGCAGCACGCGGCCCGCGCGACCCGCGACCGTAGAGAGCGCACGTGCGTAGCGACCGAACGCGCGGCCGCACGCCAGCTGAGCGCAGGGGCGCGAGCCGTCGTGTCTTCTGCGAGCCTTTCAGTTTCTACGAGTCCGCTAACGATGACCTCCCAGTCCTCGTGCCGGGCGGGCACTATACACTCTGCGAGGGCCGTGCGCACGTCCCGCTCGCTGGGCCGCGGCCGCTCTTCGTACGCGTCGCTGGCGGGCTCCGGCGTGGGGACACCGCTCCGCGCGGGCGAGGGACCGCTGCTTCTTGGGGGCGTGGGAGAGGGTCGCACGCTCGCGGTCTTGCGCACCGGCGACACCTCGACCACAGTACTCGCGCGGGACTCCAGAGATTCATGCCCGGTGGAGGCCCCGGCGCTCCCTGGTGCCTGAGGTGGCGAGGGATCAACTTTTAACTGTGACCGTCCACTGACCGGTGAGGGGTTAGATCTCTCGGAGTAGTCCTCGACGCAGATGGAGGGTGATCGTGGTGGAGATGGCATTGAATCCTGGACCTCGTCTGGAGCGGTGTTGACTTCGGTCGTAGCACCAATAACCACCCTCTCATCAGATCCTTCTTTGGATGCGGATGGTTTTTTATTATCTTCCGCTTCTTCATAGCTGGTAAGCGCGCTCGAGTCTCTGTGAACAGAAAAAAAAATTATACAATAGCGTCACGGAAACTGTTTGTTTGTTTACATGCGGTGGGACGCACGATGAGGGGGTGGGGCTGTATTACCGCGTGTGCGGGGGCAGGTCGGCCACGAGGTCGAGCGCGAGCGCGGGGGGCGCGGGGCGCACCGCGCGGGGGGGGCAGCAGCAGCGCAACATGGCGCGCGCGTGCCGCCGCGGCGCCTCCGCGACTGACGCCAGCACCGTGTGTGGGGTGTACCCGTGTACACTACAGGTACACCCGCGGGCACCCGCGCTGGCCGCGATCAATTGGCCCTATGTTGATGAACTCACTCTACCTACCTGCATATTATGCAGATTAGCTACCTTCACGGAATTTCTAGCGGTCGCCCGGTCGGTAAAAGAGTCATTCATTATGTCAATGAATTGTAGTCTCAAGTATGACTAAGACTAAATTTGTCAGAATTAAGTTTCATTAAGTAATGGATGGCTCTTTAAACTTCCTGACTCAATCTTTTCATTTTTTCATAGAGTTCAAGATATTTTACTAAATCGTACCTGTAATCAGTAGTTATTTCCAACCTAATACCAGACTTGGTGACCAGTCGTGGTGGTGTAATTTTTTTATATTATTAATAGACGTTAAAGGACGTTACGTGGTGTTTGCTGAACACGAAAGTGGAACGATCTAACGATAAGGAAAATGGGTCGTCTCGTCAGTGGTTCATAAACGCTCTGAATGAAAGTGGGCCAATAATTTAACTTACAAAATGTAGGTTAGTGGTGGCACGCTATTACAGCCATTACTCTTGGGATACTGAGGGCAGGGCTATACTTCGACGTAAGTCACACGTCGAGCCTATGGTCAATACCCATCATTGTTCATTAGTGCCCTATGCTAGCCTTTAGGAGTTAAATATTAAGCAGGTCGATATGTTTAGGCATTCAATTAGCCCGATTCGATAAATTGAGGGCCTACCTTTCTTTACAAGTGGTTCGGAAAATTTTAGTCAGGAATGGCGGGTAGTTGTGAACGCAAATTTTCATCGTTGTGAAATAGTTGAAATCGACCAAAATTACATTAGGTCGGTACCTGTTGTAATAAATGTTTTCGCAACAAGTGAAATACTTGCGAAAGCCTTCCATTCGTCATTTTGGGAAGCTCTACGATCTCCAGCGTGCCACATAATTGCGTCGCGTCATGACATTCCGTTGCCACGCGACACTACTATTCACACCCCAAACTTTACCAGAATTACTTTGTTCTTGAAATTCATACCTCTAACTAATGTTAAATTGTTTGACGGTTGACATTTTCCTCGAGGTCGAACGACTTGTTTTCTTGAAGCGTTACGAATACAAGTTTACGAGTGTTTTGCCCCATTATGTTATCGATTATTAGTCAGACTCAGAAATAGGGGTGAGTGACTTCACTGTGTAATTGGCGGCTGTAATCGGCGGGTAGATTTCCATAGATAATATCGCACAGTAGTGGTCAGCTGGTCATATACAATTGGAGCAAGTGAGTTAACTCCGTGATTTCATTGAAGATTAGACCCCAATCACTTCTGTTCAAGGTTTAGGTACTCAATTTCATGTGGTTTGATAGCAGTCAACGGCAATTAACAGAATATTATTCTCAGAAATTAGAACAGTAGAAGCAAAAACACACATGACATATTATAAGGTAGCTCTAGCTATAGGTAGGTAAGTAAATAGAAATTCCGTGAAGCAAAGATTCCAAGACCTTATTCTGAATTAAGGCGATATGACTAAGCGAACGACGAGTAACAAAAATTCTATAAAGAAGGTGACTAGGTGACCTTAAGAATTTTTGGAACCTACGCTCCTTTGGTTCAACTTGTCATCCTACACTCATGCTCTTAAAGTTGACAAGTCGTTTTTTTGCTCTACCTACTGTAAAATTTACTTTGAACCACTAGCTAGCTAGGTTTTGATTTTGGACAGCCGACTTAGACCATTTCTCCCACAATCCCCTAAAATGCTCACAAACTTCACAATTTTCCACCTGTTAACAGTTTAAAAAAAATGCAGTGCTGCTGTTGCTCTAGAAGGTTCTACTACACTATGACTAGATACCTACTACTGCTAACATTAAGTTCCTATTAAAATAAAGCTATAATTTCCTCAAGTTCAGCTTACGGTATTAACTATGTAGGTATAGGTAGGCACCTAGTAGATAGCACTGTCTGTCTGTCAGGTGCTTTCATTCCCACAATCGGAAGGTCAGACCATTTAGACCTAGCACTTGACATCTAGGGTAGAAAAGTTTCTCGAATTCTTAATTGCGTACTAGTAATTCCTTTATTTATGAGAATTAATTCGTGAATTTGATACATGAATACATATAAAATATATTATAGTCTCTAAAGTCTCCTGGGAATAATTTTGGATTATAGACGGAAAATTGGAAGTGGTGTGGGTTTGTAATGCGTAGAAATGAGGAAAATCTCGTGGGGAGAGTTTTGAGTATGACCATAGCCGGGCACCGTTAATCAAATAGTTAACTTCGATAATCGTTAATCCGCTACAAAAAAAGTTAGCTTCGTTAAACTTTAAAGCGTTACATTTCGGAAGAATTAACGCAAGTTAACATTAATCGTTAATCCGTTAATAATGTGTAAAATTGCATCTTTATATCGTTGCGTTAGTGAACACGAATGAAATGAATGAATGAAGTACACTGCACAGTACACTTTTTCTACCTAACTAAATTACACTGCACTCTTCTCTAACAATTATCAACACGCAAATGATCACTGACAGTAATTTATAATAACAAGTTGTTACTAAGGGCTATAATAATATATCCCTCAAATAGCTTAGTATGTTCCTCCTTTACTCCTAAAATACTGCAGCATTAATTTTGAAATAAATATATGGTAAAGTTGAGGATTAAAGCTAAGTCCTATGTGTGAGGAAAACACGATTCCATAAACTTTTCTCGATAGAAAAAAAATCCAATTTTACCTCCCAATCGAACAATAAACCGCTGGTATTCAAAAAGTACTTGAAATTAGATCATGAAACTATGCATACTAACTGAACTTACTATAAAGCAGGTCTTATGTGTTTAATTTTTTAGTCCAATCAATAGTTTTTTTTAATTGCTAAAAACCACTCATTTCGCACTATTCGGCCGCAGTGACTGACGTAAAAACCGCTTGCACTACGCAAGCTGATTAGAACTTTATTCTAACAGTATTTCAAACGAAGTTTGAACCACCACAAATAGAGTTGCTAATTTTAGGGTTACAACTACAAGGGCCTTACCAACAACACACAAACAAACAAAGAAAACACTCGTCACTCTAAGCACCGGCGCGCGGCGCTATGTAATGAAATGATCAAACGAAACAAAATATCTCTTCGCAGTTTTCTTTCTCACAAGCACGCGCCGGCAATAGTAGATTATTAACCAAGGGGATAAAGCAGTGTCTTCTGTCGCGGGTGTCGATTTAAATCGCGAGCGTAACGAAGGACTCGAGGTTTACTCCCGAGCGTAGTGAGGGTGTTAAAAATTTAAATCACGAGCGAAGCGAGAGATTTAAGACGAGTCCTGAGTGTAGCGAGGGATTTCAGTTCACCCAAGACTAAGACAGCTTTATCACCGAGGAAAATACTCTACTTTTCGTAACATTTGTGAAAAAAGTAACACAATAATAATATGAGATAAGCATTTAGAACATTAACTTTTTTATAAAAATAAATTAAAATAAACTTAACGTTTATGTATTTGAAGAAAACTAAAACGCGGCAAATTCCTAGACTAATATTTTTTGTCGGAAAAGCAAAGGCATCAAGCTCATACGGCCTCGTCGCTTTTCGTAATTTTATTTAATAATCATAAACTGCATAATAAATGCGTATTCCTTTTTCAAAAAGATGTATAATGCTTTATATACAAACTCAATGGTGTAAACACAGATGTAGTTCAGTATAAATTTCGGTAAGTATTCCAAATTTAAATCACATTCTCCCCCTAGAGGATGAATGAAATTCAGTACAATTTTCTTTCCCTGTTTTTAACAGATTAAATAGTACATTGTTCACCGAGAGGAGAAAGTGACCGATTTCCGTCGAGGGTGTCGTTAAAACACCCGAGATCGGGAATCGCACTTTCTCTCGAGTGATACATAGTGCTTTATCTACGAGGAAAATAAAAAACGAAATCTTTACTAATTGAAATTTATATTGAAATTGTTGCAGTTAGTAAAGCTTAATGTAACACTTTTTCCATTAATGTTTGTTTGAGATGTTTGCGACAATGTAGGAGGAATTTCACATGTTCTTTTTCATTTCTCATACTCGGAAAGTAGTGTTTGTTTGATCAGAGCAGCGGGTCGAAAACGATGCTTCCCTCCCTTGGGCGGGAAAGACTCATAGTAATTGCTTCCCTCCCTAGGGCGGGAATGAATTTTAAAAATAGAACTAAAATTGGTTATTTAGTCGGCTATAATTTTTTTTACATAATTAAGAAAAATATCGATTAAAAAAAAATGCTGCGGTCTTGTGAGTGTATACGGCCAATGTGAATTAAAAAAAATACCTATTAAAGTGGGATGGCCCGCGGCGGTGACGCGGGCGGTGTGTTCCATATTTGAAATTTAAATTAAAAAAGACTATTTATGTATAATTTGGCGGGATACTAACTCTGTACCGAAATTATTTGATTAAAAATGAGTTCAAGCGATTCTGAAATGTCGACCCCCAATTCCGTTAAAGACGAGGCCAATACAGTTATTGAAAATCTTTTGCCAGAAATTTCAAAGGAAAGATACTTAAATATTTACAATGATTTTATGAAGTGGCGAACAGACAAGAAAATAAAATCGTTTTCCGAAAGTGTATTTCTTACAAACTTCAATGGACTATCTAGCAAAATACAGCCTTCTACGCTATGGAGCAGGTATTCAATGCTCAAGAGTACACTTAGTGTAAAACATAATGTGGATTTGAAAAAATTCCATAATCTCACAGCGTTTTTGAAAAGACAGTCTCAAGGGGTTCAAGAGCAAAAAATCTAAGGTTTTCACCTCTTACGAAGTGGAATCATTTTTAAATGAAGCCCCTGACGAGATATATTTGGCAATGAAGGTAAGCTAAACGTTTATCTAAGTAAGGAGAAGTCTTTTACTCTAAAAATGAACATCGTTCCCAACGTCTTTACTCTGATAAGTATTATAGATAAGTTTGGACAAAAAGAGACAATGACACTGACCAGATTGCGTATATTGAGAGTAAAGACGTTGGAACGGCATGCATTTTTAGAGTAAACCTGTTTATTTTACCTACATACCTAAAAGATAAATACTAACAAAATTCTTTGTTTTCACAGGTGGTATTGATACTCGGTATAAGCGGCGCCTGCAGAAGCAGTGAGCTCACAAATCTAACAATTAAAGACGTTGAAAATCATGGTCAGTTATTAGTTGTAAAATTGACTAAAACAAAAACAAATATTGAGCGCACATTTGTAGTACGAGAAGAGTTTACACAAACAGTAAAAAAGTATCAAAAGCTTAGACCTACTGACATAAAAACGGATCGTTTTTTTCTTAACTACCAAAAGGGAAAATGCTATAAACAAGTGATCGGTAAAAATAAAATCTCACATAAGCCAAAGCAGATAGCAACATATTTGAATTTACCAAACTGTGAGCAGTATACAGGGCATTGTTATAGAAGAACGTCAGCGACACTGTTAGCCGATTCTGGGGCAAACTTAACAATGTTAAAAAGACATGGAGGATGGAAATCCAGCACAGTCGCGAAAGGCTACATTGAGGATTCTATCCAAAACAAATCTAAAATTTCAAAGAAATTAACTGAGACTATAAATATACGCCCCAATTCGCCTCAACCAACCACTTCAAGAGAGTCTCCGCCATGGATTCCACCGTCTAATGAAATACCAGAGTCTTCTACTTTTACAGAGATCCAACACAGCCAAATTTGTCATAATAAGTATATCAAACAGTGTAAATATTCCAAACAAAAATTTAACTTTGAATTTCACAAATTGTTCTAACTTCTCAATTAATTTTAAATAGGTACTACTCATGTTATTACTATCAATAAATATTTTAGAAAAACTACTATTTTTTACTTTCCTTATATTTGAAATGAAAATACCTCGTATGGGAATTGATTTCTTTCCACCCTTGTATAACAATCTACTATTTTCAAATTGTTTATCCTGCCGCCGCAGGGTCGCACTGCCAGCCCGACACCATCCAACACACAGCTAGTGGCCAGTGTCATTTTGCGAACTTGGAGATAAAAACTCACTGTAAAACTTTTTGGCTTTTGATATTTAGGTTACCGCCCAACTAGCAATTTGGTCTTGCGGATATGCTGATTTAAGAACTAAGGTGTTACAGCAGACTTACATGTGTCTAGACTATGACAGTACATCTTATAAAAGCATGATTTAAGGCGTTTTGTACTAAAAGAATAAAACACTTAGTACGTGTTCTTATAGATGTATATAAAGAATCGTTGTAAGACATTTATTAGCACAGTTGTCTTACAAGTACATTTTTAAAGAGCAGTTGCTCTTGAATATTATTTGCACTTAAAAAAGCATCTTAAAAGTACAGTATTTCTTAGTAGAGTCTGCATTGAGTGTTTTATAACACTTATGACCTTAATAAACTTTTGCATAAAACTACTATAACAACCAACAAGTTGTAAGTGTGAATTGTCTTCTCTGAGTCAAATTAAAGAGAAGACGAATACTGGTAGAGCTCTATCAGAATATTTTGACTTTTAAAAGACTTGTGAACACTTTATTAAAGATGTCACGGCCGGGGGTCAATAGCCACTATAAATAAAATCGGCCAAGTGCGAGTTGAACTCGCGTGGAGAGGGTTCCGTACAATACCAATCAATGTTTTTATTCAATTGTGGCATGTTTTGATATAATTCTTATAGGTTTGCCTGTAATCTACAAGTAATTAACTATATTTTGTATTTTTTTTCAAAATTTTGGGCTCGAAATAGTACATTTCATCATCGTCATCAGAATGATGATGATGATGAAATGATCAGGAATGGTTAATTTTCGTCTTTCCTTATGAATAAAATAAAAACTATTTATTTTAAATTATTAACAAAACTATATTTGAGATCCTCATAACGAGCCCTTTCATTTAATATATTATGACAGAGCAACGTTTGCAATTTTTTTTTTAATTTCCAAATTGTCTCCCGAAAATGACCCTTATTTTTTAAAAAAAATTATTAACTTTGCACATCTGTGTTTGGATCGTAGGATTAAACCATCCTACCAAATTGCACTTGATTTGGTCCAGTAGATTCGCGCTTGTAGAGTAGTGCGTTTTAAAGAGTGCTTTACTTATGCATGTTTTGGCTCACCTAACATTATACCTACCACAAAATGGAATTTGAATGCCATGGTTTACAAAGGAACCCTAAATTTATTAAAGGGCTGCAAGTAGTTACCTTATGTAAGTGCTCAATAAGACCAAAAGGTTTAAAATTAACTTAGGTAGTGTGAAATAAGACATTTTAGTATTAAGCTTATCTTAGAGAAGAGTATTTGGTCTTATCAAGCTCTAATGGCGTCAGTTTTTATTTTTACAATTAATTAATATTTTTTACTAATTTTCTAAATACATAACCAAGTGGGCCTGTGAAAATATTTCACTTTACTCCACAAAACATTCGAAGAAATGTACACCGCAAGTTATTTAAGTTCATAGACACATAACTATCAAGCAAATGATCTAAATAATTACAAGAAATAAAAATACTAGTAATACAAATAATACATGAGTTCACAATTAAACTTTTTTTTTATTTTATTTTTTCCAACAGCTCTCGCGCACACTATTTCGGCCATTGTGATAAATACTCCTTTATTGAGCTTCCAGAGAACATTATAAGTTATTTTGGTATTACAACAGCAGTAACAAGATTATTGTAAGTGTAAAGTAATCTTCAATAAGAGCGTTATAAGTTGACTCTAAGCGAGAATTCTCTTATAAAGTGCGCCTAAATCGACACTTACAGTTGTTTGTAAGTATGCTAAAAGAGTAATAACATAATATAGGTCTTGGGACACTTGTAAGTTAAAATTTTGCTAGTTGGGCGGCGCATAGTCTTACCCAAAATTAAAAAAGAAAAACCACGTAAGAAATGGATTTTCATACACTTTTCTCTCCCGCTCAGATACGTTTTCTCCCCGCATATTTGTTCGATATGCAATGACGTACTTTCTACCGTAAATTTGATAAAGTATCAAGGTACTTTCCAAGCAGGTGTAGTATAAAATTACTATTGTTATGTTCGCTTTTTGTGGCATAGAATGTCACTTTTTTGAGCAAGTGGTACGAAAAATATTATAGTAGTTTTGTTTTTGTTTCACTCGCAGCCATGCGCCGCCCGGCTGTTGTCGGTGCCGTGCGGTAACTATTGGGCATTGGATTAACGATTAATTAACGGACTTCTGCATATTAACGGAAGTCAACGTGTCCGTTAACATTTTTAAAAGTTAACTTAAAAGTTAATCCATTAATCAAAATGTTAACTTCGTTAATTTACGATTATGGGAGTAACGAGTTAATGCCGAGCTATGAGTATGTCTGTCAACGGCTATAACAGCAAGGGATGACCAAAGAAACGATGGATGTCTCTGACGTACAGGATGATGTGGCTAGAAAGGCGGTGGCAGCTGATATGACAAGAAGGTACCTAATAGAGAAGTATGAAAGAAGAAGTCATGGTGCGCTGACCGGGCCGACACCAATTAAAATGGGGACAAGGGCTGGAGAAAGGTGATGTTGGCAGTCATGTGGGAAGAATGGAATAATTTATTTGTGTAGACGCGGAAGCGAACGTTTTTCACCCCATTTTTGCGCGAGTGAATAATGCGGCAATAGACAGAAAGCTCTAGAACCCTATTGACTAATGTTTAATTAATATTGGAAAGCAAAATTATTAGTTCTGATCGATAAGTTTAAGCAGCGAGGTATCTACCGAAATTAATTATTCATCGATCAGTATTATAAGGTAGGTACTTACAGGAGTACGTACCGACAATTTAAATTTTTACTTATAGTCCGTTCATCAACCTGGAAACAGTGTTTCTATCTTAATTTCTATTTTTCTTTCTATTTTAATAAAAGTTCTAATCACATGTTATGTACTTACCTGTTTTCATGAAGGTATTATAAACGTTAAACCACTTATTGAATCTTTATTTGTCACCGCCCTGCATATTCGGCATAAGTATATAGGTACCTACTATCTACTATACTGGTAAAAGGCAACAACTAACAACAACAACAAACAACTAACGGCACGAAATAAGGACCTGATTTGAGGCAGTCGTCAAGCCAGCCACAAAATAGCTTTCGGGACGAAACACAAAATTGCAATCTTGCTTGCCGAAATCCGCTAATTCTATAGGGTCATAAAATACATTCAGCCCAAACACGCTATATCTGCTGTAAGTTAGAAGTTGTCAAGTGCGAAATGAGTTCTTCATGATGCTCTTCAAACGCCTGAACATGTCTTCATAAATTATACCTAGCTAAGAACCGTCTCGATCACGTCAGCTCTCAAACATTGAAAAACCACGTCGAAATCGGTCCATTCATTTGGGTGCTACGATGCCACAGACAGACCTAACAGACACACGTAAAACTGATACCATCCCTTTTTTTGAGTCGGTGGACTCGTCGGTTAAGAACGCTGGAGGGCAAAAAGAAGCGAGATGCTGATCAATGTTCTTTTGAAATGTTCTTTAACGTAGGTATGTAGGTATAATGGACTAACCTGTCGCTGAGAGGAATCGGTGATAGGGCCTGGAATGGTATGTAGTCCCTCCCTGGTTGCGACACACCTGTGGAATGACCCAAAGCTTTAAAACGCAGTCGTTATAAAATTTTAAACATTATCCACGACCACGTGACCGGTCAGTGCAAGGAAAACCTTCGCAAGACAATTCACATCAATTATATTCTAATAAACAGATATTATTATGTTATACACCTACAAAATCACCGAAAAAAGTTTTGCGCTGCGCAGCGCCAGCTCACATACACGCAGTGACGCAATATAAAGGCAAAACGGGCCAATTGGCCCGTTTTCGAGTCTTCACGATTGCGCGCTCACAACAGGTATCTGTTTATTAGAATATCATTGAGTCGCATGGTCAATTTCATCCTCGCTAAAAAGAATAGAAAAGTACATAAATTCAATTTGACACTTCTCGTGACCCAAGGGCTGGCTTTGACCTTGCCGAGGGCGAGTTCAGTTGACAGTGTTGAGGAGGAATTCGTTGATGCTTTATTTTAGTTTGTTGTTAGTTTAGGTCAATTAAAAATTATTTTTAAGTCACACAAGTTTATAAAGGGAATAGAGGTTCTTAATAGTTGACTTCTTTTTTTGGACCGAACTTACCAAAATTATTTTGTACCTACCTAATAGTTCTATAGATATAGCGCTCCATCATAAATTGTTTGCATTTGCTTACTTCATCCTGATCTTACCAGGCAGGGGTGCGGAATCAGGCAGAGGCCTCAGTCTTCTGGGAGGGGGTGGCGCAGCGGGGGGAGGGGTAGATCTGGCGCGACGTCGAACTGGGACTGGCAATTGCGAGCTCCTGCACAAAACAAATAGGTATGAAGGAGAAAAGTATCAGTAGGTACTGATACAAAACATAAATATGCTCTCAGCATACTTGAAGAACTAACCTGTTGACGTGACATGGCCTGATGTTCTCTATAGGACGGTTCAGCCTTTCCCGCAACTGAAACAAAGAATTTACTGAAATACATGGCTACCTACATAACGCATCTTATAAATAAGTCATAGATTATAGGTAGCTAGCTGCCTTAACAAAATATTGAAACTTCATTTTTTTTATTTACATCACTCAACGGCTAATGACGGACACGAAAATTGTATACGGGTTCAATGTTGTTAAATAAACCAAATTTTCTTCTTTTAATTTTAATAAAAGCTGGTTTGTTTCTAAAAAAAGAAGGTTTTTCCTTTGCGTGAGTACCGTCGCATCGCAAATCGCGTCATTTCCCGGAAAAAACGAATGTAAGAAATAGCTAAGAAGCTATTTCTTACATTCTTTTTTTCCGCAGTCGCAACACGCGTGTTGCTTGATCGTGTAGCCTGCGGCCAAACACGTCAACTCTGGCGGTGCCAGCTAGTCTCCTCCTCACAGCTGACAGCACGGCAGCCGGGCCCGCTGCCCTCGCCAGGCACAACGTGGCATGAGAGCTATAGATCAAGTCTGATCACACTCACCTTGTTACAAAACACGTCAGCTCTGGCGGTGCCAGCTAGTCTCCTCCTCACAGCTGACATCACGGCAGCCGGGCCCGCTGCCCTCGCCAGGCACAACGTGGCATGAGAGCTATAGATCAAGTCTGATCACACTCACCTTGTTACAAAACACGTCAGCTCTGGCGGTGCCAGCTAGTCTCCTCCTCACAGCTGACAGCACGGCAGCCGGGCCCGCTGCCCTCGCCAGGCACAACGTCGCTCGCAGCTGAGCACTTTGGAGCACGTCTTTATCACCTCCCACCTAACACAAAAGTGAAGGGAGGTTAGATTTTTAAAGGACCAACAAACGGTACCTTAAAATAGAGTGAGTTACTAAAGGCTTATTGTTTCATCAACTTCAAATAAGATTCTCTTGAATTATCTGGCAAATTGTTTTATAAAGATACCGTTCTTAATGAAAGCTATCCCAAGACTGTGATGCAAGGCCCTCGCAGTCTCGTGTTTCCTCGAGAAAGTTAGTATATAGCCGAAGTATTACATTATCTGTGGTATAGCTAAGGAGCTACACTGATTTTCTTATCGTCAACATCTATGGCAAACTCTAGTCAAAGACTGCTTTAGTTCTACTACGACCTAAACTTATTCTGGGTCGCAAAAAAAAGGTTTTTTCTACTTACTCCAATCATAGTTGGATCAAAAATGAGATCGACAATGTGATGCAACGCGAGTCGTTGCAGCAACGCATGAGGCAAGGCTGCAGGGAGTGGTTCTCTTGCCATGCGCGAGATCAGCGCGGGCAGGAGTCCTCGAGCGCAGTCACTGCTGGCACCCCGCACTAGGGCGCACACAGCGCCCTCTGCCGGGGCTCTGGCAGCTGCTACCTGTACCACAGATGGAAATCGTTTAGTCTATGTTGCGAAACCAATCGTGGTTACTTCTTGGCACTAGAAGTTCAGACACTGGGGATGTTGGGTTGTCGTTCCAAGGGGTATCGTATCGTGTTTCCAAGTAGCTCAGTTGAGGTCTGATAGTCTCCAGGTAAAATAGTTGCATCCGTTCAGAATCAGCTGCATCCGGTTAGTCTGAAATCCAACCCCAACATAGTTGGTAAAAAAGGCTAGAGCAGTTGATGATGAATGAAGCCCAGTCACTGGGATCTGGGACTGGGACACACCAATGAACGAAACTCACTGGGTAGCAGTGTCTGCATTTTATGTAGGTAGGTCTTGTTATTTCTCAAGTTTGCTGTTAACTTTTTTTGCATTAGTATTTATATTATTTGCAGAATATTTTTTTTGCTACCGTCGCTGCACGAGTTTACCCTAGAAGTAAATTATATAGGTAGGTCGTAATCAATTATATAACTAGGTACTGCTACCTACTTATTTGTGAATTTTTAAAAGTCTAGACATTTTATGTGGTGCCACTGGTGCCAGTGCATTTATAATGACTGTCTGCAAATAAATACGATACAGCGCGACTCAAATAGGGTTCGCGTACCCATTAGATAAATATTTAACTACGACAATCATAGTGGTAGACGGGTCGTTCAAATAACTAATTGCAGGTTGTTGTCTTATGAACAGTAGGTACCTACCTAGGTAGGCAATGAACTTCCAAAAGTCTTTATAGTAGCCTAGTTTCCGTATTTTGCCTTCTCAAAGTCAGAAGTTATCAACCTTACTAAAATTAGTTTCGAACTTTTCAATTATTCAACCTCAATCAACAGTTCAAAGGCAAAGTTCAATTTGAGGAAATCCCATAGACAAATATACATGTAGGTACTGACACACTCTGTTTATTAAGAGCTTTAAGTACTTGACCTCTCAGTCAGAGGAGATTTCCTCTACCGATGTCTCTTATATTCTAGATTTCAATAGACAATGCCGACAATGACCACTTTCATAAGGGAGATCATCAATAAACATTGGCGACCATGACTACTCACATATGGGAGACCGGTCCTTAGGCTTTTTTACCTTAGGTACTACTTACCTATAAGTTTTAAAAATCATGGCAAAAATAACTGCACTCTTCAGAACTATCTTACTAGGTAGTACCTACGGTCTTCTAACCTTATATTATTTGCATGAGGTCGCTCCCCATAACTTCCTTCCCCCATGTAGGTATGTGTAATAAGAATATTATCTTATCTATTTGTTTTAGTTTAACATGTGAGCGATACATCATAAAAGACGGCGCGTTGCAAACGTAGTGCCACTGCCAATGCGGGCATGCGCAAGCTTCCTAGGTAACAGTATTTTATTTTTCAACAGGAGCCCGGAACTGCCGGAACGTTATCTTCGGGGAGATTATCTAGATGAATTAATTTTTAAACTTCTTATGTAGGCACTTCTGAAGCAGCAAATCAGAATTATGTTCTCCCCAGAATTAAGTTAGCTCTCGGGATTTTCAACCTATGTTTTCAACTAGCCTCTAGGGTTGCCAGACATCCCGCTCATGGTGTGTGCGGGACGCTAAATATCCCTCTTTTCGGAATAAGCTACACACGCACATACATCGACTGCGCACGACATATTTTCGGCTACTTCCCATTTGGTAAACTTCCCATTTCGTAAACCTCAAACTGTACCTACTAAAAAGTTGCGTTTGGTAAACATTTCGTTACTTCATACATTTAATCCCATTTGGTAAACTTTGTTAGTATTGTTATTTTTGTACGGTACAGTCAGTGTCAAATTAGTATTAAATTAGAGATGTATATATTTTTAAATGCTTCAGTCTTGAGATAGTATCTCGACCATCAAAAAGAATGGCTGATCAAGAAGAAGTAAAAAAAACGTATTAAAGTCTGTAAAATTACCACGATGCTACTAAAAATACCACGTGCTTTTCCCGCAAAAGAAGCACCGAGCGGGTTCTCAGGTAGGGATTTATTGTCCTTACCATCGTTTTAAACAAAAGGTGTGAATGAGATAGACATAAGTAAGTATACGTAAATTATATCTATTACCGGGTTTAACTTATCAGTTCACTCGTTTTATGCATAGTGCAAGGTCGTTGCAATGTCGGGTGAGGGATCTTCTAGTGGTGCAGTGAATTTAAAAATTATTAATAGTACACGAGGCGGTGAAATTTTATTACGCGCTGGGCATCAATATTATAAACAGAAAAATAATAAGGACTCAAGTTGGTGGCGCTGTGTTAATAGAAAAGATGGATGTTCAGCAAGTGTAACTTTGAATTCAAATCGAAGCCATGTATTAAGAGAAAATGCTCACTGCAGTTCTTGTATTCCGAATTTTGAAAAAAATGAAGTGAAAGTAGCCATCGAAAAATGTAAACAAACTATATGTGAAGATCTGAAGCCGATTCCAGCTACATACAGGAAATGTACTAAAAAGCTGAAAGATAATGGTTATGAAATTATTAAAGAATTACCAAATTTTGACAAAGTTAAAAGCAGTTTGTATAGACACAGAAATAGACAACTAGGAATCACAAAATCTCAGCACTCTAACTCTACAGAAATCGTGATTCCTGACCGTTTTAAAGACAATTTATTGTTTGATGAGATTGACGGTGAAAATAGAATGATTGTGTTTGGTTCAAAGAGTGCAATTGCACATTTAAATGACGTCCGTCACTACTTTGCGGACGGAACGTTCAAATGTTGTGCAAAGCCGTTTCTTCAACTATACGTTGTACACGGAGACATAGGAAGTACAGAAACTGGGACAAATATTGTACCATTTTTTTATGCAGTGTTGACAAACAAAGAAGAAACTACATATGAAAGACTGTTTTACAAACTAAAATTTCATTTACCAGAGTGGACAGCCGATATTATTACCTTGGATTTCGAAAAAGCTCCAATAAATGCAATTAAAAAGACATTTCCAAACATAATTGTTAAGGGGTGTTTTGTTCACTTTGGCAGAGCGCTATTAAGAAAGGCAAAATCTCTTGGCTTATTACAACATGAAGAATCTCACTATCACGTCAAACTATGTATGGCTCTGGCACATTTACCAAAAGAAGACATAAACGATGGATGGCTATACGTTATGAGTCAAAGGTAAATTAATTTTGCAGTATTGAAATGAACGCGTTTAGTTCTAGATATTTCTTCTACCGCCATTTTCTACAGCCATTTTTATGCGTTAGAAACTAGGTAATATATGGTTTTTCGTATCATAATCTTCAACGAATTAATTCTGTTACAGTTTTGAAGAAAAAGCTATAACTGAATTCAATGATTACTTTGTGGATCAGTGGTTGGAAAATGAAGATATGATGAATATTTGGTGCTGCTACGCACAAAGACACCGCACTACAAACCTCATGGAATCTTGGAATTGGAGTTTCAATAGTGAAATTGGAAAAAGGCCATCAATTCTTTTATTTTTCGAAACGATATCAGGCAATATTAAACATTATGAAAATCTTCTGAAAAGGTACATATTTTTGTTTCAATGACCTGTATTTTTAGGCGACACATATGATAAAAATTATACATTATTACTTTAATTAATCATAACAATTTTTTACAGCTTTTATAATAATGGAGAAAGTATATCAAAACGAAGAAAAAAATCTATCCAAAATGATATACGAATTAACAATATTCTCGGCGATTACAAAAGTGGAAAAATATCATTGGAAAATTGTTTGAACGAATTATCAAGAATTGCTTGTATCACTTTATAATTTATTTATTGATTTTTAACTTTGTAGTGTAGGTAGTAAATTTTTTATGTTAATATTCCAAATCTGTGATTATATTTTATAGTTGATTTTGTGTGTAATTTTTAATGTTAATGTACCAAATCTGTGATTATTATTTGTTTTTATATTTAAAAGTTGATTTTGCATGTATTTTTTATGTTATTGTACCAAATCTGTGATTATTATTGTTTTTATATTTTATAGTTGATTTAGTATGTATTTTTTTACGTTAACGTACCAAATCAGTGACTGTTTATTTTTATATTTTATAAGTAGTTGATTTCGTATGTATTTTTTTATGTTAATGTACATTAACATAAAAAGATAGTACCAAATCTGTGATTATTGTTTTTTTATATAAGTTGATTTCGCATCTAGATTGACTTATGTTATTAAAAAAATAAAACTTGTCATCGAAATAGTCAAATCGAACTGTGATTTTTCTTAAATTTTTTGAAAGTTATTTGTACACCCCACTTTTTATTTCTGTTTTTAAATATCAATATGTGTAAATGGCATACGTACACATAATCCGACTATTGTACCTGTGATTAAAAATATTTAACAAAATAAATGACAATGTTATCATTAGTTTCGTTTTTCTTTTTTTACTTGACTGTACCCATTTCATCTGAAAGTTTACCAAATGGGATATAACACAAAAAAATATTGAAATGTTTTCGAAATGGGACTAAATGTATGAAATGTATAATGTTTACCAAACGCAACTTTTTAGTAGGTACAGTTTGAGGTTTACGAAATGGGAAGTAGCCATTTTTTCCTATCCATGCAAAGATTTTTACAATTTTTACTCCGCCGATTTTCAAGGAACAGCGAGCTTATACCATAGACATAGTATATATACTATGGCTTATACTAAGGATAAGTTCAATATGGCGTCCGAGTGTCATTTTTTTGACAGCTTAATCGCTAACTGGCGCGCTGGCATAAAAATATTAGTACCTACCTATTAATAGGTATTGTTTTGTGAAAATAGTTTAAATGAGCAGTGTGATGAGATCGTTTGAGAGCATTATTTTCTATTACACTGAAGTGCTTTTCTACTATGTCTAAATATGTTGTCAAAAGATGTTTTTCTGAAGCGAACCAGTTGGGGCTTCGTTTTCGCTTCTCGATTTGTGACATACTCATTGCAATTTATAAAAAACACAAGCAAATCTCAAAAATGCTGGCTAAACAAACACCACGAAATATTGATGAGGTTAGAATTTCTAGTTTTGACACTTTTGACATAGGTATAACCCTACCGAATAGAATTATACGCAATACACTTTACTCCTTAGAGTAGAAAGGAGCAATTGAATTTGGGTGGCCTATACAGTCATTCATTTCAATCATTTGGATTCACTCCCTGTCACAGAATAACTATCCGAGAGTAAATTTACTCCGGTGTAGACTGGTGGAACGTGGACGAAGTTATCCGAGAATTAAATATAAGAATAAATATATTCTCGAGTAAAGTCATGTTTGGTGAAATCGACCCTTAATCGTTTTTTAAGTAACTATGGACTGTTATTAATCTAACCACGTGTTTTATTTACATTTCATCCTGATTTGCGAAGAAAAGTTTACGTTTTTTTTGTGTTCTTAACAAAATTTGTTGTATACCGCTTTTTAAACCTTCATCCCGCATTTTTAATCTTAATTTATCGCAAATTCGTATTTTAAAGTTGGCAATAAGCCTACTAGATACTAGCCTCCCTTGAAAGATGAAATTTATGTTGCGTTACATATAACATCCTCATTCCATAGATCGATGCACTTACATTTGTTTTTAAACTGACCGCCCCGTGTTCACTGCCCCAGGTGATCTGATACGTCTTGCGTTAAGTGACGCGTGAGTACCCTCGCGTCGTCGTGGTGACACACGTTATGCTATAAGGTACTTCGCACACTGAGCGGCCGCGTCCACTGTCGACTTGTCGACCGACCGCTGTCTTGAACAAAATTGGTCAGACACCCGGTTATGCGACCATTATTTTTCCTGGTTTGACCTTCTGCGCCCAAAAGCCGTGGCCATAGCCGTAAAGCGCGCGAGGTCCTTAGGCAATTTCT
Source organism: Xestia sexstrigata (assembly GCA_941918905.2). Classification (NCBI taxonomy): domain Eukaryota; kingdom Metazoa; phylum Arthropoda; class Insecta; order Lepidoptera; family Noctuidae; genus Xestia; species Xestia sexstrigata. The sequence continues at coordinate 17,683,199 of OW799211.2, forward strand.
TTTACTTGTTTTCTCCGTAGTCGCAACAGGCGTGTCGCCTGTGGCGTAGCGGGTGAAAGGGTGATTACCTCATCGCTGAGGGCCCACATGTGCTGCACGAGGGAGAAAGCGGCCGGCTCCACCTTCCTCACGCTGCTGGCTTCCAGTAACGTGCTGTGGAGCTGGTCCGCTGCCCGCACCGCCGCTATCCAGTTCTCCTAGACATGGACACGATGACTTTCAGAAACAAAGTGTGTCATCTAATCAAAAAAAAATCTCCAGTCAATTCGAGAGAGATTTGGAATGCTCGGGGGGTACCCGTACCAGTCAACTGGTGATAAATTTAGAATGCTGGGCTACAGCTGCAGATGTGAAAGTGCCAAGGCCCGACTTCAACAAAAGCGGATAGAGGAGACGTAACGTGTGTTCAAATCCACATCGCGACTCGTCTGTGCTGTCCTGTGATTGCATTTACATTGCGTTTGCTTGCATTTTATCTTCGGAACGCTCCGCTCACCTCCACTTTGGTGGAAACCGATCAAGGGATCGAACACAGGTTCAGTAGACGCGCGTTTATAAACGCTAATGTATTGAGTATTATAAAGTAGGTAACTACTGAGCTATGTACACCTACATGTGTACATCAATTTAGATACTAGACAAAAGATACCAATGTACTTGCCTATGTTATCGATTTGAATGTCATACGGTACAAAAATAACTGTTACACTCATTTAACTAAAATGTTTTGAAAATTGGTTACGGAGCCTTAAAAAAAAAACTTCTTCGTTGCATTGGTCCAGTCCAGTGGTAGCAAGTGCTGTTGGTGAACACGAGGTCCTGGGTTCGATACGCAGGCCAGTAAAATTGTCAGCCCGGTACCCAGACTTGTGTTGGGTTGATGGCAATAGGATGACATGGAACTGGGGAAATATGTGAGTCACACCTTCGCCTTACCTTTCGAAGATTACTGGCTTGATCTAAGATCAAGCACCGATAAAACAAAATAATTAAATACCGTGTTATGCAGCTGATCGGACACATGTTGCGGTACTATCCCCAGTTCTTCCCAGTCGTAATGAGCACGCAGCGGAGTTGGTGTGCGCGGAGTTAAAATGTCGGTCTCTTTCGGAGGCGATGACGCCAGGAGACTTAACACGAACCTATACGACCATGAAATAGAGTAATCAGACATACGGAACACCATAACCACCACTTTGTCAATGATTGACTCGTCTAGTTAGATCTAGGACTCACCCATCACGCTCCAACTCTACCCGGGTTTGATGACGACGTGGTGACACCGACGGACTTCGCTGCAAGTTATGCAAAACCTCCACCTCCTTATGTGGCTCCACAGGACTCCGAGAACTGCGCCCAGACTTCTCAGGAGAACGCACTTCGGCCAGTGATAACGCTAACCCCGACATTTCTGGCAATTTACCTTCTTCTTCATCGTTCTTTGATTTGAAGTAATCGTACAACTCGCTCAAAGACCTCGACTTTACTTTAACGTCATTATATTTAGCTACATATGTTGGCTTCTGTATCTTAGTATGGATAACTGGCAGTGGAATACCGCTCTTTTTTCCTTGCTTCATTTCTGATTCTCTTTCTAATGCATCCCGCTTTATTTGATTCATTCTACTAACTATACCAGGTGCTACAGGTGCCAATATTTCTTTGTAATTGTCCTTTCTCAACTTTTGTTCATGAGTATTATTATCATCTTCGCTTGTTAACAAATTATCGCTGTCAGGGGTCCTTATTTTAACACTCTCACCACCAAAACGCACTCTTTTAACCACAACATCCGTGTCCTCAGAATCACCATCACTATATTTTAACATGTTTCTGTCTGAGCTATCGTAATCATCTTCGCTTCCCGTATTCTTATCAGATTCAGTCTCATTCTCTTCTAAAACGGTCATTGTGATCGCAGTATCAGAATCAAATTTTATTTCTGTTTCAATTATGACTTTTGCAAAATTATTATTGTAAAAAGGGATAGGTCCAAAAGAATCTTCTGAAGATGAATCAGTCGACACCCGAATAGGGCCCGTATGGTTATTATTAAACACATGATTGATTTTAACTAAAGGCTGATTGTTATTATGTCTATAAACAGTTTTTCTCGGAGCGTAATAAACATCCATTGAATCCTCATCGTAAGTTTCACACAAGTGACGAAATCTTTCCTGAACTTTGGGATCTAATCTAGAAAGATATATCATGTAATCCCGCGGTCCACAAGCTCTTCTTAGTTTCAGTAGAGATCTCTGCGCGACATCTCGATGCACCGGGTCGTATAGCTTCTCGCCTAGTACTTGAAATATTGGTAACATATCGAGGTGTGAATGCCTTCTTTTCAATATCCCCATGACGGAAGGTATTGATAGTATGAGGCCTGTGATAACATTCACTTTTGTGTCAATATTCGCAGAATGAGGCCTTATGTTGTGGTAGGAACATTTGTCTAAAATTGCTCTCGCCGCACATTCAACATCTTCGCAGTGCGTGCAGAAAACTTTGAGTGCATCCAACGCAGCTTTCCGGACGTTGGGAGAGTTGTGGCCTAAGTTGTCGACGACTTGATCGAACGGGAACGCTAGCGCATTCCCGGAAAGCGGCAGAAGATCAGCTAAGACACGAAGCGCGTGAAGACGTACTTCCCACTCGGGGTGCGTGAGGCGGTCCCTGATCGCGACGTACAGGAGTCCAACATCGAGATCGGGCGGCAGAGCGCGCGCCCGCAGCACGCGGTCCCAAAGCGGAGCCAGAGGCGGCGGCGGGGTCTCGGGAAGTTGCATGGTGTTGGACTGACGGCGACGGCTCGCGTGCCCGGCCGGGCCGCGTCGCGCCACACAACTGGGTTAATGGTCGGACGGTAAGCCACGCCGCCCCTGACCAATCGATGGAAACACATACCAACGTGTAACGGCTACGAGCTCACGTACACATTCGCGTAAACGCGCACTAACTTGCAACATAATAATACTGGACCATTACCATATTACTAATTTGCATGGAATAATACTAAAGTCGGCGAAACTGTTTCATTTCCCCTTAGTTTACAGGCGATTAGTAATAGTAACTTGCTCTATGCTGCCTATTACTTGAAACTGAAAACTAAACGTGTAGAAAACTTATTTCTGTGAATTCCTTACCGGCACGTGTAGGTCTGGTATCCTACCTATCTTACAGATTAGAGGGTGGTTTATTTATATTATGAAATGCAGATCGAACTACAGCGAGGATTTGATTAGGTAGGTAATAAAATAATTTAGTAGGGCACCCTAAACAAAATGCCTTGAGTGCCAAAACAGTTTATTTGGTTTACCTACTTATTGTCACCTAAATACCGATCCAATTATTCGAATTTCTCAGCAACCTACGCATTTAATATGTTGCAAAGGGATTCTAATTTAGCCCTATTACTTTTAATGGCACGGTATAACCTTTATAAGTCTTTATATCAATCCATTAGATAAGAATTCGGGTCATTTTGACACCAAGGCCAAGACCTTCGGATTTACACCTCAAGGGAGACCTTGGGGTGCGTTACAAAACAATGCACAACAACTTGCTAAAATTTTACGATTAATTTCTTCGCACTGATTGTGTTTTTATACTTTCGATTTATTTTTATTTAATTCATTTGAAAGACTTTCTTCGACCCGTGTTATAGATGTGGGCCTTTTGTTATCTACTGCGAATTTCATTATCAATGCTGCGCGCCGGTTGTTAGGTGAGACGACAAAAAAAAACTAATTAGTCCGTCAGTTAGATTATCAGAAAATATTTGACCCGCGTTTTTTTTTTGTTACGTAAATCAAAATTGACGAAGATATGACGCTTTTAAAATTCTCAATACGTCACGCCTAGGTATAATTTTAGCTAGATCTGACGTCAAGAGCCCCTACTCCCGAGTTTTGATGCGTTTTATCTTTGTCAATATTCATTAATTTACAAAAACAAAAAATACGTGTCCTTAATTTCCAATACTCCAACTGAAGGACTAAATAGATTTGCAATTTTTTGATACTGTCGTCATGCATAATCTAAGGCTGGTCAGGCAATCTTTAATTAAATGTACACATTGCCTGAACTGGTAACTACTGGTAAGTAGTAACAGTAAGATTAGTACCTAAGTAAGCGAACCCAGGACCCCATGCATATGCACAGCAAATGACCCAAATGAGTGACGAACAACATCAGGTAGGTGGAACGGAATTCTTCCGTGAAGAAATCTTTTCATTATGTAGCTAAAAACCGGCCAAGAGCGTGTCGGGCCACGCTCAGTGTAGGGTTCCGTAGTTTCCCGTCCGTCACAATAATTGTTCCCACTTAGGAGTTTAAAGGTGGGTATCCATTATGTTCGCGCTCCAGCAGCTCTCCGCGCTCCTGCAACTTATTTTGTACAACTTTTTGTCCTTTTTGTACAAAAACTTCCTTATAAAGTTCTACTTTTCAGATTTTTTTCATATTTTCTAAACTTATGGTTCAAAAGTTAGAGGGGAGGGGGACACATTGTTTTTTAGTTTTGGAGCGATTATTTCCGAAATTATTGACATTATAAAAAAATGATTTTAGGAAACCCCTATTTATTTTTAAATACCTTTCCAACAATATATCACACGTTAGGGTTGAAATTAAAAAAAAAAATCACTTCCCACTTTACATTATAGAGGGTACATACATACCCTAATAAAACATTTTTTTCCAATTTTTATTTTACCACTTTGTCGGCGTGATTGATACCAAATTTCAGCTTTCTAGTGCTAACGGTCACAGAGATTAAGCGAGGACGGACAGACGGACGGACGGACGGACAGACATGGCGAAACTATAAGGGTTCCTAGTTGACTACGGAACCCTAAAAAGCGAAAACCAGAAAGCTCCTGAGACGATGGAGATAAAGGTTTATCTCGGGAAACCAGAAACAGTATTTACTGCCCAAGTACTTAAAGGTTGTTTCGAGAAAAAAGAGAAATTAAAATATTTTGATTTGATTGCAGGTTGTGCTACGACGTAGCAGCTCGTCAACCGCAAGGGCTACGAGCACTACCACAGAGTACACTGTTTATATACTGAAATTACGCATGACGTGGTTGCAATGGGTGAGCTAAGATACGTCTTGTGGGTACTTTACGTAAATATTCTGTGGCTCAGCTCAGCAGGCCTAGCCAAGTTACAAACGTTTCGTATCGATTCTCTTTCTACAATCGTAAACGCCTCGGCGTAGGCGATTGTAGAAAGCGCTAAATTGGTAGCCAAGTTGACACGACTGAGTCGATCGCTCGTTCTCTAATGTCTGTAGAAAAAACCTACACTTTAGTCTATTGTGAGCGTTTACCAAAGAGTTTAGCGATCAACATTGTAGAAACGATAACATTTTAATCTATCATTTTGAACGATGTAAACTTGTCTACGAATTTTCTATTCGTTTGTGTTGATCACGTGATTTAACGTTGAGATGATGTCATTCCCATTCATTTGAATAGTTTTCTATTCAAATGAATGGGAATGACATCATCTCAACGCTAGCTAACTACTAGCGTTAACGATTGTAGATTGTCAATTTGGCTAGGGGTGCAGATGTGATCCGCGTGACGTTGCCGCGGGTGCGTCGTGCCCGCTCAACCACCCACCATTGTACATAAATGAGCATCTTTTGTCAGCATTGATCTGAACCCAAATAGGCACCCAATGCCGTTTTGAGAAAAAAACCCGTAAGGAGAGGTCAATGATATTCTAACAAACAGATGCTAAACACCTACAAAACCACCGAAGTGTTCGGCGGGGCAGAGCCAGCTCACATACTCGCAGTGACGCAGAATAAAGGCAAAACGAGCCAATTGGCCCGTTTTCGAGTCTTCACGATTGCGCGCTTACGACATATCTGTGTAATAGAATGATTATTCTAATCTATGAGTAGAATTTAAGGAGAAGTTTTATCCGCAGCAATGTTAATGACAGCTAAAGAACTGGTTTTAATGTTCGTTGTTATAGGTCATACTACGCCAAAACGAAAAATAAAAACGGTTTAATTTTTTATGGCTTATATGGTTTCTTAAGTTTTTTTCCAAATGTGTGGCAGTATCAAATAAACAATTCGTGTACCAGTATGTTTTATTTTTTTAATTACCACTGTGAACGATATATATCATTTATTTTTGTTGGATACATTATTTATTTATTTATTTATTTGCTCTCATGCACATCACACATTTTACAATATTACTGTCGGTTTTTGTACATGAACCCTGTCAGGGCACTGCAAAGCACAATGCTGGTTTGCTGTTGAGTTTATGAACATTACAGTCATTAATATAATAAATAAATTAAGTCAAAACTTATCAAAAACACGATAGATTACATTTTATTATTTTAAAAATATGTCTAAAAGTCGTTATGATGTCCAGTTAGCAGTAATAAACACTACAATAATACACATAAGGTCATAAATATAAGTCAGATCGAATGGAATACAATAATAACAATAATAAGGAATAGGTAATAATTACTAACATGTCGTGTGTCATTTTACAATAATAATAATAATTTAAATATAATAATTTAATTTTAATTTAAATTTTTCTATCTTACAATATCAATACGAGATTGTAAAACGGAACGCGCTTTGCCCGCCCGGGCGGCCGCCATGTTTATTTTGTTAATGTCATTTTTCAATATTGTAATAACTTGGTTGTGTTGAGCTGTGGGCATTGCGTTACTTGTTTTTTTTTTTATTATAAACAATTGTTTCATAAATTATCGATGAAGTCTATCAAAGAAAACCATGTGAAAATTTCAGTGCGCTCAATACAAAGGACATTTTACTTTAGAAATATGTTACCGTGATGACAATTTAAAGTGCGAGTGCGGATCAAAGATAATGCCGACAAGATGAAGGTTTTATCGTTGTTATTTATGATTACGACGTGTTGCGGCGTCTGTGTGATCCTCGCTCAAAGCGATAACTGTACTAGAACTAACAGTCGTGGTGATTATAAACTATGTGTTCGCAAGCTATCAGATACTTTATCAAGTAAATTCAGTGAAATTGTGGTCAAAGAACTAGGCAGCGAGTACACCTCGCGCTTCGAAATCCGGACTGCTTATAAAGTGAGCCGATACCAAACTTCTGACAATGATGTGTTGACCAGTATCGCTGACAAACTGAGCTACAAGCTATCATCAGCTACCAACATACTTCGTGACATGAACAATGTAATAAGCGACAATAGTACTCCGTCCTTCACGCATCCTTGCCCATTTAACTCTATTCGTAAGTCTGTGTTTATAAAAAGTTCCAATGTATACAACAGCCTGCCTTCACAGGATCCTAAGAATAATATGCTGGGTCGCTTTAAGGATTTAAAAGTTAAGAGACAATATTTCCTATCGCACATGGACTATGCCACTGACAGGGATTGTGCAACAATGCCCCACTCTAATTTGAGGTACCTCTATCATAAGATTGTGCACCCTGAACCAAAATTGGTGGTGTTTATAATTGATAATAATATGAAGGAAGATTCATTACAACATGCTGTGCATGTTGCCAAAGAAACTGTGTATGCTTTGCAAGACTCGGACATGATAGCAGTGAAAATGACAAACATGACAGAATTCCTTAAGTTTGAAGATACTTGCAGTACAGATGGGATGTCGGATCTCGGAAATGCCACAGAAAACAATAAACTATTGCTCAAAGAATACTTAACATCTTTAGATGTTGCACCTACAAATGTGTCTCCTCTAGCTATCAACAAAGAGCTAAAAACTTTGCTCCTACAAAGGGATCTACCAAAACACAAGCTGTTCATTTTTATAACAGACACAAAGGTTTTGAAAAATGAAACATGGCTCAAAATATTTCCATACTCTTCAAACAAAGATGAAAGCTTAAAGTTTGCTATTGGATTAATTTATGAGAATCAAGCAGACAAGAACAGCTCACTGGGTATATTGCACATTGACAAGTGGCACACACATACAAACAATCATTCTGTTATGAGACTGCACATAAATGACAGTGGTGTGGTTGGACAGGTTGCTTCTGCATTCATATCTTTATTACCTGGTCACTATGGCAGTAAAAAGATAAAAATCGAAGGCCCAGTGTGGGAGGCAACAGAAAGAGACTTCATGATATCTTTAGTGCTACCAACAACAACTGGGGTGCTTGGACTAGACCTGTATTGGTCAGATCTTGCAGAAGACATTGTATATTTCAAGGGCTCAAATGAAAGAAAACGAGCTTTTGTGATGGATTTTTCAGGTACGGTGTTAATGCACACATTCTTTCCCAGGCCAGAATCAGCTTCAGATAAAATTAAATTCACGAAACTGGAAAGTGTGGAAACATACACTTTCATCTCAACTGTAAAGGAAGAAATGTTAGCCAATAATTCTGGCAATTTGACTATGTCGGAACATAACTCAACTAAATCAATTATTTACTCTTGGAAATGGATAGGGAACTTGTATATAGTATGTATTGTATCTGAACTGATAGAACCTGCTGTGTTTAACAAAACAAACATATTTTTTACTAGAAGTAACAAGGAGATATTGTTCCACAGGTTGGATTTATTTCCTCCTAAAATGGGCAAAATGTGCCGACACTTCAAACAAATAGCCACTATAGATCAGGGTACTGTGTACTTAAGTCCATCTAGCTTCCAATCCCCTTTTACTTATTTGTACGATATGGGTGATGGTCAGGAAGCTGTAACATACATGCAGAACTATTTAGCTTATTTAAAAAGTGTTGCCCATGGCCTACTCTCCAATCCTGGTCTTAAGAATGAGATTCAGCAAGATGTTGGTTTTTTGAACTCTATTTTGTCATATTATAAAAGACAACATTTGCATGGGCCTTATTCAAAATATATAGTCAGAAGGTATGCAGTGACTGAGAGTGGAGTCCTGGTGATGTTTCCTGGCACTGTGTTGGAGTATGACTATGAGCCAGTGAGGCGACCATGGTACACATACGCATTAGAGATCCCTGACAAAATTATTCTAACACCTCCTAATTTAGATGTTGGTGGTGCTGGCTATGTTGTTTCCATATCATATGCAGTTAAAAGTTCCTTCTATCCAACTATGGTTGTGTCCATGGATGTTACTATGGGCTTCCTGTACAAGCTTCTCATAGATAGTATGCCTCTTTGTGCCATGTCTTATGTTAAATGTTTTATCATGAATAATAAGGGCTATTTAGTGTCACATCCTGGACTTATGGATCCAAATAGCTCTGGTCCCATTGAACAACAGCATATCACTCATAAGGAATCCATGATTGCAATTGACATGTTGAATCATAAGGGTTTTGTTACAAAAAGACTGTGTAATAATTTCTATGATAAAACGATACAGCGGTTTTACGAATTTAATACTTCTCTACCTAATGTGCTCTCTAATGTAGTATCAGGCGATCATTGTGTTCACTATTATATTGCTGCCATTCCAGGCACCAATGCATTCATAGGGCTAGTGAACGCGTCGTGCAGCGTAGGCGCTTTCTGCCCCTGCAGTATGGTCGATCGGCTGTGCCTAAATTGTAATCGTATGGAACAAACTGAGTGCGAGTGCCCATGTGAGTGCAGTTCAGAAATTTACGATTGCCCCAACTCAAATGTATCCCGTTTCAATCAAGAGATACCTCTTTGTGGTATAATGCTTGAGAACAATAACCACAAGTCCCATTATTTTCACAATTTTGCAGAGAATTTAAAATCCTGTTTTGATTTCCAATGCGAAACTTATCTGTCGCATTCCTCCTGTTTAGGTGTTCTTGGTTGTGAATGGTGCCAAATAGATGCCGACGGTAGGTCACCGCTGTCGGCACCATTCTGTACTTCTCAATCTACATGTTTCAATGGCGTGTTAGGCGCCGTCACACCCTACGGGGAGGGCACTCTTGGCCATATCAATAGGGATGCTTTCGGCAACTACTCGGCTATTGGGCCGATCGCAGGTTGTATAGTCACCGCGAGCTTGGTCGTAGCTGTAGCCATATACTGCTACAGGCAGAATGTCACTACAGCCAGTTGCCATAATTTATATGTCGATGGTCCAGCAGAGACCTGGCATGATGCAGATGTTCAAATGAGTCACTTGCAATCTGATGACATGCATGACCAGTCTGGTCAGGATAAGTTGTTGCCAGCAATGGAGATTGAAGCTCCCATATCACCATACAGGGTTGTGACGGGATATAGGAGACCACACACAGCTGGTGGTTCTGATCATGGGTACTCAACCATGACTCCCCATGAAGACTCAGAGGCCACTGGGTTTTCAGTGAATGAACCAATTGTTTTATCAGATGACACCAAGTCTGACATTAGTTGTCCACTGCCAGCCAGAATAAAACCAAGATTAAAAGCTAATGATTTAAATATAACTGTCCTTCCATGTGGTAAGAACAGTATAATAGCTCCAGTTACTGTGCACAGACATATGGAAGCGTCGTAGTATTTAAGTCCATTAAATAAATCTACCTCTGTGTACATATTACAATTATTATTAATTAATGTGTTTATTTTTTTTTGTGATGAATTTTATTTGCTAACAGTTTTTAATGTTCCAGTTTTCTTGATCAAGTACTTAGCTTTAATAATTGTTTGTTATGATGCAATTAGTAATTTTACTTAAATATTTGGTGCTCTTTAAGAACTTTGCTATAAGAATCATTTTATAATTTTATGATGATATACTTAATTATTATTGACAATTAATGTTCCATGATAAATTATGTGGCAGCTAAAAATGTTTAAACAATTTTGGTCTACATATAGATAATTTGTTAAATACTGGGTACTTAATCTTATCTTTATCAAGATAATCTTACTACTGATTGTAATGGCCTCAATTAGATCAAACAATAAATTAATTTATGTTAGTGTGTTGTAACAAAATGATCGCGTTTTATCCTAGTACTGGCAGCTCATTGACATAGTATGCTAAGGTAAACAGAATCCAGGTTGTATCATACAGGTCTATTAGCGATACGTAAGTTTTATATGTTGTATTTTCTGTGTTAGCTTTAAGACAATATTATATTATGAATAAATTAATTTTTGATAAAAAAAACTAAGTGCCAGTGCCTCCTGTATTATTAAGATAAGCAAACTTATTTTTAAGACTGAACTTGATGTTGGCATTTATTTGATGTAATACATTTTCTTTTATAACATTCAAGTGGTTTTAATTTGATAATAATATAAATTAAAATAACATCACGCCTGTAATCCCCGAAGGATAAGGCAGAAGCGTACCTACACACTATCGCCAGGAGAAGTTATTATTGAAAAGAGACTAAAGCGAATGAGCGAGAGGGATCGATCTTTTAAAATTTTAAAACAACATGCTTTGGAAATAACCATAAAAATATTTTATTCAGATACCTACTTAGAGCACTTTTACACACAAAATAATCTGTTTTGTAACAGCCACAGTGGAAGATTTAACTACGAAACTACTTTGAAATACGACAATGCACCCGCAGCTAATGTTTCAGTGTGGGAATGACATGGAGCATCTTTTTTCCACACTGAGTCATTGACTTGACTTAAGATTAAAGTTATTATAGTGCTTTAGGGCTGTTTTCACCAGATGTGTAGTCAGGCGATGTAGACCAAACTAACCAATCAACACAGCTAGCTTTCTTCAAGGTGTGATAAAGAAGCGATGTTATTGGTTAATTTCAAACACATCCATCGCTATGCATCCTAGTACATCTTTGTCGGAAAAACATAGCCTAATAGATGGTGGGTCCAGTTATTCATCTTCAAATCGTATGTGCGTGTGCGTGGGCTGCGGCGAGGCGGGTGCCAGGGCCCTGACCCCGGGCTGCGACTCGCGCTGTGACAGCAGGCGGCAGCGGCCGCGCGGGCGCCGGTGCAAGAGCGCATTCTCGGCGCGCGACCACTGCTCCTGCTCGTCGGGGCCTGAGAGGACGCGTGCGTGGGTGCCAGCGTTCGCACAGTACTGGAATGAAACAATTGATAAACGTATAACTAACGCCTGTATTTTAACGAAGGGTTAGGCAGAGGTGTAGCAAAGCACACCCTCATTTCGCAAGATCATGTTTAAGTCCCTAGCCTAGTCGAGCCTATGGCCATCAATTGGGCAGAAGGTCACGCTCCGGGCTACTACAGAGGAATTCTCATTGGCAAAACCCAATAACACTTTCACTTTTGAAACAATTCATTTACCGGTTACTGTTATTGGGTTCAGTTGATGGCCACGTTTATTGCGGCGTTAGAAGCGTTGTTCAGATCGTCAAAGTTGCAGGTTATATTATGTCCCATTTGAGGGTAGTCTGCCTTTCTTTAGTTCATTCATTTAGGGAATATCAATGATATTCTAATAAACAGATATGTTATACACCTACAAAACCACCGAAAAAAGTGTTCCGCGGCGCAGCGCCAGCTCACATACACGCAGAGACGCAGAATAAAAGCAAAACGAGCCAATTGGCCAGTTTTCGAGTCTTCACGATTGCGCGCTCACAACATATCTGTTTAATAGTTGGGGAATATGGTTTCAGACTGCATCAGTTATAGTAATGTTTATTTAATATCGTAACAAGGTACGTAACGTATGTATATGTCGAAATTAGATAATACTATTTCGAAGTAAGTTTATGCTCTTTACCTCTTCTGCTGATTTCGGAGTATCGAATCTGATAATTGCTTCAGTCTGACCCTCCTTCACATCAACGTGCAGCGCGTGGATATTGCTCCTAATCTGTAAATCAAAAATTCAAATAAAAGAAAATAACACAAAAACATTAAAGAACTAATTACTATCTGGTAAGGTGACTTTTTAGAGTGTCGATTCTGTGCAAGTCTTTTCTTTTTTAATTGTGCGTGGGTATAATAATTTAATCTTTAATTGTGCACTTACCGTCCTTTTTGTAAGCCTCACATCCAAACATGGCTCCGGTAGAATTTCTTTGACAAATAGGCCGGGTACTTTTTCAATGGCGGCTATGCCTTTAGGCGCGTCTCCTTGATCGGAAGGCAAACCTGTAATTGGTAGAAATAGATACTTTAATTAAAACAAGGATCCAGTAAAATAACAAGCAGCTTGTAATATTTTGTTCCAGAATAACAATAAAAAAAAATCAAGTGGGGTTCGGAATGATGTACTGAATATGTGGTAAGCGTTTGTGTGTCGGTGTTTCTTCTACCGTGATGCGGGTGGTAGGCGAAAGCACACCCACATTTCACCAGTTTTTTATAAACGTCTGAAAATAATAGTGTGTTCCTGTGATATTTACCTGGTTCTACTTCAACAGATGGCGCTGCAGGGGCAGGAATACTAGAGTACTGATGTTTATTATTGTGTAAATTAGTTTTCATCTCCTTCATGTACTTTCTTTGCAGGTTCAAGTACTTATTCCTCAGTGCTTTCCACTCTGACTTGGATAACACTTGGAGCCCCCACAGGGCACCTCTAGGAGCTTCGTTTTTGGTCAGGTTGTTTTTCGCTTTGCTGCGTTCTTTTGCAGTACGCTTTCGAGTCTTCTTTTTACTAGGCGTGTCGCCAGCTTCTTTGCCTTCATCGTGACTGGTCATTTCATCCTTTGATTCTAGATCTAATAGTTTATTTTCCTGAAAGAATAATATTGTTACTGTCAAACCAAAATCACACTTTTTTTTCAACTGTGCAAAGCCCATAAGCATAGCATAGTCAGCCTATAATGCTGTCACTGCTGTGACACGGGCCTTCTCTCTATGAGACTGTATAAACGGCAATGGGTCATTCAAGGCCAGTGCGTTTTGGTAGATATCACATGTCTTCGAATTTTGACATGCAGGTTTAATCACTAAGCCTACCCTCACTATTTTGATTGCAGTAGTGATGAAATAAATTACAAGTAATACGCGACATTCAATTTGTAAGGTGCGGCTATTATATCCTAAGGCTTATTTAAAAGGTTAGTATTTTACTTACTTCTGTTGGTGTTGTCACACTAGTTATGCTTTTAGTCTCCTCCTGAAAAAGTTATTAAAATAATAAAAGGGTGTTTTTTTTAAGCATAGAACTTTATATTGAGGTGCTCGTGGCTAGATAATAACAGCCGCTCGGATCAATCTTCAGGTTAAGCCGCGCTTGCCTAGGTTGGTATGTGGATGGGTGACCATCCATTATATACCGAATTTCTCCGTGCCTTGGAAAGCACGTTAAGCCGTTGGTCCCGGCTGTCATTTCTAGATCTTTGACAGTCGTAACAGGTAGTCAGTGGCCCTTAAGTCACAACCAGTGTTACCAAGGGGTATTTGTATTACCCAGTACTAACTTGATTGTGGAGTTCAGATAGGCAGTCGCTCCATGTAAAATACTGATATTCAGCTGCATCCGGTTAGACTGGAAGCCGATCACAACATAGTTGGGAAACAACTAGGCAGATGATGAAGAGAACTTTATATTGAAATAAGTTTAATATAACTTCTTGCTGGAAACCTACATCTTTTGTGACTTGAATGTGCTCTGGCGGTTAAGAGTATGTCATGCTCACTCAAATGGTTCGCTGATGGTGGCGCGTGTGTGACGTGTGTCGGATCATTTAGTTCTCTTCAAAATGGTTGAGTTGAATGGTGCTGATACATGCGTCATATTCGTGAACGGGCGCTGTCAGTTGTGGCTGGTCATCTCTTGGTTGCCATGGCTTATTTGAATTATTTTATTTATAGGGTACCATACAAAAAATGAAAAAAATACGGAACCCATAATAGGATCACTCGTGCGTCTGTCTGTCTGTACGTCAAACTCAAACAGACCAAAACCAAATCAGGTGAAATTTGGTGGGATGCTGTAATCCTATGACCCAAACACAGATGTGCAAAGTAATAAAATATTTTTAAATATTTTTTTAAATAAGGGACATTTTCGGGGAACATATTAGGAAATTAAAAAAAAAAAGTTTTGCAAACCTTACTGTGTCATATATCAAATGAAAGGACTCGTTATGAGGATCTCAGATATACTTATTTTTATTTATTTATTTTTGTTATTTGTGTAAAATAAATAGTTTTGATTTTATTTATGAAAGAAGACGAGAATTGACCTTCCCCCCCCTCTGATCTTCGAAACTACTGAACGTCCTTGTAGAACAGGAAAACCTAAAAAAATTCTAACAATAGAAAATGAAGAGGTAAACTCAATATAATACATTCACTTATGGAAAATTTTACTTTGGCATTGCACTGAATCCTCTACACGAGTTCAACTCGCACTTGGCCAGTTTTTTATTTAACCGCTAGATACCCGCAATTACAGACACAATTATAACAATTGGTTAATTGTTTTTTGTGTTTGCTAACAGCTTTTGAGTCATGGATACTTGAATAAAGAGAGATTCTATTCTATTCTAAAAAAAAAACACCCATATATATATTGTATAACGGGCTGAAACCCACGACTTACTGTTTGTAAGTCGGGGCCGCCACCGCTGCTCTCCTTTACACCCATTATTTATTATGAACAAAATAAATGTAATCTCAAAGGTCTAACTAAAATAATGTATTAAGTATACCAAACTTTAACAACATTAACATTTTTATAAAAAAACATTATACTTACAGAAGGAGTATCAACCCTCTTCTCACTATCAGACTCACTTCCTAACTTCAACTGTAAACTCTTTACCGGTGCCTTCTTGTCTTTCTTTTTCTTCTTCTTTGGTGGTTCATATAGATCTTCTTCAATCTTCTTTTCAGGCAACTCATCAGATGGTTCATCTGCTGAGAACATCTTTATAGAAGACAGGTCCTCAGGCGGCATGCAAGTGGGAAGCTTGCATCCCATTTTTGTAAATGTGTTTATGCATTTTTGGGCATCCTCTGGTCTGTTGAATTCTATGAATGCAAAACCCTGTAATACAGATATGAGAATATTACAAATATGTATTTTGTTGGAGTCTGATGTTGAAAATGAATACAATAGTTAAAGTAATGCTCAAGAACTTTTTATGAACTAATTAATCTGTTTTGTTCTCAATAATACTCAATATTGTACACTACAGGGTCAAAGGGAAAGCAACAAATGATTACCATTCCACCATGTATGGTTCTAAATTTAAAATCATTGTGTAGTTTTCATCATAATCTGTGTAGCCCTTTCCCAACTACTACTTGATGCAGCTCAAAGATAATTTGTAGCTATCATACATTATTAACATTTGAGTGTACCTTAATCTTCTGTGAGTTTTTAAACTTGGGCAGAGAGATGTAAGCAACATGGCCGTAGTCAGAGAACACTCGCTCCAGCCACTCTCTACTGGCTGTCACTGGTATAGACTCCACATACACTGTCCTTGAATCTACATCATATGGTAGAACTGCAGTCTTTCTCTTCACCTAGAAAAGAATGAATCATACTGTTAATAAACATTCTAGAGATAAAATGAAAATAACCTGTACTATTACTTGTAGATGCATACATAAATTGCTGCTATTTTGTCAGGACATTATTTGTCAGGACGTTATATTAAATATCCATAGCCTTGACAGGTGTAGCAGTAGAAAGCGACGAGTCCCAGAGATGAGGACCCCTAATAATAAAGTCTGTCAGGCTCTACTAATTACAGTGAATAAAATCAATACCTTTAGTCTATCCTCTGATAAATCCAAGAGCGTGGAGTTTTTCATAGCTTTAGCTATGTCGCTAATATCCTGCGTCAACGATCGAACTTTATTGAATTTGAGGAACATTTCCAAAGGCACGTAAGGACTTTTTTTAACGAGATCTCCCAGAAATCTATCTTTTGTTAAGTTTGCGTCGCTAAAATAGAACTCCATTTGCTTTAGTATATTCTCGTAAAGTTGTTTCTTACGATGCCTTATTCGTTTTCTAGGACTGTGCTCATGTTTTGCTTCTTGATCAACAACTTCGGCAGTTTCCGACCCCGACATGTTTTAAATGCTAAAGCTGTAAAAATAGTAACTATTTATTTTCAAGTCTTACAAATTGAATTTGCTTCTATTCTAGGTAGGGTTTTATTATTATTTCAATCAATACAAATTACAAACAATTCAACAAATCGATTGCTGGCCCGAGGGAACGATGAACCGCAAGCAAGTTATGATATGAACTATGAAAATAAGAAAGATGTCAATTTTGACAACGTCACTTGACATTGGCAGTCCACCGTTTTTTTAATTGCGACGTAAGTGTTGGTCTATTTATTAAAAGTGATTAATCGATTTAACAAACAACACGACGACGGCGCGGCGGTGCCGCCGTCAAACTATGTAATAGAAGAAGTAGCCTTAGGGACCAATTTAAAAAACAGCACTTGTTCGCGATTTATAACGATACACATTCACATCTGTCGGTAAATGAACTAGTTTTACCTTGTGTTTCTAAAACGTACGTCAAATGGCCAATCTACTTTGCCAGATTGGCAGAGAGGAAGCCCTGCTCAGCTATGTCATTTCTATAGCGTATTCCTCTATGACTTAAACCGACTTACTTTGCGCAAAGTTATAAAGGGACTTTCTTTTTAGTTCTTCCCTTGTCGCTGGATAGATGGCGCTGAACTTGGTAAGTTACTGCAAGGAACGGAACGTAAAAAACTGATTTTAACAAAGCGCGAGAAAATTATTACCCCAGTCAAATTAGACATGCAACATTCATACCAATTTTTAGCTCTATGCGAATTATTGTAACCTTACAACTATTTTTTGAGCTAATTTGTCTGGGCTGTAGGTATATTCGGAAGCAAACGAAAGTGTCAGGGTGCTTGCATAGAGAATGCATTTTAACAGTACTGACTTATCGGTACGACTCAGTACCTATAAATACAGGGTGTATGCATAAAGAAACAGGTCAATCTGTTCATAGTGACCATGATGCCTTCGAGTTCGTCAGATTATGGGTTTTTTCTCCTCGAAAGTGTTCATAATAAAATAAAAAAAAGGATAGTCGGTGTTTCTAGTGTCAACAGTAAAAGAAAGAAATATGGTTCGTATTATCAATTATTTTTTTAAATGACATAAAGTTTCATGAACCCAAGTTTCATGATTATACTAGGATGGCACCAGAAACATTTAGCTACATTTTGAGTTTAATAGAAAATCGATTAATTAAGAATTGGTGTAACTGGCATCTACAACCTATTAAACCCAAAGAAAGACTAATTGTTACCTACTTTATGGTAAGTAAATAATAGGTATGTATTTAGTTCAGGTAATCACATTTTTATTTTGTCAAATTATAAAAAAAAGTACTAAAATTTCATAAATGTAATTGGTACAGTAACAACAAATCAATAGGCTAGTTTCCACCATCAAAAAATTGCAAATCTATTTAGTCCGTCAGTTTTAGAAAATAGTGGACACGTATTTTTTGATTTTATAAATCAATTAATATTGATAAAGATAAAACGCATCAAAACTAGGGAGTGACGTCACAACGCACTAACAATTATAGCACGGCGTGACGTATTGAGAATTTTAAAAGCGTTGTATCTTCGTCAATTTTGGTTACCGTGACAAAAGAAAAAATACGTGTCAAATATTTTTTGATAATATAATTGACGGATTAATTAGATTCTTCAGGACACAGGCAAATCCTTAAACCCGTACTGATAAGTACTGACTCGTGCTGATTTTCAGTACTTTAAAAAATGCATGCTTTATGTATGGATATTTTACCCGTACTTACAGGTACTGACCCGTGCCGATGAAAAATGCATTCTTTATGCAAGCACCATAAGTCAACGAGCGTATGTGACGTGACGCAATGTTATTTTTTCCAAGCGTTTCGGCTTTGGCACCAAAAAACATAGCCAGTTCAACGCCATCTAGAGAGTTCTTGGATGTTATTTTTTTTTTAATTTTTCAAATAGAAAACCTCTCATTGCAACAAAATTTATTTTCTATTAATTTTAAATGCTGTGTGTGGCGCCGTATTAGTTTAACGTTTGTCTGTGAAGCACTCTTTAAAAATAATATAGTCGATTTAAAAAAAACATCACTTTTTTTTTATTTAATGGCAGCATTGTTTCTTTCCAGCTACACGGTTTCTAGTGATGTTATGACAAAATATCGAATTTCGGATTGAATTATTTTATCGTCTTTTGTATGTCTCACAGTTCTGTTGTTCTATCAAGATAAAGTTATTAGTTAGTTTAGGTTTTCCCGATAACAAAACGTTGTGTCCAATAATTAATTTATAATGAGAAAGATTCCACGAATATTTTTGGAAAAAAAGGATTAACAACTTAGCTAAATAATGAGGTGTTTTCAGGGCCAGCTTCCACGGAAAATCGATGATAAAATCTTAAATTTAAAAAATAAAAACTTTATCAAAAATAATTATTAACTGAACTATTAAATATGTATTTTTTTTAAACAAAAAGGAATTATGAAAATTATTATAGTTAAAAAGTTTACTACTGTTTGTGTGTCTTTTTTCGTTCGATTTGAGTTATTATTATTCAGATTACTGTCAAGCAAGCAAGAAAAGAACAAATAAAGCACCCACAGACATTTATTAGCCAGTACTTTTATTTTTAAAAGGCAATAAATGCCAGCTCCATTTAGCAAAAAGAAAGTTCTTACACTCAATCTCGCACTGCGCCATCTATCATTTTTCAGTGGAAGCTTGCCCTGAAAACACCTCATTGTAATAGATATTGAACTGCATATGCCATTAATGATTAATTATTTAAAAAAGGATTATGACTATTCCCTTTTCGTTGTAATTTGACCTTCATTTTGATCAAATGCGGTCTTTTTCAATTTCACTTCGCTTAGAAATCACAAATTACTGTGCTCTCTTTTCTTATCGATATTATTTCACCACATCACTATGGTTCTTAGTACATTTTGACATTCTGGATTTTTGGTGGTCTCGTTGAGATAGAGTATGTGGGAGAAAATCATTGTTTGTTAGTAATTAGGCAGGTGTTATTTATCGCGGATAATGTTCTAATATGTTAGTCATTATTGATTTAATATCAAGTTGTAGTTTGTCTGCATTCACTCGGTGTTCGTCTGTTGAGCGTGCCATTCATAGATTTCTCAGATAGATCTGTGCACAGAGAGGAAGATGACAGTTTTCATCTACAATAGTGATATTATTTCCGCATAATTGTGTTTATTATTCATGATGACTACAATATCGAGATCTGCTAGAGTCAGTTTGAAGCCGATTGAAGTGCCGAAGGCTTTACAGGAGGGAGAGAAGTTCATCAAGTGGGATGAGGTATTTTTTTTATCATATTTTTTTTTTTTAGTGTTACATGTTGCGATACCTACATTTAATCTCACACTTGATTGCTCTTCGAGATAAAGTTAAAAATGTGACCCTGCAAAATAAATATATAAATTCCTTTTGCTTTTTTTTTTACTTTATTTACTTAGATTTTTAAATACTTATATTTTTTATAGTGTAATTTTAAACGTATCTATTGATTTATTTAAAATCGCTTCTTATTAAAGACTTTTTTTATTATTTAACCTCCTCTAAATTTAACATGTTGGGTACTCCAAATCACTAATTGATATTACTATTTAGAAAATAAAACAATAAATATTAGGTGAACTAGGTTGACTGATAAGAAAAGTTGAGTATTTTTCAATGAGGTAGAATTGAGAAATTAACAATTTAAAATTTCCTATCAGTTTAATTACCAAGTGTTTTCTGTTGCCTAATAAATTATTAACTTATAATTATGTTAAATAACAGGAGCTGTTGTATTCCAATATTGTTTCTTGAGATAGCATAATTATTTTAGGTAAACAAAACAATATTTTATTATCAATGCACTAATACAGTAGTTATAATTTTTGATTTCTGTCTAGGTATCTATTTTTTATGTTGCATAAAGTCCAAGGGATTACCAGAAAGATTTAATAAAGTATACTTTACTGTATCCTAACTTAATGCGTTGTACTTGTTTGCATAGGACTCCGGGAGTGGTGTGCCCGTCACCCTGCGGGTTGACCCCAAGGGGTACTTCCTGTACTGGACGGACCAGAACATGGAAGTGGAGATGCTGGACATGGCCACTATCAGGGATGTCCGCACTGGAGGACATGCTAAGGTTCCAAAGGTTAGTTTGATTCTTCTTTACATTTCTCCTTCATATTCCTCCACATTGGGTTGTAAAGGTCAGAGAGACAGTTGATCTATGTAAAATACTGGTATTCAGTTGCAATGTGTTAAACTGGAAACTGATTCCAACTTAATTAGGATTTTGGCTAGGCTAATCATAATAATTAGTTGTATAATGTACTTAATGCCATTGTGATTCCATAAATATCATTCCATTTTTCAAATGTGCAACATGCAAGGAATATTGCATGTTTTCGTTAAAAGTATAATCAAATGCACCTTTGTTCTGCAATAACACTATAATAACTTATGTTATTACATCAACATGCATTGCCTTTTGAACCACTTGTGGCTATAGTGGAAAGTAGGTAGGATATATACATATTATACAAAGTTAAGGCTATGTAAAGTTCGCGTGCCGTGTCGCGTTTTACGTGTGACGACTACGTTTCGGTAGTACCTACGTTTATTATGCGCCCTGCTGAGTTGTGAAACTCCTTTCTAGAGTGAGTTTTTTTTACTAACACTATGGGTCACCAGTTCACCACTAATGCCTTAATATTGCAAGCTTTTATGTAGGTGATACCTAAATGAATATTTAGGCGATGCGTTAAGTCGTAAGTAGTCGTAACGAACTTAAATATTGATTTAGGTGCAGCTAGAGTTAGCGAAAACGGGCATTAATATTGTCTTAAAGTAAAGAGTGCATAAGTTACTCGGAGGCACAATCATCGCCCATATCATCTTAAAGTCTCGTGACTTAGGCATCAAACTTGACCCACCTTGACCCAAGAAATAGAGGAAGGTTGCCAGCCGTTTTTACCGACGGCAATGAAGTATTCTTTTCTATCGTCGTCAATGTTCACTAAAAGCCGTGTCTGGCTGGCGTTTCGTAGTTATTTCCATTGAAAGCATTAAAGCATAAGCATTCCACCTTGAGGTCCTTTTCCGACGTGACTGGCGTCGAGCTAAGACGCCAGTCCGGAGCCAGGCGATGTCCAACTAGTGTCGACTTATTTTTTACTTGTCATTACATCTGCATATCCCTTTTCTAACTATCTTAGGGTCGCATACCAGTCTAACCGGTTACGGCTGAAAACCAGTATCTACCCTGGAGCGACTTTTTATCTGACCTTCACAATCTTGTTACTGGGTAACACGACACCACTAGATAAGATAAGTCGTAAGGCTTTTGGGCTTCTTACTACTACCCGTAATGACTGCCAGCCGGGACTAACGCGCGAC
This sequence comes from Xestia sexstrigata, assembly GCA_941918905.2. Taxonomy (NCBI): domain Eukaryota; kingdom Metazoa; phylum Arthropoda; class Insecta; order Lepidoptera; family Noctuidae; genus Xestia; species Xestia sexstrigata. The sequence goes on from OW799211.2 coordinate 17,705,513, forward strand.
TAACGGGTCTTGGTTTGTAAAATTGATGGTTACCCATCCATGGATCGATCTTGGCAATACTTGATCGACCAGGTGAAGCTGTTATCATTTATCTACGACCCCGTCTTCTACTAGTAATTTCTTACTAAGTACCTAATTCAAAATCATTCGGTCAGTCAAACGAGCGGAGTTCGCGTAGCTGTTTTGGGCCAAGAACTTTCTGCGATTGATACGCTGTCAAGAAGTGGAAAGAGAAAACTATAAAGCCAAATAAACATCGAGTCCAAAAAAAGCTTAATTGAAGATAAAATCAGGATAGCAGGCCAACTTCTGCATTTTGTTTTTCCGATCTTCAAATCAGCCGATAGTTTTCGTTACTAGGTCAAATTGTAGACTTATTTGCAGCTTCTTCAACGATGAAACATTGAAGTCTTGGTTTTCGTAACGTAGAAATAAATTACCTTCGCTTCCAATTCATAACGTGCTCTTTTAATAAGTTCTATCAAACAAATCAGAATCTGTCATATTGCCGGAACGTCTTAGCAAAAGGAAAGGAGATGAAGAATGCTGGACCGAGTGTATTTTCCTTGTTAACCTGGTCCTGGAAACACGCCAGACGAACTAGCACACTTTGCGAATTAAACTTCCACTTTGGGTAGAAGTTTTGCACGTTACGTTTCTTGCATCTGGCAACTTTGAATGAAGACAAATAGACTTATGCAGGTTATTGTTAAGCTTTGGCTAGTCTATGCGCTTGTGAATAAAAAAATCTTTCTTTATATATTGAAAACGTTGGCTGGTTGGCTATGGCTACTGAGTATGTGACTCAAAATTATATAAAACATTATATAATAAAATTACGTTATTTTCATATATCGGAGTTCGAATGGCATCGATATCTTGCGTCGTTTCCAGTGGTTCACAAACTTGGCAATGCTCACCAGTACTCAGATTTCGAGTTCTACTTCTGTCCGATTTAAATACGATAAAGCGGAGACTGCCGCATGGCCGGCCCGCGGCCGTCTAGCAATTAACAAAAATAATTGCAGACTTGAAACTTTGTCAAGTGTCGTAATTATATTTACATTAAGTTATGCTTATTTCATTCAAATGAAAGAATAACACAGTTTCCTCTGCGGCGTTTTCCCCCAACTGCTCCAAACGTTGCGAGGGATAAAAGCTAATGAATTTTTAAATAATTCCGGTATTGATCACCGCTAAAAATAAGCAGCATCCGACACGCGACCCTCCAACATTTGGTCAAATGGCCAACATACTTTCAGCATTTATAATAAAAATTGCTGAACTTTATGAAAGTATAGATTTTTAAAAGTTCCGAAGCTTGACGTAGCGGTATGTAACAGTATCGCTTGTGGAGATTTAACGTCGTCATCAAAGGTCCGTTTTATGCTGTGTTCTGCAAAGTAATCTCTTTTTTTAGTATCACCTCGCCTGGGCAGTGTCAACTTTGACGTAGTTAATTGAGGCAATCAGATTGCATCTAACCTGTATGGCGAGTCCAAGTCTGTTCACAGGATACAAGTCCATAGGTACTACTGTTACTACATATTTCCGTAGACTCCTAGCATTGTCCTTTATCCTAAAGGTATTATGTTAATTCTAGTGTTTAGAAACTTCTATACAATGCCAGGAAAGTAAAATTAAACTTCGAACAATTTAATTATTCAAACAATGAAGTTGTTCCACCCTTAGCTTTCACTAGTATCCACGCCAATTAATAGCACACAATACACTACGTACTTAGTTAATTAATAAAGTGGCCATCGGGTAAGCTGTTGTTAAATATTGTCTGCTAGGTTATTAAGACGACGCTTCATGTTATGGAACCATAAAGTGTCAATATCGTGTACACTGGCGTGGCCCGCGATGTGGCTATGTGGGCGATGTGGTGCCGTGACGGGGCATGACATTATTCAGGGTGCGGTAACTTGTAAATTTGTAATTTAACTAAAACTGGCGGTGCCCCTCGGCGCTGCCCCCCATCTAATAACTACCATTCTGTTGCAAGTGTCAGTTGACTTATGACTATGACAGACCACCAACGCTTTATTTTGATTTTGGTAATATGAAGTGGTAAAATTTGAGTAGGTACGAAGAAAAACTACTTTAATAAGCTTTGCTTGGTTTAACTTCATTGCGAATATGGTCATAGAAATCGCTGAGATAAAAAATCTAGATTAGAGTGATAAGAGTTCTAGATTCTAATTTTCATGGTCGCTCATTATCAAGGGTAGCGGTCCCATCTTTATTTCTTTATCGTGCGGTTAGTGCCTAACCTGGTGTCAGAAATTTTATGCTGCCCATGGGCCTTTGACTTGGCTTGACATGCTGTCGAGAAATATCTCAGGCATATTGGTTTCCTCACGATGTTTTCCTTCACCGAAGCGATAATTATACGTTATGCACATGAATCCGAAAAATCTGAGGTGCGTGCCTTGGGTTCGAGACCTATGACTTGCCAGTGCGATGGTCACATCACTAGGCTATCGCTGCGGTACCCATGATAATGAGCGACCATGAAACATTCAACTACCACAAATGCCAATTTCTGCACGAGTCATAGTCTGCCTCTGATTAATGAAGTTCTGAATGAGCGACGGGCGCGGACGCCGCGGCTGCATTAGACAAATCACCGAACAACTTACTACAGATGAAACTCCTGATTCGGTGTCGGGCAGCGTTAAACGACGCGAGAAGAATATTGGCACTGCGGTCAGTTGGTCACCGAACTCCTTGCCAAACGTAGTGACTAAGCCACGCTTACCGACGGTTAACAGTAGACAGACATTTCTATTATTTCGTTTCCTCGTACTGTTGATGACAAACTTAAACTCTAATGATTCAGCTATCCGTTTGCTCGTTATATTTAAAAGCAGCATTTCAGCACTGTTTACAAAAAAAACTTGTGTCAAAATTAAACCATTAATATCATTCGCTTATCGCTTGTAATTAATTACAGAGTAACGCTGGCGCTGTGGCCCTATCACATTATGTGTATAGCTTATGTGGTTTATACGCAATTTTTCAAATTTAATTAATGGTTATTAACATGTACAGAATCAGGTGTATGTGTGCTGGCTTGTTAATTTAGTAAGTACACAATGTTATGTGCGGCAAAGTCATGTTTGTTGCTGAATTCTATCGCTTGTCGTTCCAGGAGACCGGTTTTTTTTTCGAGATGACGAACTCGTTAACTTAAAAAGATGATTTGATTTGTAAGAAGTCTACCACATGTTCCTAACCCGCCTGTGAAAGTGCGAATCATAATTAGCTTAATATGGTAGTCAATATGTGGTTACTACCCTGCCGCTTAGTATTCCCAAGGGAAACAATGGTCCACTAGGGACTCAGTGCGGAAACCAAAACTCCATAATAGAACCTTTAACTGTCATGAAAACAGCGTTTAAAACAATAATCAGTTTTGTCAAGTTCTGTGTAGGGTTTTTTGGAGACAGTTCTTTAGTCAAGACTGGAAAACGAAAGCATATAGGTTACCTTCGAATTGACTTGGAAGACCAAGACCCTCGTAGAAGAACAGGTAACAGTTTCTTGGAAACAAACGTGTCACACCCTCAATTTAACTACATTACAGGTACCGCACTGGGTGTGCACTGTATACATTGCCCAGTATCAACATTACATAAGGTAGCCCAAAACAAACAGGGCTGAAGTGTTGTGCCGCGATATTTTACCTACCCGCCCATATATCTGTCAGCCTTTACTTGGTACTCAGTGGAAGCTCCTAGAGCTGATGACACGAATGAAACTCGCGATCAACATACCTAAACGGCGTTCAAAAGCAGTCTGTCAATATTCCATAGTAATGATGACGCTGATTTCTTGAACGTGGTTGGGGTGCTAATCACGTTCAGTTTTAAAGGTTAAATTCGGCCTTAGGTATCTTGTCTTTCAGTGCAAGCAGTACACTTTTGGTTCAGGTTGACGTTGATGTTTTAATAGATAAGTTCGTAATGTCGCGATGAGAAATAGCTTTACGACAACATAAGTTTGTGGTTCTATGCCAAAGTTTTGAGTAGATTTAAATTAAATGGGGTGGTTTCCATTTTTGAATGTTTTTACCATAATTTTGGTACGATATTTTATTATCCAAAAAGTTGATTTTGAGAGTTGACATTTTATTCGATTTATAAGCAAAAAACTCCTAGCATAAGTTTGATCAGTTTATCAGTAATTCCTACAGAGATCAGTAGATCCTAGCGCCTAGCCTAGAGGCCCTAGAAGAGCCACCGAATTTGCTGTAATTTCCTCAATGCTCCCAACACGGGATTGGGAATTAAAATTCAAGATGTTAGAACATTAGTATGATGGAATTTCCCAGTCGTCTTCATGACATTCTCTAAATTAAGTGGGATGACCCATTTTTATCCCGAGGTTACATGCATAGCAGATTACGCATGCATTATGCGTTGGAAATAAATTATGTCGTCATTTTCAAGTCATTTTTTTGCTTAGGATCTTTCGATTGGTTTATTTGCCATTTTGACGTTCTTAAGCAGATGCACAGTGCATGTGCGATTAGTGCCGCGATGAGATCCAGATCGTAACACATATATATTGTTCTCTGTCCTATTTTTTTTGTTCGTATCTATGGATATTAAGGAAGATGTCGTTGTGCTTTTCTTTTGCAAATAAACATTTTTTTCTGAAAAACATTACCTTAGATACCTATCCTCTTATATAGTAACGTAAAGTTTTTCAGCCAGATCAATATTTCAGAGGAAAAAGAAAGTGTAATCTTCAGGGTAATACTCGTAAAACCAACTATGTTTTCCACGTTAGTTGAGAGAGACACATTTCTGGGTAATGGATATATTTTGACTGTGACCTTACCTGAAATAACATAAATGTAGGTACCTATTCGGTATAGTCTCAGGTCATTTGGTAAATTCGTTGTTTTTGCCGTTCTATGTCCAAGCGTATGTTTTTCATGATAATATATTTTGAATTGGTCTGAAATTATTGTTATCTGTTTTATTCTTCAAGAGGATGTAGACAGATGTTGATATTGGAGTATAGTAGGTTGTATCCCTAAGCTGTCTTGGTTTGGACGTGCGGTGTCGTAGTACGCTCCCCACGTACGAGTTAATCCCCGCATGTTCTATATTCATCTCAGTATATCATGAGTTTCGGTGGAAGAGATTAACCTATACTGTGTTCCATTAATAATTTCGACTTCGGAAACCAGTTTCAGATTTTGTCTAAAAAGGTTGGTTGGCGACATTGTTGGCGACACGTCTTTTGATAATACACAAGCACCTATGAATGATTGTCAGATAGATTGATTGTATAAGTAATTCGCATTGGCATGTATGTGGGAGTTATGTACACAATTAACGATATGTTAACGAGTTGTCAGCAGCTCGCTATATGCACAGACCGTGTGGCGGACTGGTGATGGTGCTAACATTAGGTACCGCCACCATACCGCCTGGCCGATCGTTATCGATTCCGTGTCATGCACTAATTTTAGAAAAATCTATGTTAAATTATAGCTTCGACAGCGACGGGACCAGCTCTATAGCTTTGTATTTATAGACACTTTTTATTATACATATAGGACAGTTGAAATATCAAACGTTTGCTGTGTATAAATTTAACGCAAATCGCATGGCTCGTTTATCTTTTGAATTCCATTCGCGCTTCCTCCTGCATATTTTTAAGAGCCGTCAATTTGCTGGAGAATTTCTTGAAATGTGAGCGCATTTCAATAAAGTTAATTATGGATGCGTTTACTTGGAATCAAACAAAGACTTCTAGTACAATCAAAGGGGATTACACGTTTTGGAATGCTGTAATGATTGACGTGTTAAAAACACATGAGATTGAGAGCGCTATTTGTCCTTGTCCAAATATTAACGTAAAACACCTTTGATTTTTGTGTGTCTTCTCAAGTGTTTATTATTCTATCTGATTATTCACACGGGTTAAACTTAATGTTGGTGATAAATGTAAAATTATGATCTGCACTATCTGCTGGTATAATTAATAAAAATCCACAGACTAGGGATCTTCAATGTCTTGTTGTATAGACGAGATAATAGTAAACGTCCTAATTGCGATCCGTTGACAGCTTGACGTAATCTGTGATGAGTTGATTGATTGATATCTACAACATTATTTTAGTAAGTACTTAGCAGGCATGTATAATATGCTAGTGGATAGTATAACCTGCCTATAACGTTCCCACTGCTGGGACACAAGCGCTTTGAGAGGGAGTGGGCTTTCATCCACCACGCACGCGGGTCCAATGTCGGTTGATGTCCCTGTAACCAAACTATGAAGTCTGCGGGACGCCTTACGTCACTCAGTGGAAACAGGCACAGTTATGTCCTCAGTCGGGAACGACTCAAGTGGACAGGCACCTGAAAAGCGAAAGCTATTAGGTACTCGTTCATTCAAGAGCGTGAGATCTTTAAGAAGCCATAATAACATAACGAGTGTTGTATTATTCGCGTAGGTTTAAACATGTTCTATATCATAGCGACGTACCTAGGTGTGGTTTATTGCATGATTATGAGTTTCCGTTGTTCCCACGCCTGGCATAAAGTGTGAACTGTGATTCGTCCCAGATCACGGGACATATTTTTACGAACTTCTAATTTCGCAAAAAAAGTTCCATTACAAACGTCAATGCGTGAGTAACCATGTCTATATCGACATCCTCGTCTATACCGAGAACTACAAAGAGTGATTTCGAGAGAACTGAGCTGTAAAAAATGTATTAGATAGGACGCTCTGAATTACCATCTCGTCCCCCCAAAACTTCCTAGTATTCTTTGACGTCTCCCTTTATGTGTCTCCCCTATAATATACATATTTTTCGAATCTACTACTTATGCTTATACTTAGCATATCAGCTGATATACTTTCCCATCACACAATACCTACTTAAATTCATAGCAAAATTATGTAGATATGTAAAGCCGTGCCTGAAAGAATTTAGAGCAAAAGCATCTGCGGGGAGTGCAGCATAAATCGTGTCCCCATTGAAAGTGCAGAATGTATAATTCAAGAGTCCTGGCGACTGGCAGACTGGCCACGCTAATGGCGCGAGCTTGCACAAATAAATGATGGCGTATTTGAACTAGAATCTTTCACATTTCCAGATGGGACTTTGTCATCGATTTTTAGAATTGCATGAGCTGTGCTGTGAGCTTTCAATGTTCGTCAGCGTGGTTACAAAGTATGGAATGAGAAATTTTATGATATTGCCTTCTGTATTCATTGTTGGTGATTTCAGTTGGTGGCCAATGGTCATGCTTTTAATTTTTTAGTTTCGTGTAAGACTGCAAGAACTGATTAATCGGTATAAAAGGTGTTAACCGATTAGACCTTGCAGGGTGGGAAGTGATATCTTGATAATATCAAACAACCGGCCAAGAGCGAGTCGGACTCGCGCACCGAGGGTTCCGTACAAACTTTTTAAAGGGCAAACAACTTTGCTGTTCGATCCCTAGAAACGGCTATTGCACCAACCGCAAATAATAAGTTTGTAATAGTAAAATCGTTTTTTTTTTGTTATTAAACTACACATTTACGGTTTTCAGATTTATCCCTTTACGTGTGCTGTAAGACCTTGCTTTTTGCCAAATTTCGTGATTCTAGGTTTTCGACCCAAAACCAATGTCAATTTTGGTTAAAAGCAGAACTTACAGTACAGCACAAGTAAAGGGAAAATTCCGAAAAATAAAAAAGCTGAAAAATAATGTAAATTTTGGTACTTACAAGTTTTCACGAAAATCTAAATTTGCCATATCTTTTTATCGTGTTGACTCGGGACCTTGATTTTTATAGATCTATCACCTAATCGGGACTATAGACCTCGGTATCTGGTATAAATTTCAACTTCTTAGGTCCACCCCTTATACCTGAGAAAATCGGTGGTGACAGACGAACAGACGGACAAGAAAGTGATCTTATAAGGGTTCCTATTTTACCTTTTGAGGTACGGAACCCTAAAAATCATAAAACAATACACTTCACGTGTATCCGGATTATAGGCTGATTAACCCTATCATACGTGTTAACCTTAAAAATAAGCCAATTAAAACCCCTACACTGGTAACCTTTTCGATCCCTGGTTTTGATGGCTTTGCTGGATGTATTTGACGTTTTCCGACGGTTTTAGATCAGACTGTTCAAAATAACAAGCATCTCATTTCGTCAGCTGTCAGATAATCAGCGCATAAATATAACAAAATTTAAAATCTCCCCGTTCCTAACTGGTGACCTACTTCTCAGGGTACGCTGTACCGTAACTGTCATGTCATTTTAATTGACGTCTACGACGGGGACCAATGGGACGTTCGACTATCGGTCAGAACATAGAATTTCCAAAGATATGGACGGTAATGCACACATTCTAATTTTTAATTGCCATTGAATTGAAATAATTAACTAAGTAGCAGTTAAACGTACAGATGAGAAAACTCCAGACATAATTACTTATTTTTATCTTTGCTGACTACTCTGATGTATACATATAGGTCCTTATAGTTGACATTATTTGAACCCATTACATACTGTTTGCAGTGGGTAAGTGGTAGTACTTATGCGAGAAAGGTTCAGTTTGAATGTTCAACATTAAAATCACAATGTCGTGCGATTTTGCTCCAACGAGGTTTCGATTCGGGAATCATATCTCCATTCAAGAATTTAATGACTTTTTGTATATTCCCTCCTGCTTGTTGTACAGCTTCGTCAGATTTTAATTAAACTTTAGTTTCAAACTTCAGAGCAACCTGGTCGGTGTACTTTTATATTGATAAACTCAGTCCCGCTCTATCTGATAATGAGCAAAAACACGGTATACGCTCCGGGGCACGTTGCTACCGCAGCCGCTAGTCCCATGAACAAAAATAAACCTGAATGAACGAAACGTGGGAATGAAAAAATATGTTTTAAGTACATACAAACTTACAGTTACATATTACGGACAAGCATAAGAACTACGTGTTTTGTCATTGTTATTATTTCAACAATGCAACTCTACATGTTTTTCCTTAAGATTTTTTCATATTTTGATAATGCCACTTTTTCCGTGGAATCGTTAGACTTATCTGATAATTTGTGTTGTGTTCGAGGTCGGCCGCTGTTCAACTCAAATTATCGTTATTGTGGAGTTTGTTCACGCGAGGCCTGATTCGACGATATGGCGGCGGGTAAAAGTGCGAACACATCTGTAATAAACTGGGTTTAGCGATCCATCGTATTCAACCGGCTAAAATCAATAAATCGTTCTCTTGTTCAGCGCCATTATTCGCCCGCTAATAAAGTTCAATCGATACTTAATTTTATATTTATCACTGACTAATGTAACAAGTTCTAAACTTGCAGTATTCTTGGCGAAAGTACTCTTGTACTTTGTTCTAATGTACATAACAGTTATGCGTCCTTCTCGCTAAGTTTCCTTTTTGAACACGAATTTTCTATGCTATATTGACTTAAAAGTAACTTTCTTTGCAGGATCAAAAAATACGTAATGTAGTGCTGATTGGGTCTCAAGGATCTCTGGAGGATAAAACTGTCACCGTGTGTCATGGCGCCGACTTCGTCAATGTAACCTTTATCAATTTCTGCTGCACTAGAAAGGAAATTGCACAGGTGAGCAGTTACCTAACTAACTAACATAGCAAATACATTAAAACCCACCACTAGGGGGTAGGGGGGGGGCAGGTGCTGCGCTATTAACACTTCAATCAGCAGATTGGTTTGAATCGCATGTTTCCACATGGTGTTACGGTTATAACCTCGATGAAATCGTTCGACTGTTTATCGCCATTCATAAGCAGAACTAACTCGAAAGACTCACTGTAAACCAACTTTGGCGTGTCTTCAATTTATTCAAAGCAGCAAACAGTATTTCGTTAACGCAATATGATGGAAAGTCGTGATGAGCGGTGTTAACACAACATGGGACAATGCCGCCGGAATAACAAATAGGTGCACGTAGTCGAGTTGCTCGTAAAGGTGGCCACACAATAGTGCGGGACTGCGGGTTTCACGTCGTCTGATAGCTGTGCCCAGCGAAGCGGACCGAATCCGAATCGTAGGCGCAGTAACACCGGTGCCGGATGAAACTTTTCTCTATTGCTTTATGTTCGTCGATACTGAATGTCTGTTGTGATGCACTCGTATGTTGGCTTGGCATACTTTTTAGTTTGCACCAATTCCGTGATTGAATTCAATTTCATTAGTTGCGGAAAGCTACAGACAGTTTCATGTGTGACTGTGAGCAACCTTTTTGTTCGGATTAAATGGATTGAGTGTGGCTTTGGCCCAATTTACAAGCTTCACGTGTTCGAGATTTTATCAAGTCAGTACAAATAGAATAACAATTCACCTTAAGGACAAAAATAACCCCAGACCTTTCTCGCTTAGTGAGAACTCAAGCGGTAAATGCGTGGTCCATAACCAGATAAAGCCACATTTCAGGTTAAATTTTGTATAAAGCGAAAGAAGAAGAAATGGCTTATTCTTGCGCCTAATAATGCTGGTTCATGAAGATATAGTGGACAAACAATTAAGAGTTAAATAGGAATATGCAACTGAGATTGACAGCTTTCGGGAGATCGCAAAAGCTCCTCGGAAAGATGCGAAAATTAAGAACTTTTCGTCTTCTATTCCTCATGTCCTTACGGCTAACGTTTACTTGTCGGCTGGTTTCTTTAAGACGTATACAGAAATTCTGGTGGTGCGCAAGCTAGACCGGCTACCCTGTGCAGATTACGGGAATGAGTTGTATGCGGGCGGCGTAATGTCATTTGCGGCGATTCTTGAGTAGGTCTACATACATATTTAGTAGTGTACGTCGTCTGTCTGAGCTCGTGGCTAAATAATAACAGCCGCTCGGGTCGGTTTTTAGGTTAAGCCGAGCTTGCCTGGTCCGTGGATGAGACACAACATACCGAGTTTTCTCCGTGCCTCAGAAAGTACGGTTAGCCATTGGTCCCTGCTGTCATTTGTAGATCTTTGACAGCCGTTATAGGTAGTGAGTGGCCTGAAAGTCTGACAGCCAGTTTTACCAAGGGATATCGTATTACCCAATACCGAGCTGTGAACTTATGTGGACATAAAGCGACTGACTATCTGCTGGTGTATCTGGTTAGACTGGAAGCCGACCCCAACATAGTTGGGAAAAGGCTAAGCAGATGATGATGGCATCGTCAGGCCGAGGTGATGAAACCCAAGAAGTGTGTCAGGCCAAGAGAAGACAATACACATCCACAAGACCATGGAAAAATGGAATGAGAAACTGATAAAATATCTATGGTACCATGGAATTTGTTTATATTCCTTATAATCTTGTATGCTTCAGGAAATGCTAATGTTGGTATTCAGTAATAAACATAGACTGCGCTAGTCATTTAGTCTCAGCAAGTAAATTATGTAGCACACTGTAACTGATACGTATAATAAATACCTCAGCGAGTCAGTTATGGAAACCATTATTAATAGCTATACCTATGCAGAAGAGTAAAGTAAGTGAGTAATAACAACCAATGGAAATGAAAAAGGAAATGTAGAATCAGCTTACAATTCTTCAGAAATCATGCCAGAAGACACGGCCTCTTCCTTTTCTATCTCATCACAATACCCCACAAAGATTAAACTGAAATGTTTTATTTTTAGTAAAACGAGGCCGAACACAATCACGGCCCGTCATATTACAAGTTAGTTTTTATTCACGGATATTATTTAGAAAAAGTGATGTCCGTCATTTGTGGTGGCAGTGATAAATGTGCACCTGTGTCTAGTTACAGAACAAAATTAGTAAACACCGTTAATTTTAGGTCGTTCTGGAACCGAAAGCCATAAACTCGATCATCGAACTCGCAACGATAGGGACTGCTTTTTTTCAAAAAAATAACTATGAAAGTAAGGAAAAAAAAAATGTTTGTTTAAAAAAAAATTACTTAAAAAAAAATGCTTAAGAAAAAAAACACGGTTTTTTTTAACGGTTTTTTTTTAAAAAAAAAAACAGTCCGAATCGTTCCGAGTTCGATGACCGAGTTAATGGCTTTCGGTTCCAGAACGACCTAAAAATAAGCGTGTGTATTACTATTAACATACAGTATTTAAAATCGTAAGTAGTTAGATTCGTCATTCCAGTGGCTGATTAATATAGTCTGCCGTTCGGATCGATCTTAAGGTTAAGCCGCGCTTGCATAGGTTGGTCCGTGGATGCCTGTCCACATATTACATACCGAGTTTCCTCCGTGCCTCGTTGGTCCCGGCTGTCATTTGTAGATCTTTGACAGTCGTTACAGGCATTCAGTGGCCTGAAAGTCTGACAACCGGTCTTACCAAGAAATATCGTATTACCCAGTAATAACTGGCTGTGGAGGTCGCTCCATGTAAAATACTGGTATTCAGCGGCATCCGGTGAGACTGGAAGCCGACCCCAACATAGTTAGATACGGTATTTAAATTCAACTAGGAACAAAGTGGTAGAAATCGATTCAAACGCATATGGAAGGCATTTACACGATTTACTTTACAAGCATGCTTCAGGTAACAGGTTATTTGTGAGTAAGGCCCCACTCACGAAGTCAGCGGGGGCGCGGGCGCGGCGCGGCACGAAATGTCTAAACAGCAACGACAACATCTTTTTTTTATTCCAATTCCTTCCTAAATTTGGATTTATTGTGGGCAAAAGAAGATATAAATTCCTACAACCGGTCGTGGAAGCAAAAAGGCGAGTTTCATCGAAATTATGAAGAACAGAGACAATATCCCGATAAATTCTTTGACTATACCAGAATGAGTACAGAAACATTTGATTATATTCTTGAAGCTGTCATGTTCCATAAAGGGGTTCTATCCAAAATCATACATATTAATTGCACACGTCTTTGGCGGGCATTTTGAAATTTTGGTCGATAATTTATTCTGCAAAACACTACGTCAATGCAGTCTCGAGGGCACTGCTCGTTTGCCACTCGCCGCTCGTACGCCGCTCGACGCCCGCTCCCCGCGCCGCCCGCCGCGCCGCTGACTTCGTGAATGAGGCCTAAGACGGACCTGTCGCATCGAGACAAGTGGCTACTTTTTTATGTGTTCAGTAACGTAACGAAGTGGTCAACCCTAACACCCGCGTTTGATTTCATAAGAACGTAGTTCTGTGGTACATATGGTGATGGGCCACACGACAAAAATACGCGTAGTGATTAATTCTGATCCCACGAAATGGCTAAAGATCTGCGGCTGCCGGGGTCAAGGCTCCCCGCATATATAAGCGCTCGCGCTGCTCTTATTTATTTATATTTTTCGTTTTTTGACAACCATTGTGTCTGCTTAAATATGTAAAGTCATCGTGACGTCTCTTAAATTGGGTTAATCTGTTAATGTGTGAGCTTTTGAGCGGTTAATTAATAGGACACTGGGCTGTACATTTATTATTACACATAATATTACACTTTTACATGAATGAATTTTAAATGATTGGAGTGCCACTGTTGACTGTACGAGTATTACAGATGAAATGAAAAGTTCTTGAAAAGTACCTATATTATAATAGTTATACATGAAACATAATTTCTATGACATAAAAATGTTATGCTAAATATACATATAAGTATAGGTTTGGGTGCATGGAATATTATTGCTTTTCCTGCATGTGCATACTTTTGCGGACTATAGGGCGGGACTGCATTCAAGCCTGAATAATTATTTTTGGAATTAACACTAAATATTTGAATAACTTTTTAATGTCATGGATTTTCGCGAAAGTAACGCCAGATTCCATAAGTTATCATAATTTACATTTAAATATATTTTCTATGATGACATTAATAATCATCAATGTTATATATCATTACAAAGAAACTTTGTTTGATACAAGGCTACTATTTAACTTGACACAGTGGGTCGATTGTCTATCCCTTCGTGTGTAAATATGACTTGTTGAATGTTTTGACAAAATAATTAAAATTGTCCCTTAGTTTAAAAGCACTTAGGTGACTCCGGCAATTTGGTTGCCATGTTTATTTGCTGTCATAGTTACTTACGTTTTATCAGGAGTGGCGTTTCACGCGGTACCCTCACGACACATAACAGCTTTTAAATTTATGACTACCTTACTTAATGTAGCGTCCCAAACAGATGTAACATTCCCCTTTACCAATAGATGATATTTTATTCCGTAACGTAGCATCTAATGTTCTTGAATTAATCGGTAATGGTTTCTTTATCTCACGATAACGACTCGAGTTATTTACTGTGCTGTACTGATTGTCTTGAGTAATTAATTACCGATTCCTTCCAAGATTAAAGTTTCAGCCGACTTTTACGCCGGAGTTAGCTTTAAACTTTCTTCGATTTTGCTTGTCTGGAAACGGTTGATAGCAGCTGTTTTTATTGTTGGCAGCTCTGGACGGAGGGGTTGTTTGCGCTGGCGTACAACCTGAACCAGCTCAACAACCCAACAATCAAGTTCCTTGAGAAGTTACACACCAAGATCGCCCTCAAAGCTGACAAGTCGGGGAAAATTCTCGTCAAAAAGTAAGTCTCCACGTCTTTCTACGTTACACATTTATAGTTTTTTAACGTTCAGTGATAAGAACTGTTTTATTTTATAACTTGGTATGACTTTTTTTATCTTTCTCCGGCATTTAATGGTTTGTAACGGGTCAATAAATACTATTAAAACTTTCAGAGTGAAGTATTAAAAGATTAAGAACAATAGGAAGTTTAATGAGATTGAGATGTACAAGAGCGCGTGTACCATTTGTTGACTTCATTCCGAGAGAACCCTCTGGCGCTAGCGAGCGTGTATTACATGAAGCTAAATATATTTAGTATAATGATAACGATATTGCATTAGTAGACCCAGATGAACAGTAAGCAATATACTAACCCTTTGACTTTTACGAGTGCGCGAAGATAAACAGCTGATTTAATGTCTAGTTATGTCGTGCTCAAGACGGACTTGCTATAAATCGTTACTGTTACTATAAAATAATCGCTTCTTAAAATGCAGTGTTGTAAATCATGACTGAAGTTAATGGACACAGTGATGAATATGATTAGCTATTTGCTTCGCGTAAACTTCAATGTTAGGTTTGTTCAGTAGTAGTCATGTATTTTTCCTCGAAGAGTATTTTTCGGTCGTTACAATTGAGGCTCCGTATATCAAACTTTTTGTATCTCCTTTCGTTTGCAAGTCTCTCTTTGTTTTAGTTCGATTTATTTGTTTCTTGCTGTCAGGTAATGTTAGTGATAGTAGTGCTATCTGTCATTGTCATCTCACCACACGAGAGGTTCATTGGACTGTGTGGAGTACAGACCTTCGTCAATCTACCGTTGACACCCGGTGACAAACTTATCGGATGTTAATATATTTACCCAAAACAGCCTAAACTCAGTTACGAGTTTCACAGATCTTAACTTCAGTTTACGATGTTTACATCCGACGTATATTCTGGAGTTAAGGAAAATACATGAGCGTGTTTTCTTCGTTCCTTACTCTTGTTTCGGGGTCTATGAGATTCGACAAGTCTTGTAATTGTCGAGCCAACTTCAATTAGCTAAAAATACTCAAAAGGTTGAACGAAGAATTTTTGCGAATGATTCTTTTGTCACTACGCTCATAAATTGTGATTTCTTGATCATTTTTATGTCCAGGGGGCCTAGTCTGCTATTACAATAGTGTCACAATGATCTTTCATTAATTTCATAATTGTTGATTTTGACAAGTTTGGTAATCTACTATATAATGGCGTCATTATGGGTTTCCAATGATTAACCACTGACACTCCATTGAAAAAAACAGCATAGAATGGTAATTTCGTACACAATGACAAATGTATGACTGACTTACGCGGTAATCTGCAAAAATTTTGACAGTTCCAGCCGAAATTTGCTCAATTAGCACCATTTTATATTGCAATAAATATAAGCTTCTTTAATAAAGATAATTTAAAACACATAAATGAAAATAAATCAAAACACCGGCCGCTAGAAATAAAAACAGATAAAACGTCAGTAAGCAGTAATGTCCAGATAAAATATTATTGAATTGTATAGTTTTACATTAATCCGCGTTACACATAACTTAATGTTTTTTTGCTATTTACGAACTTCTTACTACTTCAGATTGCATAGAACACTAATAAATAATATGTAAAAATATATTTAAATGAAATCTGGCATGATTAGATGTTCAAATTTAATTCTACTTTTTCGAAAATCATTTCCATTAACAGGTTTTATAATAATGGCAATACAACAATGTCATTGTAACAATTCTATTACGAGACCATTGACCGACCAATGATCGACCATTATGAAGTTAGCAAATTACGAACTTTTAACAAAATTACAATGGCATCGTTCAACAATTATGAAATCAATGATAGATCATTGTGACACTATTGTAATAGCAGACTAGGCCCCCAGTTAGCAGTGAAAAAGTATCGGTTACCAATGACAGAAATCTTAGTCTTAAAATTAAGTATTATAGAAATAATTGAAGAAAATGGGAAATTTCCAAGAAAAACTTCAAATATGCATTTCATCGAAAACAATGAACAAATAAACAGACCAAATTGGCGTTTATTAGAGCAACATAGGTCACATTATTACGCCACAATATAAATTCGTCGAAGTTCAAGTTGTTCACAAATAAAAAAAACCTTACATAAACCTTAACTTTCTTTAACTTTAACTCTCATATGACTGTTTTATCGATTTCCTAGAGCTGTGGAACCTCTAGGAAATCAATAAAACAGTCATATGAAAGTCCGGCCACAATAAGCTTTGTTCCACCTTTTTGCCTAATTGCAGTCACTTCTTTCGTCCCTTGTCTTCTCTGTATTGGTCGCGTTTTGAGGAACTGTCTTATGTCATTCTTACGTTCAGAAGGTGTCGATTCGCAGACGAATTGAAATAAATGATGTTTGATTTCGATTCCACGAAGTAATGTAGGTATTTATCGGACAGAATGATATTTGTTGTTATCATGTCGTCGTCGGAAGCCAACCCTCCAAGACAAAACGTGCTTTTCATTAATATAAACAATAATGAATTTTCACGATTTCCGTTTTTATCATCTCCCTGGCCTTGTCCTATTTTACTTGGGGTCGTCGCAACACGATTTCTTCCATTCCCCCCTGTCACACGTCACGGCATCATTTACTCCTTTCTCTATCATATCACT
The DNA here is from genome assembly GCA_941918905.2 of Xestia sexstrigata. NCBI lineage: Eukaryota > Metazoa > Arthropoda > Insecta > Lepidoptera > Noctuidae > Xestia > Xestia sexstrigata. The sequence continues at coordinate 17,722,692 of OW799211.2, forward strand.
CCTCACACAATCCATTCATCCCGTTTTCCGTGTTGATGATGAATTTTCCGTTTTACGGTTGCTTGTAACGAACCCCAAAGTGTGTGTTCACCGTTCACGCATAACAACAGCACGAAGGTTGTCGCCTGCCTGTTGTTCGTTGTTGTCGTAATATTGAACAAGTATTGTTTGTTTACGTCGACGTGACGTGTTTACTTGTATTCTTTAATCGCTATCGCACGTGTTCTTCATTGAGCTGTTACACAACTCTGTCACATTCTTGTGTGAATATTTAAGTTGATCAGGTCTGCCGGTTATGGTAATTTAACACTGATTATTATTGTAAAATCTGTTAGGGCAGTTTGCCTTGAAACTTGTAAAAACTTCTTTTAGATTTTTTCGTTGTTCCGTTTTTCTTATTCGTTTATCGTTAAATGTCATTACGCTAAAAAGTTAAGTCGTTGTTGTGTTAGAATATAGGTACCTATAGAGTATGGGCCTTCAGTGTTCTTTATTTTGTTAGTTGATAAGATGTTGCCTTGGGTATTAATGAAACGTGGTAATACGAAATGATGTGATGTTTTCATGTTTAATCAATAGCTGCATACACACTGTTAATATTATAAATACACTACTATCTCACAAATTATAGAAATAAGCCACTGGAATTTTTCTGAGAAAATGTTGAAAACCAGTCGTATTATTAAATAATAGAATACTCTTTATTATGTACACCATAAAAATTACAGATACAAATGTAAAACATTTTACAGTAGGCGGTCTTATCGCTAAAAGCGATCTTTTAAAGACAACCTTTAACCAACCAACCTACCAACTTATACCTTTAATCAACCATGCCATTCGACTTTTCTCTGTTTTATACTGACTTTTTGTGTTTTATCATGTTAAGACATCGAAACCTATTCCGTCTGTGGAGTTCTGCTAGCTAATTTAATTTAACCTCGTTTAGAAAGCACAGAAATGCAATGCAGAAATTATAACTGTTTTAAAAAAAACTCGGTATCTTTATATAAAGATACCGAGTTTTTTTTTAAAACAGTTATAATAAGATTCTTGCGTAATACGATGACATACCCAACTCGTAAGTTCACTAATGGCCTGTAGACGAACAAACTTTTATCTTGTCTGGGGGCAACTGTCATTCGTAGTCGGAACATGTTGAATAGAAGCGCTTGCACCTGACATTTGTCATTTTCATGAGGTAATTTTTGGAAAACGCTGTTTCATGTTTATTTTGCTTAATTGGTTTTATTGCTGTATCTGTTGCGAGACCTGCCTGCTCCCAAGTGAGCCACGAACAAATGAGGTTTGATATAATTAAGTCGGTAAAGCATCAGCACCTATTTATATGGATGACCAATGCTTCGAAAGAAAATTGAAAGGTTTATTTACTTCATAATTGTCATGAGTTTCTCACGTCTAGGTGTTTCCAGCGACTATGGTGATATCGTGTGCCCAATGCCCTTTTGGACGCCCTCTGACCTAACCCCAGCCACCATTAGAACAAAAGTTCAAAACATGAATCCACTGTTATTTTTAATATTAATGAGTATTTGTTTTATACAGTATCGTGAAGCTGCTAGCACAGAACAAGGAAGACAAGAAACGCGTAGAGAAGGCACTGAGCGAGTCAGGCCTGCCCACCGGCAAGAATGATACCATCAGCCAGTCCAAGTTCCTGTTCGAGGACTTCTTCGCGTTTTACAAGAACCTCACGCAGAGGACCGAGGTCCAGAAGATATTTAATAATCTGTAAGTTATTAATTTATTCTGTACTATTAAATGAGCAATATTTGCATCATTTTTGCATTTGCATGTTACATACATGCAAATGCAAAAATGATGCAAATATTGCTCTCGCAAATATTGCTATCAGGTTCTCGAAAAACAGTCAAATTCAAAGTATTTTTTAGTGTGGTTTTTGGTGATAGTTGGTCTTACAGTTAAGTTATAGTAACTCATAAAACTACCCATTAGGGCAAATAATTTAAAATTGATATTACATACAACATAAAAATAACAAACGGCTCCAATGATTTCGATGAAAGATGCAATATAGGGGTTTACGAGGGTGAAAAATCGATCTACCTAGGTCTTATATCTGGAAAAATTCGTGTTCTGTATTTTCACCCGAGAAGAGCACGGTCGCCCAGGTACATTTTTATAGTAAGCCATTTATGTCTCACTGCAAGGTAAAAGCATTCCTTTTCTCATTCCACTTATCACTATCCATTGCTGTTTGTGGCCAATCTTAAGAGTGTCGAGTACGTCCCGCCATAGACATCACGTTCTGGGCCTGCCTTGTTGCAGTTTGCTGCTCTTTGGCCTCTCTGTTTTGTTACTTTAGCTCAGTATTAGTTATTCATATTTTTGACTGACTTTAAAAGGAGGAGGCTATGTTCGGCTGTTTTTTTAATGTATTTTCATCGAAATTTCCGTCAATGACGAACCGATTAGGTTTTTTTTTCATTTTCTAGAGGAAGCCCGCGCGGTTCTCCCATATAAATTTTATTAACTTTGGTTGAGTAGTTTATGGATCGTTTAATAAGTTTTCTTCTTGGACTACGTTGATGACATGATATTCCCTAAATAACTTCTAATTACATTGTAATTAATCCCTGACAAAAAATTGTGCGGTACAACTAAAAAGGTTAAAAAAAAAACGATTTATAAGAACCAAAATAACTTTACAATCGGAAGTTTTTTTTTGGGCTTTTACGCTTGCGTAAATTAATGTAGGTATAACAAACAGTAAACATGGTAAATATCACGTTTTAAGTTTTAGTAATGTTTTAATAATGTTAGTGTGTCACTTTAAAAATGTATAATGTAAGCGGATTAGAGGAATTTGGTACCTACGTAGGCAGGAAGGTAAAATTTACATTTTGTTAGAAATGCTATCGTGTCTTCTTTAGGGTTCCGTACCCAAAGGGTAAAAACGGGATCCTATTACTAAGACTCCACTGTCCGTTTGTCCGTCTGTCCATCTATCCCTCTGTCCGTCTGTCTGTCATCAGGTTGTATCTCATGAACCGTGATAGCTAGACAGTTGAAATTTTTACAGATGATGTATTTCGGTTGCTACTATATCAACAAATACTAAAAACAAAATAAAATAAATATTTAAGGGGCTCCCATACTACAAACATGTTTTTTTTTTTACCGTTTTTTGCTCGATATTAATAACGGCAACAGGTAGACGCTTTGATTTCCCAGAATATTCACTTTAAAAATAAATAGATAAATAAAAATAAAAATTTAAGGGTGCTCCCATACAACAAACGTGACTTTTTTGCCGTTTTGTCTAATGTTGTATAGGTAATGGTACTGAACCCTTCGTGCGCGAGTCCGACTCGCACTTGGCCTTTTTTATCATAAGTTATAGCTTAACATCTTGAAAATCGATTTTAAGGAAATTCCACGTGATTTTGGTGGGGTTTCCATAACTTAAGGAAATTTCCTTCTCGGATGTTCTACCAATCTATTCGTCATCACTATCAGGTGGATAATATGAAGGTCTCATGGATAAATAATAATTGACGAACGGGAAAATCTTCAAGTTTAGAATATAGTAGAATTTTAACAGCTATTACGGGAAGTGGAAGTCTGAAAAACTGACAACCAAAGAGTGTTGAATTACCCACCCATTAACTGGATTGTAAAGGTCAAAACCAACCAATCAATTAACTGGATTGTGAAGGTCAAAACCAACCAACCCAATAACTAGATTGTGAAGGTCAAAACCAACCAACCAACCAACTGTATTGGGACGGTCAATACCAACCAACCAATTAACTGTATTGTGAAGGTCAAAACCAACCGATCAACCTTGCCTTGCATAAGGACATTTTTTTTAAAGGCAGTCGTTCCCTTTAAAATACTCGGATCCAGTTGCATCTTTATAGACTGGAAACCGACCCCCACATAGTTGGGAAAAGGCTAAGCAGATGGTGATATCAGGTAGGTAATGTTACGATCACTTAGTTGCAAACGACACCCGACCCCAATGTGTTACTAAGAATTTATAAACGTGACTCTGATTAGTACTTATTACCTTTTCTATTATGTAAATGTACCATTTGCATGCTAATGAAATTGTTGTTGATACGCTCGGAAGAGCACGACCATTTCTTTTCTTAATTATCCCTGATCTGCTACTTATGTCCACGAACTTTATAATCATGATCTTGAATTCACGAAATTCCTTACCTAATTCTGTTATTGGAACGTGATTCGATTTAGTTGGAACATACCGTGTGTCTGATGAAATTTCTCATCGATAAAAACCAACTACCATTTTCGAAAATCCCTCGTAAGTGCTTCCCTTCGTTTTTCGTGTATGTCTCTAGCTAGACCTATGGTGGTTTAGGTTGAGCGTGGCCAGAGCATTCTATTAAGTTTATTGTACTTATGAATTAGTACTTAAAGATAAAACATGACATCATAACGACGAGGGTGGTCTAAGTCACAAAACTGATTCAGTTCATCTTACACTACTTAATGCGTAACAAAAACATCTGGACCATTAAGATCGCCCCCCACTTGACCGACAAAAGAACACTTTTATGAACGAAGAGCGTTGTTAAAATAATGGTCAACGCACAGTTAAGAGCTCTACTGGAGATCAGCATCGCCCCAACTCCAGCCGTTCCGGATGCTTTCTACGAAACTTCATATTGCAACTTACATTTAGATAAAGTGATCCAGTGCACTGCTTTTACGTGTGCTTGTGAGCTTATTTTCGATAGTCGGTTTTAATAAAATGTTTTCTTTGAACCAAACGACTAATCACGACCGTATAACTAGTTTAAAAAGAAACTGACGCACCATAAAGCACCAGGTGATACAGGCAGGTGATTAAGTTTACCTGTATCCTACAAGGGGTGAGTCTACCCATTATACTAAAAAACTTTTCCAAAGAAACTCATATCCGATTCATGACAAAAACTTAAGCTTTTCATACATGTATCGAAACTGTCTCTCTACTGTTGCATAGGAATTTGATTTGTTTTACGATTGGGTTTTTTGAGACAGTTGTTTGAAATGACTTATAAACTAACCTCCTTTAAGAATGCAGGTGAAAAAAACGCCATCCTGTATTATTGAGTCTCATGATGTGTGCTTCGAGCTTAAAGGTCGTTCCAACTTGACCGACAAAACAAAACTTATAATGAACGAAGAGCGTTGTTATAATAATGGGCCTTCTGCCCCAGCATGCATTAGTTCGATCAACTCAATTAAAAATGTCTACCCACCCTTGAATGGAGCGGTCTATTGAGGTAAATGTTTCGAGAAGTTAATCACAAACTTTGCTCCGGATTGAGACGGACTCATGACCTTTAAATCAATACGCCGAGTTAGGGTTACCATTGCCAAAATTTAAAAAGAACTTACAAAAAGCATTGGCAGAAAAGTTCGGAAATTTTACTTTTTGGTCATTTTTAGGGTTCCGTATCCAAAGGGTAAAAACGCGACCCTATTACTAAGACTCGACTGTCCGTCCGTCTGTCTGTCACCAGGCTGTATCTCATGAACCGTGAAGCTAGACAGTAGAAATTTTCACAGATGTAATATTTCTGTTGCTGCTATAACAACAAATAATAAAATTAAAAATTAAAGTGTGCTCCCCTACTGTACTATGATGGTACGGTACCCTACATGCGCGAGTCCGACTCGCACTTGGCCGGTTTTAAATAATAAATGGAATCTATTTTGAAAATTTGTTGTGAAAACACAACCGCCATTAATTTTTAAAAAAATCTGTCAAGTAGAGAAGACTGGACAAGTATCGACGTTGGACGAAATCCAGACGTGTATCCAAAAAGTCGGACATGCCCGGACGAATCCCGACAAATGGTTAACCCTATGCGCAGTTAGCCGGTCGCAGATTCCATTGGTATTGTCTGGAAAATCCATTTCAGGCGCGATCTCATATTTTCAGCTTTCTGCCGACTGATATTTGCAAAGTGAGCTATGTGAAAGGCTGTTTTTTCTAAAGATTAGAGTGACCTTCAACGTCTTCCTTATACATAATACTAATTTGATATGTGTTATTTTAGTTTTTATTGTACTGTATTGTCTGATGAATGATGATATAAAGCAGTATCATCACTATCTGCCTAGCCTTTTCCCAACAGTGTTGGGGTCGGCTTCCAGTCTAACCAGATGCAGCTGAATACCAGTATACAATGCAGTATCATTACTAATCATTAGGTTTTATAATGAAGATGCCGTTAATTTATTATTTACAGTACAGAATAGTGATTCTGTATTTTCCATTAGCAAGGCAAGAAGATGTTTGATTTGTCCGGTTTATAATCTTCACTTTCGTTAATTGAGCCATCTGTTTAATTAAATGTAAATGTTTACACTATTTCTGAAAGAAGCATTAGTGTACGTCGCAATACCCACAACATGTCGATAAAGTGAATCCCTCTAAATAATAATTCCGCTTAAAATGAAAATAGCCTACTTCTCAGGGTTGAATAGAGCACTACACGGTTCTTTAGTTTAGCTACTTTTAGTTATAAAACTGGCTGGGTATCTTTAAATAAAATATTGTAATGCCAGTTGCCATTTAGCCAACCCATTATCCTGCCATCTGCCTGTACAATAATAACCCTTTTCCCGGTCAACATTTATGTTCCAACAAATTATATAAAGCTGATAATGCCATTTTTTCCACTACCCAGATTAGCGTTGCTCATGTAAATATAATAGAGAGCAGGTAAATACGGCGCACTATAAATAGAGCGAATCAGCTCCTGTGAGTGGCGTTTTAAAAAGGTCGCGGGTTGGAGCGGGCGACAATTAGTTATAATTGTTCGGGTTGCCGGGTTGCGGGCCACGTTAACCTCATCAACCAGTTGACTCCGACATAAATCACAATTGAAACCACTGTGGCCTATCTACATAAGTACCTACCGCTACACACTATGTGGTTTCGTTTTGTGGTTTTCTGAGATTTTTTATTTAAATTAATGCGCTGTGGTATTGGTATATTTCCTTTGTTGAATATTATAAGTATTTATTGTTGCCGTAATGATAATAGATAAAGCAATATAGATAATGTCAACATTCATTATGACACGAAAATCTTTATCTTGTGGGTACTAGTGAGACGAAAATAAGAAATTCAGGTTATCGCCTGGTTACATAAATATGCGATAGAATTTGTTCGGCCTCGATGATTTTAAATGATTATATTTCTCTATTAATAGTTGGATTGTATGGGGTTTCCGCGTTTTCTGCAAGTCTCATTTCAAACAACGTTGCGTAATAATACGTTGAGTTACTGGCTAAGCTTCTACATACATAATTATACCTAAGTCATCCCATCTATTTCTTGTAGGATAAGGGAACTCTTTACTCTGTTAATTACGAAAACATGTATTTCCTAATGCCGTCAATCAGGTAGCTAATACATCATGATGTTGCTCTTTCAAAAGGCGTTTGCCGTCGTGCAAGGGTTTTGAGTAGCTAGGTACGTTTTTATTTTAGGACGGTTTAAGTGATATTGGGTTTTTCTACAGGGATTCCTCAGTAGCAGCCACAGAGTCTAAATTTGATTGCAATATTCTCGCCCCTATTACATGGGACTTAAACATAACTGGCGAAATGTGGGTGTACGGGCGAACAAGCTATTTGGTTTACAGTTTAACCCACAAATTACATTGTAAAATTTAAAACAAATAGCTTGTTCGACCGTACTATAAGGTACACCTCTGCTTAACCCTTCGGGGATTACTGGTTCGATGTTCTGTTATGGTTTAAAGGTTTTATTTCTATAATGTACCTATTCCATTTGCATGCGTGTAGGCAGATATGACAGAAGGGCGAGGTGAGGTAAGCTGAAGAAGGCGTGTCATATAAATGTATTACATAACATAACTTATTCCTCATTCATGAATGGAATTCAAAGTTTACGTGTCAATTAAAATCAGGACACGTACCTAAAGTTCTTGAAAGGGCAAAATACCCACAGGAAATTTGCACAACACCGGATGACGTCAGTGGGTCAAGGGTAACGGTGATAACGGAATATTTGTTTACAGCACCGACAGCAAGCCACATCTGTCTGCCATTCAGCTGGTCGACTTTCTAAACGAGATCCAGAGGGACCCCAGGCTCAATGAGATCCTGCATCCCTACGCCGATCTCCAGCGGGCCAAGGATCTTATCAAAACCTATGAACACAACAAGTACCATCAGCAAAGATCACAACTCACCTTTGATGGATTTTTAAGGTTCGTACTTCAATTTTACAGGTCAGACCAAAGTTCGCGGAAATAAACTCGGATACCTTCGAAGAACGAGTTTTCGATTACATAATAATATACATGTCATGAATCACTTCGTAACATAAAACGGTTATAATATACTTACTAAAAAGATTTGTTATTTTTTTATTACTATGTAGGTTTAAAAATAAAAAGAGTGTCTAATAAACTCTCCACCATACAATAATATAATAAAATTGTACTCTTTTTACTTGCGTTTATACATTTTTAAACGATGATTAATTTGCGTAAAGTCGTTACTAAACGTTGAAATGTAATAACAAACTTAATTCTATTAGAACGTTGTGTTATTGCGTGATTGCTTTTGAGTATTTGTCTGTACGTCTTATGTGTTGGCACACAGAGGCAGACCCGGAACAATTATCTGTAGGCCATACAAATATTAGCGCTGAAGTCACTCGGCTACTTTACAAGAAGTCAAGAACAGAACCGGATCAGCAGATTCAAACTGCGTTCAAGAGCTGTTTAATAGCAATACACCTGACAGCTCCCAAACGCAGTTTAAATCGTGCTGATAACGTCAAGTTTCTTTAGGAAATACCCTCTAAATGTCTCTTGTGTTACAGATTCATAATGTCTGAGGACAACCCGATCGTGGCGCCAAGTAAGATGGATCTCTGTGATGATATGGAGCAGCCTTTGGCGCACTACTTCATCAACAGCTCACATAATACCTACCTCACTGGACATCAGATCACGGGGAAGTCTAGCGTCGAAATATACAGACAGAGTCTGTTAGCTGGCTGCAGGTTAGTTCAACGTACTAATACTTAGAACCATTGTATCCACGAATACCTTCAGTTTGTACAGCCGAACATTAATAATACATAGAGGAATCTTTTCATTTTGAATTTGGAAAATTGCGTCTTCATAAATGTGACATGTCAACGAAAGAGTTTAATCTAACGGAGTCCAAAATTCTTGTAAAGTAGGTACCTCGGAATAAAAGTTCGGCCGAGACAGAAATACCCGCGTTGCCATACAAAGGAAGTCGGCATTATAAGCGCGACGAATGCGGTAGGTGATAGTATGCGATTCATGTCTAGTTCAAGAGCATTGAAACAAGCCTCCAAACTTGACCTTCAGTCAGTAGGTGTGGAGAGAGGTTCCACTTTCTGCGATGACTCAAACAACTGACCTTGAGCTGACTTGTTCTATTGACAATTCGAGACAACTATTGTTGTGCAACAACGCTTTGTACTACGACCTTTAGGAATATAATGATTGAACGTTATGCCTATAAAATGTTTAGCCCGTAAACCCTCCTATTATGTTAAACGACCAAAGAAACAATACGGGCGCGACGTACTGAAATACAAATTCCTTCCAACTTTCAGTTCCAGCTATTTGTACGAGTTAACCAAAATATCCGCATTTTATGCATTGTTGAAAAAGTTTTATTGAACAATCTGCAAAAATATCAATGGCATTTTAAACTAGGAAATCCCATTTGTCGAATCTGAGTGTTCTTAAGAACGTTGGCAGTTACCTAGCTCTTGTAACTCAAAAACCAGTTAGTGAAAAAAAAATTTTTTTTTGTTTATACCTGATTTAATGGTGCTTGTATAAAGTATAACCTGCCGCAGACCACCGAACTCGTCGAGTACTAATTACTGCACTATCGATATAAATTTGTTTATAAAATCTATAACTAATGTTTCCAATGCGTTTTTAATAATAAATCCAATTAGTGCGCTATCGAACGTTCATTTATCGACATCATCGGTGTGAATCGACCTTAATTATCGTGTTAGCGTATGAAAATTAATGTAAATATTTGGAAAACATAGGTATTTTATTGCGCTTCACATATTTTGTGCCTTATTTTGGCTCGACTTGATTTAATGTTTGTACAATGCTTGTCTATTTATTTACCTATACAATATACCTAATAGATAAATTGTATTAGGATTTTGAAAATTTTATGACATAATTGCTGTGCACTCAAATGAGTAAGCGATTTATTTTTAAAGAGGGGAGTAATAAATAAATATCTGATGCTCGAGTAATACGGTTCTGTTTACGTTGTCTGCATTACGCGCCTGAAAAGTTTTAAGCGCTTATGTTTTCAGTTTCATAACTAAAATGAAAACATTTTTGGGGAAATTCAACTGAGTAAAACGTTTAAACGTTTTTATCCGACCCTGCATTCATTATTATAAGTTTGATATAATACAGCAAAAGTACACTTCGTGGAGACTCACCATCAACATAATTAAATGCATCATGCCTATGAAGGTTTCATCAATAGACCTTCAAATTTTTCATCATAATCATCAGCCTACAGCAGTTCATAGGTGGACATAGGCCTCCGATTTTCGGCAACTTTCATCCAGCTGCTGACATCCACCTTGAAAGACTTAACAAACTGAGCACAAACAAACAAATTGATCTAATCTCTCCTTTCCACACAGATGCGTGGAACTAGATTTCTGGAACGGCCGCACGGACGAACCTGTGATCGTACACGGATACACTTTCGTCCCAGAGATCAGTGCCAAGGAGGTCCTGGAAGCGATAGCAGAGAGTGCCTTCAAAACGTCTGATTACCCAGTCATATTGAGCTTTGAGAACCATTGCAATCCCCGACAGCAAGCCAAGATTGCCAACTATTGTAGAGAAATATTCGGAGACATGTTACTTGATAAACCGCTTGATTCCCATCAATTGGAACCGGGTAAGATTTTTATTTTTATTAAGCTTACACGGTTTGACTGCTGGGCAAAGGCCTTTCCCAATTCTTTCCACGAACTCTTTTCTCGCGCCACTTTTTACCAGCCCTCACGGTACGCATCTAGGTCGTCTCGCCAACGTCTGGAGTTCTCGAAGGAGCCATTTTGGAACGTAGCGTGGTGTTACGAACTCTTTTTTTGTCTTTTGACACCCAGAATGCTGCGACCAAACCATACGGTGCTCAGACTTGGTCGCTCACCGAATCGCAGAAATCCCGCCTTGGAGTCCCGCATTCTGGGTGTCAAAAGACAAGTCATTTTAAGAAGTTCAAATCCGGTATTTGAAATTTTGAATATCCCGTTGCCGAAATTTCTTAATCATAATACCCGCAAAAAACGATGGTACAATATTGTGTTCTAGAGAATTTCTTGCTAAAAGGCCTTTATAACAAAAGTACTACACTGTATCGTAAGAAAATAAATATTCATCGGGAACTTGTGCAATGCGTTTAATAACATATCCATTCTTCTATACAAATTTACAGTGAAATGAAATGATGTTTGTTTGCAAGCCTGGCTTGCAAATAAACATCATTTTATTTCATTTCACTGTAAATTGTTCCGGAACTTTGTAATTCGCTGAACATTGGTAGCTAGTGCAGAAAGGCAAATAACATAACCCAGTAATAATTGGGTTGTGGAGGTCAGATAGGCAGTCGCTCCTTGAAAATACGGGTATTAAGCTGGACCCGGTTGGACCGGTCGTTCCCGCTGGTTAATACCCCGTGGTTAACACTATTTACTACTGGGAATGATGCGTTCTACTGGTTAACAGTGTTGACGAACGCGACATTTTTTCCCCAATAGTTAATACCCTCGTCTCGCGAATAGTTCAGGAGTCAGGTTAAAGAAAAGTAAAAAGAATATAGTTTCTTATCGCAGATCATCTAATTTTACAATAATAAGGAGGGAACACTAGTGTAATTTGTATCACAGATCAACTTTAATTTACAATAATTAAACGTTTGGCATCAATTGAGTTTTTTTTGTATCAGAAATAAATAATCATTAAAATTTACAATAATTAAACCTGACTCCTGAACTATTCGCGACACGAGGGTATTAACTATTGGAATAAAAATGTTGCGTTCGTCAACACTGTTAACCAGTAGAACACATCATTCCCAGTAGTTAAGAGCGGCCAACCCGCCATACTTTTCGCGAGAATTTTGACAAACGCTCGTGCGTGATTATGAAGATGTTACACATATATCTTTAATTTTTTTGAACTGATAGGTATTTTGTGCACTATATCTAGGCTTCTATCGTAGCAAAAAATAGAAATTTGTAGGAACAAATTCAGTATAAGCCTCCAAAAATTGCTGTTTTTCTCAAATTTTACCTCAACTTTGGTCGTTCATAATGTACTCATAAATTGTAAAACTAAAGAAAAGAGCCTGATAGAAGCCTTGCAAATATAGTGGAGATTTTAAATAACAAATATTTATTTCACAAACTTGTAAGACTTATTCAAAAACATAATTTCCTGGAACAAGTTTTATAAGCTTTCGAACACTTTTTAGTTCAATGTCCTCGCGTTAGTCGGTATGAGGTGCGCGGGTGACGAATAGTGCGGGGTCGGGGCTCGGTAAGACAGGGCAGTTGAAAAAATATCACCGCGACGGCTCTGGATGAGCAACAAGCTTTTCGACCATGCTCGCGTTGATGATAGACGCGCCGGGAAGGGCCCTCTTAATAGTGTTAACCACGGGGTATTAACCAGCTCGAACGACTCTGTTGCACCGGATCCGAACGACCGATCGATCCTAACAGGCTAAGCAGACGATGTTTTTAACAGAAGCCGGGCTCTTATAATTATTTTATTTATGTACGGTCGAACAAGCTATTTGGTTTACAGTTTAACCCATAAACTACATTGTAAAATGTAAGCGAAATAGCTTGTTCGACCGTACATTTTGAAAGGCAATCATTGAAGACATTACATACCTACATAATCTTAAACCTTTCAACTGATTCCCCGAATATCGTAAAACTACTATGAATAGTAGGTACAAGGTAGGTGAGGTAGGTCATAAGGTAAACGATCACCGTTTACTCCTCTACTAAAGACTCTGTTTAAGATCAGATAAATTGTTTGCGCTGAACGCCTATTAATCTTTCAACACGTCCATCCAAACATCAGCGAGTGCATCAAACTTTATTGAACGCTATCAAGGCCAGATGATTTCCATTTGATTTTATGAAAGGAAATGACGTAAACATTCGACAGGTTCTTGTCAACGGAGGGTTGAGTACAGATTAACTGAAACATATTGGAACTTTTATCTAGCGTATCGATGACGCAGTGGCTCAATTGTCAGCGCTACTTTGGTGCATAATAATAATTATTATAAATATTGTGATGATCTAGTTGGTTCCATTGACGTACGACTTCGCTACTTTGAAGTCGGTATACCAGCAGTATTTACGTTGGCCTACGACCAAGCGTGTGCTGTGCATGACATGCAAACACGATGAAGAGATTTTGTTGTCACTACTCACCTACTCGGTTTCAAACGTGTATATTGTTTTAATCGGTGCTTGACTTTTAAGGCATGCTTACGTTTTATTAGGTCAAACTGCTAAGCGAGTAATCACCGTACTATTTAAAACGTTACTCGACAGACATGCGTATTTTCGTCGTTTATAGAGTTGGGTGTGAAAAGATATAAATCAATAGCCAATAAATGTGTCTCCGGTAGATGGAGCTTCAGGATTTTTATTATCACCGAATGTAGTTTTTTTGACCTTTTCACTTTGTTTGCTTGTACAAGGATTTGCATATGTGATTTTAACACCGATATGTGCCAAGAGCGAAGCTTTTAAAACAAAAGTAATGCGCTACTGATCTACTTCTGTAAAAATGGTTTTCAAAAGAAAACATCGCACAGGTTTTATGACTGTCGTAATTTCATTGCAATAGTTTGTTCTGTCACACTTTCAAAACATTCAGGATATCTTCATGCTATTGTAATTTAATAATAAAATAAAATAATAACATCGTACTTATTTAGAATAAGGTGTTTTAAGAAGGGGGAAGGAATGATTACTTTCATAAATAGATTCACGGTCTGATGTGTTTTTGTTTCTGTCATCAAGGAGGGGAGTTGCCGCCGCCATCAATGCTGCGCAACAAGATTATAATTAAGAATAAGAAGAAGCATCATCACCACCATAAGAAGGATGACTCGATTGCTTCTGAGGAGAGTGAACCAAGACCAGAAGTACCTCAGGGAAATGGAGATGTGACCACCGCCACGGTGAGCTCGACATTTTATGTAAGGATTACTTTTTACCTTCACTCCCGTGGTGTACCCCACAGGAACCAAGCATTTTCCAGGCCCATGACTTCCTCCGATAAACTATGTAAAAGAAAGAAAAAGCATTCATTCGTAGGTATTGAATTACTTTGCCTATTTTGTACGTCTTACACAAAATAAGCAAAAATAAAAAATTACAGTACTCCATTTCTGTTTGCCGGGTTTTAAAAGCGGAGCGGAGAGGTGACGTGATGGGATCGACCAATCACATAGATAGAAATCCGTATAGTGTATCTCGTCTCTCCTGTGATTTGTCACATCTAGCACCACGCACCGCTCCGCTCGTCAACGCTTTAGAAACTGGACCTGAAAGATGGAAAAGCTGACAAACACACCATCGCATTAAAATCTTAGTATTGGAAGACTCGAACTAAGAATCGTATAACCTAATATTAAACAAGAAAGCTTCATTTCCTTTCGAGTTCTAAAGTTTAGAACTCGAAAACTTAGCAAGGAAATGTTATACTTACTGTCACGGGATGTCTTCCATGGTTGTTCATTATTTTGAGCTTTCAGTTCAGTTTTTCGAAAAAAAGTGTTTCGAGTTCTATAAACGTAATTATAAAAATCATGAATATATCCCATTTTCCTTTACATTTTAACTAAATTGTGTCGCACATCTTTTTATAATAATTCAATGTAATTGCTACGAACACTAAAAGATCGCTTTATTTATTCAGCGAAAGCTAGATTTTGGCTACGGATCAAACATAATATGAATGTGAAAATCGTTTGTATACTTCAAGATTAGAATGGTAGGTGCAGTATTTAGTTGTTTTTTCCTAACGATTTATTGAACTCATTAATAATATTTATAGTATGTATAATCATAAAACGTTTCCGTCCGTATCATATTTAGTCGTTCAATTTATGGATTAGGGACCAATGAAAATATATAGAATAGTTTTCTTCCTACCATTTCGATCTACACAGACAAAATAATGTGTAGGTATGAGCAATATTTCAATGTCGTTAAAGAATGCCAGAAAACTAAAATTATCACCCGTCTCGATGCTACTAAATACTTTCGTGTGTTGACGTAAAATACGTAGAGCGAAATGTGCGTTATAGGTGGGTAAGGAAAAACATCTTGTATCTCGGTTGACTTTTCCGCATCAGGTTTCTTGTTTGCCGAATACCTACGACTATTAATAATTATTAACTATTGTTACGCTATGAGATTAAAATACCAATAAAATCATCATCAACATCGGGGTCAACAACCGCAGATCGGTCGCAGTTTCTCAAACTTATTGTAAGTCATAATTGTTTGTCTCCAGTTAACGCGTCAGGGTTCGTCCGAATCTTCGGACTCCGAAAGCTCTTCGGGTGAAGAAGAAGCAGGCGGGGTCGACAGTGCGGTAGGAGAGGACGCGAGAGAAACACACGCCGGCGCCGAGATATCAGCACTCGTGAACTACGTGCAACCTGTACACTTCAGCTCCTTCGAGAACTCCGAGAGTGAGTCTAACAACAGTTTGATGTCAAGTAGCTGGCGCTAGGCCTTCCCCAAGAGTCCCCTTTGTATAACCTTAGCGAGTTCCTGGCTGCTGAGCCGAAATAGGTCAGAATATTCCTGTGTATATCTGTGCTAGGATGATGTTAGGGGAAGCAGGACGAGACGCGCTTCCCCGTTACGCAGCTCGTGAGCAGTTTCTTGTTATTGCTATAAGTGTAGGTCGGGGAGGACGCCCAAGGACACACGCGGCCGCAGAAATCTCTGCCATAGTCAACTACGTGCAACCTGTACACTTCAGCTCCTTCGAGAATGCTGACAGTTAGTATTACCTTTTTATTTTTTTGCATTTTTTGTTTCATGCTTCTTTTTTTAATTGTGCAGTGTACAAGCGCAACTTCTGAGCCCCAAACACTGGTTTGTCTTATCTACAGCATTTCGACATCGCTCTCTGTCATCTTTCATCTTGTTCTGTCCTATCCTATAACTGTTATTATCATAAGCAACACAACTGAGTTGAGTGTGATGTGTAGAAAAGAACCGTTTCTACGAGATGTCGTCGTTCGACGAGAAGCAAGCGACGACGCTACTGAAGGAACGCCCCATCGAGTTCGTGAACTACAACAAGCATCAGTTGTCGCGAGTGTACCCGGCAGGGACTAGGTTCGACTCCTCTAACTTTATGCCACAGGTAACTGAACGTTTATTCAGAAATATACATACCATTTAGTAGAAAATTGAAGTCCTAGTTAACTGTGTTAATAACTGTAACTTTCGTAACCTTTATAATGGAACATCTGATTTCCATAGTCACTTTAGATTTGCAAGTAATAACAATGTCACAGTATTTGTGACGTCAACAATAAAAATTCTTATACGTTCTTCTACGCTCGATTTTAGATAAGATTTTCGGGTCGAAAAAACAAAGGTCGTTTGACAAAGTGTTGATAAATGATTTTTGGTCGATCACATCATCGCTTACCTTCCGCTAGCCGCAAAACTAGAATATGACATTGTATATTATGTTATTATGTATTCAAACATACACAAGTAATAAAATAAGTATATCGACAACGTTTTAGCTCGATTAATCTCCCGACCGCTACACTCGTTTCTCTAATGATGTATTACTAGGAAATTATCTATTTATAACTTGTTCCTAGTATCAATATTCTTGTTATTATTTTGCATGTGTTCGACAGGTTTTCTGGAACGCCGGCTGTCAGTTAGTGGCTCTGAACTATCAGACGTTAGACTTGGCAATGCAGCTGAACTTGGGCACCTATGAGTACAACCGGCGGTGTGGGTATTTATTGAAGCCAGAATTTATGCGGAGGAAGGTGAGTTAAATTTTTTTTATAGATACAATTAGAGATGAAACGGATATCTGGTACCTAACTATCCGTTATCCGGCCTATCCGGCCAATGTTTACTATCCGGCCGGATACCAAATATGAAAAGGAAGTTAATAATTTATCAGTAACATAAGATAAATCATGCCATGATACCTGACTGCATGGCCGAATGTCCGGCAGCCATATATCCGGTCATCCGGCCTAAAAGCTAGCCGAATATACGGTATCCAGTTTTCGACCAAACTACTATCCGTTTCATCTGGGCTTGAATGTTGTAATATGACACATCGAGATTTTGACGACCCGAATGGCGCAGCGGTAGTGAGGCTGCTTTACGTTCTTAGGGTCCCGGGTTCGAATTCCGGTAGGAGCAAATGTTTGTGTGATGAGCATGGATATTTGTTCCCGAGTCATGGATGTTTATATGTATAATAAGTACGTATTTACAAACAAAAAAGTATGTCCACGACACAAGCCTCGTTGCTTAGTGTGGCACTAGATGGCGGTGTGTGTAATGTCTAGCGATACCTATTTATTTATGAAGAGGCTCACTGGTCTGGGAAACGGAGACGACGATCTAATAAAACAATCTTTAGTACTGTACATACTTCTGATTACGATGTCATTCATGAAAGAAATAAGTTAAAATGTCCTTGTAATGAGGTAAAAGTTCGTTTACCTACAATTCAATAATTTACCTCATGATCGTGTTTTGAAAACATAGACGTTAAAAATATTTACTTTTTGATTTTAAATTACACAACTTATTTGTAAAACAAATAAAATATGCAAATGATGTTGAATATTTTTAAACGTTTAAGATTTAACAGTTTTTAAACACATAGTTTTTATTTAAACGCTTTTTATTATCGTGCGAGCATTAATTAAACCACATATTCGAATACCTCTCAAATAGTAAATAAATCAGGCGTAGTAAGCGTCAGTAAACAACATAAAACATTTGAACATTATTATTCAGTATATAAAATTATCCAATTATCGTTTACTGCAACGTAAGCTTTTCTATAGAAAAAACTTACATATCACGCCTATAATTTCCGACAGGTTAGATTAGGTTAGGCAGAGGTGTACGTACTCCTATTTAAGGTGAATGCTCCAACCAGCCCGCGAAATTCAAATTTTCTTACGTTTTCGTTGGTCGAGAAACGATTTTTTCAAGGTCAAAGTCATTGCTAGACCTTTATGAACTTGGAGGGATGTATTGATGATTTTAAGTCTGTAACTACATACGTCTTACAATCGCGAACAATATTTTAATCATCATACAACCTAGCACTGGCCTGCAAATTGCAAAAAACGTAAGAAAATTTGAATTTCGCGGGCTACCCTGGAGCATCAGCCTTAAGACACTTTCGATAGACTGTATTAATGGTTTAAATGGTTGTTATGAACCGTAGCTGCCAGCAAAATTGGATTAGTGAGCAAAATTCATGCATTCTTCCAACCCTCTTGGCAATATTGACTTTAAGACCGAATTCCCGATATGACACTATTCGATGTGCTGACAACTTTTTTTTTTTTAATTGTCTCAGTAACATTTATTTATTTATGTACACACAAAATACTTAACATGACATTACATAGAAGAGCACAAAGGTATTGCTTATTTCATAAGAAATTTCTTCCAGCAGACCTGCAAGAGGAAAGTTGGAAACATGTGCATAAACAAAAGATAAGTTCGTTAAAATAAACGGAAGTGTTGTACACACAATTTACGTAGCTGGTTACAAATAGGTTGTTTTTTCCTGGATTCGTTATATGCGTGCGCCTTACCATATAATTTATTAGGGATTACCCATACTTGTTTCTAATTTAAATACAACACTTGCATACTTAGCGTTTTCAACGATAATACATTGTCAACTAGCTGTCGCTCGCTAGTAAACTAGCATTTTTGGGAAACCGCTTGTATCTATCTCATTAAACTTATCCATTTAATAGTACTTCATTAAATTCAGAGTACTTAGTTAAATAACACATAGAGAACCAATCCATTCAGCCTGTTATTGAAAAACTAAAACATCTTAGAATACTCTACTAGCTACTGCATACAAAATTGAGGAAACGAAATAATTTTTACCAAATGACATAAGATGAAATCTCAAGTCGGACAAAATGTTGTTGTAGCAGGTTTTTTTTGGAGCAGCTTGAGTCAGGATTTGTGTCAGATTGATGGCAAAAGGCGCACTATTCCATGGAATTTAAACGTGAGATGATAAATGACTAATGATTAAATCCCAACACAGGCAAAATGTTATTGGGTTATTTCATCAGATTTGTTTTTGTGCCAACTCGAGTCAGGATTTGTGTCAGATGGATCAGGATCTGTGAAGATTGACTTAACCGTGACTCGCGAAGTGTGGGTGTATCATAGAGACACCTCTGCCTAGTCCTTCGACGACTGCAAGCGTAATGTTATGTAAAAAAACGACCTTTTCCCATTCCAGGATCGTCGCCTCGACCCGTTCGCGGAAAGCACAGTAGACGGCATCATAGCTGGTACATTATCAGTGACCGTGCTGTCTGGGCAGCTGCTGACGGACAAGCGCTGCGGCACCTACGTCGAGGTGGACATGTTCGGGCTGCCCGCGGACACTGTCCGCAAGAAGTTCCGCACTAGGGTCGCACCTAATAATGGCATCAATCCTGTCTACGGAGAGGAGCCGTTTGTTTTTAAGAAGGTATGTAGTCATCATCTTAGGGTGCATCCATACCGCAGTTTGTTTTTGTAGAGCAACGTTTCCAAGTGTTATTTATTGTTAGTATATGTTGCTGTATTAGTATATAAAGGGTGTAAAACACCTCTTAACGAAGCCGAAAGGCACTTCTCCCCGTCATTGCGATCATTTTATTGTTCTACACCATACCTGGGAAACTTGTAGTTATGGAGAAATTGGGGGTCAAAGTTCCAACGTTTCGATAAGTTTTTTTTAAATACAAGCTTTTATTGTAAGTTTTTAAACGCCTCCACGACCCCCGTACTATTTAATTCATACATCAGCACAATGTTTTGAGTGCGTTACAGTGAGTTCTACAACAAAACATGATTTTCACCCCAAAAAAAAAAAAGTCGTTTCCCAGCAATAAGTTTTGCGTAAAGTTACTTAATTAGATGTACAGAATGCTTAGTTGACGGCTTCGTGATGAGGTTGTTATACCCTGTATGTTAAGTAATGTTGCCTAACTTTTGAAAACAGTCAACACGTGGTAATAATTGATAACATTGTAAGAGAATGTTACCTTAACATGCGGTGCACCAATAGTATAAGTCCTAGGACACCTATTCCATTGCCGACGATGAAGCGCTTTGCGTCGGTGTTCCCAAGTTTATATGACCCCAATCTATTTAAGTCGCGAGCTAATAGGATTCTTTTGGGTTAGCTCGTTCTATTGTCGACTTCATCTCTGTCCTAAGACAAGATGAGGTCAAGAGTAGTAGTCCGGTCAATTTAGACATTCGAAGCTACATACATTTACAACAAGCTGAAAATTGGTGAAATTGTTCAAAATATAATTATAAATAAAATTGGAAAGTTCCCCATCTTTCCTCTGTAAGTATGGAAATTTTTTTATTCAAGGTCAAAGGTAACAAAAATGAGTTTTTCGTGATTTTCAGCAAAACGGTAAGTTTTATCATAAAAATACCTCGGACAAAAATTGTAGATCATAAAATTATCTATAAAAAATGTTTAGTACTTTTTTCCTTCGAGCCACCGTTTCTGAGATACACACACACATTCCCCGCCGCGTTTTTTTAACGTTGTTTCCACAGTAGGCTGTACTGGCTTCTTGTTCTTCGTCTTTGATTAACTGCAGCAATAGAAGACTTTCGAGTATAATTTTTATGACAACTTTCATGTATTGTCACAGATTTCAGATTTTTGAGATATTCCGAAAATTCATCTGCTCTTTCGATACTTGCATTAATTATTGTCTTCATACCCCGTTCAACAGTAGTAACTTCACTTTCACCTAATAGTTTAGCACAAATAAAACAATATTCTGACATTTTTGTTATAAAACTCAAAACAGCACGATATAGGTTAGGATAAACACGTTTTCACTACAGAGTAGCATTCAAGACTAACGGTATTTCATTTGTTATAGCAGGTATAAGACCTAGCCACGCACACAGTTGAACAGGAGACATATGTTTTCTTAAGGTCATAATGGCGTATAACTTAAGGGACTGGGTTTCTTTCTACCTAATATTCTTATAGTTATAACTTATGTGTATTTTTAACCGACTTACAAAAGGAGGAGGTTCTCAATTCGATTGGTATTTTTTTATAATTTATTGTGATATAAAAATATTTAAACTTACAGGGTGTAAACAACCACATCACGAAGCCGTCAACCAAGCTTTCTGTACATCAAACTGAGTAACTTTACCGCAAAAATTAGTGCTGGGAAATGACTTTGTTTTTTGGGGTGAAAAAAAAATGTTTTGTGGTAGAACTCAATATAACGCACTTAAAACATTGTGCTGATGGATGGATTGATTAGTACAGGGGTCGTGGAGGTGTTTAAAGTAAAAATCGAAAACGTTAAAAACTTGTATTCAAAAAAACTTGTCAAAAAGTCGAAACTTTGACCCCCAATATCTCCGTAACTTGAAGGTAACGCAATGACGGGGAGAACAAGTGCCTTTCGGCTTCGTTAAGAGGTATTTTACACCCTTTATATTACAACTCTGGAGATGTATGTACGAGGCGTACTCATGCATATTATGACGCTTACAACTTTTACAAATTTTTGAATCGTTTTATCTTAGAAACGGTGGCTAGTAGGAAAAAAATATTAAACATTTTTTATAGATGATTTTATGATCTACAATTTTTGTCTGAGGTATTTTATGATAAAACTTACAGTTTTGCTGAAAATCACGAAAAACTCATTTTGTTTACTTTTGACCTTGAATATTTATTTTTCCATACAGGGGAAAGATGGGGAACTTTCAAATTTGATTTATAATTATATTTTGAACGATTTCAAAAATTTTCAGCTTGTTGTAAATTTATGTAGCTTCTTATTTTTTGGTTTAATTTGACCGGACTATAGGCCCATTTAATATAAAACAAGTGCGTGTCGGCAGCGGCGTGCAGTCGTCTACCAGGCTGGGTAGGCCACGAAATAATGATAGCAAAAAAAAAAAAACGCGCATCTCCACAACGTCCGTCGCTCTACATAATTTTGATGGCCCTCAAAGTAGTCACATTTATTGATTTATAATATTTGAAAATAAGCCTGTAAAAACAAAAGTTATAAATGCAAGAATTCAAGAACTCACCTCATTATTCAAGGTTCAACTCACGATTTTCTAACGATGCAAACAGAAGAAAGATTCTGCCACCTCAAATATCTTAACCAAGTGAGTGGGTGATAGTTACAGAACAGGTCACTTGCAAGATATCCGAAGCGGGCTTTGAAGGCCCTATTTCATTGTGATTCGCATGTATAAATATATTTAATAAGTTAACTATGGATTTGAAATCTGTAAAAAAATCAACTCATTTATAAATTAATCTACTCGCCTATCCTTTTTCAAATATGATTTTAAGACCTCGTCATAAAAAGTAGGCTTGCGTCGTAGTTCGACCATTAATTCTTTTTCTATAGAAATTAAAGATAGATTTGTGAGTCGTTGCTGACTTTGTGTGTTTCGTAAATAGGTGTGGATACGTTTTAAGGACGAAAATGAACGTTCTGCCGATGCGCTGCTTGCTGGGATAGTAACAATAAACTTCGCCAAACGCAAAACTTCTGAAAAAACTTTATCTAAGTTACTTTTATACAAATTTTGAATGATATCATATATGCTACAATTCGCAAATTCAGGCGATCTATAAATACAGCGCAATTCATTTTTTAATCTATCAAAATTAAAATTTGCCTGATAAGTATTAGTGAATTCTCTGATTTCTTTTTCAGGGAATTGTTCACTATATTTACTAAAATTCTCATAAGAAAGTAACTCAAAGAATTTCAAATTTTTTATATTCATATAACGATCTCTTAATTCGGTGAGTACATTATCAATAATTTCGTTAAAAATTCGCCGATAGTGTATTTTTATATTATCGACATTGCGCTTTCTTTTGGGTGGTCCGGTTATGAGGGCAGTTGCATCATAATTGTTCTCGAACTTGTCTCTGTAACGAGCTAAAAATGACTCGAATTGTTTTATCTTTTTAACACAATACGCGATGTCACAAGTTTTTTTCTGTATAATGTCGTATAAAACATCGGTTTCAGCAAAAATATCCGCCAAGGTTTTTAAAAAAAAATTGAATTCAAATTCTTTCATGTTAAATAAAAATGAAGTGACTTGTGACAATGTATCACCATCCCAGTGTTGTGTATTTTCATTCATTTCTTCAAACAACTGGAGGAGGTGTGTGGACTCGTTTTTAATTATATTTAACGTGCGCGAGTGATATGTCCACCTTGTTTCCGCGACACGAGGCAGCTTTTTCATAACGGCAAAGTCGTTATAATACGCCATTCGTTTCGTACTACTGTGAAAAAAAACCGCAATTGATTTTATTATACAAAAAAAGCGTTTGGTTTCAGGAACCCGTTCAAAAGATTTCGATAAAACTAAATTTAATACATGTGCGGAACACCAAACATACATAGCTTGCGGACATTTTTGCCTCACCAAAGCCTGTACGCCGTTAATTTGAGAGGATAAAACTGCTGCCCCGTCATAAGTTTGTGCAATTAATTTAGAATGACAATCTAAGTTTTCTAAAATTTCCAAAATTATAGAACTTAAAGCTACAGCGGTCCGATCCGCGCTGACATCTACGTATTTAATAAATCGATCCACTACTTCGGAATCACGAAAATATCTTAAAATCAGAACTAATTGTTCTCGGCCGCTTATGTCCGGTGTTTCATCCACCATGACAGCAACATAATCGGATTGTTTAATTTCGTCTTTAATAATATCACTCATCACAGATGCAACGCTCGAGATCAAATCATTTTGCGTTCTGTTCGACATGCCCGTGAATGAGGTACTTGCATTTTGTAAGTGGGTTTCTAAAACTCCATCATACTTTGCTAATAAATCTACTGTTTCTAAATAATTACCTCTATTCATTGATGATAATGATTCATCGTGGCCGCGAAAAGCTAATTCTTGTTTTCCCGGAAAGCATACGACATCGATCAGTCTTTGAAAAATATTCCTATTCCTATCTACTTTAGAATTATGCCTTTCTATATCTAATCTTAACTGGCTGTTAATACTAGTTACAATACGTGATTTACCAAATGTATTTAACTTTAAGCAAGCCTCTATATGTTTTTCTGATAGGTCATGCTTTTTGGCCGAGGAATGAAAATTATGCAAATCAATAAATCCCTCACTCCACTTACTGGAAGTATTAAACAAAATGCACGGAAAACAAAATGATTTATTTGTATGTATACAGCCACACAGCCAGGTAAATGTTGCATAATTTTGAGGATTGAAATGACGAGTACGCGCTGGATTACCATATTTTTGGATTAATTCTCGTAATTCGGGTACACATCTACCTTTAGACACAACTTGAAGCTTGTCATTATACGATAATAGAGAAATTAGAGAAAACTTATTGCCTTTAACTTCTAACAAACACACATTATCAGCACAAACTTCACAAGTAAACACCATTGTTAGGTGAATAAACAATTAATACACAACAAAATTAATATTTACACTACTGTTACTGTTAAATGTACGTTTTCTGTTTCAAAACAAATGTGTAAATAACTTAATATGTTAAAATTAAAACATTCAAGATCGCGATATAAATTGCTTGTCACAATGAAACAATAATGGCTTCCTTCAGAAAAATATAATTTCTAATTTGTCGATGGAAAAATACGACCAATTAAAATTGCATCATTTTCATATCGAGTTGGTTCACAACAGTGATCAACAAAATTTTGCAGGATAATACGAAATTCCACTAATTTATATTTAATTTGGAAAGGAACCGGAACCAACCCTGCTTAGTGCATTGCTGCACGGTAGCCCGCGAAATTCAAATTTCCTCGCGTTTTTTGCAATTTGCAGGCCAGTGCTAGGTTGTATGTTGATGATTATATGATTTGCGGCTGTAAGACGTATGTAGTCACATTTTAATCAACATACAACATAGCACTGGCCTGCAAATTGCAAAAAAACGTAAGGAAATTTGAATTTCGCGGGCTAAAGAACATCCACCTTGAATCCTGGCCTTGTGTTGTAGCAGCCAATCATAGCCCAGCTACACTCGCAGGAGTTACCGCCCACAAATGGCTGCAATCTATACATGTGTGCGGTTCATACACACGAAAATATGCACCAATGTGCCGCTGTGTGCGTAAATTTATCAATGGGATTAAGGCGAGTGGATTGCTTGCCTATAAGATGCGTCCGGCGGGTGAGCGTCGAGCTTCGTAGCAACTTCCAGTACAGTGTTAGTTACGTAACACGGGCGCGAAAAATTCCTATAAGTATTCGAACAGGAGTTAGAACTTTTTTTTAATATTTTGTACAAAGTGTTAGTTTATTACATAGTTCATTAGTTATAATAATTCCCCCAGTTGGTAGGGTAGGCTTGGTCTAATTGCCTCTTCGTTGCGCACGCCCATGCGTGTCGGACCATGCGCAGTATAGGGTTCCATAGTAGCCCGTTATATTCAAGCAACTACTTCATCTTGGTCACTTTAAAGGATTTATTCTAAGGATTTTGTATTTGGTACAAAATTATCCAACACCCAAGTTTAACAACTATTACTGCTATACTGATAAAGTTATCTTAACCGCTAAAGTCTACCTTTAAAGTTCATGAAATGCACTATCATCATGAATTTTTCAAGCCAGCAAGTAAGCTTTTAGGGGGACGCCTTCACTTTAAAGTTTAATCATTAAATATAAAAATAGTATTAATAACCCCTAAGTCATTTAAAAGACCTATTTTAGATTATTGTCGAGAAAAAACATCCCCAATTCACATGTAGGGGAGCTACCCTAAAAAATTATATTTTCCAAAATTTTATTTTACTACTTTGTCGGCGTAATTTATATTTATACCTCTACAAAATTACAGCTTTCCCGTACTAACGGTCTTTTAGCAAACCCTCGGACAGACAGACAGGCGGACAGACAGACGGACATGACGAAACTATAAGGGTTCCTTGTCAGGACTAAGGAACCCTAAAAACCGAATAATCGTTGTAGGTCTCGTGTTAGTAAAAGAGACGCTTACAATAACAGTTGATCGTTGGCTGATAATACCGCCGCGCCAGCGAGAAGTCTATCTCCACTATAGTTAGTGCTGCACACAGGTCGTTTCAAGTTTCTAGCTCTGTTCGCTTAGCGCTAATCGTCGGTGATGCGACAGGTGCGTAAGGACCGCTTACTTAGTTTATAAAAACGGCCAAGTGCGAGCCGGACTCGCGCATGAAGGGTTCCATACCATCGGAGTAGGGGAGCCCCCTTTAATTTATTTTTAACCGACTTCTTTTTTTATTTGCTATTATAGCAGCAACTGAATTACATATTCTGTGAAAATTTCAACTGTCTACCTATTACGGATCATGATATACAGCTCGCTGACTGACGAACCAACGGACGAATAGCGGAGGCTTATTAATAGGACTAATAGGGTCCCGTCTAATAATGAGTCAGGAGGCAGATTCGCTCAAAATCAGCCCTAATTAGTGGTGCATTACTTTATTAGGGTTACGTACCCAAAGGGTAAAAACGGGACCCTATTACTAAGACTCCACTGTCCGTCTGTCTGTCACCAGGCTGTATCTCATGAACCGTGATAGCTAGTCAGTAGAAATTTTCACGAATATGTATTTCGGTTGCCGCTAAAACAACAAATACTAAAAACAGAATAAAATAAATATTTATGCGTGTTTTTACTTTATTAGGGTTACGTACCCAAAGGGTAAAAACGGGACCCTATTACTAAGACTCCACTGTCCGTCTGTCTGTCACCAGGCTGTATCTCATGAACCGTGATAGCTAGTCAGTAGAAATTTTCACGAATATGTATTTCGGTTGCCGCTAAAACAACAAATACTAAAAACAGAATAAAATAAATATTTATGCGTTTTTTTACTTTATTTTATGGGTGATTCCAGGAGATTATTTTTAGAAATTAAAGACACGTATGTTCAGCTAAGACTCCATATAATGAAGTAAAACCATGGTGTCAGAAGTGGGATAAAATTTAATCATTTTTTTCTGAAAAATGGCTAAATTCTCCCATACAACAAACTTAATGTTTTCGCCATTTTTTGCTCGATTTTAATAAAGGCAACAGTTAGACGCTTGAAATATTCACAGAATGTTAAGTTGTATATTCACTTTTAAAAATAAATAGTTAAATTAAAATAACATAAATATTTTAAGGGGGGCTCCCATACAACAAACGGTTTTTCATCAGTGTTATCTTTCTCTTTCGTTGTCGCTTACATTTATAATTCAAAAAGAAAAGTAATTTCACAGTTTTCAGTATACATACGTCTTTAGCTAACTAAATTGAGCAGGATAATTCTCAATTCTCAAACGTAGGTAACGTATGATAAAATAAATAATTGTATTCAAACTAACCGTAATAATTACGTGTTAAAGTGAACGTAAGTAACTGAAATGACGACTGTAATTTATACGTCATGGCCCGGCGCTTGACGGCTTCTGTCATTTGCGCACGATGTAATAATTGCAATTATTTATGCTAATGTTACATAAATGTGTGGAAACCTTACCCGATCCACTTAGCATTACTAATGATACGGGTTGATATAGAAGAAAAAAAAAAGTTTTCAATGTAATTTTCACCCTAGAAAGTTATTCTTCTTTACGCTGACATGCTGGTACTGCACATAATTGTATTATTGCACTACACACGGGCCCTGACTAATGTCCTGTGTCATGAAGTCGATCACAGGCACTTTACTTTGTGTTTTTATTTCATCACCACTGCTCTCAAAACGAAGGAAAACATCGTGCATCGTCAGGAAACTGGTATGTCGAAGACTTGTGACATACCCCAACTCGCACTGGGCTCGCGCCATAGTTTCCGCTCTTTTCCCTGTGCGAGGCGCTCAAATTATTTAAATATGACTGAATTTGCCATATACCTATAACAGAGCAATGATCAGACACAAACTATTTAGATACAGAATGCCAACTCCGTACAACGAGCGGAAACAAGCGCACGCACACATACTCGTAGACACGTGCGTTCAATCCCAGAGATGTTATGGTTATGATATTTCGGATCTGGATACGGATATAGATATAGGAATAAAATTAAATCGGTTTCGGATACGGTTACGGATATGTAATTATTTCGGATTATCCGTTAGTTTCGGATAGTTACGGTTACGGCTATTAGATTGAAGTAAAATATAAACAAAAATAGTGTGTAATAATTTGGTTTTATTTATATGTTTTATCTAGTCTAGGTTATCATTTAGACTTTCTTAAATTAAGTATCAGCTCTTAAATAAAAAACTAACTAGTTATGAAAGAGGTTATGTTATGACTAGAAACAGAAAAACAAACTGCAAGATTCACGTGGCGCTCGAGCGGTAAAATAAAAACCTGTCGTTTTACTTAGACTCCGCCCTTATACGAAACTATCCGAAACTTGTGAAACGGATACGGTTACCGTTACGGATATATTTTTATTTCGGATATCCGATATTTTCGGTTACTGTTACGGAGCTCCATAACATCCTTGTTCAATACCAGTGCGATCTCGATGGAATGACAGTCGAAAACTCACAGTCAATCAATAAATCAACTTAGCCTATAGCAGTCCACTGTTGGACCTAGACCTCCCCTGAATTTGAACCACAGCCCACTATACCCTGTCAAAACTGTCATGTTTGCATCAGCATCTGCCTAGGGTTTTCCCAACCATGTTTGGGTCGGCTTCTAATCTAACCCGATGCAGCTGAATACCAGTATTTTACATAAAGCGACTGCCTATCTCTATCTGACCTCCGCAAGCAGTTAGCAATGGATAAGACTGGTTGTCAGACTTTGGGGCCACTGAAACGGTTGTCAAAGATCTACAAATTATAACCGGGACCAACGACTTAACGTGTTTTCCGAGGCACGGAGGAAACTCGGTATACAATGTAACGGGTGGTCACCCGGCCACGGATCAACCTAGGCAAGCGCGGCTAACCTAAAGATCGACCAGAGCCGACCACCAAAACATCAGTAGAAAATATATCTGGGTCTACATTTACATTTATCCGAACAAGACGGACTGACGACCTTACAGGGGGTAAGGTCGTTTGTCCGTCTGGTTCGGATACGTCCCACACAACGCTTGCTGTAAATCCACTGCAGCACTCGTTTGCTCCATCAACTATCGGTGTGCTTGCACTCTGCACGTGTCATGTGTCGGGCCGACCTTCTGTACATATTTGCTATGTGGTACTAATGTTGATATTCGCATCTCTTTGGCTCCACCATATGGGCCGTGTCAACGCTTGACGTATTGTTTACACTTCACTCCTCTGCGCGGGCGCCGGCACAATGCCATTCAGCTAGTGAACCACTACAAACGCTCTGATTGATTTAACGACTGAGTGCAATTAACAATTGTTTGAAATCTTCCCGCTAATAACGTAAAGGGATAATTAATCTAATAATACATTGGGTGTGAATTTATGCTTGTTTACATCAGCTGATCGTTTTTACAAGGTTAGATTTTACGGTAATGAAAACGTTGGCCTTTCGTTGTGTATTTCTTTTCATGGGTGCGTTTCACTGACACAAATCTCAGAATCGTTGTGTGTAGTTTTCAAAGTTTCAAATAATATAAGATCTTTGATTTTAGATAACATGGTTGTTATATTATTTGTTATATGGGTAAAAAATGCATCAGAATTCATTAATTGCAGAAAAAAAAACGTAATTTTCTAACTAGAGGGCCGGAACTTTGATATTCCGTTATTATATCTAAAGAGGGTGCTGCCATCCATCAAATACATCTTATTTATTCCTACAGAATTTGCTATAGTTCACTAACGCTTTTAAAAATATTTAACGCGTTTTCGTGACTTGTATCACGATTTAAGGAAAAACTAATCAATATGTATTAAATTAAAAAAATGTTGTATAATTTATTAATTGTGAGACAAAATTAAACACGTTCAACGTAATTGTTAACGCCAATTTAACCGGAAGTATATATCAATGGCTTCGCTTTGGTAAAAAGTGAGTAATTGTACATTTCACAGGTATTTTCGCGGTAACAGCGGCGGTTTGGGTAAAATAATTAACACGTCAAAGTTACTGGTCATTGTCGATACAATGACCAGTAACTTTGAGGTATTCATTATTTTATGCTGTTAGTTCCTGTTCTCAGTACAGACACGAGCAATAATGTTAGAATCGTTGGACCCACGAGAAGATAGTAAAAATCATACTGTACTATTTACCATTTTATCTTAAGATTTTAATTCCATATTTTTTAAAATGTAATGCAAAACATTCTGAGATGTGTGTCTGGGAAACGCACTCATGAGAAATATATCTCAATGAAAAGCCAATGTTATCAATAAGACCTGACCTTGTTAAAAACGCTCAGCTGATCAACATGTAAACAAGCACAAATTCACGCCTAACCAAACGTATATTGGATTTGTTATCCCTTTACGTTATTAGCAGGAAGATTCCAATCAATTGTTGATTGCACTCACCCTTAATGAATTAATCCTGAGGATCGGGTCGCGATAGTGTTACGGTGAGCAATGGGCTAGCTCGCCGTCCGTCCATCTTATGACAACAGGCCGTGTCGACAGCGCAGGAGTGTTCCACAAAGAGATGTTCAAAGAGATGTCAGCAAAAAGGAAGGGGTCCGCAAGGGCCGATGCCTGCCGGGGCTGCAGGACTGTTCGAAAGAGATACCGCGGCCCTGGAACACAAAGAGCTAAGAAGGAACATGGATGGGTTTTAGTCCGGGAGGGGACATTTGATGATTTCCCAATTTCCCATCCGAAAAAAAAGGATCGCGATAACGTACGACGCGTCACCAAGCTCTTCAAGCGCTCTAGGTCTTCTGCGACGTAAACCGCTCGGTACAAGCCGTCTCCAACAGTCTTCTTGGTCGTGTCTGATCATGTTGAGGAACTCACCAGCACTAAACGGCTTTCTACAATATGCTAAGAGCGTGCAGCCCTCAGCATTTTAGGTCATACAGGGCGTTTATTGCATCGTTTGCCAAATTGAACGGGGCGAAAGAGGCGCCATTTGCTGTCTCCTCAGCCCCAATAAAGGTCTTAGCCCACATAAACGACTCCGCTCCCACCCGGCAAAAATAATATAATTCATAATTATGGACTTTATGTATAGCGCTTTAGATATACTTTACATTGACAACCGAGCAGTCTGACGGCGGTAACCGCGCTGACAGCGAGCTGTCTGCTAATTTATGTTTTTGTTTATTGCGTTCCTTGAATAAGAATATCTAAAGAGTTAACACGCGTTTAAATTTAATGTAAATACCTAATAGAAGAAATAATTGAAGATTGGTTGTTTTTTTTTTGTTTTGTGTAAATGTGCGTTAACTAAGCTACCTGAACCCCCCTAGGTTCAGGTAGCTTAGTTAACGCACATTCTGGTAAAAGTTTTTTTTTTGCCTTATCGTTAATAAATAATAATAAATATCGCTGGACAATACACACAGCGCCATCTTGTGCCACACTAAGCAACGAGGCTTGTGTCGTGGACACCAGATAGTTGATATCCTACATAGATACTTTTTGTTTGTAAACACATACTTATTATACATATAAACATCCATGACTCGGAAACAAATGTCCATGCTCGTCACACAAACATTTGCTCCTACCGGGATTCGAACCCGGGACCCTAAGAACATAAGGCAGCTTTACTATCGCTGCGCCATTCGGATCGTCGATAGTTCTTTTAGTCTTGAAATCTTCTTATTGCTTCTTCGTGTCGCGTGATATTACGCCCTTAAGGTTGAACTACTCGACATTTTTGCCATAGAAATTTTGGGGGGCTATTACTCCACTTTTTGACACGGTACACCTACAGTTAAGTATGGTATCGTTTTGTCTCATTATTAATTTGTGTCTGTGTCGAAACAGAATAGTAAAATAAAAAGCCAGTCAAAAGTTACGAGCTACCAAAGATTCGTTTTTATTGCCAATTTTAACGCAACTTTGGGCGTAAATTAGTAATAAAAGAAGTGTCATATTTCCTTAACAAAGTCTGTACCGACACAGGACAATTATCGAAGAATTAAATTAATTTTATTTGTAATTGATTTATGCAGTGGTTTTTTCATTAAATCCGATTTCCCAAAGGTATTTTTTTACGCGCGCCTTTTACCATGAATTTTCGTGTCTCTAACTTTTTTTGATAGAACAACAAGAACTATATTTCTGTCCTTTTCATTTCATGCATGACGTCAGTGACGTGTCATTTATTTTTTTCTGAAGTTGAAGGATGCCTGGTACATTTTTATTGCACTCCTATAATATGGTGTAGCGACCTACTTATTTAGAAACTTTATATACATAAAACCTTCACGATATTATATTTTACTTTTCTTTTGATCTGTCACTTCTCTGTCTTGTGTTGACTAAATATAATGAATGATGAAAAAATTTAATTTAATTTAATTAGTGTACAACAACAACTAAATTGGTGACCCCGACGTGATACGCCCTGAAAAGGAAATCCTAAATTTTATCAGGCCAAGGAAATCCACAGTACCGCGATGACAATATAAAGCAGTCGTCTGCTGAGCAACGTCCAGACTCTGCTGACTTCACAGCCACTTACTTCTTTCGAGGGATTAGCAGACCTGGCGGACAGGGTCCAGGACATCGTGACCCCAGGCCAACAATAACAAACAATATAGTTATACAATGTTATTGTTGCCACTAATCTCGCGAATTGTGTAATGACGCTATACGTTGATAAAAGTTTACGTGACGAAAGTATTATAAGAAAACGTTATTTTAAAATATTGTAAAGATATTGATGGCGAGTGTTGAGCGGCGTCGAATAGCATTATATTGTTTGCATGTTTGTTTGTTTTTGTTCGGAACGGTTCGGAACGCTGTGTGTGTGCGTATGGACTAGACGTGCGTGAAGACGAAGACTAGCGTCTAACTGCTCATCACTGATACTATCTCTGTCGGGCACGATGCCAGGTGAGACAGCCTGATTTTTAGCCACGCCCACCAATGAGTTAGAGCCCGTGACTTGTGTCACCTTAAAAATGATACCTACGCTTACATGATGATACAGCCATAGACTGAAAATGTATGTAAAACAACGGACGGTCAGTCAGCGGCTGGAGTTGTTTTTCATACATTCGCTGACAGTCAGCGGTCAACTACTAATTTTGGTGTGAACTCTGGCTCCGTGGCAATTTTCTATACAATCTTGGATTGTCGTTTACTGCAAGGTAGTGCCGCCTAACCGGGAACACCCAAAAATTCCGAAAAACTTTATGCCGAATTTCCATATTCCGATTATCAAAAGTCCGAATTTCATAATTCCGAAGAATTATAATGTCTATTATTTCAAATCCCGAAATTCATAATTTCGAAAGTCGTAAATACGAATTGTTTGTTGTCCGATTTTCATATGTCCGAAGAATCAAAAGTTCGATGGATCGTTAGTCCGAAAAACTTTATTCCGATACTTGGAATAAACTGCTAAAATTGTCCTAAAAGTCTTGCTAGCTGGCATGAGGAGCATAGGCTGAAGGCCGGCGGAGCGACGACGACATTTGTGACAGAAAGTGGGTTTGTAATGTAAAATGCAAGCGTACGAGCGCGCGTCGTCGTCGCGGGCGTTATAAAATTCGGATTTGTGACTTTCGGAAAAACAAAATGTAGTTATGCAGTGTAACCACCTAACCACAATAGCCAAGAATTTTGCAATTTCGTGTAAGTGCAATTCGATGCTTGTTTTAGGACGGCCTTTTGTGTGACGCGGTGGTTTCACTAATACTAGGCAGGCAATTGCCATTTCCGCCGAGGCATAATAGTGCTTTTCTCAAAATAATGTTTTGTTTTTGTTGTTCCTGCAACGAGGCTCAAGAAAATAGGGGGTACGTTTAGATGCCAATGTATACGTTTTTACAATAAACTTCTGAGCCATATTCAAACACTAAGCCTAAATAAATTCAAATCGTTTATAAAACGGAAGTTATGCCTGAAAGCCTACTATCATGTTAATCACTATCTCGAAGATAAAAAGGCTTGGGATTAAGCTGCTCCAATGAAATTTGCTCTGTGAATGTCGAAATTTCGGACTTCGCTTGTTTATTATTCATTCCTTTCTTTTACACTTACAATATACACTTTGACATTGAATGATTTGACATGAATACTTAGTTCAGTATTTTTTTATTATTTTTACTTTATTTTACATTATTTTATGTGACATGTATTGATTTGACATGAATACTTATTTTGTTATTATTGTGACATATTTAATGTTTTTTTTTTTGACATTTGTTTTGTAAATTATTCTTAATTTTATTTAATTATTGTGAATGTGAGGACCATGTGGGTCACATTTTTTTTTTTTTTTTCCCACGTCTGTCTGGCAGTTTGAGTACTATAAGCGACCTACCCAAATGTCCTTTCTTTGGTATTGTTCGTCGTTTCGTTGAGCTCCTTGAGTTATAAGTCGAGCTACACGATAATTGACAAATGCTTGCAGTGACTGGACAGGTCCACTCAAATCTGTGTGGTTCTTTCTTCAAAAGACCATATCAGACACTAATCTGCAAAGTCCTCATCTGAATTGAACAAGATTATGTCTGGACTTCAAAAGAGACTATGACCTCTGAGTTTGTTTCGGCTGTTTCTTCTCAGAGTAGTCAGGTACAAAACAGCGGCCCCATCTAGTTTAAAAAAAGTGACGTGTAAAAGTGTTTGTAAGAACCTACTTGGAAAAATAAACATCATATCATTTCATTTCATTTCAATGCAGGGAAATAAAACATACTTTTTGTATTATACATTTAATTTAATTAATATTAAAGTTACATTACAACTTTACCCTTTTTTAGTTTTAGCAATCTCATTAAAATACGCCAAAAATACTGTTTCGGAGAAAATTTTCGCTTTTTCCTCGTTTTTCCAAATCATATTTTCATATACTTTCATGCTATGCTTTCATGTATTTTTCTTTTGACTCCACTGGAAGCAGGTTTTCCATTGCCAATTTGGCTTCTGATCTTAAACCTGGTGGAGTACAATCAATCTTCATTTCACTCTCTGAACCGTTGGAACTCATTTGAATGATTAAATTTATTACCCACGAGGGAACGGAGACGGTGTATGCGTTTAGGGTGAGAGGATGTTTGTTTGTGCAAATACATGTTGCCATTTTTCTCCAAAACGACTAGTCCGATATTGATGCAGTTTTCAGTTATGGGTTCGAGTTTGATGTTCTTAGATAGGTGTTACGGTGACAACACACCAGGGGCGCTGCAGCAAACATTAGTTTGTGCAAAACCAAAAATACGTGTCCGCTTTTGATGCAGTTTGTGGTTGATTAGTGAGGGTCTTTAAATAGATGGTACATACTGGTGTCGATTCTGTTGTGCACAAAATATACTTAATTTAGGCTATTGCTATCTTTTACTAAAAGACAGTGCGAGAAAAGGACGGCTATAGCTATGAACTAAGTTAGAGATGTCAAACTAGTTTATGCCTTGCGCTTCACCGTGTTAAAAACACGGTGAATCGCAAGGCATGTTTTTACGTGCACCCTTCATTTGTATGGAAATATTAGTTCCAACTAAATTTGACAGCTCTAAATTACGTCGGTCTCTTTCTCGATTTATTAGAGAGAAAAAGATAGCAATAGCCTAAATTAAGTTTAGTTTGTGCACAACAGAATCGACACCAATATCTATGCTCTCTAAAAAGTTTAAAATAAAAAGCAAAATTATTTTTTTAAAGAATCCCACGACCTTTAAAATAATTGAAAAAGGAAAAAATAATTTAAAAAAACCCAACGTAAGGGGCCCTTGTTCACCTCAAAGAGAGTCAGCAAAAAGGAAGGGGTCCGCAAGGACCGATGCCTGCCGGGGTTGCGGGACTGTTCGAAAGAGATACCGTGGCCCCGGAACACAAAGGGCGATGAAGGAACATGGATGGGTTTTAGTCTGTAAAAGTCTGACAATCCCTCCTGCTCCGCCCAGAGCGGGAGAAGTCATATGATGATTTCCCAACCGAAAAAAAAAAAATACCCTTGTTAGAAATTTACGTTTCTAGATCGAGTTTTTTCCAGAGAAATCACCATTTTTAAATTCGGAAAAATATGTAGTACAGATACAATGTTTGATCTAGTGACTTTTGTGGTTAAAACACAATATTTAACATTTTGCTCGAAAAAAAAATCAAAAGTAACGCCTGAATTTTGAAAGTATTTTAAGTTGTATGAGATTTGGGGGAACGCAATTTTTATTTAAAGGAAATTAAACTCTCGCGTTGAAGAGTTAAGAGTTCATTTGTTTTTTTTTTAATAAACCGCTTTCTATTTAAATAAAACCTTTGATAAGTTACCTTCTTGGTTGCCATGTTTCAGAGTAAAAGATCGTTCCATTTTTAAATAACAAGACGATGTGAGTTTACTATGTAATTGATTTGGCCGCTAAACACGACAGATATGGATTTTCATACAACTTTTTCTTTTTTTTATTGATTTAATTTATCTCGAAGAAGGTTGTCAAAATAATGCTCAAATTTCCAAGCATGTTTGAGAAAATGCACTTTGAACTGTCAAAGAGCCGGTCAGTTAGCCAGAAAAGTAAATCGTAGTGATAAGAAAGTCCATGGAGATCGTTTTGGTGGCAGGTAGTGCTGCCGGAGCTGGCCATGCTGCGCATCGCGGCGCACGAGGAGAGCGGGCGCCTGCTGGGCCACCGCGTGCTGCCCGTGCTGGGGCTGTGTCCCGGCTACCGCTCCGTCAACCTGCGCACCGAGCTCGGCCTGCCGCTGCCCGCCAGCCTGCTGCTGCTCGTCGTCGTCAAGGTACACCACGCACGTATTGCTCGATGTTGGACATAGTCTTATCACAATAATGAGCTTAATTGAAATGTCTCTTTCTCGACAGGATTATGTGCCGGACCGGCTGTCGGAACTAGCGGAGGCTCTGGCGAACCCGATCAAGTATCAGAGCGAGCTCGACAAGCGAGAGCACCAGCTCGCCAAGCTAACGGAAGACACCGATGTAACGGAAGACGCGCTGCCCTCGCGGCCCGAGCGAGACGCGCGCCGCACACACGCTACCCCGGTACGTACACACACAAGTACAGTCGTCACACTGATGTGTAACTTCTCATTATAAATTCTCTATGTTAATTTTGACTATGTTTTCGCCATTCGCACACAATAATTGAATCCCTTCAGGGCCAGACGAACTTACCATTGTTTTTTTTTTATTTTTTGATCTGCAGATTAAACTAGACGATGCGCCTGACGGCAGTCCTTCGAAGGAGAATATGATTGAGAGCAAGAAGTTTATTGAGACCGAGAGCATACCTTCACCACTACCTCCCAATGGTAAGATTGAATCAACATACATTTTAATTAATCATAGATCGGAAAAGTTACTTCCATGTAGTCTAGGGAAATAGAATATATTTAATATAATATGTCAATACTATAATATGCCTCTCGCTAAAATGTCGGTATATTTTTAGGAAGTTGAAGTTTAAATAATGATATGCACCTATTCTGGTTTCTGGTATACAAAACACCACTCCGAACTCAATATAAAATCTTCATTACAGACACAGATGTAAAAACGAACGGCACGACGACAGACGAGTCTCTACAAGAAACGCTGGAGACTCTTCTGTCTATGAAGATGGTTCGCGAGAAACAGTCGGAGCTAGCGCGGAAACTGGACGCGTTACGTCGCAAGTTCGACAAGGAGAAGAAACCACCAACATCCAAGTTCTACGTCAGCAATAAACTAGTTAAAAGACTGTCCTCTAAAAATATGTAAGTATTTAATTTTGCTGACTTTTCTTTTCTGATTACCGACGATAATTGACATCAAAAATTAAGAGTGTCCCTGTCCCTGTCCAATAGGGAATATGCATGAAATACAAAACTCTTTTTATTTATTAAAAATGCCTTGTATTGGCCCATAAAAACATTGTGGTACACTTGTTTAAGTTGCTAATATTGAAACGTACACTTTCGGTTAATGACCTAAGAAAAGTATAGACAAAATCATAGATCATGAATCATAGAGTTTCAACATTTTGTTACTAAAATATAACTACCCCACATAACAAAATATTTCAAGCAAAGTGTGACATGTACAAGTATGACAATGGCATGACAAGTATGACAATCATTACATTTAAACAAACTTAAATTTAATTAAGGACAAGACCTATCATTTTTAAAAACCTCTGATGTTTACTTGACAATAATCTCTTGGTAAATAAATCAGCAGGTATATCTTGAGTTGAGATATACTTAATACAATTAAATTATCTTTAATAGCATCCTTGGCAAAATGGTAACGTAAATCAATATGTTTAGTTCTATTTAAAGTTGAACTACTCGACATTTTTTCCATACAAATTTCGGGGAGGTATTACTCCACTGTTTGACATGGTACATCTAAAGTTAAACATGATATCTTTTCGTCTCATTATTAATTGTGTCTGTGTGGAAACAGAATAGTAAAATAAAAAGCCATTCAAAAGTTACGAGCTACCAAAGATTCGTTTTTATTGCCAATTTTAACGCAACTTTGGACGTAAATTAGTAATAAAAGAAGTGTCAAATTTCCATAACAAAGTCCGTACCGACACGCCACAATTATCGAAGAATTCAATAAATTTTATTTGTAATTGATTTATGCAGTGGTTTTTTCATAAAATTCGATTTTCCAAAGGCCTTTTCGTATTTTTTTACGCGCGCCTTTTACTCTGAATTTTCGTGCATCTCACTGAATAATGTTTCCCCCGGTGCGGGGTGCGGGAGGACGACGCTCACTCACACATGAACAAAATGTCACATAAAACTTGGTATGATAGAAGAACAAGAACCATATTCCTGTCCTTTTCATTTCATGCATGACGTCAGTGACGGATCATTTGTTTTTTGCTGAAGTTGAAGGATGCCTGGTACATTTTTATTGCACTCCTATAATATGGTGTAGCGACCTACTTATTTAGAAACTTTATGTTCATAAAACCTTTACGATATTATATTTACTTTTCTTTTGATCTGTCACTTGTCTGTCTTGTGTTGACTAATTATAATGAATGATGAAAAAATGTTATTTAATTAGTGTACAACAACAACTAAATTGGTGACCCCGACGTGATACGCCCTGAAAAGGAAATCCTAAATTTTATCAGGCCAAGAAAATCCACAGTACCGCGATGACAATATAAAGCAGTCGTCTGCCGACGTCTAGACTCTGCTAGCTTCACAACCACTTACTTCTCTCGAGGGATTAGCAGACCTGGCGGACAGGGTCCAGGACATCGTGACCCCAGGCCAACAATAACAATAGTACATTGTAATACAAGGGGCTAAAATGACCCATTATTTACAAAGTAGTTTTAATAAAATAGTAAATAGGAACCGAGTTATTATGGGATTTTAGCGCCGTGTGTTACACTGTACTTTTTTCACTTTGAGTGCGAGAAAAATATTCAACTTAGTCAGACGGACGGACAGACGGACATACAGACGGATAGACAGACAGATGGACAGACAGACAGAAAGACAGACAGAAAGACAGACAGACAGAAAGACAGACAGACAATACTAACGGAACGAATTAAAATAAAGAGGTTATTCTATGAAGTTGAAGTTAGTGTGGCTGTTGGACCGATTGCCTTGGTCTTCGACGAAGATTTTACTTTATGCTCCAGAGCATAAAAAGCGACTTTATTTCGCCTACGCACGACATAAAGGCGAACTTTAGAGCATGAGAAGTGAAAACAATATAGTTATACAATATTATTGTTGCCACTAATTTCGCGAATTGTATAATAACGTTATAAGTTGATAATAAAAGTTTTAAAGGAAAAGTTTACTTTATTTTTTTTATTGCATAAAAGGTTAGACGAAAGTAATATAAGAAAACGTTATTTAAAGATATTGATAGCGAGTGTTGAGCGGCGTCGAATAG
Source organism: Xestia sexstrigata (assembly GCA_941918905.2). NCBI lineage: Eukaryota > Metazoa > Arthropoda > Insecta > Lepidoptera > Noctuidae > Xestia > Xestia sexstrigata. Next base: position 17,763,067 of record OW799211.2, read on the forward strand.
CATTATGTTGCATGGTGTAACTTCGTTTTTGTTCGTGGAACGCTGTGTTTGCGTACGAACTAGACGTGCGTGAAGACTAGCGTCTAACTGCCCATCACTGATACTATCTCTGTCGGGCACGATGCCAGGTGAGACAGCGTGCTTTTTGGCCACGCCCACCATTGAGTTCGAGCCCGTGAGTTGTGTCACCTTAATGACTGATGATTTGTTGCTAATTTCAATGCACTTTGGTTGTCACAATGCAACATGACAACACGTAATTTACCTGTAATCTTATGCATCAAATTTCTCAAATATATAGCTTCCCTAGTTGCCTCTGATAATGCTACATACTCAGCTTCAGTACTTGATAAAGAAACTGTCCTCTGTTTTCTGCTCTGCCATGATATCATTGAACCACACATAGTAAAGCAGAAACCAGTATATGATTTTCTGTCTAATGTGTCACTGGCCCAATCATCATCTACAAAACCCTTTAGCTCTATACTATCTTTAGTATATTTTAAGCAATAATGTTTAGTTTTTTGTAAATACTTTAATACTCTTTTAGCATGGATATAATGAGTTTCATTATGACAATTATTAAATTGATTCAGGTAACTTATAGAATATGCTATATCAGGCCTAGACATGACAGCCAAGTACATCAAACTCCCTATAAGTCTTTGATAAGGTAAATCTGTTACACATTTTTCAGTCCTTTCATGATTCAACTTACATTCTATTGGAGTATCTATAGGCTTACAATTAAACATTCCAAATCTAAACAATAATTGTTCTATGTACTATTGTTGATCTATTGTTATAGTATTAGACCCTTTATCTACATTAATTCTCATGCCTATAAACAGAGCGTCCCACGGATATGCCACATGGAGGGAAAGTACCCTGAATATTGTAAATGGAACATTTTACTGAAAGAAGATATTATTTGAATTTAAAAAACAATTTAAACTGCATTCATAGATATTTAAATAATTACATGGTTGAACCGGGAATCGAACCCGTTACACGAGAAAAATAATCATCCTGTAGCTTTATCATACCGATCGAAAGGCTTTATCATACCGATCGAAAGGCTTCATCATAAGGATTATTTTTTGCTAAATAACATAGTGTCAGAAATAAAAGGACAAAATCATATATCATGGATCATAGAGTTTAACATTTTGTTACTAAAATACAACAGCTAATACATCACTTATTTTACAATTTACTGTTTTATGTAGCATGTTTTTGGTGAAGCGGAACGCACTCTCAAAACGCGTCGACCTCGATAACGCCAGTAGTGACGTCAAAGTCTACGTGTCAAAAAAACACTTTTATTTGATAAGTGCTTAAAGTTTCACTAAGATGTTATTATAATATTGTTATTGCAATTTTTACTTGACTGGAGCACATACAATTAGTAAAATTATTCTAAAGGGTGCAAAACACCTCTTAACGAAGCCGAAAGGCACTTGTTCTCCCCGTTATTGCGATCATTTTTCTGTTCTAGACCATACCTTCTAGTTACGGAGATATTAGGGGTCAAAGTTCCAACTATTTGACAAGTTTTTTTTTTAATACAAGTTTTTAGTGTAAGATTTTTACTTTAAACACCTTCACGACCCCCATACTATTCCAGCCATCCATCAGCACAATGTTTTGAGTGCGTTACATTGAGTTTTACCACAAAACATGACTTTTCACCCCAAAAAAAAAAGTCGTTTCCCAACAATAATTTTTGCGTAAAGTTACTTAGTTTGATGTACAGAATGATTGGTTGACGGCTTCGTGATGAGGTTGTTTACACCCTGTATTAAGGGCAAAAAAAATGATGTAAACAAGGCAGATTGTGGTAAATAATGTCACATCATGGCCGCGACAGCTACGGACGTTTCAACTGTCATAGAAAATTGCAGGAGTTTAATATTACTTTTAAGCGACAAGCAGTAGTTGAACTTAGCTTTTAATACTTTTCTTGGGTTGATAGTACTGTATTTTATTGATTTAAGTGAAGAAAAATTACGTGCATATTCCCTATTAGGTAGAAAGAGATGTGAAACAAAAGTGTGTTAATAGAAAAATTATATATTTACAATACAAATAACAATTTTTTAAAATAAATAATAAATAAATCATTTATTATTGTCACTTAAATGAAATCAATTTTAAATGGCTTGCTTGTTGTGATTCCATATCATTTTCAATCTCCTAAACGGTAAAAATTATACCTACGGATAAAATTCTCTTTATTTTCATCACTTTGTAAAACGGTCACCATCTTGGATTTTGTTTACGACTTTACTGCCATCAAATCTAACCGTTCCAACAAATTCTTACGGCTAACTAACCGCGTGGGTATTGATGAAAGTTCCCAGTGGATTTGATAGCACGGTGTTAGTATAGTCGCGATACTCTCGCCTGTCGATATGGACGGTTATTTGAAATTAAATCTGCGGAGAACTTCGTGGTCCCGCCTCACCCTCCCCGCTCTCGCCGCCGCGTCTCGTCTTCTGATTCCGGTGCACCACGCGATGTCACACCGTGTGCCATGTCTTTATGACATAGCTTCCCTGGTGAGACGCCGTTTAACAGCCAAAACTTTACGGATGGCTTTTTTCTTATTCATAGCATGCTGTGTTGTATGACCGCCAGGAGTAGCGAGGCACACGTGAGCTCGGACGAGGCCGGCACGTGCGGCGAGTTCCTGACCATGGAGCGGGAACTGCGCCTCAAGTGCCACCACGCCGTGTACGCCGCGCTCGAAAAGCACGTGCGCAACGACCAGCACCACCAGATGAAGGCGCTCTCGGTATGTATAGTGTACACACTACACACAACACTACACAGTACACACACAAGTGCCACCACGCCGTGTACGCCGCGCTCGAAAAGCACGTGCGCAACGACCAGCACCACCAGATGAAGGCGCTCTCGGTATGTATAGTGTACACACTACACACAACACTACACAGTACACACACAAGTGCCACCACGCCGTGTACGCCGCGCTCGAGAAGCACGTGCGCAACGACCAGCACCACCAGATGAAGGCGCTCTCGGTATGTCAGTGTACACACTACACACAACACTACACAGTACACACACAAGTGCCACCACGCCGTGTACGCCGCGCTCGAGAAGCACGTGCGCAACGACCAGCACCACCAGATGAAGGCGCTCTCGGTATGTCAGTGTACACACTACACACAACACTACACAGTACACACACAAGTGCCACCACGCCGTGTACGCCGCGCTCGAGAAGCACGTGCGCAACGACCAGCACCACCAGATGAAGGCGCTCTCGGTATGTCAGTGTACACACTACACACAACACTACACAGTACACACACAAGTGCCACCACGCGGTGTACGCCGCGCTCGAGAAATTCAAATTCATTTATTGTAGAAGCACGTGCGCAACGACCAGCACCACCAGATGAAGGCGCTCTCGGTATGTATAGTGTACACACTACACACAACACTACACAGTACACACACAAGTGCCACCACGCGGTGTACGCCGCGCTCGAGAAATTCAAATTCATTTATTGTAGAAGCACGTGCGCAACGACCAGCACCACTAGATGAAGGCGCTCTTGGTATGTACGTTCGTACTCTTGGTGTCGACCAAGCTATTTGGTTTACATTTTACAATGTAATTTGCATGTTAAAATGTAAACTAAATAGCTTGGTGGACCGTACAGTGTACACACTACACACAACACGGTACACACGCAAGTACCATAATATTCTTTCAAAATCGTACCTGGCATGGGTATATATTTTTATACATTCGGCTATTCTAGGACACGTTATACTACACATATAATGTACGTGAGAAACGGGTTTTATAAAAAAAACTAGTTTATGGAAATAATGTTTTATGTAAACTCATCACATACACATCGTCACACACACATCATCAACATACCTTTCTAACCGTCTTTTGAAATCAATGTCATTCTACCTTTTTAAATGACTTTCTCTCATTCTGAGCATCCAACTCTTACACAGTACAGTTTGTAGTCAAAGCGTTCCATTCCTAAATATACAGGGTGGAATTTTGTAATGCCACCTGGAGGGAAAGTACTCTTAATACTGCAGATAGAAAATTTTACTCAAAGGAAACATTCCTTTATTTTTGAATAGAAAGCAAACTGCATTCAAAGATTTGTTGATTTAAACACTGTCAAGTATATTGAAATACTGGATCTCTTAAGAAACGAGTTAAATGGTTTCCCCGAGGAAGAGCGAAACCAAATAATTCTACAGGAAGATGGTGCTCCAGCACATAACAGCAGAATCACTACTGCCTACATTAATAACCATTTTAATACCTGGATTGGTACAAACGGCACAATCAGATGGCCTGCGAGATCGCCAGATCTCACCCCATTAGATTTTTTTTTGTGGGGATATGTAAAAAATCAAATTTACATGAAATCTTATGCGATTGACAACGAGTTGAGAGTTGAAGTACAGAATACGATTTATAATATTCACCACAACACTTTATTAAAGGTTACTAGAAATGAATTCGTTAAAAGAATAAATTTGTGTATCCAAGAGAATGGAGCCCATTTCGAGCAACTAATTAGTTAGTTTACCATTTTTTGTAAATAATTAAATTAATTTAAGATTTCCTGGTTTTCCTTTCATTTTATTTATCATGTTTGTTAGAGAGATTTCATCCTTATAATTGACCCTAACGATCGATGCAATAAAATACAGGGTATAATTTTTTCAGATTTTAGCCGGTTCGATTCCCAGGTGTGGGAGAAGAGAATTTTCGAAAATCTTTGAATGCAGTTTGCTTTCTATTCAAAAATAAACGTGAAAACGTGAAATCACGTGGCCTTGTGAGCTCCAACAATGAAGTTGCTCAAGAATTTGTAAATTTCTTTACCAGTATCCCACTACACCCCATAAAAGTCATGAAAGGTTTTAAGCAAATCAAGATCAAATTAACGGAAGATCTATGGGGTATTTCTATCAAAGCTTGTACCTCAATTATTGAGACTGTAGCCCCGTATTTAGCCTCAATATTTAATTTGTGCGTGTATCAAGGGGTCTTCCCGGATCTAATGAAATTCAGTAAGGTAATACCGCTTTTTAATTCCGGGGACAGTAAGGACACCAATAACTATAGGCTCGTATCCGTGTTGCCGGTTTTCAGCAAGGTGTTTGAAAAGATAATGCTCAATCAAATGCTTAACCATTTTAACACCAATAAAATATTACACGAGCAACAGTATGGTTTCACCAAAGGACGTTGTACAACTGACGCCGGTGTCACTTTATTAAAACACATCTTTACTGCGTGGGAAGAGGCACAAGATGCCATAGGAATCTTCTGTGACCTTTCGAAGGCATTTGATTGCGTAAATCACGAAACCCTGATCTTGAAACTTGAGCATTACGGTTTAGGTAAACTTGCGCTCAGTTTAGTAAAATCGTATTTGAATGATAGACAGCAGCAGGTACAAATAAATGGAGTCAACTCAATGGGTTTAAAAGTAAAAATGGGTGTACCACAAGGTTCGATATGGGGTCCCTTCCTCTTTTTAGTGTATATTAATGACTTACCCCATTTATTTAACAACCATCCGCATATGGTGTTGTTTGCTGACGATACTTCTTTAATAATTAGGATAAACAGACGTGCCACTAATCTTGACGACGTAAATAACGCCCTACTGCAGGTCCACAATTGGTTTACCGCCAATAATTTAGTACTAAATGGGAAAAAAACTAAGTGCTGATTTGCTCTACCAAATGTCAAAAGTAGTGATTGTGACATAATATTGAATCAAGAGAAACTAGAATTTGTCGATAAAACGGTTTTCTTGGGAATCACGCTCGATTCAAGGTTACAATGGGGTCCTCATTTAACATCTCTTGCAGGACGGCTGAGCTTAGCAGCATATGCTGTTAGAAAAATCCGTCAATTTACTGATATTGATACCGCGAGGCTAGTCTATTTTAGTTATTTTCATAGTATTATGTCATACGGTATTTTACTATGGGGACGGGCTGCAGACATCGAGTCTATATTTATTCTGCAGAAAAGAGCCATCAGAGCCATTTATGAATTACGTAGACGCGATTCTCTAAGAGAACTGTTTAAGGAAATTAATATCATGACAGTACCTTGTCAATACATCTATGAAAACATCATGTACGTTAAGAAAAATCGGCATTTATTCAGTAGAAGAGGTGACAGACACCACTATAACACTAGAAATAGGGACCAACTAGTTCAGCCAGGTTTCAGGCTTGCTAAAGTAGATTCATCTTTCATGGGGTACTGTTTGAAATGTTACAATAAAATACCTCCCCACATTCTTTAACTGAACAAGACGAAATTTAAATCCTGTATAAAACGCACACTATGTAGGCAAGCATATTATAAGTTGGGGGATTACATTGATGATAAAAATGCTTGGCTAAATGCTGGTCCTGCTCCACAACTATAGGGGCAAACTAATTTGATTGTACTGGTCGGGCATTATTTGAGTCTATCGACACGCAAAGAAGAAGAAGAGTTGATTCCCATGTTGATGTATTATGGAAGCGGCAGAAGATTGTAAAAATATACCTACTTGCATTGTGTAGATTCCAGTTCTTAGTATTATATAATTGCATAGCACATGTGTGAGTACTTTGTATTGTTCAGCCACCATTTACATTTAGTTATCTTTCGACTTGAATATGCCTTGGTGGCTGAGAGAATGTCATGCTCACTCAAATGTCTCGCTGATGGTGGCGGGTGTGTCGGGTCATTTAATTCCCTTCAATATGGTTGAGTTGAATGGCGCCGATGCGCGCGTCATGTTCGTGAGCGGGCGCTGTCAGTTGGGACTGGTCATCTCTTGGCTGCCAGGGTTCATTTTAATTCGTTTGTTGTTAAATTGTTGTCTTTTTCTACTCTGGACGCTCTTAATGTGCACGTCTTTCTACATCGTTCTCACATATATGTATAATTTCAAAATTAATGATGTAACCAAGATTTTGTAACAATATTTTGATTCAAAAGAGTGTCCATGGAGTTTCTTGCCCGTTCTTCTCCATAGAGATCTACGCTAGGGAATGGGCAACTACAGTACTTTCTAAAGTTATTATGCCTTGTGACTGGGACTGTAGCTTTGTTTTTTATTTGTAATTTTGACATTCAAAAGTGCCGTAATGGTCTAATTGAAATAAATGCTTTGAGTTTGATTTTGAATAAAGGAATGTTTCCTTTGAGTAAAATTTTCTATCTGCAGTATTAAGAGTACTTTCCCTCCAGGTGGCATTACAAAATTCCAACCTGTATAATTCTTTTTCGTACCACTTGCTCAAAAAAGTGACATTCTATGCCACAAAAAGCGAACATAACAATAGTCATTTTTAATCTGTTAAAAACAGGGAAAGAAAATTGTACTGAATTTCATTCAACCTCTAGGGGGAGAATGTGATTTAAGTTTGGAATACTTACCGAAATTTATACTGAACTACATCTGTGTTTACACCATTGAGTTTGTATATAAAGCATTATACATCTTTTTGAAAAAGGAATACGCATTTATTATGCAGTTATGATTATTAAATAAAATTACGAAAACCGACGAGGCCGTATGAGCTTGATGCCTTTGCTTTTCCGACAAAAAATATTAGTCTAGGAATTTGCCGCGTTTTTGTTTTCTTCATATACATAAACGTTAAGTTTATTTTAATTTATTTTTATAAATAAGTTAATGTTTTAAAAATACGTTACGATGTTAAATAAAAGCGACAGTGACAGTGAATTGTCGGATTCCATCAGTGCAAATGCTGCCGCAATTATAAATAATTTGCTAAATTATTTTTACTTTTAATTGTCATTATTTTTAATAAATGCTTATCTCATATTATTATTGTGTTAATTTTTTCGCAAATGGTACGAAAATTTGAGTATTTTCCTCGGTGATAAAGCTGTCTTAGTCTTGGGTGAACTTAAATCCCTCGCTACACTCAGGACTCGTCTTAAATCCCTCGCTTCGCTAGTGATTTAAGTTTTTAACACCCTCGCTACGCTCTGGAGTAAACCTCGAGTCCTTCGTTACGCTCGCGATTTAAATCGTCACCCGCGACAGAAGACACGGCTTTATCCCCTTGGTTAATAATCTACTATTTCAACACACTTGCTCGTAAAGTGAGCCTTATTACATCGTTCTTAGGGCCATAAACCGAATTATAACTCACACGTGCATAATAATATTACACACTAGTGCATAATAGAATTATCCCTACAAAGTTAAGTTAGTACCTATTTGCAAATTATATGCGAGTAAACAGAGCATTTTCAATTAAACCGGGTAATACTTACAGTTTTTTTTGTTGTAACAACAAAGAGGTTTAATGCCGCTTAAAATCCATTTACATTTTTGGAATAAATAAATGTTTCCCTAATTAAGACGAAAAAACATTTATTATTATCAAATTATCTATAATTCACAATAATTTGTTATAAAATATTTGAATTTTATCATTAAAATTATAATTTTGAAGTAGGCTGCATGACTTTATGTAATCAATCACCTTACATTTGGCGCGTGAAAATAAAAAAAAAAACTTGCGCGCCCTTTCCCACAATTTTCATATTTTGTTTGTATCGCATTTGTTGCTGTGTGGTAAAACGATTTATGCAATACATGTTTGTTTTTCCACGCAAGTGTGTTGAAAAAATGCGTATGCAACTCGTGAGCAACTTGCTCACTAGACATTCGGCTGATTTACGCTCTCGCCTACGGCTCGGGCTGCACACTGCCCACAGCCTCGTGTATAATGTGCAACATTGCTCACTTGTATCATAATATACTATTGAAGCACCGCTAAACAGGCTGAAACTTGTATAAATGGCATGCACATTTGCAAATTATGTTTTCCTGCTGTTATCAATTATTGTCCATGGCAATATTATTGACGGTTATACTGTCTGCGCTATCACGGCTTTACGCCGAGTCATTATCGGTACATACAGTACTTCGCTATTTCCGATATAGTGTGTATTTGTGCAGTGTCTGGCGCGCTCTCGTTTGTGTGAAGTTAATTTTTGACGTTGCATCATGGTGAATTTAAAAGACTTTTCCGCTGAAACCATTGAAACAATGATGCAACTGGTATCTAGTCATCCTGAATTGTATCAGGATAAAAGCATCGATACTAAAAGTGTAAATAGGCGAACAAAAATATGGGAAGAAGTCGCGGATCAATTAAAACGGCCAGGTAAGTGAAAACATTATTTAATTAAAAACTTTACTAAAAACGTAAATCGATAATAGAGTGCGGGATGGTTATTTTGACGCTTGAAAGGCTCGTCCAGATGGCGGCGTGGCCGGCAAGGATTTGAAAAATAGGTATTTGTAGAAACTATTCCCGTCGCGCTGCGTCAAGCTTGCCCTCGGGTAGTGCGATAGAGACAGCTGCAGCTCAGACCGAATAAATCTCAAAAATGTTGACGAGATCTACGTTTGGTATTCCCCTATTTTCGATTTAATTGTTTTTGATATTAAAATGTTATTAAACAGTATTTCTAGGTTCCTATTAATTTCTTTTAAGTTAAAAACTTTTCGATTTTAGCTGATAGTTCTCAAATCACGGCCGTAAAAATTGTGCATTTTTTGACATTTTTGGAGGGTCATATTTTATTAGCTGTTGAAAACAAGGGACGTTTACCGGACGTGACCTTGATTTTAAGAAAAAAAAAATGAAGGAAAAAGCGGAATACATTTGTGTGGAGAATAAGAAAAGTGTTTATTTGCCTCAAACATGGCATAAAGTTGTTACAGTCAGATATTAATCTAAAGTCCGCATGTTTAGCTATACAGGATGTGTATCAATTGCATGCAAAATAATAATTGTAAGTTAATTTTAAAGTTCAATGTCACAGATCCATAGTCTATACAATAATAATGATTTAATAATAGTTTTCTCTGAGCATTATCCGCGAAAAGTCTAGAAACGTATAGTTTATTATTGAGAAAATCTTTAATGTCATAATTTCAGTAATCTGTTTTTAATGAGTTAATATTAAATAACAATTTTAATCCTTTGGGAAATTTGTTATAAATGCATCTACACATGACTAGGAAACTTTTCGCAGACTTGGCTGATTTAGGAGTATCCTGCAATACAAGTCTGCAGGGGTTTCTATTTCGAGAGTACAATTGGTAGGCTTTTTTGAACAATCCCCTATTATTCTAAACATAATTACGAATTTACAAAATGTACAGTGACGGAAGTGGTAATATACCTAGCTTTTTAAAGCTAGCCTTCTAGCTTCCTAGCTTTTTACATGACCCGTCAGGACGGATACCAGAATTGGCTCTGATGCATTTCTTTTGCGCAATAAATGCTGTCTATCTGTACTGTTACCTCAAAGGATAAGCCCGTATCGTAATATAGATTCTGTATAGGCGTGATATGCTGTAATTGCTGTTTTTTTGTTGATTATGTTCTTTATTTGTCTGAGAGCATAAACAAACTTATTAAGGGACGCTTTTATTTTTTTCATAATATAACAGTGTTTTCAGGTATCGTTTTAATGTATAAGCAATCATATATGTGACGATTTCATGGTCTTAATTTAAAGATAATATATTCATCTCCAGATCTCCATTTGAAAAATTGTATGTGGTCATATAAAATATTCGCACAAATACGTTTTTCCCATCACAATAATCGCAGAAAATTTTAAAAAGTAGGGACAGAATAGGTACAATTTTAGGTAAATTTACAACATATTTTATCTTAAAAATTATAATAAATTGCTGTATATAGAGTCCTCTAAAGGTGCAGCAAATTTTTTTGTATTAAGATCAACATATTTTCCAATTATGAGCTAAAATAAATACATTGATAGGTGGGAGGAGAGTTATGATTTTACCAGGTTTGTATGTATGTATGACGAATATGGATACAAAACCGAAATCCAAGATGGCGCTGATAAAAATTTGACAACTTTTTGTCATGGGTGTCATTTTTGTGGTTTTTGGTGTCGCAGGTATCATAATCATAACCAAAGTCCAAGATGGCGCCGAACTTGTTTTTGAAAGAGTGTACTCTGCATTGAAAAAGTTCATTATGTGGCCCACAAAATCACCCGCCAAGCAAACATGCCAGAACCATTTAAACTTCACTATGTGAACATACGTATTATAATAGACTGCACTGAAGTTCACACCGAATGTCCCTCAACAATTAAACAAAGAGTCCACATGTACTCAGATTATAAACATGGATAAACAATAAAGTTTTTAGTTGGCTACACTCCTTGTGGTTTCATAAGTTTTGTATCTAAATGCTACGGAGGGCGTTCTAGTCATTGCTTCTTATCAAATGATTGTGGACTAATTGATTTGTTAGAGCCTAGAGGTATCTCTAGGCTCTAACTGTTCTCGCTGATAAAGGATTTCCTTTCCCGAGGAAGTAGACGAAACTTATAAAATTAATATTATTAAACATTCATAATATTACGCTGACGATCATTATCGATAGACCGGAACCCATATATTATAAACTTTTATCATATTAAAAAATAATATAATTCAAGAGATAATTTTGTTTACATAAATTGAAAGCACGATGACAGGTCTAATAAGTTACCGTTACTGTCCGCATAGTGTCTCTTTTGTTGATTTAGTATTGACGACATTATAAAATGGTTACAGGCAAATAAATTAAAAATTAATTTAGATAAATCTAATTATATATTAATAATTTAATGTCCATCTCATGATCAGATTTAGTTTTACATTTTTTGTCAGATGTCACAATAATTGATTGTCTGCAAATAATACATATTTATGATTAATATTTTTTTAATATAAAATAAAAGTATTTCTAATTTTACAATAAGGGTCCTAACACACTCCCTTGGGGAACGCCACACTTATTAACTCCATAGTCAGATGAATACGAGGTCAATAAATTTTCATTTACTTTATTAATAACAACATATTTAACGCTTTCGGTTGCATAAATAAGACGCGATCCACTGCAGTGCTAAACCTCTTATTCCACTTTTTCTAATTTTTTCAACAAGATGTCATGTGCCACAAAGTCGAAGGCTTGTGACAGGTCGAAGAATAATCCTGTCGTTAAATAATTTTTATTTAGGAAATTATGGATATGCCCTAAAAGATAAGCAATTGCTAGTGTTGTTGACTTGTGAAATCAATACATACTGTTCTTTTGCTACGAAATTGTATTTGCTACAGTAGTCGGGAAGTCTCTTTTGCACACATTTTTTGAAATAATTTAGATACTACGGGTTTTTATAAGGGTTATAGTTTTAAGATCATTTTTAACGTTTTTTTTTATAGAGGTTTAACAACTGATAATTTTAGCGTATTAGGAAAAGTTCCAGATGAAAACGAAAGAATTATTAAATAAGTCAGAATAGGAATTAATTCTGTACTGCAAGTTTTAATAACTTTTGTACTAATTCCATCGTAACCTTCTGAATTAGTGTTATTTAAAGCTATTATTTCATTTTTAATCTCGTCTTCAGTCATAGGGCCCCGAAATCGCAGCCCCTGTTCCCTTAAAGATACGAGTCAGAATAGTTCATGGTTTTTTGACTCGATCGAATACTATAACTTGATCCCATCCAATTTACCTCATCACTTCATCCAATTGTAAATGTTTTTATCGGTTATTTTTTTGAATTACTAAATTAATAAATTGAAGTCGCCACATAGATGTGTGGTACATTTTATATACATAACCCTTGCTATGTGCAGAATATGCATGAACTTCAGTATAAGTGCGTTATTCCAGATTATTAAAATGTAGCTACATTTTGATTCCAAAAACAGAAATTTTATAAAATAGAAGCGGTCTTTCCGTCTTCGCACGGATATAATTGACTAACTACAGCGCTATAGGGCCCAAGACTATCTTATCTTTCATGCTGGAACCAACCTTCACAAAATTTTATTGAAATCGGTTTTGAGATTGATGTGATTTCAGAGATTAGTGTGGACGAACATTTTGTTTTCATATAGCTAACATATTAAATTTAAAAAAAAATAAGGGTTATAGTTTTAAGATCATTTTTAACGTTTTTTTTTATAGAGGTTTAACAACTGATAATTTTAGCGTATTAGGAAAAGTTCCAGATGAAAACGAAAGAATTATTAAATAAGTCAGAATAGGAATTAATTCTGTACTGCAAGTTTTAATAACTTTTGTACTAATTCCATCGTAACCTTCTGAATTAGTGTTATTTAAAGCTATTATTTCATTTTTAATCTCGTCTTCAGTCATAGGGCCCCGAAATCGCAGCCCCTGTTCCCTTAAAGATACGAGTCAGAATAGTTCATGGTTTTTTGACTCGATCGAATACTATAACTTGATCCCATCCAATTTACCTCATCACTTCATCCAATTGTAAATGTTTTTATCGGTTATTTTTTTGAATTACTAAATTAATAAATTGAAGTCGCCACATAGATGTGTGGTACATTTTATATACATAACCCTTGCTATGTGCAGAATATGCATGAACTTCAGTATAAGTGCGTTATTCCAGATTATTAAAATGTAGCTACATTTTGATTCCAAAAACAGAAATTTTATAAAATAGAAGCGGTCTTTCCGTCTTCGCACGGATATAATTGACTAACTACAGCGCTATAGGGCCCAAGACTATCTTATCTTTCATGCTGGAACCAACCTTCACAAAATTTTATTGAAATCGGTTTTGAGATTGATGTGATTTCAGAGATTAGTGTGGACGAACATTTTGTTTTCATATAGCTAACATATTAAATTTAAAAAAATATATTTGTTACAGGTCTTAATGGCGTAGCTTGCAAAGAGCTATTTAATAAACAAAAAACCAGTTTAATATATTATAAGAATAACCCTGATTCAACTCCAACGCCTGAAAAAGAAAAAATATTCGAGAAAATGGCATTCTTAACCATTCAAAACGAAGCTAGTGGAAGTCAACAGCCAAGTAATGAAAATTGTCAACAAGGCAATGAAAATCAACAACAAGCCAATAAGAATAATCTTGGACAAGAAACTAAAGACGAAAAGCAAGGAGGCATTAAAAAAAAGGCTCCGAAAACACCACCCGCAAGTGCAGCATTGTTGCCAAATACTAATAGTACACAGCAACCTGCTATGGCAATTGTTCAAGTGAACGTCATGAACGGCGGTTACATAAATCCCGGCTCAAAGAATACGGATGTACCCAACATCCCGAGCGTTAAGCCAAAGGCAACGCCAAATGCAACGTCAAAGGCAACGCCAAAGGCAAAGCCAAAGGCAACGCCAAAGGAAACGCCAAATGCAACGCTAAAGGCAACGCCAAAGCCTCAAAGCGCAGATGTAGATGAATTAGCCCTTTTTATTACCAAAATTCAAACAGATTTGGCATCCCTACCGCGTGCATATCAGATAAAGGCACAGGCTGATATTTTTCAAGTCCTCAGTAATTACAAGAGTTTGGCTTACATTGCCACTGGTGGCATCGGATCTTCTCTTAATACGACTATGTAATTCTTACTTACAGTGTTTCTCTATCTTCTCTCTCTATTAATACATTATTGCACCACAGATTTTTTTACCTACTCTTAGTTACTTAGTTTTGCACTCTTTTATACATTACATGTTTATGCCAATAAAAGCTATACATCATTCAAGGTTTTTTATTTTGCAATAAACATACTGTTGTTACCTAATTACACTGAATATCATACTAAGATAATTATAACTATTTTACTAATTTAATGTATAACTATATAAGGTAAAACATTGTGGGCAAGATTTTACAATATTTTTAAATTAATTATTATAGATACGATCTTTGACAGTCATGGGTCGTCTGACAACCAAGCATACCAAGAGGTATCGTAAATCCTTGGTTTGTTGCGTAGGTCAGATAGGCAGACAATCCATGTAGAATACTGGTATTCAACTGCGTTCAGTTAGACTGGAAGCCGACCATACTCTAGAGAAGGCTAGAAAAGTGATGATGAAGTGGGAATTATGTTTTTAATACACTTCCTCGGAAAACTGCAGTTCTCGGCGCCATTACAACCTCGCCTGCGGCTCGCGTGCGAATTTCGCCTCGACTGCAATAACAAAGTTTCCCCACATTATTACTCTGTTGGTTAATTTTGTTGCGGAGTCCAAAACGGTTTCTACCGGACTCATTCATTGACTTGGACCCATTTCTGGTGGTTACCACTTTTGATTCTGAATTTCATGAGTCGCAGTGATTGGGAATAGGGTGCCTTTAGAAAAAGTGCTGTGTAGCTTGTGTCTTTAGAAAAAGATGATGATAATAAAATAATAAAGTATGTTATAAATGTAATAATTTGTTTTTAGGATTTGCTAGACGCGGAGAAGAAAGAAATCCTGACTAGGCTGGCGAACTCGCGAAAAGAAGACGTTAAGGCGCTAGCCAAGAAGACCAACAGAGATAAAGACGAAATCAATAGAATAAAGCGAGAGATACATTCGCAGGTAACTTATCGAGCAGTGTGCCATTTTAAATTTGCCCCAAATTGCATTTTGTTTGAAATTTTTCATCCCAGGACAAAATCAAAATCAAAATCAAAATCAAAGCATTTATTTCAAGTAAGCCAGTTACAGGCACTTTTGAATTGTCGAAACAAAGATGAAAATTAAATGTAGCTACAGTCCCAGTCACAAGACATAAAAACTGTGAAAGTACTGTAGTTGCCCATTCCCTAGCGTAGATCTCTATGGAGAAGAACGGGCAAGAAACTCCATGGACACTCTTTTAAATCAGAATATTGTTACAAAATCTTGGTTACATCATTCATGTTGAGATGGTATATTATGTGAGAACAATGTAGCAAGATGTGCACGTTAAAAGTGTCCACAGCAAAAACACACAAACAAAAAAAATACAATTCAAAATAATTCATTCAAATAAGCCATGGCAACTAAGAGATGACCAGTCACAACTGACAGCGCCCGTTCACGGAAATGACGCATGGATCAGCACCATTCAACTCAACCATTTTGAAGGGAACTAAATGATCCGACACATGCGCCACCATCAGCGAGACATTTGAGTGAGCATGACATACTCTAAACCGCCAGGGCACATTCAAGTCAAGAAAAGACGTAGGTTTCCAGTGAATGATAGCTTTCTAGTACATAGTACTCACACAATATGGGCTATGCATTTATATAATACTAAGGAGATTGAATCTATACAATGCAAAGATAGTTGTACAATCTTCAGCAGCTCCAACAATACATTTTAATGCTATCAATTTATGCGCCCCTGTCCTTGTGGAGCAGGACCAGCATTGAGCCAAGCATTTTTATCAGCGATATAATCGCTCAACTTGTAATATGCTTGCTTACATAGTGTGCGTTTAATGCATGTTTTAAATTTCGTCTCATTCAGTTCAAGAATACTTTGTGGAATTTTATTATAGCATCTCAAACAGTACCCCATGAAAGATGAGTCTACTTTAGCGAGTCGGAAACCTGGCTGAACTAGTTGGTCCCTATTTCTAGTACTGTAATTATGTCTGTCACCCCTTTTACCAAAAAGGTGCAGATTTTTTCTGACGTACATTATGTTTTCGTAGATGTATTGACAATGTACCGTCATGATGCCAATATCCTTAAACAGTTCCCTTAGAGAATCGCGCTTACGAAGATTATATATGGACAATTATCTTAGCGCTTTGCCTGGTCGTGACGTGGTTAGATCGGTATGGTCGAGTATAAATTACAGTCTGTTAGCGCTTGCTGACGAGGCCAGACGTACACGCCCTGAGGAGGCCTATGTCTAGCTGTGGACGTGTTCGGGCTAAACACCACTTCACACTTGTGCAGTCAGTGGAGCGCGGCGTGGCGGAGTGCGCGCGCGTGGAGCAGCAGTACGCGGCGCGGCGCGAGCAGCTGGCGCGCACGCACGACCGGCTGCTGCAGCTGCTGCTCAAGCACAGGGACCAGGTATTTCCGCACTACGTACTGCGCACTGAAAAAATCTAATGACAGTTTGGCCGCTGAGAGAATGCGTTCCTGACAGGTCGTGAGCGAAAGGACGCTGTAACTTTGAAGTGGCAAAGAATTTACAATAAACTATCATCTTTTTGCCCTATTAACAAAAAATATTACTAAAAACGATATCATTAAATCAAGTAACAATAAATGTTATAATTTCGCGCTAAATTGATGTAAATACCTACCAACTGACAGAGACGTCAGAAGCGCATTCTCTCAGCGGCCAAACTAGTCCGTCAGTTCGAAAATATACGGTATATATTTTTTGATGACCATCAAAAATTGTTTGACCCAAAATTGACGAAGATCGATGCTAATAAAATTCTCAATACGCTGTGGTATAGTTTTTAGTACGTTCTGACGTCACGAGCCCCAGCTCCCTAGTTTTGATGCGTTTTATCTTTGTCAATATTCATTGATTAACAAAAACAAAAAATACGTGTCCATTATTTTCCAATACTCTAACTGACGGACTAAATAGATTTGCAATTTATTGATGGTGGCGTGATGTTATGAATGTAAACATAACTAAAAGAAGAATGTTCTTCACCTGCTCGATAATATCAAATTATCTTGCAGTAGATATGAAAACAAAGTGTTCGCTGCGGGGATAAGATAAAGGTGTCTTTCTTATATGTTCCCTCACCGCACAAGACAGGATTCGAGTCTTAACTCTGTCCCTACCCTTACGAGTTAACTCAGAACTCCAAGCCTTAGAATACTTGTTACGCACATACATATATTGTTACATACATATTATAAATAATATAAATAAAAAAAATATATATAATAATATAAATATAATATATATATAATAATATAAATATAATATATATAATTTTTTTTTTTTTTTTCGGATGGGAAATCATCAAATGACTTCTCCCGCTCTGGGCGGAGCAGGAGGGAGTGTCAGACTTTTACTGACTAAAACCCATCCATGTTCCTTCATCGCCCTTTGTGTTCCGGGGCCACGATATAAAAAAATACAACTTGGTGAACTAATCTACTAGAAATTGACCAAAGACTATTTCCACATTATAGGAGCTGTTGGAGCTGGAGCGCATGTGCGGCGGGGCGCCGGAGGGCTAGTGCCGCTCTGTGTCGTCGCTCGGCTGCGTTCGGCTCCGCTCGGCAGCGTTCGGCTGCGTTCGGCCACGCTCGGCCGCCCTCGCCCGCTCTCGGCCTCTCGGCCGTCTCTCTCGTCGGAGTTCATTTTCATTTAGAAATCTGTGATATTATCGCCTAAGGAGCAAACCGTACGGCCGGCGCTCGTCTGCTCGTCTCGTCTCGTCTCCGGACCGTGAGTCTCGACAGTATTGTTCTCTACGTTTGCAATCTCATAGTTTTAGTTGTCCCGCGAGTACTCGGCGGCTCGCCTGTCTTAGCTCCCGCGAATATTTCTCGTTTAACGTTAAGATTGTCCTCGTATTGTACCTATTTTTATGATAAGAAGTGTGTCTTGGGAATCTTTGTATTACTGCATTTAATTGAATTAGTCGATAGCGGTTTTGCATGATTAACGCTTGTACGACGTCCTAGTCACCGCGCGGTGTGCGCGGGTGCGACGTGTGACGTCACCGTGCTCTGACGTCACGTCCGCTCGCCGCCGCCGCGTGTTTACTGTATACATATCTAATGCACAACATGCTGGTTATTCAGTGGGTAATTTATCTCGTACCTAATTATTTCGTACAATCTCGCTAAGAGTTCTTCCTTTATTATTATACATGTTTGTAGATGTAGCTACTAATTATTAATTCCGTATATTGTAAACATAAATTATTATGAAATTGATTCTTATGATGGTTATTCCAATATTTTCTGGTTAGTGAACGCGTTTCGAGCGAAGAGTTTTAAATTTATTTATTTGTAATGTTCAAGATACTTGGGGGTTAATTTATTGGAATTGAAATTAAATGTTTTGTAATGCACTCGTTACAAATTAGGTACGAACATAATACTTCATGTGCGTTTTACTGATTGTCACAACATATTAATATATTAACGTGGGTTTATATAGCATCTGTGTAGTATTTATGAGTATCGTATAATATTATATTATGTATAATGGCTTTCTTTGCATCGTTTAATCGTACTAACAGATGTCAGTAACAGTAGGTTGTAGATTAACATTCCATTTTTCGCTTAGTCATTTAAAACGCCAATAATAATTAGGTATTAGTAATAATGAGCCATTGCACTGATTATCCGATCTAGTGGGGAAACTCCAAATATAGTTAGTCAGTCATGAAAGACATGCTCCAAACACTCTGATAGACAATACTACCGTAGACTATAGAATAGAATAACAGTAGGACCAGCGTCTGAATAGGATTACAGTAGCGTCACCGATCACAATAGTCAATATTACAAAATCAAATAGAAACAGAGCAAACCCCAACCCCGCACCCTAACTAAAGCGATTGTTCGAGCGAATTCGCGATCGTGACATTCATAATTATGTCACTTTTCTGTTCCGAAATACGGAAGGCGACCTCGAAGTCCCTTTAAGTTCTAAGAAGAAAGGAAATTAACGCGACGATCCACTTTTCGCGCGATGATCGCTTATTTAAGACGCGGCCTTAGTAGTCGAATTTTCATACAAAATCCGCGTTTAAATACTTAAGTTCCAAACGAATAAATAAAACGTTTGACAATAGGGTCACTCTCATTCCGATATTTATAAAGAGTTATGTGCCAATAGCAACACCATCTAAGATATTTAAGTTACAATTCACTGCCAATAGTATTATCAGGGGTTTGTGTATTGTAGATAATCGCAGCCTTAGACAAGCGCCTCCAGTAGATGTTAGCGACGAGCGATCGTTACCACAGATCTTATTTACTTCCAATCGTATTGTTTAGGAAATATATATAGAAAATACACGTTTCAAGTACATAGAAAACCTATTTTCCTCTTGGTACACAAATCTTCACAATAAATTTCAACCGTAATTAGTTATAGATAGAGTTTATAACAGTTTGGTCTCAATAGACCAATTGTATAACAGTTTATACATGTGTATCAAGAGCGTTTGAACACAGTTTAAATAGCCTATCTCGTAAAAGAGGTCTTTATTCGAAAAATATTTATCGATTGAAATACTTTCAATAGTTAACAATACACGTGGCTTCTTAAGAGGAACAATATGTATCTGTATTACGGGTTTTATTTATAAAAATAGAGTGAGTTATATTTCAATGGTGCTTCTCATAGGCTCAAAGTACTGAATTTTACCACTTATGGTTGAGAGTAAGATTTTGAATCGTCACAATTTCGTTTCGTTTACATAATAGGATTAGAAACAATATAGCCATGCCTTTCATTAATATTGTTGTCCTCCGTAATGTTTTTAGATAATTTAATTTTTGATTCGAATTGATCAATAAGTACCAGCAATAATCTAGTATAAAATAGTGTTTACATCCGTCTCCTTTGAACGAAACTTGCAATAAATAATAATAAATGATATTCACTACTTTACGTAGATTTAAGTCAAGTGTTCATTTGGATACATTTTCTTTGAAACATTAAATGAACTTCACAACTTTGAATTACCACTTGATCACATTTGCTTCATCAAGATTTCATTATAATTGTGATAGGTTAGGTTGTAGTAACGGAAAGTATCCAAAATGAACATGTCATGTAATTAAATAGTGCAATATTAACTTATGACTCGGCTGTCGCTAAAATACTGACTTATGCACTCTCCGTACCGTTTAAGTGGTAGTTGCCAAAATTTAGATAAATTCGTTTAGATTAAAGCTACGGCAATACGGTGTACAGCCGTCTTACTCGATTCTCGATTTTAGACCGTTAATCGATAGTAAGATTTCAAGTCTTGAGCTATAAATACTTGCCTTGTCATACATTTTTAAAGTGCATCTTGCCATGGGCGGGTTTCTCAGATTTGAAACAAGAAAACTAATGTATTTTTCCGAATCTACTTAGATACTCTATCTTATAGTCGATCGGCTGTTATAGTTTATTTTAGAGGCAAAGTTATACAAGATCAAATTAATTTAATTAGTTCAAAACTCCACATATATGACGGGCCTAAACATACCCATCATTATTGCGGAGTTTTACTAGCTAATTTAAGTTAACCTTGTATATAATTATCGCATTTACGGCACGATGCTCTCAACATATAGGTTACTCGCCGTTAGTCAGCGAGGTAAGAGAGCGGCCATTATTTTTATTGTATTTATCAAAATGTTTTCTTGTACAAAAACCTAGTTATCGTATAAGTGCCATGAATATAATGATTTTTTGGTCCCACGTATTTATTAACTTTTAAATCTACTTTATAATACATTTATCATCGTTAAAATTAAACTTTAGACACAGTTGGGATTATTTGTGACATGTAATTATCTCTCTATTAAAAGTACTGCGAACGCATTTAAATCTCGTTAAGTTCTAATACAATATTTCTCTAAAGACATATACGACGTCACAAATAATTCTAATATAAAAAAGAAAGTAAAACATGGAAACAGGGAACCTCTTACTATCTCTTGACTATATTTATCGATCTGTCTTTGCTATGATGTATGTATTTGACACAATAGTTGATAAATTTAATATAGAAGAGTGTGAGGTAATATCAATGTGTTTAGATTTAATAATAGTAATTATAATGGGTTTAAATATTTCCGTCGGAAACTTGTGATGATTAGGTTTGTAACGTTTAGGCACTTCCCTTTGCACTGAGATGGATGGTTGAGTGCGCGGTAGCTCGGAATAGTATTCGTTTAGATTGACACGACCTGATGAGCTTAATATGCGATAGTAAATCGCCCAAAACTGGTACGTTAATAATGCACAAATGAGAAGTTCTACACTTTGTAAGTTGATTCTGTAGTTTAGAGTCTTTGGTAAATCAAAATCTAGTTGTTTTTTAGGTCTCAGCAGTAGGCACATGAAAGGATAGTTTAAGAAAGATCTTACCACACATTTAGTCCATAGTAATGGATATAGTCGTTCTAGGTGTGGACGTATATGTTGTGTGTGAGTAGGCACTGACGCGGCTTTAGTAAGTGGCCTTTCTTGTTCGTAGTGGGCATCGGTAACCTCCTCTAACCGCCGCATAGAAGGCAACGTGCATTGATGTAACTCTCTGATATATGCTTGTATTTATCTGTAGCAATCGGTAGCAATAAAGAGAATTAATTATGTATGAAAATGTTAACGGTATACTAAAAAAAAAACTTCCTATGCTATGACTTGGAAAATCATCCAAAACCTCAAATTAAAAATACAGACAATGTTTGGTTGATTGCGCGCTCACAACACATCTGTTTACTAGAATATCATTGGTGAACACGAATACAAGCAAAATGTTCTGCATGCGGAATCTAGAGGAGGTTACCTGTGGGAGTGGGCTCCCCGGCGGCGTGCGGCGTCGGGCGGTCCGCTGGGGAGACGCAACAGTCTGACGAATGATTGAGGTTTTGTGCGGATATTTGAATTTATCAGCTCGATTTTAACGTTCTCCCGACGTCCACAACTAAATTTTAATAAGTATATCTCTTCTAATGACCCGTTTTTGGCATTGTTATCCCCGTTCGTTGATACAAATGATTGAAATAGATTGTAGATAGAATAATATCAGTGTAACGAGTAGATATACGGATGTTTAAAGTGAAACACGACTTGTTCTTGCCTTGTGTAATTAAATTATTGTCTTAAGATGTAGGTCACGTCTGTTCTGTATTAGAACCACAGCAGCTTTGCTCTTGTAATGTCTTTTATTTCACAAGAAGGCCTAAGCTTTTCATCAGTTTTGGACTTTTAAAGATTATTCTCAATGGTTCATGTATTTTTCGATTTGTCTTGTATTACCTTCGTGATGTCTCTGAACTCTCTAATCTCGGGTACAATGACTGCCCCAAAATTGCCCCAATATTTTTATATAACTATTTATTGGCTATTTAAGGATATATTAATATATTTTATTCTAAATTATATGATCAACCCTGCTTAAAGTATTTGTTTGTGTATTCTATCGCTGTGGTCTCCGTGTTTGGCTACATTATAATATAAATACATTATTAAAGTTCGTGTGATTCTGCCAACTAGTTGTTAAGAGTTATCTCGTAGTGTTTAATTGTAATCCGACTGCAGCTTCGACAGCGTGATGTATGACGGAGGTGTCTTCATACTATATTCTGTTAGGTTACACTATACTAGTCCCTAAGTGAAACTCGTATACTTGTTACATTTTATATTGACTATTTATGTTAAAAAGAGTTATCTGATTATGTATATTCTAATCTAATATTTATATTTCTAAACTATTATATTGTCATAATGTGAAGGGTGAAGTAAGATCGTAAGCTAAGCTGCGGTGAAATATACAAAGACTTTGTTTTTAATCTGCATTGGTCTTGCTTTAGCGGTTTATGTGTTAGCGAGCAATTTGTTGGAGCCCTGACGTTGAGTAGGTGTCAATGGATCAGGCACAGAGTACACAGGCGGGCGACGACTTATAATAGTCCCCGTAGTGTGGCGCTAGTGTGTGCCGCCACTTTGTGTGTGCGCGTTTTTGGTGATTCAATAATAGCCATAGTTGGTGCCAGTTAAGATGACAATAGCGCCCTTTCCTTAATATCTCTTCGTACGAACCAAAACAAATAAACCATGTATCGTTCATTACATAAAATGTTGAAGATCACGATAGATGACGATTCCAGTCTTGAACAGGATTATTTTTGGTTTTCAAAGTTATGAAGTTTAATTAATGTAGGTGGGTTAATGACCGCTATTCTCATCTTAACTGGCAGCAACTATAGTCGTCTCCCTGACGTACAGTCTTTTCACAGTCATTTTACCTCCGACTAAGCATCACTGTCAAAATCACAGTCAACTTTTTTCATAGCAATAGGGTTGCATTACGGTTGCTCTCACTGACAAATCTTTCAAAATTACAGTGATCTTTATGCTCTCAGGAATAAAGTTGCTTTTAGATTCCTAATGTCAAATATGAAATATTTGTAAAAGTACTGTACTCTACTCTGTGTCTGTCACTGAATAGCTTTTCGATATGTTTATTAATCAATTGCTTCGACGCATATTAGTTATGCTATTAATCTTGTTTGCTCATACTTTCTACTGAATCTACTCTCAGAGATCCTTCCTGCTTACGCCTTCTATATGTTATAGGTTTTCGATGTTATACATTGTCGATTTTTAGAAATGTTTAGATAGTATTCACAGTTGCTGTGTGCGTATATTGACTATTAATTCTACGTAACTGTACAAGACTCAATATTTACTGTATTTTATTTCGGCTTGTTCTTCTATATTGTTATACAGATGTCAGACTAACCTATATTTTTCAAACCAATTTTAGAATCTATATTTTTGATGTTGTTTCCTACATATTTACATATTTTAATTATGTCTATTATGAAACTAAGGTTATGTAATGTCTCTTCAATCGCGCTATGGGGTCATGCCGTTGTAAAATGTAATATACTTACCTAGCTAGTTACTAAGGATAGGTATGTACTATGACTCCGCTTGAAATGTTTTGTATAACAACGGTTTTACCATCTGTCAAAGTCTTGGGCACAGAATTTTTATTACTAGGTACTTTGTTCAATAAAGTAAGCGTTTCATACGAATGTGACCCTTATGTATGGATGTATTATTACTCGTGTAAGCGAATATGAGCAAGCAATTCAAATGAATATAAACATAAGTCTCATAAGAATAAAGTTCACATTCGTTGTGAGACGCTCTAGTTATTAAAGTAAGGCGGTCTGTGAATTTTTCCTAAAAACATATTTTCCCGATCTTGATTTTTTTACTCGCTGTATGCATACTTGTAGCTCTTTGTTCGTAGTTGTGAATGAAATGTGAGCTATGGAATTATGGATAAAATCGGAGATTGTTTCAGTTTGTTACAAGTGTTACAGCAAAGAATAAAATGTAATTTTAACATTATTAACAGAAAACAGTATCTTACTACCTGTACATGATGATTTTGTTTTTGTAGAAGAGGTTCGTACAAATACGTTGTCGTTATAAGAAGTATTTTCAGGGATTGATAAAGCTCATTATTGATCATATAACTACCTTAACCGTTGCAGCTACACGGAAATGGTCTTAGGAGACTATCCATAATTTTTTGTGAAATTTTGATACCCATTCACAGATTTTCGAAAAAATGTACAGTTAGCAAGAAAATGACCATTTTATACAAAGCATTTTTTTGATTCCAATCGATCCTGCACTGCAAGTACGTAGCAATCGATAACGATCGATTCGATACGATTCGATAAATCCGACTTTTCGATTGGTTAAAAACTTATTTTATCGAGAATAACTGTCAGATTTATCGAATCGTATCGAATCGAGTGCTACGTACTTGCACTGCTGTTTCGAATACTGATCAAAAAGTTCTATTGGATCAACTCAGGTTGTAGTACTAAAAAAGTTAGAAAATGCAAAAAACTTTTCCCATACATTTTGTTTGAAATATTTTAGCCGAAATTTTAATTTTATTTTAATCGATACTGTTTCTAATACTGATCAAAAACTTATATCGGACCAACCATCGTTGGAGTACTAAAAAGTCAAAAAACGTAAGTCACATACCGTCTTCGTGATCCTTTCTTTTTTTTTTTTTTTTGTATTTCAGATTCACAAATTCTTTCTTAGGACTTGCAATGATTTCAAGTGAGTTTTGATCAGAAACAGGATCGATGAACATCAAAAATTTTTTTTACTTAAAACTTGCAAACAAAATGTACTCATAGGAAAAGTTTTTTTTTTGCATTTTCTGACTTTTTTTAGTACTCCAACCTGGGTTGTTCATGGTCATGGTGATCAACATTTAAAAAAAAAAATTGATAGTCTCCTAAGGCCATTTTCGTGTAGCTGCAATGGTTAAGGTATAGTTCCCCTTACTGCCCCATTTACCGTATCCACCCTGTATAATTGAAACCTTTCTTGGCATCTTGTACCTATTAATGCAAATCCATAGACAACAAACTTAGTACCAGACAATTCGTACAAGGGTTTTTAGCGCTCGTTGGGAGCCGTTCAAAGCCTCTTTAAATACGTACACGATGGATATTTAAAGGGAGCACTCAGAATACAAAACAAACCATAAGACGCCTTTGATCTAAATTCCATGGCGTGCAATGTTTTATTCCAACTGTCTGTTCCCCCGGACTGGAACTTTAAAACAGGCTGCTACTTTGGCTGCTTAAAAACCAAACCACCAATTTTTTTAAAACAATTCGAGATCACGAGGCAACAGACAATCTGCTGCCTCGCGTTCACACCTTCATGTTTATTCTATATTCAAAAACATTATCAAGCGGAGTAGAATCAAGTGATCGGCACATTTCTTATGATCTACTTAATAAGCGTCGTTAGCGACGGGTTGTGAATATTATGAGAGGTAGCTGTAATGCTCGACATTCGGAGCTGCAGTGGGTGATTGTTAGAGCCCTGTCTTACTTCACTTAGAGAGCCGTCTGCCACTGAAAGCAATAAGGAAAGGAAAATGCGTTTATTAGCATCGGAACAAAATACACCTTAAAACTATGAAAACAATGCCTATAATGCCAAAATGGCCAGTACGCTGCGTTATTGATCGGTCGATATGGCATTACAAATATTGTCGTTATTTTTTCAAATTGTTCGGCACATATGTATTAGGTAGCCAGTGTTTATGGCACACTCCCTGGCGATACAACTTGCGTCAAGTGATGCGCGAGTGTCACTTGTTCTTTTCGCGTAGCATCGTCGCGTTGCGGTTGTAGCGGATAGTACATAAAAGTACTACAGCGCCATCTATGACACAAACTAAGTTTGCTGACGTAATGTTTTTCCACCAGCTTAAATTGCGTTTTAACCTATTAAATAAATCAATCAGGAATGAAAACAACGTCAATAAAAATATAAAAATGTAGTATGGCGTAGTCGACGTAGCCCCGCTACGCGGCGCCCGTTTGTATTTGGGCGGCACGTTATTACGCCGCCGCGTCGCTTTGACGAAAGCAAAGTGCTCATTCAATGTGGCGTACTTTATTTCAGCCTTGTAATCCGGCTGAACGTGAACATAACACTTTTTGCTCGAGGTCAAGAGGTTACATTTTATTTATTTAAACTTTATGTACAAAAGTCCGCCTATGTTAGCGGACTTAATGCCAAAAGAAATTCTCTACCAGTCAACGTTTGGCTCGAATCTATGTATGTGTCGCAGAATTTTATCGAACTCGGTCGAAATTTGTGTCAGAATTTTGAATGCAATATTTAAATCTATTAAATAACGTACAGGGAGGGTTTGAAAGATATAAATAAAAGTGAAAATATGTTGCTTAGTTGGATTGCAACATAAGATCGGATCGAAATTTAGTTTTGGCTCGTATAGCTCATCATTACATTACCTACTAATTTATTTAATTATAGCATGCTAAAGCATTTTGTACTATTTACGAGTTTACCTTTGTTTTAAGTTATTTAAGAGTCACTTTAGTTTTAGTAGAAGGGAACTGGTCGATTTAGCAACAGTACCGATATTGTGTTACCAATTTTAAGTAAATGACAATTATTTCAGTAAATTGTTAGGTAGCTATGTTATTTAATTAAAACTCAAGCAATAGTTTATTCTGAATCAATCGATGCTTTTGCACAAAATGTAAATGTGATTTTAAATCAGCTATTCTTTGAATTTAAGCATTCATGGTCGAGGTTCAGAATGGTTTAAAAGTGTTGCTGGAGCCTTGTCAATAAAGACGAGACACAATTAGAATTGTTCTGCTATTGCCGGCACTGTGGAGGGCGCTGTTGCTAAACATGTGAAATTGCCTGTCCAAAATGTATTGAGAGAACGGTTAGTTCCGACTAAAGCCACGCGCCAGAATAACCATGCAGCACTAATATTTAAGACAGATAATGTAAATAGTTTTGTTATTGTTTGATTTAGCGAATGTGTTTTTCTCAAATGTTTAATTTTAATATAACCGACTGAAAAGTGTCGCGGGCATTTTTAAGTAAACATAGCTCATAAGGTAATGTTTTGTGTGTATCATTTGTATATTTTAAAAGAATGTTTAAAACGATGTTAATGTTGTTAATTTTTGTTTGTTTATTTAATATTTTTCTAGATTTTAGTCGCACTTATTGAATCTTAGCAAAGATCTGTTTGTAGTGGGTTTTTTTTTTTTTGTAAATTGTGTGCCAGAAAATGATATCAATAAAGTTTATCTTTTAAGGTGTGTGTTTAACGCTGTGGTTTGAACCCGAAAGTTGTGATGGTTTCAGTTTAGTGTGATATAATTACTGTCGCAGTTTTCGGTATTGATAGTGTTTTACCACTTTGTTTTATACACACCTTAAGTCCCGTTTTCTTAGATATTTATTATAGATTTTATTTGGAATGTTGTCATCTGTTTGTGATTAAGCAATAGATTACGTTAGGAATTGTGTGTCATAAAATTCAAATAAAACAAACGACATTAATTGTTTCGTACAAAATTAGTTTTGTGAGCCAAAGGTACGTGACGTTACTGTTACATGAATGAAGAATTTGTAGGTTCGTATTTATTGTGGTACTTGCAGTAGCCATGCGAATAACGACTTTATTCCCATTGATTTGTTACAATCAGTTATAAAACACAGATCGATCAGCCATCACGTACTTAGTAACCTACAATTATGTTGATACGTAAAGTTGTCTGGCGGCTTTCATTCTCTATAGTTCTAGTCATTTTTAATTCCTCCGTGTTGTATCTATACATAAACAAGTATGCCTGTATATGGGTAGACAATATAATAATAATCAATATGAATGTTAAACATAATAAATAGGTGAAACTTATATCTATTAAATTGATGTCTGTTCTATGTGCTGTTTTATTGTAAAATCCTGAATTATTTCTTGTTCTGAAAAAAATCTTCAATGCAGTTTAGATTTAGAGCAATATTGTCAAACATTAAGATCGTGTTTGTGAGCGTCCCCAAAAATGTGATGTTGTTTTTGACCAAAGGGCTTGGAAGATTTTTGTATGAAGCCTGGCTTACATACGCCATTTTAATTTTTTTTCAAAGTAACGGCCACGCATAGTAGGTACCTATGCTAATAATTGATAGCTGGTATCAATACAATTTAAAACTTTCTTTAACTTTGGTAGCTCATATCTCGAAAACGTGACACTAGAAAATTTTGCCTCATACAAAACTTGTTTGTATTGATGCCAGCTATCGCTTGATACAGATTTTATTACAGGCGTGGCTGATCAATTCAAAACTTTACCTTCCTATTTTCTGAAAAAAGCCTGGGACATATTACGTGGGTTTTAAGAAGGTTTTTTGCAGCCCATAGATCTATGGCGTAATGCATAGCCTATTAAGAATGAATAGTGCGGTCTACCGACCGTCAGTAGTAGAGTAGTTTCGGGTATCCGGCTAGCCGGCCAATATGAAACTAACCAACACTCACTTAGTCGATCCCTGCGTTGCGGCGAGTGCGTGTGTGTGTATTCTGTGCGAGCAACGATCGAAAATTATCGAATTTGATGTTATTTTTTGGTAGGCTTTACATGTTTTTTTTTAAAAGAAGAATTTTATTTTTATTTATTTGCTAACATGTAATACACTGGTTAGTAGGCATGCATTAAAATTTCATGGCACAGTGTTAGCCACACGCGTGTGTACGCCACGTGTGTGTGTTTACTCATTAAATTTCGTCAATTAATGGTTTTTTTTTATATCATAGTTTTTTAGGTAAACTTTTAGTCTATAGTGTAGTGACATTTCTAATGCACATTATTCACCACTTTTTAAGTTAGATGTTTTATTAATTAAAAACGTCCCTGCGGCCATTATGGCTCACTAGGCAGTCAGTCAATAGACCGTAGTCCATATTGGCCACCCGTAATATACAAGTTGTTTTTTTTCTTTGAAGACCTTCGCTCCACGAAAACCAATTTCGCAGTCATCGGCAAACCTGGTGCAAGAAGTCAATAAAAAAGCGATCGAAGATGTGCTAAGTAAGAATATGGGCTCTTTACAAGCTTCCGAACTGTACAATATAGCCCTAGGCCATATTGACCTACGCTATTTAAATTTTAACGATTATTTAAGATTAAAAAAAAGTGTCCGTAACCCAGGCCAGATGTTGTCGAAAATGGTCATTTGAATCTCATAGATAATTAGTTTTGCGGCTTCTGTAATTGTTGCGCACATTTTTAAATTTGTTGCGCTTATAGTTTTTTAATTATTTCACAAAAACATTTCCTGCTGGGGTAACGTTACCCCAGCCAGACCTTTTTCTTTCTAATGGGAATATTTAAATAAATACTAGCTATAAAATTAGTTGTCTAGATGAAGTAAATGTTGTGCCTTATTTTGTATTTGTTCTTTCTTCGGTTGCGAAGTTATTCGAGATTTTGCTGGGGTAACGTTTTTGGTTTTGCTAGATCTTTGAAATGGTTAAGCGGATTCTTATCATACTTTGTACAAGACTTCTTAGGAATTAGTTTAAATTTGTTCTGCAATAAAAATACCAAAATAATACATAGCTTATAGCATGCTGGTCCTGCTCCACAACCATAGGGGGGGGGGGCAAATTAATTGATTGTTTGGGTCGGGCATTATTTGAGTCCATCGACACGTAAAGAAGATGAAGAATTGATTCCCATGTTAATGTTTTGTGGAAGCTGCAGAAGATTGTAAAAATATACTTGCATTATATAGATTCCAGTTCTTAGTATTATATAATTGCATAGCACATGTGTGAGTACTTTGTACTGTTCAGCCACCATTTACATTTATTTATATTTCATTGACTTGAATATGCCTTGGTGGCTGAGAGAATGTCATGCTCAATTAAATGTCTCGCTGATGGTGGCGGGTGTGTCGGGTCATTTAGTTCCCTTCAATATGGTTGAGTTGAATGGCGCCGGTACATGCGTCATGTTTGTGAACGGGCGCTGTCAGTTGGGACTGGTCATCTCTTAGCTGCCAAGGTTCATTTTAATTACTTTATTCGTAAACTGTTGATCTAATCTTTTACTCTGGACGCTCTTAGTGTGCACGTCTTTCTACATCGTTCTCACATATATGTATAATCTCAAAATTAAAGATGTAACCAAGATTTTGTAACAATATTTTGATTTTAAAAGAGTGTCCATGGAGTTTCTTGCCCGTTCTTCTCCATAGAGATCTACGCTAGGGAATGGGCAACTACAGTACTTTCTCAAGTTATTATGCCTTGTGACTGGGACTGTAGCTTTGATTTTCTTTTTTGTATTTTTGACATTCAAAAGTGCCGTAATGGTCTAATTGAAATAAATGCTTTGAGTTTGAGTTCTTAAAGGTTATTTCATTAAATAGAAAACACTTCAATTGGTCCCAGCACTCTCAATAAGAGGTCTAAAGACTTACTTTAAACATTATTTTGAAGCTTGTAACTGCCTTTAAATGGATGTGTGTTTCATTAGTATCCTGTAAGTATTTAACAAGTTATGATGATATTCAGTTCTTCACGAGCACGGTCTTGATGCGCGCGGTGTTATTTGGCCACTGGATTGGATATATGAACTGAATGTTATGTCAATTATTAGTTTTTTAGTTCAATTGTATATCGGTAAAATTTCAGCTCAGTACATTGGATAATTAATGAGATAATACGATTAAAGTCATTAGGAAGTGAATGACCGTGGTAACCCGACCAAGTTTAGGTGGTTACGAAAAAGCGAAATTTTGTTTTTTTTTTATTGCAGAACAAATTTAAACTAATTCCTAAGAAGTCATGTACAAAATATGATAAGAATCCGCTTAACTATTTCAAAGATCTAGCAAAACCAAAAACGTTACTCCAGCAAAATCTCGAATAACTTCGCAACCGATGAAAGAACAAATACAAAATAAGGCACAACATTCACTTCAACTAGACAACTAATTTTATAGCTAGTATTTGTTTAAATATTTCCATTAGAAAGAAAAAGGTCTGGCTGGGGTAACGTTACCCCAGCAGGAAATGTTTTTGTGAAATAATTAAAAAACTATAAGCGCAACAAATTTAAAAATGTGCGCAACAATTATAGAAGCCGTAAATCTTTAAGATTCAAATTACCATTTTCGACATCTGGCCTGGGTAACGGACACTAAAAAAAACGTTTATTAAAGTTAAGTTTCGATGTTAATAATCTTAAATTTATAATTATTGTTGATTACTATAAGTTCAAAGAACTGATTTAAGCAATAAAGACTGTTTGATCTCATAAATCTCGTAATTTATTTCCAAAAAAGCTCAAGATATGCCATATTACCTGAAGTTACTCTAGCACTAAGACTTCACCTTCACTTAAATGATCTATTTATTTTCAACACGCTCGTAAAGTGATCCTTATTACATCGTTCTTAGGGCCATAAACCAAACTATAACTCACATGTGCAAAATACTATTACACACTAGTGCATAATAGAATTATCCCTACAAGGTTAGTACCTAACTGCAAATTATATGCGAGTAAACAGAGCATTTTCAATTTAACCGGGAAATACTTAGTTTTTTTTTGTAACAACAAAGAGGTTTCATGCCGCTGAAACTCAGCGGCAAAAAAAAAAAAAAAAATATATATATATTTATTTATTTATTTATTTTTATCCATTTACATTTTTGGAATAAATAAATGTGTCCTTATTTGGGCCGAAAAAACATTTATTATTATCAAATTATTTATAATTCACAATAATTTGTTATATAATATTTGCATTTTACTACTAAAATTATAATTTTGAAGTAGGCTGTATAACTATTATATACGTAGTCAATTACCTTACATTTGGCGCGTGCAAAAAAAAAAAAACTTGCGCGCCTTTTCCCATAATTTTCATATTTTGTTTGTATCGCATTTGTTGCTGTTCGTAAAACGATTTATGCAATAGGTACATGTTTGTTTTTTCCTCGCAAGTGTGTTGAAAAAGTGCGTATGCAACTCGTGAGCAACTTGCTTACTAGACACTCTGCTGATTTACGCCCTCGCCTACGGCTCGGGCTGCAACCCACAGCCTTGTGTATAAATGAGCAACTTTGCTCACTTGTATCGTAATATACTATTATTTGCTAACATGTAATTCAATGGTTAGTAGGCCTGCATTACAATTTCATGGCACAGTGTTAGGTTAGGTTAGATAAGAAATTATAACATTGATTCTAATTATTTGTTACAATTTATTACATTCATTTTATTACACAATTACATTTACAATTTTATACTAAACATTAATCAATAATTATTTTATTACATTTCATTTTAAAATAGTCATAGGTGTAGGATTGATCGAACTACAATATTTTGTCAGTTTTAAATTCCTCAACGGTATAGTAACCTTGCTTTATTAACAAAGATTACAACTGTTTAGAGAAAATTGAGTCATTTGGTAGGGATTTAAAACTTTCACGTAGCTTATAAAATATGTTAGGTAGTCTTGAGTGATACCTAAATGATGTTTGTTTTGCAAGTAGTTTTAAGTTTTAACACGTAATTTTAGTTATTTCCATAGCGTGATGTCGTACGGTACTCTCTTGTGGGGCAATGCCAATATTTGTTTTGCAAAATCATTTCGTGGGCAATTCGTTCAATTTATAAATTAAGTAAGACTAATATTCTGACTGTGCCCTCTCATTTTATTTAAGAAAACCTTTTGTACGCACACAAAAATATCAATTTATTTAAAAAATACAGTAATATCCACAACATAAATAAATACGAGGAACAAACACAAATTTGTTGTTCCTGCAACGAGGCTCAAAAAAAAAGGGGGGACCGTCAAGATGCCAATGTATAACTACGTTTTTACAATAAACCTCCGAGCCAAATTCAAATACTAAGCCTAAATAAATTCAAATTGTTTATAAAACGAAAGCTGTGCCTGAAAGCCTACTATTATGTAAATCACTATCTCGAAGATAAAAAGCTTGGGATTAAGCTGCTCCAATGAAATTTGCTCTGTGAATGTCGAAATTTCGGACTTCGCTTGTTTATTATTAATTCCTTTTTTTTCCTTACTTAGTTCAGTATTTTATAATTTTATTACTGTATTTTTTTATATATATTTACGTTGTGACATTTACTGATTTGACATGAATACTCATTGTGACATTTCATGATTTTTATTTACATTCATTTTGAAAAGTGCTTGTTATTAATTCATTTTGTTTGATTATTGTGAATGTGGGGACCACGTGGGTGGACATTTTTATTTTTTGTTTGTTTTTTTTCACAACTGTCTGGCAGTTTAAGTACTAGCGATCTGCCCAAATGTTCTTTCTTTGGTATTTTTCGTCGTTCCGTTGAGCTCCTTGAGTTATAAGTCGAGCTACACGGTAACTAACAAATGCTTTGTACTGACTAGACATGTCCACTCAAATCTGTGTCCGTGTCTGTGTGGTTCTTTCTTCAAAAGACCATCTCAGACAGTAATCTGCTTAGTCCTCATGTGAATTTTATTGAGCAAGATTTAGTCTGGACTTCAAAAGAGACTATGACCTCTGAGTTTGTTTCGGCTGTTTCTTCTCAGAGTAGTCAAGTACTAAACACCGGGCGCATGTGGTTTTAAAAAATGACGTGTAGAAGTGTTTGTAAAAACATACTTGCAAATTATACAACATTTATCATAGAAGCAGAGGCCTTCATTTCTCTATGAGTTATAAGATTTGATTTCACGTCAAGCCGTTTTCTTAAAAAGTCAGTATTTTTGGTATATATGAATTCCAAATAAATTCTGCTCTTTTGTCAATTCCGTTTGATACAACTATTCTACTCTGAAATGTTTTCTCTTTGGGTCAGTCGAAAAATATGTCAGTGAATCAAACAATGCAAAAATAAATCAAAATTTATTAAATTTGTTTAAATATACAATATAAAAAACGCATCAGTGAATGTACCAGTTGCTTTAAGAAAACTAAAGCAACGTAACCACAACATTTCATCTCGCAAAATCTCAAGTAATAATGTCCCGTTCACCATGGAATTTAGGAAGGCTTCTTCAGGGGCCTTCCGTGAAGGCAAAGTTGACGCTGATACCATCGAAGAGGCAAGGACAGTTACGAGGATACCAGAACTACGTGATGAATGATACCCTAGCGCAGATTGAGAAGGATTGCGAGAGGTTCTGCCCGGTGCCTCGGTTCCCGCCGCAGAAGGTCTGTGGTTGATACATGATAGCTACGTTGATATCCTCGGATAGTATGTCATTAGAGTGTGGTTTTACAATGGTGTTAATTTCCAAGTAGAGGATATAAATGTTAAATTACACACACTTATAAGCACTGACCGGGATCAGGTTCTTCTCGGCTCGTCTTCAACCAGGCGGTCCTGCGGACGCTCCATGGTCGGCATAAGAACTCTGACACCAGGTTATACACTACGATAAAGAAGAAGAACTGCGCTGGTTTAAACTACTACTGTAGATAAAAATGTATAGCGACTGTAATCCTTGAAGGGTTAATAGGTGCGCGGAAGTGTACCAAGTATGTTTACAGGTAAACGGAGCCTTCACGAAGCCGTCGACCAAGCATTCTGTACATCAAACTAACTCTACTCTAAATTATTGCTGGGAAACGACTTTTTTTGGCGTAATCACGTTTTATGGTAAAACTCAATGAAAATCAAACTAAACATTGTGCTGATGGACGCATGTAAACGGGTTACGGAGGTATTTAAAATTAAGTCTACTAGACTAGTAGGTATTTGAAAAAAATAATTAAAAAGTTGGAACTTTGTCCTCCAATATTTCCGTAACTAATAACTTCCCAGGCATGGTCCAGAACAAATTTAATAATGATCGCAGTGACAGGGAGTTTTTCTCCCCGTCACTGCGATCATTATTAAATTTGTGCCTTTTGGCTTCGTAATGGGTCTATTTACACCCTTTATTATTAGGTACACCTCTCCGCTCCCACATTTTGCATGTTATGTTTAAATCCAATGTATAGAAAGGACCCCAAAAATCCAACCACGGTAATCTTTAGGTGGCCGTAGTTGGTGCCGGCACCGACGTGGGCCGTATCGCGTGCCTTTTCCTGAAGCAACAGCCTGTGGTCAAGTATCTGGCCATGTACGAGGAATACCCGGAGTCAGGGGTCCTCGGCGCGGCTAACGACATCGCACACATCGATACCAGCTGTAAAGTCTTGGCTTACCAAGGACGCATGTTCCTCAAGGATGCACTGCATGTAAGATCTTAACTACCAGTCAGCCCATTCCAATTTGATGGACACAAATCATCATGATCTGCTTTGTCTTTTCCAAACTATGATTGGGTTGGCTTCCAGTTTAACTGGATGCAGTTGGATACCAGTATTTTTGATGAAACGACTGCCTATTATTTGTACCTACTGGGCAATGCTTTCGGTTGGAATGCGTAGCATTACGCAGAATTAGATAGACTTACTTAAACAAGAACACCATTTACAACACTTGTATTAGTTGTCATACTTCGGGCTTTGTACCCGCAACAAAGCATCACAAAACACCATTAACCTACTATGGTAAAACCAGAAAATGTATTCTTCGTAGTTCTGAATTAGCACGGATGTCGGGCTCGGGTCACAGAAAAACCCCCGACAGAGACAAGATTTCTAAGTTTTTTTTACCGCCGCTGTAGTAGTGCACTTCAATGCGAGTTGTTTTTTTGATAAGAATTTGTTGGTACTAGATGGATAACATTATTCTTGTGACCTTTAGGATTCAGACGTGGTACTGATCTGCGGCGGTGCGTATCTCCCTCCGCCATACTGTTATTTGCAAGACCGCGACCTCTTCTTCCAAAACATGCAGCATGTACGGACGGCAGCTCTGGCTGTCGCGCAGTTCTGTCCGCAGGCCATCGTGGCGGTCCAGACGCCGCCGGTTGACTGCAACTTCGCTCTTTGCGCTCATGTTAGTTTATTACCTACTTGTTACTTTTAGAAGGTCCCGACCTATTAACTCCGATTGCCGTCTTTTTTCTACTGCCTAAAGAAGAATCGGCCTTGGAAGTATAGGCATCTGGTCCAATAGCCATAATATATACATAATTGAAAATTGTGGCTGTAGAGAACCTCTAGCGGTGTAAATATAGAAATCTTTGTGGAAACTCTGGGGCCGTGGGGTCCGAGTGCTTATAGCCTGTTTATTAAGGAAATTTGGAAACGCCTATTTGACGCTAAGTGCTGCCATACAACGTGGCAACACCGCCAGTTTCTTGGGCAGTGACAGCGCTGAGGAGTTATTCGATGCCCTTTTATAGTTTGTTATTAGTTTATATATTTTAGTTTATTTAAAAGTTTTAAATTAATAATGTATATAGTTAGTTAACTCTACTTAATAAATAAATATTAAAAAGAGATTTTCAATGACAAACTTTGCTACTAACACGACATAAGAAAATTCGCAATCCGTTCGGAGTTATTGACTACTGGCAGGACACCGAAGTTAAGATTTTCTAGGCAACCAATTAAGGTTTTCTGGGAAACTAATAATAATAAAATATAAACCATTGGATAGAGCTTTTCAAAGAGAACCTTTTCCAGTAACACGACCCGCCAATTCGTAGTCCGATCGGAGTCATGGGTCTATTATAGGTGACTATTTGAGCACCGAAGTTAAGATTTTCTGGAAAACCAATATAGCAATAAGATATATCTAAACGCTATTGGGCGCTGGGTCAGAATTAACTAACGATCTGTCCTAACCTACTGATACTGTAAGGATTTGGTCCTAAAACCATTTTTAAGATGTCAATGTTTTGAAAATATGAAGTTTGAAACGTTAATAAATTGATGAAATAACAGTATTTAATCTTACTCAAGTTCTCATATTTAGAGCTCTGTAGCTCCTCTCTGACTCTGAACCGAGATAAGACGCCATAATAATAAATGTTCTTCATAAAGAGATCGGGACCGAAACGTGGTCGCTCACAATGGGCCTTGGCCTTATCAGAATGCTTAAAGTCACCCAAAGGGCAATGGAGAGGGCTATGCTCGGAGTTTCTTTGCGCGATCGAATCAGGAATGAAGACATCGACGATGGCGACCGCGAACCGGAAGACGTTGCGTGGGAAGACCTCCCACTAAGTGGACCGATGACCTGGTGAAGGTTGCGGGAATCCGCTAGATGCGAGTCGCACGGGACCGGTCAATGTGGCGACAATTGGAGGAGGCCTATGTCCAGCAGTGGACGTCTTTTGGCTGAAATGATGATGATGATATAGAGATCTATCTATTGGTATACATCTTAACGCTATTGGACGCTAGGGTATTTTTGCCCATTCTTCTTTTTGCGATGAGTTCTTAGATGTTGCCGACTGTGAAGTCGACACGGGTGCTTTAACAAAACTTGGATGAGAACGTAGACATCCGGTATATCCACTCAATGACAAAAAAAACAGCAGAATAAAACGACCGTTGCTTTTATCCTATGTTATCACTACATATTATAAAACAAAGTCTCCCGCCGCGTCTGTCTGTCCCTAATTCATATGTATGCTTAGATCTTTAAAACTACGCAACGGATTTTGATGCGGGTTTTTTCATAGATAGAGTGACTCAAGAGGAAGGTTTTAGTGGTTTTAGTACCTCTATAATTTGTCCAGCGGGCGAAGCTGCGGGCATCAGCTAGTCTACTTTATTTTCTCTACTTACCTACGTGGTAGACCTATATAGGGTGTAAAAGACCTCATCACGAAGCCGTTAACCAAGCATTCTGTACATCAAACTAAGTAACTTTACGTAAAAATATTGCTGGGAAACAATATGATAGCAATGACGGGGAGAACAAGTGCCTTTCGGCTTCGTTAAGAGGTGTTTTACATCCTATTCGTAGAAGCAATACAATTTTTACTTCCTAATATCTGTGTGTTCTACTCCACAGACCCTTAAGCTGGCCCGAGTGTACGATAAGCGACGAGTCCTGGGCGTGAACGCGGTCAACGCAATGCGGGCTAATCAGCTGTACTGTAACAAAGTCGGCTCCGACCCCACGAAGAGTAACGTTCCAGTAGTCTGCGGCACTTCTCGCTGTACTAGAGTCCCTGTGTTCTCTGCTGGTAAACCGGAGAAAGGTTCTCCCCCGGATCAGTCAACCGTAAGTTGATGTTTGTACCGATGTGATCAATCTAATTTGATCAGTATGCTTGGTGCATACTGATCAAATTAGATTGATCACATACCTAATCTAGTATGCGCAGAATTTTTCTTTAGTTTTGATGCCCATTTTCACTAAAACGAACAATTGACGACAGAAAAATAAAGTAAAATCGGAAGGTGCCAACTCGCGCGCACTCGCGAGTTTTTCAGTCGCCAGCTGACGAATAAGCCGACATCTGAAAAATAAATCTTGTAAGTAATAAAATCACACTGTTCATGTATCGAAATTGCATGACTTTACGCAAATGATGACTAGCTTGTCTTATCTCAAACAGTCTGCTTTGTTTTTTTTTTTCCATATAGATAGTTAAACTGTTCTGTTGCATTGCAGTCAATGGCTGGCCCTTAGGACCTATCAACTGGTATGGAAAAATTGCAGACGGGCTGCGGTGGGGTCGGGAAACGCGTTTGCAATTTGTCAGTACCAGTTTGAGATAACCTTCAAGTGGGAGCTGTTACAACGCTAGTTTTAGTGATGACTGCGATGTTGATGATATGAAACCTTTTTCTCCTGTCGATACAGTTGAACTGCTTGTCCCGACTGGTGCGCGAAGCAGATGACCTCATCTGCAGGGTCAAGAGCAACAACGAGCAGGGACACCTCTCCATCGGCTTCTCTACTGCGAGATTTGTTGTAAGCCTTATGAAAGGTAATGGATTTGATTGGTTTTATGATCTCTTCAAACTGGTGTAGGTATATCGCAGTTTTCAAAAGGTGTGGGTTGAACTTGTTCAAAATACTGATAAACATTTTCTACATTTGTTTTCCTTAATAAATTAACACCATCAGCACCCTTACTAATGTTTGCGCTGAAACGAAGGTGACTTATATAATTCAGGTTATTATTAATATAGTTTATGTCAGTAAAAACCTTAAATTCTCAGCCAGACAACACACGGTCTTAACCGTTAGGTATAAAAGATTTTGATTTTGCACAACGGTTCCATAAGTTTAAAAATTGAGCATTTAGGAAGCCTTTCTGCAAGGGGGGAGGGGGGGGGGGGAAAGGGTAAAAGGTTGCTGATGGGAAACCTCATAGGGCTTGTAACCTTACAAAGCAGCAACCATTCCCTAAAACATATAATACTTACTTATACCTACCTTCTATGTTAATCCACTTTCCAGGTCTCTTCGAGAAGACGTCATTCATCGACAGTGCGCTGGTACAGCAAGGCGACCCGAAGAAGTGTTACTGCATGAAATACTGCGCCACGCCCCTGAAGGTCGGCAAGGGAGGAATCGTAGAGTACGAAGTACCGTCTCTGAATGCCTCGGAGAACGAGCTGATGGAACAGAGCAAGTGAGTCTGCTTCTTTTGGTATTATTCTTCTTTAAGGCGTTGAGGGTGCAGATACAACATCACCAAATCGGCACGTAATGGCACGCTGTGCGGTGTAGCTTCTGCGCTGCGTTTTGCGTTCGATTCTCGCACGGAACAAATATTTTTACGGCCTACAAGTAGTTGTTCTGGGACAGGCTGTTTGTGTATAATGTGAGTTTAAAAGTTTGAAGACAGGAGAAATTCAGCATGGGGCAACGTTTAAAAATATAAATAAAAATTTTGTTATTATTTTTCATTCATTACTTTGTTCAGAATTTGACCAACAAATGTGTTATTTTTACTTTTATTGTGTTAAAGGACGTCTAACGCAAACGCACTTTCGGTTTAAATATAAAAACGAGATGACATACGCCAAGTTGATACAGCATACGCTATTATGCGTGGGAACATAGGTAACTTAGTTTCCTCGGAAAATATGACTACGCTTAAGTATTGAGAAAGAAATGAGAGAAAGCATTATCCAAATGCGTGCGCTCCACGAAAACTATCATGATAATCCGATTATTAGAAGTGTTTGAATTAATACCTACTTTAATATCAATGTTTTTAATTAGATAAAACTGTCTGAAATGTAAATGATAAAAGTATCTCATTTTGCGTGAAAATACCCAACTTATTCATTACCTACATACCTACAAATAAACATCAAATGATACGGTGTAACAAATTAATCCTCATCGTCATTATCAGCCAACAATATTCCCACAGCTGGGACACAGGCGTCCTCTTAATGAGAGGGAGTGGGCCGTAATCTACCACGCCAGCCTATTGCGGGTTGGTAGATGTCACAATAGTGCATTTTGATACAAGTTGGGGAACTTCGTCATTGTAACCAAGGCCGAATTCGTGTTATGGAGCCGAGAACTGCAGTGCCCACGTGAATCAACGACGTTTTTCAATTCACTTACGAATAAATAAAATAACAATGTTAAGTGTTTTTGTCATTATCGTTATGAAACTATTCTTATTCTTTATCGAACACAAAAAAAAAATATATATACATACAAACTGCAATAATATAGCTTATGTACAATGGCGAACTTAACTCAGAATTAGGTTTAAACTATCATTTATTTTTCTTTTCTCCCCTCGCTTTGCCTCCGCTGCAGGTTGACGGAGAAGCAAAGGTATGAAGCCTCAAAACAGGCTACTACTAAAAATAAACAATTCAAATTCTGTTAAAGTATGGCCTGGTAGCTTATGGCAGAACATTTAAAACCTACCTCGATAAGCTGAGAAAAATGCAAATAAGATTTATGAAAATGATAGTGCACCCGTCAGCTAAAAAACGCTGTAAAGGAGACTATGAACAATTGTTCGCCACGAGTCGTAAATATTGCAATATGCTAGAAAAGGTTATGCAGAATTTTAAAATAGCCAATGTAAGGCGGCAACAAGCTATTTTTAAAATCATATAAAACAATTAATTATTACGGAGAAAGAACTTATCAGTATTTAGTACCTACCATATATAATAGCATACCACTCAGGCGCGGATACAGGATTTCCTTTAGGGAGGGGCAATTTTTGTTTGATTTTACTTTTCTTTCGGAAAATTCATTAAAAAAAAATGATTTTACTTAATCGACTTATGGCGTCAATTTTAACAACAAAATGAACTAAGGCTCCAAGAAAGAGCGAAACGAGCTCGAAAATTTTAACACTCTACCTTGGGCACAATTGTTTAGACACTTCATACAGGAGTTACTAGATCGACCCTCAGACCTCAGACAAAAGAAGCATTCAAGAGGAAGTAGGCTGCAAGAGCGAGCGTAGCGAGCTCGAAATTTCTATGACACCTTGCCTTGCCAGCTGAGAATAGTTTCGATCCTCCTTAAAGGTGTTACTTGGTCGACTTTTAGACAAATTCAAGAGAAAGTAGTCTGTAGAGCGAGCGAAGCGAGCTCGACAATTTTAACACTTTACCTACCTTGAACAGGTTAGAATTATTTCGACCTACTGGAGTTACCTGGGCCTCTTATAAACAAAGTGAAGACTCAAGAAAAACTGGGCTGCAAGAGCGAGCGAAGCGAGCTCACAATATTTTTGCATCATTGCCTAAGATAATTATGCTTAAATGCATATAAGGCCCCGGGCAAGGGGCTCCTAATTTATTTCAGGCTCTGTTTATACCGGTCGATCATGCAAAAATCCAATAGGAGTGCCAATCCAGAGGTAAAAAAGGAGCGAGGCTTTTTGTAAATGTGGTTCCGCAGGGTTAAACAATATTTTAATTTGAGTGATTCCATTTTAAGCTACAATTTATTACGTACAAGGAAATACAACGCAGGAAAAGCTATAACTTTTAAAAATCCTGAGCTTCTAGTGGCAGCTGCCTCCTCCTGGCGACGCCCATGACAAGATATACAACTAGAATATTTAGTTTCAATTACGTCAAATTAGTTCAAGCTTGGCTAATGACGTATTCGGTCCGGTTCAGGGGGGGGGGGGGGCAATTGCACCCATTGCCCCCCCCCTGTATCCGCGCCTGATACCACTGCAATGTATTAGGAATAAAATTGTAATTCAATAAACCATTTTAAAAATAAATTAAAAAGAAGCATGTTAGAAAGTATACTCCATTCCAGATAACATTAGAAAAGTCTTTAATAGGCACCTCTGTCCTAGACAAATTTCAAAATCTTTATTATTTTTTATCTTACAAGTGAGAACTGTAAAAACCTTTCTTTTGTCAAACATTTTTCAAATTAAAATTTTAATTCTATCTGAAATAAGTAGTACTTAGATATATTTATTGGGTCGTACATAGTTATGTTAGTAAATAGTTGCATGTGTGTTAGTAATAATAAAAAATAATAAAAAACGTGTATGTATAGACTAAGAGTGTAAAAATGAGAGCACAAAATTGTATTGTCTGCCAATAAACTGCTGCGCAGTTTGGCAGAATGTTACTAATGTTATTGTATAATTTTCAATGAATAAATTATTTACATACACATACAAATATTTTTTCACTTCTCATGCTCTTAAAGTACGGCAATATAGCCCCACGAAGTGAACCTAAAGTGGCCCTTTTAGGCCCTAGGGCGTAAAGTAAATCTCGTACTCGTGACTTGTTGAGCCATAGAGTACTCCTGTTAAATTTCGAATAAAATAGTCTAACTAATCTTATTTCCCCATGTAAACTTCGGGCCCCCGTTTCAACCCCTTAGGGGGTGAATTTATAAAAACCCTTTCTTAGTGCACCCCTAAACCTCATAAGGAACCTATGTGCCAAATTTGGAATCTCTATACTCAGGGGTTTGGGCTGTGCGTTGATTTTTAGAATTTGTCACCTAATTTTCCTCTCTTAGGGGTTGAATTCTGAAAAAACCTGAAACCTGTTTCTACTCATTTCGATAGGAGTAGTCCTGTGAAGTTTCGAATAAAACAGTCTAACTAATCTTGTTT
Organism: Xestia sexstrigata; assembly: GCA_941918905.2. Classification (NCBI taxonomy): domain Eukaryota; kingdom Metazoa; phylum Arthropoda; class Insecta; order Lepidoptera; family Noctuidae; genus Xestia; species Xestia sexstrigata. The sequence continues at coordinate 17,807,003 of OW799211.2, forward strand.
CCCCATACAAAATTTCGACTCCCGTGTAGGGGTTTAGAGGGTATATTTTCAAAAATCCTTTCTTAGTGCACCCTTCGACCTCATAAGAAACCTACGCGTGCTAAATTTAGAATCTCTAGACCCAGTGGTTTGGGCTATGAGTTGATTTTAAGACTTTGTCACCCCATTTCGCCAAATTAGGGGTTGAATTCTGAAAAAACCTGAAACTCAAATGTTTACTCATTTTTCGAAAGGAGTGCTCCTGTCAAGTTTCGAATAAAATAGTTTAACCCCATGTAAACTTTGGGCATCTTTTTCAACCCCTTAGGGGGTGAATTTTGAAAAATCCTTTCTGCTCCCTAAACCTCATAAGGATGTGCCAAATTTCGAATCTTTAGATTCCGCGGTAGTGCTGTGCATTGATTGTAGACTTTGTCACTCTTAGGTATTGAATTCTGAGAAAACCTGAAACCCGTTTCTACTCATTCATCAATAGGAGTACTCCTGTGAAGTTTCGAATAAAATAGTCTGACTAATCTTATTTCCCCATACAAACTTTGGACCCCCGAAATCCTTTCGAAAAGTCCTTTCTTAGTGTACCCCTAAAACACATGAGGAACCTACTTGCTAAATTTGTAATCCCTAGACCCAGCGGTTTGGGCTGTGCGTTGATATGTGAGTCAGTCAGTTTCTTCTCTTATATATTTAGATAATGTTCATTTATGGTATTCTGTTCATAACCACAATTATTGTTTTTATCTGTGCACAAACAAAACATTGATAAGACACTAGTTGAAATAAATGAAAAAAAAAACCACGCGTGTAAAATATTATATTATTGCATGTTAAATCTAACCGAAGTGTGATAAGAGCCAGTTGTCGAGGAAGTGTATTGAAAAATAATAATCATGCATTTTTCAGTGCTACAGGAAACCTACAGTGATTGCCTAATTAAATTATCTATTATGAATTTATAACAAATAACCAAATAAGGAACACTGACTTATTGTTCCCAGATGCCACTTAGAAGACATGTTGAACCTGGGCAAATGCTACGCAATCGGCGATGAATACTACCTACACCCTTGCAAGTACTACCAGCCCTGCTGCCAGTGCCCAGTCTGCCAACCTTGCAAGCAGAGTGCCAGAAGTTAATCGACCTGGAGGCCTATCATCTCTTATTATAGTAGTACTGTTCCAGTGTCGACGCATTATCGAATACCATGTTTTCATCCCAAGAATACATCATTCCAAACCCCCTTTAAAGAATAAATATCAGCTGTTCATACATTTTGACCGTGTTGTACTTTTGAAGGAAACAGCTGTTCTTTTTTAAATTGCCAATGAAAATGTCCAGGGGGGGAGGACGTTTAGGAATGTTGTACTGAAAACTTGGTATGCGTTTGTGCGTCGATGTGCCTTCCATCCTGTAGAGCTTACTTAGACTTAACTCGAGCTAAGTACAGTTGCACTTCGTCCGAAAATGAATCTTATTTGTAAAAGATATGCATATTTTTATAAGCGCTAGTTACCAAGCAAATATGAACACAAACGTTAAACAAAAATAAAGTTCATTTTCGGATGAACTGCACTTGCTCTGTACTTAGTTAGCTGTTTAGATCAAAGCCTAATACTGACTGTTAACCATCGACGCGAAATCGACTTGAGGCGGTTAGAGGTTGTTCACCTTTACGTCCGTGCAATAAAAGTGAAAAATATGTACATCATTTGCATCATTTCGGATTCGACGACGCGACTCAACTATATACACTGCGTCCGACGTAATCGGATCAAACGAATTCCAATCGATAAGCGTGGTCAGTCTCTTAAGCTACGTATGCACTGACAGGGCATGGCTTAAGAGTCCTATTACTATTTTTACGCAAATTCATGATTTTTGACGCAGTAATCTTCAGTATCAGTAACATATTTTAATTGTTTGCTTATAAATAACGATAGTGCCATTCGCTTTCTTGTAAGTTGGAGTTACACATTGTCATTTTTCTTTTCGTGTAATTTACTATAAATATTTTACGAACACTGTTTGCAAAAAAAATACCGTCGGCGATGGAACATTGACGCTCAAATTCACATTGTACAATCATTTTTTTAACACATAACACATTCAATAAAAAAACTAAAATTAAAAAAATCTAAAAAAAAAAACTAAAATTACTAAGAGATAAGTTGAATGTTTTACTTACTTGTTTATAGGAGTTTTAGAATTTCTTTAAATGCCTTGAGTTTTCACGAAAAAAACCGTAAAGAAAGTGTAATTTAAGCCATAAATGTCTTGATTCAGCGTCCATTATATTCCAAAAAAACTCAATTTTATCAACTAAATTAATATAATATAAAACTTCGATCTACAATGAATAAATTTTACTAGTTTTCGTTTGTCAATATAATAAGACAAAATTACAATAAATAAAATTGAAGCACTATAATTCTGCGTCAATTCAGCTCGCTCCTCAGTGTCATGTCAGTCTCTTCTCTAATTTTCGTCAATATCAATCGACAATCGTCCGGAGATCGTTATTATTATCGACTCGTGTACACCGACCAAAATAATTTGATCCAGGACGTAAAATCAAAAATTTGCGTAAAATATGTAATAGGACTCTTAACGCCTGGAGCCTAGCGAGTCGCCTTGCGAGTAGCGGATTGAAACGGAACGTTCCATCATTTTGCGTGTCGCCTTCGATAGGAAGTAACCAGATGTTATGTCACTAGGGCTTAGGTAGGTGCTAAACCGCCTGTGTCTGTTCAGGTGGCAGACTCCCCAAATCTGTCACCCGTAGGCCACAACATATGACGGCCTGTGATCGTTTTGCGCCCCCCGGCGCCCTGTCCGTCTGCTGCGGATAGAGAGAGGTTGTGTTCTCTCCCTTCTCACTTCTCTCCCTTTCCCACGCGCTCTCGCTCCCGACCATGGACTGAACCACGACCGGAAGTAAGAGGTTATCCGCAGCACCGACCGCTGCCGTGACAAGTTCTCGGCGCGCGGCGCTGCATTGCCCAGGCTGGGCACTCCTCCAGACTGTGCTGCGCCGTGTCGTTGAGACAGTCTCCGCAGTGGACTACAGAGCGTCGGTTTCTGACCTATGCGGCACAGGTACTTTCCGAAGCACCCATGCCCGGAGAGCACCTGTGTCAGCCAGAAAGTGCCGTCTCTCCAGCCACTCCTATGAGTCTTATGTCACGGATTTTACCGCCGCAATGGCGGCGTGCCCTGTGTTGGGTCACTCAAGCCGTTATTCCCATTCCACCAGTAGGACCTGGAGGAGCTCAGCTCTTCACATGCATCAGGTGCTCGCTCCGCTCCAGCGCGTCCCGGTGCCACCGATAAAGAGACCCAAGGACTTTAGCGTCAAGATCCCACACACCTACCACATCTCGCCGCCTCGAAGTAGACCGTACAGTATCCTCGTATCACCATGATGGCCATCAGTCTCTGCGGTCTTCGCAGAATGGCGGTATTACGAGGCGTAAGCTTGTCCGTCCATAGTGCGTTCCTAGCCTAAAGATGGGTGGTCGTCGGCTGTTTCCATCTAATAACACATATAACAGAATATCTAAGTTGCAAGTGCAATAAAAAGTAGTTTACTTAGATGCTGGTAACCAATCATATTAAAAAAAACTAGCTTATTTTCAGAAGATAGCATAATTAAATGCCTTTGAAAGTTTTATTCAGAAATGGTGTTTATTGTGAAAATTGTTTTATAAACAATTTTATACGTTAAAAAAGATGACACCGAATATAAAGGCAGTGTATTGTTGTGTATTATTATGAATTTGGCGTCTAAGTTAACTCGTATAATTATTATTGTGATTTATAGGTGTTTATGTTTCCTCGCAAACGTATTTAGTTTTATGGTTTTGACTAAACCAATCAAAATTGTAGTGTTGTAATGCTTTTTTTGCGATCAAGAATATAAAAAAGTACTTTACAGAAGTTTCTACACGTATAACACTACACATAATAAAAATCAAATATTAGGTAATTTTTTTATACACTTAAAAAATTAAATGTAAACAGTAAAAATAGACATTTGTAAAAAATTATCTCTTTTATTTCAATCCGTAACATAATATAGAGCTATCGATTTTCATTACATCAGCTCAGATCATAATAATAATACCAGCCTATTACTGTCCCACTGCTGGTCAGAGGCCTCTTCTCATACAGAGAAGGCACGAGCATTGATCACCGCGCTTGCTCAAGACTGGTTGGCGATTTCAGACTTATATAAATTAGACTCGTAAGTCCAGGTTTCCTCACGATGTTTTCCTTTATCGATGTCATATCAGATCAGATCATAGTTATATTCATGTTTCATATTCACACGATAGGTTTAATAAAAAAGACCCTAAACATAGTCGAAAGGCCCAAAAAAAAGTTTCCCAGCAATATTTTTTTGCGCAGAGTAACTTATTTTGATGTATAGAATGCTTTGTAGTATCTGATATTCGGGCGTCCTCTCTGTGTGACTATCCTCACAGTCGAACACGTGGTCTGGGTGGATATCACGTCTTCTAATTGGGTTCAGCATGATTATAGGAAACCAGTATATCCAGGACAGGCTGGTTTCACCAAGAGCCTCTGCTCTTAGCCGTTGATAAATCTTTGGCAGAAATATTATACCACACACTGCTGACATAACATCACGCCTATAGTCCCCGAAGGGTTAGGTAGAGATGTACCTGATATTCACACATTCCGCCAGTTAGGCAAAGATAAAAAAGATAGATAATATAAATAAGATTTATCCCATCACACACACACACACACACACGCTCACATTGTTTTGCCACCATCTTCATACTCCTGCCCTTCTCCCAATTCATTAGTGGTCGGCGCAGCATGTCTTCCTCTTCCAAACTTCTCTATTTTTCGTCATCTCATCGGAATAGTACATTTTGATACAAGTGGAGAAAGTTTGTTATTGTATTCGAGCCGGAATTAACACCCGAGCCGCAGGCGAGAGTTGTACATACACTTTTCAAGAAATAAAATAAAAAAACGACAAATATTTTTGTCATGAATTAATAAGAAACTATGATTTAAATTTCCTTTTTTTTCGCTCTTTGCTTTCGCCAGGTTGAAGGAGAAGCAAAGGTATAAAGCCGCTAAACAGCCTAATATGAAAAATAGAAAATTCAAATATTTTTGAGTTAAAAACACTAATAAATGTTAATTTGTTCTTATACGTTTTATAGTATTTTAGTAATCATGGTTTTTGATGATATTCTATTTATAAACATTATTTAAATATTCAAAAAATATTAACGCCGTAAAGACGTTTCTCTTTGCCATAAGATTAAAAAAAAACAATCACCGCCGACTACAGGCATTGAACCAATTTGGACTAAGTATAGGTGTAGTTATCTGTGCAATTTTCATTCCCGCACACATGTTGGAAAATGAGAAAAAACTCACGCGTGTGAAATACATTGCATGTTGAACCTAATCGTAGTGCGAAAAGAACCAGTTTTCGAGGAAGGGTATTGAAAAATTCTTTTCTTGCCATATCATTTAGTCCATCCATCGTTTCTTTGGTCTTCCTCTACTAAGCCATCAACCGGGCCCTAATCCAGACTCCGTGGCTGTTACTGAGAAATTCTTGATGGAAAAACCCAATAGCACTTTGCCCGACCCGGGAACCGAAGCCACCAGTACCTCATGCTCAGCAGTCGCGCTTGCAACCACTAGACCAGCGAGGCAGTCTGTTTATAACGTAATACTCAAAATCGAATCATGGATTGTTACATTACATAACAGGCGAATGCTCCGCGGATGAGCGCCCTAAGTCTCGTGACACACACGGGTCGAGACACATTCGACATTAATCCTTAAGACCTAAGCCATAGTGAACATGTGTTTGTCGCACGTTTCTAACAACATGGTTCTATTTAAAAGCACGCCCCCACGTTACCGCCTCACGTGAAATGAAACGCTTTTCGCACAAGTTTTCCAGCACGAGTGTCTAGATGCGTCCGCTTCAGACGTATTGCTTTCACGTGAATATTGACAATTTCGTATGGCTTCTCATCGTGGATTTAGATGGGTACTAGACTGGAAGAGTCATGTGCGTGGTTTGTTACAAAATGCAGGCGAAGTTTGTAGAAGATACTAGATTACTGAGTTATGCTGCTGAAAAAAATTAAAACTTGTTGAAAACAAATAACCAATAACGAGTTTTGATCGTTATTACATCTTTGGCTCTGGGCCGTCAGTCTCGACAGAGATAACGACAAAATCGCTAACTTTCGATCGCATCGAAAGTATCGAAACGCATCTTGGATGTAGATACTTGCGTTTCTCGCAAGCATATTGCAACCGAATTTATTCGTTAGTAATCAGCGATCGAAAGTTTTGGCGCCCAGAGCCAAAGACGTAATTACGATCAAAACTCGGCGAATCCTGTTTTTACTATGAAACGAACTTTTTACTACGAAAAAGTGTTTTTACTATTCTCTTTCATATGGGGCTTTACATGGACTATGATATTAAATTATTATCATCTCCCTGCCCTTGTCCAATTCTACTCGGGGTCGTCGCAACACGATTTATTCTTCCATTCTCCTATGTCAGACTTCACTAAATAAATTATTGTAACATTTAATGATGGTTATCAACTACGATATCTCGCAGGTCACAAGCAATCGACAAAAATGAGTATATATATAGGCACTCAAAATAAGTACCGAGACTTGCAATACTCGGATCTTGTAAAATGGACAAAAAAAAAAAAAACTAAACGAAATACTGTATCTTTGGCGACACATTGAAGAGTTGAAACGCCTGTGGAATCGCCGGATTTCGTCATCTTAGCCCCAGTTAAGGATGCGAGGAGCACGTTGCTCGCCGGGTGCTCTCTAATCGCCCACACGAGTCAAGTATTATGATATTAATAACTTTTTTAATTGTTTTTGTCACACGACTTTTCTCCAATTTGGGGTAGGCAGAAACTACAGAAAGACATCTGCAACCTTACATTATCTGCTCTTTTTGCTTCACGAATGTAGGTATACATAATATGTATAATTTCAAAATTAATGATGTAACCAAGATTTTGTAACAATATTTTGATTCAAAAGAGTGTCCATGGAGTTTCTTGCCCGTTCTTCTCCATAGAGATCTACGCTAGGGAATGGGCAACTACAGTAGGTACTTTCTCAAGTTATTATGCCTTGTGACTGGGACTGTAGCTTTGTTTTTTATTTGTAATTTTGACATTCAAAAGTGCCGTAATGGTCGAATTGAAATAAATGCTTTGAGTTTGAGTATCTAGTTTTTAAAACAGGTGCTCAGCAACCCTCTAGGGGAAATATGCATAATGCTTACGCATTCAGGTATAACACCCACTAGGTAGGTACTACTGTAATACTGGACACAGTATTCTATTTTATAAATTATTATTAACTACATTTGCAGACCAATCACCCAATTTTCTTATCTTTTGTCGCAAATTGTTGACTTGTTTTATTTTGGTACTTTTTGTAATGCCATAATTTCAGTAGGTATCAGTGCGGTAGCGCATTTGATAACCCTAAAATTGCAGGTATGATAAAATAACAACACTAAAATGTTTCGGGTGTTCGTACTTTTTTTTGGTATCTAGCAAACGCTGGATTGATTACTTGTACATTGTGGGAGATAGTGCCTGAGAACGCAGCACACAAAAGTGCCCAACCAAACCGGGAATCGTAATACCAATGAACTTATATTTTACTAGCACGCCAAAAATAATCTTTATTTGTTGTTTCAGTTCTAAAATCAGACGGTTGCATTACATTTATCTAACTAGGGTAATTCGATTAAGATTGCAGACGCTTCCAGAGGCCATTGCACTTTCAGAAGCTAAATTCACTGATAGCATTAGGAGCATTGTTCTCTAGCGATAAGGATTTTGGGACCATTAACCATAACCTAAATGGCAAAGATAGCAGAGTATTAAGATAGCTGTAACTTAATCTTCTTTGTGGTCGACGACCGTGAGATGATCATAGATAGGTATGGTCATGACAATAATATGAATAAGCATTATTAAAATTATGAAAATGCAATAGTTCGTATGTAATACGTAGAATAGTTAACATAGCATCACGCCTGTAATCCCCAAGGGTTAGCCAGAGGTGTAGTTATGGTTTAGTTTCATGTAATAGGGGACGAGCCTTTTGCCTTTAACTAGGGCCACAAGTCCTGACTCTGGGCTGCAACTGAGAAGTGCCCGTGGGAAAAACCCAATAACACTGCCCAAACTGGAACTTAAGCCCATTATATAAAGTTCAGCAGTAGCGTTTGAGACTACAAGATCAAAGATCCATAAATCATCAGCATCTGGCAAGGCTTTTCCCAGCTATGTTGGAGTCGGCTTCCAGTCTAATCGGATACAGCTGAATATCAGTATTTTACGTGGAGCGACTGCCTATCTGACCTCCACAACCCAGTTAGTACAACGTAAGTATAAGACTTGTTATCAGACTTTCGGGCTACTGACTACCTACCTGTAACGATGTCAAAGATCTAAAAATGACAGCCGGGAACAATGGCTAGACCGTGCCGTTTCCGAGCCGAGTGTCGGCCGTAGCACAATCCATTGTCTGTTGCTCGCTCGCAAGCGGCTCAGAAGCGTGAGTGTGTCCATACAAAATTGCACGGTCGACACTCGGCGACCCGACACGGTCTAGCGTGAGTCAAGCTTTAATGTGACAACAAGGAGGAAACTTGTCCACGGATGAACCGAGACAAGCGCGGCTTTACCTGAAGTTCGACCTGAGCGGCTATTATTATTGAGCCACGAGCTCCTCAACGAAGTACAAAGGATGAATACAATATTTTTGGCAAAACCCTTTGTGTTTACTCTCTACTCATTCTCATCCTGCCATGTAATCCATTTGACCGACGTGCATCCATTAAATGCTAATTTGGTCTGTTTCTTTGTTCATTGTTGTCGATGTAATGCAATATTTAAAGATTTTTTTGAAAATTTCCTATTTTCTGCAATTATTTTTAAAATTTCGAATTTTAAGACCAAGATTTCTTTTAAAATTGGTAACTGATACTTTTTCACAGATAATTGGATGTAAAAATATTCAAGAAAACCATGTTTACGAGTGAAGTGACTAAAAATGTATTCACAATTAGGTATAAGGAAATCGTCTATATAAAAGTTAAAGATGGCCATTTTTCTCAAAATATTTCTATAACGGTCAACGTAAGTATTATCCTGAAAATATCCTTACTATGTCTGCTATCCACTAGTAACAAAACTAAAAAAAAAATGGTGGTACTCGATAAATGTTGATTATTGCTGACGAAGGTGGAATGGGGCCGCTGGTAAATTTACAAAAAATATCGTAATTATAACGTAACCATTTCTCACGATTTCTATCTAAGATAAGTTGCAAGCAAAATACTGTTATTTCAGCTGCATCCGGTTAGACTGGAAGCCGACCCCAGCATAGTTGGGAAAAGGCTAGGCAGATGATAATAAGTTGCAAGCTTAGGTGTCTGCGCGGAAGTTAATATCAATACCGATACCGATACCACTCCCACTTCTTAGCGATAGAGGCCTTTTGTCATGTTTTACTTTTTCAGCAGTAACCAATATTTAACAAGAGTGTATACTTAAATATTTTTCTAGTTAATATACCTCGTTAGATAGCTAATAAAATGAGGATTTAAACAATAATTTGCACATTGAGTTTCATAGTAGTATTTGGAAAAAAAAGGCTTTCATTAACAAAGACGATTTTCTGACATTTCCGAATGAATTTAAAGTCACTACACACTCATGAAAGTGGTGTTGAATAATACGTGATTAATACTTTCTGGTCCAGTTATCTCTGAAAAAGCATCACTTACCAATTTCAAAATAATATAGAAATAATTTTCGAAAATAGGAAAATTTCAAAAGATTCTTAAATATAAATTACATTGACAACCATGAACAAAGAAACTGACCAAATTAGCATTTAATGGATGCACATCGGTCAGTGGCGTGCAGTAGTATTCCACGAAGGGTAGGCCACGAAATAATGATAGCAAAAAAAAATTTTCATCGGCGCCATCTTGGATTTTCATTTTGACCTCATTTTCATTATCACCAACCCCAATAACCTCGAAAACGACACCCATGAAGAAAAAACTGAAAATTTTCATCGGCGCCATCTTGGATTTTCATTTTGACCTCATTTTCATTATCACCAACCCCAATAACCTCGAAAACGACACCCATGAAGAAAAAACCGAAAATTTTCATCGGCGCCATCTTGGATTTTCATTTTGACCTCATTTTCATTATCACCAACCCCAATAACCTCGAAAACGACACCCATGAAGAAAAAACTGAAAATTTTCATCGGCGCCATCTTGGATTTTCATTTTGACCTCATTTTCATTATCACCAACCCCAATAACCTCGAAAACGACACCCATGAAGAAAAATCTGAAAATTTTCATCGGCGCCATCTTGGATTTTCATTTTGACCTCATTTTCATTATCACCAACCCCAATAACCTCGAAAACGACACCCATGAAGAAAAAACCGAAAATTTTCATCGGCGCCATCTTGGATTTTCATTTTGACCTCATTTTCATTATCACCAACCCCAATAACCCCGAAAACGACACCCATGAAGAAAAAACTGTAAATTTTCATCGGCGCCATCTTGGATTTTCATTTTGACCTCATTTTCATTATCACCAACCCCAATAACCTCGAAAACGACACCCATGAAGAAAAAACTGAAAATTTTCATCGGCGCCATCTTGGATTTTCATTTTGACCTCATTTTCATTATCACCAACCCCAATAACCTCGAAAACGACACCCATGAAGAAAAAACCGAAAATTTTCATCGGCGCCATCTTGGATTTTCATTTTGACCTCATTTTCATTATCACCAACCCCAATAACCTCGAAAACGACACCCATGAAGTAAAATATAATAACAATAATATTATTGATTATTATAATAATAATACGCGCCAATAACCCCCAGGAATCATTATTTTAATCAACATTGAACATTACACCCTAGCACTGGCCTGCAAAATGCAAAAAACGTAAGGAAATTTGAATTTCGCGGGCTAAAGAACATCCACCTTGAATCCTGGCCTTGTGTTGTAGCAGCCAATCACAGCCCAGCAGCCCAGCTACACTCGCAGGAGTTACCGCCCTAAAATTACTGCAATCTATACATGTGTGCAGTTTATACACACGAAAATATGCACCAATGTGCCAATGTGTGCGTAAAATTATCAATGGGTTTAAGGCAAGTCCAGTGCTTGCCTGTCCGGCGGAGCTCCAACCTTTGTAGTAACTTCCAATAAAGTGTTAGTTGCGTGACGCGGGAGCGACTTGCTATAAGTATTCTAACAGGAGTTTGAACTTTTTTTTATATTTTGTACATAATGTGATATTTTATTACATAGTTAGTTCGTTATAATGAATGCCCAGTTGGTAGGGTAGGCTTGGCCTAATTGCCTCTTAGGGGCGCACGCCCATGACATCGGTCACATTATTACGCTACAATATGATTTCGTCGAATTTGAAGTTATTCATAAACGAAAAAAAAATATTTCAAAGGAAATAAAAAACTTCTCTACTCCTCTAGGAACTCAATAAAAAAAGTCCCATGAAAATGCGACCACTATAAACTTCATTCCACCTTATTGTCTAATTACACTCGACCGACTCACACATGTTCCTTCTTCTAAATATGAAATAGTGTGTTTATAAAGAATATTCTATTCTATTCTGTTCTATGTAAGTGGTTAAATTAAGCTGCAACTTAATTTAAGTTAGTTTTGTTAAGAAATGCATAGCACGCTTATTTCTTCTTTGGGTACGTTAAGAATATGAAAAACAAATTAATAGTCTCGAAACCACCACCCTGAAATGTTGAATGGCAAATAATATTACCACGGCATGAGCTAATCTTACGTTTCTTGCCAAAGCGTTAGAAGAATAATGGTGTCGATTCTGTTGTGCACAAACTAAACTTAATTTAGGCTATTGCTATCTTTTTCTCTCTAATAAAACGAGAAAGAGACGGACGTAATTTAGAGCTGTCAAATTTAGTTGGAACTAATACATACATACATAATCAGCCCATAATGTTCCCACTGCTGGGACACGGCCTCCTTACTATGCTACTGTGCACCACAGAATCAACACCAATGACTTTTTTATTAAAAAAGCTTTACCATAATTTCTAATTACGTGTATGAGATGTATGAACGTTGCAGATAAACATAGTTTCTGCCTACCCCATAAGGCAAAAAGCGTGAGTTTATGTATGTACGTAATATAACTAATGACGTTAAGTTAATACCCGCATATAACAACATTAAACGGCTAACTACAAGTTCCGGTTACGAAATCCAGGAAGATAGTCATCCGATCGTATATGTACTGTTATTCAGCTGAACTTGTAACGAGGCCTTGTCGCGAGCAAGGTCGCGGGCGCAAGGTGGGGGGCAAGGTCTCCCCCTCTCCAGGGGATTATCCTTACACGTGGTACTGTACATTGGTCCAAGTGTTATCTAAGTTACAATATTTTACTACTATCTACTAATAAGTGTAGCATGTTTCATCCAATGCTCCATGCTATGCAAAGGCCTACCTTTACCTTATTTGTAACACGATTGTATATTTTGATAATTCCAGTGAAAATAGGAAAGAGTGCAAGGTTTGATCACCATTGGGAAATACAAGGTAGTTAAACTGGGTTGCTGGAAGGTTATAGATAGGTTTTCGCTCCATTTCATTCCCATTCAACTGCTTCTGTTTGGAGTTCAGTCTAAACGGAAGCACCTGCATGCTAACTAAGTCGAGCCTAACTTGTCGACTTAGGAAAGAGATAGGCATGATGATAGTTCTTAGAAGACAGAGACTACATTTTACAACAAGACTACTGAAACTCGATGTTCCATATTTCTCGTCTTCCAAAATGACAATATTTTGAGTAAAGAACGCTAGCGTCGCCCTGTAGACGTGGCTACGAATATCCGTAGACCTCCCGCTACGTCAGCTACGAGTTACAACTTTTTCGTAAACACTAGCCGGCCTCGTTGAGTGATAAGATACGATACGATTAATTGTTGTTTTATTCGTATGTTAGAAGGTGAAGAAGTGTGATTCTTAAACAAATTATGTACAGACGCCAGCACATCAAGCTACTACAATCTGTCAAATTTCATTAATAGATTTTAAATTTTATCGCTGAAGCATTAGGTTCAAGGTTGATTGGGAAAAATTATTAGTTTCGGGTAGATTGATGTACTGTCTGTACCAACTTTCTCGATCTTTTTATAAAACAGGCCGATTATGTAGTAATAAACAAACTCACGAAGGTTGTTTTTTGATATCGATGATAAAAAACTGAAAGAAAGGACTTTAAGCGCGTTGTTGAGCTTGAAACATTGGTTTCTCGCCGATAGGTTAAACTGTTGTTATGCGATTCCAAATTTTACCGTCGTTATGTAACAGCTCATAACAATTAACAATTTGGAAATTGATATCTACTGATTCTCATATACAAATTATTAAAGCTAATCGCTTCTGCTTGTGCTTGCGCCGCACCTTAGGACGGTAGATACAGTGCCCCCGAGAGCTTAGGGTTTCAATGTCACAGTCAGGATCGATCCGCACGCGGCCGGCTTTCATCTCGTTCTATTTCATATTCTGTTCGTATAGCGTCGTTCGTGGAAGGAAACAGTATGAAAAATTGTAGATCTTGTCATTGTTATCATAACTCTACTTCAAATACTTTTATTTTTGTAACTCTCCCCACCACCCTTTCGACTTGTCAACCTCGTTATTGCTTTAGAACTTTTGATAACTAATTTTAAACTTCACTAAGCTTGTAATTGTCTATATAAGGTCCCAATAAAATAGATGGACAAATTTTAACACTTGTTCAGTACGTCCAACAAAAGATATTCAAGCATAAAAACACTAGTTAAAGTGATTTTATTTTGACATAAAATAATAAATTACCAGCACTCTAGAATTATAAGCGCGTATAAGCGCGAATATAATTATAGGCGCGTTCTCGTAAGCAGGTAAGTCAGTTCTGTTAATATCATTCTGTATTTAACCATAGTAACTTCCAGTTGACTATACATCACCTCACCTTTAGGATAGTGTTGTTAGGATATGTAGAAGATATAGTACACGCAAAATAAAATCACTTTAATCAGTGTTTCTTTTGCTTGGATATCATTGGTTAGACGTACTGAACGCTGTGTTAAAATTTGTCCATCTATTTTAATGGGAATATACAGGGTGTAAACAACCTCATCACGAAGCCGTCAACCAAGCATTTTGTACATCAAACTAAGTAAATTTACGCAATTTTTTTAAGCAATTTTTTGGGGTCAAAAATCATGTTTTGTGGTAGAACTCAATGTAACGTACTCAAAACATTGTGTTGGTGGATGGATTGAATAGTACGGGGGTCGTGGAGGTGTGAAAAGTAAAAATCTTACATTAAAAACATATATTAAAAAAAACTTGTTAAAAAGTTGGAACTATGACCCCCAATATCTCCGTAACTAGAAGGTTCCCAGGTATGGTGTAGAACAAAAAAATATCGCAATGACGGGGAGAACGAGTGCCTTTTGGCTTCGTTAAGAGATTTTTTACACCCTTTATATCAGCAAATAGTAGTGTATGTTCACTGGTAAGTGAACTTCAACCATATTAGTGTTTTTTTTTAAAATAGTTTTGACTGAGAAAGCGAAAAATTACAGTTAATTTTCTACAATACAACGCAAAAAATACGAAAGCCGTAAAAATGCAGTGTTCACATTAGTCGAAAAGGGGTGCTTGACTAGTAAAATGTTTAAATTGCAATTCATTTTCTACAATACAGTACGACACAAGGACAGAAGCCATAACAATGGCTCTGCTCTATTTCAATTAGACGAAAAGGGGTGCGTAGTAGTGTACGATCGATACAGGACTTATAAATTAAGCTTCTAGAATGTATTTTTCTTCGTAGCGTGCCGATAGAGCCTAAATTGAGTTAGCGCCGAATTTGACTAAAGGTTTGGTATATTTACCTACACCGTAACGTTCATCAGTTCCTGTCACGCGCAGACAATAGTACACGAAATGAAGGTGTCAGATCGTTGGTGGAATATCTCCATATTTACACTCCATGTCAGTCAACTATGAATCTTCACCTGACCAAGCAATTAACCTGAGTGTTCCACAGGGTCTTGAACTGTCTAAGCCAGCCTACGATTTATAACAGACATACCGGTATTTCATCTCTAATAAATTACTTTTTGTTGTAATTTTAAAGATAAGTTTTAACCTTAGATGCGAACTAAGTTTGTAACAAAAAAAGGATGTTTAAACTAAATACGAATAATCTTGTAGACAAAACTTGCATAATAAAACACCGATAAGTTTTGTTGAACGAGTGTGTTTATAAACAAATGATTTTGGTTACATAATAAATCAGTACCTAACTTTATTATCGACAAAAATAAGTGGATATTTTGCGGTTTGTTCATAATGAACGAACATGGTTTTCAGATGATTGTTAGTCACCGTGATCTTATCCCTTTACACTAAACCCAGTCTGATAAGACTCCCAGATGATATATACAGGTTGGAATTTTTCCATGCCACCTGGAGGGAAAGTACTCTAAATACCTGAGATAGCAAATTTTACTCAAAGGAAATATTCCTTTATTTTTAAAAAGACATTAATCTGCATTCAAAGATTTTGAAAATTGGCTTGCTACACTTGGAAATCGAACCGGCTAAATGAAAAAAATAACACAGTGTACTTTTATGGCACCAATCGATAAGGTCAATCATAAGGATCAAATCTCTCTAACAAACATTATAAATTAAATCAAAGAAAAACCATGAAATCTAAAGTTATAAATTCAATGGGACAACATAAAGCACTTTTGTTCAAAGGTCCATCCAATTACTTAAGCTAGAACCTAATAAACAATTATCTTTTGACGACATTTATTGATTAAAATGACGAAGAACTATTTAGATAGGAGCTCCAGGTGGCATACAAAAATTCCACCCTGTATATAATTAGCTTTGTTACTAATGGGGGAACACGAAATGGCGATGCTGTAATGCAAAAAACCATTAATAACGAAGCGAATGATATATATATATATATATCATCTGGGAGTCTAGGCGGCAGTCTCGACAGAGAAAACGACAAAATCGCTAACTTGCGAATGCTAATGAGAGGTTTTCTTTTTGAGGTATTAAAAAAAACTTAGTTTCCAAGAACTCTACAGATGGCGTTGAACTGACTACGATAGTTGGTGCCAAAGCCAAAACGCTTGGAAAAAAAAACATTGCGTCACGTCACAAACGCTCGTTGACTGACACTTTCGTTTGCTTAAGCTTCCGAATATAACCTAGTTTTCTCGCGCTTTGTTAAAATCAGTTTTTTTTAGGTTCCGTTCCTTGCATTAACGTACTAAGTTCAGCGCCATCTATCCAGCGACTAGGGAAGAGCTAAAAAGAAAATCCCTCATTACTTACGAATAAATACGTTTGCAATGATGCTTGCGAGTAACGCAAGTCTCTACATCATACAAGCGACAAATTCGCTAACTTTCGATCGCTGATTACTAACGACTAAATTGGGTTGCAATAACGATGCTTGCGAGAATCGCATCTTGGATGTAGAGACTTGGATTTCCCGCAAGCATCGTTATTGCAACCCAATTAATTCATTAGTAATTAGCAATCAAAAGTTAGCTGTCGAGACTGGCCCAGACTAGGTTTAGTGTCATCGGTTCTCTAACTATAATACCTACATGTATTGCCTGTTCAAAGAAGAATTGTTAGTTCGATTTTTAAATCTTGACTAAGCGTCGAAAGTTGAAAGTCCAATGTGCAATTAATATTTAGGCATTACCTTTGTTGTTAGAAAACAGGCAAACTATACCCTAAATTCTTTTGATATAATAACATAGGTGCAAGTTACTACATATTTTTCGCATCGGTATTTTTTAACTTAAGGGGGTGGTATCTTCTAACGAGAGGTTTTCTCAATGTAACTCCTCTTTGATGAGTGAATGTAAATGTGCAAAAAAAAAATGTTACTTATTAGACTCTAAACTTGAATTTGAACCACCACAAATAGAGTTGCTAATTTAGCAGATACCCCAGCCTTAATACGGTACGTTAAAAGGCTTCAGACGTTGTTGACACCGATAGGGTGCCTACTTTATTGACTACTAGAAACCCACCCCCACTACATAACACACTTGACAAAATATCGAAAATTCTTTGTTATTTCCAAGTTTAATATTAATGTACGTAAAGATTTTTGGTTTCTGAATTATTTTTGCACCTGAGTGTATCTATTCGGCACTGCCATAAGTGCGATATCGCGCTTTGTCAACACTCAAGTAATGTTTTGCCATCCAAGGTAGCAATGCTGCCTTCTCGGCACTTTTTTATAGACCGCGATGTGAACGATTTTTTTTTAATCTTTTCTCATTTTGGTACTTGTAAATATTATTACTTATTGTTTTAGATCTACTTGTAGTTTGAAAATAATGTACACAGTTATGAATAAAAACAAAGATACTGAAAAATAATTCTTGAATAACTCCGTGAGTCATTAATGTTTATCTGAGGAGGAACCCGGAAAACTGGTCTGGATTAGTCAGAATAAGATTAATTTGTGAATATCGATTGTAAATGATAACATAAATAATAATAATAATAAGCCTTTTTATTTCTTATAAACCAAAAAACATTTACACAATACTTATTCTAATGTTAGTAGTTCCTTATACCTATTTTTTATTATTTTTATTATGTATTGTTTTAAGAACCCCTTGATAGGCCATATGTTATTATAATGATAACATTATAATAACATAATTCGAGCTTCCTGAGTGCCAAAATAACTAGTTGTCACCAAACACCATTTTTTTATTTGTACCTTACCCCAAAACTCTCACGACTTGCAAATTAATTATTGTCAAATACTTATTTGTCAATTCCTCATAAATGTTGCGGGGTCAAAAAAAATATTAACCGTTTCTATAGGTAGCCAATTACACGTGCATTATGTACTGAATACGATATGTTTGATATGCAAATCACGAGCTTGTTTATTTCCATCAGGTCTCTGGTGGTTTTGGTAGCATTTACTCCTTCTCTGATGAATCGATTCTCATGAGAGTGAACCAGTTACGTGGCTACTCTTTTTCCGCTAAATGGTCAAGCCATCTGGAGAAGATGACGTCAAAAAACGCACTTCTGTCAAGCTATCTTTAGAACGTGAGACCACCAACAAGTAGCGTGACAGATGTGCTATTCGCGCTGCCAAAATCCAACAGTCTGGCCTACGCTTAATATTAAAAAAATGTGCGGTCGGGGTACCCCCGTAAGGAACGCTCGCTCACTCGATCCCGCCATACCCTTCTTGTCTCCTACTACACACACATACACAGAATACGGCATTTTCTTACGTGATGCGTGATGATTTCTACTAAATCGCACTCCTAGTAACAGGGACGGATCTATATAAGGGCTTTTTGGGCTGCAGTCCAGGGCCCCGTGGAATATAGGGCCCCCAGTCACCATTGAAGACAAAATACCCAAATAGCTATACCTTATACAACATAGTTGGGAAGGTGTGTCCCAAGTCTGGACGATTTGATTTTTAATGTTTACCCAGGTATTGAGAATATTAGTCAGAAAGATTACAAGTGGATGTGCGAGACGGCTGTAGTACTACCACTACAAACTTACGTACCCTTTCCTATAAACCAACGGACTCGGTTCGAACTTTTAACCCTGTAAAAAACTTTTTTCACAAATGCTCCTTTTTCTGCATCTGGACGTCTGGACGTCTAGGCGTCCTTGCCTCGAGGCCTTAATAGGCAATTATGTGGCATATATACACATGGTAGCAAAAAATGGAGCATGTGGACATTTTGATCACAAATTACAAAATTATATTAATTTATTCGAGAAAAGATGTAATGGACGACGCCCTTGGGTATTAGCCTAGGGCCCAATAAACTGACGGTCCGCCTCTGCCTAGTAAGCCGCGTTATGGAACTACGTTCCAAAATAATATTTTTTTATATTTTTGAATTTAGAACATAAATAAATGTTTATTTGTTTAGAAGAGTTAATATTAGTTTTAAATAATCATGTTTATCTATCATATTCTATTTATAAAAAAAAGTCTTTTTTTTAATATTTACGCCGTAAAGACGCATATTGCTTTGCCGAAATAAAAATAAATCAATATTTACCTCCTACTACAGGCACTGAACCGATTTGAACTTCGTATACGAATAGTTATCTGTGGTTTTTATTCCCGCACACGTATTGGTAAATGAAAAAAACGCACGCGTGTGAAATACATTGCATGTTGAACCTAATCGTATTGCGATAAGAACCAGTTTTCGAGGAAGTGTATTGAAATAGTACATTACGATATTAGTGCGTTAAGATGGTTATAACATGCGAGGCAGAATTTCAGCCCGAGCCGAAGGCGAGGGCGTAATTGAGCCGAGCATGTTATAACCAATACGCACGTATATCGTACGACGTTTTTTAACACATTTGCGAGGAAACAGAAAAAAAAAGATATTCACAATACAAGTACAAAGAAAAGAAAATTTGAGAAAAATGGCGCAAGGTTTATTTTCTGACGTGGCTGCGTGAAAATGTTGGCAAAGACGCTAGAGCATACAGCCAAGTTTTTAAATTACCGAATAAACTGTTTTTGTTTTATTTTAAATGAACTCAATCTGTGAATGCACACTGTTGCTTTCCCGCCATTTTAACAGCGCGCTAGCGCTGCCTACTGACTGGCGCCGCGCGGCGATTAGTTCGAAATTTGAATAGCAACAGCGCGCTGCTCACTAGCTGGAGTCGTGCGGCGGCGATCAGTTCCATATTTGAAATGGCAAATAATACTGTTATGGAATTTGTATGGACTA
Source organism: Xestia sexstrigata (assembly GCA_941918905.2). NCBI lineage: Eukaryota > Metazoa > Arthropoda > Insecta > Lepidoptera > Noctuidae > Xestia > Xestia sexstrigata. The sequence continues at coordinate 17,826,967 of OW799211.2, forward strand.
TAACTTAACTATTTGCTTTGGTAACACACGCGTTTTTTATGACCTGCTTTACATATTTAAAACCGGTGGAATTACATCAGCTTTACGAGCAAGGGTGTTATAAAATGTATTACTTACGTTTTGTGTTATTTGACTAAGTTCGCTAAGATTGTAAGTAAGTTGTTATCTTTGATTATGTTTTTTTTCAAGGTGAAGAGACTCATTCACTCGATTGATGTTTGTACCTATAATAAAATTAAACAAACTTCTGTTAAAATACACTAGAAGAAGAAAATCATGTTTCATCATCTGTCTAGCCTTTTCCCAACTATGTTGGGGTCGGCTTCCAGTCTAACCGGATGCAGCTGAGTAACAGTATTTTACATAGAGAAGAAAATCATGTTTATAATAACAACAAAATTGGACGCGTATACTAAGTTTCGTGTCCGTGATAATAACTGTTGTGGCATATATACACATGGTAGCAAAAAATAGAGCATGTGGACATTTTGATCACAAATTACAAAATTATATTAATTTATTCGAGAAAAGATGTAATAGACGACGCCCTTGGGTATTAGCCTAGGGCCCAATAAACTGACGGTCCGCCTTCTCTCTTAAAGAGACGAACCTTGCTGCTGGACCCGGTCATGTCTCTCTTTTAAAAAATGTATTGTTGTCAGAACAAAAAGTGTGTGCGAAATTTGTGTGGGTGTGTTTTCAATCAGTTGGGGGGAACTGGTTTAAAATTCAGTTGCAAAATTTGACCAAAACTAAGTACTATTTCTTTTGAGTTCCCGATGTTTCAAGTAGTAAACATGGTAAATGTCACGTTGTCAGTGTTAATGATAGTCTTAGTGACCATGTCAGTTTAAAAACTTATACCTACATACCAACTAACTAAAAGCTTGTAAAAATAGTAGATAACTTATGAGTTTGATTCAGTTTTAGCGAATTATCAGAGACATTCGGTTTAACGTGATATTTTCCTAACTTCATGTGAAGCCACTTAATGTTAACCTTTTCCTTTCAAAGAGTTATGACAAAATTGATCTTAAAGAGATAACAAAACGAGCTAGACTTTACACAGCTAGCTAGATTTTGACAATGAATCGAATCACAATAATCAGTTCTTTTTAATCCAGGCTTAAAAACTATTAAACATGATTAACAAAATAACAAGTTACCCTATCTAACATATTTTATGAGTATACTTACCTATGTTTAGTATATTTTCTGTAGATTACGAGACATTGGGTGTCCATAACATTTAAATTGTTTCCAAATCACATTGCCTAAATAAACATATTTAAACTTCATGCTAGTGAGAAATACGTTTAATATGTAAGTATATATATTCGTTTACATTTTTGAAAAATATTACATTTTTGATAAATTGCAAATGAATTGCCGCATTGCTGAGCATGATGAGGGTTTGATTTCCGGATCGGGCAAATGTGACTGAATTTTTCCACCAGGTATTTCTCAGTAGCAGCCATGGAGTCATGATTTATGCCCGGTTGGCAATAGGCTCGCCGCCTTAAACATATCTGGCGAAAATGTGGGTGTACTATACTAATTAACTAACTGTCCACTGTGGGTGCTAACATAGCCAGGCAACAAGTTCGCAACCATGGCTGACTCTCCAGGGTGCTGATTTGGACGCATTTAGAAATCTAAAAAAGTATGGACGCGTCCAAAATAAACAAAAAATAGTACCTTATCTCACAAATTCAACAAAATACTTTAGGTACTTAAAACACTAAAACACACCTACTGGCTCACGCACACATGTAAATTTTATTTAATAGTCATTTTAATAATTTGCATGAATACAGGAGCCTGCCCACTCAAGCCGCGGCTTAGATACTAATTAATCTATAGATAACTATGATACGTGTGTAATACATACGTACTGGCTGACATCTTTTAGATAAACAAATAACTGAACTATAGCTTAGACTCGTGGAATAACAGCCGCTCGGGTCGATATTCTTCTTAAACCGCGCTTGCCAGCGGCCCGTGGATGGGTGACCAGTACATACCGAGCTTCCTCCGTGCCTCGGAAAGCATGTTAAGCGGTTGGGTCCCGGCTGACATTTATAGATCTTTGACTTGACAGTCGCTACAGGTAGTCAGTGGCCCAAAAGTCCGAGAACAAGTCTTACCAAGGGATATCAGCTAGTGAGCTGGCACATTGAAAATTGCTCTTACTATTTTGCAATTAGACAAATAGTGATTGATGTCTTGAAATTGTTTGGGATACCAAAGTGTGTCGTACAAATACTTGTCATAATATATTTATGGCAATTAAGTACTATGTATTTGTCAAAAAATAGGACGTAGCTAGATATAGTTTATCAATTACCTTGTTGAATGAAAACCTAAATATCAGGGAGCCAAGTCTCTGATTGCATATTTTTTAATAAAACAAAATATTCTTATAAATTCATGAAAATTATTTTTTCTTAAATATTATGCGATTCCTACGAGATTCCGAAACCGCGCGAGTCGCGGTTCGGTCGCAGCCTGCGATCAGACGAGATGACGTCGGGGGAACGCATAACATGTGAAATATAAGTGTGGATTTTTGCATGCTGTAAGGTAGAGTGTGTCAGGGTACGCCACGATAGTGGCGATAAGTCCCCTCTTTGAGGAGTGGCTGGAGAGACGCCACGGCGTCCTCACCTTCTGCCTGACGCAGGTCCTCACCGGACACGGTGTTTTCGGGAGGTTCCTGCACCGAATCGGGCGGGAGGAAACGCCCGGGTGTTTCCACTGCGAGGATCGACCGGAGGACACGGTGGAGCACACGGTGGAGGTGTGCCCCGCGTGGGCGGAGCACCGCCGTGTCCTCGAAGCGGCGATTGGCGGCGGCGACCTCTCGCGTCCGGCCTTGGTGCAAGCCATGGTCCGGAGCGAGACGGAATGGGACGCCGTCACCTCCTTCTGCGAAGCAGTAATGCTAGAGAAGGAGGTGGCGGAACGTGAGAGGGAGAGAACCTCACAGCGTCCCGGCCGCCGCGGGAGACGCCCCGGGCGTCGGGGGCCACCACGTGGCGAGCCTGTGGACGGTGGGCTATGGGCTAGCTCGCCGTCCGTCCGTCTCATGACGACAGGCTGTGTCGACGGCGCGTTCGTGTTCCACGCGCGCCTCAAAGAGAGTCAGCAATAGGAAGGGGTCCGCAAGGACCGATGCCTGCCGGGGTTGCGGGACTGTTCGAAAGAGATACCGTGGCCCCGGAACACAAAGGGCGATGAAGGAACATGGATGGGTTTTAGTCAGTAAAAGTCTGACACTCCCTCCTGCTCCGCCCAGAGCGGGAGAAGTCATTTGATGATTTCCCATCCGAAAAAAAAAAAAAAAAAAAAAAGGTAGAGTGTGTTCGAACTGCTTTTACAATGTTTACATCTGACTCTGTACCCGCATTAATTGCAAATAAATGATTTCTGATTCTGATTCTGATATTTTTTAGTTAATATTTAAACAGACTCGAATTCAATGTTTTTTTATTGTAAGATTTCACATTTGATAGTATCTGGATACTCTATTGTTTAAGCTGGAAATCCCAGAGAATAGTACGGTCGACATACATTATTAAAGTTTAAAAATAAAGTAAAAGGACGTTATTGACCTTATTTAAAGTTAACAACTAAAGAAAAATCGTTTCTAAGGTAACTGTTGCAAAATAATCAAAGTAATTTGTTTTGTTACAGCTGCGATGCTGCGTTTCTGCAAAACTCGTAATTATTGTTTTTTTGGCTACAGTCGGATAATTATATATTTTTAGATTAGATGTGGATAGGAAATAAAGTAAGTTAGATGTGAAAAATATTAATTCATCAAAAAAAATATATATGAAAAATTCGCACCAGCATCGCCGCGTGACAACACAAGCGCGTCATAATCTCAATTTCGGCAATTGTGTATATAAATCCGGGTGTAGTGTGATGTTTTAATGCACTGTTGTTTTACAAGTCGTAGACGTCGGATCGCGCAGCTGACGGTGACGGCCAAGGTCACTCGTACCTACGGGAGTCTGAGTCAACCCCTCCAGTGTGTTCACTGCGGCTAGCGATACAACCCGCGCCTGATACTCGCTATAAAAGAAAAAAAACGTTCTGTTCTTTATTCAAAAATATTCAATCTAGTGCTGTACTTTAGGATTTCTGTGCATTCGAAGTAAGTACGAAGTCATTCAGGCTCGTTCGTTGAAGGTCATGGTTGTTGTGGTGCGAAAATTTATTGAACTGTTGGTCGCCGGCCAAAGTATTGCGTGTTAATTTTTTTGATATAAATTTTCTCTTAAGGAAAAGATTTTCTTTTCTTTTAAATACGTAGCTCTCTACATCTACCAACTGAATTTTCATCACGCAATCATAGTGTTAAACGAATAGGTATTTAGCATTTAATTAACGAAACCGGTTGAATTTTAATGAAGTAAGTAATTTTCATTGATAGCACTTTTTTGTTATTGCACACCTTGATATTTTCAGCCTGATTTTTCATCTTGTGAATAGAGTGGTAAACGCGTCTTTATGTCGTTAAAAAACGAAAATTGGGTGATTTTTATTTGGCATTTTGTTTGGTAATTTTTACTGAAAGTATTTTCACTAATGTCAATATTAAAAGGGAATTGAAAGTATTTTAATGTTGTAATTTAGAAATTGATCAAAAAACTATAAACTTCTTATTTTCTTTATTTTTTTAGTATCATATATTTTTTTTTAAGTTATGTCTTCAAGAAAGATTTTCTTTAAAAGCGTTTACCTACAATTCCTATTTATGAAAATAAGTTTTGGAATATTTGAGTGGCATTCATACTTAACATAACGAAAACTTAACAAATTAACTAGTCAACCGGTGGAATTAAACAAATGACGTGCGTTCAATGGTCGCGTGTTTATTTTGGCCGCATGGTATAACTGAAGTGTGTAGTTCTAGCAAATATGGCCGCCATAGAAGAGAAGTTATATCCTAACTGTGATGCCACTGTATGGCTCCGCTCCTGTGAGGAGGAGGTCGAAGAACCTCTTGAGGGAAAGATGACAGGTATGTACCAAGTTTTTTATAATTATTTTTTATTTACTCATCATTACTCAGAGGCAGAATTAATGGCATAAATATTTTTTGTTTATTGTTATTTAGTTTGATATACAGAATGTGTATGTAATGGGTAATTTTACACCCTGTCTCTCTAGTTTGCGTGCCAATGTGTGTTTTGAGGTCGTCGCGGTCCGTCTAGTCAGTGGTTCCCAACCTATGGTCCGCGGACCACCGATGGTCCGCAGGAGCCTCGAATATGGTCCGCGAAAAGTTAAAATGTTATTGTTAGAAAATATTTCAGCTAAATCTAGCCACAGGTTAAGACAGAAAAATTTCGAAAATGAGCAGATTCTATTTTTATTTTGATCTGGATATAGGTATGATTTATGTAAAAACCAACGGTTGAGGAAAGAATGATAATCATTCGATATCCTTCCATTTTCGTTCTGTGCGGGAAAACCCATACACAAAGGTAGTCAATTAAAAACATTTGACAAAACAATGTTGAAGCACTTCCTTCCTACACGAACTTCAAAGTGTTCCATGTTTTATCTCGTCTAGAAATATTTCCAAAAAAATCTATTTTCAAACGTCTGTGCTATTTTTACGCAAGTCAATTTAGGCAATTGTTTCCTCTATAAATACACACATCAAAAGTATCTAGGGATCAACATATATTTTTGCAATAACTTTTCTCCTGATTGATATTAATTAAAATTTTCTTTAAGGATTCATCAAATAAAGTGTTTTCGTTTGTCACAGTAACGATAAACCAAGTCACCTTTGCATTAATAAAGAAATTTGCCATTTTCCTAATAAAGGGATTTTTGACATTTGAACCACTAACATTAAAGTTCGAAAAAAAGACTGAAATAACAGTTTTCTTTAAAATTTTATTGGGTAACTTAAACAATTAATAATCCGTGTTTCTACCGCGAACACTAACAACACAAGAACATCGGTTTGGCATACTCAAAATGAGTTCATCCAAATCACGCTGTGGAATGGCCGCCCATGTTCGTTGCAACAACAAAAAAAGGTCTTCTTGCGACTGGATACCCTCCATATTCGGCAGAGCTCTTCTCTGTAGCATATCCCATGCATGCTCAATCGGGTTCAAGTCTGGCGACTGAGCAGGCCAGGGCAGGACATTGATGTTAGCTGCGGCGAGAGTCTGTCTTACAACTCTTGCGGTGTGCGGTCGTGCATTATCATGCATTAACTGAAATAAGGGACCGATTTGCACTTGTAGAGGAACGATGACGTCTGATACAATCGTCTCAGCATAAATTTGAGCGTTGAGGTTGCCTCTGATCCAAATCAACTCAGTTCTTCCGCCGATCCAAATACCCGCCCATACCATGATGGTTCCACCACTATAAGGATGGACTTCCTGGCAGGATTTTAATCGCTGTTGGCGTCCAGGGGTTCTCCAGTGTCGTATACGTCTTGTATCCGGTCTCATACCAAAACGAGACTCATCAGAAAAGCACACGAAACGCCATTGTTCTTCTGCCCAATTTCTGTGTTCAAGAGCCCATTGATATCGAATCCTACGATTGTGCATTGCTATAGGTGGTACCCGTAGCGGTCTTCGGGAATGAAGGTTCACTTCATGCAAGCGGTTTCTGACTGTTTGGTCGCTAATTAAGTTCCCTGAAGAGTGATGAAGCCTCACGGCTAACATCATGGCGGTTATTGTTGGAGCTCTTCGAGTTAAGATTTGAATGTATCGGTCTTGTCTCCGTGTGGTGCAGCGATACCGTCCTCCATGGCGCTCAGCCACGGTACCAGTGCTTCGGTAACGTGTCCAAAGTCGACTGATAACACTCTGACTTGTATTCAGAGCTAAAGCTACAGTACGTTGCCGGGAACCAGCTTCTATCATTCCCACGGCTCTGAGCATTTCTTCCCTGCTTAAATGACGTCGCCGCTCCATAATAACGTTGGTTTTAATCAGTAGTAGGGAAACAGTAGCACTAATAATGTCTTCAATGCGTTGTATGTTTTTATAGGGAAAATATTCACAGCTTATTTTCATCTTTTACTCGAATTTGATTGAGAGTTCCTGATTCAAATTATGAAATGCACCAAAAAGGATCCATATAAATTTATAAAATCATAAATTTATTACAAAGCCACATCTCAATCTCAAGAAATCCGCATAAAAATGCTTGATCCCTAGACATTTTTGATGTGTGTAGTTTCCCTAATGGCACGTTACCTAATTACCTATTATTCTAGCATTCGTCTAGTTTGGAAAAAATAACATAGTACATAGTTGGTATTTTGCTTTTCCCGATTTAGCTACTAGCTACTTCTTTCAACCTTCTTGGAATTGGAGCTATTTTCCTTGTCTTGACTACCTCATTCAAATGATATCCGCACAGGTAATTTTCTTGACACAATCTTGAGCTCACCCGTGTTTATAATCCACAAGACATGTTTGCAAACCCTTTGACAATGCACTGCGGTCGTAACTGTAATGAATACTTATGCACCGATAATGTGTCGTTTTCTAGAAACCTTACGTGCATAATATATACAAATAATAATATATCTATATATATATATACAAATAATAATATCTACAAATGCAGCATAATGTGCAGATGACAATACCTATGACAGTAAATTAACAAGAAATAAATTTCTAAAGGTTAAGTCACTATGCTAGTCCGTGTATTGAAAATACCCATAGCTGGCCTTCCTATTTAGTTTGTTTCTTTGAAACTCAGAGCCTTATCACACTAGCGGGTTGCGGGCGGATTGCGAGCGGATTCAAAGCGGAGCGGAGATTCAAAAGATGCGCAACGAATTCGCTGCGAATAGCAGCATGAAAGAGCACTCAATTGTCGTTAGGCTGCAAAGCCTAGCGTTGAAAATTGAATTTGCGTTGCGCAGCGAATTTGGTGCGCATCCGCTCCGCTTTTAATCCGCTCGCAATCCGCTAGTGTGATAAGGCTCTCACTACTACGTAGGTTGTTTGTCTTTTTTCTAATTTCGATGTTAAGTACAGACGCCAGCATATCAAGCTACTACAATCTGTCAAATTTCTTTAATAGATTTTCAACGTTATCGCAAAAGCATTAGGTTCAAGGTTGATTGAGAAAATTTTAAAGTTTCAGGTACCCTACTGTGCTGGCGTCTGTACAATTTATTTAGATTTGAAAATATTCCTATGCATTATTATTGCCAGTGTATTATTTTATTTGTCGTATTACCGTCTCCACATTGTATTATATAAACCAGTTCGGCATCAAATCCTAGTAAGTATTAAATTTACTAAAAATGTACTGTTTTCCTAGGTGAGTTTCCGACATGGCTTCGCGGCACGTTGCTACGCAACGGGCCCGGCTCCCTTAAGGTCGGAGACATGAGATTCGATCATCTTTTCGACAGCTCCGCGCTTTTGCACAGGTAAGCTAGGCTTTGGTAAATGTTAAGTGGGTGACAGACGTACAGTTAGCGTTAGTCCCAATATTGCATTCAATAATTAATTACAACTTGAACAAAAACAATAAAAAGAATATTAAAATGAAATCATAATTAACTTGGTGTCAATTTAGGTGATGTAAAAAGTAGCAGTGTTATACCTACGAATTTATCTGTCGCTGTCGTCGCTGACCGTAAAACGGCGAAGGATTACGTCGTGAGGGAACCGACATTGTCGGCGACATGTCGAAGAATCAAAAATGCGAAGACATGTGGACACCTGTCCGTGGGCTCTCATAGAGAGGAGGCCTGTGTCCCAGCAGTGGAAACGTGATAGACTTATTTATACTTTGATAAAATTAGGCGCTTATCTACATAATACAATTAAGTATGTTACATTTTTCTGGAGTACGATAAGCGAGAATATTGAAGCTTAAAAAATACATAATCAGAATCATAACATAACTTTAATTGGCAACGAGATAATCTCGGCGTTTGGAGCATTCTTGCTTGTATCAATATTTTGACACAAGCAAGAGTCGCAAGCAAACGCCTCGAAACTCTAGTATATTTAAGAGAATTATTTGATAATTAACTCGGAAACGAGTTAATTATCAAATAATTCTCTTATCTTGTAAAATTTTAGCAATATCTGGGAAACGTGGGAAGTGAATGTGATAACAATAGAATTACTTAATTAATGTTGGATTGTCTATAAAAAGATTGATTTATTCACAACACTGTCGAATAAAATATAAACATAACACAGCTTCAAATTCACGCTCACGATGTTGCCACATTATCTGACTAAAAGTCCCTGCCAAACTGCTTCTGTCGGCCGGTAGTTTAGTCGAGTTGGTGACGACAGGCAGATTTGAAGAGAAGCGCTCGCAGAGTCGGCCGATTAAACATTCAGCAAGTGTGCGCGCGGGATATGAGCGCCATGCTAACTAGCAGTTAGCCGATAGTTACCGAAACGTTATAATATGCGCACTAGCATACGAAGTTCATATTGATTAAGGATCCGACTAAACTATCGGCCGATATAAAATTTGAAGTCTGCGGGGAGACCTATAATATATAAAATTTTGACCCACTGAGCTTTACCGCAATCTAAATAGAGCCGAAAATCGGAACATAGTTCTCTTGGTAGCTACAGTTAACAGAAGTAATTTAAGTGAAATCCTCATGGTAGCGTTACCAAAGGCACGTAAGTGGATGATGGTACTTTGCCTGGAAACAATTTCTCCAAAAGTGTATTGAAAAACGTTGTTTGGTACATGTGGAAATTTGTTATTGCAGTTCTCGGCTCAAAAACACCCTCGCCTATGGCTCGGGAGTTAATTCCGCCTCGGATGCAATAATAAACTTTCTCCACTTGAATCTAAATGTACTATTCTTTATTGACATTTTCTACCTGGAAATTCTTTTTCAAAACACTTTCTCGAAAACTGGTCCATAACGCACTACGATTAAGTACAACATGCAATGTATTTCACACTCGTGCGTTTTTTTGCACTTTCCAACACGTGTGCGGAGATAAAAATTGCCACAGATAACTATAGGTACACCTATTCTTAGTCCAAATTGGTTCAATGCCTATAGTCTGAGGTGAATGTTTTTTTTTTAATTTCGGCAAAGCACTAAGCGTCTTTACGGAATAAATATTTTTTGAATATTCAAATTGTGTTTATAAATAGAATATCATAAATAAACATGATTATTAAAAACTAATAGTTACGTTTATACACAAATTAGCATTTACTTGTGTTAAAAAATAAAAAAATAAACTATTTTTTATATTAGGCTGTTTAGCGGCTTCATACCTTTGCTTCTCCTTCACCTGGCGAAAGTAAAGCGCGGAAAAAAAGAAAATTAAAATCATAGTTTCATAGTAATTCATGAAAAAAAATATTTTTCGTTCTTATAATTTATTTTTTCAAAAGTGTATTGAAAAACGTCGTTTGATACACGTGGACCGTGAATCTTTCTCCACTTGTATCAAAATGTACTATTTCGTCATAAATTTTAAAATATTAATTTGATGGGACTTGAAATGTTTAAATTATAACTTTGATGGACGAATTTAGTTGGTGGTGAATTAAGTTCGTCTACTTGTGCAGCACCTGACCATATATAGTGGTGGGTAGTCTATGAGCAGTCTGCAGCAACTGAACAATAATAAATTCGTGCAATTAGCTGAAATAAAAATGCCAATAAGCAAAACGGTAAATATGATAGTGATAGGATAAATGCCAATTGACATCCGTAGCGATCCCAAATAATTATACCATCCGTTAATCCTAACGGATGGTATAATTATTTGGGATCGCTAATATTAGCTACCCGTTTTACTTTTATTTTCAGGACTGGTTCAGTCTTTTCACAGTTCAATATTGAAATCGTAATATCGTTTAATTACATTCTCCACGATAGTGTTCTAACAACAAGAAGAATGTGTAAAAAAGTGTACTTTTCGCTTTTCCAGGTTCGCCATGGATGATGGCCATGTGACGTACCAGTGCCGGTTCCTCAGAACTAACACCTTGAAGAAGAACCGCGCTGCTAACCGCATCGTTGTTTCGGAATTTGGTACCAAATGCGCGCCAGACCCGTGCCATTCGATATTTGACAGGTAAGTAATTGCTATATAAGTCTAAGGTAAATTAATAGTAAACAGAATTTCCTTCAGCTGGAAAACAATCAGGAGTACCTACTATTATTACTACCTATCAGTACCTACATCAGGAGTACGTACCTACTATTATTTGATGGAATTTTGTTTTTTGCCAGAATGAAACGTAAAAAAACACTTTGTTCTTATGAAGATCACATTTCTTAAAAATTATGTAAAATTTTAATATGTTTACAGGGTAGCGGCATTCTTCAACCCAGCAGAACACATGTCGGACAATGCGATGATATCGCTGTATCCGTTCGGCGATGAAGTGTACGCCTTTACAGAAGGACCTATCATTCATAGGTAAGGACGACGTTTAACAAATAATTAACTTAAAGGTGAGGGGGGGGACAAGGAGTTTATTGGTCGCTTCGTACCTACTGAACTATAAATTACATAGCCCTTGTCAATCAAAAATTACCTTTAGAGGTTTGTTTGCTTTTAGTGATAAGACCCAATGGGACAAGCTATGGAATTGGTAAAAATTACTTACAACTCATAATAGGAAATGCAAGAAATTCAAACCTTTTTTTATTCCTTAAGAATGACCCCTAAAACATTGTGGTACACTTGTTTAACTTTCTAATATAACACTTATCTTACAATTTAATATTTTATCTAGCGCGTTTTTGGTGAAACGGAACGCAAATTCAAAACCCATCGTCACCGGTAGTGACGTCTAACGTTATGTGTCAAAGAAACACTTTTATTTGAAAACTACATAAAGTTTCACAAATATGTTATTATAATATTGTTATTGCAATGTTTGCTTGAATAAAGCACATACATTTAGTAAAATTATCATATTAAGGGTAAACAAGGCAGATAGAGGGAAATGACGTCAACCGCTATTGGCCGCGACAGTCACGGACGTTTGAAGTTCAAACGTTCAAACAAATATTAAACTTCTACAATTTTCTACGACAGTTTAAAATTGGAACTGTCGTAGAAAATTGTAGAGGTTTAATTTTTTTTTTGAGCGACACGCTGTCGTTGAACTTAAGGCTGGGGTATCTGCTAAATTAGCAACTTTATTTGTGGTGGTTCAAACTTCGTTTGAAATCCTGTTAGAATAAAGTTCTAATCAGCTTGCACTACAAAGTGGTTGTTACGTCAGTCACTGCGGGCCGAATAGTGCGAAATGAGTGGTTTTATTTAATTGTAGCCTAATAAATCATTTGATTAAAATGCCAATTGTACACTTTGTGAAGAAAAAACTGGCAAATATTTGTTTGAAAAAAAAAAAAAACCAAAACTTAGTGCCGTTTAAGAGTAGTTACGAAATTTCAAAGAAAAAATGCTTCACTTTGAATTTTTTTTTCATATAATAATAAAGTTAGAATTATTTCAATTGTACCAATTAAAGTTTAGAGTCTAATAAGCAACATATTTCAGCACATTTATATTCACTCATCAAAGAGGAGTTACTTGGAGAAAACCTCTCGTTAGCAGATACCACCCCCTTAACTTTTAATTATTTTGTTGGATTAATATTACTGTATTGATATAAGTGAAGAAAAAAATACATGCATATTCTCTATTCCAATGGTCTACAACAAATAGTATTCCTACTCTTAGATGCCTAGTATATTATTCTTACGTATTGAAAACATATACTTTCAGGGTAGACACGGTGACGCTGGACACATTGGAGAGGAAGAACATGACGAGCTGCGTCGCGCTCGTCAACCACACGTCGCACCCACACGTCATGCCCAATGGTGAGGACAAAATATCTACAATAAACCTACCCGATCAGCACATTTTGAACCGCGTTAATTAGCTGTCAGTGTCATTTTTGTTTCTGAATATCGACACTGATAGCTCTTAAGCGCCGTTTAGGCCTGTTGAACATGTTCAATTTCATTAGCGAAAATCGCCCTTCAGCATCATTATGTTTCTGCACTTGTCCCATTCTACTTAGGGTCGGCGCAACACGTTCATTCTCCCCTGTCAGACGTCGCGGCATGTATACTCCTTCCGTTTTCATATTACGCACCATCCATCCATCTTTTCTTTGGTCTCCTCTTCCTCATCAACATTTGTAATAATCACTGTTTTCAATCACATGTGATGAAACTCGCCCTTACTATTTAAGTGATAATTTAGCCGAAAGTAACCTCCGTCGAACAAAGATATCTAAACAAAACAGTAAGTTATGCACATAGTTCATTCACTATCCATTTGCTTCCCCAATCGATCAGCGTCTGATCGACCCAAAACTAACATGGCTTGTTAAAAAAATTGTCCCCTGTTTTGCATAGGTATTTGTAAGTCATATGTTTCTACAAATTGTCTAAGAGTAAACACAACGACTGAACCCGCTTTCAGCCCGTTGGTGAGATCCTACCGTTGGTCCAAATCGCGCAAACATCTTATATATTATTAATATTCATATCTATGTATTTTCAGGGGACGTCTACAACGTCGGTATGTCTGTCGTGAAGGGCAGAATACGACACGTCGTCGCTAAATTCCCGTTCACAGAAAAAGGTATAAAACATTTTAGTTATAAAAAAACATACGTGTAAGGAACAGCTGTCGATATACGTACAGACAGACAGATTTAGAACTAAAATTACTGTCACTACTAACATAAGAAAAGTTAAATTGCCTGTTTCGTTCTTTTCATTCTCGCTTTGATGCTTCGTTTGACGAACTGTGACATATTAATCTGTTTTTCAGGTGACATGTTCAAAAGCGCACGTATAGTGGCGTCAATGAAGCCTCGATGGACTCTCAATCCTTCTTACATGCACACTTTTGGTAAGTAATAATCTAGCTTCTCATGTTTAAGATCTTTGTATCCCTGCCGATAAATTTAAAGATTGTTTACTAAAGGCGAAAAGTGATATAAGTGATCAAAGGTGATTGTACCAGTATCCCCTCTATCTATGATTTTTCTAAAATTGATGGATACTGATACTGTTCTCCTATTAGAACACCAACCATCTAACCAGCAACGCATTAGGTGGGGCCGTTATTGTTTGACCACTTTTGCTATCAAACCGGGTGAAGGAAACATTGTCAGGAAAGCGGGTTGTTTTAGAACTAAAAATTCGAAGACCTTTGACATCCAACCTGCACTGGGCCTGCGTGGTGAATTATGCTCACTACCTTTCACAGAGAACAAGTCTGTGTCCCAGCAGTGAGAACGTTACAGGCTCATTTTGTATCTATTCTTATGCAAAATATCCAAGTCGGCCTAAAATCGACATCTAACATCAGAAGTGGGATAAGTTCAGAAAATACTCTAAATTAATCTGACAAACGAATGAGTGCAGGAGATGAGACAAGATTGGCTGCTCTGATTTTGCAGCACATTGAACTTTATTGTCGATGTAATAAGGTTTATGTGAGATAACTGTGAAAGAGCTGTGGTCATGGTGTTATGAAATAACAATAACGAATTACCAAATGTTGGCTTTATTCAACTTATAATTTGTACAGACATCAGATAGTATACCATGACAACTTCAAACACTGGAAAGCATATAGACTCTAAAGGAGTCTTTATGTGGCGACTAATAAGTTCACAACATTCTCTCCCGCTGCATTCTAGCTTGAGGTGTCGTAGTCTTGCAGATAGGCCTAGGTCTTCTATTTCTTGTAGTTGGCCGAATCGAAGGAGTATCTGGTGCAGTAGTCTCTGTAGAGACAAAGGAGGAGTCACTTTCTGTTTCTACACATGGTATTATGCTTCGTATTACAGGTATAACGGAGAACTACTTCGTGATAGTGGAGCAGCCGTTGTCGGTGTCGGTGGCCGGTCTGATGCGTGGCCTCGTCACCAACGACAAGCTCTGCTCCAGCCTGCAGTGGAACCCCGACTATGAGGTACGAGCATCTCTTATTAAACTAACATTCATTTTGATGACCCGAATGGCGCAGCGGTACTGAGGCTGCCTTACGTTCTTGGGGTCCCGGGTTCCCGGGCTCCCGGTAGGAGCAAATGTTTGTGTGATGAGCATAGACATTTGTTTCCGAGTCATGGATGTTTATATTTATGATAAGTATGTATTTACAAACAAAAAGTATCTAGGTAGTATATCAACTATCTGGTGTCCACGACACAAGCCTCGTTGCCAGGGGGGAGACAGTTAGAACATGCACAACTTCAGTGAAGAAAGAGTCGCCATCTACTTTACTTAACCAATAAACTATGTATTTCATAATTAACGATAGATGTCTCTGTTCAATTATAAAAATCAAATAATTAAGTTCTATAATTTAATTTAAAGTAGTTTTTTAAATAATAATTGTTACATTTTCATCAAAATGTCACGTTTTTATATTTCATGACTGTTTCGTATTATCAATTATACCACAACGTTGTCTCGGAAATCCTTTTTGTGTAACATAAACTGGCAACATCATATAATGGCCGCCGCTTTTGCCGCCGCAACTTGCGCTTACGCTTGAATGTGTTTCGTTAGTCCATCTTATGTTTAATTATTTACAAATTCTCTGTGTAACTGTCGTTTCTATTCAAATATGAATGTAGCCAGCGAAATTCTTTCTTGTTTTTTGCAAATAGAAGCTGTGTTTACATCGTATAGTTGATCAAAATGCAATTCGCGAATAAAATGATGGCTCGTATTATAATGTATCATCATTATGTTATGTATTCGCAAATTTCATTATGATCAACAAACGACATAAACAAAATGGCTGCTATTTGCAAAAAAACAAGAAAATTTGAATGATCACCTTTAAGTAAACAAATATTGACCTATACGTAAGAAGGTATACATACATTCCTATTTCCTATCTACCTATAGTTACCTATAGAGCCTTAGTTCTCGTTAAGAAATCCAGATGGCGCTTCAAATCGGATGCTTCAAAATGGCACAAGAGGGCTCTCTTCTCCCTTATTATTATTATACTCTTTGCTCGTTGCTTAGTGTAGCACTAGATGGCGCTGTGTGTAATGTCCAGCGATAATTATTTATTTATTTATTAATAGGGAATATGCAAGAAATTAATTATTTCTTAAAAATGACTTGTATTGGCCCATATAAACATTGTGGTACACTTGTTTAACTTTCTAATACAACACTTATTTTACAATTTAAAATTTTATGTAGCGCGTTTTTAGTGAAACGGAACACAAATTCAAAACGCATCGTCGCCGGTAGTGACGTCAAACTCTATGTGTCAAAGAAACACTTTTATTTGAAAACTACCTAAAGTTTCACGATTTGATGTTATTATAATATTGTTATTGCAATGTTTGCTTGAATAAAGCACATACATTCAGTAACATTATTATATTTATTGTAAAATTAGATGTAAACAAGGCAGATAGAGGGAAATGCCGTCAACAGCTATGACAGGAATGGCCGCGACAGTCACGGATGTTTGAACTGTCGTAGAAAATAGTAAAAATTTTTTTTTTTTTTGAGCGATATGCAGTCGTTGGATTTGACTTTTAATTATTTTCTTAGGTTAATAGTATTGTACTTTATTGATTTAAATGAAGAAAAAAATACATTCAAATTCCCTATTATACTGAGTCGCGAAAAAAAGTTATTGCTAGAATTTTCTATAATGTCACATGATAGAGAATGCAATCTCGAGTCGAGTTTGCGGGATCTCGCACTCCAAGACTGGGAATTGGCTTTTAGAGATTCGATACCACGTGACATCGGGATTGCATTCCCTAGACTCGAAGGCATAAAACTAATTCTACAATGGCGCACATTTTGGCAAAGGGGAAGGAAACTGTGGAACTAATGGCGCTAGCATAGCTGGTTCCCAACATCGTCATTGTTTGAAAATGTGGTAGTCATTTTATATTTCAAAATAGCTTAACCTCATTGGTCAGATTGAGACCAGCTATAGTGGCGCCATCTTAGATTATCTTTGCCTGTAAAATGTCTAATGGGGAGACCCATTAGACAATTTCCATAGTTTTTTTTATTATTTGTATATTATCATTATATCATTATTATCATTTAAATTGTTTTATTTTTTAATTTTAAATAGGTCCTAAAGATTATTTTGTTGCACATGTGTGCCAATTGGGGATGTTTTTCTTTGCAAAGGAAAGCAGCTCCACAATCGCACTGTTATTCATAAGCCTTAATGAAATAACCAATAGTTCCAATTCCCAGACGCACGTAGTCCTCCTAAGCCGTAGTACCGGGCGGGAAGTGAAGCGGTTCCTCACAGAGCCTCTGTTCTACTTGCACGTCATCAACGCCTTCGAGCGAGCCGGCCGGCTGGTGGTCGACCTGTGCGCCTACAGGGACGCTAAGCTCATCGACGCCATGTATGTGCATGCTATCGAGGTGAGTTTACAACAAACAAAACAAAGTTGCACAACATTGTTTCAGCAACATGTTTATGTGTAACATGTTGTCCAGCAACATGTTTCCCGTAACACATAAACATGTTCATGTTAAACACTTCATACAGTTCGAATTTGAAACAATTGCCAGCAACACTAGATTTTTGCTATTGGAGCGAAATTAAGTTTATAGTTATTTTTTACCTTCGTAAGTTCAATTAATCCCATTGAATGACTTTTTCATTAAATAGTCGTTCAATGAGGTTAAATGAAAGTAAAGGGGTTGTATTTAATGATTATAATTCTGTAAATACATGCGTATTAGGACCGCAAATCATATTTTGTTCAGCATGTTGCCCGAAACTGCCCGACATTGCCATAAATGTAACAAAATTTGAATTTCGATAAGGCGCTCCAGGAGCTTTCCCAAAGATGATAGTGTTATGGGCCGGGACGACTTTTCGGAATTATTCGTATAAGCCACGTCGCCATATACATGGACAAACGCCTTCCGCAATACTCGTACATCGGTTGTCAACAGTTAAAATGGCGTCGCCCGCTGTACAACACGCTTCTATTACCTATTAGATATTTTATCTTCATCTGATGATTTGTTAAGTGGCAGTTTCCTGACAACATTAATGAATTCGTTATTGGACTTGTATTGCTGATTAATTATTTAGTCGCGATTACAACGTTGGTCCCATGGAAAATTTTGAAGATAAAACCTTTTCTGTTACACGTTGTAGATGTCCGTTATTACATGGTCCCTAAGAACAAACAAATGCCTCAGTGGCCATCAATTCCCAACATCTGCTCTGAAAATAATCTCTGTAATTATATTAATCTGAGATCACACACAATTCATTTCCACCTTGACTTTAACAATTAACGAAGAAGTGTTAATTTTGTTGGATTGTCAATATTTTTGGGTTCAACGTCCACATCGAACCAACCGATTATTTATAATATTGGCAGCTCATAAAGATTCCCGATTTGAAGTTTTTTTACCAAGGCGAAAAAAAAAAAAAAACTAAGACTGGATGCTTCGTCATCTTTTGTTGTGGGGCGTGTGTCGGGAAACTCTACAATGAATAAGTCCTTTTTAGGTCACGAAATCTATTTCGAAGATTCACAAATTACAGATAAAAATTATAAAATTGATTTCTTATGAGTTAGGTTTAATATATCAGTGTCCGTTCCCACCGAAGTAAAGAAAAGGCGATGACAATAGTCGGTGCCGTCTGAAGCGCGGTGTCGTAATACGAACGGTCGCTTTGTGGGTCCGATGTGCTGAGCTAGCAGGTTGGCATCGTAACAATCGCCATTTTATTTACAGTCGATGCAAAGCAACGCGGACTATGCGCAATGGTTCCGCGCGCGACCCAAGAGGCTGGAAGTGTCCCTGGATGCTCCTAACTTGACCAGGCTGGAGGCGAGGACCCTGGCAGACATCGGCTGCGAGACTCCCAGGATACACTATGATCTATACAATGGTGAGTTCCAAGGATATTTTAATGGGATATAACAAGAAAAGTGATAAATGGAATTTGCCATTAAATAATTTGCTCGTCATAATTTAATCTTCTCTTCTGATGATCTGTTATTCCTGCAGGTAAACCCTACAGATACTTCTACGCCATCAGCTCAGATGTAGATGCAGAGAATCCCGGAACGGTAAGACAATATTACTTCATCAACAACATTCATTTACCGTTGATGTCTTCACTTTGTTATTCATTTTGTTCCTTAAAATAGCTGAAAGTTTAAAGGCTCTAATAAATTAATAAGTCTGCAAACATTTGGAAGCCATTAAGAATCTTTATTTTGGTAAGTTATATTGCTATGTTCATGACAATTTTAATTCAAGATTGGTCTTATGTGGCAAATTTGGAAGGGATATTACAAAAAAGTACGCTTTAAAATTGTATATTCCGCTAAATTTGGTTAAACTGGAATCCGATCTTAAAAAAAATGTGAAAAGCCGAATCTGGTTAGACTGGAATTCGATCTTAAAACAGTAGGAAAAAGGCGATATTCGCAAAGCTTAACGCTAACCTTCGGTATGAACGTGGATCCGCGCAACGCCGTTATACAGCCGGAACGCGGATCCACGACACCAAAGGTTAATATTACTTAAAATTTTCAGGTAATCAAGGTGGACACTAAGACCGGCGAGACCAAGACGTGGTGCAACCTGAACTGTTACCCCAGCGAACCGATATACGTGCCCGCACCTAACGCTAAGGTGAGGAACTCTTCGTGACATAGTCAAACTTGCACAGTGCATGTGGGCGCAGTGGCCGCTGAAGTGCTCAGGATTGCCTTTATTCATTATCTTACATATTCTTAACTTTTTTAAATATTTCTGATATAAAACACTATAAAAAAAAATATATATGAAAAATAGTATCCCACCAGCGCTGGGAACAGAGTCCGAGCTGCCGGTGGTCAGGGCTTTTCAGAGAGGAACCTCCTAACAATACGCACCGTGTCCAGAAGTACTGCGCACTGAATCAAGCCCTTGATTCAGCTGCCAAGCGAGAGCCTCCTAAGATGTTGGTCGTTGGCTCTTGGCTATTAAGCCATTGGCCGACACGACTATCGGCACAATGACTGCTGTATTCACGTCTCACATGTCGACAACCTCGCGAGCCATCAGATCTAGATATTTGAATTGTGTATCTTTCTCTGCTTTGACGAGGTTGTCGACATGCGGGACCGTTATATCAACAATCATTGTGCGACGCTCCAATCGATCTATCACCACAATGTATATTATTAATTTGTTGTTTTATAATTTAATCATATTTAATAAATATAATTAAAATATTAGGTCTGAGATTTGCTTGCTGTTTCATGCTCAATGCTGCATCAATGCTCGTGCCTTCTCTGTACGAGAAGAGGCTTATGCCCAGCAGTGGAACAGTAAATAGGCTGGTATTATATTGCTGTATGTGTGTGTGAATTTTAATGTTTGTAAATACACCCACGATACAAGAGAAAAACATAGTATGGGTCAAAAAAAAGAAATCTGCTTTGAACAAAATATAAAATCACGCGTGTTTTCCCCGAAAGGATAGAAAGAAATATCGCCATCACAGATAATATAATACTTCGTCGCCATCTATGTTGTACTTCCATTGTAAGAGGAGACAAACTTATTGCCATCAACCAACCTTCTTCGAGTTAAATCGAAATTGCTGTACTGGCCAGATACATGCGACCAGCGGCAGGCAAAAGTTGTATGAAAATCC
The DNA here is from genome assembly GCA_941918905.2 of Xestia sexstrigata. NCBI lineage: Eukaryota > Metazoa > Arthropoda > Insecta > Lepidoptera > Noctuidae > Xestia > Xestia sexstrigata. The sequence continues at coordinate 17,847,657 of OW799211.2, forward strand.
ATATCTGTCGTGTTTAGCGGCCAAATAAATTACATCTCATATTTATTTAAAAATGGAACAATGTTTTACGAGTATCAAAGATTTTATCTAAATTTCGAATTGGCTTGCAAATAGAAAGCGGATTATTGAAAAAAAAAACAAAAGAACTCGTCAACGCGAGAAAAAATATTGTTGTTTGTGTGCATACTTAGTTTTAATTTCTTCGCGTTATTTGAGAAAAGTACTATACAAGCCTTGGCCACTACTAGGCATTGCTGGTGTGTGTGTCTCAGCTTTGCCTCGGCCCACATTTACACGTTCGTCCATCAATGCCTCTGTTGCTGGCCGCTGCAGTAATGTACTATAACCACATATAAGACACAACCGAACTTTCTATTCTTCTAGGACGAAGATGACGGAGTTCTCCTGAGCGCATTAGTATGGGGTGGAGACAAGACACAGTCAGTGGCCATGCTGGTCCTAGACGCAAAGACCATGTGTGAACTGGCGCGGGCCACGTTCGACACTCCCTCGCCAGCACCCAAGTGCTTACATGGCTGGTTCTTACCCACCAACAGCTAAAGAAAACTACTTAAAAACCTTGAATGGAGTTTACAATAAGTTTAAACATGTTTAGACTATGTTGCTTAAATGTTTTTGTCCTCTATGTCGTTAAATGTTTAATTTTTCTTGACGGAAAAGAAGATGAGATTACAGTAAGTGGAAGTGGCCATATTGGTCTTTGATGCTTGGTGCTGGGTAATGTTAATAGCACAAGCAACCTCCTGTATTGTGGTGGGTAGCTGCTCACGTGATAAGCTATAGGAAAATAGCTTTGCTAAGTGATAAAAACTGAGCAATGTCATAATTGCACAGACTGTTTAAATTCAGTTAGCAAAAATCGAACTGATGTACATCTCTGGAAGTTAATCAATGATTACTATTTACTGTAATATTTTGTAAAATGCATAATAAAGCACTTCACCGTATAACTCGCGCGAAGCTGAGATGTCTTTTTAGTGTGGATTTGTGATCTATGTCTACATGTTTCAAAATTGTTCCTAATTACGGCGTTTTTGCTTAAAACTCTTGTTTGTTTTTAGCCTCGACACAAACAAATAATTAATTCGATAAATATTCGATAAATTGAGTAAAATTTCTAAGTTCTCATAACTCAAATTAAAAGTTCTTAATATATTCGTCTTATGTTGAATGTTATTGAAGATGTTCAAGTTTAGTTAAGTATTGTTCGTAAGCTCCAAAGACTGTGTTTGCTTATATTATTTAGCAAGGATATTATTTTAAGTTACGTGTTACGTGTATGTAATATTTTTTCATGTTTAATAAATAAGTTGAAAAAGATTTGGTTGTTTGGATTTATTTTATCCTTAAGTAATAGGGAACATGCATGTAATTTTTTTTCACTAATATCAATAAAATACAGTATTAACAACCTAAGAAAAGTATTAAAAATTAAGTTCAACTACTGCTTGTCGCTCAAAAATAATATTAAACTCCTGCAATTTTCTATGACAGTTTAAACGTCCGTGACTCGCGGCCATGATGTGACGTCAGTTACCTCAAACTGTCTTGTCTACATCTAATTTTTTGGCCTTATGGCGGTTCCCCGAGCAAAATTAGCAACTCTATTTGTGGTGGTTCAAACTTCGTTTGAAATACTGTTAGAATAAAGTTCTAATCAGCTTGCACTACAAAGTGATTGTTACGTCAGTTACTGCAGGCCGAATAGTGCGAAATGAGTGGTTTTTATTCTTTATAAAAGCAAATTTACGTTTTTTGGAAAAAATAAAACGACAATTATGTTCATTAATAAATTGTCTATCCATATCCAGTATAAGTAGCAAATCATAATAATGGTTACTTTTCGAGGAGTAGCATTTTATAAATCATTATTTCTCATTTCTTTGGTTTCGTTGTGAGGGGATTTATTAAACATTAAGCTACTTAAAAAAAAAAAAAGAAACGACAATTTTGGAGTCAAGAATATGTAGTAATTTAATGTATTTTTTATTAGTTGGTATTTTTTTTTGGATAAAGAGGAGTAGGCTCCAAAAAACTGCTCGTTCAAGATCATTTGCTCGGGGAGGCGCCTTAATAAAGTAATTTACTAATTGTATGTGCTTTAGACAAGCAAAAATTGCGATAACGATATTATAATAAAATCGTAATGAAACTTTACCTACTTTTCAAATGCAAGTGTTTTTTTGACACAGACTTTGACGTCACTACCGGCGTTATCGAGGACGACGAGTTTAGAGAGTGCGTTCCGTTTCACCATAAACTTGCTTCAAAAAAACAATAAATTGTAAAATTGATGTTTTAGAAACTTAAACAAGAGTACCACAATGTTTTTATGTGCCAATAGACGGCATTTTAATAAATCAAAAGAGATTTGTATTTCTTGCATAGTCCCTGTTGTTATTATACAGTTCTTTTAACTGCTTCGTTATTCTAGGACTGCCTCGTTGGTTAGCGGTAATTCCCGGGTCGAGTAAAGTGTTATTGGGTTTTTCCATAATGAATTTCTCAGTAGCAGCCACGGAGTCTGGATCTGTGCTCGGTTGATGGCAATAGGACTTAAACATAACTGGCGAAATGTGGGTGTAGTATTAGGTACACCTCTGCCTAACACTTCGGGGATTATAGGCGTGATGTTATGTAGTTCTTGTGACTGATCACGCTAATGTGATGTTCTAGGAATATAGTAGTCAACAGGAAATTGATCATAATCTATATTTTTATTCATTAGGAAGTAAATAAATTCATGAGTCATGGTCCTAAATTAGACACCGCTATCTATGATAGCAGGAAAGCAGGGTTTGATGTTACATATTAGAGATAGTTGATCATAACATAATATAACATCACGACTATAATCCCCGAAGGGTTAAACAGAATTGTACCGCACGAAGCGGACACATTTCGCCTTGTTTAAAGTCCCTATAGCCATCAAACGGGTACAAATTCAGACTAGGGGACTGCTACTGAAAAAATCGTGGTGGTAGGATCCAATTACACTTTGCTAGAACCGGAAATCAAACCCAGGCCCTCATACTCAGCATTGGCGCTTACCACCATTAGACCAACGAGGCAGGTTTTTTTCAACAAAATTATTTTTGAGAGAGTTTCAATTAACAAGGCCAATTTACTTTTTGGTGGCACGGCTGCTATATACGGAACCCTAAAAATTGTAACAACGCTTCTAAGATAAAACAATAAATCTTGTATGAATGTAAACACTGACGGACTAAATGCTTCTAGTGATGATTTATATGTTAAGTATTTCATTCAATAAGAAGACCTCCAAACATTGCTAGCATTGTGTAAAAATAGAATTTTTCGGAATGCCGTCGACAGATAGTTTACTTATGTGCAAATTTGATTATTTACATCTATCTGCTTCAAATGTAACCCTGAGAAACAGTGATCCAAATAATGTGTTTTGTAAAAACAGCAGTCTAGAAACAGCGTAGCGTAGATTACAGTCGAAACGCGCATTAAAATCGCGATGCGTGTGTACCGTACCGCCCGTACTGTGATGGATCATGAAAAACGTGTACAAGTGATGTAAACGGATTTGCAACACAGTTCGACTTGCCAAAATGCGCTGCGCATTATTAAAAATGTTGTGGCTGACCGTAGGTACTTATCTAAAACTATAGTTTTTGACTGTGTAATCGAGAAAAACATTTCAATGGGTTAGATTTTGTATTTTCTTGAGTATTGTATCAGACTGCTATAGGTATTTCGGTTGGGTTCAACGAATTCTCTTTCCAATTACTTAACAGCATGGACTGTTCATAAAAATACGAAGTAAATATCAGGTGCCTAACGTTACTGATAAAATAATAAGTCTCCAGTAATTTGCTTAATGGTTCACAAGGGTGAAGGTTAATAAAAACGCTAAGATACGTAAGATTTGACTCAAAAGTTATGCAATTTAAAAGCCGAAATTCACGCCTTGATTGTTCATTGAAATGAAACTTGATTGATAAGAGGAAACAACTTGTAGGTGTCATTGATGAGTTTTACTATAGGTACATTTATTGGTCCTTTCATCCGTGTACCAATTTACTATACCCCCACACCCACCCATTATGCCCAAGAATTAATCCAGTTAATCGTTTATGTACTTTGCTGAACATACTACTTCGTTGATAAGTAGTAATATAGAGTATTAGATAAACATTGACCATGTACCGGTAGCATTCGCTCAGTCGGCTACGTAATACCTCGCGTGAAACTTGTGAATTTACTCAAACTGATAAAAATACGCCGTGCTTTAAGTGTTTACTATTGTGATCAAAAGTTTCTATAAAAATCCAAAATAATGAATGAGACCGATGTCAATATGACCGAAGATTGGCACAACTACGTGAAATTGGCTCTCAGCGAAGTGCCCTACAGTTCTCAAGTGATATTCTCCGTAGCACTGTTCATTATCTTCATCGCTAGCCTTGTCGGCAACATCCTCACGTGCGTCGTCATCTACTACGACAAGAGCATGCACACCGTAACCAATTGCTACCTCTTCAACTTGGCTGTGTCTGATCTCCTCGTCACCTTCCCTATTTTGATCATCATTTATCAACTTCTGACTCAAAGGAATGAGCTATTTCAATTCCGCTACGGAGTGTTTTCGTGTAACTTCGTGTTGTGCATCCACTTCTTGTTTATAAGTATCCTCTGGAACAATAGCATCCTGGTGATGACGGCTCTTTCAGTCGAAAGGTACATCGCAGTGTGCTACCCAATGATGTTGCAAGGTACGCCTGTGTGTCGAAGAGTTAGCAAGATTATTGGGATAATGTGGACGGTGGCTATCCTTGAGACCTTGCCAGAATATTGGATGTTAGAAATATTCGATACTGGGAACACTTTGATATGTTTCTCTCTGCCGTCCTGGTTCGGGAGGATTGTCAGTGGAGTGAACGCAGTGCTCACATTCATCGTTCCACTGATTATAATGACATACGTATACACTATGATAGCGTTCAGAGTTAACGAGAATAATGAGATGTATCAATTTAAGGGCACAGTTTTTAATAGTGCCTTCAAAAGGAAGAAAGTCAATAAACTAATTGGTAAGTTGTTTTGCTCCTGTGTAAGTTAAACCGAAATCAGACGCATCACTTTCAGTTAATTTTCGCCTTTTTTTCATCCAGGTGAAACACCTGAACTCAAAAGGAACCAATAATGAAAAGAATATATAAAAACAATTGACGGCCTCGCGCCACTGCTGAACAGCCTCCTGTTCAGCAGTGGCGCGAGGCCGTCAATTGTCCTGGGTTCGATTCCCAGATCGGGCAAAGGGTCAATGAGTTTTTCTTTCAGGAATTTCTCAGTAGCGGCCACGGAGTTTGGATTGTTGCCTGGTTGATGGCAATAGGCTCGCCCCCTCTTACATGGGACTTTAACATAACTGGCGAAATATGGGTGTACTATTAGATACACCTGTGCCTAACTCTTTGGGGATTACAGGCGTGATGTTATGTTAAGTAATTCAAACAAAAATGAACTGAACGGTCAACTCGAGTGAAGCGTCTGAAATCAGTATAAGACAATAGTGTTTATGAGTGAAGTAATTATTCAACTATGTTGTTTATGAGTGAAGAAATTATTCAACTTTGTTGTTTTGTTATTCAGTAGCCCTGACGGTGTCATTCGTGATATGCTGGCTTCCATATTTCTTGCTCAGAACGTTGATGTTTGCTGTCGACTATAACAAATTTGCTCATCTTCATATGGTATGTCATAGATATACATTTATTTTTTAAATTTCTAATTACACACCATTTCATCATCTGCCTAGCCTTTTCCCAACTATGTTGGGGTCGGCTTACAGTTTTACCGGATGCAGCTGAATACCAGTATTTTACTTGGAGCGACTGCTTATCTGACCTCCACAACCCAGTTAGTACCGGGTAATACGATACCCCTTGGTAAGACTGGTTGTCAGACTTTTTGGGCCTCTGACTACCTAATGATTAATTAATTACTAATTACACACAATTTACTAAATATGTAATCAGTCTCATCAGCACCACCAAGCCCTAGGGTACTCTTTTTTCCGTCCAACTTCCCGCCATTCGTAGTGACTGACAGTGACAGCTACATGAATTCTGGTGGCTGTAAGACAGTGTTTACAGATAGATTCACTTCAATGGGACTAAAAACTACCTGGCGTTTGGATGAATTTTCGGTATATGTGTGCACTATCCCCTTCGAGGGTTCCAGGCACAATGTAACAGTACAATGTCATCTTGTTACAGTGGTGGTCAACAGTGCACAAGTTGGCGATGTTCAACAGCTGGCTACCCACGGTTTTGAACCCGTTACTGTTTAGTGCCATGTCGACTAAGTTCAGAAAATCGTTAAAGGTACGGAAATAAAAATATGAATAGATAATGGTGTCGATTCTGTTGTGCACAAACAAAAGTTAATTTAAGCTATTGCTATCTTTTTCTCTCTAATAAAACGTCATTTAGAGCTGTCAAATTTAGTTGGAACTAATATTTCTATACAAATGAAGGGTGCACGTAAAAACATGTCGACTAAAAACACGGTGAAGCGCAAGGCTTAAACTAGTTTGACATCTCTAACTTAGTTCATAGCTATAGCCGTCCTCTCCCTTATTATTATTATACTCTTTGGCCGTCCTTTTCTCGCACTGCCTTTTAGTAAAAGATAGCAATAGCCCAAATTAAGTTAAGTTTGTGCACAACAGAATCGACACCACTGTTTCGTAAGTAAGCGTGGATAGGTCCCCAAAATGTGATCAGGAAAGGTGATCTGGCGAAGGTCGAGGAAACCCAACAAAAGCGGCAGACCTTCTTGAAAAAGTACTTTTGGCCGAAAGGTGTCGTATATATCGTCGTTTCCGAGGACGGTTACGGTTACGCGACACCACGCAGCGAAACACGTCGCCGACAACGTTACGTTAATAATATATTAAATTAGTTTATAATTGTTTAAGTTTATTTTGTGTATTTTATCTATAGGCCTAAGTTGTCTGACAATAAAATGATTGATTGATTGATTATGGCAATCTTTTGGAGGTCAGGTGATTTCAGGGCCAACTTCCACTGAAAAACGACAGTCGGCGATGTGCAAGATTCGGTGTAAAAATTGGAATTTCGTCTGAAATTGTTGACGTTCGTTACGACAGCAAAAACACAAATCAAAATGTGTTTGTGAAACCTCAAATGCTAAATGCTGATGTAGATTTAAACAATTATTATTGTAGTAGGTTACTCGTCGTTATGAGAATCTTTTGATCTTCATTGCGACACATTCGTAATTTAATTATTACTGCTCGTGACTACGCAATAATACCTTTATGATGGGTAATTCACATTTAGATGGAATTCTGTGCCCCTTATCTATTAATACGTGGTATACAGGTGTTAAAGGATTTTTCCGCAAGTGACCAAAATTGCCTCTGCCTGGTTTGTATGTACATGATTGTAACAAATTAGTCTAGTGGTTGCATGAGGTCCTGGGTTCAATTCCTAGGTCGGGCAAATTATTATTTGGTTTTCCATCAGAAATTTCTTAGTAGCAGCCACGGAGTTTGAATTTGTGTCCAGTTGATGGCAATAGGCTTGCCCCTTGTTACATGGGACTTAAAGATAGCTGATAAAATGTGAGTAAAGCTACTATTACAATTTAGGAGAGGTGTACACCTCTGCCGAGCCCTACGGGTAATACGGGCGTGGTGTTTTGTTATGTTTACCAACAAACCCTCTGTCATCGTCATTCAATCGCCTTGTATCACTGTAAGTACTTAATTATGTAATATTTTAATGTCTATTTGCAGAAACTCTGGGAAAGAAAACTAAGAAAACGAAATCCACGAAGCGAAAAGTGTGACTCCAGCGCATACTCTCAGCGTAGCAAGTCAACATCATATTATCAAGTTGAATAAACATTTACCAAATATGGAATCTCAAACAACGAACCGACAAGTAGATTTAATATTTTGTGTGTTGTATGTTGTGTACATATATAGCGTTTTCTTTGTCTGAAGTGTGAAAGTCATGGTGTTCTACCTAATTATACAAAAATATACTAAATTGTGTAACAATGTTGTAGGTACCTACTGTTTTCTTGTTTTCTTGTAATTACGGTTTTTCTTACTCCTCCACTATACTTTTCTGATTAATTTCGTTGCGGGATCCAAGATAGTTAAATTCATTCTCTGGGACTTCGTCGAGCTTCATTGTCTTGGCGCTTTTCTGGTGGTCGCCACTGTTGCCACTGTTGTGGCGCACAGGAGTTACAGTGGTTTGGGAGCAGTGTGGCGGGCTTGTCCCATAAAAAAAAATACTGTTTTCTTGATTTTAGTTTAAAAGGTCAAATCACGCCTGTAAAGCCCGAAGCGTTAGGCAAAAGTGACCTTAGTATAGTATATTATACACATTTCGCCATTTATAATCAAAGTGTCATGTAATAAGGGCCTTGCTACCTACCTAGTGGTCACAAGAGCAACTGTTCAGCACGAGTTCCATTCCTAGGTCGGGCAAAGTGTTATTGGGTTTATCCATGAGGAATTTATCAGTAACAGCCACAGAGTCTGGACTTGCGCCCGGTTGATGGCAATAGGCTCGCCTCCTATTAGTCATAGTCATTTTTTTGAAGACCCGAATAGCGCAGCGGTAGTGAGGCTGCCTTACGTTCCCAGGGTCCCGGGTTCGAATCCCGGTCGGAGCAAATGTTTGTGTGATGAGCATGGGCATTGTTTCCGAGTCATGGATGTTTATATGTATTATAAGTTTGTATTTAAAAACAAAAAGTATTTATGTAGTTTATCAACTATCTGGTGTCCACGACACAAGCCTCGTTGCTCAGTGTACTAGATGGCGCTGTGTGTAATGTCCAGCGATATTTATTATTATTATTATTATTTATTCATAAACAAATAACTTGTATCTGAATTTAAACACACAATTTTTACAATTACAGTAGACACTAGACACACTAAAATAAATTACATTTTACTACAATAATGTAACATCAACAATTTAAAAATAATCAGTTCACATTTCATCAAATATCGACATGTAAATGAAACAATATGGCCAACAGCTTAAAATTTTAAAATAACAATAAAATAATTAACAAAAGTTAAATTTGATACATATATTGATATAATTAATTAATAGTACATTATGATATAAGTGCGGTAAGTTGAAAATTACAGCCGAGGCGATATTGCTAGGCCGAGCCGTAGGCGATAGGGCGATAAGTCCCTCTTTGAGGAGTGGCTTGAGAGACGCCACGACGTCCTCACCTTCCGCCTGACGCAGGTCCTCACCGGACACGCTGGTTTCGGGAGGTTCCTGCACCGAATCGGGCGGGAGGAAACGCCCGGGTGTTTCCACTGCGAGGATCGACCGGAGGACACGGTGGAGCACACGGTGGAGGTGTGCCCCGCGTGGGCGGAGCACCGCCGTGTCCTGGAAGCGGCGATTGGCGGCTGCGACCACTCGCGTCCGGCCCTGGTGCAAGCCATGGTCCGGAGCGAGACGGAATGGGACGCCGTCACCTCCTTCTGCGAAGCAGTAATGCTAGAGAAGGAGGTGGCGGAACGTGAGAGGGAGAGAACCTCACAGCGTCCCGAGCGTCGGAGGCCACCACTTGGCCCCCGGCCACCGTAGGCGCGGGCCTGTGTATGGGCTAGCTCGCCGTCCGTCCGTCTCATGACGACAGGCCGTGTCGATGGCGCGTTCGTGTTGCACGCGCGCCTCAAAGAGAGTCAGCAAAAGGATGGGGTCCGTAAGGACCGATGCCTGCCGGGGTTGCGGGACTGTTCGAAAGAGATACCGTGGCCCCGGAACACAAAGGGCGATGAAGGAACATGGATGGGTTTTAGTCAGTAAAAGTCTGACACTCTCTCCTGCTCCGCCCAGAGCGGGAGAAGTCATTCGATGATTTCCCATCCGAAAAAAAAAAAAAAAAAAAGTGTTCCACACAGGCACTGCATATTCTAATTGAGACCTAACTAGTGATCGATACAGATATAAATATGTACTAGGGTGCTTAAATTCTGTGGCTGATCTCATCACCAAGCCGTACATGCGATAAGCATTCTCTCCCTCCCGCTCTGGGCGGAGCAGGAGGGACCTGCTCCGCCCAGAGCGGGAGGAGTCATTTGATGATTTCCCATCCGAAAAAAAAAGGGCTACAAGAAAGCAGAGGCTGTAATTATACAGGGTGGAATTTTGTAATGCCACCTGGAGGGAAAGTACTCTTAATACTGCAGATAGAAAATTTAACACAAAGAAATCATTCCTTTATTTTTGAATAGAAAGCAAACTGCATTCAAAGATTTTCGAAAATTCTCTTCTCCCACACCCGGGAATCGAACCGGCTAAAATCTGAAAAAATTATACCCTGTACTTTTATTGCATCGATCGTTAAGATCAAATTCAATGAGTCAAGTTAAAGCTCTTTAACTAACATCCATCTTTTGTAATGCAGACTCCTTTGCGACATACCCGTAGCTGCGTGTATGAGGTAATTTAAATATGGAATGTTAGATTATAATTTGAAAATTAGATTGTCACAGTTGTTATTCACATTTGATTGTTTTTACAACTCATTTCACATTTTGTCTCACGGTGAAAATGGCTTATCAAGAACAGTTTGATTTAATGGAAGCTTATTATTTTAAATAACAAAAACGTGAATCCAGCTCTGCGGTGGTATGGAGAGAGATATCAAGACCGACAGGCACCAACTCGGTTCGTATTGAAAAGAATGGTAGAAAATTTAAAGAATACGTTTGGTTTCAAAAAGAGACGGCAAACTATTCAGCAAAACTATTTCGATTTTGAACTAGATGTTTTAACATACTTTGAATCATTTCCGAAGGCTTCAAGTTTATCTTCAACTTGTAGCTCAATGTGTGTCCTGGAAACCGACGATTTCGAAGTAGAGGGAGTTATAATCAACTTGAAATCAAGTTCTGTAGCTGGAATTGACGGTATTTCTGGACAAATATTGAAGCTCACGCGCAATATTTTAATCCCCTACATCACACATATCTGCAATCTTGCGATATCTACCGGTGTCTTCCCAGACTGTTTCAAAACAGCTCTAGTCCACCCTATTTATAAGGGAGGGGACAGAGGCAGTGTCAAAAATTATAGACCTATTTCTATTTTACCAACCATTTCGAAGATTCTGGAGAAGATACTGAACAACCGTTTGCTTAAATACATTAATGCTCATAAACTCCTATCCGGAAACCAATATGGCTTCAGAGCCGGAATTTCAACCGAGGATGCAGTTATTGCACTCTCTGAAAAAGTGACTCACCTCATGGATAAGAAGCAGCGGTGTATAGGTTTATTTCTAGATATTTCGAAAGCTTTTGAAACTGTCTCTGCGCCCATACTTTTGTCGAAACTGGAACGCATGGGAATTCGTGGCCCTGCTCTTGACGTTTTTTCAAGTTATTTGGAGAATCGTTTCCAACATGTTCAATTGGATAAGGTAATAAGCGATAAAGCTAGAATAGAATACGGCGTCCCACAAGGCAGCATTCTGGGTCCAACCTTGTTCCTCATCTACATTAATGATCTGTGTTCACTTCCACTAACTAACTGCTTCTTATTTACATATGCTGATGATACAGCACTACTTGTTCATGGGAATGATTGGAGTGAAACAGAAAAATATGCTCAGATGGTGTTGGACATTGTCATGAACTGGTTTGGCAATAATTGTTGACTCTGAATGCAGAAAAATCGAAGCTTGTTTGTTTTTCTTTAAGTAATAAGACTCAGCCAAACACAACGCCGATTGTTAAAGTACACAGTTGTTCTCAAGACTCCTGCTGTACCTGTCCTACTCTGGCAACCACACCTTGTATAAAATACTTGGGCGTGCAAATTGACAAACACCTGAACTGGTATAGTCATATTGATAATCTAGTTAACCGAACGCGTAAACTAATTTCCATCTTTAAGAAACTCCGTTGTTCGGCTGACTCGGAAACACTTATGATGGTCTATTACTCACTCTGTCAGTCTCTTCTCCTATATTGTTTGCCGGCTTGGGGTGGCGCTTGCAAAACATACTTTCTGAATTTAGAGAGAGCCCAGAGAGCAGTTCTCGAAGTTATGTTCGGCAAGCCCTATAGATACCCTACTTTGGAACTTTTTAGGGAATGCAGGGTTCTGACAGTGAGAGGCTTATATGTACTACAATGTGTATTAAGGAAACATCGTCTGCCGTTCATAGCAAGTACTAAACGCCGCGCAGACATTGCCCTTCCTCCAGTTAGACACAAAACAACTTTCGCACAACACCAATTCACCTACCTCAGCTATATTCTATATAATAAAATCAATAAATCTCTCCATATCCACAGTTTAAATTATCACCAATGCAAAAGCACAGTTAAAGAATGGCTAATTGAGAAATCATATGACGAGACCGAAAAACTTCTCCTCCCACATGCATAAGACAGATCTCCGCTCCACTTTCACACTTACTCACACATCCACCATTACTACATCTACTAGGACACATTCAAACCATACACGAACTGCACTTTCGCATTACTTACACATACACAACATACCTACTACACCTACCACAACCAACTCACTCTAACTCAAACACTCACAAACATTTTTATTACGAATTATTTTTTATTTTTTACTCTACTTTTCTTTTTCTAAACACAAAAATAATAATTAAATTTATATTAACCATGTTACTGGTGAAAACAGTTTTACTGACATTTTTGATCTTCCATCTTATGGAATCACTGGTCCCCAAGTCACAGGCTATAAACCTAGTTTGGGTGCCAGGAGATAATACTTAATGCACTTTATGTTGTACCATATTACTGTACTTGTAACCTTTGTAAACACTTTACTGGAAATAAACATTATTATTATTATTATTTTGGGAAAACATATATTGTTTCTTAGCTTTTAGCTAGTTTCAGCTACGTTAACGGGCCTATACCAAGTCAACGTAGCGTGTGTGTGTGTGTGATGAAATATGAGTGTTGTGAGAAGCATTATCCTCAATCTGCATGAACTTTCTGACTATTCTGCAGGTGTTTAAAATTGCGGCTTTTTGAAGTGTTATATAAATTGAGTCTTTCAGGTCTAATAGTTTTAGGCTATGATGGAGGTGATTGGGTATGACACCCGTAGTGGAGACAACAATAGGTACAACATATACTTTTTCCTGCCTCCAGATTCTGGTCACTTCTTCTTTCAGTTCAGCATATTTACTGATTTTTTCCCCTATTGTTTTTTGTAGATTGTGTGTATAAGGATTATATCTGGTCTATTGTAGTGAATGGTCCTGTCAGTTAGTATGGCGCGGTCGTAAAAGAGTTTGTTTGTTGTATTTTCCAGGAATCTTTCTGGTACATATTTATAATAAGGAGTGTTAGTGTCTTGTATGACCTTATATTTAAGCGCTAGGTTTTGATGTATGATGTTTGCTACTTGATTATGCCTGTGAGTATAATCTGTTTGGGTGAGTGTTGTGCATGCCCCTGTGATGTGTTGTATGGTCACTGGTTGGCAGTGGCATTTGCGGCATTTGTCGTTCGTTATTGTGGGGTCTTTTATAATGAATTTCCTATAGTTTTTAGTATTTATGATCTGATCCTGTATCGCAATAATAAAGCCCTCGGTTTCTGGAAATAGACTACCAATTTTAAGCAATTTATTTGATGCTCTTGTATCTACGTGAGGTTGTTCTAGATCATGAGAGTGCCGACCATGCAGCACTTTCTTTTTCCAGTCTTCTAATTTTTGTTTCTGTGGGTCTTCATCGTTACTGTGTTGTGTATCTGTCAGTTCGTATAGGTTAAGTGGGGTGTAGTTGATGTCGTTCTTTACTATGGCCTTGTGGATGCTACTTGTGTGTGATTTAGAGTAAAAGAATGTTCTTAGTCTCTTTATTTGTTTCTGCCATAGGTGGTGGATATCAATTAGGCCTCTCCCTCCGTATTGTCGTTTGATAGTGAGTCTTTCTATAGCAGATTTAGGGTGTAGGTTATTGTGTTTAGTAAGTGTGGTGCGTGTTGTTCTCTCGATTAGTTGGATGTCAGTTTTTGACCATTTGATCACCCCAAACGAGTATGTTAGTATTGGTATTGCGTAAGTGTTCAAAGCTTTTATCAAGTGTTTGCCGGACATTTGAGTTTTACATACTGCGATCACTCTTCTCTTGAATTCTGTGTTTAATGTGTGTTTGATTGCTGTGTGATCTATTCCGTTAAGTTGCTTGTATCCTAAGTATTTATATAAGTCCGTTGGTTCTAAAGCTGTGATTGTGTCTGTGTTGTTGATTGGATAGTCACCCGGTTTAATTTTGCCTTTTATAATATGAACTGTTTTGCATTTATCTAACCCAAATTGCATGTTTATGTCTTTACTAAATTCTGTGGTGGTTTCGATTAACTTTTCCATCTCTTTTTCAGACCTCGCATATAGTTTTATATCGTCCATATAAATAAGATGTGATATAACTGTTTCTTCTGTGTCATGTTTAAAGGAATATCCCGCTTGGCAGCGCCTTAGTAGGTTGGACAGAGGGTTTAAAGCGAGGCAAAACCATAATGGACTGAGAGAATCTCCTTGATAAATACCCTTCTTAATAGTTATTTGTCGAGTTGTGATAGCTGTGTGTCGATAATTTAATTGTAGTGTAGTTTTCCAATGGGACATGATATTCTGTAAGAAGTGTGAAATTTTTGGGTTTATTTTATAAATCTGCAATATTTTAATCAACCAGGAGTGTGGAATACTATCGAATGCTTTTTTATAATCTATGTACGTACAATGCAGGTTTCTATTTTTTGTGGTGGCATGTTTATGTATTATTGAATCAATAACTAGTTGTTCTTTACATCCCATATGTCCTCTTCTGCACCCTTTCTGTTCTTCTGCTATTATGTTATGATGTTCTATATGTTTATTTATTTTGGACGTGATTGTTGATGTTAGAATTTTGTATATTGTGGGTAGGCATGTAATCGGTCTGTATTGTGACGGTTGTGGTGAGTATTGGGCTTTTGGCAACATGTAAGTTATTCCTGTAGCAATAAATTCCGGAATGTTTTGTTTTCCTAAAACTATTTCTGTTAGATTTTTAGCTAAAATTTTGTGCAATGATTCTAACTTTTTATACCAATAATTATGTATCTTATCAATACCAGGAGATTTCCAATTGTGTAGCCTCGCTGTAACACTAGCTATATCAGACTCAGATATCTCGCTGAATTCCATTTCTTTAAGTGAGCTCCATTTAGTTTCTTCGTCTTGAATCCATTGAGATGTTTCCTTGTGATGCACTTGTTCTTCCCATATGCCAGCCCAAAAGGTTTCTAACTGTTCTGTTGTTGGTAATTCTATGTTGTTTTCGGTTGTCGGTGTGTCGGTGTCAGTTTGTGGTTTCTGTAATTTTCTGTAAAAGTTCTTTTCATTTGTAGCAAACAAAGCGTTATCGTTTTTACGTTCTTGTGCTTTCTTATATCTTCTCAACCTGTGGACTTTTAGAGCTAACTTCTGTTTTAAAGTATCTAAGAATTCTTCTGGTTTTTTATTGTGATTTTCGTGTCTAGTATGGACAGCCATGTTTTTGAAAATTACTTCTACTCTTTTGACAACTTTGTTTGATCTATTGTTGTTAATGTATTGAGTTAGTCTACCGCAGTCTGCTCTAAGCTTTTCTATATCTTTTTCAAGCCTCAGCTGCCATGCAGGTTTATTAGCATTTGGTTGTCTGGTATTACCTGTGTATTCTGTGATTTTAAAATTGAGTTCTTCGGAAATAACTAATGCTGTGCAATATATCAGAGTATGCACATCTATGAGTTGAGTTTCTTCACTAATATACTGATTGAGGATGTTTTGATTAAAACAATTAACGAGTTGAAAAAGTTTTGGTGCGTACCTAAGTTTGGGAAGTTTTGGTCGAGCTGCCGGGTCCATCCCGGAGTATTGAGTGAGAGCTGATTTAAATTTATCGTTTATTTCTTGGATACGCGTATCTGTGGGCGGGTTTTGATCTATATTTGCTAGGACCTCAATGTCATTTTCTAACATTATGGTTACATTTTCGGTTTGTGTGGATGTATGCGTGATTTGTGAATATGATTGTGACTGATAATATGGTTGAGATTGTGTGTAAGATTCTTGTTGAGCGTACGCCTGTGGTTGTTCTTGTTGAGTGTTTTCGATTGTGTTTTGTGTTACTGCGATATTGTTAGTGTCTTCATTATTAACAGATTCTACGAGTAATTGTGTGCGCACTTCTACTTTTATCCTATCTATTTCCTCTAGTGACAAGAGTTTATTCCTAACGATAGTTCTCCTTTGATCTGAAATCCTTTGTTCAGAAACAGCTATCTCTGGATATCGACGTGTAAATAGTTCATGCAGTTGTTGTCTGTAGGTGGTCATATCTGTCTCTAATTTAGTGATGTGTAGGTAAGTTCGCATGATGAATGTGTTTACTTCTTTGCTCCATTTCATGCGAACTCTTGCTTTTCCAGCCTTGGTGGACGCGGGTAAAAAGGTAGATACCCCCCGCGCAGCATTCAAGGTAGGAGTGGGTGAAACTGTATTTAAACTAATAATGGGGTGTGATGAAATTGTGGGTGACGATGGTATGGATGGTGATGATCGCCTAGAAGGTGTGTATGATACTGTGCTTGGACTATACGGTTCTACAGGGGTGTCTGTCCTGTCTGTCAGTCTGACACCATCGTCAATGATTTCGGGTGTAGCATCTTTGTCGGTGGGAGCCGGCCTGTTCAACTCCTCACCGCTGACGGATCGCATGCTGTGACACCTAGCGTCAGCTCCAGGTGCGCCCCGGCGATCGCCCCCGGGCAGCGGTCCTATACGTTTTCTCTTTGAACGAGTCTCCATTTTTAGTGGGTTTCCAGAGCCACGATTAACCACGACAGTAATTTCTCATTCGTGTGTCCGCCCCCCACGTGATTAGATGGTCAATCAGGACGAGTGGTTGTTTGGGGGGCTTATTATTATTATTATTATTATTAAGTAGAGATGCTGCCGATGAATTAGGAACAACCCACACTCGCGTGTAAAAAGTATAAGTATAAATGCTATCGTGAAGGTCGGTTGGTGCAAGTCGGACGGACTTTCCTGAACGAATACTTTAATCTTTTACTTGTTCACAAATTAGCGCTGCGCGCGCATCAGCCTTTTTTTTTTAAGTCAAAGACACAAAAAACAGCCAGTATTTTTAATAAAGTAAATTAATATTTTTGTGTGTTTGTTACAGATACTTAAATGGTTGTAATTTATTGTCAAAATTAATTAAATTAAAGAATTAAATGTTTATCTATCATATTTCATCTCCCAAAGTTAATTTTATTCATAAAATTTTGACCACTTCTCTGACATAAAAACTCTTTGTTAAGATTTAAAAAAGTACCGTTCGTTTTAGACGGAGCATCTTGATAAACCGTGCGTTTTACATTACATTACAGCACAAGTACGTAATGAGATACAATACGATATTGAAATGGGTGAAATAAGAGACAATTTAATATATGATATAGAAATAATAATATCAATAAATCTAATGAAAAAAACATGGCTTTCTCAATAAAAAAAAAATTACAGCTAAATATAATTACAGCTCTTCTACCGCTTAAAGACACTTATTCAATAGGAATTCTTTTAGTTTTATTTTGAAGGTGCTACTGTAGACAGCACTTTTTATGTCTAAACTTTTTTTTTATGTCTGGCAACCTGTTGAATAATTTTACGGACTGGTATCGTGGACTGTGTTGAACAATTCTTAGGTTATGATTAGTGAAATTTTTATTCTTCAAGTCCAGTCTACGGGTGCCTTTCCTTATCTGCCGTTCTTCAAGTCCAGTCTATGGTTGCCTTCCCTTATCTTCCGTTCTTTTACTGTCTCATGGTCAGTTAAATAGATATTACATGGGACAAACATAACTGGCGAAATGTGGGTGTACTATAAGGTACACTTCTGCCTAACCCTTCGAGGATTACAGGCGTGATGTTAGGTTATTTTATGAGTGTATATGTTACGGCTAATAGCCGAAGTGCGGCTACACCCTAGTTTTAGCCGGCTACAACTAGGTGCAGCCGGCCACATGCTGATAAACTTAGATGTATCCTCTTTTCTTCGGTTAAAACTAGGTTTAGCCTTCATCATAGCGGCTAGAACTAGGTTTTCAGTTCAGTTAGGCAATTTGGTTTTGTTTTGAGATTCTTATCTTGCTTTTCCCAATTGAGACGATTTCGTATTACACCCGTAGACTAGACATCTTACCCAACACATTTTTTTGTGCGCGTGTATGTAGGTATGTCCGTTCAAAAGTTACAAGTGATAAGTGTTGACGCTGATTAAAAAGCGTATTTTTTTAAAGATTTAAGTTGACAGTCATACCTATACCTCTTTCAAAAGTTTAAAAACTTCCCGCTAATTCGAAAAGTGTCGAGTAATTCTTGTCGAGAATTTCCGGGACTCGAGAAAAAAATAGTCGAGAAATGAGAAACATCCATGAAACTAATTACGAACTTGGTCACAGCAATCAACTCTCAACCCTGTTCGGTAAATATCAACTCTGCGGTAGGTATCCAATTGCTGGGATTAGCTATGATTTTGATAAAATTAGTCTTTAAATTATTAAAATAAATTTATTTTGTTTATTAATTCGCCAAATACTACAAAAAAAAACACTTTTTTGCAAAAAATAAAACCGACCTAAACAAAAAACACAAAAAGAAAAACTGTTTGATTGATTTTGTCACCGGCTTCTGAAGCTGAAGTTATTTTTCACTTTTTAGTGTTTTTTTTAAGTCGGTTTTATTTTTTGCAAAAAAGATTTTTATTTTATTTTTCCATTTTTAGTTGTTCCCAAACTATTCGCCATGAATTTATTTTACATTATTTACAAAAAAATGGCCGTGTGGTATCCGGCAGAGTAGAATAGAACCAACCCATTACACTCACGGGTGTCGTATAAGGCGACTAATGTCTGAGGCAGAACACCTTGTGCCTCCGTAGACCAGACAATGGGCAGCAGCGTTTTCTGTTAGTCTTTCATCACTGCGATCTCCAATCCGCCTGCCAAGCGTGGAGATTACGGCAAATTCCTCCTATGGGAGAGGCTTATGTCCAGCAGTGGACGTTATGGGCTGTTGTAGTAGTAGTAGTAGTAGTATTAACAATATAAATAACATGTCATGGTAATAGGCTTATCTCCAATAAATGGAACTTGACATTTATTCATTAAATTTATTTAAATACAACGGTTGTATTTAAACTAATTACTGTAACTAAAACTAGAACCAAAAGAGTAAGAGATAACATAAAATTAAAATATACAAAATAACAAAGTGAAGGTTCCTTCCACAATTCCTCTCACAATACTTCTGACTTGCCAATAAAATCTTTGTCCATCCATCCGCAAACATACTTAATTGTCGAAATCTGGGTGTATTGTACACATCTGCGTACCGCCCCTCAGAGCATACAGGTGTGATGTTACGTGATGTCATAATGTTGTATTAGCAATAAACATTTAAGCGATTGCAGCAATCACGACAGATTTGCCGTCTATTTTTGAAGTGTTCCATTGTATATCTCCGAAAATCAGCATTAGATCTTCGCCAAATTTAAACGGGACCACCTTAGGAGTATATTCTTTCAAATACAAAGAAGAATCGGTCAGAGAGAATTTTGAGAATCGGTCTACAAATGGGGGAGAAATCGTTTAACATACATACAAAAAAATATATAAACATTCACACGAACATAATATAACCTCCTCCTTTTTTGAAGTCGGTTAAAAACCTGAAATAATTATACAATCTACTTAAATATATTTTACAAAAAAAGGAAACGAATTGTAGTACTGAACTGGTTCATCCAAAGAGACGAGAAGATTTAGGTACCCTAGATGTAAACCGTAAGCTAGCGGGTTGGTTTTTTCGAAGAACCATGTCTGTTGACACTAGATCTTCGGGCCTGGTGACAGGTTTCCTCCGGTACTTCCACAGACTTTCTGGCGTCAGTGTCTTCAATTTCATGATGCACAACGTACTTTTGACCTGAAATTCGGGAAAGTGTCAAGTAAATATTAGGTGAACACTGTTTTGAGCTTCACTGTCACTTACGGGATATCTTCCGTGATTTTCATTTATTGTGAGCTGCCGATGAGTCATCCCGCGATCCCGCGATCCTGCGCTTGCAACAGTGTCGAAATATCAGAGCTCACAATAATTGAAAATCACGAAAGATATCCCGTAATGGATATATCCAATGGTGTCAATTCTGTTGTGCACAAACTAAACATAAGGGCTCTTTTTCCCGGCAGTTTAGACATTTTATGAGTCGAGACGGCTTGCGCCCGCGTTGCATAGGAGCCGTCGCGATATGAACTCCGGTGACTTATGGCGGCGAGCGAGCACGCCACAGTAAAAATAAATCAGTAGTTCAAATTTTTATTGCGTGCTGGTAATAAGAGCTAGTTTGCAACTAACACGTATACCTTGATGTGCGTATAACACTATGTAACACTAATAAACTTTATATTGTTATGGATGTATGAGTGAGGCAGGCGATTATCATTCTATAGAATTTAATTAATGGTGGTAGAAGATTTGGTGAGTACTATAATGAAAGACAAATATGTGATTAATTATAATAAAATATATAGGTCTGTACTAGCTTATAACTTTTTTCTACCCAATAAATGCAGCGCGACCGTAAACCGTGCTCTAGGGTACTGATGTTACCGATAACCATGTTCGATGTCTTTAAAATTATTCAATAAAATCACCTACGTTATTGTCATAAATCTTTTCTTGATAATTAACTCATTTTTGAGAATCATTACAATGCAGAAATCTTACTAATGATAGTAGTAGGTACTAGTGACCCTAAATAAAGGTTCACGTAGGTACCTACTGTAAGAACGGTAGTTATCAACTGATTAATAAAATGTTTGTTTTGCTTTATTACGTCTTAATAAAAACATTAAAAACTTTTTTGCAATAAAATTAAATCGTCTTCAAAAACGCAGCAAAGTGACGTTTTAACTTTATTGTGTTTTTGAAGTCGGTTTTATTTTTGCAAAAAAGTTTCTTTATTTTCCATTTTTAGTTTTAATATCCGATACAAATATTTTAAGACAACGTAACATCACGCCTGTAATTCCCGAAGGGTCGGGCTGAGGTGTTCCTAATAGTACCTACGCCCACATTTCACCAGTTATGTTTTAGTCCCATAATACGGGCGAGCGCGGGTGCAGATCCAGACTCCAAGGCTGCTACTGAGAAAATCCTGATGGGAAAACCCAATAACACTTTGCCCGACCTGGGAATCGAACCTAGGACCTCATACGCAGTAGTCGCCACCAATAGACCAACGAGGCAGTCATTAATTTTATATTGTTAACAATACATGTCATGGTAATAGGCTTATCCCCAATAAAATGGAACCTAACATACCTAACTGTCAAAATGTGGGTGTACTGTAGACAATTCTGCACCCCCTCAAAGCATATATAGGCGTGATGTTGTTATGTTGTGAAAACAAACATCCAAGCGATTTGCTGTCTATAATTGAAAAGTTCTATTATATTTCTCCGAAAATCAGCATTAGATCTTTACCAAAGGAAAGCGAAGTAATTTTCTTCCAAACAAAAAATAATCATCGAAATCGGTTCACAATTGGCGAAGATATGAGTCATACTGACTTCGCTAGTCTGTGAAGAGGACAATAAAGTAGGTACCTACTACTACGCGCGCGGCGACGATATTATTGTGGTCGTGAGCAAAAATTGCATAGGTCCTCCCTCGATGCCATATCAAATCTATCCAGTAATATCACTGACAAACCAGTTAGTAAATGTAATGTTAAATTTTCATAAAAATTTCGCGTTCCCCCAAGTCACATAAAACTTAAAATACTTTCAAAATCGACGTTACTTCTGATTTTTTTTTATCGAGTAAAATGTTCAATATTGTGTTTTTAACCACAAAAGTCACTAGACCAACCATGTATCTGTACTACTTAAATATTTTTTTTCCGAATTTAAATATGGTGATTTCTCTGGAAAAAACTCGATCTGGAAACGTAAATTTCAATCAAGGGCCCCTTAATTTAGGCTATTGCTATCTTTTTGTCTCTAATAAAACGAGAAAGAGACGACGAAATTTAGAGCTGTCAAATTGAATTGAACTAATATTTCCATACAAATTAAGGGTGCACGTAAAAACATGTCGACTAAAAACACGGTGAAGCGCAAAGCATAAACTAGTTTGACATCTCTAACCAAAGACTACAGTAATATAATATACATATTACTATACTCTTTGGTCAGTTCATAGCTATAGCCGTCCTTTTCTCGCACTGCCTTTTAGTAAAAGATAGCAATAGCCTAAATTAAGTTTAGTTTGTGCATAACAGAATTGATACCAGCGTAAGTTTAAATATTAGGTAATTAAAGTTACCGCATGGATTCTAAAACAGTTTAGCTATAATTAGTCAGACTGGTACAATTTCAAAAAGCTCGCAAAGACAACCTGTCTTGCCAAGGACCTTACCCAGTACACTATATAAAGTACTGCTATTCAGCTGCATTTGGTAAGACTGGAAGCCTATTCCAACATAGTTCGGCTAAAGGCTAGACGCCTAAGATAATTATTATGAGCTGCAGAAAATCAAATGGTATTGTGCACCGTACTGACCTGTTCAATTTCTGTGGCTGGCATTAAGTGGTATGTAGGTGTAAGGATTAAATAAAATTACGTTCTGTGGCAGAAACCGCTGGATGTGCTCTGGATGAACCTTAGCCTCTGTGGCTATTTTGGACCCTGGAGCCAGCTGCGGAAATCAGATTAGGATATTAGATAAAAATAAATGGTTACTGGTCACACAATATACCTACACTCGGGCACAATTCACGTAATTACTCTCAGGCATAAATTGCGAGGGAATATGCTGATTGGACCACTAAGCAGTGGAAGAATGTCCTGAGTTCAGATAAGGCAGAGTGGTCTTAAGATGGATGTCAGCAGTCATACAGACGTGATAAAGAGAGTCTCACTCCATGTGCCACAGTAGAAATAGTGGTTTATCAGGGAGGCTCGATAATAGGCATGACGACAGTATCAAAAAATAGCAAATCTATTTAGTCCGACAGTTTATAGTATTGGAAATTAATGGACACGTATTTTTTGTTTTTGTAAATCAATGAATATTGACAAAGATAAAACGCATCAAAACTCGGGAGTGGGGGCTCGTGACGTCAGAACTATATAGCTAAAAATTGTACCTTGGCGTAACAAAAGAAAAAACACGGGTCAAATGTTTTTTGATAATCAAACTGGCGGACTAATTAGTTTTTTTTGTCCTCTCGCCTAGCTCGTACCAAACTGATTGTCTTGAATAAAGGCGAACTTCTGCCTCCTAAACTAGGCCACAAGCCTGTTTTCTAGGAGCCAATGTTCCTTCATAATTATTAATTGCACGCAACTGGTACTGGCTGTCATGCAAGTAGGTACGTAAAAAATAAAAAAAAATAAACAAAAGGAGTAAACGTGACTACTGGCCGGGGAGAATGGAAGAAAAAAAAAAGCATCTATTGATTACATACGAAACCATATAATAATAAGCCTTATTGTAATATTATATTTTATTATCTAAATAAATTTCAGAAATATATGTTCAGTATTTAAATAACATGTTCTAATATTTGTAAAAAATTGTAGGTATGCCATTAAATGATAAATGATGTTTATTTTGCAAGTAGGTTTTTACAAACACTTTTACACGTCATTTTTTTAAACTAGATGGGGCCGGAGATAAATATAACCACAGCTGTCCCCGTTGTCGTCTGCGCATAATTCAACGCCCCGCGCATAGCGATCACAACTTTCGACACTACGAGATAATTAACGTTGGCGGAGCGAATTAAGAAGCTACACCACATCCCCGGCCGTGGTCGCCGGTTCGAGCCTCATCAAGTACAAAAAGTTTTTTTAACTTGTTTAAATTTTGTCTAGTATTAGTCAGACAAAACCCGTTAAAAATGAATCTTAACGACAGCAAATTCTCTCATTCTGATTCCAACTTATGTAAGGCGCTTGAATCTAGTGGCGAAAAAAATGTGTCTGTACGCGGCAAGCGTAAACAACCGAGAACAAGGCGCTTAATAAGCTATCACTAGACTTTAAAAACACTCTAACAGTGAGTGGCGCAAGGAGCTTGACGCACGAATCAGTACTATTTCTGATAACATTTTGAATATTAAAGGCGAGATTACTGCTATTACCATGGTGACATCGGAAATTAGAAACGAAATTTCGTCTATTTGCTCGGAGCAATCTCGGCTTACGAATCAACTAACGGAACTTGATGGAAAGTACGACTGCTTGTCAAATGATTTGGCTGATATACAGAGTAACGTTCAATTGTTGTCTGATGATCAGAATGATTTAAAAACGTGAATCGAAAGGAAGGAAGATGACACAAAGAGCTTGGTCAATGATCTCATGTTAAAAATAGACTACCTAGACCAAAACGCTAGGCAATGCAAGTTGGAGCTGTGTAATGTGCCTGAAAGACGCCATGAGAATCTGCTGTCAATAATGGAAAAATTAGCTCTAAAATCAATTTTAATATAAACATCAAGGATATTTTCGCAATACATCGGGTTCCTCATGCACACCAGAAAAATAACAAACCAAAAAACATTCTCGTGAAATTGTCATCACCTATATTGCGTGACAATTTTCTCAGCGCCTAACGCTTATGTAAGGGCATGACGTCCGACCAACTGGATATCTCAGGAACACCATTTTGCATTTATATGCATGAACATAATTATCACGTTAAAAAGAAAACAATTATTTCGTGAATGTAAGAACGTCGCTACACTACATAATTATAAATTTGTGTGGGTTAAGCATGGCACTATCCTCGTCCGTGAAAAAGAACAATCAAAGTCGTTTGCCATTCGGTCACACCAAGATCTTATTAAAATCAAACCAGGGGCTGCTGCCACTAGGGATGAATCAACCACTAAGGAGGATTCTATCACTAGAGATGAATAACGAACTTTATAATGTAGTGTTTATTTACTTTTTAATTGTATCCATTTGGAATGTTGATAACGTGGATATATCTTGTTTGCTTGGTGTATACGTTTTCATAAATGTTGCAGTTCTATCTACGGTATACTATTCTCATGCTTTTCGTAACTTATATTTGTTTTTCCAATGTTATACTATACGTGCATCTTCTACACTTGCTATTTTATGTAAAAGAGAGTTTTAACAATTTTACTTTATTTTTATTGCAAATTTTAATGATACTTGACTTCAGTTTGTACATCTTGAAATGATCTATTTGTCACTATCAGACAAGAAATGCTTATTTACTTGTTCAGACTTATTCAATATCACTGCTTCGATTATACACCTGTGATTATGGCTGATAAATTAATAGTATACTATCAAAATTGTAGGGGCTTCGCACAAAACTGCATGTTCTATTTATGAATATTTTATCCAATTGCTACGATATCATAATTCTTACGGAGACTTGGTTAACCCCTGACATACTCGACTCTGAGTTTAATGATCAACGGTATTCCGTATATAGATGTGATCGGGATCGCAAGGCTACTCTAAAAAAAAATGATGGTGGTACCCTAATAGCGGTACTGAAGGGACTGGGATCTGTCACAATTGAGTCCACTATCTTATTAAACCAATACGTTGAGCATGTCATTCTGCGTATTCCGAGCGCGACGAGAGGAAAGTTAGATATCATATGCTCAGCATACATTCCACCAAAAAACCTGAAAGTGTTTATGTGGTGTATTTGGAACTTTTGCAAGCAGTTGTTGAGAGATTGATGATTTCGATCTGGTTGGTGATTACAATCTCCCCGACATAGATTGGGTAGCTACTGGAAGTTCATGTTCTACCATACAAGATTTAAATAACAGCAACTCTCCAATTTGTAGACACATAAGCATTTTTATATTAATTTTTAATGGCTTTCAGTATAATATAAAAAAAAAATTGTCTGGAAAAATTTTGGATTTGGTGATCAGTAATAATGAGTGTTCTGTTATAACACCCACTGACACACTATTAACTTCAGACCCTTATCACCCACCCCTATGTATATTGGTTTCTTTCAATTTAGGTAATCGAGCCATGACACGTAAATCTATTCAGAGGTATAATTACTTTAAGGCGAATTACGAAGAAATCAATGGTGATTTGGACAAAATTAATTGGGGCGAATTATTACAAGGGCAGTCTGCAGAAGATGCAGTAAATACATTTTATGAAGTAATTTTCAGAGTCATTAAGGCTCATATTCCCTTAACATCGATCAAGTCGTCTAAATATCCGGTCTGGATCACACCATCATTGATACATATATTTAAAAATAAAGCTAAGGCGTGGTGTAAATGGAAGGTGTATCAAAATTTATCGGATTACGAACAATTTTCACTATACAGGTCGAGATTTCATACTGAATCTGAAAAATGTAACAGCCTATACATAAAGTCAGTTGAAGATAGCATAAAAACTAACACTAAATATTTCTGGACTTTTATATCTAACCGTAAATCCACAGCTTCCATTCCTTCAACTATGCATTACGAGGGACAATCGTCCAACAATCCAGACGATATCTGTAATCTCTTTTTAAACTTCTTCCATTCTGTGTATGAGCCTTCCACTCTCAACGATGTGCAGCAGCAGACCTTCGACGATGCTAAGAATAGTCGTCTCATTAGTAGCCTTGTGATCAGTATTGAACAAGTACACAGTGCTTTAAAATCCTTAGATTGTTCTAAAGGCCCAGGACCTGATGGTATACCGCCACTTTTCCTTAAAAATACCGCTGACACTTTAAGTCTCCCGCTATATATTATTTATAATAGATGTTTGAGCCAAGGAATTTTCCCAGAAGCGTGGAAGCGAGTCAATATGTGTCCATAAATCTGGTCCAAAATATGAAGTTGAGAACTATCGTCCTATTTCCATTCTGTCGATCTTGTCAAAGCTTTTTGAGAGGCTTGTCCACAATCAGCTATATCCGATTATTCATGATCAGATCATTAAGCAACAGCATGGCTTCGTAAAGAAAAGATCCACAACTACTAATTTGATTGAATACACCGATTATTTATTCAATAATTTAGACAGACGTGTACAGGTGGACTCTATTTATACTGATTTCCGTAAAGCCTTTGACAAGGTCGATCATAAATTACTTCTGGGCAAAAAACTTATATCGTTGGTTCACTTCCTATGTTACAAATAGAACGCAAAAAGTGGTAGTTAATGGTTTCCATTCCAAATCCATAACTGTTTCATCAGGGGTGCCTCAAGCCTCGATACTTGGTCCTTTGTTATTTATTATATTTGTTAATTATATTGACATGTGCTTTCTTAATTCTAAATTCTTGCTTTACGCGGATGACCTTAAAGTCTTTAGACCCATCAAAACAATGCTTGACTGTCAACTACTTCAACAAGACCTCAATCGTCTTGCAGATTACTGCACTAAAAACAAACTCCAACTTAGTATTTCTAAATGTTGTTGTATTAGCTTCACCAAAAATAAAAACATATTTAAATATCCCTATGCAATACACAGTGTAACTCTGGCAAGGGAGTGTTTGATCCGCGACCTGGGAATACTACTTGACAATAAACTACACTTAGATGCACATGTTAATAAAATTGTTATCGCTTATCGCATGTACGGATTGGTGATGAGATCAGCCACAGAATTTAAGCACCCTATTAAATATTTATATCTGTATCGATCACTAGTTAGGTCTCAATTAGAATATGCAGTGCCTGTGTGGAACCCTTTTTTTTTTTTCGGATGGGAAATCATCAAATGACTTCTCCCGCTCTGGGCGGAGCAGGAGGGAGTGTCAGACTTTTACTGACTAAAACCCATCCATGTTCCTTCATCGCCCTTTGTGTTCCGGGGCCACGGTATCTCTTTCGAATAGTCCCGCAACCCCGGCAGGCATCGGTCCTTTCGGACCCCTTCCTTTTTGCTGACTCTCTTTGAGGCGCGCGTGGAACACGAACGCGCCGTCGACACGGCCTGTCGTCATGAGACGGACGGACGGCGAGCTAGCCCATAGCCCACCGTCCACAGGCCCGCGCCTACGGTGGCCGGGGGCCACGTGGTGGCCCCCGACGCCCGGGGCGTCTCCCGCGGCGGCCGGGACGCTGTGAGGTTCTCTCCCTCTCACGTTCCGCCACCTCCTTCTCTAGCATTACTGCTTCGCAGAAGGAGGTGACGGCGTCCCATTCCGTCTCGCTCCGGACCATGGCTTGCACCAGGGCCGGACGCGAGAGGTCGCCGCCGCCAATCGCCGCTTCGAGGACACGGCGGTGCTCCGCCCACGCGGGGCACACCTCCACCGTGTGCTCCACCGTGTCCTCCGGTCGATCCTCGCAGTGGAAACACCCGGGCGTTTCCTCCCGCCCGATTCGGTGCAGGAACCTCCCGAAAACACCGTGTCCGGTGAGGACCTGCGTCAGGCGGAAGGTGAGGACGCCGTGGCGTCTCTCCAGCCACTCCTCAAAGAGGGGACTTATCGCCACTATCGTGGCGTGCCCTGCACGGGGTTGCGACAGTCGCTCTCTCCATGTCGCCATGAGATCCCGCCGGAAGTCTGTCCGCTGAGCGACAATTTGTCGCGGCAGCGGAGTTTCCCCCCGGCGAAGCGCCTCCGCGCGCCATTCATGCAGGCGCGCGAGGACTATCGCCTCCAGATCCCATGGCGGCAATCCGGCAAGGAGGCACGCCGCCTCACGGGAGATCGTGCGGTACCCACGGGAAACCAGATACCCTCAAATAATCTTATAATAATGGGAGATTTTAATGCAAAAATAGGTCAACCACTAAAAGATGAACATATCATTACAGGAATATATGGATATGGAGATAGAAATGACAAAGACTAATAGATTTTGCTTTTGAAAATAGACTTTCAGTGATCAATACTTATTAAAAAAAAAAAAACCAAGCCGCAGGTGGACTTGGCTTCACCCAGTGGAGTATACAATAATAAAATCGATTATATACTGTCAAACCAACCTAAGCTATTCCAAAATATAGAAACACTAAACCTTAACTTCTCCACAGACCATAGAATAGTAAGAGCTACAATAACTTTAAAAGTAGCAAAGAAAAGCCGAATCAAATTCACAAACAACCAAAATAGCACTTTAAAAACGAGAGAAGAAATTGAAGCATACAAACAAAATCTGGGGCATCAAATATCAAACTTAGTTGATTATCAAATGGAGACGACAGTGCAGGATTTTTATAACAAATTACTGCATGCTGTCAACGTCAATCTACAACAAGCAAAACAAGTTAAGAATCTACGTTAAGAATACCCGTATTAGACACAATATTCTCTCAGAGAGGACAATGACATAGTAATGTCATTGTCCTCTCTGAGAGACACTTGCATTTTGCCATGTCTTACATATGCTTGCCAGACGTGGAAATTTACGAATAACATTAAGAAAAAAAAAAAGTGCCAGAGGGGAATGGAACGTAGCATGCTTAATATAAGAAAAACACACAGAATCCGTCATTCAAAGATAAAAAGCATAACCAAAACAGTAGATGCGCTCAAATATGCTCAAAGACTAAAATTCAAGTGGGCTGGACATGTAGCACGACTTAAAGATAAGAGATGGACATCTAAAGTGGGACGTAAACATGGGACGGTCCTCAGGGCAAGCGGCGCGTCGGTAGACCGTACACGCGCTGGGAGGACGACATTAGAAAAGTCGCTAGACCGCACTGGATTTATGTCGCCAGAGACAGAGGCAAATGGAAATCCTTGGAGGAGGCCTTCACCTGAGAGAGGGTCCATGCATACAAAAAAAAAAATTGCTTGAATATCCTAAAAATAGTAATAATTTACCTTTCACACTGTGGTATTAGCTGGGTGGGGCTCACAAAATTTGTACCATAACGCACTAGAAATTATAACACACAAGTTCGTATGCAACACACGGGAAATATTGTAACACGCTGGAACTCCATAAAGGCAGGATTACAGTACCAACATTTACTAAAAAATCTTACCACATATAAAATATAAGTCACTGTTAGGTTTTTAAACCTTAAGCGAGTTTTTTGCACTACTTTTTTTTTGTTTGTATTTCTTTTGTTCCTACTCAAATGGAAATAAATCTCACTAAAATTGATATAATTATGTTTATAGTTAAAATTAAAGAGGAACTTGCTTTTATTAACGTTAGAAATATTATTACAATCAATTACAAATATTAAAATTATATGAACGGCGCCGCCATTGACCTAGCCCGCGAAAATAAAACTTTCCTAAGTTGCAAATTGCAGCTCTGTATTGGGTCTTATGTGGATCGTTTTTCTCTCCATTGTTTTCTTAGTTCGATGTGCTCTTCGGGGTAAAAATTTGAGATTCTTATACTCGTTTATGCACACGCAAGCAAAAATGATATCCCCTTTTTGGACTCCAACGCAGTCGGTTAAAGACAATATAAACCAAGCTTAATGCTATCCAGTGTGTTACGTAACACACCATGTAACACACCATAACACACCGGAGCGAACACACGAGAACATTTTAGTGTTTATTTGATTATAGCAGCCACAAATTCAAAGAAATTTAGGAAATAAATCCATAATATACGACATACAAAGGTATTCATTTAGTATCTGTACTTCATTATAGAAAAAAATAAACACTTCTCTTGATAATGCTTTGTTTAGTATCCAATAATTTCGATGAACAAAAACACCCCAACAATTCACCTCATTTTTGTGGGTAGACTAAAATGGTTGACGTTAAACTGATATTTGATAGCTGTGGCTATATGGTGCTGCCACCCTACAAAACAAGTTCTGGCGGGATTATGACTAAAATACGAAAGTACACTAGAAGATTTTAACGGACATTTTTTAAATTTGTAGTATTTTATGTAATTGTAATATTTTGCGAGATTTTCTGTCAAAGTATTTTAAATAAACTCCCTTAGTAACAATAAACACAAAAATAAATAATATTAACAACGTAATAAAAAAATAAAAAATCAATCATTGTTGACAGACGGTGCTGGGACATTTAGGTTTTGTATGGAGCAAAAAAAATATCAAAAGTTTGATGAACGATAATTTTGTGTGTATTGAAGATTTGTGTATTTTATTTACACCCATCTCTTTGTGATGTTTTAAGTTTAATGAAACAAATAAAATTATCTAAAAAAACATTAAAAACATTCTAAAATTTAGGGGCAAACAGGTGACCGCGAAATTTATTCAAGAAGTACATCTTTTTTGAGCCCCACCCTACTATGGTGTTTTAGTATTAGTCGTTCTTAGTAGAAAAAGTGTCCTTGAATACCTACGTTCGTATTTTAATTTTAGTGTTTACTTTAGACTGGTGTTGTAAAAGAGTAGCTATAAAGAAAATCACATTCCAAGTAAAATTATTACGTTACTTACTGGTCGTGAGCATTGTTTAATTAAAATGGATAATCAAATTATTATCACTTCTAATGGAGTGCAAATTCTTTGCCAAATAGTAAATATCCCTGGCGATGGCGCATGTTCATCTCTATCCTATTTAGTGAACGGTAACGTGGTCATGGCTTCTCAAATTCGAGGAAGCATTGTGCGCCACGTGTCTAACAACTGGGAAAGATTCCAACCTTTCACCCAGGATCGGTCAGGAGCTGTTTATGGTTCAAAGCGTAAATACGTGGCAGAAATGTCTTGTAATGGCAACTACGAAACCACCTGTGAACTCATGGCAGCGGGAGAATTATTCCTATTTGAGTTCCAGGTGTTTCAAGATGGTACTTTTATTGCTAGTTTTGGGGAAGCACAACAGGGAGTAAAAATAATCCGATTCTCAGAAAACTTCAATGAAGGTCATTTTGATGTTTTAATTCCGTTGGTTAATTTAAATAATAAAAAAGATCTTTTGACAAATTTGAAGAATCACCGACTTTCACCGACTCAGCGGTAAATGTACAGTTGAATTCACAATCCCAGTTCCAATTCACTGCTATTGATTTTGTCGAGAAGTCGCTTGCCTATAGTGAGCAAACGGAATACTCGGCCCAGAGCAGGAGGAGTCATTTGATGATTTCTCATCCAAAAAAAAAAAAATAGGTTGCCAACCCAACATATTTCTGAAGTAAGCCCACACGAAACGGTTATTGTAAGGCCGGTAGAGGAAAAAAAATAATATGGATTAACTAAGTATATACAATTTATAACTTCTGCATTTGGTACGGTTTAGAGTTCTAAATGCGCGAGTTCCGAAGTGCACTTGGTCTGTTTTCTTGGAACATTAACTTTCTCATAAACACCAACGTATGAAACACGCGAGTGAAACCGCGCGAGTACAGCTAGTCTATATACAGGCTGTTTGGCTTATGGACCGACACAATTTTGCCAGGGGTTTGGGAGGTCATTAGCTAGGTCTACCCATACATACTATGTTCCAAATGTCACGGTTGGTTACATATGTTTTTTTTTTTATTTGAAAAAAATCCCCAAAATGTTTCCTTTAATTCGAAATAATTTTTACGTTTGTGGCACAATGGCACAAAATAAATATTGGGTTAATTTGAATCAAATTTGAACAAGATTTATAACTTTAGTTTATAAAAACATAATAACCTTAATACGTCTTTTCTTAACCCTGACTCTCCTAACTAATATTTTGACTACTTAATTAATTGTTTTTTGTGACTTGTAGCATACCGTTAGAAAGGGTATCAACTAAAGAACTTTTTAAAATAAAGCTAAGTTCAAAATGGCTTTTAGTTTTTTTTATAATAAATTTAGAAGTTGTAAAATTACATTCATTTAAAAAACAAAATAACTTTGGTAGCTCGTAAGAAATTTTCTTGAAACCAGTTCTATCATACAAAGATTTACTTAGATTTAAAAGACTTTGAAGAGTACAACAAAATTTATTTTGTGCCATTACACCCACAAACGAAAAAGTTATTTGGAATTAAAGGAACATTTTGGGTATTTATTTCATTTAAAAAAAAATAACATATGTAACCAACCGTGACATTTAGGACATAGGGTGTCTGGGTAGAACCTAGCTATTGACCTCCTAAATACCTGGAAAAATTGTGTCGGTCCATAAGCCAAACATACTGATACAATGGTAAACTGACTGACTGACTGACTGGGTGACATATCAACGCACAGCCCAAACCGCTGGTCCTAGAGACATGAAACTTGGAGGGTATGTTCTTTGTGAAGACTAAGTATCCACTAAGAAAGGATTTTTGGGAATTCTACCCCTAAAGGGGTAAAATAGGGGATGGAAGTTTATATGAAAGTCCGTCAGCTATAAAATTAGGGTCTTAAAATTTTGTGTTTAGGTTGATGATTGAAAATTAATTTAAACGTATCTCGGCATTTTTGATAATTCCACCCCCAAAGGGTTAAAAAGGAGGATGAAGTGTGTTTGGAAAGTCCGTAATTTTCGAATTAAATTCACTTAATTTATTATCTAGGCTTATGATTGGAAGCTAAAACAACGGTGTTGTTAGAATTTCAACCTATAAGGGGGTGTAAAGGGGAATGAAATTATGAACTGACTGGCTGACTGATCGATCAACGCACAGCTGAAACCGCTGGGTTTAGAAACATGATATTTTGTACAAACCTTCCTTGAATGACGTAAGTATGCACTAAAAAGGGATTTTTCGAAATTGATTCCCTGAGGGGTTAAAACGAGGGTTGTAAGTTTGTATATGAAACTTGATCAATTTTGAAGTTAGAAATGTAAAAAAGTACATATGAACTCACGGTTCAAAAGAAAAGTTTACTGTATCATTATTGAAAAAATAACTTTCTTTAAGGGGGTAAAATGAAAGTTTGTATGAAACTCCGTCATTTTTGAAGTGCCAAAAAAGTGATACAGTATACATTTATTTCTAACCATGCATGAGCTCATTTACCAATTTTTACAATTCTAACTTCAAAAATGAAGAAGTTTCAAGCAAACTTTCATCCCCTATTTTACCCCCAGAAAGAATGGTTGTCAAAAAGCAAAGTGATACAGTTAACTTTTTTTTTACCAAGGGCTCATATATCAATTTGTATATTTCTAACGTCGAAAATTACGAAAGAGTACTAAATTGTCAAAGAGATTTCAACCAGTTAATGTAGTTGATAAAGTATCTAGTTAATCTAAAACGACACTCACGTCTTATGTCAAGTAGATGACTTTGTAAACAATCTCCTATAACGTAAAATACCATAATTATTACGTTTGGAAAAATAAACAATTTGAAAGAAGAAAAATAGGACCGAATGTGGATGGATGGCCAGGCGTAAAAAAAGAGTATGCTCAGGGCACAGTATACAAGGTAATCCTGAAGCCTACGCCATTTACAATTTACAAAACTGTCAATGGCGTTTAACATTACATTTAAATTAGCCTGCAAAGGTTTAGGGCTTCTTGGAGATGATCAAAATTGGCAGGCAGCACTCTGTGAATATCCTTTCAAAATGAGAAACCTTTTCATAATCATATTAGTACTAGCTGTTGCCTGCGACTTCGTCCGCGTGGTACCTAACATCAGACATCGTAAAGGATACAACCAATCACTCATGATCATGGCTGACTATTTGATTCACTGACAAATTGATCAACGCACAGCTGAAACTGCTGGGTCTAGAAGCATGAAATTTTCCACAAACGTAAAGTTTTTATGACAATATTTCTCAAACGACACTCAAAAATTGTTGGAAATTTGACCTACGATAACTCCGTAAATTACTCCGAGAACCTTCTAGTTACGGAGTTATCGTAAGTCAAGGTTTCAACATCAGCTTGATTAAATTATAGAACTAAGCTGATGATATTAGGCATTATTAGGAATAATTAAAAAGTGGAAACGTACCCGGAATTGTATGCAAATTACCCAAAGGTATTAATAGAGGCTGCATAGGACGTGACTGATGAGGCGTGAAGAGTAGGTCGAACAGCACCGGAGCAATGACATAGTACCACCAGGCAAGAAATATTACAAACGTTAAACAAACTGTACAAGCTATCAGCAGGAGCATTATGTAAAAGTGTGTTAGCTGTTGGAACGACTACTCACGAATGCACTGCAATCGGAATTTCGTGGTTATTTTTTGTTTTTTATCAAGTTCATGTTAGTGGTTTATCAAAATAATAATCCTAACTAATATTATAAATGAGAAAGTAAGTTTGTTTGCTTTTTAACTTTTCACGCCTAAATCACTGAACCGATCATCCTGAAATTTTGCATATACGTTGTCAGGTGTACAGAGAGAAAAAACGTAGGTACAACAATAACGTTCTGTTCTAACGATAATTATAGATAGCATCTCGTGTCTTTCGAATCATTATTTAATTATATTGTTATAGAAACTTTAGTAGTGTGTTAAGAGTTTTGGAAGTGATAACTTCTTTAGGCGCGTTGAGCACTTTTTGGGTGAACAAAAATCATCGAACTCTCGTCATTGTCACCGAACGCTTTCATAGAACGGTTAGTAGCAACCTTAAGCAATTAAGATAAAGTTTATTTTGGATTGTTCGACGATGTAATTCACAAGTTACTTATTTTTACTTCTATCGGCAGTCCCCAAAGACAGCCCGTATGTTTTTAGGGTTCCGTACCTCAAAAGTTAAAAAAGGAACCCTTATGAGATTACTTTCTTGTCCGTCTGTCTGTCCGTCTGTCATCACCGATTTTCTCAGGAACGGGTGGACCTAGCAAGTTGAAATTTATACCAGATACTGAGGTCTATAGTCCCTATTAGGTGTACGTATTAGTCCCTATTAGGTGTACCTATTAGGTGTGTGTGTTAGGGTGGTGTAGTAAAAATCAAGGTTCTGAGTGAACATGATAAAAAGATATGGGCAAATTTAGATTTTTGCGAAAACTTGTAAGTACCAAAATTTACCTTAATTATTTTCAATCAACCGAAGTTAGGTCAATCGAAAGTATCCTATAGGCTTTGGGTCGAAAACCTATATGGTAGTTCCCGTTGACCTATAACGAAATTTGGAGAGTAGCAATGTCTTACAGCACATGTAAAGGGAAAAATCTGAAAACCGTAAAAATGTAGTTTAATAACAACAAAAAAAAGCGATTTTACTATTACTCACTTTTTATTTGCGGTAAGTGCAATAGCCGTTCATGGGATCGAACAGAAAAGTTAAGTTTCCTTTAAAAAGTTTTTACGGAACGCTCCGACTCGCTCTTGGCCGGTTTTTTTTTTCTAAATTAACGCAAGCGAAGCCGCGGGAAATAGCTAGTGGTTAATAGTGGTTTTCTAATAGTAGGGGAGCTCGGAAGGTTTATTAGCAAGCATATTCAGCAAAATTTGAGAGCTGAGTAGGTCCCCACCTACTCAGCTATCAAGTTTTGTCTTGATGGTAGCGATGCAGCCATTTTGGAAATAATTGCTCATAGAATTAAATGAATGAATCTAGACGTATCTATTATGCTTTAACCTTCTACAAGTTTTGAGATTCTCAACCTGATAAAAAAAAGATAAATGCCAAATTACAAATCTGACTCGATAACACTAACATTTTTAAGCAGGTCCTACCAGTTTGTTACAGAAAAAATGTTCCATACGATGACGATGATGATGACGTATTCAGGTGCATTGTAAACATACATTGAGGTCAGCTCTGCGACGAATGTTTACGTTCAATGGGATTATTCCAGAAATCCCCACCGACAAATTCCTACCAGTGGGGATAGTTACTTTTTTTTCCAGAAAACCCTACTAGGCTGAGATTATTTAGCTAGTGGGGATTTCTGGAAAAAAAAGTAACGATCCCCACTGGTAGGGATTTGTCGGTGGGGATTTCTGAAATAATCCGTTCAACGCAGACGGTGACCGAGAAACCGTTGCATCTGGACGCCATCCTTTGAGTTCGTTGCGTAAATTAGCGACGGTATTTTGGGAAGCATCTAACTTCTTCTGCACATCCTACTAATAGAGTTAGTAAAGTTTGTGAGGATATGTGGATGTCTGTATGTTTGGATGTTTGTTACTCTTTCACGCAAAAGCTACTGAACGGATTTATATGGAATTTTGCACACAGATAGTTTATAACTTGGATTAAAACATAGGATACTTTTTATCCCGGTAGTAAGATCCTATGGGACAATTATCAAACTTCACGCGGGCGAAGCCGCTGGCAGAAGCTAGTCTACTTTACTTGCAACAGGCTACCTACGTCAACGTGGTTAATGTGACGAGAGGAAACTTGTGCAAGACCTTCTGATGATGTCAGACAGATACCAGTTATCGATTTATACGTGGCCGCAACGTTGAAAAACAATTAAAATGGCAGAAGTTAGGCCGGCTATTTAATTCAAACATCTTTGGGGTTCCGTACGAAAATGGTAGGAACGAATGTTTTGCATATTTATTTATTCACTAGACTAGGCATTTATAACCGGCTTCTGTCATAATGTCTAGGGTAGGTGCAACACATTATTGATTTTAATCAGATTTATCGCGAAACAAAGGGTTGAAAGTTTACAAAATACAAAATCAAACTCTCTCACTCATCACTATACAATAAGGTAAACTAAAAAATATTCATATACACCAAAAGCACATACGACTGTAATAGAAACATACACACACACACACACTCTTACACACACACGTACATGACACTCAAACTCTCACACTTTTACACAATTTTCCTATTTTTTGCTATACGCTTTTATTTTTACTATTTTGAAATAAAAAATACATAATAATTAGAAATAAGTACTTAGATAAGTATAAGTTTAATTACATCCTATATTTGTTACTATTGTAATTATTTTGCTATGGAAGAGCGGGGTCTCCTAACACAGGTAAAAAATCCAAAAATTCCATCCAACGGATTCCCGCCACCTTCACCAGGTCATCGATCCACCTAGTGGGAGGTCTTCCAACGCAACGTCTTCCGGTTCGCGGTTGCCACTCCAGAACTTTTCGGCCCCATCGGCCATCCGTTCTGCGAGCAATGTGCCTTGCCCACTGCCACTTAAGTTCGGCAATTCTTCGGGCTACGTCGGTGACCCTGGTTTTCTTGCGGATGTTTTCATTTCTGATTCGATCACGCGGAGAAACTTCGAGCATAGTCCTCTCCATTGCCCTTTGGGTGACTTTAAGCCTTCTGATAAGGCCCATTGTGACCACGTATCGGTCCCGTATGTAATCACTGGCAACACACACTGGTCCATAGACTTTCGTCTTGAGACACTGCGGTAAGTTGGACGAGAAGAAAGCATAAAGCATACTATAACATTAACGAGTTCCTAGAGGAAAGATTTGTATTGACATAGTAGCTTATTTGATTTGATTATTATTATTAATTATTTTTTGTGTTTATTAATTTACAATGGAATATTTTTTATTTTTATTGTTGACATGATTATTGTTTTTCAGTCCTAATAACCTATTTTTGTTTTTAATGTTTTGTTTGATTTTTGTTATTTTAAATTTATTGCAATATTATTATTATTGAATTACCTAATTTATTGTTATTCTATGAGGATTTTTTAAATAATAACACTTCTGGACATTTGCACGTCACATCATGTGGCAAACATGCTGTACTTAATAATGTTGTTCGTGTTACCATCTTGCATGCATGTATTTTCTTGTATGTATGACACATGTTTAGCAAATAAATATTATCTTATCTTATCTTATCTTAAGATACCGCGCAGCTTCCCGAACGCTGCCCAGCCGAGTCGGATTCGACGATTGACCTCTTTCTCGAAGTTAGACCTACCTAACTGGACCGTTTGTCCCAGGTACACATAATCGTCCACAGCTAGTGTAGTGTCTCCGATTTTAATAGGAGTGGGTGTTACATGGGCTTTCAACATGACCTTGGTTTTGTCCATGTTCATTTTTAGCCCCACTCTTTCGGAAGCTCTACTGAGGTCATCGAGCATTGTACTGAGGTCCTCCATGGTCTCAGCCATGACCACTATGTCGTCGGCAAACCGAAGGTGAGTGATGTACTCGCCATTGACGTCTCGACACCTCGCTGCAGAAGGATAGGTTTCGGGGCTTGGTCCTGAAGTCGGACTGACATGGTGGCGTTTTTGTACAAACACTTCAACACCTCGATGTACCGATAGTCGATCTGGCACCATTGGAGAGTGCAGTACAGCTCAGGTCTCGATCGAATCGAAGGCTTTCTCGTAGTCCACAAACGCTAAACAGAGAGGCAGGTTATACTCTTCGGTCTTCTGTATAACCTGCCGCAGCGTATGTATGTGGTCCACGGTGCTAAAGCCTTTTCGGAAACCGGCTTGTTCGGGAGGCTAAAAATCTTCAAACCTGCGTGCGACGCTTGACTTGAGTACCTACCGTTTTAAAATTGAAGAAATTAGGCTAGGCTAGATATATAGGTAAAAACACATTATTATTTTCGCAATCGGAGTATCCAATGGAACATGAAAGAGTAGCACATTGATGTGCTACTCTTTCATGTTCTCTCGACTTTCATGTTCTTTCATGAGCTCTCGACAACCACTCTAGAAAGCCATCGAATGCAGTCACTGTGGCCGAAATCGGCTAGATGGCATTATCATGATCTTATGGAACATGTTTCCTGCAACAAGCAGGTCCCGCGTGAGCGAGTCAGATTCACACTTTGAAAATTTGTTTTTTTATTTTTTATTCCAAGGTTGAAAATCATCTAATCTTGTTGAAGGTTAAAGCAATAAAGAATAAAGTCTTAGAAAAATATGAAATATGGATTAATAAAAAGTCTAGTTTTAATTAACTCAGAGTATTTTTTTGCTTTTTGTAATAAAATATGTTGGATTTCTTATTCATAATACTCCAACTTTTAAATAATTGTTTTTTTTTCTCTAATACATCTGCCTAGCCTATTCCCAACTATGATGGGGTCAATATTGAATGCCTGTAATTCTTTTCCCGTTTTGATAATTGTGGGAATTCAAATAAATTAACGTTTATGTGGTATTACAGGAAAGTATTGTCAGGAATATTACATGAAGTGCGGTTTTAGGCAGGGCGGGTTGACCTCCCCGAATTTGTTTAACTTGAAGTGCGGTGTTAGACAGGGCGGGTTGACCTCCTCGAATTTGTTTAACTTGAAGTGCGGTGTTAGACAGGGCGGGTTGACCTCCCCGAGTTTGTTTAACTTGAAGTGCGGTGTTAGACAGGGCGGGTTGACCTCCTCGAGTTTGTTTAACTTGAAGTGCGGTGTTAGACAGGGCGGGTTGACCTCCCCGAGTTTGTTTAACTTGAAGTGCGGTGTTAGACAGGGCGGGTTGACCTCCTCGAGTTTGTTTAACTTGAAGTGCGGTGTTAGACAGGGCGGGTTGACCTCCCCGAGTTTGTTTAACTTGAAGTGCGGTGTTAGACAGGACGGGTTGACCTCCCCGAGTTTGTTTAACTTGAAGTGCGGTGTTAGACAGGGCGGGTTGACCTCCTCGAGTTTGTTTAACTTGAAGTGCGGTGTTAGACAGGGCGGGTTGACCTCCCCGAGTTTGTTTAACTTGAAGTGCGGTGTTAGACAGGGCGGGTTGACCTCCCCGAGTTTGTTTAACCTGTTTGTTAACCAGCTGATTGGCAGGCTCAGCGGATTCATGGTCGGATGTTGTTCGACCGTTCATATGAATTGAAAAAGTCACACTGGTACTTGCCCGGATTTTAACCCACAACCTCATGCATGAGAGGCGATTCGTTAACCTTCTTGCCATCACGACACTCAAACTCAAAGTCAAACCATTTATTTCAATTAGACCATTACGGCACTTTTACTTTTACTATGGGATCAAACACTGAATCGCGAAAAAAAAATCAATATGTTAATATGTTCGCATTTAAACTCGTCAAAATGTATGGAACAGCTGATTTTTTATTCGCGATTCAGGTTTAGTCCCATAGTAAAAGTTGTTCATAATGATGAATGATAATGAGATTTCGTGGATGAATAGATATAACATAAATAAAAAAATTAAAAAAAAAACCGTTTATTTCAGGTCCGAAACCCATAATTAACAAAAATACAAACACATAATTGAAATTGCAGAATTAACATTAAAATTACAGTCGAAACGTTATTTAACAACAAAAATATATAGACACAAATACAAACACATAAATAATTGAAATGTTAGAATTAAATTATAAACACTATTTAATGAAACTAGATTAAATTAACAGTCAAAAGTAAAAATACACAATCAATTCAGAATAAATAAATAAATGTCAAAATAAATTATCATATGCAAAATGTGAAATTATTAGAAAGAAATTTAAATGTCAAATCAATGGTATTACATATAATTAATTATATGTGAATATTAGGCCTTAACAACATGCCGGTTACAGCAGTGCCTCATATAGGGACAATCAAGTCTCCCCGCAATCATCGCCAGGACAGTGTTGGAGCTGGTTCGCACCTTGCGCACCAAGGACGCGCACCGCTTGCGCATGGTGGCGTGGAAACAGTCGGTGCGCGCTTCCGCAAACATGCCCGAGGCACTGCAGAAACGAGGCAGCCCCAACACTGCCCTCAATATAACGCATTGTTATACTGGACGCGGATGGCGTTGTAGCTGGCTTGTGTGTAGCGAGCCCACAGACTGCACGTGTATAGAGAGGTGCAGTACGCCTTATACAGGGTGATTTTAACTAGATTTTAACAACGTGCAAACCTGCGGGCGAGCATGTTTGCTCTTTTAGACAAAGCCCTCCGCTCCCGATCGATGTCCGCATGATCCCTGAGATCAGACGTGACCAAATGCCCAAGGTACTTAAATTGATCCACTCTATCCAGAGGTAAACCATTCAGATAAAGCGGAGGTACCGTTTCAGGGCACTTAGCACCACCTGCCGCAAAGACCATGCATTGACTTTTCGAGACATTATATTTTAGACCATGCTTACCTGCGTAAGCCTCACATATTCGTAGCAACCTCCTCAGACCACAAACCGACGCGCTCAACCGGACCATGTCGTCAGCATAGCTTAAATTGTTGACGCATACACCGTCAACATGACAACCGACATGCTCACTGCTGAGCACGACGATGAGTGCATCCATGTAGACGTTGAAAAGGGTGGGCGAGGTCAGGCCGCCCTGCCTCACCCTACACTCCAACCGATACGGCTCCGACACTGCCTTTATCCAACATCCTGACACTGTCGACCTGATGCGTATACCAATACCTGAAGATAGCCACAAGTTCACGCGGCAGATTAATACTCGCGAGCTTATCCCACAGGATATCATACGCAACCAGGTCAAAAGCCTTATATAAGTCGAAGAAACACGCGTATACGGGAGTCCTACGGTCCGTATAGTATCTGACGGTGTGCTTATGACACAGTATGGCACTCTCTATAGACAGGTGTGGACTGAAACCAAATTGGTTATCATGCAAGTTTACATACATAAGCAGCTGTATATTAAGCAAACCGTCAAACACTTTGGCTATGATGGTGGCTAGCGAAATAGTCCCATAGTTCGCCTTATCAGCAAGGTCACCGGTTTTATTTTTCACAACAGCCACCACCATAGACGTCATAACATCCGAGGGCAGGTAAAAGTGGCTCACGCACTGTGAGAAAAACATCGCGAGGACTCGATTAATATGTGGCCCAGCATGTTGCAGGTGTTCAATGCTGAGACCGTCATGCCTAGAGGATTTGCCTTTCGTCATATTCTTGATATTTGAGGCCACGTCTTTGGCCATGTACCAAACCCCAACAACCTCATTAGGCAACCCAGCACTGAACACTCAACTTGCTGACCCCATAGGGAAAAATGCTCCCTAAAAACATTCGCAATTCCCTTATGGTCACTAACTCCATCGACGCTCACTGGAAGACTCGGCCTACCTTTTGCTTTGCTCGTGTGCTTTCAAAACCCACGGAAGTCACCTGGAATGCTTCTCCGCAAGAGTGTCCATCCTAACCTGTACTTCACGATCTTGACAAAAAAAAAAGGTTATGTTTTTTTAGTCAGACATAATATGGAACCCGAACCATGATGGTGCTACAAACTAGTTAGTATGAACAAAAAAAAAACTTGTCCGATTGAATTTTTTGTAACATCTAGCTAGCAAGGTTAAAAGTTATTAATTTTAAACTAGTAAGTTACTTATGCATAATTTAAATTGCGAAAACGGACGTAGATAGGATTCGTGGTCCGCAGAACGATATCTGATGTGAAGATGAGATCCTCAGGTCTCGTCACCGGCTCCAACCTGAACCTTCGCAGAAGACTAGACATCATAGTCTTTAACTCCATTTGAGCAAATTTTTGACCTGGAAAGGAAGTAAATGAAAAACGTAAGTACAGAAGTAATGATCGATACTCGTATAATGGAATCAGACCCCAACATAGTTTGGGAAACCTCTAGGAAGATGATTGATAAATCTATACTAGTATTATAAAGACGTAAGTAAGTTTGTATGTAGGGGGTATTCTCCGGTACTAATGATCCAATTCTAAAAATTCTTTCACTGGCAGAAAGCTACATTATTCATGAGAGCCGATCTATCACATTTTTTGCAAAAGTCACGGGTGAAGTTAAAAAAAATATTTATATGAAGATTTTTTTGAATAGATTTATTTTTTATTTTTTTATATTAAAATATTTAATATAAATTATTAAATTTTTAATAATTTCTCTTTTTTCTTTTCATAATATTCATATTAAAACCGTCTATATCTATAATAATATTATAAAGAGGAAAGATTAGATTTTTTGTTTGTTTGTTAAGATTTAACTCAAAAAAACTCGACCGATTTAAAAAAAAAAACTGTCACCATTACAAAGCCACGTCTTTACTGAGTAACATAGGCTATATTTTATCCCCGTACTCCCACGGGAACGGGAACTACGCGGGTGAAACCACGTGACGTCCGCTAGTCATAAATATTCTACTAACCTATACAGTTCCTAGGCCCAGCACTAAACGGTATGTAGGCATAAGGATGTCGGGTGCTACAGTTTTCTGGCAGAAACCTCTCGGGAATGAACTTCTCAGGGTCTGGGAAGATCTCCGGGTTCCGATGTATGTCAAAAACGTTGAAATTGCACATCGTATTGTATGGGATTGTATGTTCACCTGTGGGAATAGAAATAAGCCATACAGATTCTTCAGTTCAGGACTGCCTCGTTGGTTTAGTGATTGAAAACAACAGCTACTAAGCATACAATACTGGGCTCGATTTCCAGATCGGACAAAGTGTTATTGGGTTCTGACATTTATCAATGCCCGGTTGATGACAAGCCTCGCCCCCTATTACATGGGACTTAGACATAACTGATAACATGTAGGAGTTGGTACCTCCTACACCTCTGCCCAACTCTCCGGGAAACTGGCGTGAAGTTAA
The DNA here is from genome assembly GCA_941918905.2 of Xestia sexstrigata. Taxonomy (NCBI): domain Eukaryota; kingdom Metazoa; phylum Arthropoda; class Insecta; order Lepidoptera; family Noctuidae; genus Xestia; species Xestia sexstrigata. The sequence goes on from OW799211.2 coordinate 17,892,139, forward strand.
TCCAAAGCTTGATTGCACAGGAACTGTATTGAAATAATCCCAGGATTACCTTTCGGTTACCACCAGTCACGTAACAGGTGAAGTGAAATGGAACCGTCAGGTCTATACCTTAGATTGCATTACCATTATGTCAGAATTAAAAATAAAAACTTAACAATTCGACTGAAGTAAAAACACATTTTTTGACAAGGTTTTATTTAATTGAACCATCATTCATTGTTTTTTTAATTAAGTCGTACCAGTAACAAAACTGGTGATAACTGGTATTCAAAAATAGTGTAAACGTTTTTAAAATCAACTCAAGATTTCGTAAAACATTTTTTTTTAAGATCTTGCAAACAAAGTTATAAACTCAAACTCAAAGCATTTATTTCAATTAGATCATTACGGCACTTTTGAATGTCAAAATTACAAATGAAAAACAAAGCTGCAGTCCCAGTCACAAGGCATAACTTACTTACTTGAGAAAGTACTGTAACATACATGATATTTTCATAAATGTATTGACAAGGTACTGTCATGACATTAATTTCCTTAAACAGTTCTCTTAGAGAATCGCGTCTACGTAATTCATAAATGGCTCTGATCACTCTTTTCTGCATAATAAATATAGACTCGTTGTCTGCAGCCCGTCCCCATAGTAAAATACCGTATGACATAATACTATGAAAACTTTTTTGCAAAAAATAAAACCGACTTCAAAAACACAACAAAGTGAAAAATAACTTTAGCTTCAGAAGTCGGTGGCAAAGAAACTGAATCAAACACACAGAAGTCACCGACTTCTGAAGCTAAATTTATTTTTCACTTTGTTGTGTTTTTGAAGTCGGTTAAATTTTTTGCAAAAAAGTTTTTTATATTTCCATTTTTAGTTGTAATATCCTATACAAATATTAGCTATACATTTATTTTAACATAACATAACATCACGCCTGTAATCCCCGAAGAGTTGGGCTGAGGTGTACCCAATAGTACACCCACATTTCGCCAGTTATGTTTAAGTCTGCGCTGGCGCAAATCCAGACTCCGTGGCTGGTACTAAGAAATTCCTGATGGAAAAACCCAATAACACTTTGCCCGACCAGGGAATCAAACCCAGGACCTCATGCTGAGTTGTCGCCACCACTAGACCAACAAGGCAGTCATTTATTTCATATTGTTAACAATACATGTCATGGCAATAGACTTATCCCCAATAAAATGGAACCTAACATACCTAACTGTCAAAATGTGGGTGTACTGTACACATCTGCATACCTCCTCAGAGCATACAGGCGTGATGATGTTGTGAAAACAACAAACATCCAAGTGATTGCAGCAATTATGACCGATTTGCTGTCTATTATTGAAGAGTTCCATTGTATTTCTCCGAAGATCACCATGAGATCTTCACCAAATTGAAACGGGACCACCGCCAATCGGTTCACAATGGCCACAATATCGCGCATGAATTCGCCGCTAGAGGCGTTCGTGTAGAGTAAGGTCTTCCGAAATGTCAGATGTCATACAGTGTTCGCGCGTTGCGTGCTTTTTTATCACGTATTTATACTAATACTCACGATTGTGTTCTAGACTGAGCCATTCCTGATTAATTATGACCTGAAGATTTTTTAAGTAGCAACTTAGGATCTTATTTGTTAGTACTTGGAGGTAGAATGATTTTTAAATGTTTCATGCTTGCTCATTTTAGGGAGAATATTGTAAATATTTATCCTGAAGTTTATACCATGTTGTTATACGCTGGTTATATGTAATAAAACAAACATTTCATTACGTTATTGGTACTTTAAAGTATAAAATAGAATTATTGACAAGACCTTACTCGACAGTGGCGCCATCTGGTGAGCTCAAAAACGATAGGGCCTCCATTGGCGAAAAAAAGGCTGAACATACACACAAAAAAAAAACAGACGAATTGATAACCTCCTCTTTTTGGAAGTCGGTTAAAAATAACTAAAATAGTCTAGCCTCGCCGTATCAATATCAGTAAATTGACGGATTTTTCTAACAGCATATGCTGCTGAGCTCAGCCGTCCTGCAAGAGATGTTAAATGAGGACCCCATTGTAACCTTGAGTCGAGCGTGATTCCCAAGAAAACCGTTTTAACGACAAATTCTAGTTTCTCTTGATTCAATATTATGCCACAATCAATACTTTTGACATTTGGTAGAGATAATCTACTGCACTTAGTTTTTATTCCATTTAATACTAAATTATTAGCGGTAAACCAATTGTGGACCTGGAGTAGGGGTAATTTACGTAAGATTAGTGGCACGTCTGTTTATCCTAAATATTAAAGAAGTATCGTCAGCAAACAACACCATATGCGGATGGTTGTTAAATAAATGGGGTAGGTCATTAATATACACTAAAAAGAGGAAGGGACCAATATCGAACCTTGTGGTACACCCATTTTTACTTTTAAACCCATTGAGTTGACTCCATTTATTTGTACCTGCTGCTGTCTATCATTCAAATACGATTTTACTAAACTGAGCGCAAGTTTACCTAAACCGTAATGCTCAAGTTTCAAGATCAGGGTTTTATGATTTACGCAATCAAATGCCTTCGACAGGTCACAGAAGATTCCTATGGCATCTTGTGCCTCTTCCCACGCAGTAAATATGTGTTTTTATAAAGTGACACCAGCGTCAGTTGTACAACGTCCTTTGGTGAAACCATACTGTTGCTCGTGTAATATTTAATTGGTGTTAAAATTGTTAAGCATTTGATTGAGCAGTATATTTTCAAACAATTTGCTGAAAACCGGCAACACGGATATGGGCCTTGATAGACACCCCATAGATCTTCAGTTAATTTGATCTTGATTTGCTTAAAAAAATGTATGACTGTTATGGGGTTAATATGCTGAAATTTAAATTCATATGGACAGGCTGAAACAATCGCTTTCAATAAATCAATAGAGAGCAAGGGAGAGGAATTTAAGGTTTCTGTAGTTTTGAGTTGGATACTGGTAAAGAAATTTACAAATTCTTGAGCAACTTCATTGTTGGAGCTCACAAGGCCACGTGATGTCTCTAGGTGAAGTCATTACTTTGTTTTTATATGTGGGAAATAGTTTTGATAACGTGTAAGTACAACCATTTTTAACAATAACTAACATTTCCTTGGCAAGAAACTAATGAGCAAAGTTTATGCAGCTTTAGGTGTAGAAATGACTTTTTCTGCTTTTTTTTTGTTTCCTACACCTTTATGAACTTGGAAGGTTGTATTGATGATTTTGATGATAATAATTCTATAACTACATACGTCTTACAACCGCGAATAATATTTTAATCAACATACAACCTAGCACTGGCCTGAAAATTGCAAAAAACGTAAGAAATTTTGAATTTCGCGGGCTACCCTGGAGCATCAGCCTTATAATAACCTCATAACATACCTATTTTGACATCCTCCTTGATAAATCTCGACATGAAATGCACGCTGGGGTACAACCGAAGTGACTCCTTGATACAGCACTCTAAGTACTTCATCTGGCTCAAGTCCTCAAGGGTCGGTGGCCTTTGACTGTCACCGAAGATACCCTTCATCTCTTCAGCTATAGAGTTCTGAAATCAATTATATTTTTTTTCACTTCTCATGCTCTAAAAGTTCGTCTATAGGTCATGCGTAGGCGACATAAAGTCGCTTTTTATGCTCTAGCTAGAGCATAAAGTAAAATCTTCGTCGAAAGCCAAGGCAATCGGTTCAGCAGCCACACGAACAACTTCAACTTTATAGAATAACCTCTTTATTTTAATTCATTTCGTTAGTATTATAAGAACAAGGCAAGGATACCAACAGCCAAAGTACACAATAAAACTTCATGAAATAAACTTAATTTTTTTATTTCGTCCGTTTATTATTTTACATGTTGCTGTTTCATTTCCTCGCAATCGTAGTGAAAAGTAGAGTGTACAATTTGTCCATAAAACCCATTTTACACTCTACTTTATATCCATATACATGTACAATATACTATTAGGCACTTGGTGCTCTGGAATTTAGATTTTTATCGTGACGAGTTTCCACGATCACGGGTTTGATATATCGGCCCATGTTGTGCGGGACCTATATTTATGAAAACACCTTCCAAGTCTCAGCATCGGAACTTAATCGTATGTCTAGCCTTTTCCCAACTATGTTGGGGTTGGCTTCCAGTCTAACCTGATGCAGTTCAGTACCAGTATTTTACATGGAGCGACTGTCTATCTGACTTATCTCAAGATCGGAACATAATCATAAATTGAATAAGTATGTACCAATCGTGGTTCTTAAAGGCATTCCAATAAAAAGGTCTATTTGATTTGACGAACTGTAATTACATATTTATCCGACTACGGCAAACCCAATACGAAGGGTTAAGATTTTTTTGGGAGTGTATTTCATTCAATTGCGAAAATATACTTCTTTGTAAAGTATGGCTACGAAGAGCTTTCCAACGACTGTCCGGTCGATGTCTGCGGAAAGGACGGTTATCCTTTTATATGTTTACCATCCTCCTACTAACAATACACATATCACGTGATTTGATTAGTTGAAGCAATAATTCATGATCCATAATAATCCCTAATTCGTAATCATAATTCAAAAGTATAATTTCAGTCGGCCAATTACACCAGTTGCCTTGAGTTAAAATTGAAAATGATGTATTTTATTGAGATTAAATAACTATTATAGGTATATAAACATATCTTTGTATGGAAAATTATATTAGGTACATTATATTTAAATTATAGTCATCAGAAAGATACTTATCTGAATGAGAATCAAAAAGCTCAGCACAATAGATTAAATAAATTCTCAAAATGGAAATAAAATAAAGTTTAAAATACCTGTACTGCCGGTTCGTTAGCAAGTCTCATGATCATGAAACAAAGAGCTGTTGCAGTCGTGTCCTGACCCTAAAACAAATAAATAATCTGTAATGACTAGTATGGTAATTTGAGGAAAGATCAAGTTTTGGTATCGTCCTTAGATTTTGACCTTCAGCTTTTTGGATTAGGTAATCCAAAAAGCTGAAGGTGAACCTGCCTTTTTTCTAACTATGTTGGGGTCAGCTTCCAGTCTAACCGGATGCAGCTGAATACCAGTATTAAACATGGAGCGACTGCCTATCTGACCTCCACAACCCAGTTAGCATTGGGTAATTCGGTACACCTTTGTAAGGCTGGTTTTTAGAGTTTAGGACCACTATAACCACTGTCAAAAATCTAAAAATGACAACCATTGCGCCTGTAACGACTGTCAAAAATCTAAAAATGACAGCCATGACACCTGTAACGACTGTCAAAGATCTAAAAATGACAGCCATTGCACCTATACCGACTGTAAAAGATCTAAAAATTACAGCCATTGCACCTATAAACACTGTCAATGATTTAAAAATGAAAGCCATTGCATCTGTTACAATTGTCAAAGATCTAAAAATGACAGACATTTCCGAGGCATGGAGGAAACTCGATATGTACTGGATGGTCAGCCATCCACGGCCCGACCTTGGCAACCGCTGCTTGACCTTATTACGGATTGGCCACGAGCTCCTTTTTGGATTACCTACATAGTTTATTTGTACTTACTTCGAACATAAAAGTATCGACTTCTTCTGTGATTCCATTTTCGTCGATTGTTCCTTTTTTCTCTTCATCTAGCAACAAGTCGAGCATGGCTAGCTTGGGTTTCCTGCCATACACATCACATTCGCCATCATCAATGTGTTCCGTACTTATATTGTGATTCTTCCTATATTCTCTTCTGTCCTGAATTATTTTTGTGGTGAATTTGCTCAAAGTTTTCAACGCTTCTTTCTGAATTTTAGCTACATGACTAAATTGAAACAAAGCGTCCGTGTAAAACCATACCCTTGTCACTCGATATAGTAAAGTCGACGCCAGTGTGTGTAATGGTTTAAAATATTTTTCAGCTAACGAGTTGACGTCGTCATGAGTCGGAGCTCCCATTGCGGTTTCTAAAACGAAGAACATGCATTCGTTTTTGTAAAAGAAAAATCGAAACAGTAAATTGCAATACGCTAAACAGTGACTTCCTAAATATTTAAGCAAATTCGCAATCAAGATAATTATGCACACGTTGCACTTTTTATTATCCGATAATATATCATAACACTAAAGATTATGTTTATGAGGAAATTGCTGTTGATTAGCACCTAACGACTTGAAAAATGGTGTTGAAATGGCGGAAGTACGGCAGGCCACATTATTCAAAAGCCTTTGGAATACCACCATCATCTATTCGACAGCATGCGAAACTGTTTTCAGTGTTTAGTTCATCCGAAAGCTTTTTGCTTATTTATAACAACCAATTAACCATTTACAAACAAGTGGCCTAGTTCATCGAGTAATTCATATCTTAATCTTTAGGACCGAAGCACGATGGCCGATGGAGCAAACAAGTCCTGGAGTGGAGACCGTGTATCGGTAAGTGTAGCATGAGGTGCCCCACTCCTGGATGGATCTACAGCCTTACAAGGAGGCTGTGGATGGCAGAGGGCTGGGTATTGTGGCGCAACTTGGGGGACGCCTTTGTCCAGCAGTGGACGACTTTATGCTAAGTTGATAATTTTTAAAACAAAAAAGATGTATCATACCACAAATAACGCCCAGAGTGGCCTTGCTGATTAGTGGAAACAGATCAGTCCGGTCCTGGTCAACCTCTTTCTCCACAGTTTTCATAAGAATCTGCGCGTGTTCACAAAAAGTGGTGAAGAACCTCTTCAAGATCAGAAAGTGGAATGCCGGAGTCAACAGTTTACGGCGATGTTGCCACTTTTCGCCTGAAAAGGGTAAAAAGTTAATTTTAATGCCCAGTTTAGGCGATTCTCACAAGGCATCACACGTCCGCGCGGACGAGTGGCGCTTACTGCCTCTCCGCGCGGCGCACCGCCCATTTATGCGTCCGTCCGCCCGAAAAGAGCGGAGTCGTGTACAAATAGCCTTAAATATAAAGAATCGAAATGATTAACAAAATATTAAACCTACCAGTACTGGTCAAAAGACCTTCGCGTAACCATGGAAACAGAAATGTGTACGGGTAACTTTTGTCTAGATACCGCGATGACGACAGGACTACCTGAAAATAAATGTTTACTCTGTAAAGCAGAAATTTAGAATATGTTTTTAAATTTTATAACATTAACATTGTTATAAAATTGAAATTAACATTAAAATTTTATTAATTAATTTTTTGAATTTAAATCGCAATTTTCTAAATGGCTCAAAGACATTCCCTTTAGGTTATTGTTACCCCAAATTAATTTGATTGTAGATTATCCTTCAAGACCGTTCCAATCGAGGTTAACTATAAAATTAATATATTATCACCTCAATCGAATGATTTTCACTTAAAGACATGGCCCCTTTTTTTTTTTTTTTTTTTTCGGATGGGAAATCTTCAAATGACTTCTCCCGCTCTGGGCGGAGCAGGAGGGAGTGTCAGACTTTTACTGACTAAAACCCATCCATGTTCCTTCATCGCCCTTTGTGTTCCGGGGCCACGGTATCTCTTTCGAATAGTCCCGCAACCCCGGCAGGCATCGGTCCTTGCGGACCCCTTCCTTTTTGCTGACAAGACATGGCCCCTTAATAGACATCGCAGCATCGTATGGTTTTTGCTAGTGGACTGCCTAAGGAGTAGGGACCAACAATACGGCAAGACAATAAGGCAAATGACTGTTTTCTGTTCAGAAACCCTAACATCATGAACAGTAGTAGCTATAGGGCAAGCCAAGCTTTTCGGCTTGTATGAAAGTACCGCCACTAGTCTCTGCGTTACCGCATCACTGAATAGAAAAATAAAAGAGGTTCTATTCCGTAGCCGGCAACCACGGAAGTCTGCAACCTTTAGTCGGAAAGCTCTCGACTAGATTTCAGTAACATGCTTTAAGAGACATACATATGTATAACAAGTGCTTACCTCGATATCCTCAGCTCTGTTAATATACACAGCTCGGTAGTTAAAAGCGGATAATTTCCATAAATTACCAAAGCGTTTCCGCCATACTATTTGATATGCGAACATTTGTACTGAAACATTAAAAAACTAATTATTAAAAACATGTTTTTTTTTTTTTTTTTTTAATTTTTTGGATTATAATATATACAATAACGATACCAGTCTGCGAAGTTTAGCTAGCCAATTCAATTTAACCTTGTGACACAGTTTTATTTCAAAATAAAACAGTACATTATGTCATAGTGAATTTGAGTTCCATTACAGACCATTTCTGGTTTAATACAACAAAATGGTATTGAAAGACTAAAGAAAAAAGAATATGAATGTAACTTCGTGTTACAATGCCACTTATGTTTCGTGATCTTGACGAAACCAGGATGCCCGAGAGATACTCGACGGCATGTAAAGCGAAGTCAGAAGCCCATGTGCGGCATTAAAACTCTGACACCAGGTTAGCCACTAACCACACGATAAAGATGAAGAGAGACTTATGTTTACAATCAGCTAGCTTTTGCCCGCGGTTTCGTTAGTATTATGTTCGGAAACTATTCCATGGAAACGTTTTAAATATAGCCTATGACACTTGGTGGTAGTGGTAGCTGAGCATTTGTGAAAGAATTAATGGAATCGGATCCGTAGTTCTGAAGATAACCTGGAACCCTTGCATCCAAACTTTATCCCTTTATTATTCTGATATCAGGATGTCGGGATGTTTGTTACTCTTTCACGCAAAAACTGCTGACCGGAATTGGATGAAATATGGCACACAGATAGTTTATTACCTGGATTAACACATAGGATTCTTTTTACCCCGTAAGTACGATCCCGTGGGACAATTACTGAACTCCACGCGGGCGAAGTCACGGGCTTAAGCTAGTAATATCAATATGAATGAAGTCAAATTTAAATACTTATATTTATTTCCCCGTCGTGTTGCTGCGAGATAAGGTCAAAGAACAAGGGAGTATCAATATTTTATTGAATAGTTTCTCTGATCCGCTATCAGGTCAAGTTTGCACAGAAATGATAACACTACTTGACACTAAAAAGATTTCTGACGAAGTTCATATTGAAACCGAAATCAATCATAAATATATGTAGTGGTTTTATTTTGATATCACATCTGGAAGTAAAAAGTAAAAATAAAATATTGTTGTATTTCAAACAAAATATACCGTTAGTGTTAGTTTTGTAGCTGACAGTACAAAAACGACTACAGTACCGTCTAGTCACAAAGGAAGAACTAACATCAAAATTCTGTTTCGCGCTATTAAAATTAAGTATTGGCGCCGCGAACGTACGAAAACCCGACAACAATTTCGGGCAGTAGGCCACCAGACAAAGTCCGTCTGGTCGGTCGGAGGATTCTCCCTTACCTATGGCGTACTGAGGAACTTTACGCCCCCTTCTTCACACTCCTTAATAGTTTAATGGCAATTTATTGTTAGTTTCGATTTATTTTGTTATTTTTGTGGCGAGTTCACACCAAAATCGTAGCACTAGCCACTTTCTGACTTAGGTAAGCAAACAGTGTTATCTAGCTTATTTTAACCGTGATTCAAGAAATTGGGTTTAATCATGGTTCATAAAGGGTGTCGTTTGAGGTGTTAAACTAATCTGAATGGTAACTATAAGGGAAGAATTAAAAAAAAATACATTTGTCAATGGTATGAACTGAGCCAACTAATCATGTCGAGGATTGTTATTTTTGTCTGGCGCAATTAAAGATTGTCTGAAAAATCTAAACAAAGTGTGCCGATTGCCGATGTGTCATTATTCATAAAACCTCAGCCACATGTTGGTTTACTTGTTTCTGAGGGCCAAGTTCAGTGTTTAATGGAAACAAAGAGTAACTCAACTTCGACAGAAGGAGACAATTATTATGAGGGTCAGATTTTAAAATGTATTTTTATTGTACCAATACCAAGGAATAAAATTCACATAGTACCTCAGATAAAATCAAAAGTTGGAAAATTGAGTATTAGTGACAGGAACCACGCCGGCGCGGCGGCGCATAGCCGGTAATAACACACGCTGGTATTTTTATTGGGTTTTAGCAGAGAGATAAATAACATAAGGTCACACAATAACAATAACATAAGGTGAATACCAAAAGTTGAAAGGTAGAGATGTACCTAGTAGCTACCCACATTCGACAGTTATCCTTAAATCACATTTAATACCCCGAAATTCCATCAACCGGGCACAAATCTAACCTCCGTGGCTGTTACAAGTTAGAAATTCATGGAAAAAACCCAATAACACTGCCCGACCCGGGAATCGTACCCTCAGGCTCAGTAGTCGCGCTTGACATAATCTGCCTGGATACAGGCTGGGGTTAGCGAATGTCAAAAGTATTCGAATATTTGTTAGAACCGGTTAGATTTGCCATTTAAATAAGTGACCTATACACATGCTCCACCGTCTTTCTGTGCATTTTAAAGTTGAATGACATTTGTTTTATTACCCTGTTCTGAACGATTGATGTTAAATAATAATGATTGTTAGAGTTACCGCCTACCGGTATTAGGAGACCAGTCTGTAGGGACTTTTTTATTTGTATAAGAAATACAATGCATAGATTTGTTACTTGTCGACCCGATTGGCGGAGCGCTAATGAGGCTGCCTTACGTTCTTAGGGTTCTAGGTTCGAATCCCGGTTGGAGCACATGTTTGTGTGATGAGCATGGACATTTGTTTCCGAGTCATGGATGTTTATATGTATATTATGTATGTATTTACAAACAAAAAATATCTATGTAGTACTTAAAATAAAACAAAAGGGATATCTTCCGTGATTATTGTTTATTTTAAGCTCCCGACAAAAAATCCTCCTCCTCCTAACAATTTTTTCCATCCTCCCGCATTTACCAGTTAACCAGCGATCATGGCACTTGCAACTGCTTAGAAATATCGGGAGCTCAAAAATAAACAATAATCACGTAAGATATCCCGAAAGTGACATTTTAAGTATAGTTATGAACCCGTGAAAGTTTAAAACAGTATCTATGTAGTATATCAACTATCCGATGTCCACGACACAAGTCTCGTTGCTTAGTGTGGCACTAGATGGCGCTGTGTGTAACGTCCAGCGATATTTATTTATTTATTTACTGAACTAACTTTTTACCGCGGTATCGCCTGCCTGAAGGTATTGCCAGGATGAAAGTATCCTTTGTCTTTACCCCGATCAGGGTCTAGCCATACCAAACAGACAGGATATTGATTGGGAAGAGTGAACTAACCATTGCTTATTATCTCACACACCACACAACCCCACTCACACACTCACTCATGATACACATACCACACACGCGCGATCTGGCTTTTTTTTCTACATAACGCTCATTTACCTACAGAGCTGTTTGTGTATTTTTTAAGTTACCCATTTATCATTTATTTTTATTTTTGTTTAGTCTTTTATGTTTACACTGTCTACATTTCAATTGCATAAAAATTACAAGTGGAAGTGCGGAGTCTAGTAATACAAGCAATTCCTTGCTTAAAAGGAGATCTCCAATAATATGTATCTAAATGCCTATTGTAATTAATATAAACGTTTTTATATATTTTTTTATTTACCAAATTCTTTAGAAGCCTAAAACTTAATTTTATGTCTATTTATTCTGTTACCCAGAACTGTTTCTCATATTGCTTGGGTACTTGTTATGTAAACTTATAAGGTTTGTTATGTTTGTAAATAAGTATACGAGTGATTCCCTCGATGGATTTATTGCTACTGAATTATAATTACAAGATTACATGTTATGTGAGAGAAATGCACGCCTAAACAATATCGAATGCATAAATGAGTATGACGTACAAACTACAAAAAGGTCAATGTATGTACAGTAGCTCGTACACATGATATGAATTGTGCTGAGAGATTTTTTTGTTAAAGATTTAAAATTCTCCTATGAATTGGTAAATCTGTTCCTATCATTAGAACTACAGAGATGATTTACATACTATACTATACACCCATACATACTACTAATTTGCTTAAATTTCTAATGTATCAAAGTAATTTTACATCTCTCTGCCTAGCCTTTTCCCAACTACATATGTTGGGGTCGGCTTCCACTCCAACCGGCCGCAGCTGAATACCAGTATTTTACATGGAGCGACTGCCTATCTGACCTCCACAACCCAGTTAGTACTGGGTAATACGAAACCACTTGGTAAGACTGGTTGTCGGACTTTTTGGGCCACTGACTACCTATAACGACTGTCAAAGATTTACAAATGACAGCTGGGACCAACAGCTTAACGTGTTTTCCGAGGCACGGAGGAAACTCGGTATGTAAGGGTGGTCACCCATCTACAGACCAACCTAGGCAAGCACGGCTTAACCTAAAGATCGACCTGAGAGGCTGTTATTATTTAGCCACGAGCTCCAAAGAGTAATGACAGTAAGAGTATCAAAGAGTAATTTTACATAAAGGGAGTAAATAGACCTTTAACGAAGGCTTAGATTTGCACTTTTGAACTTTTGTTGTTTTCAACAACATCACTCAATAAATACTGTTTAATGCTAACTGGTCGTCAGCTCTCCTTGCTTTTTATCATTATTAAGTGACACAAGGATTTAAACTACGACCCTTATAGTCTATGATCCCGCCCAAGGCCGACCTTCACTCATCTGTTTACTGAATGAAAAATATTTCCATTCGATAATGTTCATTTCTCCGAACATTGTTTTATTCTCGTTAACGCAGTTTTTATGAAAACAGCTACAGTTATTTCTGCTATAATTCTTAGGTACCACTATATTGTTATACAAAAGGGTCATAAATTAAAAAATAAATGCACTTACCAGGAGTAATGAATACATCTAATATATTTCCAAACAAAAACATTTGCTTCGGTCCTTTGATTTTATACATTAATCGGCCTCCATGGTTGTATCTAAAATATAGATGTAAGCTTAACACTAAAATGCAGAATAATATAAACAACTGAAGTACTAAGAACATTATGAAAGATGGTAGTGTCCTGACGTTCGTGAAAATACTGATTTAAAATTTGCTATAACATTAGATTTATCAGTACCGCTTAGGGTACGCTTACACGAGTAACTGCGTTCTTACGTAAACAACGACGATTGTAAATCGTATGGGCATTATTGATAAAACATGACCGGATATTAGGCAATATGTAGCAATCACAATCGTTTTGGTACCTGACGCCGCGCCGCCGTGATAGTTATTAGTTAGCGAAGTCACTGGACGACAACGACACGTTTTTAGTTGTGAAATGGAAAAAAAAAAAAAGATTTTTTTAATGAATAAATTTATCAACGATTACGCTTGCAGGTAAGCACTTGTTTATTTGCGTGAACAGAACAGAACATTGTTTTTAGAGGTTAAGTTTTTAATTTAATCGGGCATGAGGGGGCAAGATGGGGCATGGTATATAAATATATAAATACCCCATCTTGCCCGCATTAAAATATTCATATCCATTTCACAACTAAAAAACGTGGTGTTGTCGTCCAGTGACTTCGCTAACTAATAACTGTCATCGCAGCGCTGTGTCAGGTGCAAAAACGATTGTGATTGGTCAATTGGTTTTTGATTTAAGACGGGTACCCCATCTTACCCGAGGGAGGGGGCAAGATGGGGAGATCTGACTTTTACTACTTTTGTTTTTTATTTATTTAATTATGTTCCTAATTAGACTGAATTATCAAAGAATGATTACCAAAGATGATTATTAAAATAAAAACATATAACATAAACAGTTTTATTGACGTTCAAACGTTAAGTACCCCGTCTTGTCCCCACTTCCCCTATACGAAGTTAAAAAAATTCGTTAGAGAAACTCCACAGCTATCGTAGTTATCGATTATTTTTCAAAACATTTTTTGGATTGGGGTTGACCATGGTTTTTACAGGTATTTAAATTATTGGTTTAGAAATTATAACTGATTCCATTAATTATAATTTATTTATAAACATTTATCCTTTTTTGTAAATATTTAGTTCTAATTATTTTAAAAGTAGCTTTAATTCATTTTTGTAGTAGCAATGTTTTGATGTTTAAAAACAAGATTGAAATAACCATAATTATTAAATAACGGGATTCCTATTTTGATTTCATACTGAGCAATATGGGGCAATTTAATAAACTAGGCAGTTTTAGTGTTTTCAGTTTTAGTTTTGTTTTTTTAGTTTTAGGCAGTTTTTTTAGCTCAACAGTATCGTATGAGTCATTTTTAAATGAAACTAAATTGCTCCACTACCACCGGCAACTGTTGTCGGGCATTAGGTATCTTCTAAAAAATTCCAGTGTGTGAGCAGCTTTAGGATTTAGTTTAAAGATATTCGTTTTTGGAAGTTAAGACCACGTCGCGTCGTAACAAGACTGCCAGTACTTGGTAGTCTGCATTATTTTTGATTTGTCAGCGTTTCATGTAATTTTTTGTGTCAAGGCATTATGAGTGTTTGTAAATATAACTACAATCATCATTAATATTCGCGCACTTATCAACAAAATAGTCTTTCATGTGTCACAAAAATAAGAAATCTACATAAATAGCAAAAACATAAACTAAAGTGATAAATAAAATTATACGATAGTAACTGGCCTATGTAATTGACATAATATAGGTTCAAATGATATGAAATAAAAGATAATTATGCTTTGGAGTCCAAAAAGGAAGGTTATAACTGCTTAGATAACAGATTTGAACAGTATCTTGTTTGTTTGTATTTTAAATTGACTGATGGTTGGCTATATTTATTTACAAATTATCATAATGAGTCCAAGTCCAATGATTCCAAGAGATAGCTCAACATGTTGAAGCTTTGTTAAAGTAATCATGGAAGGATCATCCTCTCGATGTTCTTTCTTCTTGACAAATAAATTATAAATTTTAGTTCAAATAACCTCAGTACCTTTTCTTTGCCAGACTCTGATATCCGTCCGATGGTATGGTACTGAAAAAAATTATTCATCGAAATAAACCTGGGTAACATGCGGCGTAAGCTGGAGGGTGGGCTATTGTCTAAGAGATGCCATAGGTATACGTACAAGCACGAAACGATGAGATTGTTTAGTTTACATGATTTGTTAGATGTACAAATCTATTGATTGAAATAAAGAAAAAAAAGGAATAAATGATAGCGTGACGGTTGGTAGAGGATAATTGACCCCAAGTAATATGAGACAAGGGCAAGGAGATAATGTAGACAGAGGGCGTCGTGACTGATCTTGAGGTATCGAAGCGGTCACACATCTATATTGGTTTTAGCCGTCACATCAGACGGCTCTGAAGGTATGCTTGACTGTCACACATAGCTCCACATAATTCTAAATCAAAGTTTATATTATACGTTTAGCAAAAAACCGCTCAGCTTAGGTCTGTGCCGGGCATGAGATAAATTAGCGATGGCGCAGAAGCCGAACGGATAATGGACTGTGTGAAAGATAATATGTCAAGAAAGGAGTTGGCTGATGAGATAACGAGTAAAAGAGAAGTATGGAAGAAGAAGACCTAACCCCAATTAAATTGGGATTAAGGGGATGATGATAATGAGAAGTCGAACGGAGGCTGCCGGTCAGCGCAATCAGAATAAAACCTTCGGATCAGTTTATTAAATAATAGTTCAATAAATATTGATGAATCAAACGAAGAATACACGAAGCATTTTCGTTTTCTAGACTGTTCTTCATGGATCCGTTATTATATAGTGAGAAGCGAATAAGCTTTTATTGTTATTGTTGATAGTATTTAAAACCAAGTCTTTTCCTTGTTAAGGAAACTTGATAAGTTCACCAACCACTAAAGACTGTTCTAAATGTCCTTAAAACATCTATTTGGTTTCTTTTTTTATTAGATCTTTTTGGTAATCACCGTTTGCCTTAAACGATATGTTGGAGTTGGCTTCCAGTTAATAGTTTTGACATTTCCCGTAACTGGTAAGTTTTTATTTTTAAAATATTCTCTGGTTGATTTGCATACACTCAGTGACATTGCATTCACCTTCAACAGGTCAAAAAGCAACTTTTCAGAAAATAAAACAACGCCAAAATTACAAAAACAAATAAAATTTATTCATATTTCTACAATTTTCCTGACTCAATCATTTCTTTAATGCGGTACTTCTGTATCTTGCCAGAGGCTGTCTTCGGGAACTCGTCGATGACCTTCAACACCCTGGGGATCTTGAAGCGGGCGATGTGGCCGTCGCAGTGTCGTCTGACCGCATCCAAGTTCACGGAGACACCTTCACGGACTCGCAACACTGCACATAACTCTTCACCTAATCTTTCATCAGGGACCCCAATCACCTGTTTCGAAATAATATTGGTTATTAGCTTTTGCCCGCGGCGAAACCGCGGGCAAAAGCTAATAACCAATGATTTAGAATTTGCCAATTGGGGTTGTAGTCTGCTTGTAATAACATAATTTAATCATGATTCGAAAGACACGTGGCATCATCATCTGCCTAGCCTTTTCACAACTACGTTGGGGTCGGCTTCCAGTCTAACTGGATGCAGCTGAATACCAGTATTTTACATGGAGCGACTGCCTACTTTTTTTCGGGATGAAAGGTACACCCTATGACCGTTTCTGGACTGTACCCCTGACAACGTGTATCCTTTCAGGATCCATCCTTTCAGGATGATCGATTCAGTTCAGATTCAGGTTTAGGCGTGAAAAGGTAACAAAAAATGCGGGGCAGTCTTTCGGGACTGCCGACAGAAGTTAAAACTTGTGAATTGTATCGTCGAGCTGTGTGAGCAATTTTGTTTTAAATTTTTGAACACACAAATTAAAAAAATCCTCCCCTCCCCCTCCCCCTAGGCCACGCCCCAGTCGTAACACTGCTACGGGTAGTGCCCCGCGCACGCCTTATTGGTGCTACACCGTAGCGGATCAGCTACGAGTGCTACGAAAAGCGTATTCGTATATGACGGTCCTGCGAGTTCCATGATTTTTGTTCACCCAAAAAGTGCTCAACGCGCCTAAAGAAGTTTTTACTTTAAAAAGAAACCTACATTCGGATTATAATATTAGTTATATTAGACACAAATTTATCATAAGTACAGTTTACCTCAGTTCGTAATAACTAGACAGTTGAAATTTTCACAGATGATGTATTTCTGTTGCCGCTATAACAACAAATACTAAAAACAGAATAAAATAAATAGTTAGGTGGGGCTCCCATACAACAAACGTGATTTTTTTGCCGTTTTTTGCTCGATATTAATAAAGGCAACAGGTAGACGCTTGAAACATTCACATAATATTTAGTTGTATAATCACTTTAAAATTAAATAATTAAATAAAAATAAAATAAATATTTAAGGGGGCTCCCATCCAACAAACGTGATTTTTTTGCCGTTTTGTCTAACATTGTATTGATAATGGTACGGAACCCATCGTGCGCGAGTCCGACTCGCACTTGGTCGGTTTTTTCCATTGATGGGCGGCCGTACGTTGTAGTAATCGTTACCTAATATTCTAGATACATAGCACCGTCTATCACGCTATGACCGTTATTATTATTATTGCCCACTCCCTCTCATAGAGAGGAGGCCTGTATCCCAGCAGTTGAAACAATATAGGCTGAATATTGTTATGCTTTTTTAGTGGTGCACAAGTTGCAATCAATTTTCATCGATTTAGTGCAACTGTTCTCTGAAGTAAATTGCTATATGACATCGACGAAAAACGATCAATAGTTTTCTTACTTGACAATCCTCGATATCAGGATGTGTGATCAGCAAGTCTTCTATCTCTTTCGGAGCAATGTTCTCTCCCCCTCTAACGATGATATCCTTCAGTCTGCCCACGACGCGCCCGTACCCGTCTTCACTTATCGTGAACTTGTCCCTGCAATAAGTTATCAATAATAATTAAATGCAAAGGGTGAGGCTATCTCTGGTTTTGGGAGGACTGACTCAATAGAAAGATTAAAAGAATAAGATTTTAAAAACATAGATTTTGCAAGTATTTTTGTCAGATTTCTCTATAAGAAGGACATTATGTAGAGTGTCGACCAAAAGTCCATAGGCAATCTCACAAAGCAATAGCTTGACAAGCAAGCAAGCAATAGTTTGACTTACGACCTTCTACTTTCAAGAAAATAGACATTTTCGTCTACAAGTAATTGTAGTTCATAATTTCAACGTTGTAAAGTAAGTCAAAATGGCCTAGCGGTTAGGCGCGTGCAGATAGATCTATGAGTGAATCAGTAAGTCGTAAGTTATCTCACATTGGTACTATAAGACTTTTTGGATTGGAAGTAATGGGACAGAAACATTATATTTTTTATCTAGTTCGCTTTGTGCACACATTTCGTAAAGTTAGGAAGCTAGATCATAGAAAAATAAGTCAAGAATTTAGATTTCTGTGAGGTAGACGAAATATTCATTACATATTAGGAGAAATGAGTTTTATGAATATTTAACTTGATCGGAATGAACGTTGTCGTTTGGTTGTAGTTGTTGGTTAGTGACGTGTGGTTTAATATATAGCTGTATTGCTGTTGGTATTTCTCAAAATTCAGGTAAATTAATATTGATATTAATATTAATCGCGAGGGCGACTATATTATCGTGCTGCATAAAAGTAGTCATAATAGAACACATATCTGAAGAAACCGGACTGAATGTGAGTATTATATTTATGAAATGTAACTTAAAGTTTTATTAGAAATTAAAACCTGTAGTGGGGGTCAGGTAACGAGATAAATTAATGGACGATGTATAGTGCACAAAAGAAAGTTTATTGTCACAGTTCACGGTATACGAGAAAATCACAGTTGACACAGGTAGAAAATTAATAAACGTGACCGTATGCGACAGCGATGCGAGCCGGACTGAGGCGTACGCGGGGCAGCGGCGTGGGGTGGCGAGCGGTTTTGTACCTACCTACGCTCGCTGCTAAGAAAGCGCGGGCGCCTTGTTGCTATGCCCTCCTATATACTCCCCCTTTTGACCAACCATTGGTGCCCTCACCGTTGGTCAAACGTCAACAATGACACGTTTCTTACGCGGCCTACCACGAGAACGCTAAGGAGCAACCGGCTGCGGAACCTCAGGGCAGTCACCATCCCTAGAATGATATCTCCTCAACGCCGAAACGTGGTACTTCCCAATGACTTCATCCGGTGAACCAGGAAACGTTAAAAGGTAAGTAGTTGGGCTAACCTACTTCTGCACCAAGTAAGGGCCATCCCTTTTTGGCATGAGTTTAGAGCTGACTCCTTTAGCAGCACTGCTAAGCACGTGCGTCTTCATCAGGACAAGATCACCGACGGCAAACTCCTCAGCCTTTCGTGTCTATCTTTGGCAGCCTTACGGAGATCTTGCTGTCGCTCAATGCACTCCTTACTGTTGCTGAGTGTCTCCGCTAGCTTCAGCAGATACGGCGTAATCTGTGGAACATAGTTTTCAGCCTCTATCACAGCACGAAGATCGCTCTGTACTGCAATAGGGGAGCGGAGTTCACGAGCAAATGTTAAATAAGCAGGTGTCTGTGGCGTCGCTTTGGTTATTGAAGTGTTCAATGCAAATCGGATGAATGGCAGAGCTTCTGGCCATTGCTGATGGTGTCCTTCTACCAAGATCGCCAACTGGGTCTTGAGATCGCGATTTTTACGCTCGACCGGGTTCGCCTCCGGATATGAGACGCCTTGGAACACCAAAGCGTAAGAAAACCTCTTCAATTAGTTGCTGGCTGTGTCTTCCACGATTAACACCCATCTCTCCCCATTAGCTCCTTTAGGCAGTGGCCCGAACAGGTCTACAGCTAGAACTTCGAAGCGCTGAGCGGGAACCGGAGTCTGTAAGAGTCCCGCAGGTTTCTCATTGGAAGGTTTGTAGCGTTGGCATTCTATGCAGGTTTTCAGATACTCTGCTACATAACGTCGCATACCGGGAAAATAAAATCTCTGACTTATACGGTGCAGGGTTCGATCCAGACCGCCGTGACCTGAAGTAGCTGAGTCGTGACATTCGACAAGTACCTGTTTCCTTCGGTTTTCAGGAACGACAAGCTGCGGTTCTTCAGTCTCCGCTTCAGTATACCGGTATAGTACACCTCTGCACGTATGATAACCTCTCTCTGACCATCGCGTAAGTTCTAATTCATCTTTGCCTTCCAGAGCCTTCATGATCTTCGCCACTTCAGGGTCTGCGAGCTGATCCTCACGAAGAGTAGCGGCATCCCAGCGCGGCGGGTCAACGAACACCATGCAGACTCCACAGGAATCGCGAGCCTCCGCCTCACACGGGGGACGACTGAGCGAATCAGCAACTACGTTTGCCTTCCCAGGAGTATAGTCGACTTGTAGATCAAAGGACTGGAGTTTCATGGCCCATCGTACGAGACGTCCAGCAGGTGACTTCAGGGTAAGTAGCCATTTCAAGGGCTGATGGTCACTGCCAACACGTACTGGATGGCCATCAATGTACCCTCGGAACTTCTCGACTGCCCAGACAATTGCCAACGCCTCGCGCTCGGTGATAGAGTAGTTCCACTCCGCCGGCGTGAGGAGGCGACTGGCATACGCGATGGGTTTCTCTTCTCGGCTAGCGTCAGTCCTGAGAACGAATGGCACGTTATAATCTGGCTGAATAAGAATCGGAGGTGAGGTAAGTAGTCCTTTTAGTTCTCTAAATGCCTTGATCTGTTCTTCACCCCACAGCCAGGACTGATCCTTACGCGTTAGCATAGTCAGTGGCTGTGCAACTTGGGAGAAATTCGCCATGAACTTAAGGAACCATGAGCAACTCTGTAGAAAGGATTATAGATGCTTTACATTAGTTGGTTCCTTCATATCTAATATCGCCGTAACCTAATCTGGATCTGAGGGCACTCCTTCTGAGGTGATAATGTGGCCTAGGTATTTCACACTCGCTCGAGCAAATGTGCACTTATTGCGATTTGCGTGGAGATTGAAGACACGTAAGCGATCGAATACCGCACGTAAATCCTGGAGATGTTGGTGAAATTATCCGGATATCAATATCAGGTCATCAATGTAACCAAGGAGTGTCACCCCCTTAAGAGATGACGCAGAACGAAATCGATCGATTAAACGTGGAAACGTTGCGGGCGCATTGCGCAGACCAAACGGCATACGAGTAAATTTGTGAACTCCAAATGGAGATACAAAGGCAGTTTTATCCTGGTCTTCAGGCCTCACTTTGACTTGCCAGTACCCCGATCAGAGGTCAATAGTACCCATGAAACATCTCTTACCAGTATATTGAAGGAGGTCATCGATTACTGGCAGCGGGTACGTGTCACTCTTGGTGACGGCGCGGTGTTCAGCTTCCGATAATCCACGCAGAACCGGTAAGCACCATCCTTCTTCGGTACCAAAAGAGCTGGTGCTGCCCATGGAGATTCACATTCCGTGATGATACCTTCGCGAAGCATCTTCTCTATCTCCGCATCCATGATGGCTTTCTTGGCGGGAGTGAGTCGGTATGGCGGCACTGCAATCGGCGGATGATCACCACAATCAATGCGATGCTCTGCGAACGGTGTGGGTTCTCCCCCTTCTGCGAAGATATCTTCATACTCTTGTAGCAGCTGAGCGAGATTTTCCTTTTCTGAAATTGACAGCATCGAACCTTCATTATTACGTAAGACATCCGCGGAAGCGCACCCAACGAAGTCACGTGAAGTCTCACACCGCAAGGGGTGCATGACCTGAGGCCGATCAGCTGTGAAGTATTGTTCGAAACATTAATAACAATACCGGCTTTACGTAAGAAATCAATACCGAGTAACGTGTCATTGTTAACTGAATTAGGAAAAATCACAAAAGTAATAGGTATCGTCAAGCCCATAAGTAATATGTCAACATCAACGAGTAAGACCTTGAGTTCCCGCACTATGCCATCGGCCAATTTTACCGACATAAAACTACTACGGAACGAATAGTGTAGTCTAAGAAGCAGTGCATACAGACTCGAACCGGCTACGCTACGCTTAGCGGCCGTATCAATCAACCCGGTACCACGATGACTGCCTATCTCGATATCGAGTATCGGACGACCGTCAATACATAAGTTCGACGCGGGCAAGTTACCTACTCTAATCGGCAACACATCGCAGTCGAGGTCGACATTACACATACAAGTATTCTTATTACATAAACAAGCAGATTGAGATACGTTACTTAAATTATTAACAAAAGTTTCACTATTTAAAGTTACATTACAAGTATTATTACAAACCCTAGTGGGCTCTAACATGTTGAACTCGACAACAGAAATGGGATTTACCGAACACTTAGCGCAATTTGACCTAATTACACCTATAGCGCCACAGCCGTAACACTTCACACTTGACTCGGAAGTCGCACTTTTATCGGAATTATTTTTAATATTTTTACAAGTGTCACGTGTATGTCCGCTTTTACGGCAATAAACACAGAAAAGTCTTTTACCTTTATTGTCCGAATTTACCACAATAGGCGGGGGCGCAGCGCTACTCGTAGCACTCGACGACGCTGTAGGTATGTTCGCTGGCGCCGCCGGCGCGCTCGTCGCGGAGACGGCGGGAGTGCGCGCGGGCGTCGGTGGAGGCCGGGGCTACGGCGGCGGCGCATGCGCGCTAGCGGCGGGTCCACGTGCGTCGGTCGACACCTCGGAGAGCGATTCTTCTATATTTCGCGCCTTTTCGATTAACAATAAAATTCTACATTGTCGATCGATTCACGAGTTACCCGTTTTCTTATTCGCCTATGTAGTAGGCCGTATATCATGTCGACTTCCATTTCTTTTATGACATTATATGGAAGTTTAGCAATAAGCGCGCGAAGGCGAGCAACGAAGACCTCCGTGCGTTCCTCCGTTTGTTCCGCGGCAAATATTTCTCGGAATATTTTGTGTGGCGGTCGGGCTACACCGAACATGGCGCGAAGTCTCTGTAGCGCGACTTCCCATGACGTCATTGAAGACTTTATGCCACGAAATCACACAGCTGCCTCCCCTTCCAGGAGCATAGGTAGGCCGCGAAGCGCGTGTTCGTCACTGATGCCTGTACACTCCTTATATATCACTATAGAGTCGACGAATGCTTCGAAGGCCTCTGAGTCTCGGTGAGCTCCGCTGAATCGCGACGTACAGCGCGCAAAGTTTCCATGTTTGGCTGGTGCAGCAGGCGATGGAGACGGTGAAGCTGAGCCGTTGACGGCCGACGTCACCAGCAGGCTCTGAACCAGCTGACGGTTCGATTCTGCTTGAACCTTGGCGAACGCCTCCAGAAACGACGTAAGCGTCCCTTCAGATAGCGTCGCGGGCGTCGGGGACGCCGGCGGCATGGTGATGTCATGATCGTTGCTTCTACTTTTGCGACGAGGCATTGTACACAATAGTCAGTAAAACACAAGGAACACTGTTTACGCTGTACGTAACGTACACTAAAGTTAGTTTCGTCCACTAAGAAAAACCGTTACGTTGCAAGAATTTGAGTTCGCGTCGCGTCGGTTAGGTACGCGTGCCGCGTTGGAGCGCCAGTTTGTAGTGGGGGTCAGGTAACGAGATAAATTAATGGACGATGTATAGTGCACAAAAGAAAGTTTATTGTCACAGTTCACGGTATACGAGAAAATCACAGTTGACACAGGTAGAAAATTAATAAACGTAACCGTATGCGACAGCGATGCGAGCCGGACTGAGGCGTGTGCGGGCAGCGGCGTGGGGCGGCGAGCGGTTTTGTACCTACCTACGCTCGCTGCTAAGAAAGCGCGGGCGCCTTGTTGCTATGCCCTCCTACAAACCTAATTTATTATTGTTTATTTATTTGGTGACATATGGATATTAATCCATATGTCACCAAATAAATTGTTTGTAATTGTTCCAATTGTTCTTAAATCCATCATTAAGCTTAAAAGATAAATACTTAATTAGTGTTAATTATTGGATATATAAATGCAGAGTGAATGATCACTTCAGTATTTTGTTCTAACTGCCTAACATATTTTTTTTTGTTTTAGAGGAATACTGTAAGTCTCTGGATTAAAAGTCGACAGTAAAGTGGAAGGCCGTCGCTTATTAGCGATGCGCAGCGACGACATAATATGGTAGGCGATATGAAACAAATGGTTTCATACCTACGAGACACTTTGCGGAATTAGTTGACACCTCATCGCAAACTGTTCACCGTGCCCTCCACACTGAAGGCTTGCATCACAGAAGACCAGCTAAGAAGCCCTTCTTGGCAGAAATACATAAAGAAGAACGATTACGTTTCTCACGGGATTATTTAGATTTTGACTGGAATACTAACATATTTTCAGATGAAGACTTAAATAAAGTCAAAAGGGTAGGCTTCGTTTATGGCGCAAGGATAACACTCGCTGGTCTGATAAAAATATAATCCCTAATACAGACTCAGGTCGAATTATGGTTAATATGTGGGATCATTTGGGGATGGATAAGCAGCAGGGCCAGGAGAACTGGCTTTTATTCCTCCATGCGCCAGCAGTTCTACATATGTAGAAGTATTTATTAGAAGATGTCATGCTACAAAATATTAATCCCAAGATGTTTTAGTTTTAATTAGACGTGTAACAAAATATTTAGTGATATTAACTTATCCGTAATTATTTAATGATCTTAAATTGAGGTTTAGTTTCAATCTTCTGTTCTTCGATAATCGAACACTTAAACTATAACCTCAATGCGAGTTACATTTATTGTGACGTCACAAAAAAAAAAATTAATAAAGTCTCAATCATTTATATAAGTTTTCAATAAACTCTGCTGAATACCGATACTTATAATAAGTGGGTATCAACTATCAACAATAATTATTATATTTGTGTGATTAGAATATCCTTTCCTTGTTACTTATGATAATTATGTTATTATGGATTGACTAAAAGTGGGTATACAATAATTAATCACGGTTACAAGAGAACTTCTTTTATATCTAAGTAGGAATGTGACGTTACAATTCTCATGAAAGTATGTTAAGTAATTTTATAAATAAATAAAACGAATAAACATTTTTGTTATCATTCAGCACGACTTTTTATTTCCACCTTACAACACCGAAAAGATAATACACAATCACATAAATAGTTAAATAATAAATAATAATAATACTAAAGTTGAAAACCTATTAAAGAAATTCGACATATTATACCTAGTAGCTTGATGTACTAGCTTCGCGCGTCAGTACCTAGGTTTTTGGCCCTTTCTTTTCATGGATCACTGATTTTTCTTTGAAAACTAAGCCATTCATGAATCTTTTTACATTTATTTTGGTAGAGGAAGATCGCCATTTGGTCCTATAATTATACATTTTACTAACTTTGCTCATAATACAGGATGTAAACAACTTCATCAGAAAGCCGTCAACCAAGCATACTGTACATCAAATTAGCAACTTTTCGCAAAAATTATTGCTCGAAAACGACTTTTTTTTGGGGTGAAAAATCATGTTTTGTGGTAGAACTCAATGTAACGCACTCGAAACATTGTGCTGATGGACGGATTTAATAGTACGGGTATCGTGGAGGTGTTTAAAGTAAAAATCTTACATTAAAAACTTTTTGAATAAAAAAACTTGTCTTTAAGTTGGAACTTGGCTCAAACGACTGGATAGCACAGCTATTCGCGTTCTGTTGAGTGGGTAAAATTCATTGTACAACAATGCAAAAGAGTAAACGAAGAAACTTTTTTCTTTAAAGTGTTTTAAAGTAACGCGCCGTCGACACGGCCTGTCGTCATAAGACGGACGGACGGCGAGCTAGCCCATAGCCCAAGTGTCCTCCGGTCGATCCTCGCAATGGAAACACCCGGGCGTTTCCTCCCGCCCGATTCGGTGCAGGAACCTCCCGAAACAACCGTGTCCGGTGAGGACCTGCGTCAGGCGGAAGGAGAGGACGCCGTGGCGTCTCTCAAGCCACTTCTCAAAGAGGGGGCTTACCGCCACTACTGTGGCGTGCCCTGCACGGGGTTGCGACAGTCACTCTCTCCATGTCGGCATGAGATCCCGCCGGAAGTCTGTCCGCTGAGTGACAATTTGCCGCGGCAGCGGGGTTTCCCCCCGGCGTAGCACCTCCGCGCGCCATTCATGCAGGCGCGCGTGACTGTCGCCTCCAGATCCCATGGCGGCAATCCGGCAAGGAGGCACGCCGCCTCGCGGGATATAGGGAGGTCGGCGCGCAGCACCCAGTCGTGCGCGTCGTTCCTTAAGTGGGGCAAAATGTATATGGGTTTGACTGTGCCATCTTGTTTGTATCATCAACATCATCTAATACAATTTCAGTGCCCACCTGAAAACGCTGAAGGAAACCTTTGGAGATTGCAAGGAAATCCAAGACACCTTACCCAGTCATCAACCAGCCGTCTTCGCTGAGCGTCTGTTTGGTCTTCTCGGGGTCGTCCCAGTAGCCGATCATGGTGTTATAGCCGCGCACCACCAGCTCGCCGGGGCTGCCAAACGGTACCATGTCACCGTTCTCATCTACTACCTGGGAAAATGATGATATTTTACTTTTTACTGTTTTCACAGGAGCTGG
Organism: Xestia sexstrigata; assembly: GCA_941918905.2. Classification (NCBI taxonomy): domain Eukaryota; kingdom Metazoa; phylum Arthropoda; class Insecta; order Lepidoptera; family Noctuidae; genus Xestia; species Xestia sexstrigata. The sequence goes on from OW799211.2 coordinate 17,918,617, forward strand.
AGTGGAAGTAAGGCATTTTAACTTAACTTTAACCATGGAGTCAGCGCAATCTAATTCTAAATCAACCAGTGTAGAAATCGGTTTAAAATCAGAGCAAAATATGTTGAACTATGAGCCTGTTTTCGTTAAGTAAACCTACAGATCAAAGCAGACGGTCCGCCGACTGTCGGCGCCACGACATGTGTAACTTTTTCTGGCAGTCAGTTTCGCCGGCAACTGTCGAGTCCACAAGTCACTCCTCGACATGGCGGTGGCGGCTTGTCGTTGGCAGTCAGCACTGTGTGTGGCTGAGAGCAAGATCATAGACCGCACTATGAGCTTAATTTCCTAGTTAATTAAAGTAAGCGGTACTTATTGTAAAAAGAAACTCCGACATATTACCAAGGTAATCTATTCAAAGTCATGGGTAAACACACAAACAGTGTTCACCATTGAAGTTAAAATTTAAACAACCAGCATATTTTTGCATGAAATCCATTTTCTTATTCGATAAATTATGTACTTCCTTTGTATGCTTAATATTTATCCATATGCTGTTAATGGCGCTGTTATAACAAAAACTTAACTTGTTGTACATATATTTATACATAGCTAGACATTAATTTAATAGAGAAATCAATCTGTTACAGGAAACGTGCACAAATTGGGAAGTCTTCACTCCTACCGTTTCGGTGCGTCTAAACTTACGAGGCGGTAATAATCATACAATCATGGGACGCAGTGTGATGAAGCCAGACAGATATAAAGTCAGAACTGACCAGTGTGCTAGATAGGATCTCCCCTAAACAGACGGGGGTGCGCGGGAATGTGGGTGTATCTCCCGGGCCCCCGGAACATGGTAGTAGTAGGGACAGTGGGTTTTGGGTTGGTTAGAGTCCGACATAATTATCTTTCCTTCGCCCCAGACAGCCCATTCATGAGAATTTTTCCAGTAAAAAAAAAGATATCCCCCAAGGAACCACTCTTGCTTCGGTTTGCTTTAACTCCATTCGGGAATTTTCTTATGGTGCTATATTATCAATTTTAAAAACGTCTCCTTACTAGTTTTGTTTACACGCCACTGGGCAGAGTTCTTGATTCTTGTTTTTATTTTTTTCAGAATTTACCACGACTTTCGTTCATATTCATGAGTACATATAAACAATAACAATATTTAAAAGTTGATTTTTCATCTTTTTGGGGTTATCCCTTGAGGAATTTCAATGAGTAGGGACAGTTTCACCTAGTATAGTTAGGTAGGTACCTTAGTCTCCACATGGTCCTGTATGTAGCCAACTGTCTCCGCCACGACGTCAGTACTGTCGCCAGGAATGCTCTGGAATACGCACGCTGTCGCCTCGGTCATTCCGTATAGACCCTAAAAGAAAGGTAATATTCACACATGTATTATAAACAATACGAAATCTAATAGTATATGTGCCTAGGGTGCAACAATACGGTAAGCCCTTTAGACAAGCAGACTGATCAGAAACCCGAACATCATGAAATGTAGGCGTGTGTTGTTTATGGGATGAAAGTACTGCCACCAGGTATAATAAACATAAGGCAATAAACAGACGGCCTAGGTGCGCACAAAGGGCCATCACTTTCGAAACCTATTACCTACTACATAGTCGACGTTTAACAGTATTGATCTGTTTTAGATAGCATTATGATAATTCAATACGTATATAATTTGACTTTTTCATCATCGCTATTACTGACATCTACGCCTGAAATACAATGAAATGAGATTTATTTTTGTTAACTGTAGGTCAGTAAAAACACTGTCACGCGTCTTTTTTACAAATTAGATGAGGTGGGTGCTTCCTGACTACTCTGAGAAGAAACAGCCGAAACAAACTCAGAGGTCCCATTCTCGAATCTTTTTTATTCCATAGCAGACGTAGTCTTGGTGGTAGGAGCTCGTGGCTATATAATAACAGCCGCTCGGGTCGATCGTTAGGTTAAACCGTGCTTGCCTAGGTTGGTCTGTGGATGGGTGACCGCCCATTACATACCGAGTTTCCTCCGTGCCTCGGAAAGCACGTTAAGCCGTTGGTCCCGGCTGTCAATTGTAGATCTTTGACAGTCGTTAGGTAGTCAGAGGCCCAAAAAGTCTGACAACCAGTCTTACCAAGGGGTATCGTATTACCCGGTACTAACTGGGTTGTGAAGGTCAGATAGGCAGCTGCTCCATGTAAAATACTGGTATTCAGCTGCATCCGGTTAGAGTGGAAGCCGACCCCAACATAGTTGGGAAAAGGCTAGGCAGATGATGATGAGCAGACGTAGTCTTGGTCAGATCATGTGAGTACCATGCAGGTTCTCTCATGCAGTTATTATATTTATTTATTTCAAAAGATCTATCAGAATTATTATTTTAAAATATCCACAATAATTGTTTATTATATTTTTTCCTCGAGTGTACATAAGTGACGAGTCAACGAAAATGGTAAATTATGTAAACTGTCGAGTTGACGCAACTGTCGAATTCTCACAACTGTCCAATCAGCGAAAGTGACGAATTAACGAAACTGTCAAATTAAATAAAATGACGAGTGAAGGATACTGACTAGTGTTACGCGGACTCCTATTTACATATACTTTGTATTTAGTGTTGTCATGTTCATAAGTTTATTAGGTTATCAATATTTCTACAGTTTAGCTTCTTCATAGAGAAAACACGTGACGATGTCACAAGAAAAATGTTGCTTCCTACCCTCACAGCCTCCGTCTTAAGATACTTCTCCATATCTCTGATGAGCTGTGGACTGCACGGTGCGCCGGCGGCTAGAGCTATCCTCAACTTGGAAGGGACGTCGCCCATCGTCTTGACCTTCGCGAGCATATCCACGAACATCGTCGGAGTTCCAATTATTACTGAGCATCTGGAAATCACATAGATTTGTTAACAAATTGGAGATTTTTTTGAACCCTGTGTCGCTTTTGTTTTCAAAATTTTAAATGGTTTAGAACACTTTGTAACAGAGTTGGCCTGGCAAAGTACAAACGAGTAAAGTATACTCTATTTATACTTATAGTTATGTATTCCGCTAAGCAGCGTTTCCGTGACCCGATCCGAAAAGTTACGTGATTGTTTGATTTTTTTTAATAATAGGTTAATTCTGGTATGGTACCACGGCCACTCTGTCGCCTGGTGTGTACCAGGTGACAGAGTGGCCGTGGTTTAACATTTCTTAAAACTCTTGATTGTGCCTGCATAAGTTAACATCGCAACCTCATCATTTCATGCAAAAAAGGTTCTTTATATTTAAAACTATGATCATTATCTGAGTAACTTTTTCCCAATTATGTTGGGTTCGGCTTCCAGTCTAACCGGATGTAGCTGAATATCAGTTTTTTACCCGGAGCGACTGCCTGTCTGACATCCACACACGACCTAGATACTGGGTAATACGATAACCCTTGGCAAAACTAGTCTGCAATGTCATTATATTCAAGAATATACAGTTCTATATGAATAGACAGTTCAAATAATTAACATACTTTTCAGCAAACAAAGTTTTGATGTTGTCATCCACATTGTAGGAATGGCCTGCTAATACTAAGGAGCTGCCGTGTCTTATTCCACCCAGGAATGTGACTATTGAACCAAGAGCGTGGAACAATGGCACCTGGAAACAAGAGAAAACCGATTGAACCAAGAGCGTGGAACAATGGCACCTGGAAACAAGAGAAAACCGCATTGTAGATTTAACAGAAGACCGTTTGACCACAAAATAGGCCAGCCCTCTGGTCACGGGAAGAGAAGACCACAGTCTTGGCGATGTCCTAAAAGACTAGGAGGGCACTCAGACCCTAAAGCCCTAGTGAGAAAAACCCCAAACGGCTCAAACACATAACTGCGAATGAGCCCTTTCTGATTACACCACCTGCAGCAGCCATCCCAACACAGCACACCGTACTTCGTGATTCAGTTTGAAAACATTAAAAACAGCGATGGCTCGTTGTGCGTACAAAGGAACGCTCAGATTTATCAGTACTTTAAAGTGTCAAATCAATTGCTTTAAGGTGATGGTGCTAGCTAGATGATGGTTGGTCCCTCATCTACGACTATTTGAGATAAAAGGACGGTCTTAGTCTTACCTTTATGCAAATGTTGTGATGTCCTTCATCTAATGTGTTCCTCTTGCCTACGAAGTATGTGTTGTTCACGACGCCAAGATGTGAGTCTAGAGCTGCTTTTGGGTCCCCTGAAATAAAATAGTTTGATATTTAAAACACGGTGAGCTGCGCGCCAGATCTTGGCTTGACACGCTCCCGCGTGTCTAGAACAAATGGTATTTTCAGCAGTCTAAATATTTTTTTGATTTCCAAGCTATACTTTTGAACCGAATACCAATAGACACAGAATGGAATTAAAGGAATCAAAATTAAGTAACACCAATTAAATCAAGACCATAGATTAAATTAAACAAACAAAGCAAAGTGACATAGTATACAGGGTGTAAACGGACCCTTTACGAAGTCGTCAACCAAGCATTCTGTACATCAAACTAAGTAACTTTACGTAAAAATTATTGCTGAAACTACTTTTTTTTTGGGACGAAAAATCACGTATTACGGTATTAACTCAATGTACGCACTCAAAACATTGTGCTTATGGATGGATTGAATAGTACGGGGGTCGTGCAACTGTTTAAAGTAAAAATCTTACAATAAAAACATGTATAAAAAAACTTGCGAAAAATTTGGAACTTTGACCCCCAATATCTCCGTAACTAGAAGGTTCCCAGGTACGGTCTAGAACAAAAAAATGATCGCAATGACGAGGAAAATTACTACCTTTCTGCTTTGTTAAGGGTCTTTTTACACGCTCTATTGGGTTTATTCATCAGAATTTTCTCAGTAGCAGCCCAGAGCCTGACTTTGTGCTCGATTGGTATTATGTAAGACAAAAACATTATCAAACAGCATTCGATAACTACGTAGACCAAGGCACTGTCATAGAACCACTGTCTGGGACCTCACCAGTGGTACCCGAAGTGAAGTGGATGAGGCAGCCCTCGCTTGACTTCACCTCACTGCCGTACTGGGAGATCTGGCTGCCTGTTCCACTTATAAGGGAGTCGTATGTAGTTGCACCCCTGAAACGGAGAACATGGATTAAAACCATTTGCAAGATTTAATTACAGATTATCCTAAACTGCAACCTTTTGTGCTGAGCCTTAGAAGGCTCTTGTCAGCTAGAAAACAGAGTAAAGTGTAAAGTTTTATTTTTAAATTAATTGAAAGTCAGGCCAGCTAGCCAACAGGAGCCTACACTTTGTTTTATAACCAAGATTTGTAGCTTCTTCTCATGAAGCTCAAGTCAAAATAAATACTTGTGTTTGGAACTGTATAGAAGAAAAATACAGATAAAATTACCATGGTAAACGTAAATAAAACCCAGAATCAGATGGGTTTCAGCAAAAATCTGGGATCGATACTGCACGCAAATGACTTCACGCAGCCAGCCAAAAGCCCGATGCAAGCGTTACGTTAATCACGAGGCCAGGCTAACTGTTAATGTGTGTTTCGAACGCGAATTTGTCAGATTTGCCCAGTCAACGGCAATTATAGATTCGCTCCTTCATATGGCTTAAAACATAACTGACGAAAAGAGAGGGTACCATAAAGTACCTAAGAAAAAATACTTACGCCAGTTTCTCCTTTTCAGTAGTAATAATAGAGCTCAAAGTCGGAAACTCTTTAGATTTCCACGATCCTGGCTTGCTGTTATGTAGTTCTGGTATCATCTGTGACAGTGTGTCGTAGTAGTCCCGTTTGAGCAGCCGGTTGCCTATCAATAGGCTCTTCAGTCCGGTTTTCTTGATGCAGAAGCTTAGCTCACTCTTTTCATATACTGGATTAATTAATACCTGAAACACCACATTAATAAAATTTGTATTCTGCTTTAGGAACTGGTTTATTCAAATAAAATTTGATCTGCCAAATTATCCGTTGGTCCCGGCTGTATATATTTGTTAGCTGTTGCCCGCGACTTTGTTCGCGTGGAAATTATGAAATCGATTCCAGACTATAATATTTAATCTAGATCCGTGCAGCCGTTCTGGCGTGATTGAGTAACAAACATACATCCATCCAAACTTTCGCATCTATATTAATAGTAAGATGACATTCGTTTCGGCTAGTCAGAAGCCCTAAAGTATGACAACCAGTCCTACTAAGGGGTTCTGGAAGTCAGTTAGGCAGTCACTCCATGATTCTCCAGCTGCAGCCAACATAGTTAACTACTTAGGGAAATGATAGATGATAACTGTGTTGCATTAGTCGAACTATACTCATTTTCCTACCATAGAAGAAAAAACCGACCTTGGCCTTGCGGTTGCCATCGTTAACATCATTTAGTAGCTTTATTACGTAACGTTTCGTATTCGACACTAATGGTTATCTAAGCGGATGTTATTCGAGTTCATGTGCCAAGAATATAAGGTTGCTGAACCAGCAATATTTCTCAGATTAAGCTGCGTGCGCCCGATTGCCGTCCAATAGGACTATGAGAGTCAGGGGAACTGAGAGTGCACCTGCCTGTACTTGCATATTCACTTACTGTACAGTAACATTTTTTCTGCCGCTGGTCAAGTACTCGCTAAGATTTGCAATCATGGCAAAAACGGTCAGGAGGAAGCCATTAGTGTCGATTCCAACTTAATTTAAGCTATTGCTATCTTTTTCTCTCTAATAAAACGAGAAAGAGACGGACGTAATTTAGAGCTGTCAAATTTAATTGGAACTAATGTTTGCATACAAATGTAGACTAAAAACACTCCACGTAAAAACATGTCGACTAAAAACACGGTGAAGCGCAAGGCATAAACTAGTTTGACACCTCTAACTTAGTTCATAGCTATAGCCGTCCTTTTCTCGCACTGCCTTTTAGTAAAATATAGCAATAGCCTAAATTAAGTTTAGTTTGTGTACATCAGAATCGACACCATTCTCAGATTACTTTGAAATGTAAGAGTTTTGTTAGCCTATCTAGTGTCGGAGGCCTCCACTTTTTACTTTTAAAGCTCTCTACCCTCTGCAGAGTTACGTTCTGATCTTGTTTTCAAGGCCAACAAGGCCAGATAGAGAAGAGTTAATAATGCATTTTTCAAACACTTACAGATATGAGGCCGGCTCTAGCAGCGGCTACGACAGACACAATCCACGCTGCGCTGTTGTGTGACCATATGCCCACGGTGTCGCCCTTCTGCAGCCCTTGGGCTCGAAGGGCACAGCCTAAAGAGTCCGCCTGGAAGAAACACAAGGACATCAATATATAATTAAGATAATAGTTTGTAGACGCGTTGACTAGCTCCTCAATTGTGTAACACAATTTTCTATCACAATCCTAATAGAAACACTGTTTTAAGCTTTCGCGGATTATAACTAAACTTTAAACTGTCACTTACGGGATATCTTCCGTAATTGTTGTTTGTTGCATGGCGCTTGCAACAGCGTCGAAATATCAATATTAATTTAGTAAACTGATCCCGCGGGATCCAAATGAGCGGGATCAATTGACTAAAGAGCCAAATATCAGGAGTTTAAAATAAACAACAATCACGGTAAATATCCCGTAAAAAGTGACAGTATAAATTTAATCCTAATAGATTTTGAAGGAAATTTTGATTTGTTAGACACTGTAAATAATGAATACAAAAAAGAATATTGTTAAAATTAATGGGATTTCCATAGTATGTGACGCAATCATCTCGAAGATTTATTATTAAATGAATTTGTCATTATTCAACAGCTTTGTCATACAGTTAAATGCTTGTTTATTGCTATTATATTGACTGTAAATATAAATTCACGAAGTATCTTGAGATATTCAGCTAAGGTTAAAATTTTGATATGACAAGGAAACCAATCATGAATCCTCCAAGTCGTCTGGGAGTTGTTACCGACCTTTCATCCTCTTAAGGTAGAGTCCACTGCTGCTTTTCAAGCTTTCACCACATTAAGCATGCTGACGTGGTATTCTTGCATTTACCATACCAGATTTTTTTTAGTATGGATAAATATTAATTTTTATCGTATACCTTCTGACTGCCTACTGGGTGCAAGCGCTACTAATTAACATGAGGCCCTGGGCTCTCGCGGGCCTGTGGACGGTGGGCTATGGGCTAGCTCGCCGTCCGTCCGTCTCATGACGACAGGCTGTGTCGACGGCGCGTTCGTATTCCACGCGCGCCTCAAAGAGAGTCAGCAATAGGAAGGGGTCCGCAAGAACCGATGCCTGCCGGGGTTGCGGGACTGTTCGAAAGAGATACCGTGACCCCGGAACACAATGGGCGATGAAGGAACATAGATGGGTTTTAGTCAGTAAAAGTCTGACACTCCCTCCTGCTCCGCCCAGAGCGGGAGAAGTCATTTGATGATATTCCATCCGAAAAAAAAAAAGGCTAGTTAGTTTTCACTTCTATCAGCAGTCCCCAAAGACTGCCCCGCATGTTTTGTACCTGTTTCAGCAACTCTGCATAAGTGATAGTAATGTTTTCAAATGGAGATCTGACGGCGACCCTATCTGGGTACTTGTCCACTGTCTGAGCGATGACGTCCCCGAGTGTGTCGTATACCAGGGGCTCGGATCCCGGGTTGTGCAAGTAGCTTTGACCAGTTGCCGCCTGAAGTTGACGGCTCCATCTGAAAGCATTTTTAGTTCATGTTAAAAATAGTGTATTATTTTCAAAACTGATTTATGTTTTCTAAGATAAAGGAATAAATATAGACATTAAAGGTATATCAATGTGTGTTATATACGAGTATAGTGGTATTTCAGAAGTTCTGTCTCCGCTCTCTTGTGTTGACAGGAGAGTACAATTTCACGGGCAATAAAGGAACAAATATGCAGCAGCTAATACGCAATACGGAAACAAAGAGTTAATCCTACTAGTGAAAATAAAACGACATTTAAAGAGTACTCAAAAAAATTAAAAAAAATTATCAAGCTGACCCAGAAAGCACAAAACAACTTTCTAATTAAAAATTCCAAAAATAAATCTAAAACATCCTGGCAAATAATAAATAGTACAAAGTCCATAAGTGAACCCATAACAAGAATGAAAAAACATAATTTAATATTAAACTGACCCTAATGAAATAGCTCAATCATTCAACGATATCTTTATTGATCAAATTTCAAATCCGCCCCTAAACACTACTAAAAAATACTTTAAGAATAACGTATAATGCTCATTCTATTCTTATGGCCCCTGTTGTTCCTCAAGACATTACAAGGGTGATCAAATCTTTAAAGAACAAGAAGAGTTATGGATATGACGGTATTTCAACAAACGTTATAAAATTTGTCTGTTCTATTATAGCTAACCCTTAAGCAACATTATTAACGCAAGCATATTCGCTGGAACATTCCCCGATAGCCTTAAAATCACAATAGTTAAGCCACTCCATAAAAAGAACAATAAAGAAGACATGACTAACTTTAGGCCAATAGCTTTATGTGTACCTGGGACAAACGGTCCAGTTAGATAGGTCTAACTTCGAGAAAGAGGTCAATCGTCGAATCTGACTCGGCTGGGCAGCGTTGGGAAGTTGTGCGGTATCTTCTCGTCCAACTTACCACAGTGTCTCAAGACGAAAGTCTATGCCCAGTGTGTGTTGCCAGTGATTACATACGGGACCGAAACGTGGTCGCTCACAATGGGCCTCATCAGAAGGCTTAAAGTCACCCAAAGGGCAATGGAGAGGGCAAGAGAACCAGGGTCACCGACGTAGCCCGAAGAATTGCAAAACTTAAGTGGCAGTGGGCAGGGCATTTGCCGAAAAGTTCTGGAGTGGCGACCGCGAACCGGAAGACGTTGCGTTGGAAGGCCTCCCACTAGGTGGACCGATGACCTGGTGAAGGTTGCGGGAATCCGCTGGATGCGAGTCGCACGGGAGCGGTCAATGTGGCGACACTTGGGGGAGGCCTATGTCCAGCAGTGGACGTCTTTCGGCTGAAATGATGATGATGATGAATAGCTTTAATCCCCATATTTTCCAAAATCTTTGAAAAAGTAATTTATGAGTCATTTCTTTCGTTTCTGTTAAAATATAATATATTATGTGAGGAACAAAAAGGTTTTCATAAAAATAAAAATATAAATATGCCCCTAAACGATCTAATGAATAAAATAATGATTGATGTGGATAAAAAAATGCCAATTTGTGCCATTTTTACCGATATGACCAAAGCTTTTGATTACGTTAACCATGAAACGCTTTTGAGGCCCCATAGACGGAACATGAAAGATGAACTCTTTGAACAAATACTAGTATTATTATATAAGTAATTAACAAGGTATTTTATTTGTAAAACCTATTTTGAAAATACGTATTTTGCATTTCTATTTGAAATAGTAAAGTAACAATGTATTTGCATTTAAATACTTTTACTAAACCATTTTTTCACATCTCTGATGGACATCACTAATAAGATTAGTTACGTAGTACCTAGAACATCTACAAGTATCGTACCAATAGGTAAACTTAAAAGCCTTGTTCGTAAAACCATTTTGGATTGAGTGATATTTTTCTTTCAACTCTTTATCTAGATTACTATCATTTCATGTATTTCTTATTTATTTTTTCCTTTTAATTTGTATGCCTGTTTTATTTAACATTGTCATTTTTTTGTTCGCATTAAAATGAACAACAACATGAAAAAAAATCAGTTATAAAAACAATGCGACTTACGTTTATGCAAGTCGCTTAAAACTGTTTTTGTAATACGTGGAAAATGTCGTTGGTTGTACATTTACTCACATCCTAGATATAATAATAATTCATAATCTTTATTTATCTCGACATCAAAAATTACAGGCGCTGGCTTATACACAATCTTAAATAGAGAAAGGTGTCTGATGTAGGACAATCCTGAGGTACAGATCACCTCCCCGGCTTATATAATATAACATTTTAATTTTAGCAAAAAAATGAGGTCAAGATTCTAGAGGAAGTAACTGGAAGTAGTTACTCAAAAAAAAAATTGAAATTTGACAATTAACCATAGGTAAAATAAAATATGCAATTGACATGTAAAAAATAGAATAATAACTTGTGGAACATTTTGGTGCAAAAGTAGTACTAGGTACAGACCAAACTTATACAAACAAAAAATAAATTTATATAAATTATGCTTGCAAGCATAATGAAAAAAAATAAAATATAGATTGAACAAAAAAGTGGGCTATGATGTTCATAAGTACAGTCGAACCACCTATTTGGTTTACATCTTACATGTGTGCGTGATCTCATCGTTATGTACACAATCACTATATCAAACGAGCGGCGAGCTCTGCTTTTATTAGTGTGCGTATGGCTAATAATGTTCTCTCAGCCGCTCATTATTCTTGTGTGCAACAAGGCCCAACATTTTAACCTACTATCATATGGTAATCGTAGCTGATTGGTATAAGCACCTACGATAGTTACCGAACTAACCTTGATGGCGTGAGTTCGATCCCCACTGGGGAATTTTGTTTTGCTGTTTTTTACTTTTTGGTTTTTTATTAAATTAATTTTGTGGCCAGTAAAATCACTCAAGCAAAAAAAGTTGAAAGTTAATTAAATAAAACCAATAAAATATTTTTTATTAGATAAACATTGTAATGACGAGCTTATCGCTTGGGTCATTAGCAAATAATCTGTCTCATTTCTCTAATCTGTTTCATAGTTAAAGAATGGCTAATTGAGAAATCATATGACGAGACCGAAAAACTTCTCCTCCCACATGCATAAGACAGATCTCCGCTCCACTTTCACACTTACTCACACATCCACCATTACTACATCTACTAGGACACATTCACACCATACTCGAACTGCACTTTCACATTACTTACACATACACAACATACCTACTACACCTACCACAACCAACTCACTCTAACTCAAACACTCACAAACATTTTTATTACGAATTATTTTTTATTTTTTACTTTACTTTTCTTTTTCTAAACACAAAAATAATAATTAAATTTATATTAACCATGTTACTGGTGAAAACAGTTTTACTGACATTTTTGATCTTCCACCTTATGGAATCACTGGTCCCCAAGTCACAGGCTATAAACCTAGTTTGGGTGCCAGGAGATAATACTTAATGCACTTTATGTTGTACCATATTACTGTACTTGTAACCTTTGTAAACACTTTACTGGAAATAAACATTATTATTATTTATTATTATTATTATTTCTTCCAATATGTTCCTTCCTAGGTGTTTGTCTTAAGGTTCAATTTGGTGTGGGCTGAATGTTAGCAAAAAAAACTTGTGTTGCAGGTATTATTATTTAATGCAAAATGGTTTTAAACATATAGGCTATAACTATCCATACTAGACGTTCGAATGAGTAAAACACTGTTGTTTACCAGTTTTTTTTTACAAAGACAAAGTTTTTTATTGGTAAGGACGGGCGTAACGTAAATAATTTGTCAAAGTGGGTAGTTATATAAATTAATCAAAATAAAATTTGAGGTGAAATGAATTAACATGTTAGATAGTTAGAAATTATGACAACTTCTAATCAATCATAACAATAACATCACTTCACCAGACTTTTAATAATACGAGTTGTGGTTTAAAAAAAAGGGGTTATGGCAACATGTATCCTACCTATAATTATTGCTAAGGTTTGTATTTGTTCACATTCGCTTAATAAATATGAACATTATTTACATATGAATAAGATTCATAATCGTTTATTAATTAAAATAAATTGGACTTATAATATGTGCACGATACACTGAACTTGTTATTATTATTGTCTTGCACAAAGTAAATGCAGCAATGATGTATGACCTAGCAAACTGTAGTCGATTTTGTCGGTGCGCAGTGGACAGCAAAATCTTCCGCGCTGGCTGCGCAAACCAGCAGAATATCGGTGATTTCTCACAATTTGTAAGCACATATTGTGTGCTGTTGCTGTTACGCAGGTGGACAAGAAAGGATCAGCCTTGTGCCTTGCCACGATGTCATGGTGTCGAGCCAATGAATGTTCCTTTTCCTTTGGTGTTATTGTTTTGTTTGATGTTCTACGTCTCCAGAATCCGCATATCGGCGGACCCGTAACTGCACGGTTCTCCACTGTGGATAAAAACAGTTTTTACTACTCTGTCAAGAAAGTACCGGGAAAAGATCAATAATACACAAAATGTCTGTTATTCATCCAAATTTATTTTATCACCTTCAAAGTATGCTCCTTTAGAAACGATACACTTGCGCCAACGAATAATCCATTCATCAAAACATTTTTTAAACGCTGCTTCCGGAATTGAGTTCAGTTCTCGCCGCGAATTCTCCTTTATGTCTTCTATCGATTGAAAACGGGTGCCACGAAGTGGTAATTTGAGTTTAGGAAAAAGAATAAAGTCAGCAGGAGCCATATCTGGTGAATATGGTGGTTGCTGGATGGTATTTGTTGAGTGTTTGGTCAAAAATTCGTTCACAATGATAGCCTTGTGCGAAGGCGCATTGTCGTGGTGCAAAATCCAAGATTTTTCTTTCCACAAATCTGGCCTTTTTCGTCGAATTTGCTCTCTTAAACGCCGCATAACGCTCAAATAATATTCTTTATTTACCGTTAGACCTTCCGGTAAGAATTCAGAGTGCACAACACCGCGATAGTCAAAGAAAACAGTCAACATGACTTTGACTTTTGATCGACTTTGGCGTGGTTTTTTCGGTTTCGGTTCAGTTGGAAGGCGCCACTCCGAAGCTTGTTGACTAGTTTGCATGTCAAACTCGTAAACCCACGTCTCGTCACCAGTAACAATGCGTTTCATGAATGTTGGGTCCGAACTGACTCGTTCTAGCATGTCCTCAGCGACTTTCATGCGATTGAGTTTTTGGAGAAAAATCAGATCTTTTGGGACTAGCCGAGCAGCAACATGTTTCACACCCAAATGATTAGTTAAAATGGTACGGATCGACTCGTGAGATACAGAAAGTTCGGCGGCTATCTCTCTCAGAGTTGAATGGGGATTTTCAGTCACTATTTTCTTCACTTTTGCGATGTTAACTTCAGTTGCAGACGTTGACGGCCTACCAGAGCGAGGCAAATCTTCCATCACATCTCGACCGCTTTTGAACGCTTTGAACCACTCATAAGCACGAGTTTTTGATAAAGTCGATTCACCGTAAGCCTTCTGTAACATTTTCAGTGACTGCGAACACGAAATTCCATTGGCGATGCAAAATTTAAGACAAACTCTTTGTTCGATATTTTTGTCCATTATGAAATTCGCAATACACACTATATATGATATTACTAAAACCAGCACTGTATTTAATATAAATAACAGATGCAACTCAAACTCCGCGCCAAAATGGAAAACAGTTGTGCCAATCTAACAACTACAAAAAAACAAAAATTTTAATTTGGAACCATAAACAAATCATCCATTCCCGATACTTTTTTGACTGAATGTATAACACTTATAATAATAATAGCTAATTAAATAATAATAAATTATTTAGAATATACTTATGTATTCCTTATTGATATTAATTATATACAATACATATATATGTATACAAGACATACACTAACTTGTCAAAAGATTTTACCTATTTTTATTAACGTTATTCGAAGGCTTTTCTTTAATCTGTCTAAAGGCCCCTAGCCGTAGTTGGCCAAAAATGGTCTGAACCAAGTTAACTTTATCTTAGCCATCTTAATCAATAAAAAAACTATTATCATTTACGATAGTATATTATTGTATCTATGGTAGACATTTATTAAATAAATAAATAAATAATATCTTTAGTTTCAGACCATAGATCCATAATAAAAACAAAAATAAAACAAACATGGCACATATTATGTTACATTAACTAAGTAGGTATAATATCAACGTAATATCTAACTGTAACTCACCGATATTATTGAGCGCTTTGCAATAGGGAATATGCATGTAATTTAATTTTGGTTTAAATATTTTTATTTCGAATCTTCATTGGCAGGACATATAATCTAAACCATTATTTTAGTAATTAATGTCTTTATAATTATTAAAAATTAAAAATAAAAGTGATAAATAAGCGAGCGAAATTCATATTTTTAAAACGCATCACCATTGGTTGAAGCGAAACGTGACGTCAAACACTTTAAAAACAAGTTCGTACTTACTGCTTACATTTGTATGGGATTGCAGGTCTTTGATTTTAAAACTTAGTAATAACGTGAGTGTTTTGAATTAATTTAGTGTTAAAGTGAAATTTTAGCATCATAGTGAGATTAAAAATCATTTAAGACAAAGACTGAAGAAAGTGGTTTTGTAAAAGTACAATCGGATAATCTGCCGAGAATAGATGCATTCATGCAGTCGGCTTAAATTCAATGAAATCGTACGTCCGCTGAAGTAAAAGGTGCAAGGTAATTATTCTCTATCACACTTTCACACTATGTTAGTTATTTTAGACATAGATACAATGTTAAGAGCAGTAAACATAACCTATAATTTTTGATTATTGTAAAACAAACAAATGTTAAACGAAGCTACGTACTTCAACACTGTATGTTATTGCTAAAACTAATCACATGTAATGTTATTAACGGTCTGTCAAGCTTATTATGATACTTACTATGTTATTTGGCAGAAAATTATATGTACAAATTATGATTAATCTTTTTGTTCAAGATCTGAACGTGAATCCTATGGAAATTCAGCTATAGGATATGTACACCAGATATGTACAAGTGAAAAGAGACGGAGATGGGATTTATGTGGTTAGAGCTCGAATAACACAGCGAGCGAGCATAACGTGCGACAGAAATGCTATGCTGTAATGGCTATTTGCTATGAAACTGAAGGAAATATTCTTTCTAAATGTTAACTGTGAAGATTGTTCAGCACACAGGTACCTAGGTTTTGATCATCTCTTCTCATTATGTGGCCGTACCAACAAACCCTGCATTCCTTTTATGTTTGGAAATATCAAATGATAGCTGTGACTTACATACATACTTATTTTCATGTGTACTTACATCATTGATCTACACTAATTAGTCAATTATATATTTATAGTAATTATAATTGTTTTCTATTTAAGGGGGGTGTAAGCATGCTATTGCCTTTTTGGTGTGGCTGCACAGGAGAAGTGAAGACCCACCAACTACTAGCATTGACTGCTATTGGAAGAAATACAAACTGTCTTCAGTTGGTACAAGCCTTAAATAAAATTTATAAAGGCTAAAAGGCTTAGGGCTATGTTCACCGAAAAGATAACGGTCTGATTTTCTAAAAACAGCTGTTTAAAACACATTTTCATGTTCACTAAAGCAAATCAACCGATTAAACACGCTAATCAACTGTTTTTTCTAACCGAGGTGGGAGAGGTTGTTTAAAGTCCCGGTTAGTAGTTAATCGGTGTATTTGACGTTTGTAAATTGCAAATATAACAAATTTTAAGGTTACATCCAGATATTATTGTGAGAATTTAACATGCAGTCTGCTTTGAATTATATTATAAGAGTTTTGGACGAGTTTGAAACCGTTGAAAGACTTTTGCGAACTCCTCGTTTGTATTCCACCAGACGACACTACTTCACGGAGTTCGGTGCGTTGGTTTTTAATTACGCCTTGGTGCTTTCACTAAATTAGTGTCAATTTTTTTTTCCTCATGCGTAAAATTTGCAATGCGCTTCTTATCCATTGTATTTAATTTAAAAACTGTTTCAAACGAACAAAACTTCAAACACAACAGATAATTTGATGGTTATAAAGAACTGTCATCTCACGTAGGTATAATGCAACCATTTTAAGATGTTTCTCATTTGTATGGTTTTTTACGTGTTAGTTACCCACCCTTTTTGACTGTATTATAATCATTCGGTCTTTCATTCCTAAAATGCTTGTTTACTTAACCGAGCTAGAATAAGTTGTAGTGAACACCAAAATTCCCACGTCATGTTTATACAACTGTTTACGTTTAGCGGGCCGATTACGAAACAGTCGGTTATTTTACTGTTGGTGAGCATGGCCCTTTTTATAAATTGAATTAAGGTTTGAATTTGAGTTTTAAGTGTTTTTATTTGAAATAAAACAAAATTTAATTTGAATTTACTTTTTATTATGTAAAACATCCTGCTTATTAATTAAACCACAAGCTATTATTATTACTTCATATATCATTGGAATTAAATTGTAATCTACACAAGCATGAGGAAGCAGTATGTCATACTCCCTTAACATATTACACGTTCCACATGTATCCTCAATGCCACAATCTGTTTTGATAGCTTTACTTCATCTTTAGTGCTCGGGGACAACTTTGAAACTGAAGGTGGTTGTTTAGGTGTACATCTTTTAGCTTCTAGTAAACATGACAAATCTTTGAATCCTCTGTCTGCCATCACTGCTTGGTTAGGTGATAAACACTCCAAATAACCAGTCTTGAACTATCATAACATCTGTAGCCCTTCCAGACATTGACATACAATCTTGGCTGTCGGCATACAATTTTTTTTAGGCAACTGATTTTACTAGTGACGTTGCAGTATTTGTGAATGCACAGCTTTATCAATACGTAGTATAGTTTCATTCTCCACTGAATTAATTTCTTCAATATGGGAAGAACTGAACCGTTTTCTCATGATAGTTCGATTCTTCTATCAGGTGGTTTGGCAATGGAATATGTGAGGCAGAACTCCTTTATTTAATCGTAGTTTCACATTTACACCTTCTTGTTTCATGTTTTAAGTATTGAACATAATTTTGTGTATCCTCCTGTAATAGATAGATAGATTCCATACATTGTAAATTAAACAAAATATGTAGGTAAGTAGGTATAACTTCAAGGGATCTCTCGTTTCTGCTGTGGTATAATTTAGGAACCGAGCTGAATAGTTATGGTTATTTAAAAAACAATAGACGAAATCACACAACTTTGTAAACTGGATTTAGATACAGTTATCTACTGCTTGTGTGATTGATTTTCAATACAAAACAGATTTCTGACTAACTGAAATCATATTTAAGGTATCGAAATAAGTCATTAAGTACTCACATCAAAGTAATCTTCACAACAAGCACTCAGGGGCGCATGTTGCTTTCAAGCGCCCAACAGGACTTTGGAAGTGTCCTCCATAGAAACGGGCTCCGCAGTAGCGGGCCCAGGTATGGCCTCTGCGGTCCGGGGGCAAAGCCCTGAGACCCCCTGCCGCGCTCCCACAAGTTGTTGCTGATAAAAATTCTTCTCTTCGCCTAACCTTACACCATTTCTTACGTATGTTTGCACCTACCGGGACTCGAAAAAAACAATTTAACAGGGTGTACTTTTGATATTGTATTTATTTCAGGTACAACGCAATACATCATTCATGGTGAAATAAGTAAACAACGAGAACACTTGTTAGTAAACAATGGACTGGGCTGTCACTGGATAAAGCGTGTGACGTCATCAACAGAGCCCGCGAAAATGGTGGCGTTTAAACAGCTCAAAATTATTCTCTATTTTAATTATTTTTTTTTACTTAATTAACTTCATTTTTTATCAGTATTTATATTTTTCACTATGTTAAAACGTTGTAAACAGTGAATTAAAAATATAAAATAAATACATGCATATACCCTATTTCCCTTCTATTTAGTGTGTCGATGACAATTCAAATTGACAAATTTGGCGTCCAGTTTAGCACTTTCAGTAGCATCCATGATGATGTATAGCTCCTGTGATGCGCAAACTACAGGACAGGCAGGACACCATATCAAGTGTCCCATCGTTTGTGGAACAACACCACATTTACACTCACAATCTCACTTATTTCTCATGCACGTTTTGCTCATGCAGAACAACGATTTCTGCCTTTTTGAACATTGATAAATGTTGCATGGTTGGATCCACAGAATAAATCCGCACACAAATATGAGTCTAGTAATCAATAAACTCAGTAATGCAAATACTCGTATATTGACAATGACAACTAAGAACGCTTAAGATTTTTATAATGAAGGTGTTTGAAAACAATATTTATAAATTGTCGGTAGTTATTTTTTAAACCGTTCCGTGGTTGTCTCAAACATTGCAAACTTCATTAATCATCCGCGAACGGGATCGAATCGTTATAAATTCTACTTTAAGTAATGTTATAACAAAATAATGAATACAAAAAGAAAAAGAGTATATTAACTGGACCTGCAGTTTGAACTTACGACTTCTCGTTCACTGACCTTAGATGATAACCATCGTGCCAAAGTCGCTATGTAAGCATTTGGCGAAATATTATATCTCATTCCGTAACGATGAATGATTCTATACATTGTATACGATATTGATGAACCGTACGCACACTAATAAAAACAGAGCTCGCCCGTTTTATATAGTGTTTGTGTGCATAGCTTAAGACTTCACGCACACATGTAAAGTGTAAACCAAATAGCTTGGCCCACCGTACATACACGAAAACAAAATTTCAAATCAAAAGGATGAAAGTGGAAATGGAGTGATGAGAGTGCATTGATGCAATGCGTGAGTAGATGTGTGTGTAATTGTGTGTGTGCGAATGTGAGAGTGTAAATGTTTAGTGTTTATGTGTGTGTTAAGACTTTATAGTGGAAGCGTAGTCAAGACTTAATAGCCAGGTGCGCAATTTTCTTTTACAAATAGCTTTAGTATGTGTGTAAATAGATATTTTATTATTAATTGAATTGTAAAGAAAAGTGCCAAGGAAGGCGAAAAATTTTTGGGAAAAACTAGTGTTAAAACGGAAAATTGGACAATCAATTGCTGATCGTCTATTTTGAGTAAGGAAATCGCGATCAATAAGAAGTTCAGAGTGTTTTTTTAATACAGTCATGAGTATGAACAACTGCCGGACCGTTAGAACTTGGCAGTGTTGGTAGAGATCGAAGGTTGGATAGCGAATAGGGAAATAACAACTAACTTTTAGTATAGCTCTTTGGGCTCTCTCTAAGTTAATTAAATACGATTTAGAGGTACCGCCCCAGGTGGTGATACAATATGCTAGCAAAGACTGGCATAAGGCGAAATAAACTGATTTAATTACCGAAGTATTAGATATATGTCGTAGATTTTTAAATATGTAGATTAATTTGCGGGTTCTTTTAACTAAAGTTTCAACGTGTTGTTGGAAGCTGAGACGGTAGACTATTATTATGCCAAGATATTTGATAGATTCCGTTTTTAATAATACAGGACAACAACAATGATTGATTGAATTACATGAGTGGGCTTTCAAGTTGAAGTCCGGTTGATCCTGTGGTATAAGGGAATATGTCATGTGTTTCGTTTTATCAACATTTAGGGTAAGTAAGTTACCATACAACCATTTATATACTGTATCAAAACCTTGTTGAGCATAATGTTGAACCTTAACCCATGTATCAGCATCGAATACCAAAGCAGTATCATCCGCAAAAGTGTTTTGTAGCTTGATAATACATAAATCATTTATATAAACTAAGAATAATGTTGGGCCTAGGATGCTGCCCTGTGGAACGCCGTACTCATTAGGTAGTTCGTCACTGATCCAATTATCTATTTTAGTAATTTGTGTTCGGTCGGACAAATAGTCTGTAAAAAGTCGAAGTGACTGACTTCTCACACCCATATTTTCTAATTATTTAATCAAAATGGGAACAGATACTGTGTCAAATGCTTTAGCTAAATCGAGGTAAATGGCTAAGGTCTTTTTTTTAGTATCTAGTTTATTAACTAAGTGATCTGTTAGTTCATGGACGGCTTCAGCTGTTGACCTACCAGATCGAAAACCAAACTGTGATGGAGATAAGAGGGAATTTTGTTCAAGGTAATTAGTAAGTCTGGAATTCATTAATCGTTCTAAGATTTTTGATAGCGTAGGGAGTATGGAGATTGGTCTATAATTGTTGACACAGTATCTGTCTCCGGATTTAAATATGGGTACAATTTTAGATTTCTTGAAGGCACATGGAAATACACCGGAAGAGAAAGATAGATTGCATATGAATGTAAGTGGAGGAACAATAATATCGGCAAATCGTTTTAAAAACGGACCGGATATATTATCGATGCCAACTGAACACTCGTTTTTTAAATTAAAAATTAAAGACCGTATTTCTTCTTCGTCGGTAGGTAGAAGAACAAAGGAATTTTGGGAAGAAATAGTTGGCTGAGTATAGGGTTCTGTATTGACCGAATTAACATTTTGTGACAGTAATTTTTCTGATAATTTTTTACCTACACCTGCAAAAAATGAATTTACTGTATTAATTGATTCAGTAGGATTTTCTATTGAAATAAGCTGGGTGGATTGTTGTTTGGTTTTATTAGTATACGTTATATTTTTAATTGCTTCCCAAAGCTTTTTGTTATTTTTTCCTGCCTTTTTAATTATGTCTTGCTCGTAATTTTGTCTAACTTTCTTTAAAATATCGTTGCAAGAATTCCTGTACCTTTTGTAAATGCAAAGCGTTACCTCATTATTTGGATTCTTTAAGGTTTTGATATGTAGCTGATCACGATTTCGCATACATCTAAGTAAGCCCGGTGTTATCCAGGGTTTCAGAATTATTTTGCGTCTAGGTGTCGGGTATTGTTTTGTGTTATCATTTATAGCTTGACCTAGCGAGTGTACAAAAAAATTTGTTGCCTCATTTACATCTGACATGCTGTAAATCTTATTAAATTCTATTTTCTTGACGTCTGTTTCAAGTCCTTCGTCGTCTATTCGTTTAATAGTTTTGGGACCTTGGCTTTTGTTTGTGGTTCGATCTAAAAATAAAATGACGCTATTGTGATCTGTAACCGGAGTTTGAGCAACATAACAGAGTGCCGATAATCTTGTCTTTAACATTATGTGATCTAGACATGTGCGATTATGAGTAGGAATCGTGTGAGCTGGAAGAATACCATGAGTAGCGATCAGGTTAAGATATTCACTGGATCTATTGTCTTGGGAATTATCAACAATGTCAATATTAATATCGCCAACTAATACGATATTTTGAAAGGATGATAATTTACTTAAACAATTGTTGAGGGATAATAAAAAGTTATCAATATTTTTATGACTAGGTGGTCGATAAACGGCAATTATTACAGTGTTTGTGTTTATTTTTAAAATAAGGCAATTTGAGTCCGCCATTTCCGGTTCATCAATATTGTACTGTTCTATATTTTTGCAGTACATGACCACACCTTCATTTTGGGTTCGATTATTGCTCGTAGTGAATGAAATATAACCATCAAGTTCAGGAATGTTAGCATTACGCTGCAACCAGCATTCAGTTAGAACAATTATATCCCAATCAACTTTTGACCTAGCGAGTAATGTTTCAAAGTTGGGTGTGTTACAATGAATACTACGTATATTTTGAGTTAATATTTTTAGAGTATTACGAGGGTTTTTTAACAAAACGTGGCAGTCTTCAATATTACAAGTCGCTGACTGAGCTACGGTTACAGAATCCAAATCGTCATTTAATATCACGTTAAAATTATCCATTATTCAAGAAAACATTTTTACGGGTGCAATTTAAGTTATCAATATATTTTAAAAACCAACGTTTGACATTACGTTTTACGCCTAGAGTCTTAACAGAAATGAATAAAGTATTTAGTTTATCAAAGTAAGAGTTTGAGTTTTCATATGTTGTATCATTAAGTGTGTTTGTGTGTGTGAATGAGTAAAATGAGGTGAAAGAATATATTTTGAATAATGTGGAGTTATCATTATGCAAGGTGTTTTTGGTAACTATCAAAATATTTTTTTAAATTATTAAAATCAACATCGTAAGGTATTGACTAGTAAATAATACGGTACTAAAAGCTACTAACAAAATATTAATAATAAAATAAACATAAACAAAAGGAATTAACATAGACAAAGACACATAAAATTGGGTAAAAAAGTGTGGCAATGAAAAGGTGTCTAGTCAGAGTTCAGATTTAAGATTATCTAAATCCGCCTCTGAGTTAATACGTATACGATTATCTCCTTCATTTTTCCGAATATATATCTTGCCGTAGGCAGCCCAACAATATGCAAAGTTATAGGTCTTAGCAAAGTCACGCTCTAAGAAAAACAGTCTTTTGCCTTTGCTCGTTAGATTCTCTGCTATGAAAATTGGTTTACTGGAACCATGGATATGTAGATGGGATGTATTCAATTTATTTTCTTTATGTTGCTTATAATTCTGTTTATGTAATACTGTAATGTGTAACCGTTTGTTTTCTTAAATAAATAAAATAAAAATAAACACAAATACAAATATTATTTATCTTACACAATTACAGATAAACGATAACAATACGAATGTAGGAGCGGAGTGAAGATAGTTTTATTATAATTATGTGTATTATCTGCTTTTATCGGATTAGGCCGTAAATAATTTTTGCTAAGTATACTTATTTCCTATCATTTTATAGACTGATATATATTTGCTTGTATGGATGTCAAAAAGCCTATGTTTTTCTCAGGCTACCTATCTGATCCATAGGTGCATACTTTAATTTAATAAGAAAAAAACTAAAAAAAAAAAAACCCGACTGCGTAAAAAATAACTAATAACTTAAAATCTAAAACGAAAAAAACATGTTCAATAATAAATTCTAATACGGAACATATTGACTGCAACAGTCGGGACCCATTAAATGATCTAGATTAATCATTACATTACATAATATGGGTCCTGACTGTCAATATGTTCCGTATTAGAATTTATTATTGAACTTGTTTTTTTCTTTTCAGTTTTTAAGTTATTAATTATTTTTTACGCAGTCGCATTTTTTAAATTATTTTACACTTTTTAGTTACTTAGATATTGGTGTCGATTCTGTTGTGCACAAACTAAACTTAATTTAGGCTATTGCTATCTTTTTCTCTCTAATGAAAAGAGAAAGAGACGGACGTAATTTAGAGCTGTCAAACCAAGTTCTGGCGCGCAGCTCACCGGGTGTAATATTAGACGAACCATTTGGAGCCACTTTTAAGCCCCTCATAACTCAAAAACTATTTCACCTAAACTTGTCAAATTTGACTCATATGTTGAGACTGGCAAGATACATATGTGTTCCAAATTTTATAAACGGTTATTTAGATATTAACGTCCAAAAATCGTCATTTTTATGACTGACCTATAGGTCAAAACTATAACCCAGTTCCAGATGACCTAGAAAGTTCAAATTTGGCATGCAGATAGGTAATTAGGTGAATACAAAGGAAAAAATCAGAAACTGGTAATTTTTTAATTTTATTATAATTTTCACATAACTTATAATTAGTGCCTGTAAATCTCTATATGTAGATTTTAAGATGTTTACGTGAATATATTACGAGTTGAATACCACCCTTAATTTTTTTTAATCCAAATATTTCCGTTTATGTACTTATAAATAAGAATATAGTAGATTTTTGTATTTATTTTTACTATATACGCGTAACTAACCGTATTCTACAACCACTAGCGCCACCTATTATCATTCTCAGAAACTCACTCACTACACCATGCCGCCTCCATTGATTTAATTAAAAAGTGACACGATGGCGTATGTACAAAAAGTAATGATATCCCATCAAATACATACATGTGAAATCAGAGCCAAGTTCAATATTATGAAATATGCCTTGGTTGTTGACTTCAACGACAAAAGAAGTGAAATCTAAACGGGTGCCAAGTTCAATGGTCAGTCCTGAAATTTATTTATAACAACATAAAATATCAGTTTTTCTAATAACTTAGGAGAATATATTGTAGCCTAAGGTCTGACTTGGCTAGTTTTCATATACGGTACGAATTATATTATAGCCTTCGCAAGTTCAACCTGTTACTTGTCGGTTCTTATTTTATTATTCCGAAAATTTGGCTTGCTGATAGAAACTAACCATCGAACATAATAATTCGTATATGAGAACTAGCCAAGTCAGACCTTAGGCTACAATATATTCTTTACACAACCTTCCGGCTCGCTACATGTTTAGTGCCTATATTAGGTGACGGTAGTGCATGAAGCCAGAGGCCCGACTCCCATTCACCCACAGCCAGCAGGCGGGCACGCTCAGCAGTATTGGTAGACGTTTTAATAAGTTTATTCCGTACCAACATGCAGAGCGGCTCATCTCACTGTCTCTGGGAAAATGGGTTCTCGGGCCGATACGTGTCCGGGCAAGCCACTTTCCAGGCATCTTCTGCGTCGGTCAAGCACGGCACTTCCGAACTAACCAGGGAGAGAGTTAAAATTTTCCTGGTTAACTTTTCAGTGCTGTGGACAGAAGACAGTAAGCTAACACTAGAAATTTTGCGGACGCCAGGGCCACCAAAACGAATTGGTAGGGTGGCTTGCAGCCACGCTCGGTCGTCCAGGGCCACATTAAGAATGGATGTTAATGTGTTGCGAATTATTTGGCCAATTCTGTCCAAAAGTTGTGGTTTCTTCCAAAGAGGAGAACAACGGAGAAAATACATAAAATTTGGACCAAAACAGCAATATCTGATAATGGTGAATGCCGAATGTAAATTCATTTTGGAGAGTCTATCCGAAATATCATTGAAATGTTTAATTTTGTCGTCGATGAAAGATGAAAAACTTTCTTCTAAAATAGGGGAAACAAGGAGGTGCAGGGAACTTTTTTCTAAAATTTTAATTTTGAATTTAGTTGTTGAATTATGGGATGAATAGCCAAACTGAAAATGACAGGCTCGAGAGGGTCACCTTGTTGGCAAACAACTGCACATT
The DNA here is from genome assembly GCA_941918905.2 of Xestia sexstrigata. Lineage (NCBI taxonomy): Eukaryota > Metazoa > Arthropoda > Insecta > Lepidoptera > Noctuidae > Xestia > Xestia sexstrigata. The sequence continues at coordinate 17,944,292 of OW799211.2, forward strand.
CCAAAACGTTGTCCTTGTAAAGTAATTTTGAAAGGGTGTCTATAACATTGCCACAAAAAACCATAAATTTCGGGTAGTACTTTTTTGACTTCAGCCAACAAAGTGTCCCTATTCACAGAGTTGAAGGCATTTTTGACGTCAACCTTGAGGATGACCTCACCTTTCTTTGAGTGTAGAAAAGACGATAAGGCATGTACGGCTGCTTCACAGCCCCCTCTGGAACCAAAACCAAGTTGAAGCGGCTGGAACTTAGTTGCAAGCATCTCACTGTACAGCTTGCAACATATTTTGGCAGCCATACGCCTGTAGGTGCAACCGACGGTAATTGGACGAATGCTGCCATTCTTCTTGCGCAGGGCACACAGGTTAGCCCCATACAAGAAATCGATGACGGTATCGTTCACGCCGCCGGAGGGCATTAAGTTGATCAGAACCGCAAGCTCCTTCAAGAGCGACTCACCAGCTTCCCCGGCGCCAGAACTGAACAAATCTTTCAAATGCTGTGGAGTCAGGCCGTCGAGGCCACCGGCACAACCACTCCGAAAGGAGCTCACTCACAACTGCAGGGCTGTAATTTTAAAAAAAGGTGAGTCCTGAATGACGGGGTTGGGGTGGACGGGCGGGTCGGGGAAGGTGAGACCATCCGCAGGCGATGCATGTTTACTCTCAAGGGCTGAAAGAGTATCTGGAGAGTAAGGCGCCACCACATCACTGCTGAACAGTATTCTGGCTGCCCCCCTAATGTCTCCGTCACTTAGCTTGGATTCCACATGATCACAAATGTCTTTCTGTTTATTAAAAAAAGGTAATTTGGAATCTAAAATACGGGCCGAATTGTTGCAATTATCTTTAATTTGGTTTGTTAAAGATTTTTGAGTAGCCTATTTTTTTTTTTTTTTACATATAGTTGTTATGTCTTGTAAACATTAAAGATTTAGTAATTATATCATATATTACTTACCCCTATAAAATCCTCATGATGAGCCTTTCAGGTTGCAGAGCGTGCCAAACATTTGAATTTGGCGTTATAAATTTGCCATTTTGTTTTTTATTTTTTTTATATACCCAGTGTCACTCTCACAGTAAATACGAAACTAACGACACCTCTCAAGCTAAAATCCATTTAGCCGTTCAGGCTGCAGAGCGTGCCAAACATTTGAATTTTATTTACTTTATATAATATTTGTCATTTTTAATTACATTCAAACATATAAGTTGCATATATTTTTGTAATCACTTTTTAAAACTCTTCATTTTGATACCCCACTCGACGGTATTAGAAGAAAAAAAAATTCGAGCTCCACACTGAGGCACCTCAAATCCACGATTTTTATTTGTTTTTTGATTAAAATGTAACCAGTGACACTCGCGCCATCAAGAAGAATCTAACGACATATAATCTATCCAAATCCCTCCATCCGTTGAGGAGTTACGAGAGAAAAAAGAAACAGACATATATACATACATACATACATACATACAGGTCAAACACATTACCCTTCTTTTGGGCTTCGCCGCAGTCGGGTAAAAATAGGTACTTCTAAAATTAAGCGATATCTAAACTGCCATTCTTCTTTCATTTTCAGTGGGGAAAGGGTAACAGGCAGTCGTACAGAGTTAGTTTCGAATTTATAATATTACATCAGTGTTATGTCTAAGATTACCATAATAATATCTAATAGTGCAGTATTTAAAATCAACTGTTTACAGAGATGTAGGGCCACCGACACAGAAACGTTTATCTCGCCTTTTTTTTCGGATGCATGGGAAGTCATCAAATGACTCCTCTCGCTCTGGGCGGAGCAGGAGGGAGTGTCAGACTTTTACTGACTAAAACCCATTCATGTTCCGTCATTGCCCTTTGTGTTCCGGGGCCGCGGTATCTCTTTCGAACAGTCCATCGACCCTTGCAGACCCTTCATTTTGCTGACATCTCTTCGAGGCACTCGTGGAACACGAACGCGCCGTCGACACGGGGCATTGTGAAAATAGAAATACTTCTCACATAGAAATTTTGTATCAGTATTTTTTTTAAATCAGTTGTTTCCTACATTTTGACGTGTTGTACTTTTGCAGAATGACTTACTGAATACGTGGTTACCGTTATATGTTACAATAATGTTTTCTTCACATACACTAATTAATAAGTAGGTATGTGTGACTGCACTGTGCAAATACGAGAATTGTAATATTAAGACATTAATCCTACTGCTTGCTCTCTCGCTGGCTGGATAAACAAGTTTAGTAGTTTTAGCCAATAAAATGGTACAAATTGTACATTTTAAACGTTAGTTTATAGACAAAACAGGTATCGTATTATTGGTTGCCTTAACCCGATACTTTATGTTACTTTATAGGTTGACACAACACGAGCATATTATTGGTTGGAAAACTTCATAATATTACTAGCGAATCGCCCGGCTTCGAACGGGTGCAATTTGCTCATGAAAAAAATATCTTTACAGTTTGGTTTTAGCCACACATTGAAAACCTCTTAGGGCTTATCTGTGTGCTGGCGAGCCGTTCGTTTAAATTTTACAAAATGTTACAACTACAATTATACAATAAAACTTACTTTTAAATGATGGTGATAATAATTCACAAAGGGCGATGAAGGAACATGGATGGGTTTTAGTCAGTAAAAGTCTGACACTCCCAGGGCTTACCGACGGCTTGAAAGAGCTCTTTGAAAGAGTAATTGCAAACCGCCCCGCCGAGCACCTTGCGGGGACGGGGCCGGATCTTGCAGAACACCAGTATGGTATCCGCAAGGGGCGCCTTACGGTGGACGCCATCATGCGCGTGAGAGCCCTCACGACGGGGGATGCGTTGTCCCGGGGTGGGGTTGTCTTGGCGATGTCTCTCGATATCGCCAACGCCTTCAACTCCGTGCCCTGGAGCTGCATTAGGGAGGCACTCCGGTATCACCGGGTGCCGACCTACCTTCGTCGTGTGGTCGGGGACTACTTGACGGACAGGGCCGTCATCTATCCCGGTCGCAGAGGAGAATGGAACCGGCGAGAGATGTCGTGCGGTGTTCCGCAGGGGTCGGTTCTAGGGCCGTCCTTGTGGAACATCGGTTACGACTGGGTGCTGCGCGCCGCCTTCCCTAGCGGCGTCAGCGTGGTTTACTATGCCACCATGTGGCCCCCGGCCACAGTAGGCGCGGGCCTGTGGACGGTAGGCTGTGGGCTAGCTCGCCATCCGTCCGTCTCATGACGACAGGCCGTGTCGACGGCGCGTTCGTGTTCCACGCGCGCCTCAAGAGAGTCAGCAATAGGAAGGGGTCCGCAAGGACCGATGCCTGCCGGGGTTGCGGGACAGTTCGAAAGAGATACCATGACCCCGGAACACAAAGGGCGATGAAGGAACATGGATGGGTTTTAGTCAATAAAAGTCTGACACTCGGGGTCCTGCTCCGCCCAGAGCGGGAGAAGTCGAAGTTGATGATTTCCCATCCGAAAAAAAAAGGGTACGTTGTAGCTCTTCTTTAATAACTTGCCTCACTTCCCTGCGCAGGTCTCGTAATATTTGTTGCATCATGTTATCACCATGGGGACTAGCGAATGGCTGTGGGGTGGCAGACTCTGTATCTGTATTTTCGTCTCCCTCGAAATCCGGGATAATACATGATAGTCTTTTAGGCTTACTACCTCCGGTGCAAGCTTTGCATTTCCAGTCCACTGAATCTGTATCGTGCAATACACTAAGTTGTTCGGGTGTTATTGACGCACAGGAAGAATGGAGCCACTTATTACATTTGCTGCACCTGTACTGCAATCCAGGACACTTTTTGGTTATAAGTTTTACACATTTTGCGCATTTCATCATTTTTATTAAGTAGGTAGGGTAGATGAGTAACAGTTAGCGATCGCTGCGTATGCGACTGCTCTTGGTTGTCACGCGTGAGCGACTGACCGACTTTTCGTTGATTTTTCACAAAAAAAACTTTCACACAAACCTTCTTGGTATACAGTACTCGTTATTATCCATCAGGCACGACCTAAGACAACAATCTCTCTGTTGGCCCTCTCACTGGCTGAATAAACAAGTTTAGTCGACTCAGGCAGTCGTGGAAAGCCAATAAAATGGTATTTAAATACTTTTAATCAATGAAATATAGAGAAAATAGGTGTTATTTATTGGTTGCTATAACCAGACACTTCAGGTTATTTATTAGTTGACACAGCTGGAGCGGAGCACGTTATTGATTGGAAGGTATTGTACTATTATTATGACTATACATGATGTTAATGTTCTGTATTTTGGTAATCCAGTAATGCAAACCATTGCGCTAATTTCTAATATCTATGTAGTTGAGTGTATAGCATAGTATAATCAGTCTATACCTATCCCACTGCTGGGACACAGGCCCAATCTCTGTGGAGTGAGCCAAAATCTACCATATAGGCACAGTGCAGGTTAGTGCACGTATTGGATTTTTTTTTTGGGTCATGCTCGTTTCCTCACATTGGTTTCCATCACTGTTTGAAAGTGCTAGTCTAACTTAGAACCCACTGCCATTATGAGTGAGCCACTATCGCTTTTCACACATTGTTTGTTTACTTTGTAGGTGCAATGATAAACACTTCAAGTTATATGTATAACGAGCGATCTTTGATAGGAACTTGCCAGTTCCTATGCACGTTACATTATGCATCTGCATTGATGCATATCAACCATCTCCACGCTCTCTCAAGGCCAGATGGTAGATATGCCCTTTATACTCATGCGTTGTCCATATAGTTTACTAATGAAAATGTTACTAGATATAGACGAGATTGCCCCGGAAATCGTTGTTCACTTACCCATAAGCACGTTACTATGATGAATGCTAATGTAACTCTGTTATCTTCAGCTTGCTCAATGTTTGACACACAGGGAGACCATAGCCTGAGTTACAATGTAGTAGACAGTACAAAAAGTACTATAGCGCAATCTATGCTACAAAGGAAGAACTAACTTCTAAACTCTGAACCGTTCTATTCAAATTTATCCGCGACTTAAGACTACAGGGTGTAAAAGACCTCATCACGAAGCTGTCAACCAAGCATTCTGTACATCAAACTAAGTAAGTTTACGTAAAAATTATTGCTGGGAAATGATTTTTTTTTTGGGGTGAAAAATCATGTTTTGTGGTAGAACTCAATGTAAAGCACTCAAAAGATTGTGCTGATGGATGGATTGAATAGTACGGGGGTCGTGGAGGTGTTTAAAGTAAAAATCCTATATTAAAAACTTGTATTAAAAAAAAAAACTTGTCAAAAAGTTGGAACTTTAACCCCCAATATCTCCGTAACTAGAAGGTTTCCAGGTATGGTGTAAAACAAAAAAAATGATCGCAATGATAAGGAGAATAAGTACCTTTAATTTTCGTTAAGAGGTGTTTTACACCCTTTATATAGGAAAACCTGACAACAAATCTTGGGCAGTAGATACAACACCGTTTTCTATAGGGATGAAGAACTTTAAACCCTGTTCTTCATACATAAGGACATAAGGTACTTTTTATCCCGGTGTTACTATTCAGTGGGATAATTTCCGACAATCGGGCGAAGGCGCGGACAAAAGCGAGTTCTAAATGCAACACTGACTTTTCGGGAAATAGACCTTTAAGTTTTATGTTGCCGTATGATATGGAAAAGATAATTTTGCAGCCATGACTTAATAACCAGGCTAATTTGGCTATTTTACAGATTGCTAGGTTATCAGATAATATTAATGCATACAAGGATAACCAACACCCTGCCGGGGTTGCGGGACTGTTCGAAAGAGATACCGTGGCCCCGGAACACAAAGGGCGATGAAGGAACATCGATGGGTTTTAGTCAGTAAAAGTCTGACACTCCCTCCTGCTCCGCCCAGAGCGGGAGAAGTCATTTGATGATTTCCCATCCGAAAACAAATAAAAAAATTATAAAAATGATAACCAACACAATAACTTAGACTTTTATTTATTTATTTATTTATTTATTTATTTATTTATTTAAGGAAAAACAAACAGTAGCACAATAAGAATTAGTACCTAACAATAATTTAAATATTAAATATTAAAACAATTATGCTACCCACCACGTAGACTTATTTTCATCTTGTCCTCCTTCCATCTTATCCTTGTCGTATGCTTTGCAAATGTATTATAAATCATGTTGATAAGAAGCTAAATTAAACCTTAAAGCTTAAGTAGAAGGTTACTTTTAGTGTATTATGTGAATAGGAAAATGGCAAAGAAAATCACTATTTTTCTAGTTAATACAGGAAGGTAGGTATATAATTAAGTTGTTATACCGCTTGGAATTATAATCACGCTGATTCACGCTGTGTCTACAATTTTTTTTTTAATGATAAAAGATAATACCAGTCTGACCAAGCGGTATCGTTTAATCCAGTACTAACTGGATTGTGGAGGCCAGATAGGCAGTCTCTACATGTAAAACATTGGTATTCAGCTGCATCCGGTAAGATTGGAAGCAGACCTCAACATAGTTAGGTAAAGGTAAAAATGCTGAAGTTGTTTTATGTCATGGTATTGGATTACAAACAAGCCGACGGCCTATCGAATGCCAAATGATCGTCACCCTTGCCTCTAAGGAAGTCTGAAGTCTGATAAGTACCAGAAAACAAAACTATTAAGAAATATCTGTCAGATCGGTCATCCTGAACTTATTCACAAATAATAAACATAATTACCTATCTGGGAACATTGTTCCCTATATTTGAGGTGGCCATGTCTACATATGAAAGGTGAGGATTTTTTTTATTGTTCCCCAAAATTGGATAAACGGGGGATGAAATTTTTTATGAAAGTCCGTCAATTTTGCTGAGAGGAAATTCTATACAGCTTATTATACGCTTTAAAGCGTGTCGTGGTTACCTATAAAGTACGTCATTTCATTTGCGTCAAGAGTTTTTTCGACTGTAAATAATTTTCAAACTTATTACTTAACTTGCAATACAAATAAGAGGATTTACCAATAGCGCTTTTTAAATGACTAAATTATTCATATTTATGAACTTAGAAATATTAACAACGCTATTCGGTGACTAACAAAACAAAACTATGAAAACTGTAATTTACAATCGTGATTTTTATTTTCTTCTTGTAGAGTCCGTGCAGATTTTTCCCCTAAAATAAAAATTTTGTACAGCCTTGTATTTGTATAGAAATTTCGCCTTAGACAGATTTTTAAAGGAAATTAAAATGAGTTAGTGAGTAATGCAAAAGATATCTACACTATATATCTCTACACTAATATTATAAAGAGAAATATGTGTGGGGCGTGTGTCGGGAAACTCTCCAATGACTAAGTCCTTTTTAGGTTACGAAATATATTTCGAAGATTCACGAATCACAGATAAAAATTATAAATTGATTTCTTATAAATTAGGTTTAATATATTATCAGTGTCCGTTCCCACCGAAGTTAGGAAAAGAAAAGGCGATGACAATAGTCGGTGACGTCTGAAGCGCGGTGTCGTAATTCGAACGGTCGCTTTGTGGGTCCGATGTGCTGAGCTTGCAGGTTGGCATCGTAACAAGAGGAAAGATTTGTATTTTTGTATGTTTGTAATAAATAAACTCAAAAACTACTGCGCCGATTTCAAAAATTCTTTCACCATTAGAAAGCTACATTCAACCTGAGTAACATAGGCTATATTTTATCCCGGTACTCCCACAGGAACGGGAACTACGCCACCGTGACGTCCGCTAGTAGTTAATAAAGTAAAATGTTTTTTTCCTGCAAAGTTAAGACACTTCCGTGCCAACAAAAATTGAATCTATCGAAATAAAACATTATTGCACATGTGTACAGCATTGATAAAAATGATTATCGAATCATTAGTTTTATTAATTAACTGCCGAATCACAAAGATAGGAACTGATAAGAAAAACTTTGCGAGTATGAAGTTTAATGAAAAATATCGCCCGTTCATCACCTTGCTAGCCTTTGTTCAACAATATTGGGGTCGGCTTCCAGTCTAACGGGTGCAGCTGAATACCAGTATTTTACATGGAGCGACTGCCTATCTGACCTCCACAATCCAGTTAGAACTGGGTAACGCGATACCTCTTGGTTGTCAAACTTTTTGGGCCACTGACTACCTGTAACGACTGTCAAAGATCTACACATGACAGCCGGGACCAACAGCTTAAAGGGCTTTCCGAGGCACGGAGGAAAATCGGTATGTGATTGTGGTCACCCATCCACAGACCAACCTAGGCATGCACGGCTTAACCTAAAGATCGACCCGACACAACCAAGGCATCGCAAAAGATTTGATAAAGAAGAAATGCAAAGTTAAAAATAAAATGTATTTGTTTTCTATACTTCATGTAATTGATAACCCCGGCAAGATAATAAACAAAATTCAAACTATTTACATAGTATTTGGTTTTCGTAATGCGTTTGTTTTAGTTACTTGATTATTGGAAACAATTATTTAGAAACAAGTAGGTAACGTTTTTAAGCTCTACCATTATTATGTTCGCCCCTGGAAAGACCGGTTGAAATGCAAATACTTCGGAAGAAATTTTTTTGTATGAATAATAACTTGACTTGCACAACATTTGTGCTAATATCCAATATATCGAACACAGAGTGTAAGTAACAAATTTAAAGATTTTTTTTTGCGGGCACTCGTATTTTGACATATCTGTCTGTCACCCGTCTTTGACTGACAGAGACCATATTTCATTATGCCGAACTATTTCTTAAAATCTGTGCCATTATTTGGTACAGCAAGGTACTTGTACCATCAGCCCCTTCAGCTTAAATTATCTAGTTTAAAATTCCATACAAACATAGATTCCTATTTTCACATAAAATTCAAGCCATACAGACTGCGGACCAACTGAACACATCCAACTCGGAATGTCCACGCATTCAATCCATACCAGCATGACCGAAACCTGGCTTTTCATTCCTAATCATTAGGATTTTTGGATCGAATTTTTCGGGTGACAGAGGCCCGAATCTGTAGGATAGCGAAAGGCTTAAAATAGTAAAAACAAACCTCGTATTGACAACGTTCCTGAGCTTTGTAGCGTGGATCGCGCTCTTGGTCCACATCTTATCGCGACACGACACAACCACACCGCCGGGAACGCACTGACTTACTGATTAGCCGGCAATCGCTTACAATACTGTATACATATACACATTATCATTTAAACAGTCTTATCAGTCCGGAGATAGTAGAACTGAGCTAATAATGGAGCTGCCCTAATTGTTAAAATTATAATTTTTTTGGACAAAAAAAATGGAAGTCTTTGCACTGCATTGAGACACAACAGAACAGAATCCTATCCAACTTATAAATTCGAAAGTTTATGAGGATGGACGGATGGATAGATGTCTGGATGTTTATTACTCTTGCACGCAAAAACTGCTAACCGGATTTGGATGAAATTTGGCACACAGATAGTTTATAATCTGAATTAACAGATAGAATATTATATATAATTTTTATCCAGGTTGTACGATGCCTTATGGGACAATTACCGAACTACACGCGGGCGAAGCCGCGGGCATAAGCGGAATTGAACATTTGCTTGCCGATTAGGCCAGGTTTACTGAGACTATTTGATACCTATTTCAGCAAATAAATGAGTCCTATTTCAACAGAAAAAAGTTCTGCCTCATTGGTCCTGTGGCCGCATGCCACATTGTAAGGGAAAACAAAGAGTTTTTTCACCAAGCATTTGACACGAAAACTAGACAACAGTATGAGTTTAAAGTTTCTGGGAACCATGTGGCCAGGGGCCAACTTTCAGATTCCAAAAATGGACAAAAAATAACAACGGTATTTTCAGTGACTTAGATTTCCATGTCATCGTATATGGCCTGAAATGTGGGTTCACTAAAGGTACTCTGTCAGACCCTTTGGGAATTTCAAGCGTGACGTTATTTAATAACGGTTCAGCTGTGACTGTAGTTGTGATTTTTCCAGAAGGTACAGTTATACAAACGTCCAGCTAAAGAATTTTACTTTGACAGCGTCTTAATTTCAAAACAATTTGAGGGGTTTTACATAGTAGTTACTTTTGACGTGCTTTAACCGTACTTGTATTTCTCGTTCGGGTAACCGGTATCGTAGATGGATCAACTACGCAAGACTAGAATTTGTGTCTATAAGTTAGCGTGTCCCTCACTGATCAAGTGATCACATTCAATCGATGAGGTTTATTAATTTTTACCCGACAGCAGCAAGGCCTAAAAGGAAGGGTAGATTTTTGAGTTTCTAACAGATTTGTGATATCGTTGTTCGGAAAAGCTCAATTAAATCAAAGTTATTTATTCAAATTAGGCTTAGAATCAGTAAGTTTGTATGTTTATTCAATGTTGTTTATAGTTTGTAAATTAAATAACAAATGTATTTTTATTACGAATATTGTGTGACTGTAAAATTACCCGTGAATCATATGCGTTGCAAAAGGTCAGACAAACTGACGATAAATAATAAATAAATATCGCTGGACATTACACACAGCGCCGTCTACTGCTACACTAAGCAACGAGGCTTGTGTCGTGGACACCAGATAGTTGATATACTACATAGATACTTTTTTGATAGTTAGTTTATTTTTCTCAAACATGCTTGGAAATTTGAGCATTATTTTGACAACCTTCTTCGAGATAGATCGAAATTGTTGTACTGGCCAGATACATGCGACCAGCTGCCGGTAAAAGTTGTATGAAAAACCATATCTGTCGTGTTTAGCGGACAAATAAATTACTATAGTAAACTCATATCTGTCGTGTTATTTAAAAATGGAACGATCTTTTACTCTGAAACATGGCAACCAAGGAGGTAACTTATCAAAGGTTTTATTTAAATTTCGAATTGGTTTGCAAATAGAAAGCGATTTATTGAAAAAAAAAACAAATTATCTCTTCAACGCGAGAAAAATATTGTCGTTTGTGTGCATCATTGATTTTGAAAAGTAATTGTATTAATTTCCTCGCATTATTTGAGAAAAGTACTATACAAGCGTTGGCCACAATTAGGCATTGATGGACTTACGTACGAGTATGTGTGCCTCGGCTTCGCATCGGCCCACATATTTACGTTCGTCCATCAAAGCCTCTGTTGCTGAACGCTTCAGTAACTAACTTAATAAATCAAATTTTCCTGGAAAGTTTGTCCTGTCACTTCAGCTCTCCAGCTAAAATACCAGGAAGTGGTGAAAGGTGGGCGTTTTGGAGAGTCCCCCAAAACGCCCACCTTTCACCACTGTCTTGTGTAATTTTAATACTTAAAAACTGCTGATAACATCATAACATCACGCCTATAATCCCCGAAGGGTAAGGTAGAGATGTACCTAATAGTAACACCCACATCTCGCCCGTTATGTTTAAGGCCCCATGTAAAAGGAGGCAGGCGCGAATTTTTGTTTGATTTTCCCTATCTTACGGTAATATCAAAAAAAATATTATGAACTTTTGCTATTAAATGGAATCAGGGTTTACTTTACGGAAATCCATGATATGAAAGATACAAGGGGGTCGCCAGCGTTTGGGCTGCCCCGGACTTCAGAAAGGTGCGAATAAAAACAGATTTAGAAGGGTTAAGTTTACTATTTACGGAAGCAGCTGAAGTTCTTCAAAGAATTTAAAATGCAATAGCTAGGTACTTCAAAAATGTTACTCACCTGGGATTGCTTAGATGTTCGATACTTGTTTATGTAGTGTTTTAGACTACACTTAAAGTACTTACGGGATCATGGTGTCGATTCTGATGTGCACAAACTAAACTTAATTTAGGCTATTGCTATCTTTTTCTTTCTAATAAAACGAGAAAGAGACGGACGTAATTTAGAGCTGTCAAATTTAATTGGAACTAATATTTCCATACAAATGAATGGTGCACGTAAAAACATGTCGACCAAAAACACGATGAATACATATAATTGTTTAGACCCTTCATACAGGAGTTACTAGATCGACCGTCACACAAAGGCAACATTCAAGAGGAAGTAGGCTGCAAGAGCGAGCGTAGCGAGCTCGAAATTTTCATTACACCTTGCCTTGGACAGGTTAGAATGGTTTCGATCCTTCAGAAAGGAGTTAAAGCTGCAAGAGCGAGCTCGAAATTTTGAATATGCTATAATTGCATATAAGGCCTCGGGGCAAGGGGCTCCTAAATTATTTCAGGTTCTGTCTATACCGGTCGATCATGCAAAATCCAATAGAAGTGCCAATCCTGGGGCAAAAAAAGGAGCCTTTTTGATAAATGTTTTTCCTCAGGGTTAAACATTATTTTAATTTGAGTGATTCCATTTTACTCTATCAATTTATTACGTACAATACCATTATGTGGCTTATGGCTGGAATAGCTATAACTTTTAAAAATCCTGAGCCTCTAGGGGCAGCTGCCTCTTCCTGGCGACGCCCATGACAAGATGTACAACTAGAATATTTAGTTTCAATTCCGTCAAACTTGTTCAAGCTTGGCTAATGACGTATTTGGTCCAGTTCAGGGGGACGGGGGGGAGCAATTACACTCATTGCCCCCAAGTATCCGCGCCTGAAAGGGGGCGACTCTATTGCCATCAACTGAGCACAAATCCAGGCTCCGTTGCTACTACTGAGAAATTCCTGATAGAAAAACCCAATAACACTTCTGCCTGATCTTGAAATCGAACCCAGGACCTCACACTAGGAATGTCTTCTATATCGTGGGTTATTATTTATTTATTTTTATTCCAAAGTAGTAAGTAATCATATAAACTAAGGTACTAACTTCGGGTGCGTTTATAAAAGTTTTTACTCACATTCACTCACAGCCGGACTCGGAAAAACTACAAATATTTGTTCCGTGCGGGGATTGAACCCACGACACGCAGCCCAGCAGCCAGTCGCTCAGCCAGTGCGCCAACCGTGCCATAAAATTTACACAAAGCAAAAGTCTAGGTTCGAACCTGCTTCCTACGACTCGTAAACCGCTACTGTTGCCAATGCGCCACGCATTGCCATTTACCGGTAACTACTCGTACATTAGTTACCGGTAAATGGCAATGAGCAGTCGTAGAGTCGTGGGTGGCGTGTATAAGAATAAATCTATAACATTTAGCCCGACCCAGGAACTGAACCTAGAACATCACGCTCAACAGCCGCGCTTGCCCACCAAGCAGAGTTCGCCAAAAAGAAGCAACGTTAAAAAAAAGTCTCAGTAGCCTGAGCTATTCCAGCGCGGCCGTAATGGCCAACCCTCAGTAATTTGAGAGGCACCAGGAATTAGAAAGTTTCAACATTGTTATTTGCCAAACAAAATCGTTGTCAAGGACAAAGGCATCACCGTCGTTGGAGATGAAAGAGAACTAGCTCCGCGACCACCAGCTCCGGGTGCAGAACACGTCGCACTGTTAAGTCTTATCGAAGTACAAGGTCAGCAAACAAAAGGGTAGGTTCGAATCCCGCAACGGCACTTACGATATTGAATATGAAACAAGCAAACAAATAAAGTATTACTTACTCTATCGTCTCCATCCATCAAAAACGCCAAACAAGACCTCTTGAGGAGCAGGGAACAACTGGTTAGCCTAATTTGAAATGTAATGGAACTCCATATTTTGCGTTTACATAAGGACACCGCGATAAATTCCACACTAATAATATACACGTACGTAATTTAACGGACCACGGTCAAGTCTTTGTATTCTTTTTGGTATCTGATCTTGGCTGTGGCTGAATCGAGGCCGAGTGCCGACTCGCCCCCGCCCGCTCGCCCCCCGCCCCGCACCGGAAGTGGCGCGTGGGGCGCACGCGACGCCACCCCGCCCCGCGGCCCGCGCACCCCGCTACCCTCTGTGACGAAACATGCAAATTTGCCCGACCTCCTAAGGCCACGATACGGATCTTGGTAGGTGAAAATGCGTTACAAATGTATTTTCCGCTTTCCTGTTCTCTCTAACAAGGTCGTGGGGTGAAAGATCTAGGTGATCCTTTTGCTATATATATTTCGTAATTATGAAAGCAATAAACCTGATTCTAGAGTTTATTATGAAAATGAAGCCCTAAGAGCTTCAACCCAGATGTCAACAATACGACAAAATATGAAAATGCAAACGGTTTTTACCATTAACAATGAATGAAAATTCCCAAGATATTATAAAGTAACAGTTTCTTCATGGAAATTACAATGTTATTTACGGAATGCCAACGTTGAAAAACTGTTTACTCATCGAGCACTGACTTGGCTGTTTAATTTCATTACTAAATTGCAACACCTTTCAATATGTCGAGTGTATCATAATCATGTCAAAGTGAACAATTCCACTGCACAGAATATTGAACCTGTCTTCGCTAAAAGATTAAAATGAATAAATCAGTCTATTAGCGAAATTAAAAATAAAGGAAATTAAAAAATAATTAAAATTGATAACGTTGTTTAAGACATGTCTTCTACGTATGATGATTCACTTTATGTTTGTCTGTTTGTCACAGATTTATTTTTCCTTATTAATTTAGTTTGTTTACGGAATGCTGCTTTTTTATAAATCAAAACTGGCGCTATTAAAGGGGACGTTAATTCCCGCCGATCTTGGACTTTAGGAATGTTGCCACCACAATAGTTCCAACTTACGAATGTAGTCAAATTATGTTTGGAATAACATTGAGCGGAATTTGGAGTTTTGGAGGAAAAAATGTCACCACAGCAACAAGCAGGGGTCTCGCGACAACTAATAAATGGGTCAATGCATGGGACGCTCTGAGACATCGCTCGGGAGTTTGTTTGTAAATCCAGCCGGGCGCACCGCCGCCTTTATTTACTCCAATCATGCAAGAAATCGCCTGGCGCTACGCAGTCGTACCGCAGTCATGCTCCGCCCGCCCAACGAATAACATACCGGAGAGCTCGAGCCATGGCCGACCGTGGCAACCTGTGCAGTGCTTCGTAAATGTGATACTGTTATGTGACGATGTCTCAGGCCGCCGGCGGCAAGAAGGGAGGCAAGGGCCCCCCTAAGAAAAATGTGGAAGAAGATAAGAACCCGCCGGTTAAGGCCGCAGACGAGGCTAAAGATGAGACTTCTTCTAACAATGGTGATAAAAAGGAAGTTAAGGAGCTCAATGGGACGGAGAGCTTGGTCAAGCCCCCGAGCGCGGGGATCAACATCAGGGACGTGGCAGCGAAGATCCTCATGCAGGCGCAGAAGGGGGAATGGCCAGCAGTGGAACAGACCCTCAAGGTCCTGGAGAAGCTGGTGGCGGCTGGAGGAGAGGATGCCGTCTCTGTGCCCATGGCAGGCATCCTGGACCCGGTAATGTGCTATTTCATCCTCAACACAATACACCTTCTGTCAATTCTAGTTACGACACACTTTCGGCACTTAATGTTATGAATTAAATTGTGGATTTCTGGTGGTGTTACATATTTCAGAAATCTTTCAGAGTGTTATTTATACGATTGTTTGAACATTGGGAACGATTTATATCGGTGAAGTAGGCATCACGGAGTAACGGTTTCTATGGTTTCAAGTTGACGCTTTTAGGTAGGTAGGTATGTACTTCAAAGCTTATGCAAATGTATATTTACTGATTATAGAGTACTCGGGATCCCTCTTTTGTTCTTGATCATGTCTGGCGGTTAGATGTTCGAAGATTTAGGGGGAACACACGGACAATAAAGACCTATGAAGTGATAGATACTGTTTTACAAGACCATAAACAAACTGACTATGTTTAAATATTTTTCGAGTTAATAGTTCTAACATGAACAACACAACAGCTTCAGTTTAGTTTTGGTTTTTGACTGAGCGCTGTCCAAACATCGTGCTAGGAATGCGGGTAGACTTCTCGACACCTTCGCGGTTAAAGAATTTGGGAAACGTCAAAAATGCTTAGTTCCGTAGTGGCTGTTTGGTATAATAGGTATTTAAATAAATAATTAATAAGATTTGGAAGTTTTGTTTACAGAATTGTCTTTCTTAGACTTTAGTCAAAATATGTGTGTTGCATTTTCTCTTGCCAAATCTTTTTATCATCTACATAACTCGTTTTCCAACTAACATTTCTGCTCACCCCCGTAAATATGTATAAGAAGCCACTGAAGCCAGCCCTACACCGTATTTTATTACACATAACAGTGGCCTTGTTTTAAGTCCAAATTAATTCCAGGTACACCTATTACAGATGTCCTTCATATTTTCGTTAGCCGCGTGGTCGCCAAAGGTCTTATTCGTGGAGAAACCTTCAACCTTCTTGGTTCACTCAATTATGGCTGCTTCATAATCATTACTTTTATTATTAATCAGAATCTGATTTATTATTATTGCTGGTAGTAAATGTCTGAAGAGATCAGATCAGAATATATCTTGAATTTTTTTCCGCGCTTATTTGATTCATCAACATTGCATACGATGTCACTTCGGTATATTTTTGCAAGGAAACTACTCCAGTACTCTTGCCTGTTTCCAGATAAAATGGTTTCTATAATAATAATTCTATAATTTAGGACAAGAAAATGTCTATGTTCAATTAAATGATGTTTACATCAAAATCCTTTTTTTTCGCTAGCCGACACTATCCGACTCCCCCCAAGTTTTCATTTTTTCTCAAAAGAACAAAAATCTATAATTTGCAAAATTGATTGGGTTAATAATATCTCACATAGCCATTAAGATAACTGTGTTTAGTAAATCGCCTTTTAGAAACATTCCAAAGAGAACACATGAAGATATTAATTTGGGTATCTATTGAAAAAACAAAAAAAGAAACTAGTCGAACACATAACATCCCCTTTTTATTGAAGTCGGTTAAAAAAGTAAAAAACTTGACTGATGAGTTTATGGCTGTGTTTGACTGTGTGACTTATTGTAACGCATATCTGTAAAGTTATCAAATTGGACTCCGAATAGGTTTGAGAATTGTCATCTGATAAGAGGAAATTGACATTGAGAAAGCATATATGGCACACCTCCAATGTTTGGTTGATCTTTACGAAGACAGCATTTGACTTTTTAATTTTAGACAAAGATGTTGGGATACAGGTGGTTGCTGCTGGGACTCTCAATTTGCTCACCCATTTGTAAGTCCGTTCATCAATTTTATAGTATTTCCTTATTAACAATAAAGCTACACATCACTTGATATAAAACCAAATAACTATTTTTACATTTATTTTTACCAAACAACTATAAGTAAACAAATCTCTTGGCACCCACAATTTAAATAACGCAGTTTCGTTTCCCTTAAAAGAGTAATAAAAATTAATGGCTAATTTAAATTTTCCCCTATTTCCGGGAACATAAAAACACCAATAAAAAGTTGATTCTGAAAGATTCAAAGATCGCCATTTACTATTTACAAAAATTTGCTTGCGTTATGTTATGATACTTATGAAATCTACACAGAGGCTTTTAAAATTATACAGGGTGTAACTCTTCAGGGGACTACAGGAGCTAAACGAGAGTTTTATAATGCAAAAAAAGCATATGCAAGCATAAACAAAACCAGAAAAATATATGATAATCTTCAGGATATATAAATAAATAATAAATAAATATCGCAGGACATAACACACAGTGCCATCTAGTGCCACACTAAGGAACGAGGCTTGTGTCGTGGACACCAGATAGTATATATACTATATAGCCGTTTTGTTTGTAAATACCTACTTATTATACATATAAACATCCATGTCTCGGAAACTAAATGTACATGCTCATCACACAAACATTTGCTCCTACCGGGATTCGAACCCGGGACCCTAAGAACGTAAGGCAGCCTCACTACCGCTGCGCCATTCGGGTCGTCATACGTCAATTTCAAGGCGTTTGTGGTGCGTATCCCAACGTGTATGCTCCATCTGGTGTTGGAAGAAAGTTTTTGGCCGCAGGATGTGGTGTTCCGTCGCTTCCGCGGACAAATGCCACAAGTATGTACAAAACATCGTGCAAGTGAAGTGCTACTAACATAGTTTTTAAAGTTGTTTATACTAACAAAAATTTGTTGTATGTATTTTTATGTTAAGGTATTTATCTATGGGTCTTTGTTACCTGAAATAAATGGATTATTATTATTATATGCTAGTATGATAGTGTTTTAAAAACATAGTACAACCAATTTAACTCTTTAAAAAAAAGTCACGAACTTATCTCTAAAAATGTCTTTTAACGAGTAAAAACTATACTAAAATACATACGATCATTCTGATTTTTCGGCAAATAATTCTACAAGCAAAATATTAGCATGATATTGTTTTATTGTTTTATTCCAATCAATAGATTTTTGTAAATCGCAAAAAAACCACTCATTTCGCACTATTAGTCCCGCAGTGACTGACGTAACTACCACTTTGTACTGCGAGCTGATTAGAACTTTATTGCTAACAGTATATCAAACGAAGTTTGAACCACCACAAATATAGTTGCTAATTTAGCTCCTGTAGTCGCCTTAAAGCGCAATACCTCTTATATGTTGAATCGGCTAATGATCCTAAGAGAAAGTTCACCAGTTTGATGTTCTGTATCAATTGTATCATCACCAAAGGGGATTGCAAGAGTTACACTTTGTATGTGGTAGCTTTTGCCCGCAGCTTCGCCCGGCTGGAAACCGGAAATATTGGGATTTTGGAAACACTTATTACTATTCCTACCTAACTAGACCTAACTCAGATCATGGTCCAATGTGTCAAATTTTACTATTATTTGGCACATTATAAATATTTTACTGTATCCGTTCAGTAGTAAAAGGTTAGGTACAAATTATTATTAATGTGCAAGTAAGGATTAGCATTATCTTTTTTTCTTCCCTTTAAGGCCCTTCTAAAACTAACATTAGCAACTCTATTTTGTGGTGGTTCAAACTTCGTTTGAAATTCTGTTAGAATAATGTTCTAATCAGCTTGCACTACAAAGCGGTTGTTACGTCAGTCACTGCGGCCGAATAGTGCGAAATAAGTAGTTTTTTTGCGATTTACAAAAAATCTATTGATTGAACTAAAAAAATAAAACAAGACCTGCCATAGAGTTAGTTCAGTTAGTATGCAAAGTTTCATGATGTAATTTCAAGTATTTTTTGAATACCAGCGGTTTATTGTTCGATTTGGAGGTAACTTTAGAATTATTTTCTATCGAGAAAAGTTAATGGAATCGTGTTTTCGTCACACATAGGACTCAGCATTAATCCTCAACTTTACCATATATTTATTTCAAAATTAATGCTGCAGTATTTTAGGAGAAACGGAGGATCATGCTAAGCCATTTGAGGGATATATAGCCATTAATACGCTACCCAAAATGCAACTTTTGCTAATAAATCTTATTAAGGCCCAATCGTCGTCCGTAACATAGTCTTGTTATTAGCTCTCCATTGAGTCAGCTTCGTTATTGTCAAAATGGCATATTATGTGTCAAACATGTTTTACCAGAAAATCATGTTGCCGCACTTTTGTTTACCATGAAATTAGCTCTTTATAATCTAGAATTATGATTTTTCATTTCAAACATGCTGATCTTAATAGGTAATCATCGATATTTTTAACAATTTTAAAATAAGTACTTTTGTGAAACTGTCATTGTTTTATTATTATCATTACCACTAACACTAAACTAACTCCTAAAGGAATGTCTAAATCTTACTGAACTTGTTAGAATGTCAACTCTCTGCGCTGAACCAAGAGTCGAAAATCACGGCAACAGTACCCTTTTAGTGAGAAGTTAATTTAGGCGTCAAATAGTGTTAGAAAACGGGCATTCATAGTTTTTACATTTTAAGTTTCTTTCTCGAAACTTCCCTAAACCGAAAAGTAAGAACTAACCCTACCGCAGCCCGCAGATACCGCTCGTATATTTATAACATGGCAGATCCTCGCGATTAGCGTTGAATTTTTATTGAATAGCTTTCAATCACGTCATATGCTCATCCATAGCGTTTTGTTCAAAAACCTAAGCGACTATCGTTTTATTCAAAAAAAGCTGTTCGTTTTTGTCAAAAAATGTTTTTACTATCGGAGTTAATTTTTCTATGATTCACAACCACAAATCGACTGAACAGTAAAAAGTATAAATAAGAGCTATTTTGTCCAATGTGAAATTGCAGTTTTTTTCGAATATTATCTTGATTTATTGGTCTTTTTAGAACCCGTCTAGACAGAATAACATCACAACAGACCATACCATAACCATAAGACCACAGCCACACCGTCTTCAATTATCATACGTAATCACGTATCATCGTAATCACGTACGTAACACCCAGATCAATTGTCACAAACAAAAATTGATGCAGTTTTGTGTTTGTTTGGCTTTTACATTATGTAAACAAACAAAGACTCCTCAGATCTACCATAGATCGCTTGATTGTAATGAATAAAATCACATAAAATATCGACACAATTTCCTGAAATATAGGGAACTTTAGCGAGGGGGATCCCTGTCCTAATTCTCAAAAATGATGGTGTCCCATAGCTAATATAAATAGGATCGTGTGTAACGCGGTTCAGGGGAGGTTCACGTTCAATTTTTGTGTTGGTTCCTGTGGAGGACTGTCTGTTCGATATCTTGGCAACGGATCGCGTGCCTGCCTGTCGCTCAACGAGACATCTTTCTACGTTTTTACTGCCTCTACAGGGGATGCCTCGGTCGGATCGATCAGAACTATCGCCATATATGATTTGTTTTGCTATTCGCGTGAGATAGTCAACTTTCCATTTTGAATTCTTGACGCTGTGAACATAAATCAATATTCGGGGTGGTTGTTCTTTATGTGACAGTGACTTCCTAGACGATGTGCATATTTTGGGGTTTGAAGGTCTTGACAGCATACCTCACAATTGATAAAGGCACAATGACACAAACTACAGTGGAGTGGCTTTAACGATAAATTGATCAAATTAATTTTCGAAAGTTTCTCTTTGGTTGGTTTTGGTCTTTGGTTGTCATTTGACTAAGTATTAGTCACAGATCCAGTCTAGAATACGGTCACTTTATTGCAACCCTTTTATTTTTTTCGGATGGGTAATCATCAAATAACTCCTCCCGCTCTGGGCGGAGTGGGAGGGAGTGTCAGACTTTTACTGACTAAAACCCATCCATGTTCCTTCATCGCCCTTTGTGTTCTGGGGCCACGGTATCTCTTTCGAACAGTCCCGCAGCCCCGGCAGGCATCGGCCCTTGCGAACCCCTTCCTTTTTGCTGACTCTCTTTGAGGCGCGTGTGGAACACAAACGCGCCGTCGACACGGGCTGTCGTCATGAGACGCCCGGGCGGCGAGCTAGCCCATAGCCCACCGTCCAAAGGCCCGCGCCTACAGTGGCCGGGGGCAACGTGGTGGCCCCCGACGACTGGGTAATTCGATACCCCTTGGTAAGACTGGTTGTCTGACTTTTTGTGCCACTGTGAGATAACTGTGATTTAATTTTGGGTTGAAATAGCCTACAAATCACAGGATCGGCCTTTTTTGGGCATTAGTTCTCCTCCCCATAGTAACAAAATGTTGAACGTACCTACGGCAAAAAAAACAATCGTAACATGCCTAAATGTTTTAGTAAATTCCTCCTCACCAAACTAGGTGACTTATTTTGGAAAGCATTGGTAACAAACCATTCAAGTGTGGAAATTACAAGATATTCTATTTTTGGCGCCACGTTTACGATATAACCGCGTGCTGAAGAAATAGTGGTGGTAAATTAAATGCTAAGTCTTAATAGAGTGGTCGCTTGGCGTGTTCTAAGTATGCCAGACGGCGGGCTGTGCCACTTCAGCCACTCGCTGATGGATTCTACAGAAAATCGTTACAGGACTCTATTAAAAATGGAGATAACATGTTCATTTGTACGTATGTGTTGGAAAATGTCGTTCAGTTGAACATGAATAATTTGTCATGATTTTGAAAAGACGCCGTCAGAAAGTATACATTCTCAAAACACCGCACGATGAATTATAATCTTCTCATAGAGAGAAGGCTAAGGAGTTCATGTAGAAGTGCGAACGTTATAGGCTGATTTAGCCGCGTTAGTTACTTTTGAGTTCTCGAACTTTCACAACATATTTAGAAGATAAGTAGAACATTACACAAGGTCGTGTTACAGTGAGAATACAATATTCATTTATGTTTTAAACTTCATGTGATACATAGGCGGACTTAATGCCACAAGACGTTCTGTACCTGACAACCTTTGGGTTAAATAGGATAACATTGTGATTGGGTACAAAACAGTATCTAAAGAATAACTCCTTGTTCGCCATATTTAGTCTAATTCACCCACAAAATTCTTAGTCGGTAGCAATAAAACGCCAAAAGTTTAGTAGTTTCCTGCCATTTAAGAACTAAGCCCCCGAATGAACAATGTTAGTCTCCAACATTCCATAAATATCAAGACTTCGTCGTCTCAATAACTGTCGACGAGCTACTAGTAATTCGTAAGCGAAGGCGGCGAACCAAACGACCCTTATTTCCGCCTAAAAGCGATATTTTCACCTCCCGGCCTACATTTAAGGTGTATATCGAATATAAGCCGCCAACTGACCATTTCTGTGTCAAGGGTAAACGCTAGGAGTTTTGCGTGTTTGCCTACCCGTTACTCGGTAATCGATGGGAGATTTTCGACCTTGGGTCCACCACATCCTTGGCTACTGCTGACCTGTCTAATACTTAAGGCCACTGTTATACGAATGCCGTTTGGTGGAATGAGGGAAGTTGAAGAGTCGTAAAAAAACTAAAATTCTTGTGTGTTTTACCACATTACTCGTTTCGGTAAGTTCCTCGTTTTTCGTTCGGCTATGCGGGTTGCGGCACTGCTTTAATTGGGAAGTATGTAACACAAATGTTAGTTCGTTTACCTGTTTGAAAACTTTACTAAAATGAAAATTCTCAATATTTCATGTCATGCTAAATGAATTGTATCGCATTTAGAGGGCATGGGTGAGTGTTAGTTCTGATTAATAGCTGGTAAAAGCTTTTGATATAAGTGTAGGAACTTTAGAGAGATTACTGTGTTGGTATTGTCACTCCACTTTGGAAATGAAAACCATTACTTTATGGTATATCGATTTAAAAGAACAATTTTATGATATTTTTACAGCTTGCTTAAAAACATTGCACGAAATACAATCGTACCGAATGTGATCATTAAATCTTACAATATTTTTATATCTTTATCGGATTTTACTGCAAGAACGTTCTAGAGAATATCAGGCTAAAAATACACAAACAAATCATGCTAGTATTCTCCAGGAACCCTTGTTTAGAAAGGGGTGGGTACTGAGGATTGAAAATGGTTATGAAAATATTTCTTCATATACCTAACTACTGAAAAATTTTAAAACATAAAACACTCCTTTTTTTGGGCAATCGTGTTAAAATACCTACGCTATGACCAATTGGTTCTTACCTTAAACAGGCAAACCTATGTAAAACGTTTGTCATACATTTGAAGAACTTTTCTCCTATAAATATTGGCAAAAAACTTGGTCTGCTTACTTTTTTTGATATCCTTCTTGGAATTCCACCGTCACATTAATGGCATGGTCATGTATACTAGAATCATGAATTATTTACAATGGCTGACTCAATAAAATTGCCGTACCTACTTAATTCTAGTTGTGGTTAGTCTTAAATTTCTTCAATACTTTATTATCAGATGTCAAGTCACGAGCAAAAATATTTAACTACACACTTAGCGAAATTTAAATGTAATTTTCGTCCTTAGTGATCGACCAAAATTTTTACCAATTAACCAATGAACATTTTCAATAAAGACACCTCTAGGCATGCTGAATTTTTCAACTACCGACCTTTCTTCAATTAAAGATACATTCAGCATTTTCATTAATTACTTTTCATAGCAGTTTGAACGTGATTTAACTCATTCTTGAAAATTTCTTTTAATTAAGAGAATCACATCAATATTTATTGTACTTCCTCTTCAACTTTCCACTTCGTATATCATTTTTCGCCCCTTTCTAGGAAACCCAAGCTGAGGTGTGTATATATTTTCCTCGAGTGTACTATGTAGGTACCTATATACCTATGGTGTGCTATGGAGGTCACGGTAACCTGCAGCTAATGAATATTAAGTACTTCCCTGCGACGATTAATTAGTGCCGGTAGTAAGACTGTGCTGATTGTGAAATTTTTATATTCGCCTAACTACCGGGTTGTTTAGAAAAGGCGCATTTAATAAAAAAAAATATATATATATATGAAGGTACTCTTCTGAGCAAAGTGAGATAATGGTGTCGATTCTGTTGTGCACAAACTAAACTTAATTTAGGCTATTTCTATCTTTTACTCTCTAATAAAACGAGAAAGAGACGGACGTAATTTAGAGCTGACAAATTTAGTTGAAACTAATATTTCCATACAAATGAAGGGTGCACATAAAAACATGTCGACTAAAAACACGGTGAAGCGCAAGGCATAAACTAGTTTGACATCTCTAACTTAGTTCATAGCTATAGCTGTCCTTTTCTCGCACTGCCTTTTAGTAAAAGATAGCAATAGCCTAAATTAAGTTTAGTGTGTGCACAACAGAATCGACACCAATATCTTGGTACCGCCATTTCTCAGTTACAGTCTAAAAATATCATTTTCGACGTCAGAAATTCTGGTACCCTTTTCCAATTTATTTAGAGACGGCGCAGCATGTTTTCTTCTTCCATACGTCTCATTAGTTGTCATCTTAGTGGTAATCCCCGTTCTCGCCTTATTATCTAGCATTCACATGGTCCATTTAAATACTAACTCACACCATTTCTAATCGTTTTGATTTGAGTGTTATTTCCATTTATGTAGGTATAACAATTAAGGTAACAGTCCATTACATTATCATAGGTACTCGCTCTTGTGTTTATAAAAAAAAGTGTCTTTCTATACCTACCTACAGTTTTGAACACAATAGTAATACCTAACCCAGTCGTTTGTTAAAGTAAATACAAATACTAAACTTTCAGACTGTAGTTCAGTTAAAAATCAACCGCGACCGTGACCTAAAAAGTCAGAAATAACCAAAATACGGTTTAAACTTTTACCACTATGTTATAATTTGTTGTCAGTCAGCCATACCTTTTGTTTGAATACCAGTCTTGCAAAAAGATGATAGTTATATACTTCTTTATGTAACCAAAGCCTTGTCTTGTCTCACAGAACGAATCTATGGAAACCTGCCAAGTTCTCAGTTCAGATAATATTTTGCTATTTACTTGATTTATTGGGTTATGGCATACTGAGCTGACTACCGGAAACTCTATTAATAAACAAGTTAAAATCGACAGAAATATGTTATAACTTTGTATCGAATGAGAACTAAAGCGTGTTCAAGGTTCTTAGCTAACATAACATAACCTCAAGCCTGTAATCCCCGAAGACTTAGGCAGAGGTATACCTGATAGTACACTCACATTTCGTTAGTTACGTTTAAGTCCTATATAATAGAGAGGGAGTCTATTGTTATCAACCGGGCATAAATCCGGTCTCCATAGCACCTACTGAGAAATTCTTATGGAAAATCCCAAAAACAATTGTTATGCACCAAATTAAAGACAGTAAAACGTCAAGATCAAGAGGAGGAGGAGGAGGTGGAGGATCAAGTTACAATATTTCAAAAATAACGTAAACGGCCCCGTCGCTAGCTAACCAACCACACAAGCCCTTAACAACGGGGTTGCCAGATCTGTCGCCAACAACAATATAATAAAAACTCGGGAATCGAACCCAGCGCCTCATGGTCAGCAGTCGAGACCATTCGACCAACGAGGCAGTTCTTAACTAACATTAATGACATTAAATTAAGATTGTGATGGCGAGTGGTTTTTAATGAAAAAATATTTAGGGTCGCCCTATAAGTATAGATAATATCAGTGAAATGCTCATAGCTTTTTTGGTATGACAATACATATGACTTAGCCCTGGCTGGCTCTGGGTAGTCAACGAGCTTTTAACAGTTCATAGGTTTTCATATCATAAATGACATGTAGCCTACATTTTACAACTACACTAAAATATTTTCACACAAGCCGAAATTATTTCCTGCCGGGGTTGCGGGACTGTTCGAAAGAGATACCGTGGCCCCGGAACACAAAGGGCGATGAAGGAACATGGATGGGTTTTAGTCAGTAAAAGTCTGACACTCCCTCCTGCTCCGCCCAGAGCGGGAGAAGTCATTTGATGATTTCCCATCCGAAATAAATAAATAAATAACGTGCACTCAGTTGAACCTGTCTTTCAAACTCCTCAGCTTCGCCTACGAAATGTAAATGAATGTGTTCCGAATTCCATGTTTTTGAACAACTAGTTTAAATAATAATACGTTTCTAGCTATTATTAAATGAATGCACTACTTACACTTGTAGTAGGGAAATTACTAAATAGAATGAATACAAAAGAAGTAACCTCCTTACATGTTAAAGAAGAGTATTTCCATTACAAATTGCTTCGGCGAAACGTTGATTGCAGTTTTATTAAATGGGTTTTTTTTTACTTTAGAAAGTTCCAAGGCCTTCGAGGAGTGGACCTAGTATAATTTACAAAGTAACAATCAAATCAAAAGTTGGTCGTGTTTCAAAGAACACAATCATATCAAAAGTCATGCTTAATAATTGTATGTTACGTAGCGTATGAGTTTTCGATTAATTTGGTCGAAATTGGTCTGAAAAATAAGGCCCCAGTCTCGTCAAATATGACTCATACCCACAGTCATCATCATCATCAGCCTATTAATGTTCCCACTGCTGGGACGCAGGCCTCCTTTCTATGGCTTGAGAGACGCCACGGCGTCCTCACCTTCCGCCTGACGCAGGTCCTCACCGGACACGGTTGTTTCGGGAGGTTCCTGCACCGAATCGGGCGGGAGGAAACGCCCGGGTGTTTCCATTGCGAGGATCGACCGGAGGACACGGTGGAGCACACGGTGGAGGTGTGCCCCGCGTGGGCGGAGCACCGCCGTGTCCTCGAAGTGGCGATTGGCGGCGGCGACCTCTCGCGTCCGGCCCTGGTGCAAGCCATGGTCCGGAGCGAGACGGAATGGGACGCCGTCACCTCCTTCTGCGAAGCAGTAATGCTAGAGAAGGAGGTGGCGGAACGTGAGAGGGAGAGAACCTCACAGCGTCCCGGCCGCCGCGGGAGACGCCCCGGGCGTCGGGGGCCACCACGTGGCCCCCGGCCACCGTAGGCGCGGGCCTGTGGACGGTGGGCTATGGGCTAGCTCGCCGTCCGTCCGTCTCATGACGACAGGCCGTGTCGACGGCGCGTTCGTGTTCCACGCGCGCCTCAAAGAGAGTCAGCAAAAAGGAAGGGGTCCGCAAGGACCGATGCCTGCCGGGGTTGCGGGACTGTTCGAAAGAGATACCGTGGCCCCGGAACACAAAGGGCGATGAAGGAACATGGATGGGTTTTAGTCAGTAAAAGTCTGACACTCCCTCCCGCTCCGCCCAGAGCGGGAGAAGTCATTTGATGATTTCCCATCCGAAAAAAAAAAAAAAAAAAAAAAAGGCCTCCTTTCTATGAGAAGGAATGGGCTATAATCCACCACGCGGGTCCATTGCGGATTGGTAGATGTCACATGTCTTCGAATTTTTGGTTCTAGGACATGCCGGTTTCCTCACGATGTTTTCCTTCACCGTTTTGAGAGCAGTGGTGATGAAATAAATTATACAAAGTAATGCGCCTGCCTGGGTTCGAACCCATGACTTTCTGTACGTAACACGGGGCTGCCACCACTGGGCCACCACTGCTCTCATACCCACAGTGGTAATGGACACTTACCTATCGGCAATATGCTGTGAAAGAAGCTCATGTTTTCGTCGTATTAGTGACTTATTTACTTGACTTCGGAGAGTCCTTCTCCATTTCAAATTTTACAAGTAAATACTGAACATCTCCTTTTTAAATGGGTCAGTAAATTCAGAAGCCTAGTCGCAATCTCACCTTAGTTCCAATTATAGGGGTTATCACCCGGGAACAGGATTTAAAGTTCTTCATCTCCCAAAGAAAAGGAAGTATCCTCCGTGCGAATAATGCTCGATTGTTCTTCAAACCATGAGGATTGCCCGTCTGATATCCGAACTGTCTCTTTATGGCACTTTGTTACATTGTTATCTAAATCTTCGTTAAGTAAATCGTTTGGGTTTATTTTATTCATAAAGAATATTCACTAGGAAGGCGACAACAGTTACTTTACAAAATAAATAGGAAAATTCAAACAGTTACTATCATAAAGTCACGTGATCCGACAATATCAATCCGATATTATTAGTTCATTGACTTTTCTGTGCGTTTATGGTAGATTGACAGTCAATCTTTCAAAATAATCTTTCTAAATTATTCTACAGGTACGAGGACTGTACCAAAATCTAGCAAAATCTTTTGTAGTAGTTTAAATTATCAGTACAAGCAGATTTAGATTCCCTAGTTTTAAGCGCAATAAAAGACATACGACATACAATCATATTAAGTAACCACGACATTTGTAGATAATTAATTTTATCCCATTCTATATAGACCTTGTTGGTCGACTAGTCGCAAGCGCGACTGCTGAACATGATGTTCTGGGTTCGATTCCCGGGTCGGGCAAAGTCCTATTGGGTTTTTCCATCAGGAATTTCTCAGAAGCAGCCACGGAGTCTGGATTTGTATCCGGTATGGCAATAGGCTTGCCCCCTAATAACTGGTGAAATGTGGGTCTACTATTACCAGGTACACTTCGGGGGTTACAGGTATTTTCAAATAAACGAATTTTGAGTTAAGTGTTGTAAAATATTGCAATAACTATGATCCACAAACCTAGCTGACTACAAATTGCAATTTAATCAACATAGCCCAGTAAAGTGTACGAGTGGCCCAGCTTAAACTATAGGTCATATCTACCCGTAGCCTATATTATGCATTAGCCGGGCGAATTTTTCAATTATAATGAAAGTTATGGAACTGACTGAGCAAGTCAAGGACTTGGCAAGGGCAGTCGAGACAGCGAGCGACGTCACTAGACTCGAAACTTGTTGGAAAAATGGTAAACTAGCTCGTACTGTGATTATACTTGGGTGATTATGGTTACGTATGTTTTATGTTATCTTGTTCTGAACAAACCAGCAATCAGAAGAAAAGATGATAAAAGAATAATATATAGATATAATAATATTTATTTACTGCTTTAGACTTTTACGGTTTTTCACTACACCAAACACAATATCGGCAGCTCATAAAAACAAAAGAAAATCACGGATATTATCCCGTAAGTACTCTAAGTGAAATTTATTTACACCATTTACAAAGAGTCGCCAAAATTCTGACAAATAAAAATGATATAATCATAATCATTATTACAAAGCATATATGCATACATGAATCTTGCTAGGGCACAGCAATATAAATAGTTTAAAGTGCTACACCCCCAAATACTGAAACATCACTCAAAATTTAAGGGCTGCTTAACATTTGAGCAGCTCCTAAACTTTAAATTTCGTATGGTCAAACGTCACTTTTGAGTATCTGTTAATTATAAGTGCTACTTAAATTTTGAGTGACGTTTCAGTATTCGGGGGTAAGTGTCACAAAAATAAACAAAAATAGTAATTTTAACATGTCTAACTGGTGTCTAACATTTGTAGTTTAAATAAGTAGTTGTACATAATATAATAAATAGGGTAAGAACAATTTAGTGATCATCATTTACATTCAAAAAATAAATAATTCAAACAAAGCAAATAGCGATAATTATAATCATGTGTATAAGTATGGTTTTAATATTGTAACAATGAATTTGTGTTTAGCAGTGATAGAGCAGCGGTGGCCCAGTGGTGGCGGCCCCGACTTACGAACAGTAAGTCGTGGGTTCGAACCCAGACAGGCGCATTACTTTGTGTAATTTATTTCATCACCGCTGCTCTCAAAACGGTGAAGGAAAACATCGTGAGGAAACCAGCATGTCCTAGAACCAAAAAATTCGAAGACATATGACATCTACCAATCCGCACTGGGCCCGCGTGGTGGATTATAGCCTATTCCCTCTCATAGAGAAGAGGCCTGTGTCCCACCAGTAATAGGCTGATGATGATGATGAGTGTTAAGCCTAGTGGTGTGACCGTCGGACTGCCAAGTTATAGGTCTCGAGTTCAAACCCGAGGTACGAACCTCTGATTTTTCGGATTCATGTGCGTATTGTATAATTATCACTTGCTTCGGTGAAGGAAAACATTGTGAGGAAACCAGCATGCCCGAGAGGGATGACACCAAGTTAACCACCAACCATCACGTCCGATAAAGAAGAAGAATGAATTTCTGTGACTCAGCGTTGTTGGTATTATATATTATCGTATTCATTAACACACTGGAAAAGGTTTATGTCAAAATTCGATTCTTGCACCATTTTCGACGTTTTATAAGTGCCCATCGAGGCCTATGTGAAATAAAATACTTTGATTTTGATTTTGGACTCGTCCCACATGCCCACGGCCCATTCTACCTGAAATCACTTTGTTCTAAATCACACAGTTTAAATGTGAAAAAACTAGGTTGCTTCTCACATACTCTATAACTTGCAGCGTCGGAGTTTACAGACGTTTATTTATTTAAACTCCATGTGCAGTAGTGGTAGCGTGGTACATAGACGGACTTAATGCTATATTAGGGCATTTTCTCACGATGTTACAATCTTAAAATGGTGTTCTTTTCAACCTGTGAAGACAAGAGAAAAATGTAAATAATGCATGACCATTTTGTTTTTCTTGCCTATACTAGTTCCGCGAGACGTCACTATACGGACATTGTCACTGTCACTCGTTGATGTCTTTCTGACCGGCGATGTGATGGGTCGATGTGTCGGGGGAATGTGTAGTATCAGCCGCGCGTCGAACGTAATTAACGTGAGTGGCTTAATTCTCGCGGCGCGGTGGTTTGTTTTGAGGGTAGAGTTAACATGTTGATATACTGTACATAACAATGCATCATCAGACAAAAGAAAAGATGGATGGATATGGATTGTGTCAGGAATGATATGATAGAGAAAGGAGTAAATAATAATAATCATTTTATTATCAAGCAACTAAGGCGCATAGATAAAATACACAAAATACATTTAACAACAATAATATACTAATACATATTTAAACCTTATGAGACTATAACTATACACGCAACGTTGTCGGCGTCGTGTTTCGCTGCGTGGTGTCGCGTAACCGCCCTCGGAAACGTCGATGTACGACACCCTTCGGCCAAAAGTCCTCCTTCATGCAGATCTGTAGATGTTGGGTTGGAACTCGTACCACGACTGACTTAAAGTTGATGTTGTGGCGCGATTCCAACCTTTCGACCCTCAGAGTCCCAAGTGGACTCTGGTGGTCTTCACTTTCAATAATGCCGTGACGTCTGACAGGGGAGAATGGAAGCAAAAAACGTGTTGCGACGACCCCAAGTAGAATAGGACTAAGGGTAGGAAGATGACGATAACAATACATCATTACCTTTAAATAAATATTGTAATAGGCTAGTCCACCATCAATAAATTACAAAACTATTTAGTCCGTCAGTTAGAGTATTGGAAAATAATGGACACGTATTTTTTGTTTTTGTATTTGTATTGTATTGTATAACGGGCTGGTGTCCGCAACACCAGCCCGTTATACAATACAATACAAATATTGGAAAATAATGGACACGTATTTTTTGTTTTTGTAAATCAATGAATATTGACAAAGATAACACGCATCAAAACTCGAGAGTGGGGGCTCGTGACGTCACAGCGCACTAAAAATCATAGCACGGCGTGACGTATTGAGAATTTTTATAGCGTCGTATCTTCGTCAATTTTGGTTTACGTAACAAAAGAAAAAATACGTGTCAAATATTTTTTGATAATCTAACTGACGGACTAATTAGATTTTTTTAGGACACAAGCCTACTGAATATTGTAGTGTTATACTTACTTTTGCACCGCACCACACTTGTAATATTGCTGCTCGAACACGGTGGTGACGGAAGTAACTGGTGCTTATAGCACAGGAATCTTCTTAGTTTAAGCCAAGTTGCATATGTTTTCTATCTTGCCACTTACAAGTCCAATTTAAGGTGCAATTATTGTAAAATAGGTTTAAGTCTTGAACCAATAAATATTGTTTCTCATTGTTTCCCAAGATGAGGCAGAGGAGCTATCGTTAATTATGTTGAAGTCTTATCAAATAAGGGCAAGCCTATTGCCACACACATACATAACATAATGTCTTTCATGTACCCTCTGCTGAGAGTGAGTGAGTGAGTGAGTACAGGCACAGTACGAAGGAGATGGCACATGTCTTTTTGGTTCACAAATGTATTTAGCTACCTTTTAATAAGTGCTATATTAGCTTAAATTGTTGTCGTTTAAACGATTGTAGAAGTCTTTAGAAAATGACAAAGTCTTAAGTGATTATTAAGCTATTTGCTGCGCCTTATAACGCCGGGGTTTATTTTATTACAGGTTATTGGTTTAAGTTGCATTTAGCCACCCGTAAAATGTAAATTACTCGCGGCTTCGCTCCCGTTATGTACGAAGATTAACTCATGGGAACGTTTTTAATATTGCCTATGACACTCGGGGTTAACATAGCTTTGCGTTAGTGAAAGAATTTCCGGAATCGGATCAGGAGTTCCGAAGATTACCCCCTACATACAAACAAATTTTATCTCTTTATATTATTATTATAGATTACTATTGTAGTCATTCCTTAAATAACTGCATCTTGAAAACCCGGTGCTTCTCTCTTAATATTTTGTAGATTTGTTAGAGTATACATAACGTTGATGCGTTTGACTCATAACCCAAAAGTTGACCTTGAAAAACTTAGTCAATATTTTGAGAAGTACCAGTACCTTAATACTACAAACATCACAAACTTTTATTCTATGAAAATTTGATATTACACCGTTATGCGAGCTTAAATAAACACCACATTGTACACTTTTTTTTTTTTTTTTTTTCGGATGTGTAATCATATAATGACTTCTCCCGCTCTGGGCGGAGCAGGAGGGAGTGTCAGACTTTTACTGAACAGTCGAACAGTCTCTTTCGAACAGTCCCGCAACCCCGGCAGGCATCGGTCCTTGCGGACCCCTTCCTATTGCTGACTCTCTTTGAGGCGCGTGTGGAACACGAACGCGCCGTCGACACGGCCTGTCTTCATGAGACGGACGGACGGCGCCTACGGTGGACGCCTACGGTGGACGGGGGCCACGTGGTGGCCCCCGACGCCCGGGGCGTCTCCCACGGCGGCCGGGACGCTGTGAGGTTCTCTCCCTCTCACGTTCCGCCACCTCCTTCTCTATTACTGCTTCGCAGAAGGAGGTGACGGCGTCCCATTCCGTCTCGCTCCGGACCATGGCTTGCACCAGGGCCGGACGCGAGAGGTCGCCGCCGCCAATCGCCGCTTCGAGGACACGGCGGTGCTCTGCCCACGCGGGGCGCACCTCCACCGTGTGCTCCACCGTGTCCTCCGGTCGATTCTCGCAATGGAAACACCCGGGCGTTTCCTCCCGCCCGATTCGGTGCAGAAACCTCCCGAAACAACCGTGTCCGGTGAGGACCTGCGTCAGGCGGAAGGTGAGGACGCCGTGGCGTCTCTCAAGCCACTCCTCAAAGAGGGGACTTACCGCCACTATTGTGGCGTGCCCTAACCACATTGTACACTTGGTTCGCAATAAATGTTTTGACTTTGACTTTAAATTGTACTTACCTATCAATCTACCCCACCCTCAGAATCAGAAATAATCTATTTGCTATGAATGTGGGTACAAAATAAAAAGTAGACATTGTAAAAGCAGTTCTAACACACTCTACCTAACAGCATGCAAAAGTAAAAATAATATTTATATCTACTCAATTATACAAACACCCTATTCGACGATTATTTTGAAAGTCACTGCGAAACCAACAAAAGTTCAACTTTAGCCTCTATTTACCGTATAGTTTGACCATTGACCCTGAATAATGACGAACAAACACCGAGTCATCATTATGACTAATCTCTATGGCCGTTTGACAATTGCACAAGGTTTAGTCACCGCGTAGGTGGCGCCCCCTACAAAAACGAACAACCGGATGTGAGCTGGCAGCTTAGCCCGATGAGTATTAATCGACTGAAAGCCTTCAAACACCGGATATTGCAAACTACAGGAAGTTCCTATGAAAGGCGAATCGACCTGAATTTCAGGATATCAGGAAATTGGATGGCTACTGATTAATGTTTATGGTAACTTTTTGCGACGTTAGTTGACCTCATATAGTAGTAAGATATTTAGCATAAATACGTTAATGGAACGCGGAATTTTCACTCTTTTGAATAGTCAAATCGATACTTTATATTATAAATGCGGATGTTGATGAAGGGCACACGTAGTCTATGACCTGGTTTAGGATTATTTTTATTCTGGTATAACGCACCGTTATAAGGACAAGGAATAAGATGCTAAAGAATATTTTAAGAGTAACAACTAGTAATTCAAACACATAAAGGCGTTTCTCGTACTACTCGGGCAGAGGCGGCGAAACAATTTTTTTTTTTTACTTACCCCCCAATTTAGAATTTCTCCTATATCGTGGGTGCGTTTACAAACATTTAAACTCACACACACAAACAGCCAGACCCGGAACAACTACATGTTGTAGGCTAAACAAATATTTGTTCGCAGCAGGGATCGCACCCGCAACACGCAGCGAAACAGCCAATTGTTTAGCCACTGCGCCAACCGTGCCGTCAAATATTACGACTATATACGGGGGAAACCGATCTTAATAATAATATTAATTAGACTTAGGAAAAACAAAAAAGTTATCAGCCTAGGGTAATTTAGGAACAGTCACATGCGGCGTATTATAGGCGGTGCGCCGCACGGAGAGTTGGTGAGCACTGCGTCCGCGCGGTCATGCGGTGTACGTGTGTTAGGCATCAACGGATTTCATTTAAGCCAATAAGACGTGAGTTGGGATCCGCTTCACCGCTCGACCACGCGGACGAGCGCTGTCGAGTGAGAATCACCTTTTCTTTGCACAGAACTAATCCAAAACTATATAGCTAACTGGTTATGGCTAACTATTCTATTCTATATAGACTTCGCGTTCTATGTTACAATGATGACATACACAATTAAAAGAATTCAATAGTATATTACACAACTATTTCTCAACTTTAAAGTTTAGGTATTACCAACCTCGGAACCCACCCTTTTAATTTCTAGTACTAAATAGATCAGCACAGTAATATAGACATTACAGTGATGCCGTCATCGTTTCGCGTGCTCCATTCATAGGCCGAAAGTTATCCGTTCATAAAACAAGTAATTAGTGCGAGATACACGGTTTAAGATCCGATCAAATGATAACAGGAATCGGAAAGAGTGAAGATAAACTTAAATGAACAGGATACTCTTAATTATGTAAAGACGCCAGCAGGTCAAGCTACCCGAAACTATCAAATATACCCAATCAACCTTGGACCTAATGCTTTAACGATACATTCGAAAATCTATTAAAGAAATTTGACAGATTGTAGTAGTTTGATGTGCTATACATCATACAAATTATCAGACAATATGTAGATGTAGCAGAGGGTGACAACTTGGGTGGTTCTGTCGCTAAAAGAGGTATTTTAGTAGTTTACGAGTATGTAACAATAGTGTGAGAGTGTTTTTAATTCATCAACAACCCGATCATGAAAAATCTGTAGATAGACCAATTTAAGGGAATCGAACACCACGCGTGGACCCAGTACATCTTATCATTTAGACACTGTGCTCATAGTGCTATCGAGATAAACATACCATTAGGCAATAAACCAGAAAAAACAACGACGATCCGAATGGTGCAGCGGTACTGAAGCTGCCTTACGTTCTTAGGGTCCTGGGTTCGAATCCCGGTAGAACCAAATGTTTGTGTGATGAGCATGGACAATTGTTTCCGAGTCATGGATGTTTATATGTATAATAAGTATGTATTTACAAACAAAAAAAAGTATCTATGTAGTATATCAACTATCTGGTGTTCACGACACTAGCCTCGTTGCTTAGTTTGGCACTAGATGGCGCTGTGTGTAATGTCCAGCGATATTTATAACACATTAAAATAATTCAAACATAACACTTCAATTACATGAAATAAAACACGAAAAAGCTTCGGAATAGCTTTCATACAACCTGCCCTTAATTACATACACCATTACTAGAGGAACACGCCTTTAATACAATCATGGTGTATGCAACATTTTAGGTGTGCCAAATACCGGGAAGTAATTCATATGTAGGGGGTACAAACTCGTTATTAAACACATTCTGTACCATAAATGTTGAAGAGTTGTTTTTTGTCGAAGTGTAAACCTTCACAGATTTGTAGCTAGCTAGCTCGTGGCTAAAATATAGGTAACAGCCGAACGAGTCAATCTTTAAGGTTAAGCAGCGGTTGCCAAGGTTGGTATGTGGATGGGTGCCCAACCATTATTTACCGAGTTTCTCCGTGATTTGGAAAGCATACATAAGCATAGCATATACTCGTATGTATCTACAAACGACAGTCGTTACAGGTAGTCAGTGGCCCGAAAGTCTGACAACCAGTCTTACCAAGGAGTATCGATTATCGAGTATTATCTGGGCGGTGGAGGTTAGATAGGCAGTCGCTCCATGTAAAATACTGGTATTCAGCTGCATCTGGTTAGACTGGAAGCCGACCACAACATGGTTAGGAAAAGGCTAGGCAGATGATGAGCTAAGTAGTATTACAATGTGGACTGTTAGATGAACGCTTTGCAATAGAACATTAGTGAAATATGCTTCTGCCGAACATGAGATGCTGTGTTCGATACCCAGGTCGGACGAAGTGAAATTAGGTTTAAATGGGACTTAAACATAACTGACGAAATGTATGTGACTACGGTACACCTCTTCCTTATTCTTTGGGGAGAACACGAGTGACTTTATGTTCTATCATGTGTTATATTGTAAAATCTCATAGGAGAAAATCACTTTTTAAAGTTGGTTCATGAAGTGATCGTCACTGTACACAGAGCTATGCACAAAACTCGTAAATGACGTACACTCAACCATGCCCGCACTTGCTTTTTGTAGAACAACGTTTCCAAGTGTTACTGAGCAACATCCGATAGCAAAAAGTTTATGTTGCCGTGTTAAAATATATAAAGTAATGCTTCCTAACTTTTGAAAACAGTCAACATGTGGTAACAATTGAAAATATCGTTAGAGAATGTTACTATAACATAGAAAAAATGCTGTGCAACTCGCTTGTTGCTAAAAGTTACTCTTTGTTATATTTTGTTAATTTATGTTATTGGCGGTATAGCCGCGATGAGTAACATTCAACAAATAGTAACAAGTAGCCACAAAAGTTACAGATACCTATTGTTACCGTGTTGCACAGTTTTGCTACACAAAAGTTTGTAAAAAAATGGTAAAAAAATGGTCTAGATAAGAAAGAGCGGAGTCTCCTAATACAGGCTTTTTCTTTGCTTAAAAGGAGGCTCCAATCATCAACTTGTTGTTCTGATTTGGTAAAGGAATAAACCATTTTTTTTTTTATTATTATTTAAAAGTTAACTGCGTTTTGGATGCACCTGAATACGAAACGCTGAAAAATAAAAATACAGTCCAACAAAAAATAAAAATCTAAACATTGCAGTCCACTTAAGTTAAGTTAACCTAAGCTCGATGCAGACAGCGAATAAATTTATGTTCTGCCTACTTGTAGTAAATTACTATAATTTAATCTAATTTACATAAACTATTTCACCTTAGTGCAACCTCAATTTTCGCGAACATTTATCAAGCACATTTGTTTTAGCATTAAATAACGACAAGCCAATTACTTTAGCTACTGTAGAATGATTTTTAAATTAAGGTAGGTTATAGCAGGTGGTCCGAATAGTGACGTCATAAAAAAATAGATTCCTCACGCCCAGGGGTGTGCGAAAATACCCCATGTATGTTCCGCGATTCTTGACAGATTTCGAGTTATAGTTTCTAGAAAATTGTATGGAAACCGGTTTAAATAAATGAAGAAGCTATTGGGTGTGAGGAATCTATTGTTTTTTGACGTCACTATTTTGACCATTTTGGAAGTTAAGGACACCACCACTAATACATAGGATTTAAACATAAATTGACGAGATGTGTAGTTAGTACTGGGATACTCCTTGTTAAGACTGGTTGTCAGACTTTCAAATATACACAGAACACAGCCGGGGCCAATGGCTTAACGTGCTTTTCAGAGTACGGCAGAAACTTGGCATGTAATGGGCGGTCACCCATCCACGGACCAACCTAGACAAGCGCGGCTTAACCTAATGATCGTCCCCGAGCGGCGACCTGTGTGTCTAAGTTAAACCAATAGTTACGATTTTTCAAACTTTTCAGAGAT
Source organism: Xestia sexstrigata (assembly GCA_941918905.2). NCBI lineage: Eukaryota > Metazoa > Arthropoda > Insecta > Lepidoptera > Noctuidae > Xestia > Xestia sexstrigata. Next base: position 17,982,619 of record OW799211.2, read on the forward strand.
TTTACTAGACAAACAAAGTGACGTTTTATTAGCGATAAATCATAATTTAAAAACATGTAAAAAAAAAATGAAAATAAAAAAAATGTAAATGCATATAATAAGTAAATGTAAAATATAAAAGTCAAAAATTTATTGAATTGACATCAAGTACCGAAAAAAAAATCGTCGTGGAAATACTACACACATCAACACGGTCTAGGGATATTTTAAAAAAAACGAATTACTATCAATGTGTTAATTATTTATATGACATGTATATATTTAAAAGATACGTTATTTAATATTCTACCATTTTTTAATAATGGTTAAGGTATAGATTAAAATTTCAGGATTTTATCGAAAAAAAATGACGCATAGACGGAAACCGTAGGTATATGAATGAACTTTTAATTTGTGAGTAAAAACTGAAAAAAATTCAAAAATCATTTAATTTGTGTTTATAAACTTGAAGTTAGTAGTCTGAGAAAGCGCCCATGATGTTCATAACACATCGGCAACGATTCGGCATGCTCAGAACAAGGTTGTCAATGTCTTGCTGCGGAATATTGTCCCATGTCCTTCTGAGGTGCGCAAAAAGTTGATCTTCTGTAGCCAGATTTTCAGGAACTTCCTTCAGAGCTCTTCTTTGCAGCATATCCCACGCATGCTCAACGGGATTTAGATCTGGCGATTGAGCAGGCCAGTCTAAGGCCCTAACATTATGTGTATGTAACCAAGCTGCTACCGTTCTCGCCGTGTGTGCCCGGGCATTGTCGTGCATGAGGAGGAAATCTTGCCCCATTTGTGTTCTGTGGGGCAAGATTACGGGCCCCAGCACCTGTTGGACGTATCGTTCTGCCGTCATATTGCCCCGCACCCAAACGAGATCCGTCCGTCCTCCAAGACGAATTCCTGCCCAAACCATAATTGTTCCTCCTTGGTATGGGTGAACTTCCTGAGGGTTCTGGAGACGGCTCCATCGCCCAGGAACTCGCCAAACACGCGTCCTTCGTGAATCTGGATGGAAGCCGAACCTGGATTCATCCGTGAACAGCACATTGGACCATTGGTCACGGCCCCAGTCCACGTGGTTTCGAACTCATTCTAATCGTCGTCCACGATTGCCTCTCCGTAAAGGTGGGACCCGGACTGGTCTACGAGAGCGTAGATTGCTTTCATGCAGTCGCCTTCTTACAGTTTGGTCACTCACAAGCACTTGCGTGTTCCACTCGCAGCCTTTGGACCAATTGAGTCGCCGTTGCATTTGGTTGTGCTCGCGCAGTAATTTGCAAAAATCGGTCTTGTCTGGGGGTAGTGATGCGACTTGGCCCCCGGTGCCTCTCCGCTACTTCACCTGTGGCACGATAGCGTGTCCACAATCTTGAAATTACATTTTGATGGTTCCCTATGGCCTCAGCAACATTACGCTGAACAGATCCAGCTTCCAGCATTCCCACAGCTCGTAACATCTCCGCCCTCGTCAAATGTCGGCGTTGCATGGCTACAATACTTCAATTTTAACTTTATCTTTCGTTTAAAAATGAAAAAAAACTGTAACTAAACGTAATTCGTATTGTTTTCTAAATTTCGCACAAATGAAAATTCCCTCTCCTATACATCAAGACATTTTTATGCCACCGAAACAAAAGAATTTTCAAAAATTTGAATTTGGAATTAGTCTGAGATAAATTACAAACAAATCGGTGTATAAAAGATTCCAATGCGGCCAGTACTTTTCGAGTTATTTAATTGAGTATGAAATATCCCTAGACCGTGTTGATGTGTGTACTTCCTTCTGGGGCGGAAATGAAACCTCTATTACAACCTACACAAATAGAAAACTACTGCAGCAGCAATATAGTCATCTAGCAAAAAATTCAAAGTTCATTAGTTAGGCAGAAAAAAAAATCAAAAATACTGGCATAAAATACCTTCTCAGCGCCATCTACGACTAGCTGTTGGTAGCTGATCGTTTTTCATTCATTCCGTCTAAACATCAGTAGATGCCGCTTGGAACTGTAAACAATTGAAACATACCCAAACAAAACAATTAAGTTTAACGATTGGAAATTCCAAGGTAGGTACATTATTTCCATAAGTCTTTACTTCACGATACCGAATTCCGCTCTCGTAATATTTTCCTGAAAACTATACTAATATTTATTATAAAAGAGATAAGTAACTAAGTTTGTTTGTAGGGGTAATACGCGGAACTACTGATCCAATACCGAAATTCTTTCAAAGTATGTTTGTAAGATTTAATGTAGAGGGTAATCTTCGGAACTGCTGATCTGATCCTGGAAATTCTAAGTAGTAAGCTACATTATCCCCGAACCGAGTGTCAAGCTACATTTAAATCGTTTTAGTGGGTTAATTTCCGTACATAACGGGAGCGAAGTCGAATGCCGCGAGCAAAAGTTAGTTGCTTAAAAACCTGACGGCTCGTGGTTAAATAATAAACGTTCGCTTCAAAAGTAAAGGTTGCTTAACGAGATCGGCGCTTCGATAGGCATTTCTTCATGTCTCAGAAAACTCGCTAAGGCCCAGCTGTAATTCGTAGATCTTTGGAGAACAGATACTGCTGTAGCTCCACGTAAAATACTTATATTCGGTATCATCCGGTTAGACTGGAAGCCGAACCCAACCACAGTGTAAATAATACATAGTACTAACGTACCCCAACATATTTGGGAAAAGACTAGGTAGATGATGATTTTAGCTAGATACCTACCATTACTGGGAACCGAACAAAAGACAGTACCGACGGGGAAACGACTAGCTCCAGGCTATTTTTTCGCTCAAGAACTTGCAATAAATGTAAGTTTCGTGTCAGTAAAAGACAGACACAGATCCACTGTACCAGTACACAGATCGCTAACTATTTACACTGGCCGGCGAGAACTTTTTCCCGACTAGTTACTTATACACACTCACAAACACCTCGTTTGAAGCTACCAGGCCTACTCGCCATTTGCTTATCATCAACTCGACGATGGTACAGGTTCTCCTATGCTATACGGGTATATTCATGAGCAAGGTCAAGAAAACTGTCACGTACCGAGCAAAAACATACGTGACAGCGAAAGATTAATCAGGAACGTGGAGTGCAAAATTATAGTATAAGTAATTTTGTAACAGATCATTAAGGTAATTATAACGGTCACGCTTCTGCGCCTGGCTAATCACTCCTCCGAGGGTTCTCCTACACCTTTCACTGCCGATCCAGCTACGAAAAGCTTTAAGCCATGAGCGCCTTACGATTACTTGCATAAAAATAACAAAAAAAAAACAGTAATAAAAATAAACAAATATTAGAACATTTAATGAAAATGTACAGGCCAATTAAAAAACTTATTCAATATTACAGTGCTACAAAGATTTTTAAGCTCTCGAATGATGTATAACTCCACAAAGAAAAACCGTCATCTCGTTTATAGTTACGAGATGATGGCTTTTCGATTTTTGGCAAGCGTCAAAAAAGCCTTGTACAGATAGAAGTTGTCAGTGTGAACAGTAAACAAAAACATTTAAAAAAAAATGTACAAGTATCAAATGGGGTAAAGAATTTCATTCTATTCATTCCGTCAAAAAAATTATCCGCATCGCTGTCAACAGACAAAAGTTGCCCAAAAAGCTAGCAGCACGTTGGAATGCTGATTCTTGGGCCAAAATGAACCGGCTACAGAATCCTATAACAGTTGACTACATGCCGTACACCAGAAAATAATCCAGTCAATACAAAGTAATAATTTATCTAAAGAATACACGAAAAGTATTAGTTACCTCCGGAACCTAGGCGAATCGCGTAGATCTACATAGATCACATCAGGCATGGAGATTAAATGCTGAACGACGTTAAAACCTCTTTACTAAACTAAATCTTGTAGCATCAAATAACACTGGCATGTTTTTGTTTCATATTCGAATGCATTCCAAATGTTTCGAGTGTTTTTGAAAAAGAAAACAAAAGACGCATGCCGTTCCGATGTGTCCTTTTTTGTCGAAATCAAATTTTAATGGTTTTGGTTGTTTCGAGATCTTTATTTTGTTTAATTCTTGACAAAAAAAATTATGTAATGTATTTTAACAACAACAGAAGAGAAATGTATTCTACGCCAAAATCGCTTGTGAAAAGAGGTAACGTTTTCGCACCGAAAAAACTATGACAAAAAACTAATTCTTGTTTAGCTGAAAAGATAAAATACCCAAACAAAAGTACATTATTTCTCATTGCTATATAACTTTGCTTTGATTATACATATAATGTCTAACTTTGTAGCCGTTTACCGGTGCAATCTTCTCTGAATTGCACCACGCTCCCAGGCTTGACTACTTATCGTCACGAAGCGAAACTTCCAAGAGACCTTAACGGACAATTACTACTGAAGTCTTTCCACAGCAATCGTGATTTATAACGACTTTAAAATGTACACTTATTATTTTAATAAGTTTATTTTATCGCTGCTATTTTAATGAATGGGTTATGTAAAGTTCAAGGGTTTATCTGACACTTTCGTTATTTATTTAATTCGGTATGCGGTCAGCAGGTTGAGGAAAATTATGCAGTCCGCATTTTGGCTGCCTGGGGGGGTTACCATGACGTCTTATAGCAGGATTGTTTTAATGTCATTCCAGTGTGAGAAAGTGACGGAGCTATAGAGGACGTCTAGCGCCATCTCTTTCTCACACTGGAATAAGATTAAAACAGTCCTGCTTTAAGACGTCATGGTAGGCCAGCTGTTCGCAGTTGTTGCATTTAACAACCGGTAGTCACTATTTAGCTCGAGTAGGTGTGAAATTGCAATTTGCAGTTGGCGTGACTTACTATAAATCCAAATATAAGTCCAAATAAAAATAAATTATCTTATTTAACATCATGCATTTATTAAAGCTATAAATATTCTTTTATTTTTACTTGGCAGTGTTGCGTACTCCCAAGTTGTCAATTAGAAGAAGATATTAGATCAGACCGCCATCGCCACTGTACATTTAATTAGTAATTTTGTAAAAGAGCTGTGTTACAATTTTGATGTACAGCCGCCAGCGTATTAAATTACTACAAACTGTAAATTTTTCTCATTCGTTTTTGAACTTAAGCATCAACATTTTATGGTTTATAATCATTTGGAGAAATTTGACTTTGTGGTAACTCGATGTCGTGGCAACTGTACAATAAAGTACATATTATATTCTATCTAGCTCCTAACAATATTATTCCTTCTTATAGGCCATTAAAAGCCTGTCTTTTTCGTTTACCGCTTTAACTCTATAATTTGAAAATAGGGATCAAGACTTATTTGGACAAAATCAGTCGCGCTACGACCAAGCTGGTTGAGCTATTAGCACGTCATGAACCCGTTTTTCTTGTAAAAAAGTATGTACTATGTAAAACTAACCTTGTATTTTGTTGCAGACGACGGGCATGACACCGCTGATGTACGCGGTGAAGGACAACCGAACATCTTTCGTGGAGCGGCTCATCGAACTCGGCTCCGACGTCGGCGCCAGAAATAATGTGAGTCGTAATAATTTAACTACAGATTCATTTAATATTTAAGGTTATATCAGGGTTCTTGTTTATGTAGTAAGTGTCACCCCTTCAAGGGTATGACATTTTGAAAATAAACAGTCTTCTAGTTACTCTTTTCCAATCTCCAGTAACATAACCTTTAAATTGATTACGTATTTTTTTGAGGAGTTCGTGATAACTTGACTTCGATGGGGTAATTTAGTTTGTTTTCTATAGATCAATCTTTGGCAAAGATTTCTAAGATTAATCATAAATACTATTTTATGATTATTTAGTATTTTTGTTCTAGTGCGAAATATTGGTGTACTATTAGGTACAACTCTGCCTAACCCTTCGGGGATTACAGGCGTGATGATGTTATGTTTTGTTTTGGTGAAGAGTTTGATGACCAATAAGGCATTACTTTTGGCTCCAACTTCCTACTTCCTATATTTGTTTCCAAAAAGTTTAGGAATCTTAGTACCCAAATAATAATTTAAACCGTATTACACCCTTGACAAAGGTGTGGGTGCAATAATAATTAACAGCATGTAAGTGGGTTTGCTTCTTGAAACAAAGCAAACTGGAACGATGGGGGGTAATTTCCTACAAGGCGTGCCAAGCTGCCGCCAAAAAGGCTTACGTCCTCATAGAGCTATAATATTACTGCTATGTATGCGATAAACAAAGAACATAGGTATACCCATAACACTTATTGAATCAGTAACAAATTTCTGACAAATGTTTATCAGAAGTATCTACATATCACCCTTATACAGGGTGTAAATGTGTAAACAGACTTTTCACGAAGCCTTTAACCAAGCATTCTGTATATCAAACTAAGTAACTCTACGCAAAAATAATTGCTGGGAAATTACTTTTTTTTTTGGGGTGAAATATCACGTTTTACGGTAAAACTCAATGTAACGCATTGAATAGTACGGAGGTCGTGGAGGTGTTTAAAGTAAAGTTCTTACATTAAAAACATGTATTTCAAGAAAAAAACTTGTGAAAAAGTAGGAACTTTGACCCTCAATATCTTCGTAACTAGAAGGTTCCCAGGTATAGTCTACAACAAAAAAAAATGATCGCAATGATGGGGAGAACAAGTGCCTTTCGTCTTAGTTAGGGTCTTTTTACACCCTATATTTTAGACCTGTGGAATATGGGCAGAGCTTGTACAAATGCAGATACTAGGAGAAACTTTCTCATGCAAAAATCTAACAACACTCTTCTTCTTTGATTTGGAAATCGGTTCGATTTCCAAATCAAAGAAGAAGAGTGTTGTAACTGTACTCTAACCTCCATGTTTAGCAATCGCGACGAAGACAGGTGCAGCTAATTAAAAAAAAAAAATATATATATACATATATGTATATACATACTTTAAACATCACTCTTTAATATAAAAAAATGTATATTATAAGGCCTGTTTTCTGTTTGTGCTTCACACACTTCGACACAATTTGACGGATCACCATGACAGTTGACCCCTTTGTATTTTTCATGGAGAAGGCTTTTATAGAATATTTTTCGACCACCGCATGGTCGAAGCTAAGATTTAATAATCAAATAAAACAACTTCAAAATAACACATAACAACAAAATTATTCACATCTTCACAAAAAAATATCATTCGCTTGGAATAGAAGCCTCGACTAAAACTGCTTGACTTAGTTTCATGCCTACCGTCACACAGATTGCCTGATAACACCCTCCACAGGCAATTTATGCTCATAACCTGTAATAGGTCAGCACTCAAGCTCGGACGGGCTTATAAGAAAATGCATTATGGACTCACTAGTCTAATATTAACAGAATATGAACACAAAATGTCTGGGGGGTCAGAATTTATTGACGCTTTGTGGTGTAGTCGCATCCAAACTTCCTTAATGTTTTGTTTAAACTATACATAAGTATAAACATTATACACATGAAAGTTACTTTGCTTATCTCTCTGATTTTTGTAATTCTAAACTCAAGAGAGACACATATGAGCCGCAGATTTATCTTACTTTCAAGTATAACCATTATCCGATTTCTGCCACTACATATTTATGGTATAGTGAGTAGCAACTTAGATTAATTTTACTTCATAACGAACATTACGACTGACTTATTTCACTAATACTAAGCGATACCTAAATTGAATGCCTGCATAATTGCATTGTCTGAATTTCGACGCGCTGAGGCGAGCGTTGAAAATCTAATTATGCGCTCTTCTTTGCGCATTCACTTAGGTGTCGCCTAGGCAGTAAACTCTGCTGCAATCGAAAAACATTTATCTTTTCGTGTCCTAAAACTTGCACAAGGTCTAAACTTTTTATCTTTTAATTAAGTCTACAAAATGAGCTAGATTTCCTTTCTTTAGATTCATATCTTTACTTGAAAACTTACAAATCGAGTTTATTTTTCCGCATTGATTGCTGCATACTGCGATAAGCGAAAGTACTCGTAAATTACTTCTGTGACTTAGGTACGTAATATTTTTCTTTTCGTAATCGACTGACCTCAAAATATGATTAACTGACAGCCATTGCAATATAAGTAGATGCCCACTATTTTGTACGTATATTTTAAAACCAATCTACCATTGCTCTTAGTCATGAATTCATGGTAATACTTTGTACGTTGGTGACGCTCCTACCCTGTATTAAAACTGCTTTCAGCCCGCGTAGCATGACCACCGTAGAAACGGCTTTCTTCGAAGAAAGAATCGTTAAAATGACTGAATCGTTTAAATAAATCTGTCATTTTGTCGATTCTTTCTTTGAAGAAAGCCGTGGTATACAGGTAGTGTTCCAGTGGTCCCTAAAAACACTTTCTTTCAACGGTTCACTGACTAATAAAAAAAAACTTTTGTGTAGTATTTAATCTATACAGTTTGTTTTATGTATCAATCTCGTGTTGAAACCGCTCGTACTCAGCTAAGCCTACACAGAAGTAATAAAATAGCAACATAAACTTATATTAATTAAAACGTGCTGCAAGCTTGTGAATAGAAAGGATTGTTTTCATCAGGTACGCATTAGTTTACAAAGTGGCAGAAGAAACAAAATATTCTTCATGGCATTTTTTTTTTCTCCTTACATAGATTCTTTTGATCGTGGGTTCAGTAGCGTTCTTTAACTCCATGTCAAATGTACATCAATTAGCGACACTGGACCTTCCAACAATGAGGCCGACCTCTGGAGCACACCACACTCGCCTTGGAAGAAGCACAATTTACGATGAGATGTCCTTGTGATACTTAATCCGATGTTCTTTATCATACATATAAATTCACGCTTTTTTTCCATGGGGGAAGGCAGACACCGCAGAACGCCACCTGCTAGGATCCTTACATACTCCTTACGCCTCGTCTACGTTCATACATCTAGTCATACACGTTCTAGACATTAACTATTTGTCTAAACTCCTTGCAGCCATTATAATGAATCATTTAGTAGTCGCAATAGAGTCACCAGGTCATGTAGTTTACTTGTAAACCCAATAGATTCATCAGGTATGAGTCAATGGGCCGTGACATTCGAGCAACAAATGGCGCGAGGTGACCACTAATACCTATATTGCCGCGTCAACACGCAACCATCGAAAAAAACGTGCCTAAACTACTCTACGCAATTTACTCACATCACGCTTTTCTCTGATTTCGCCACGTGGTTAATGACGTCGGTTTTCTTAGTGTTGTGGGGCGGCACCCATATGGCCATATATGTACTAAGCTTCGTATCTGAACCCTGCGTCATTTAAAAAGAGTTATCATGAGAGTGTATAATGTACAGAAGCCAGCCAACACCATCGATCAATTAATAGCCCACCATAGATCGACGAGCCCACCACAAACCAACTCTCGTCTGTTCGGAAGGTCGAGATCTTCATTGTTGTCGGTGTTCTACGGACAGGAGTGTGTGCGTGGGGAGTTGAGATCCTCCCTTTTCTACAGAAGATGAAGATTACTCTATTCCTCATATCCTCTATCGTTGATTTTCTTGTTTGAGAATCACGTAAATACCATATAGACATAGACACCTAGACACTCATTATTTCAATAAAGTAGACGGAGGTTAGAGCTGATTAGCTGAGCTGGTGAACAGCTAACATAACAGGGTTTTACAGGAGTTGTTTATCACACGACTGTTTCCTGCCAGCCAATTTTTAATGTAATAGCTAGCCTTGTTCTATCAAGTGCACTGTCGAGTTAATGCTGAAGCGAAAGAGGCAGCATTATCTGTAAACCACTTGTTTAGCTGTTGGGCGAATATAGGCAGACACAATAGATGAACGGGCTCCCCCTTATAACATTGACTTACTGGTGAAATATGGGGGTAACAACACTGCCTGACATTTCGGGGCATCATTCTTCCTCATCCACAACCCGACTTCAACCACTGCCGGGCCATCTCTTTTCGAGTGCCAATGCTTCGAGGAAAACAGGCAGGTATTATGATAAAGAATAAAAAAAAATGAAAAATCACCACAGACAATGTAGTCTAAGGAATTGTGAGCCACTTAATTTTGTTCACAATAATCAGCCCCCTACTCAGATCTCAATTGGTTTCGTATTTTATCACACGAAAATATTCTGCAAAATAAATCGTGCAGAGCAAAATGTAAGCAATAATTTGCAGCCCAGTTTGCATACATATTGATTAAGTAAGCTAATGTCTTAGCAGGACCTGTACTCGAGGCACGCGATCAATCGGCAAACAAACATACATATGTATGGACATATTTACTACGCAGGGGTATGTAGGGGAAATTGTGACTGCATAATGTATGTAAAGTAATTTGGTGACACCGTTAGAGTCCACCTGCTTTGCTGAAGGTCACGGGTTTAATCTTAATATTGTTCCGTGTCTTTAATAACTTCTTGTACATGACAACTAAACGGATTAAGAATCATTTATTTCAGTTCGTTCAGATCATTCAATGTCGTTTGGAAGATTCTCTATCAGTGATAAGACGGCCATTGTACTATTTATGGATTAAACAATATTGTAAAAGAGCAGTGTCTCAAATTGGTGAACAAATAAAAAAAAAAACCCGAAAACAAATTAGTAGTGGAAGACAAAACTTTTGTTATAAATTGTTTTACTGTTTAATTATAAAATTGTTTGAATTAAACATTTCGTTATTACAGTTTAATGTGTATAACAGTTTCAAGAATATCTTAATTTATTCTCATAGCTGGGATAAAAAAGCGCGTCGCAAATACAGCACACGCTGTAGTGTCGTAGCACTTCCCGTAGCCTATGCTACGGCGTAGATGCGCTACGCTATTTGTTAAATACAACAAACATGCTTGCGGCATATTCTAAGTTCTTTCAACTTTTCATAACTTTTGCAAATGAAGCAATTCTAAGAAAAACGCTCGGTTTCCCCACAAGCTAGTATTTATGGTCGCAATAATACGACGCCGAGGAACTAACCCTCAAATTTAAAACATATTTTTATGGCGTCTACGTTTCTATTTCATGTTTTGCCAATAAAAGCTATTCGGGGCTAATGTTGTCGATCTAGATTCATACCAGCCCGTCTGTCGAAATCTTATTAAAAAAATCCGCCTACAAAACAGTATAGGTACTGTAATTTGGACGTAACAAGGCATTTTTTCATTGATCTTATTTATTCCCAAAATAATTATGGATATATGGAGTTATTGCCATAATTTCAATGAAACATGTTTCAATTTTGATTTTAGTAAAAAGAAACGGCGAAAGTATGAACTCACGAAATGTTTCTTATTCAACATTTGTAGCATAGATGGCGGTACTTGAATCTACGGTTGCTTATTTCACCATAGAATAGAAATATACTTGATACAATCGCCAAAATTGAAACAACTGTTTAACAATATTCATAATTTTATTATTACAATGGCGGTCTTATCGCTGATATCGATATCTTCCAGACAAACTTTGGATGGACTGTATGAACATAAAATAAAACTGCTGATTACCCACTTTTTTGAGTTCTTGAGTCGGGCAATTTGGAATTGGGTGTGTCCACATTTCCATTATTAAATTATCAAAGAAGTTTTATTTTGTACCCGGCTAAGGGAAAAAGGTATGCCCCCCTTAATAACTAGCGACTTATGGTCAGATAATTACGTATTCTCGGTCTACCCCATCAAGTGTTTGCCATGTTATAATGTCATCATACTCTTCATCTGCCTAGCCTTTTCTTAACTATGTTGGGGTCGGCTTCCAGTCTAGCCGGATGCAGCTGAATACCAGTATTTTACATGTTGTTATGTAAATGTAATCATTTTCTTTCTGCACTCAGGACAACTACAATGTGCTTCACATATCAGCTATGTACTCGAGAGAAGACATCGTCAAATTGCTGCTGTCCAAGAGAGGGGTGGATCCATTCGCAACTGGAGGGGTGAGATGATCAATATAGAGATTATTAATGTGTATCTCGTTTTGTTTTAAAATATATTGTTACTATTAGAGGTTTTTCTACCAGTTGAAACGAAAATTTTTAAAATGTTATCTTTTCAGTTTACTTGGTGTTACAAAAGCTTTAAAAATACATGTTGTAGGGAAATTATATCATGAATTATTTCACAGCGTACTTAGTAATCATTTATAGTATCAGCTAAAAGTGTTTTCAATTTGCATAACCCTAGTCATTAAAGTTTTTGATAGTGTACCATAATTTATTACGAAAATTCTAATTTAAATTTACAAAACCCTTGTAAACGTACAATGGTTTTAGTCCCAACAATGATTTTCACGTAACTTATTTTCATGTTCGTACTCCAGTTCAACTTTTACACCTTAAAATTACTTATGTAGAAAGGTGTAAAAGTTCATATATGTAGAACATTCCAATACAAGTATTCAATATTTTAGTAAAAACATAGACGAAAGAAAGTACAAAATAAAAATTAGGTCTGCAATAGGCTAGTTTCCACCATCAATAAATTGCAAATCTATTAAGTCCGTCAGTTAGAGCATTGGAAAATAATGGACACGTATTTTTTGTTTTTGTAAATCAATGAATATTGACAAAGATAAAACGCATCGAAACTCGAGAGTGGGGGCTCGTGACGTCACAACGCACTAAAAATTATAGCACGGCGTGACTTATTGAGAATTTTAAAAGCGTCGTATCTTCGTCAATTTTGATTTACGTAACAAAAGATAAAAATACGTGCCAAATATTTTAAGACGGACTAATTCATTTTTTTTAGGACACAAGCCTATTTATTAACTTTGATTCCCGTATTACTAAAACAACGAATTTAAACCTTGCATAAAGCTCACAGGCTAGTTGGTAGGTTTATTTATTATTGTTTAACATAGCGTGTTGATTGCAGAGCCGACAACAAACAGCAGTACATTTGGTGGCTAGCAGACAGACCGGCACTGCCACTAGCATACTTAGAGCGCTGCTTACAGCCGCTGGGAAGGACATCAGGCTGCGAGTTGATGGGGTAAGCACATTAGTAGCTAATGCTAGCAATTTTTCCAAAATGAAAAGTTATCAAGACTATTCGGAACGAGACAAGAAGCCCCCAATGTTTATTTGCAGTTTGCAAGCAGAAATAACACTCATTTAAAAGTTTATTCATCTTTACAGAAAGGTCATTTACTGTCTGTCGTTAGTACGTCGACCGATGCCTATAACCTGTACCGATACCTACCTATACCTGGCAAATACATAAATGTATGCAAATTGGAAATTGTAAAACTAAACGACCGATGCGAATTGTGTCAATAAATCTTAAGCTTTATAGCGTTGTTACTAGAGTTATGATTTGTAAATACAAGACTTGTGAACGGGCGTAGATGCAGCGTCGTCGCAGCCATCGCGTGCAAGCACGCCGCCTGGCACCGCCATCCGCCTGATTCAGGAACTGCCCCCGAAAACACCCTAAAACACAACCTGTTAACAAAACTCTACGTTTACAGTGAGCTGAATTAACTCTGTGCCTACCAACTAAGTAATAAAACTTTTGAACTTATCGTGCCATCTTTTGACGCAACACGCCTTAACTGACAAAAATAGTTCGACAATCACTAATTATGACTAAATTCGAGCAAAACTCGGTGTCGCGAGGCCGCGTGCCGCGTGACATTCCGATAGCAGGAACGAGCCACCCTGTACGAATAGAAACTAGCTAATTATCCGTCGGGCTTTAGCCGCCGAGTAAACGTCACAGCGCGAATTTACAATGCAAATCACCCACTGAATATTAGTTACAACGTCAGCGCTGAAATTCAAAATTACTAATTTTAATACAATACGTCTCAGTCGGTCCTTCGTCACGAGTAGAGGAAGGCAGCTTTGCCATGGCCTCCGACTTTCGTTCGTGTAGCTAGTACCTAGTACTCATGGAGGATCAAGAAGTACGTATCACTGGGTCTGAGCGTGACGGGCTAAACTTAGTCAATCGAAAATCGTGGCAATTTCGAATGCATTCAGAGACGATAGACGATCGATTATACGTTATTGTCTAGTCGCCTGCGAAGACTGCGATGCACATAAGTCGGCTGTTATTGTCTGTGGTGGCACGGCTTGGAAGCGGTTCGTGCAGTTGCACTGCGGTGTGCCCGGCGCGTGGTGTCGCATGGATGCAGAGCGGATGAGCAGGCGCTATGGGGGACCGGGACGCCGCCAGTGCCAGCCGCGGCCGCCCGCGCAGCCCGCCCGCCAACCAGCAGGCGAAGGACCTGCAGAAGCTCGAGATCAGTTTCATAGAACTCAACAAGGAGCGCGCCAGGCAGAAAGAATGGAAAAAGCTAATTCGCGACATGGTGTTCCAGAGGGGGAAGATCCCGCTGCTGCTGGCAGTGGAGGCGGGCAACCAGAGCATGGTGCGGGAGCTGCTCAGCGCGCAGACCGCCGAGCAACTCAAGGTATGTGCCTGACGTGTACTCAGACGACATGTAGCGTAGGTAGTGTTATACAACTGCACACGAGATTATTGTATGAATTATTCAATTCCTGCTATACTGACTTGTAACAGTTTTTATTTGCATTGTTTGGAAGTTTGCTCACAGCTTTTTGTAAATAAATTACCTTACGTAAAGCTTGAATTCAGTAGGTTCGCAATGTGAATATTTTGTGCAAAGAAAAGTTTTGTGTATTTATTGAAGTCTTTAAATACAGTTCTCTCTTACTTTAATATAAAATAAGTAATTAGATTCACGTATCATAAGCGTTTCGTCGCCGCCCCACTGTTGTAGAAAGAAAGCTAATTTTAGAATTGATGAGTAGCGTACCATAGTTTTAGAGGAATTATTACTAGATAAAGTAGCAAAGAATTTGCATTGGATTTAACTTGGTGATAATGCCAGCCATTGGACACTTTGCTTGTTGACAGTTATCAAGATAAATGTTTGTAAATGTGATAAACGCCCAATGAGCTGCGTACAGCTCATTGGGCGTTACAATTTTGCTTTTTCTTAATACTTGTACATTATTCTATCTTTTATGTAAATACTACACAGGGTTAGTTTTCAATAACCGGCCATATTTTCAGAGATGGCTTAGAATCGATAACATTTTCGAAATAATGAAAAGAAGAAACTTTTTTTTTTAATAAAATTTCATTCCTGTCCACCACTAAAAAGCGAACGTGTGGATATTGCAACAGCACAATTCAGTACAACAACCTAGATAGGCAGCAGTTAGCACACACATAAATTTGGCCGTGCATGCACGCACACAAGTGCATGGATTCCCAACTAGGGTTATGATTTAGGACATTTTTAGGACATTTTCAAATGAATACTATTATTTTATTTTATATTTTTCGACAATAACATTTAAAATGCACTTTTGATTTGATATCTTAATTTTAAATTTTGGCTGGTCATCGAAAACTAACCCTGTATATACGAGTACTTATCCGAAAGACCAAAACTCTTAAAATCTATCAAAATTATCTAAAGTACAGACGACGAAACGCCCCACCACCATCAACCATCGCTACTGCCACCATCAAACCGCTTCGCCACCCATTACCCTGTGTGACCCGGATACTAATTCCAGTAGTTTAACAACCCGTGTGCCACCCAGGCGAGCACCCCTGCGGGGGACACGGCCCTACACCTGGCGGCCCGGCGGCGGGACGTGGACATGGCGCGGATCTTGGTGGACTATGGCGCCGCCGTGGACGCCGTCAATGGCGCTGGCCAGACCGCCCTGCACATCGCGGCCGCGGAAGGTGACGAACCGCTCGTCAAGTACTTCTATGGAGTTCGAGCTAATGCTGCTATTGCTGATAATGAAGGTGAGTGGACATACAACATACGTATATATATAGCTTCACGTCCCCATTGCTGAGATACAAGCCCCATCTCCGTACGAGGGAGTGGATTGTAATCGGATTAATGGATATCACATGTATTCGAATTTTCGGTTCTGGAGCATGCCGGTTACTTACCGACCTTTGCAGTTATGTTATATGATACTGTAATAATTTAAAAATAAAAAAAAACTAGTTGAGTCCCAATTTCCGTTTAGAAATCAAGGGATTAAACCAGATTGACTTTAAATTAGACATACTATATTTGTAGCAATCTTCACCGTTGTTTAATTAATAATCAGTTTTTTGTCAAGATTTGTGATACCAAACAGATTATTCGCCGTACTCTACTCGTCTCAAGCCCTCTAATTTTTAAATATACCATTGTACCATTTAACAATGCGAAAAACGCAGCATTCTCATGCCCTACTCTTTCTTTATGGCGTGTCAATGACAATCTAGATTGCATCAATCCAGAAATACCAAATAAACCACTACCAACACTGATAATCCTTCCACTCTCTTCCAGACCGAACACCAATGCACTTAGCAGCAGAAAACGGCCACGCAGCCATCATCGAGCTGCTGGCAGACAAGTTCAAGGCTTCTATCTTCGAGAGGACGAAGGATGGCAGCACCCTGATGCACATAGCGTCGCTAAACGGACATGCGGACTGCGCCATGATGCTGTTCAAGAAGGGAGTCTACCTGCATATGCCTAATAAGGTACAGTGTTATAGGTAATCTTAAAGATGCCTCCCTATTAGAGGGAGTGGGCTACTACCCACCACGCGGGCCCAGTGCGTTTTCAAATTTTCCGTTCTAGAACTTTTCCTCACGACGTTTTCGTTTTAAGATAATAATTGGCCTCGCATATCCTTAGTGGAAAGTCAGCGTAAAAAGATGTGCGAGATACCAAAGCGTTGAGGTTAAGCTATTAAACTATGTGTGACCTATTTCCGTGATGATTGTGCTATAAAGATGCGTTTTACGCATATTATACGTCATGGTGTAACTACAAAAAAAATGGGTGCAACTATCGCTGTTGTTGTGTGCGTTGTATATGTGACAGAAAATCTATTTTATTAGATAACGATAATCATCAAGCCTGTGGTGGAGTTTCGCTACCTAATTTCATTCGATAATTTATGCCTAAATGAAGGTAGCGAAAGGCGTGGAATTGATTCAGTTTTTCAGATAGGTGTACCCGGCATATACATAAATCAAAACTTGACATAACATCTTTTCTTTCCTCAAACATGTTATGACGTGATGTACAGTCAAACAGTGTAAGTTGGTATTCCTGCAATAAAACTTTGCGGTAAACATTAAGAAACAACAATGCTAAGTAGTATAGTGTCTGAATTGTGTGGCTAATATGACTGTGCAGGTGTGTATATAAAATAAATAAATGATTACTCACCACATTACAATATAATGTCTTACGGCACAAATGTTTTAACAAAGCAAGGTACACCCATAAAATTATTATCCAACAATGTTAATAATTACCTTTAAGCCAACAATAATATTCTAGGCCGCTGCAGTTTTCTTTGTTTGCTCAACATTGAATGTAACTGCAGATACGTGAGCTATACTAATAGAAGTCATGGATTATTTTACTATTATGTATATTTTATTAATACCACAAAAGACATTGCTAATATTGATACAGATTTCAATCGAAGGACTGTAGGTTTCTTAATAGATTCTACTTTACAGTACTATAATTCTTTTTGCAGTAATATTTGTTTACTGGTGTCATAAATTAGAATGTATGTATAGTGATTCATGTTTTATCATGTATTTTTTTTTACAGCAATAAATATTCAACATTAAGATTATTATATTTAACATTATTATTATTATTATTTTATACTTTAAGCACACTAATGAGTGAACTTAATACCATAGGCATTTTTTACCAGTCAACTTTTGGGTGACGATGGGCAAACCAATGAGAAAGAGAAAAATAAATAAATATCGCTGGACATTACACACAACGCCATCTAGTGCCACACTAAGCAAAGAGGCTTGTGTCGTGGACACCAGATAGTTGATATACTACATAGATACTTTTTGTTTGTAAATACATACTTATTATACATATAAACATCCATGACTCGGAAACAAATGTCCATGCTCATCACACAAACATGTGCTCCAACCGGGACTCAAACCCAGGACCCTAAGAACGTAAGGCAGCCTTACCACCGCTACGCCATTCGGGTCGTCACAATATCAAATATCGCTGGACATTACACACAGCGCCATCTAGTGCCACACTAAGCAACGAGGCTTGTGTCGTGGACATCAGATAGTTGATATACTACATAGATGTTTGAAATAAATTGTGCGTGTCGGTCTTTTCACACTTTAAAGGCTGGTCTTTAAATTTTGCAAATAGGGATAGCAATTTGACAATAAGTGCAGACTCTAACCCAGAATATGGTCCATACCAAAAGGCATAGAATACTTTTTATCCATAATAGTATGTTCCCGTGGGTTAACTGCTTATCTCCATGCAGGGAAACCCAAGGGCATAATCTAAATTGAACAGTTTCAAATGTGTAACGTTCTATGACTTATATTTTCCTCCCATAATGTTATGTTTTGTTAAAAACATTGTCATATTCATTTTTAAATTACACAATAACATGACAAAAAGATAGCAATCACTACTGATAGCAGTAATTAACAAAATAACTAAACATAACTTCATTTTCCCTTATTTCCGTGACACTGCCTTTCATTGTACGATTTCCTTAGTTACCTACCTATGTACTCCTTGCGCACGAAACTGCTATAAGACGTTGCGTGTTTAATTTCATCGCCAGTGCATTTGTAATTAAATATATGAACGTTGTTGACCTTAGCCTTATTTAGAAGCTAGGTGTAGCTTTACATACAAATGGAATGTCTAAAGAGTGGATAATATTATAAAGAGTCCAGAATATTGTGTTAATTGAAAGTTTATGTTGGTGAACAAGATTTAGAATATTTTATATATCTATCTATGAACACCACAGATGACCTAAGTAATTAATTTGGTCCTTTAGACAGCTTTTAATTTTTCTTTGCCTGCCATGTATCGGTGGTGGTGTGTAATTGCAAGCGCCACCGCAGAACGTGAGGGCCGGGTTCAATTTCCGGGTCGGGCAAAGCGTTATTAAATTTTACATCAGAAAGGAGATCACTCATTTTGTTCGATGATTTGGGATAAAAAAAAGTAGGCGGCCACGAATGAATTATCTTTTATTTAAATGGTGGTAGGAGTGGAAACACTTTTTTCGCGACAATGCTGTAATGAATTCGGGAACAAAGATACACAACGATATTAATTCTTAAAACCCATAATTAATACTAAATTTGTTCCCCGTTATGTATTTTATAAAAATTAAACACTTTCCTTTAATTTCAGTTTCGGATTTAGCCATCCACGCCCACACAATTCACCCTGTATATCTCTCAACCCAAAGTTTTCGACATTGACGCTATTTTAAAAAATAATGCGTTACACTGGTGCTTTAAAAATGTCTAATTATTTTATTGATAGCCGCTAAAAAAAATGTATCCCAGAATGAGTGATCTCCTTTCTCAGTAGCAGCCCTGAGTCTGGTTAAGTTCCCGTTTGATGGCAATAGGCTTGCCTCTCATGACATCGAACTTAAACAGAACCGGCGAAATGTGGGTGTAGGTCTAGAAGAATTTAGAATTAGAATTTATTTATTTGTAAGAATGTAGTTTTTACACAGTATGATGTTAATATTTTTTTCAGTAAAAGTACAAATATTAAATAATAAAATGTCATTCATAAAACTAGATAAGTACAATAAATGTCAAGATTTGTGACACAATGATTCCAGCGTGAATTCATATTATTATAATTATACATAGATTTAAAACCAATGTCCAAATTAAGTACATGTCATCTTGGATTGTTACAATATAGGTACAATTTAGGGGCAATATAGGTGTATATATAATCTAGAAACACCTGTGCGCCATGTTATTTTCTTTTTGTAATGTGTTTTTTGTAGCCATGTGCTCTTTTTTTTTTAGTCTCAAGTTTTGAAAACAATCTATATCATCCCAGGAAAGTTACTGATTTCGGAAATGTTGTTGAAGAAGTTTTGCTAAGCTTGCCGTATTGTTGACCCTTAGGCACACCACTGACTAAGAGGAACCTGTTTTACTCCCATTACAAATGCGAAAGTAACTTTGATTAGGAGTTTTCGCGCCTTAACAGTTAAACGGATAAACTATGACCAGGGCTAGGATACAGAATACCCGGTTGTTCGTTCCCGTGACATAATGTCCAACCTCCACGTGTGCGAAACCATGGTGAAAATCGATTCTTCACATAATTTCTATTTTCCCTATCATTGCTTTAAGGTTGACATTCAACCATCACGATCAACAACCTTGAAAGAGTTAAAATATAACAACCTATAGCATGTCATTATCTACTTAGTAACATGTGACATGGCCGGATTTCCTCTGCCGGCTGCGTATAATGGTCAGTATACATCGTACCCACTCGTGTCGGAAGTGAAACTAGGGTTGACCTTTGTACGCAGCAATGATAAAAGTAGCTAAATGTAACGCATAAAATATGAAGACATTTCTACATAATATTAATTTACATTCTACTTGAAAGTAGCTTTGTATTCATACATCATTTGTTTTTGTCGTTCAAATATTTTAACAAGCCAGTTGGAATTTTAAGGGACTACAGGAGCTAAACGCGAGTTTTATAATGCAAAAAAGCATATGATTCACTGCAATAAAAAAAACCAGAAAAATATATGATATTCTTCAGGATATATGTTATTATGATAGTGTTTTGAAAACATAATACAACAAATTTTACTCAATAAAAAAAATCACGGACTTATCTCTAAGAATTTCTTTTAACGGGTAAAAACCATACCAAAATACATGCGATCACACTGATTTTTTTGTCAAATAATTCTACAAGCAACATATTAGCATCATAGTGTTTAATTTTTTTAGTCCGATCAAAAGTTTATCTACTCATGTGGTTAAAAGTATGAATGAGTAACACCGACTTCTATTATCTATCTACTGCCTAGGCTTATTCGTCAACTGGCGACTGTGAAACTTGCGACTGGCACCTTCGGATTAAAATTTTTTTTTTGGTCGTCAACTTGCTCGACCTTGAAAATCTGACGTAAAATACGTCAGATGTAGTCAGCTACAAAAACTTCTTATTGTAAAATGTATAAAATATGTACCCACTTTCTAAGTATAAGATATTTTACATGACTTGACTTTAAAACAAAAATCATACATTTTTTCATTTGACTGTAATTTAAAGCCTGCGAGCGAGTTGACGACCAGAAAAAAAAATAAAGTCGGAAAGTGCCAACTCGCGCGCACTCGCGAGTTTCACACTCGCCAGTTGACGAATAAGCCGCCTTTTCCCAACTGTGTTGGGGACTTGGGATTGGCTTACGGTTTAACCGGATAAAGCTGAATACCCGTATTTGACATGGGGCCTATCTGACCTTCTCAACCCAGTTCCTAGGTGATACACCTTAGTAAATGATAAATGATAAATGATGTTTATTTTGCAAGTAGGTTTTTACAAACACTTTTACAAGTAATTTTTTCTTTTTTAAACTAGTTGGGGCCGGTGTTTCGTACCTGACTACTCTGAGAAGAAACAGCCGAAACAAACTTAGAGGTCATAGTCTCTTTTGAAGTCCAGACAATCTTGCTCAATTCACATGAGGACTATGTGTCTGAGATGGTCTTTTGAAGAAAGAACCACACAGATTTGGCGACCTACCCAAATAGTACTCAAACTGCCAGACAGTTGTGGGAAAAAAAAGCAAACAAAGAATAAAAATATGACCCACATGGTCCCCACATTCACAATAATCAAATAAAATTAATAATAATTTACAAAATCAATGTCAATAAAAATCATTAAATGTCACAATAATAATGAAGAAGTAGAATACTTAACAAAGTAAATATTCCTGTCAAATCAGTAGGTAAGTATAACATAAAATATAAAAGTAAAAAATACTGAACTAAGTATTCATGTCAAATCATTCAATGTCAGAGTGTATAAAGAAAGGAATAAATAATAAACAAGCGAAGTCCTAAATTTCGACATTCACAGAGCAAATTTCATTGGAGCAGCTTAATCCCAAGCCTTTTTATCTTCGAGATAGTGATTAACATGATAATAGGTAGGCTTTTAGACAAAGCTTCCGTTTTATAAACGATTTGAATTTATTTAGGCTTAGTGTTTGAATTTGGCTCGGAAGTTTATTGTAAAAACGTATACATTGGCATCTGAACGTACCCCCTATTTTTTTGAGCCTCGTTACAGGAACAACAAATTTGTGTTAGTTCCTCGTATTTATGTTGTGGAAATTACTGTGTTTTTTAAACAAATTAATATTTTTGTGTGCGTACAAAAGGTTTTCATAAATAAACTGAGAAGGCACAGTAAGAATATTAATCTCTGTAAATTTTTCTCTGAGGGAGTATCTGGGACAAATAATTTATAAATTGAACAAATTGCCCTTTTTTGCAAAACAAATATTGTCTGAATATCGGCGGCATTGCCCCACAAGAAAATACCGTACGACATCATGCTATGAAAATAACTAAATTAACTAAACGGGCTGTCTCTAAATCGGTTAACACAGGAATTCTTCTAACGGCGTATGCTGCAGAGCTAAGTTTTTTCGACAATTTTTCTATATGCGGGCCCCACTGAAGCTTGGCATCCAAAGTTATGCCTAGGAACACTGTGCTATCTTCCGGTTTCAACTCTTCATCCATAATTAGTACAGTGGTTTCCACTTGTCTTACATGGGGTATCCTAAACTTAATACATTTAGTTTTTTTCTCATTTAGGAGTAAATTATTAACATTAAACCAATTAACGACTTTTCCAGGGCGCTATTAACATCATCCGTAACTAACTGCTGACGTTTGAGTATAAATAAAAAAGAAGTAAAACTGCTCGTCAGACTTGTAACTTAAAAATAACTGTTGTGAGTTTTCCGAGTCATGGAGGGAACTGTCTGTAATAGATAGTCGATAGTCACCCATCCACGAACCTACCTCGGCAAGCGTTGCTCAACCTAAGCCCCTCTAACTTCTATTTCTCCATGTGTTTGCAGGACGGCGCCCGCAGTATCCACACGGCGGCGCGGTACGGGCACGTCGGGATCATCAACACGCTGCTTCAGAAGGGCGAGAGCGTCGACGTCACCACTAACGTATGTCTATTGTATCTTAAGTTACATTACAGGATCATTTTAATGCGTATTATGTTCGAACTGCGGTGTATAGCTGCAGATTGATATCATGAAAGGCGTTTTTGTATAGTTCTTTGTGTACTTAAGAAATTATTTTATGGAAGTAGTTCCAGTAGGGTTAGATGACACCATAAAACAATAATCCCAAGACACCAATCTTTAAAAAAAGAAGTTATTTTGGGGCAAAAAACTCGATTTATTTTCAATTAATTGCCAAATTAGATTTTTAGTTGCTTTGAAATCAATAAATAGTTGAGTCATTGAGTTGACAAAATAGTGCATCCTATTTCCATACAAAATCTATGAGAGAACCGCGTTTTAACAGCTCTTAAAAAGTATGTCAATTGATTTGTGTGTTATCTACCCTATTGTTTCTCCCCCCTATCAGCATCTATGAGACTGCATTCAGAGGCTACAAGTGACATCATGACGATGTCTAGTGCACTTTAGGCTGTCTGTCTCGTGAGAGGAAGACTTTAACGAATGTGCAAATACCACACCAAGTGTGCAAATAGTCTTGAATAAATTTTCATTTGCCAATGCATGATGCAAATGATTTAATGCGACTTCTTTTCCACAATGTCTTTTAGGACAATTACACAGCGTTACACATAGCTGTAGAGTCCTGTAAGCCTGCTGTAGTGGAGACTCTGCTGGGCTATGGAGCTGATGTCCATGTGAGGGGTGGTAGGCAGAGGGAGACCGCATTACATATCGCTGCCCGGATACCTGATGGTAAGCACAATAAAAGGTTGATTGAAAATTATATATATATATATATATAATTTTCAATCAACACAATATTATATATATATAATATTCTAAAATGACAGCTTCGGAAATGACCATACTCATCGGCGCTGATTTTTCTCGAGCAGGTCAGAACAGCTTTTTAAACGTACATGCATTTAATACATCTATTCGCTTTCATTGATCCGCGTCGATAGGTGTAATCATTTCCAAATAGAGACGTATGGAAGAAGATAATAGCCGCGGTGATCTCAATTAAATTCAGATAAGGAAAGGACGATGATAATGAAATTTGGACTGACGGACTGGCTGTCCGAAAGCCATGTTTTTTTTTATTTGGATATACTCACTTAAGGGCCTATACTACCTCAAATGGCTTATCATGATCCTCCGTTACGCCGAAAATACTGCACCATTAATTTTGAAATAAATTTATGGTAAAGTTGAGGATTAATGTTAAGTCCTATGTTTGGCGATAACACGATTCCATAAAATTTTCTCGATAGAAAAAAATCCCAAATGTACCTCTAAACTGAACAATAAACCGCTGGCAATCATAAAATACTTCAAATTAGATCATAAAACTTTTTATACTAACTGAACTAACTATAAAGCAGATCTTACGTTATTTATTTTTTTAGTCCAATCAATTTATAGTTAGTTCAGTTAGTATGCAAAGTTTCATGATCTAATTTGAAGTACTTTTTGAATACCAGCGGTTTATATGGAGTTTTTTTCTATCGAGAAAAGTTAATGGAATCGTGTTTTCGTCACACATAGTACTTACCATTAATCCTCAACTTTACCATATATTTATTTCAAAATTAATGCTGCAGTATTTTAGGCGTAACGGAGGATCATGCTAAGCCATTTGAGGGGGTATAGGCCCTTAAGATGAACCGCCCGATCAAGTTGCATGTATATACTAACTGCTGTAGTATCGGCTCTTGTTTACACCGTGACTTTTTAATCGTCTTACAAAGGTGGTCCACTCAATGTATCCGAAATAAAATAGGTACCTCTAGGTGCGATTATTTCTATTTTACCATTAATTTAGACCAGTGTTTTTCAACCTCTAAAGGGAGGTCGCAAGAGGTCGCGAAAACTCCCTCAATAAACAAAACAATAAAGCCTAGAAGTAAAGGATATAAAACATTTGTATGTTCATACAAATTAACAAAATAATAACCTATTAGTACTCATCCATCTTATTGAGGTTTCGCTTGTTTGTCATTAACTAATTTCTCCCATCGTGGATCCGTTTTTGCTACATTGAGAATGAAATCAAATTCCAAATAAAAAAAAAATGTGTTAAATAATTATTTATTATAATTATATTAATCCGAATCCTAATTATGCAAATGCATAAAAATTTTGTATGGATTTAATATTTGTAATAAGTATAGTAAATTAAATGAAAAAAAACCGAATGGTCGGGAGTCGTCGAATATTTTTTCATACAATCGGGGTCGTGTCATGAAAAAGGTTGAAAAACACTGATTTAGACACTAGGTACAAAGAAAAATAAGTAGTACGTTAGAATTATGAAACATTTTGTTAATAATATTTTGTCAAGCGTTAGAACATACCTACCTAGCGCACGAGTCGAGTAGATCATAGCTCGCGAAAAAGGATTTTTTTATATTTTTTAAATCTCAAAAATACCATTTTTTTTTTAAGAATGCTTAGTACTCATTGGATGTAACATGAAGTGGGCTGCCATTTTAAGACGACCAAAAATCACGGTGTCTATTTTCAAAATAACTGACAAACTATTTTTTCCAGGCGACAAATGTGCACTGATGCTGCTCAAGTCCGGAGCAGGTCCTAACAAAGCAACAGAAGATGGACAGACCCCAGTACACGTGGCTGCCAAGTACGGTAACCTCGCCACACTGGTACTACTGCTGGAAGATGGAGGAGATCCGCTGAGAAAAACTAAGGTAGAATGTTCTTCATTTTTGTTTTTTATTCTTCTCTTTCAAATCAGGACATGGCAACGTTAATAGGGTATATGCAAGAAATATAAAACTCTTTTTATTGATTAAAAAATGCCTTGTGTTGGCGCATAAAAACATTGTGGTACATTTGTTTAAGTTTCTAAAACATCACTTATTTTACAATTTATTGTTTTATGTAGCATGTTTTTGGTGAAACCGAACGCACTCTCAAAACGCGTCGTCCTCGATAACGCCGGTAGTGACGTCAAAGTCTACGTAACAAAAACACACTTTCATTTGAAAAGTACCTAGGTAAAGTTTTACTAGGGTTTTATTATAATATCGTTATCGCAATTCTTGCTTGAATATAGCACATACAATTAGTAAAATTATTTTATTAAGGCCAAAAAAAAGATTTAAACAAGGCAGATTGAGGTAAATGACGTCACATCATGGCCGCGACAGTCACGGACGTTTGAACTGTCATAGAAAATTGCAGGAGTTTAAATATTATTTTTGAACTTAACTTTTAATACTTTTCTTGGGTAGATAATACTGTTTAATATTGATGTAAGTGAAAAAAAAAATCATGCATGTAGCGGTTTTAAGTTGTCTAAAATGCGGATAAAGGGACACTTTAGACACTCCAGCAAATGGGCCACGGTCTGGTAGGATTCTTCTAATGCAGTTTTGTGATACTTACCTTACCCATCTTCGACACGGTTATTAATTTTGATTTGAACATTTTCTACTCTGTTTGCACTAGGTATAATATTTTAATACCTACGCCACGTGTTCAATATGTGAACAGTATTATTCTGCGGTCGGGTATTCAATTCCTAATAAAATACAAAAATAAATGTCATCCTTTACAACTTATATTGTATAAAGTTAATGGTGTGAATGCATTTAATGTAGATAACAAAAAACCGTGTTTTTGTTCAAAATTTACTTTTATGTCTTAATACAATGTGTTTTATGTGAGTTACTTTTGTCCTTATTTTATTCTATACAATGTAGTGACATTTTATCGCTTTATTTTTTTATAGACTGGAGAAACACCACTACACATGGCGTGTCGGAGTTGTAAGCCAGACGTAGTGCGACACTTGATAGAATTCGTCAAAGATCATAAAGGGGAGAATGTCGCCACGGCATACGTCGACGCTGTTGACGAAGATGGCGCGAGCGCACTCCACTTTGCCTGTAAAATTACCAAAGAAGAAGTCAAGATACCCACAGCCGACAGACAAGTCGTCAAATGCCTTATAGAAAATGGCGCAGACGTCACGTTAATAACGAAACATAATCTAGAAACGGCATTCCACTTTTGTGCTATCGCCGGAAACAATGACGTCATGACTGAGATGATTGCGCACATATCCCCTGCCGACGTGAGCAGGGCACTGAACAAACAGAACTCTATAGGTTGGACGCCTTTACTAATAGCTTGCAACAGAGGACACATGGAACTCGTCAGTACGCTACTGTCAAACCACGCGAGAGTAGACGTGTTTGATACAGAAGGCAGGTCAGCGCTCCACCTCGCCGCTGAACATGGCTTCTTACAAGTCTGTGACGCTCTCCTAACGAACAAAGCATTTATAAACTCTAAAGCGAGAAACGGTAGAACAGCTCTTCACTTAGCAGCCATGAACGGCTATGCACATCTAGTCAAGTTCTTAATACGAGATCATAACGCCGTGATAGATGTCCTCACATTGAAAAAGCAAACTCCTCTTCACTTAGCATCAGCCAGTGGTCAAATAGAAGTGTGTAAACTGTTACTGGAACTCGGAGCCAACATCGACGCGACAGACGAATTGGGACAGAAACCTATTCATGCAGCCGCACAGAATAATTACAATGAAGTAGTCCAACTTTTTTTACAATCACATCCAAATTTAGTAATGGCTACTACGAAGGATGGTAACACGTGCGCTCATATAGCGGCTATTCAGGGTTCAGTGAAAGTGATTGAAGAACTGATGAAGTTCGATAGGACTGGTGTTATATCTGCTAGGAATAAGTTGAATGACTCAACTCCTCTTCAATTGGCTGCCGAAGGTGGTCATGCGGATGTGGTGAGGGTCTTAGTAAGAGCAGGAGCGTCTTGTACTGATGAGAACAGAGCAGGTCTTACCGCGGTACATTTAGCGGCACAATACGGACATACGAACGTATTAGATGTGATGCGATCGACCAATACGCTAAGGATATCAAGTAAGAAATTAGGATTGACGCCACTTCATATAGCTGCGTATTATGGACAAGCTGGTAAATAAAATTAACTTAAAAACCACCTGTACTAATAAAGACATTTGAACAAACTGTTGAGTCATTTATTTTTGTTTTGCAGAAACGGTCCGAGAACTCCTCTCCCATGTACCGGGAACAGTCAAATCAGAAGCTCCTACGGGTGTATCACTAGTTCCGGAGTTAGGTGCAGAGTCTGGGCTAACTCCGCTACACCTTGCTGCGTACAACGGTAACGAAAACGTCGTGCGATTACTTCTCAACTCCGCCGGAGTGCAAGTCGACGCCGCGAGTAATGAAAATGTAAGTCCTCATAACTTTCATTCAAACTTCTTGACTTAGATTACAACTATGATTTTTCTCATTCCAGGGCTTCAATCCGCTCCATCTCGCGTGCTTCGGAGGACACATGTCTATTGTTGGTCTCCTCCTCAGCAGATCAGCAGAGCTACTGCAAAGTACAGACAGGCATGGGAAAACTGGGTTACATATAGCGTCGACGCATGGACACTACCAAATGGTAGAAGTCCTGCTCGGTCAAGGAGCTGAAATCAACGCGACCGACAAGAACGGATGGACTCCTCTACATTGTGCAGCGAAAGCAGGACATCTCAACGTGGTGAAGCTCTTGTGCGAGTCAGGAGCATCGCCGAAAAGCGAGACTAACCTAAATTGTGCTCCAATTTGGTTCGCCGCTTCGGAAAACCACAATGACGTCCTAGAATACTTACTGCACAAAGAACACGACACTCAGTCCCTTATGGACGACAAGAGGTTTGTGTACAACCTGATGGTGTGCTCTAAGAACCACAACAACATCCCCATCGAGGAGTTCGTGCTGGTCTCGCCGGCGCCCGTCGACACCGCAGCTAAACTGTCTAATATTTACATTATTCTATCCACTAAGGTACGGCTCACTCTTTAATTGCTTTGTGTTTATTATGTAACTTTATATTCATCGCACGTCGTTTGCCGTAACAGGAAAAGGAGCGTGCCAAAGACCTTATAGCGGCAGGAAAACAATGTGAGGCGATGGCTACCGAGCTGCTCGCGCTAGCCGCCGGCGCCGAGTCCGCCGGACACATCCTCACCGCCACCGACAACCGGAACATTGAGTTCCTCGACGTGTTAATAGAAAACGAACAGAAGGAGGTCATAGCCCACACAGTGGTCCAGAGATATCTTCAGGTAAAAAATAGGTAACTTTCCCTACTTGCCAGCAACTTGACTCCACTAACATATGCTGATGTTCATTACTTCGCTTCTTTACAGGAACTCTGGAGAGGGAGCCTCAAATGGACCGGCATCAAAATTATGTTCCTTTTTTGCGCGTTCATAGTCTGTCCGCCCGTATGGGTGGTGTTCTCTCTTCCATTAGGCCATAGATATAATAAGATACCAATAATTAAGTTTATGTCGTATTTAACTTCACACATTTACCTGATGATATTGTTAGCCTTAGTAGCCATAACGCCTATTTATAATTCGATATTTAGGGATAGTTTAATTCCAAGGTGGTATGAATGGATGCTGCTCATTTGTCTGAGCGGTCTCCTTCTCTTTGAGCTCACCAACCCCAGTGATAAATCTGGTTTAGGGTGGATCAAGATAGCAGTTTTGTTATGCGGCATGATCGGCGTGGCTACACACGTCGTCGGCTGGATATTCGTATTACCTAAGTATTGGCCAACGCTTATGTATTGTAGGAATCAATGTTTTGCCTTATCATTTCTATTAGCGTGCGTTCAAATATTAGATTTCTTATCTTTCCACCACCTGTTCGGTCCGTGGGCTATTATTATCGGGGATCTCATGAAAGATCTCGGCAGGTTCCTCGCTGTATTAGCGATATTCGTGTTCGGCTTCTCGATGCACATCGTTGCATTAAACCAGCCGTTCAGGAATATTAACAAGGCGGAAGACAATAAGTATGCAAGACAAGCAAGAAAGAGACTGTTCTCCGACGGTGAGTGTGAATCCATTATAATGTTGCCTATTATCATAACATTTACCATAGAAATTGTTCATTCATGTAGTTCATGTGTGTTCATTCAAATATTAAATGTTGTACTTGTTGCCGTAATAGAGACTCTACGACTGAAACGACAAGCGTATGATACACAATGGCAAAATACACTAAACGGGGAATCATACAGGAGGAAACAAGGTCCAACAGGACGTAAGTCCACATACACACGAACAAGACTGTACTCTTTAATGTTATGTGCATATGAATGCCATTTTCCTTACGATGATCGCATTACAACTCGATGTGCTTGTTTTACTTGTTATTTTTTGTTACAAACAATACGTGCATCCGCTTGCAAGCTTCAGTGTCTGTCACATCGAGAATGTTATCATCGTCGGCGTTTTGTTACATTCCATTAGACAAATGTCGCCATCACGTTACGAATGTGGAATGTTAGGTCTCTGTAATATACAAAGTACACTTCGCCTCGCCATAATCTCAATGTTTTATTTTTATATATTATGGCACGTGTAAGTGGTTGGTGGTTAGAAATCTTGATGTCTATTAAGTACACAATGCATTTTCTGCATCGCATCGCAACGCTTTATGAGAGTCGTGGTTTCCAGATGTGGACACAGAACATGCATTGCGCGTCACAATACTAGTTTTAGTGGAATGAGTGGCCGACCTCACCGCATTTGATGGAGCAAGTTTGATTTGCGCATGCCGCGGCTGGCTTATGTCCTGCGTTTGTTTCACCACTCCGGGGTACCATTTTATGTTTCGGATTTGTTTGGCTGTTTGTCGTCAATGTGGCGTCTGTCCCTGCGTCTGCGCTCTCAATGTCTAGCCGTAGTCGGGACGGGGTGGATTGATGCACTGGTATAATAAGTGGAATTCAACAAATTAATTCTCTTATGTACACTATTACACTAAATTATTATTTATACACTAAATTCCAAAAATTTTGTTTAACACACATCTACACTTCTTTATACCAATGTACAGAATACTCACACAACCGTATCAATCTATCTCTCCCACACAAATAGGTGTCTTTTAGCCGTGTTAGATCTTTAGACTTGCGGGAAGATTGATGCAGGAGTAGTTCAAACATTGACTTTTTATAATCTTCAAAAGTTAAAGTGACCTTAGTACTTGTAATAAAGTATCGGCTTCGTGAGCCATGCATCAACCTACCCCGGTGCCTGCCGCGCCGCGCTATACCAGACCGTGGTCCATGTTGAGTGTTGTCTTCTAGCGACGTTGTCACCGGTCGAGGCGTTGGAGAAACTGTTCTTCGCACTTTTCGGACAGATAACGTTGTCGGACCTTAACTACGTGTCCAGCGTGCGGCCGCTGTGGACTCAGAACATATTCAAGTTCGTGTTCGGGGCGTACTTACTGATGTCGGTCGTGGTGCTCATAACGCTCCTCATTGCGATGATGTCGGACACTTACCAACGTATACAGGTAACTACGTGTCCCCAGAACTCTGATCTTTTGTTCGCAGTTACTATGAACCCACTGTATTCGTTCGAGCTGCTATTCTTCGCGGTGTTCGGCCAGACGACGACGGACCAGACGCGCGTGCATCGTAACGATAGTAACATACAGCCGGCCTGGACCAATTACCTGTTTAAAATTGTGTTCGGGATCTACATGCTGGTGTCAGTGGTGGTACTGATCAATCTGCTCATCGCTATGATGTCAGACACGTACCAGAGGATCCAGGTAACACGTGAACAGATTAAAACATGATGTTTTACGTTGCGCGCATATTGGCACTCTCTAACAAATAAATTAAAACAATGATAAATCATCTACGTCAATAAATGAAGGCCGTTATATGATGACGCAAGTGAAGTGAACTGATGAATTAATTAATATTGTGAATAATGTTTAACGATAAATAGACATCCGTATTATCAGCTCGCACTGTATGGTACACGTTAGTAATTAAAATTATCAGAGAGTTAAAGCACATTACATTTTTTACAATTTAAATTAATTAAGGTAATTTATGAAATAAAGAGACAATCTAACTAAATAAGTATGTTAACCGAATTATAAAGGATCACAGACAGCCTAGATTTTAATCTGAAAAATGGTAGAACACTGTTATAGATTAAACACTTTAGTTTAGTATAATTAAAGGTAGGATGTCTGTGAGCACCTTTATTACTGATTTAATAACCACTATTTCTATAATGTCACACTATGTGAACGAAAATATTTAAGTATTTGAATATTTGTGTTTTGTATTTTTTTGTATTGGAGTTTGAGTTTTTAACGCTACCCAATAATTTTAAGTTGCCGTTAAGTCTACTAGCTCTACCTACTATTGACTAGTGGTTGAGAGTATACTGGCATCTTTAAGTGACTGAACAATCAGAACTGCATCCAAGAAAATTCTATACAATCGCCTCGCTGTTTCACAACAGAAACTTAGCGGGCATTTTTTTAAATCACCCCCAAAGACTCCCAAACCATCCACTTGCTTCAACAATCAAAACTTTTCAGGCCCAATCAGACATTGAGTGGAAATACGGGCTGTCTAAGTTGATCCGCAACATGCATCGGACGACAACCGCGCCATCGCCTCTCAACCTGGTGACGACGTGGTTAATGTGGATTATCCACAGGTGTAAGGTGAGACAGTACTGCCATCGTTTTACTTAATATTACGTTACTTTTGCCAGTCGTTACAACTTTGACAGTCATACTCACAATGTACAAGAGTAGAGTGTGTGTAGAGTTAAATATAGTCCAGTTATAGTCCAAACTCAAATCAATTATTACAAGAGGACTAGGTACAGGCACTCTTGAATTGTCAAAGTAGGTATCAATATAAAAGATGAAGCTACAGTCCCAGCCAGAAGGCATAATAACTATGAAAGGATTGTAGTGGCTCATTCCAAAGCCAAGAACTCTATGGAAATGAATAGACAAGAAACACAGACACTTTTTTTAATCAGAATTTTGCAACAAATCCTATACATATAGTACAGTTTAATAAAACTAAGTTAACGTTGACCAAAGTACATAGGGATACGGAACATCATGTTTTAGAAAGACTGTCACACTAGTATGAGTGTCATAAGCGACGCTCTACAAAGCCGATCTCTTAATAAAAACCAACTGTGTCATATTTGGATCCCGATAGATACTGTACTGAAATATTAGTGTTAAAACCTTCAATGACAAAAGATAATTAATTCTTGGATTTGGTACGTAACTACAGAAGATGTTGGATTTTCAAAAATTCTTCAGAAACTACACAGCATTCTATGACATCATAATTTAAATTAAGCCTAGTCTTAGATGACTCCACTGCTACACCTTACAAATTATTACAACACACGACAAACACTTTTTCGATATCAAGATATTATTTTTTTAAGAATTACACAAATTCTGACAGTGTCCGAAAAACTTAACACTACCGTCATGCGTCCTATTTCTAAGTTTTTAAATACATAATTATTCTGCATTCAAGTACACGTATATAGATTTTATCGTCATATCCGAAAAGAACCACAGTAGAAAAGCTTACTATCTTTGCTTTCAAACGGACGCAAAGAAGACTACAACAGTCAAGAACCAAACATTTTCAATTATATCTCACGTAGGCTTACCACTAAGCTAACTCAACGACCCATCACACATCGCCCACCTACAACCACAAGGTATATTGGTCTGACTATACAGCATTACACTCCATTTTTAACCCAACTATTTCGCACCAGGACCGCATAAGCAAAAAGAAGCGACCAAGTTTGGTGCATATGATCGGTTTGCAGAGACAGGACCAGATGAGCGCGCGGTCCAAAGCTGGGGCCAAGTGGCTGTCCAAGGTGAAGAGGGGACAGGTTGTGCCGAAGGGTAAGTTCTAGATAGATAAAATACTGAACACCTGAATCACATTAAGTTAGTAAGGCTACCTACCTGCAAGACAGACAAAGTTCAGTTACAAGGACGACACAATGAGAGGTCTTGTCGCAATTAGAGATTTCTACAAACCAAGGACGACAACCAAGTACGTACGAATGAGGGGTAATTTTCGTCTTAATACATCAGAGATAAGGATATCTATAGAGTATCCAGTCATATAGTATGCTTCTACAGTACACTAGCAGCTGTTTCTCGTCACCTAAAAACTCTCTTGACACATTAGGTACTATACAAAGTTTAAAATCTAAGCAACACAATTACAACAAAACTTTTTTTTCTCAACTTCCTGATATCCCACCAATTTGATTGTTTTAGTATTTTGTGCAGGTTAACTAATAAGGATTTTTTATAGAAACACTAAACATAACCACTACAATATGTATTAATATCACCAGCACTTATTTCTACCTACTTGTTTCTGTATTTAAACACATATTTCAAATCATCCTTTCCACTCCTAGATTCAACGCGTCTCTCCGTGGTGCATCTAAGTCCTCTAGGCTCCCAGCTGAGCATCAGCAACGCCACGAAGATCGAGAACGTGGTGGACTGGGAGGTGATCGCCAAAAAGTACCGCGCCCTGATGAGGGACGAGCCAGAGGAACCGGTTAACAAGGAGAACGAGGGAGACTCGGCTGACAACGTGTCGGAAATAGTTCCGAACAATATATCCGCCGCTCCTCCTTGAACTACAGGCACAAACTTCTGGGATTCAGTGTACAAATGTAATAAATATACTAGACGAAAGTCTTAGGTATCCCTTCGAGGTTTGACAAGATCGACAGGTTAAACGAGTCAGAGTGCCTAGACAAGTGACAAAAACAATCGCTCTTAAAACGTATTACATTTTTAAAACTACTTCTTGACGTAAGGTTTTCGATAGCTTATGTCAATCGAATACATTTTCTACTGTCTCCATTATCGTTTATGCTGATAGAATTTCTATTTGTCTGGGCCCTCAGGGTGTCACTCGGTTTTGACGAGTCTTTTTGTAAATGTATTTTACTCTTGGAATAGGTTTTTGTATCTGAGATAAGTCAAGCTATCGGTGACAAATAGGTACGGACAAAGTAAGCATTTTAATTTGTTAGAATAATTAGTGTTGTGAAAGGACTGCATTGCAAGCGGGCGAAACAAATGTGTAAAAAAGTTTATAAAATTTTGAATCAGCATTTCCAAAAAACGAGAATTTTATCATTATGGTTTGGAAAAGACTATGTCCACTACCACAGGAAAATCCTTGAATTAGATTATTGTTCTTTTGATTGTTTCGTAGCTCCAATAAAGATCCCTTGATAAACAGTGATTTAATAAAAGACTTTGAAATATAACTACAATAGACGGGCCAAAAACGTAATACTTGCAAGAAATAATAATATTACGAAGCAATGAACATTGCTCTCATCTAGTGTGACGTGTCAAAATTGACAGTTACGTCCATTTTACTTCAAGACGTCACTGATTTAGGGGATCACAATTGTCTATGGCATTTATTCTGATATCGGCTCCGTTTAAGATACTTATATCTTTAACGCTGTGAAATGAAATTAAAATAAGAGATGAGAATTACCTACGCCATCGAATAGTCAATCTTACTTTCTTTTTTTTGGTAACGTTTCCCGCTTGAATTAACTCAATAAATACAGGTATCACCTCGCTTGCAGCAGACCCTAAACTTTATAAGCCATTGTACAGTTAGATATAGTTTTAACAGTAACGCGTAAAGTAAGTACCTAAATATAAAATTTGTAGAAAACTAGTAACTAAGAACAGCGATGTTATTTTTCCAGATTAGTGTTGTTTAATATTAAAGCTAATTTATTACTATTAATATTTTTTATAAATAAACGTGTTGTGTATTTGTGTAACTGTATTGTTTTAAAATAAAATCAGTGCAATTTATACTTTTGTGACTTTTATTGTACCTACCTTTACCTCGGTTACTGTAGTCGTTTTGAACCATTCGGTATTTTGAACTTAGATGACAAGACATCGACATTTTATTTTTCGGTTTTTAGTGGGCACCATTTAATGAGGAATTTTCTTTTTCAACTCTTCCCTAGTCGCTGGATAGATGGCGCTGAACTTGGTAAGTTACTGCAAGGAACGGAACGTCACATCATTTCACTTGGATGTAATGCCGGAAACATACTTACATGTCGGGGCGTGGCGTGGCACGCCAAAAGCATATCGGTGTTATACATTTAGTATGGTTAGAGACATATTTGTAGGTCGTGTCGTGTCGTCACGCGTTCTGTCGTGGCGCTGACTGCCCGCCACCGATTGCGCCAGAGCGATGGTGGGGGTAATGATGCGATGCGACACGACACAACAGGCAAATGTGTTTCTACATCCGCGTGGCTCGTGGCGCGAGCGGACACTTGTTTGCAGCGTGTGAAAAATGACTGACGAGCTTATTGAACTTGTACGTCAGCGAAAAGTTTTGTATGATACAAAGTGTAATAAAAAATAAAATAAAATATTTCGTTCATATATTTTTATGTTTCCGCCAATCAGTGAATTAACTTCCTCATATTGTGCTTTGTTCATTCTAAAGTACCTACTGATGAAAATTCCTTTCGTCACTCTCTAGTTCTATAACAAGACGATGAAATTCACCTTTGTTGTCTCCCCTTGTTTATAGGGTGAACCCAGTACCTTCTTTTCTTTTTTTTGACCTCAAGAAGTTTATTGCTAAGAGAAATTGAAGGTCTTCATCAAAATCACTATCCGAATCCGAAGAAAACATTATGCACGTTTGAACGCTGCAAAGGTTATGTATATACTGTTCAGAAATAACGCCAGAGCACGCCACGACACGACCCATTAGTCACGACAACAAGCGCCACGCCACGCCCCGACACGTAAGTGTGTTTCCGGCTTAATGTTTATATTCGGAAGCTTAAGCAAACGAAAGTGTCAGTCAACGCAATTAACACACAACTGCCAGTTTTAATTTTTTCTGTGGTTTTTGTATGCCTGAAAATAAATGACAAGATATAAACGTGTCATTGACACTGGCTTGGCCACCATCAGGGATTTTAAATTTTGAAAACACAAAAACAAATTTCGGTAATTCGTCGAAATTTGTCGCCAAATATCAGAATTTGTCGGTCACTGGTTCAAAGATATGGATTTATAGGTGACCGATCTGGAGCAAGTCTCCACAGCCTTTTTTTTTTTCTTTTTTTTTCGGATGGGAAATCATCAAATGACTTCTCCCGCTCTGGGCGGAGCAGGAGGGAGTGTCAGACTTTTACTGACTAAAACCCATCCATGTTCCTTCATCGCCCTTTGTGTTCCAGGGCCACGGTATCTCTTTCGAACAGTCCCGCAACCCCGGCAGGCATCGGTCCTTGCGGATCCCTTCCTTTTGCTGACTCTCTTTGAGGCGCGCGTGGAACACGTACGCGCCGTCGACACGGCCTGTCGTCATGAGATGGACGGACGGCGAGCTAGCCCATAGCCCATCGTCCACAGGCCCGCGCCTACGGTGGCCGGGGGCCACGTGGTGGCCCCCGACGCCTGTGGCGTCTCCCGCGGCGGCCGGGACGCTGTGAGGTTCTCTCCCTCACACGTTCCGCCACCTCCTTCTCTAGCATTACTGCTTTGCAGAAGGAGGTGACGGCGTCCCATTCCGTCTCGCTCCGGACCATGGCTTGCACCAGGGCCGGACGCGAGAGGTCGCCGCCGCCAATCGCCGCTTCGAGGACACGGCGGTGCTCCGCCCACGCGGGGCACACCTCCACCGTGTGCTCCACCGTGTCCTCCGGTCGATCCTCGCAGAAGTCTCCACAGCCTAGGCCACATTTATATTTAAAAAACTAGGGCACCTAAAGGCACCAAAAACTAGGTCCAGCGATATTTATTTTATTTATTTGTCGCCAAGTCACAGATTTAATCGGGTCCTATTTTAGAAGATTCTTTAAATGATTTGATAAATGTACATTCTGGGGTACAGGCTCATACAATTTTTGGCCTTTTCGCAGTTGTCACTACCTTAAACTGCAAGTGTTGGAATTGGACATTTTGGGAAATGAACATTCTGGGAAATGGACGTTTTGGCAAATGGACAGTCTAGGAAATGGACTTTCTGGGAAATGGATATTCTGGAAAATGGACTTTTTGAAACCGTGGAATTGGACATTCTAAACATAGACGTTCATCGTCTAGTAAAGAGATAGACCGTAAGAATTTAGAGAGTTCATTCGATCTAGCTCCTGGACTACCTACTACTACCTTACTAATTGAACCGCTGGCTGTTTTTTTTTATCTTCTTTTCCTGGTTTGTGTTATTATTCTTATCGATTATTTTCATTTTGCTTTAGGTTTTAATCCAGAGACGGAGGGCTATTTTGCCCTCTATTGATACCCCGAAGGCTCCGGATGGTTTTGAATCATTGATGTCATGATCTATTTTTCAACACACTTGCTCGTAAAGTGAGCCTTATTACATCGTTCTTAGGGCCATAAACCGAACTATAACTCACACGTGCATAATAGAATTATCCCTACAAAGTTAAGTTAGTACCTAACTGCAAATTATATGCGAGTAAACAGAGCATTTTCAATTAAACCGGGTAATACTTACAGTTTTTTTTTTGTAACATTATTGAGGTTTTATGGCGCTGAAAATCCATTTACATTTTTGGAATAAATAAACGTGTCCCTAATTAAGACGACATTTATTATTATCAAATTATTTATAATTCACAATAATTTGTCATAAAATATTTTCATTTTAACACTAAAATTATAATTTTGAAGTAGGCTGTATGACTATATGTAATCAATCACCTTACATTAGGCGCGTGAAAAAAAAAAAAACTTGCGCGCCGTTTCCCACAATTTTCATATTTTGTTTGTATCGCATTTGTTGCTGTGTGGTAAAACGATTTATGGAATACGTGTTTGTTTTTTCCTCGCAAGTGTGTTGAAAAAGTGCGTATGCAACTCGTGAGCAACTTGTTCATTAGACACTCGACTATAATGCCACAGCCTCGTGTATAATAAGCAACTTTGCTCACTTGTATCATAATATACTAAAATCGCAGCAAGTCGTAATGCATTAATATCCTGCTTATACATTTAAAAGATTGAGGAGCTCGTGGCTAAATAATAACAGCCACTCGGGTCGATATTTAGGTTAAGCCATGCTTGCCTAGGTTAGTCTGTGGATGGGTGACTACCCTTATATACCGAGTTTCCTCCGTGCCTCGGAAAGCACGTTAAGCTGTTGGTCCCGGCTGTCATTTGTAGATCTTTGACAGGTCGTTACAGGTAGTGGCCCAAAAAGTCTGACAACCAGTCTTACCAAGTGTCATTGTTAGTACTAACTGGGTTGTGGAGGTCAGATAGGCAGTCGCTCCATGTAAAATACTGGTATTTAGCTGCATCCAGTTTGACTGGAACTCTGGAAGCCGACCCCAACCTAGTTGGGAAAAGGCCATGGCAGATGATCATGACATTTAAAAGATTCCTCGATCGATCCATCTGATGTCCCCTATCAAGGTTTGATGCACAACGCAATTTAATTATTCCACTGTGACATCACAGTGGAATAAATAGTCCTACGTATGAGGATCAATAACTACGATGTAATCTACGTACAACGCTAAAAACTTAGGATTGGTTCCTTAGGTTGTTTCTTTTCGTCGTCTGGTTCCAACGCGCAACGGCGCGTGGCGCGTGAAGATTTTTTAATCAGATTACAAAATCCATTAACTTTAAGAGCATAATTATTTGCATATATTTTTAAAATTATAATTAGTTGTAAAATTTAACACACTGCCTTATTTTAAATTCAAATTCTGTAAAAGAAATTCAAGATTTAAAACCTCGTCTGAAGCTTCAAGCTAGGGACAAAAATCTACTCATACTGTAGTGAATGTTTTATTTGTATTGTTCAACCTATTTTTATTGTTCCTAGTTTCAATATGATAATCCATTCATATTAATTTCTAATAATCTATTGTAGTAATAATTCAATACATTAAACATTTTTTTCTTGTGGTGTTATCAATATTTTCATTTAGTAACCCTACAATTGGTACAAAGATACGCTATTCTCCTACGGAATTGTTTTATATTATTTCGTCTGTAGGCTGTAGGTATTACTGTACAATTTGTATTTTAGGTCGTACTTTTGTAATTGTTTCGTATCGTTCTCTTTAAGGTTTTAGGTATTACCTACTGTACCTATTTAGTCTCGGGAATTTTGAATAGCTTTTGTTTCACCCCATAATTAGTACTCAAGCCTTTGTGTGTAGTAAAAAGGATGTGATTTGATTAATTTGTCGGCTTGCTTATCGCCTATTCGCTAAGCAATCCGATTGGTCTACGAAGGGCGACATGGCGCCGCACTTCCGCGTGTTACTGCACTTGTACAGTCGAACCACCTATTTGGTTTACATCTTACATGTGTGCGTGATCTCATCGTTATGTACACAAACACTATATTAAACGAGCGGCGAGCTCTGCTTTTATTAGTGTGCGTATGGCTAATAATGTTCTCTCAGCCGCTCATTATTCTTGTGTGCAACAAGGCCCAACATTTTAACCTAATATTATATGGTAATCGTAGCTGATTGGTGTAAGCACCTACGGTAGTTGCCGAACTAACCTTGATGGCGTGAGTTCGATCCCCACTGTGGAATTTTGTTTTGCTGTTTTTTACTTTTTGGTTTTTTATTAAATTAATTTTGTGGCCAGTAAAATCACTCAAGCAAAAAAAGTTGAAAGTTAATTAAATAAAACCAATAAAATATTTTTTATTAGATAAACATTGTAATGACGAGCTTATCGCTTGGGTCATTAGCAAATAATCTGTCTCATTTTTTCCAATATGTTCCTTCCTAGGTGTTTGTCTTAAGGTTCAATTTGGTGTGGGCTGAATGTTAGCAAAAAAAACTTGTGTTTCCGGTATTATTATTTATTGCAAAATGGTTTTAAACATATAGGATAAAACTATCCATACTAGACGTTCGAATGAGTAAAACACTTTTGTTTACCAGTTTTTTTTTTACAAAGACAAAGTTTTTTATTGGTAAGGACGGGCGTAACGTAAATAATTTGTCAAAGTGGGTAGTTATATAAATTAATCAAAATAAAATTAGAGGTGAAATTAATTAACATGTTAGATAGTTAGAAATTATGACAACTTGTAATCAATCATAACAATAACATCACTTCACCAGACTTTTAATAATACGAGTTGTGGTTTAAAAAAAAGGGGTTATGGCAACATGTATCCTACCTATAATTATTGCTAAGGTTTGTATTTGTTCACATTCGCTTAACAAATATGAACATTATTTACATATGAATAAGATTCATAATCGTTTATTAATTAAAAAAAATTGGACTTATAATATGTGCACGATACACTGAACTTGTTATTATTATTGTCTTGCACAAAGTAAATGCAGCAATGATGTATGACCTAGCAAGCTGTAGTCGATTTCGTCGGTGCGCAGTGGACAGCAAAATCTTCCGCGGTGGCTGCGCAAACCAGCAGAATATCGGTGATTTCTCACAATTTGTAAGCACATATTGTGTGCTGTTGCTGTTACGCAGGTGGACAAGAAAGGATCAGCCTTGTGCCTTGCCACGATGTCATGGTG
Source organism: Xestia sexstrigata (assembly GCA_941918905.2). Taxonomy (NCBI): domain Eukaryota; kingdom Metazoa; phylum Arthropoda; class Insecta; order Lepidoptera; family Noctuidae; genus Xestia; species Xestia sexstrigata. The sequence continues at coordinate 18,024,172 of OW799211.2, forward strand.
TCGAGCCAATGAATGTTCCTTTTCCTTTGGTGTTATTGTTTTGTTTGATGTTCTACGTCTCCAGAATCCGCATATCGGCGGACCCGTAACTGCACGGTTCTCCACTGTGGATAAAAACAGTTTTTATAACACTTATAATAATAATAGCTAAATAAATAATAATAAATTATATAGAAAATACTTATGTATTCCTTATTGATATTACTTATACACAATACATATATATGTATACAAGAAATACACTAACTTGTCAAAAGATTTTACCTATTTTTATTAACGTTATTCGAAGGCTTTTCTTTAATCTGTCTAAAGGCCCCTAGCCGTAGTTGGACAAAAATGGTCTGAACCAAGTTAATTTTATCTTAGCCATCTTAATCAATAAAAAAAACTATTATCATTAACGATAGTATATTATTGTATCTATGGTAGATATTTATTAAATAAATAAATAAATAATATCTTTAGTTTCAGGCCATAGATCCATAATAAAAACAAAAATAAAACAAACATGGCACATATTATGTTACATTAACTAAGTAGGTATAATATCAACGTAATATCTAACTGTAACTCACCGATATCATTGAGCGCTTTGCAATTTCCCTTCTATTTAGTGTGTCGATGACAATTCAAATTGACAAATTTGGCGTCCAGTTTAGCACTTTCAGTAGCATCCATGATGATGTATATCTCCTGTGATGCGCAAACTACAGGACAGGCAGGACACCATATCAAGTGTCCCATCGTTTGTGGAACAACACCACATTTACACTCACAATCTCACTTATTTCTCATGCACGTTTTGCTCATGCAGAACAACGATTTCTGCATTTTTGAAATGTTGCATGGTGGGATCCACAGAATAAATCCGCACACGAATATGAGTCTAGTAATCAATTAACTCAGTAATGCAAATACTCGTATATTGACAATGACAACTAAGAACGCTTAAGATTTTTATAATGAAGGTGTTTGAAAACAATATTTATAAATTGTCGGTAGTTATTTTTTAAACCGTTCCGTGGTTGTCTCAAACATTGCAAACTTCATTAATCATCCGCGAACGGGATCGAATCGTTATAAATTCTACTTTAAGTAATGTTATAACAAAATAATGAATACAAAAAGAAAAAGAGTATATTGTGGTTTGAACTTACGACTTCTCGTTCACTGACCTTAGATGATAACCATCGTGCCAAAGTCGCTATGTAAATATTTGGCGAAATATTATTTCTCATTCCGTAACGATGAATGATTCTATACATTGTATACGATATTGATGAACCGTACGCACACTAATAAAAACAGAGCTCGCCCGTTTTATATAGTGTTTGTGTGCATAGCTTAAGACTTCACGCACACATGTAAAGTGTAATCCAAATAGCTTGGCCCACCGTACCAATCGTGTCAACTCGTAAAATAACGTGCTCCGCGCAAGAAAAGCTATCTTCTAATAAGAAGTGGTCCTTCAATGATTTTCTGCTACAACCCCTCCAAGACACGAACAATAACATTAACCAACACCTGTGTAAATAAATGTGAAGTGAGTTATAGCTGGATTTAGGACGACTGTACACGCCGCCTAGCCCATGAGGTGCGCGAGGCATTGGACGGGAGTTCGCTGGTAAGTTTTTCAAATTCACACCCACTAACTCCCCTGTTTTTTACAGCCTGGATTATCATCTGGATCTTGTCCTGAACTTTATTGGTTTAGTATCATCATAGTTCTCCTGCCCCGATCCCAATTTGTTTGGGGTCTGCGCAGCACGTCTTTAATTGTTAAGTATTAGTAAGTACTTAAAAGTGAGTATTCACCTTTTTTTTGGACAAGACCGCGGAATCAAGCGTCGTATCCAACTAGGGGGGGTGCTTACGTTAACTTGTCTGACGTACTCAAGTCGAAGCGGGTTCCAATGAACATGAAGTGTCGCATGTTCGAGCAGTGTGTCCTCCCAGTTATGACGTACACTCAGACCAAGTAAAAAACCAAGACAGCGCTGCGAACAATAAAGTGAGGCCAGCCCAAATTACGTCTCGCTCTGTTCATACACGCTCACACGCACACATTTACATCAAACTACAATTAAACTATGCCTCAATAAATGCACAACATGTTCACGAAACCGGCCTCACTTCTCTAAAATCAAAATAAAAGGCGTTATTTCAAGTAGGCCAGTTACAGGCACTTTTGAATTGTCGAAACAAAGATGAAAATTAAATGTAGCTCCAGTCCCAGTCACAAGACATAAAATCTGTGAAAGTACTGTAGTTGCCCATTCCCTAGCGTAGATCTCTATGGAGAAGAACGGGCAAGAAACTCCATAGACACTCTTTTAAATCAAAATATTGTTACAAAATCTGGGTAACATCATTCATGTTAAAATGGTATACAATGTGAGAACAATGTAGCAAGATTTGCACGTTAAAAGTGTCCACAGTAAAAACAAAACAAAAAAATACAATTCATAAACCGAAATAATTCATTCAAATAAGCCATGGCAACTAAGAGATGACCAGTCACAGCTGACAGCGCCGTCCACGAACATGACGCATGGATCAGCACCATTCAACTCAACCATTTTGAAGGGAATTAAATGATCCGACACAATGCGCCACCATCAGCGAGACATTAGAGTGAGCGTGACAAACTCTCAACCGCCAGGGCACATTCAAGTCACTAAAAGACGTAGGTTTCCAGTCAATGATAGCTTTCTAGTACATAATACTCACACAGTATGGGTTATGCGATTATATAATACTAAAGAGATTGATCTATACGATGCAAAGAAAGTTGTACAATCTTCAGCAGGTCCAACAATACCATTTAATGCTATCAATTTATGCGCGTTGTCCTTGTGGAGCAGGACCAGCATTCAGCCAAGAATTTTTATCAGCGATATAACCGCTCAACTTGTAATATGCTTGCTTACATAGTGTGCGTTTAATGCATGTTTTAAATTTCGTCTCATTCAGTTCAAGAATACTTTGTGAAATTTTAATATAGCATCTCAAACAGTACCCCATGAAAGATGTGTCTACTATAGCGAGTCTAAGGCCTGGCTGAACTAGATGGTCGATATTTCTAGTACTGTAATTATGTCTGTCACCTCTTTTACCAAAAAGGTGCAGATTTTTTCTCACTATCACATTCACAATCACAATCACTATCACAATCATCATTATTATCACAATCATCATCATCGTAATCACAATCATTATCATCGTTATCACAATCATCACAATAAATCAACCATAACCCGTATAGAAGTCGAATCCGGCATCTTCTGGATCCCAAAATAAATGCCATATTCGTTATCAGCACCCCTGATAATCTCGGAGTTGGCACTCATATTGATTTTTAGACATTTCAACCCTATCGCACCCCAACAGAGGTGATAATATTTCAGGTCCAGCATATTAAATCTAAAATCGTTGTTTTTCTAATACATCCGATGACCCGACCCGAAACACCATACAAACAATAACCATTTGATTTTCAGACTTTGTCACCCCATTTCCCCCTCTTAGGGGTTGAATTCTGAAAAAACCTGAAACCCGTTTCTACTCATTTATCAATAGAAGTACTCCTGTGAAGTTTCTAATAAAATAGTCTTACTAACTACTCTGATTCACTCCCTCGGGGGGTAAATTTTGAATAATCCTTTCATAGTGCACCCCTAGACCACAATAAAGAACCTACTTGCCAAATTTGGAGTCTGTAGACACAGCGGTTTGGGATGTGCGTTGATGTGTCAGTCAGTCAGTCAGTTTCCTCTTATGGATATTTAAGAAGATTTGAATACAAAATTTAGCGAATGAACAACTTCAACACAAAACTTCATCCCCTTTCACCCCCCCACACCCCTTTGTGGGTTGAAATGAAAAAAAAAAACAACAACAATGTACGTTGTGTTAGTTTCCAACCATAAGCCGAAATATTAATGATTTTAACATAAAAAATAAAGAAAATAAATAAAAAACAAAAGTTCATCCCCCTTTTACGAGTAACCTTCTTAAGGATTGAAATTCTAACAACACCGTTGCTTTAGCTTCCAACCATACGCCTAGATAATAAATTTTATGATTTTTACTTCAAAAATTAAGGACTACATAAATTCATCCCCCTTTTTAACCCTTTGGGGGTAGAATTATGAGAAACGCTGAGACACGTATAAATTAATTTTCAATTGTCAGCATAAACACAAAATTTAAAGATCCTAACTTTAAAACTAACGGTTTCTTGACTTTCATCCCCTATTTAACTAGCTTAGGGGTTGAATTTCGGAAAACCCTTCCTTATTCCTTATTAACATTATAAGGAGAACCTCTGTGCAAAGTTTCAGCTTTCTAGGTCCAAGGGTTTGGGCTGGGCGTTGATGAGTCAGTCAGTCAGTCATTCAGTCAGGCCTTTTGTTTTTATTTATATAGATTAATATCACAATCATTACTTTTACGAGTAACATTCGGTAAAGCAAATCTTATGCATTTAGTATTTTTTCCTTTAATACCAAATTGTTTGCTGTTGACCAATTTTGGACCTGAAGTAAAGAAGGAAAAGAAAGAAAAAGCATTATTCACGTCATCTAGATTTTGGGCCCGTCTATTTATCTTAAAATTAGGGAAGTGTCATCAGCAAACGACACCATATTTTGAGGTTGGTTTTTCAATAAATAGGGTAGATCATTTATATATACTAGAAAGAGGAAAGAACCCAATATCGAGTCTTGAGGAACCCCCATTTTTACTTTTAAACCCTGTTAATTAACACCATTTATTTGAACATGTTATTGTCTATCATTCAAATAAGATTTTACCAAAGTAAGTGCAAGTTTACCCAGTCCGTAATGCTCAAGTTTCAAAAGTAATGTGTCGTGATTTACGCAATCAAACGCTTTAGAGAGGTCACAAAAAAATCCTATGGCGTATTGGAACTCTTCCCACGCAGTAAATATGTGCTTTAATAAGGTTACACCGGCGTCAGTTGTACAACGTCCCTTGGTGAAACCATACTGTTGATCATGTAAGATTCTGTTGCTGTTAAAATGATAGAGCATTTGATTCAGAATTACTTTTTCAAAAACCTTGGTAAAAACTGGTAACACGGATACAGGTCTATAATTTATTATTAGTATCTTTTCTGTCCCCGGATATAAAATGAAGTATGACTTTACTGTATTTCATTAAATCAGGAAAAACTCCTTGGTCTACACATAAATTAAAAATTAAAGCTAAGTAAGGGGGGGCTATAGTCTCAAGTATGAATGTACAAACTTTGATAGACATTCCCTATAGATCTTCGGTTAGTTTGATTTTATCTCTGTTCGCAGAGTTCCGTCTTTACTTTTTTTATTTGGTCTAAGGACGTACGGGGCTGAAAATTGGACGCTCACCATACACTACTAGTCGATGCCCGCAGCTTCGCCCGTTTGACAAATTATATACTAAAACTTTCCTCTTGAATCACTCTATCTATTAAAAAAAACCCGCATCAAAATTCGTTGCGAATTTTTAAAGATCTAAGCATACATAGGGATAGATAGACACGGCGGGGGACTTCGTTTTATAATATGTAGTGGTAGTGATAGAAAGAAAGAAAGAAATTCACCGCATGCAAGCCACTCAGAGAGCTATGGAACGAGCCATGTTGAGCGTCTCCCTCTTCGATTGGATGAAAAACGAGATGAATGAGACTCATGGACATAACGGAAGTGATAGCATAAAGAAAGTGGATGTGGGCCGGTCATATATGCCGTTAGATGGAAGATGGGGAAGAAAGTGCTGGAGTGAAGACTACAGACGGGGCGGACGAATGTGGGAAGACAACCGACTAGGTGGACAGAGTATCTGATTAAAGTGGCCGGGAGAAACTGGATAGCCATGACACAAAACCAAAAAAAAACAAATAAATGCCTAAAACTCGCAGTTTGGATTGAGAGAAAAGAGCTCCACGCTAGAAACCGTTTCAGCTTAGAACCATTACCAACGAACTCTTTAGCTGTCAATAAGATTTTTATTGAAAGTAGATATTTATTAGCCGACTGAACTCTGTTTGTATAAGTAAGTTTTTCTTTGCGTCGATGAAGCAAGTCAGTAAAACTTATCCCAACTAAGCATCCTATAAAATCTGCATTTTAGGCTTCAAGGCTGAAAATTTTGATTCAGGCATAATAAGTATTAATAACTCAAAACATTATATAATATTTTTCTAAGAATGATCTAACCACATTATAATTATCATAAGTCAGTCTTCAGTTGTTATACTAACTGCAAATTATTCAACTGAAATGTAAAATAAAAATGTTTTCTTATCTGCATGTAGCACACACATTTGGTGATTAACTGCCATTATTAACATATATAAAGTCAATAAGATACAAGTGTTTCTGGTACATGTTTTGGTATATAAGTCGTGTTAAAATGTTACTATACAATAAACAAGGTTCTAAAGTCTCCATGAGACCGGGTCAAACACAATAAATAATATATCGTGAAATAAATTCAGTATAATGTCGCAATTAATTTGGAAAACAGCATTAACTTTGTTTGGTAAGTATCTTTCACAACGTCTCATTGAATAATAATCTAAATATATAAAAGAAGAAACTGACTGTGATGATGTTGACATCACCAGAACATACAACTGGACCACTTGTCTGGTTTGCATTAATAATCTCCTTCATATCGTGTTGATGAGACGGATTGACGATATTTTCTTGTCTCGCCGTCATGTGTTTACTAGCCCCACTATCAATATACCAGTTATTCTGACTGAACTTACCACTCGGAAAAATAGCACTGAATGCATTAGTCTGTTTTCTTTTGCTTTATTCTGAGTTGTGACACTGATTTAAATAATGACCGGTTTGTTTAGATTTGTAACACTTGACAATCTTGACAGATTTTGACGTTGCTTTCAAATCTCTATGACCGCACTTAGAGTTTTCATTTTTCCAGTGCTGCGACCTTTTTGCTACAAATGCACTTTGGGAAACGGAAGCTGAACTAGTTTCAACACACATCCATCAACTTGGTTTTATGACGTCGGCACTTATCTCGATTCCGGAGTGTTCAATAGCCATAATCATAGGCGCATACTTTTCGGGTAATCCTGCTAACATTAATGCACCAATCCATTCGTCTGTCAACTTAAAACCTGTTCCTTGATGTCTCTGACCTGTTTCAATGATCTAGGTCACATACTGCGTCATGGAATCAGAGTTTTCAAGACGAATATTGATGAGATTACTGAGTAAACTTATCTTTCTTGTAAAGCCAAAATCATCAAACATGGTTTTCAATTTGCTCCATAAATCATAAGTTGTCGCTGCTTGCTTTATGTGAACATTTAGCGAGGGTTCGATGGTCAATACGAGTTTTGCCTTTGCTTTGGCGTCTTCTGACTTTTCCTTCGCACCTGCCGTCACTGGTAGCGGTTCTTCAATGGCGGACGCCATACTTTCCAATGCCAACACATTTTGGGCTGCGAAACACCAATCCTCATAATTTTCACGGTCGCGTAACTTTGGAACGTTAGCTACATAGTTCGCCGTCATTACTCGTATTATTACAAAACCACAGCACAACGCTGAGTCTATTAAAAATTGGTTTTACAACGCCTGGGCGTTCTGGGCCCATAACCTAATAAAACAAAGATAATTTTGTAATGGCTTTATTTTTGAAACGACGTAACACAGACAGTTTTACCAAAGACACTACTATAGAGATCTGAGTATATTTTGATATCACAACAAGGGTTGTCCCTTATGGGGTGCGATGTCAGAAGTCCTCCACGTGTGTCTGGCGGCTGCTGGTCCCTCTCGATACGTTTGGAGGGAAGAGCAGCTGCTGGGCCGGTGCACCCTGGACGCGGCAGTATCCTTCTCCGGGGAATGAGAGGAAATGAGAATTTCCTTTTATTCCTCGGGGAGTGTTACTGCCGCGGCTAATTATTCTGACATGGGTGAGGTTTTACCAGGACCACCGGTGCGTTCCTCTGCGTGACCCTCTGTAAAGCAGAGGAGTGAGGGTGGGCTCGGTGTGCACTCACCCTGCCTCCGAGCAGACAGAGAAGGATGCGTCCTTCTCTGTCACCCTCAGTCTCGTAATCCCATTATCGAAGTGCTGTAGATCACGTCTCGCGGCTTCAATAGGGACCGAGGGTCTTGGCTTAACTGCCCGGATCGCGAGGTAGAAAACCTCCATAAAAAGTTACCCCGAATCCCAAGCGGCGACGCACCGCGAGGGGATGTATGGCTGACGGGTGTTCCATAGTACAAATCAGTCGTTTCCTCCTACCCCTAACTCCCTAACCCAATGCGAGTACACGATATTGATGGGTGATTTTAACATAAACATGCTCAATGACTCGGACTCAAAGACGGACAAGTTAGTCTCATTCTTGAACTGCCTCGGTCTCAAGCAATTGGTGCAGTCACCCACGCATTTTACAGTACACGGCAACTCTCTAATGGACATCATCTGTACAAATGTTAAACCACGCTCTGTATCAGTTGATATAATACCGGATCTGGGGGCGCACGCGTTGGTTTCTGGTGAGTTTAGTTTTCAACGGCCGAAAATTCCACGGCGAACCATTACTTACCGGCCACTTAAGGATATCCTTAAGTGGCCGGTAAGTAATGGTTCGTCGTGGAATTTTCGGCCGTAACTATATAGTTAGGGAATGTTTTGATCAGGATCTTGAGCTGCTGAACTGGAAATTGATAACCGAGCTGCAAGATGTTAATGCTATGGTCAATGAATTTAATTCGCGATTACTTTTACTGTTGGATGTCCATGCACCTCTAAAAACTAGTGTTGTTACCCTTGGATTACTGACAATGTTAAGTTGATGATGCATTTAAGAAATAAAGCACATGCAGAGTATTTAAAAGACAAAAAAAATGATCACAAAAAGATTTATTACAAAGAATTGAAGTCGCTTGTTTCTGGGTCTCTATTTTACGAAAAGTCAGCATTCTACAAACACAAAATCAACAGTAAAATAAATGATTCCAAAGCACTTTCGAAAAACTTAAAGTCTAACCTGCTCCCGTCTAAACATACGGAATTACCTTTGCATTTTAATGACCCCAACAAAATTTGTGACTATTTTCTGAATATGCCAGGTGCGGATACGGTTAGTGAATCGTAATAATGATTCCACGTTTACTTTGTCACCTACAACTAGCAAAGTAGTCGCGAATGTACTGAAAACTATTAAATCAAATGCTGAAGGTTGCGATGGCATTACCATTGATATGATATTTCATGATATATTTTTTCTTAAATCTTAGGCATGTTGCAAATTGGAAACTGGTTAAAAATGTGTACGAATCCCTTTGCCAATCAATCTTATCGTATTGTATCTCCACCTGGGGCGGCTCGTATAAAACAAATCAATCAAATCCAATATTTAATTGTAACACCTCTATATTGTAACTTTACTTTGTGGGAGAAAATAAAAAAAAAAAAAAATTATTATTATTTTTATTTCACAGCTCTTCTCATTTCTACTTTCGAGCGTAAGGCCAGGTTTTCTAAGGAGGTGGTAGCCGCGATAAAGGGCGTGGCCTTGAAGATGAAGACTTCATCTAAACTCAAGGCCATACCCGTGGCTTCCGCCTCCATCATGGCGGCAGCGGAGGCCAACTTTGCGAGGCCTCCACCTCCTTCGCCGGAGGGAGATGTGGCCAAACTGCGGGAGGAGGTGACCCGCCTGACGGCCGCCACGGAGCTTCTCCAGCAGGAGAATGCGAAGCTCCAAGCGGACCTGGCACCTCCTGCGTGGCACCTTCAAACGGGGGCCACCAGCAGCAGCAGCGACAAGGCCAGCCCGTACCAGCCGGAGAACCAGGTCCTGAACCTGGTTCGACAGGAGTTGGCTTCCTTCCAGGTGCGGTTTTCCGACCTGGATTGTCGTGCGCCCCCCCCTGGCGGCAAGCAAGGCAGCCACGGGCCCGAAGGCGGCCTCCTACGCGGCTGCTGCGGCTACCGCACCCAGACCGGGGCCGTCCAGCCAGCCCTCTGGCAGGGCTGTGGCGCCCCGCCCCCCCCGAAAAGCCGGCTCCGGCGAAACCGGCACCGGCTAAAAAGGGGGGCAAAAAAGGGAAGGGCAAGGCGGCTGCACAGGTGGACACTGTGCCAACGCCAGTGCCTACGGCGAATAGGCCAGTGCCTGCGGCACGGCAGCCGCCGCCGCCACCACCGCCCCCTACACCTCCCTCGGCTGAAGCCTGATGGTAGGTGGTCGGGGAGGAAAAGAAGGGGCGAAAGGTGGCCAAAAAGGCCCGAAATGAGGAGCGGCAGCGCCAGCACAGGGCGCGAAGGCTAGGCTCCGCACCCCGAAGACGAAGCGGAAAAGAGGGGCGTGTCCTACCGCGACTTGCTGGCGAAGGCGAAGGAGACGGTGGATCTCGGAGAGCTCGGGATCACTGGGGGCCTCCGGCTTAAGGTCACCGCGACGTGGGCACGCATGCTGGAGTTCCCGGGCAAAACCAGTGGCTCGTCCGCTGACGCTCTGGCGGAAAAGCTCAGAGCGTCCCTAAACGCGGACGAGGCCCGAGTGGTTTCAGCGCAGGTGAAGCTGCTGGAGCCCAGACCTCTGAGGTGCTATCGCTGCCACGTGGGACACCACGTACAGTGTGCCTCGGAGGTTGATCGCAGCGGCCTCTGCTTCCGCTGCAGCCAGCCGGGTCACGCCGCACTGCGGTGCATGTGCGGCGGCTGGCAAGCCGGCCGATCACCGGGCTGGGAGCAAGGCCTGCGCTCCACCCACCAAGGCCACCAGAGGCAAGGGTAGGCAATCCGCCGCCACCGCCACCGTCGCCTCCGCCGCAGCCGCAACTGCCCCCGCTGCCGCTGTCGCCGCCACAGTGGGGCCCTCACAAGGGGCCAGGGAGAAGGAAGCGGTAATGGAGTGCCAATAACGGCCCCATTACGCTTCCTCCAAGCGAATATCAACCACTGCGCCTGTGCTCAGGATCTGTTGCTCCAGAGCATGGCGCAGTGGTCGATTAATATCGCTGTGGTCGCTGAGCCATATTTTGTCCTGCCCAGGGAAGACTGGGTGGTGGACCTTAACGGCTTAGTGACCATAGTGTCGTCGGCCGCCGCCGGTACTCCGACCCTTGAAGGTGTCAGGACGGGTCGGGGGTGCGTAGCAGCACGGTTCGGGGAGATTGTAGTGGTGGGAGTCTACTTCTCCCCGAGCCGAACTCTCGCCGAGTTCCACAACTCTCTCGCAGAGTTGAGTGTTGTCGTCGGAAACCATTCTCTCCCCGTGCTTGTCCTCGGGGACTTCAATGCCAAGAACTTGGCTTGGGGTTCTCGTTGCACAGACGGAAGGATGGTGGAGGACTGGGCTCTGGAGAAGGGCCTGGTGGTCCTAAATCGGGGTTCTGTCGCCACGTGTGTGCGGATGCGGGGCGAGTCGTTGGTGGACATTTCGTTCGCTAGCCCCGTTCTGTCGCCGCGTGTCGTTGACTGGCGTGTCATGGAGGGGGTGGAGACCTATTCCGAGCACCGGTACATCCGGTTCGACGTCTCCACCCAGACCTCAAGCGCGCCGGTCCAACAGGCCCCGAGTGGTCCGCGTTGGGCGCTGAAGCAGCTGGACCGGGAGCTCCTCCTGGAAGCCTCGATCGTGCAGGCCTGGGTGACATCACCGGGCAGGCCTGCCGACATTAACAATGAGGCAGGGTGGTTCCACGAGGCCATGTCCGACATCTGTGACGTGGCAATGCCCCGAGTCCGGCCAGGAAGCGCCCGGCGTCAGGTGTACTGATGCGGCAGCCATTGGGGCGGAGCTTTATGAGGGGTACAGAGCGGCGAAGACCGCCCTCCGCGAGGCTGTCCTGCGAGCCAGGAATCTGGCCCGCAAGGAGATGCTGGGGACTCTCGACAGAGATCCGTGGGGGCGCCCTTACAAGATAAGAATAAGAATAATTTATTTAAAAAAGTATTACAAAAATGTACATTTAGGTGCAGTAGTGTTATTTCTGAAACATATAATTAGTGCATAAAAGTAAACTACACACATCAACACGGTCTAGGGATATTTTTAAAAAAGCGAATTACTATCAATGTGTTAATTATTTATATGACATGTATATATTTAAAAGATACGTTATTTAATATTCTACCATTTTTTAATAATGGTTAAGGTATAGATTAAAATTTCAGGATTTTATGGAAAAAAAATGAAGCATTGACGGAAACCGTATATGAATGAACTTTTAATTTGTGAGTAAAAACTGAAAAAAATAGAAAAATCATTTAATTTCGCGAGGAGACCCTGGGAACACCTAGATCCCTTGCGGATGCCCTGAGAAGACCGGAAAGTTTGATCTGCTTCTGGAGGGAGGTGGGCTGGTTGGAGTAAACGGCCACCATGGCTCACGCGACTGGACCATTGTCCATTTTAAGGATTAAGTGCGGAAACCAAAACCCCATGATAGATAGATAGGAGGTGGCGGAACGTGAGAGGGAGAGAACCTCACAGCGTCCCGGCCGCCGTGGGAGACGCCCCGGGCGTCTAGGGCCACGTGGCCCCCAGCCACCGTAGGCGCGGGCCTGTGGACGGTGGGCTATGGGCTAGCTCGCCATCCGTCCGTCTCATGGCGACAGGCCGTGTCGACGGCGCGTTCGTGTTCCACGCGCGCCTCAAAGAGAGCCAGCAAAAGGAAGGGGTCCGCAAGGACCGATGCCTGCCGGGGTTGCGGGACTGTTCGAAAGAGATACCGTGGCCCCGGAACAAAAAGGGCGATGAAGGAACATGGATGGGTTTTAGTCAGTAAAAGTCTGACACTCCCTCCTGCTCCGCTCAGAGCGGGAGAAGTCATTTGATGATTTCCCATCCGAAAAGTGTTGTCCCTTATAATGTTGTTGATATTGTTATTTTTATTAAAACATTTTTTTTTCTGTTGTGGTCATTCAATCGAATTGAAATAACAAGCTAACTAACAAACAAATACAATTTCAATAGGTTATATTATAGCGTCGGTTAATGGTGTCGATTCTGTTGTGCACTAACTAAACTTAATTTAGGCTATTGCTATCTTTTACTAAAAGGCAGTGCGAGAAAGGGACGGCTATAGCTATGAACTAATTTAGAGATGTTGTTGTCGCCATATGCATCGCTTTATCCAAACCTATATACTTTAAAAAATTTCACCCGATTAACCCAAAAGAAGGGTAAATATTTTTAACTTTATTAGAATGTGGCGGTAGTTTCCCATAAGTTTCCTTCCTTCCTATTCATTCCTGCAGCGTCTACCATAGGTCAGAGCGAAACAGCAATACAAGGCTGGAAAAAGATTGAACGTAGCCGACGCCATATTGAGATAAAAAGGTTCGTCTACTCCGCCGCCACGAAAGCGCCTCTCCAGGGCTTTACCGCAAATAAATCTAGATTTCGTGATAAATCCAGGGTCTCGTGTCTATAATTCAAATTAGATCCACCTAAATATCAAGCTACAGTTATTTGAAGTGCTGCAAAAGGAAAGGAATCTTTTATGTGTGGAACCACGCTGGCCGCCGCGTGGTTAACCTGTACATCGAGGACGTGCAAGGCCCTTACAGCAAGAAGGCGACTTCAGACTTCTACAAAAAGGTAAGGCGCTGCATCCTGTGTCCTTCTATTGTTCCTGTTTCTCCATACCAAAAAATAGCCTCCTTTAAAATCAATGTACGCTGCCACATAAAGTTTATTACAGTCTACAAAACCGCCGATTTTCATAGCAAGACTTTGAATCACCGCTCCAGGCTTTTAGAAGCCTGGAAAGATCTGTTTAGACAGTTCTTCCATTTCATGGTAAATTCCCCGCGCCCCCCATGTTAGCGTTTAAAGGTTTCTAAAAAGCTCACAGCGCTAACAGATGTTAAACTAGTTTATGCCTTGCGCTTCACGGTGATTTTAGTCGACATGTTTTACGTGCACCCTTGATTTGTATCGAAATATTGGTTTCAATTAAATTTGACAGCTCTAAATTACGTCCGTCTCTTTCTCGTTTTATTAGAGAGAAAAAGATTATCAATAGCCTAAATTAAGTTTAGTTTGTGCACAACAGAATCGACACCATTCTCAACAAAAGACGATAGCTTAAGGTGACACATCACACGGGCTCGAACTCATTGGTGGGCGTGGCCAAAAAGCACGCTGTCTCACCTGGCATCGTGCCCGACAGAGATAGTATCAGTGATGAGCAGTTAGGCGCTAGTCTTCACGCGCGTCTAGTTCGTACGCACACACTCAGCGTTCCGAACCGTTCCGAACAAAAACGAAGTTATATAATACTTTCGTCTGACCTTTTATTTAAATGCGCTAAAAAGAATAAAATAAACTTTTTCTTTAAAACTTTTACTATCAACTTATAACGTCATCGTCACTACACAATTCGCGAGATTAGTGGTAACAATAAAATTGTATACCTAACTATATTGTTTGTTATAATATCCCTTGAGAGAAATAAATGGCTGCGAAGCCAGCAGAGTCTGGACGTTGGTCGGCAGACGACTGCTTTATATTGTCATCGTGGTACTGTGGATTTCCTTGGCCTTTTTTTTTTTTTTTTCGGATGGGAAATCATCAAATGACTTCTCCCGCTCTGGGCGGAGCAGGAGGGAGTGTCAGACTTTTACTGACTAAAACCCATCCATGTTCCTTCATCGCCCTTTGTGTTCCGGGGTCACGGTATCTCTTTCGAACAGTCCCGCAACCCCGGGATTTCCTTGGCCTGAATTTCCTTTTCAGGGCGTATCAAGTCGGGGTCACCAATTTAGTGGTTGTTGTACACTATCTAAATTAAATTAAAATTTTTCATAATTCTATATAAATTTAATCAACACAAGACAGAGAAGTGACAGATCAGAAGAAAAGTAAAAATTATATCGTGAAGGTTTTATGTATATAAAGTTTCTAAATAAGTAGGTCGCTACACCATATTATAGGGTGTGCGTTTCGATGGCGCGACCACGTCGTTTTTTTTTTTAAATAACTATGCCATGATTTTGTAAAAATATGTATGTATGTGGTTCAAATTTCCCAAAACCTTAAATTTGTCAAAGTTATGGTTAAAAAGTTATAAGGGTTTGAACGTGGCCACCCCATCGAAACGCGGAGAACCGCGCGGCCACGGAAATCTTAAAAACTAAGCGTTGCAGAGACCTGAAATTTAGGTAAATAACAGGTTGAATTTGTAAAAAAAGTATAAAAAATCCTAGGTTTATATTTCAGGAGCATACGTACGGTATCGCTTATAACCTTCAAAATGTTCTGAATGTGAAATTTAAAATTGAAATGAATTAATTTAATTTTAAATTAATTTTTTTTCAAAATCTTGCCATTGTTTAAAAAAAAAATGCCGTGGTCGCGCCATCGAAACACACATTATAGGAGTGCAATAAAAATGCACAGCCCTTCAACTTCAGCGAAAAACAAATGACACGTCACTGACGTCATGCATGAAATGACAAGGACAGAAATATAGGTCTTGTTCTTCTATCAAACGAAGTACATGTCAATATCGTGTGTCCCCCTCCCGCACCGCACCGGGGGAAACATTATTCAGTGAGATGCACGAAAATTCATAGTAAAAGGCGCGCGTAAAAAAATATGAAAAGGCTTTTGGGAAATCGAATTTTATGAAAAAACCACTGCATAAATCATTATCAAATAAAATTTATTGAATTCTTCGATAATTGTGCTGTGTCGGTACGGACTTTGTTTTGGAAATTTGACACTTCTTTTATTACTAATTTACGCCCAAAGTTACGTTAAAATTGGCAATAAAAATGAATCTTTGGTAGCTCGTAACTTTTGAATGGCTTTTTATTTTACTATTCTGATTCCGCACAGACACAATTAATAATGAGACAAAACGATATCATGTTTAACTTTAGATGTACCATGTCAAACAGTGGAGTAATAGCCCCCCGAAATTTGTATGGAAAATACATATGTTGCGCAGTTCAACCTTAAACACGGAAAACAGTTTAATATTAGAACACAACAATTGTAGGCGGGAGCGAGCGCGCGCTAGTCGCCGCGCCGCACGGTGGGCTGGAAATCGGCTTTCATAGACTTAGGGATTTCAATTTGCAAGTGCTTGTTTTTATGCCGGATATCGCTTCTATTAGTCATTACTATGTACAAAAATGACACCCGAGTTAATTCTGCCCAAAAACGAAGGAAATATAATTTTTTTACGAAAAATTTGTATGAAGCTAGTATGAAAAATCGAATTATCTCCTAAACGGCATGTTTTACCGGAATATCCTTGGAGGTGGTCATAGTGCTAATTATTTATGATTTTTTGGTTGCCGATTTGACGAAAAATTTCATGCCGTTTTTTTTTAAAAATCATCAAAATATTTTTATTTGTTTTTACATATGAAACGATTCCTTTTAGTGTTTATGTTGAAGAACACGGACTTTTAACTACACGTAACATAAAGTAGCATCACTCCTATATTTCCGAAGGAGTTGGCAGAGGTTTATAGTACACCCACACGTAGACAACTATGTTTGAGCTAGATATTTATCAACACATCATGAGTTTTAAAACTTTTCATACAACCAAATTACCAATTGTTTACTCTTCTAATGAGTCCGAAAAGAAGTGATTAAGTAACTACACTGATTAGGTCTTCTAATGAGTCTTTATAGGTGATTTAATGATTTTCAATATCTCACGACAATGCCAACTATGGATTACATTCAACTTTTCCTGATAAGTAAGCTAATTTGTTAATTAGCAGTGCTATGAGTTCTAAGAATAGTTAGTGACAATTATAAATTTTCATTAGCTAATGAGGAGATAACTAATGAGGGTAGTTACCTAATTATTGGCGTTTTGCAATAAAAGGGCTAAAGTTTTGTTTTATAATTTAGTTTGTTCACAACTGTGTAACTGCTAACACTAAATCTGCGACTATAAAATCTTAGAATGGAAAGTTTAATCACCAATTTAGACTTGTTTGTTCTTCTACGAAGTGAGAGTACTTCATTTGATCATGAAGTATTGTTCAGTGCAGTTGTATCCCGCATAGGCGATTGCCTGTCTGACGAAGATCGTGTTGTTCTCAAAGAATTTTGTCGGAGATTTACGCGAGCCGCTTTACAAAGGTGGCAGAAATCCAACCGATTCCTTGATAATTTCAGGAGAAAGTACGATAATTGGTTGGGAGCAAATATTGATTGCCCGAGTTTTGTGCAAACTTTAGTTAATCAAGAACTAAGTGTTGATGAGATACCAAGAGCGCCCTCAGTCTCTCCAGAACCGTCGACATCAACGTCCATTGGAACAATGACGAAAAGATCCCGTAAACCATTCGAAGATCTGGGAAGTAAACAAGAAGATCTGATGAACACACAGGCGAAGATTCCAGTGAATTGGCATATGCAGCTGCAGCCCGTTTAAAAGTAGAAGGGCATGGAGATATCGCCTCTGTCATCGAATACATGATGAAAAATCCTGAAGCAGCCGCTAAATTAAATGAAACGCTTAAGAAACCAGCGAAAACAATCATATTTACGCCAGAAAAGGCGCTTGGATTGCTTCTTTCGCTAAAACTCTCAAAGTGGCAATATATTACGTTGCGAGAGGCTGCCATTCGGGAAGGTGCTAAGGATATTTATCCATCTTACTATAAAGTGCAACAAGTTTGCTAAGTGCACAAAGGCCTATGTTAGATGCCAAGAAGAAAAAGCAGAGCTTTTTTGCTGAAACTCTCGACTTAATTCAATTTCAGGAAACTGAGTTCGAGTTTTTGGATATATCCAATCTGGATGCTGACTCAGAATTGGAGTCTGACAACGAGAGTGATAAGGAAAATTTGTAAAAAAATTATATATGTACATATTTGTAAATTTGTATTTGAGTGTGTATGGGTTTTTTTTGTAATATTTAATGATATTTTGTCTTTTTTTAAATTTATTTTACTTTTTTTTACAAATGCTTAGTATTAATTCCTTAAATTAAATTATTTTGTATATAATATAACTTTATATGTTACTTAAATAAGAGTTTGATAATCTTTTTTTATTTAAATTAATAAAAATGTGTCAAAAAACAGCAATTTTTTTATTTAATTTTTCTTGTGTTGTGTGTTCTTAATAAATTGTGTGTTATAATGACTAATAGAAGCGATATCCGGCAAAAAATCAGGCACTTGCAAATTGAAATCCTTTCTAAGTCTATGAAAGCCGATTTCCAGCCCACCGTGCGCCGCCGCAGCGCAACTAATACGTGACCACTCGTCTCGGCGCGGACGCAAAACTGCACCGCTAGTCCGCCTAAGGGCCCCGTCGATGCTCATGTTTGTGTGAGTGTGCGGTTTCGAGCGTTTGTAGGTAGTTTCCGTACTGTCCATATTTCTACTGTGACCAACCGTGAGAAATAGGCTGCATGAATACGGCCTACGAGCACGACGCCCAATTAGGTGCCCACCTATACGCCATGGGAATCGCGCTCGGCGAAACGAATGGTTTAAGAAACAATTAACATGGACCCAGGAGTAATGGGATAATGGGAATTTTGCGGTGAGTCCCGGTTTGGAATTAGGTCTGATACGAGAAGGGTGAGAGTGTATCGTTGTCCCAGAAATGCTGAACGTCTGAGATCAAACAATACCCTGAGTGCATTATTATATTGGACACGCAGGACGCTGTGCGCAGTGTAGAAAGACTGGCAATTTGCTTTAAAAAGCGTGATTTTAACTGAATTCGTGCAAAGTGCAAACCTGCGGACTAGCATGCCTTTCAGCAACCTTTCTATGTCTAAATTATCACTTAAATATTTAAATATTATATACTAGCTGTTGCCCGCGGCTTCGCCCGCGTAAAGTTCGGTAACCGTCCCACTGGATCATATTAAAGGGATAAATAGTGCCCTACGTGTTAATCCAGGTTATGAAGTATCTATGTGCCAAATTTCATAACCATCACAATCACCATCACTATCACAACCACCACCATTATCACAATCATCACAATCACTATCACTATCACAATCACCATCACTATCAAAGTCACAATCACTATCACCATCACAATCACCTTCACCATCACAATCACTATCACAATCACCATCACAATCACAATCACCATCACATTCACCATCACAATCACCGCCACTATCACAATCACCATCACAATCACACTCACCATCACAATCACCGCCACTATCACAATCACCACCACAATCACTATAACAATCACCATTATCGTTATCTCAATCTTAATCATCGTAATCTTAATGATTATCATCGTAATCACAATCATCATCATCACAATCACAATCATCATTATCGTTATCACAATCTTAATCATCGTAATCTTAATGATTATCATCGTAATCACAATCATCATCATCACAATCACAATCACAATCACAATCACAATCACCATCACAGTCACCATCACTATCACATTCACCATCACAATCACCATCACTATCACCATCACCATCACAATCACCATCACCATCACAATCATCATTACCATCGCTATCACCATCACAATCACCGTCACAATCACTATCACAATCACTTTCACCATCACAATCACCGTCATCGTTATCACAATCACAATCATTATCATCGTAATCACAACCATTATCATCGTAATCACAATCATCATCATCACAATATCCATCCTCGTTATCAAAATCATAATTATCGTTATCACACTCATCATCATCATTACCACAAACACCATCACTGTCACAATTACCATCATAATCACTATCACAATCACCATCAATATCACCAGTCACAATAACTATCACCATCACCATCGCTATAACCATCACAATCATCGTCACTATTACAATCACCATAACAATTACTATCACAATCACCATCATCGTTATCACAATCATCATCATCGTAATCACAATCATTATCATCGTAATCACAATCACCATTACCATTACAATAACCATCACCATCGCTATCACCATCACTATCACAATCACCATCACCATCACCATCACCATCACCATCACCATCACAATCACCATCACAATCACAATCACCATCATCGTTATCACAATCACCATCATCGTTATCACAATCACCATAACTATCACAGTCACAATCACCATCACTATCACAATCACCATCACATTCACCATCACTATCACAATCACCATTACCATTACTATCACAATCACCATCATCATCACAATCACCATCACTGTTATCACAATCATCATCATCATTATCACAATCATTTTCATCGTTATCACAATCATCATCATCGTAATCACAATCATTATCATCGTAATCGCAATCATCACCATCATCATCATTATCACAATCACCATCATCGTTATCACAATCATCACAATAAATCAACAATAACCCTGTATAGAAGTCGAATCCGCCATCTTCTGGATCTCAAAATAAATGCCATTTTCGTAATCTGCACCCCTGATAATCTCGGTATCGACACCCATATTGATTTTAAGACATTTCAACCCCATCGCACCCCAACAGGGAAATGAAGGCATTTCAGGTCCGCCACATTAAATCTTAAAATCGTTGTTTTTGTCGACCCGATACACCATACAAACAATACCGATGTTGATTTTCAGAATTTGTTCCATTTCCCCCTTTAGGGGTTGAATTCTTCCTTGCCGGATTGCCGCCATGGGATCTGGAGGCGATAGTCCTCGCGCGCCTACATGAATGGCGCGCGGAGGTGCTACACGGGGGGAAACCCCGCTGCCGCGACAAATTGTCGCTCAGCGGACAGACTTCCGGCGTGATCTCATGGCGACATGGAGAGAGCGACTGTCGCAACCCCGTGCAGGGCACGCCACAATAGTGGCGGTAAGTCCCCTCTTTGAGGAGTGGCTTGAGAGACGCCACGGCGTCCTCACCTTCCGCCTGACGCAGGTCCTCACCGGACACGGTGTTTTCGGGAGGTTCCTGCACCGAATCGGGCGGGCGTTCGTGTTCCACGCGCGCCTCAAAGAGAGTCAGCAAAAAGGAAGAGGTCCGAAAGGACCGATGCCTGCCGGGGTTGCGGGACTATTCGAAAGAGATACCGTGGCCCCGGAACACAAAGGGCGATGAAGGAACA
This sequence comes from Xestia sexstrigata, assembly GCA_941918905.2. NCBI lineage: Eukaryota > Metazoa > Arthropoda > Insecta > Lepidoptera > Noctuidae > Xestia > Xestia sexstrigata. The sequence continues at coordinate 18,045,260 of OW799211.2, forward strand.
TGGATGGGTTTTAGTCAGTAAAAGTCTGACACTCCCTCCTGCTCCGCCCAGAGCGGGAGAAGTTATTTGATGATTTCCCATCCGAAAAAAAAAAAAAAAAAAAAAAAAAAAAAAGGGGTTGAATTCTGAAAAAACCTGAAACACAAATGTTAACTCATTTATCGATAGGAATACTCCTGTGAAGTTTCGAATAAAACTTACCTAATCTTGTTTCCCCATATAAACTTTTGACTCCCGTTTCATCCCCTTAGGGGGTACATTTTGAAAAATCCTTTCTTATTGCACCCCTTAACCTCATAAGGAACGTATGTGCCAAATTTGGAATCTCTAGACTCAGCGGTTTGGGCTGTGCATTGATTTTTAGACTTTGTCACCCCATTTCCCCCTCTTAGGGGTTGAATTCTGAAAAAACCTGAAACTCATGTCTACTCATTTATCAATAGGAGTACTCCTGTGAAGTTTTTAATAAAATAGTCTAATTAATCTTGTTTCCCCATACAGACTTTAGAGCCCCGTTTCACCCCTTTAGGGGGTGACTTTTGAAAAACCCTTTCTTAGTGTACCCCTAGACCACTTCAGGAACATATGTGCTAAATTTGGGATCTCTAGACTCAGCGGTATAGGCTGTGCATTGATTTTTAGACTTTGTCACCCCATTTCCCCCTCTTAGGGGTTGAATTCTGAAAAACCCTGAAACCCGTTTCTACTCATTTATCAAAAGGAACAATATTGTGAAGTTTCGAATAAAATAGTCTAACTAATCTTGTTTCCCCATACAAACTTTGGAGCCCCGTTTAACCCCCTTAGGGGGTGAATTTTGAAAAATCCTTTCTTAGTGCACCCCTTGACCACATAAGGAACCTACTTGCCAAATTTGGAATCTGTAGACCCAGCGGTTCGGGCTGTGCGTTGATAGATGAGTCAGTCAGTCAGTCAGTCAGTTTCTTCTTTTATATATTTAGATAATATTTAAATTTAGACACCGTACACAGAGGAGTGCCATATAGTGATACATTGGGAAATGCTGGGTAAGAAAAACCGTGGGCTTTAAAGAGCATTAATTCACTCTTTCCAATATTATATTTGAGCCCATGAGTCACCGTATATGATTCAGATATCGACACTAACTTCCTCATCGAATTGAAATCAAAATCGAATCGACGAAACTGGCAAATTATGGAAACTGTCGAGTTGACGCAACTGTCGAATTCACTCAACTGTCCAATCAGCGAAAGTGACGAATCAACGAAACTGTCGAATTAAATAAACTGACGAGAGAGGGAAACTTACCAGTGTAACGCGGACTCCTTTTTTGATGTGTGTATTTCGACCAAAAGGTACAAGGTTCACGTATATATGTATCGATTTCTCTGGTCGAAAACATAATAATGATTAAGATTTGTAAGGCTTATATTAATTAATATCTGTATCAATAATAACACAGGTAATAATTCACCACAGACCCAAACCAAAAGAGTGCGCAAATCAAATACATGACGTGTGCGTAAGAGCCAAAACGTCACACACGCGTATTTTATTTTCTGATGGAATTCAGGTCCTACAATCGCGTAATCGCCAATATTATATAATGAATGAGCAAAATAATTGAGCAAGTGTGTTAAATATCTTATCAATTAGCTATCTAATTAATTACTTTTTTACAGCTACGTTGCATTTCACGCAAGCTTGGCGATTGGTATGTTTTAAAGGGTATGTTTCTTGAAGCCATCTTTCTGTTAAACTTTTAACAATATGTAAATATATCTATTTGAGAAATTTGTAAGAGGCCCACACTCAGCATTGGGACGCCAAAGGTTGAAGAAGATACCTATTTCTCAACCTTCTTTGAGTTAATGCTATATGCTGTTCGAGTGTTTGTTTTTTTACTCAGTAAGTAACATGTAGATAACAGTAGAATTTAATTTCAACGAAATTAAAACAGATACCACTATCGTACTTGTAAGAGACCGTACGTACTTAGCTGGCACAGAGAAGCAGCTTAAACATTTTTTTTACAATGACCAAGTTCCTCCTTGCGTTTCAGCTCACTGAGTAACTCTTTTAATGTTACCGTCAAAAATGCAACCCTGCAAATAACAAGTGGATACATTGATATAACCAAACCAACTGTAATGTGCACACATGGGTACGGGGGTACCATATTCACTCAGGGCGTAAACCAGCTAACTGCGGCTTACTTGCTACTTGGCTTTAATGTTTGTGCTATTGACTATTCTAAAGAAGCGGCCATTGGCCCGATTCCTGGGGTGAATTACCCTTTATCTGTCATCGTGGCCGCTTACCGGGTAAGAATTCATAAATTCCTTAGATTTGATATAAATCACCCTAGTATAAGGGTTGAGGAAGTTAAGTATAAGGTAGTTTTGAGGAAGCCTTACCTTATTGAACGAAACTCTCGACATTATGTGCGATGCAGGCCGTTAGATTGGGCTTCCTCCTTTTTAAGACTTCTAAAAATGAGGAGGTTCTATGTCAGTGTTTATCAATTAAATTATACTCTTAATTGCTTGGCCACAAACTACACGCTGAAGCGACGAGAGCATTGCGACACCTCGACTGCGGGTCGCTTAGAGCGTGCCAGCCACGTGTCAACGTGATGCGATTTGCGACGCGACGCACGACGTTACTTTCTGTCAGTGACAAACGCGCGAGTCGCGCGATCTCAAATCGCATCCCGATGACACGTACTGCAATCTAGCATCATTTAAAATGTTTTAAAGTAATACACACCGTTGCCCTGTCTTTCTTTTTCCAGGTTGCGACGGAAGTGGCACTAGCGATAGTGAATTTGGTGCGACTTGGTTTCAATGTAAAAACTTTGCATATGTTAGGGCATTCTTTGGGTGCACATGTGTGTGGGAATACCGGCGCGTTCTTCAAGACAGTGACGGGCATTACAATTTACCGGTATGCCTCTAAAGTTGCTTTTACAAGAGCAAATTTATGTCAGAAAATAGTAGAGCAATTATTACACTGCATGTCATTTAATGACAGATTTATTGAGTTGGTCTATATTGCTGTTGATAAAATATGGTAATGGTTTGCTCCACACGCTCCAGGCCGGGCACAATTCTTATGAAAAAGAATATTACAAATGCGACAAACGACAGCATCAACATCGAATGTAACTCTGTATGCCAGGTAGTCTGTCTCTTACCGATGAACGGATTTTGTTTAAATTGACACAGTTGTCTTTTATCCCGATTGTATGTTCCTGGCAGACAATTTTCGACCTCCAAGGTGCAGCTGCGGGTAAATGCTGCGGTTCCTTATACAATCGCCAGTGTACATGAGAAACCGTAGACCATACTCGACAAACAAATAGGTTCTGAACGGCGAAGATTGAACGATGCGCCTTGTCTCAGGTTCCAGGGAACTCGTTTTGATAAGTTACTTATAATTGGCAGGATCACGGGTCTAGACGCTGCGGGGCCTGGTTTTGATGGTAACATCTACCCATTGCAGCGTCTCAGCAAGGAAGATGGTGATTTCGTTGTCCTCATCCATACTGACATACGCGGATTAGGCATGGCGGCCGCCACAGGACATCAAGACATTTTTGTCTGCCCCTTTCAGTATGGAAGGGATGGAGTCCAGCCGGGATGTTCCCCTGTTAGCCCCTTGATTACTGATCGTTTGACACCTGCAGGTATGATAAAACATGGTACCTTAAAAATGATTGTATAAGTTTTGCTATTCCGTAATGTCACTTAACTTCACGAAGAGGCACAGGAGAAAAGTACATGAAAGGAATTGGGGGTGGCCTTTACCCAGCAGTGGGACAGTACAGGCTAATAATGGCTACGTATAAGTGATAGTACGTAATAGGTGACATTCTGAGGGCCCAGAATCCTAGACACAGTGACATTCTATCAGTGTTACCATCATTTTTGAGATTAATATAAACTGGCGAAAAGCTTTAGTGAATCCTACTGGAGTTCATTGTAGAAAAACGAAACGATTACCACTTGTCTTGGCACTCTGGTTTCCCGTTTTTCGGATCACGAACTTGGTACAGAAATATTACTGAGGTGTTAGAATAACAGGTAGGTATAACTTTTTAAGCATTAAAAGCCTAGTGATGTGTCAAGTCTCATGTTCGAACCTAAGACACGCATCTCTGACTTTTTTCTACTTGCTTTGGTGAAGGAAAACATCGTGAGGAAACCAGCATGCCTGAGATTTCTCGACGGCATGTAAAACCAAGTCAGAGGCCCATGGGTGGCTTAAAAACTCTGACACCAGGTTGGGTACCAACCTCGCGATAAAAAAGAGAGTAATTTATTTTAACGAATTTGGACTTTATTAATCTGGTATGCTCTCACCTTTGTCAGCATATATAATCATTCGTTGTGGTCGGGTTAAAACAAAAATCTTTTTCATTTTTATCAGGTGCCTGTAGCCACCGACGCTCCGTGGACCTGTTTGCAGAAGCGGTAAAAAATATATGCCAGCTGCTGGCTGCTAAAGCCGAGAGCAAAGCCGAATTTGTGAATCCTGCCTTTGTTCCCAACATAACCATTTGCGTCGGTGAAAACACCAACCAAACGTACGTTCTTAAACAATAGTGATCTATGGATCTCACAATGTTAGTTTACTTCTGATCGGCTATCACTGTCAAAATAACAGTGATCTTAATAGTCATAGTAATAAGGTTGTTGTTGGCTTCTGACGGAAACCAACCGAGAAAGGATTAGGTTATCCTATCCTACTAATGTTATAAATGCGAAAGTTTGTGAGTATGGATGTTTAGATGTATGAATGTATGGATGAGTCCGCGTAACACTGGTCAGTTTCCCTCACTCGTCTCGATTTTATTTAATTCGACACTTTTGTTGATTCGTCACTTTCGCTGATTGGACAGTTGTGTGAATTCGACAGTTGCGTCAACTCGACAGTTTCCATAATTTGCCAATTTCGTCGATTCGTCACTTTTATCTAATTCGTCAGTCGAAGTACAGTCGGTAGGAAAATGTCTAATTTTAATATGTATTGAGATCTATTTATTTATTTTACTATTTACTTAAACACAAAGGACAACACAGGAAAATAACATAATATTTGAGTACAGAGTACTGCTTATTTCATAAGAAACTTCTGCCAGCTGACCTGCAAAAGGGAAAACGAAAAAATAATGTAGACGATAGTGTGTGAGAAAAGTAAAAGAATAATTTGTTTATGAATGTGCGCGGGCGAAGCCGAGGGCATGAGCTATTTCTAGCCAGTAGGTATGGGTAAAACATGTAGCATTACAAAAATAAACCTCCAGCATGTATTAAAAAGATGTGGTAAGTAATATTTCAGCCTTAAAATGTGGTATAAACCATTAAACTGAACAAATTTCTTCATGACATCAGCAACGTAATCCGAATACACCCCTGCATACCACCACACCATTCGATACACGCTGTGTAAGAAATCATCAATAATAATCCAAGTCTTCTGTTCTTTTTGCAGCTATCGCGGCAAGTTTTATATTCGCACTAACGATCGGTCTCCGTATGGCTTAGGTGCAGCAGGGCTCACGGCACAATAAAAGCGATGGACATCACGATTTACGACTGTACTTCTACTTACCTATTATTATATTGAAGCATTTAGTGTAGGTACCTCAATGTTGAGAGTAGTTGCACTTCTGATGGTAATAAATAATAATTATGTCACTTGGTCAACTTGCTTTTCTATTTTCTATACCTATTGATGTGAATCACTATGTTCAGGAAGAAGCTAGTCGCTAAATAACAGCCGCTCGGGTCGATCTTTAGGTTAAGCTGTGCTTGCCTGGGTTGGTCTGTGGATGGAGGACCACTCATAACATACCGAGTTTCCTCCGTACCTCGGAAAGCACGTTAAGCAGTTGGTCCCGGCTGTCATTTGTTGATCTTTGACAGTCGTTACAGGTAGTCAGTGGCCCAAAAAGTCTGACAACCAGTCTTACCAAAGGGTATAAGCGTATTACCCAGTACTAACTGTTTTGTGGAGGTCAGATAGGCAGTCGCTCCATGTAAAATACTGGTATTCAGCTTCATCGGGTTAGACTGGAAGCCAACCCCAACATAGTTAGGAAAAGGCTAGGCAAATGATGAGTGATGTGTGTCTATGGTTCTGTAGCTCCGTGGCTCTTTTTGCACTTGCCTGTAAGGAGGATGCGCCAAGGTAGCCCGCGAAATTCTAATATTCTTACGTTTTTTTAAATTTGCAGGTCAGTGTCAGGTAGTATGTTGATTAAAATATGATGCGCGACCGTAACAAATACGGTTTTACAGAGTAATGATCATTATTTGAACATTTTTAATTATTATAATTCTGTAAAAACATACGTGAGGTCATGGCACACTACACAAGCCTCGCACCGGCACCGCTCCAACCCAGCATTTAACTTGCCATTCAAATTAGACCATTAAATTGTGTGTCATAAAATATATTTTATAATGTCTGTTGAAAAAGCTTACGGCGGGCGGTCAGCGCGCTTGCCGCTACCATACGACTCGACTCGCGGGCGCCTCGGAGTCGGCGCGCGGACCGCGGGTAGCAGGCGCGCCGGCACAAAACAAATGCAGCAAGCTCATAGTCCGGGAGGTAGCGTTGCAAACAAAAAAGTCATGAAACTTTTTTCATAAATAGTTTACATCATACTGAGCTTAAAAAAATCGTCAGCTGCATGGTGGAGGGGGGATTATGCGTTAGCCGCTTGCATAAACTTGTAAAAGAAACACGTAAAATAAAGTTATAGTACGCCGGATGAAAAACAAAGTGATTGCTTAAATTATCAAATGTACGAAAACAACAATCAGCTGCGTGGGCAGCGGTGGAAAGACCGTCAGCTGACGCAGTAAAAGTAAAAAATATTGGAGCATTGCTACAACGTTGTCTCCTTTTAAACTGTAACGGAAAGGGTGTTAGTGGGGTAGGTGAATTAATCCACGAATCCACTTAACATAAAAATATAATTACTATACATAGACATAATAGGGGATAGGTCTATGGTCACCATTTTTTTTTTCTTTTTTTTTTTCACCACTCCACCCATCGCTACCTGGGTGGATTGGTGACGCTGGGTTCACTTATCAGTCATTCAAGATCGATGAACAACATGGCAAACGATCAGCCTAAAAACACTACCTAAAATGCAACGGACGCAATGCAACGGATGCAAATGCTCCCGGACTATCACGGCCATGCGCGGACTGCGAGCTTGCGTTTCGCGGACCGCGGGTGGACGCCGCGCGGCCCGCGGTTGGACGTAGCGCCTTAGCCTAAATTCGAGGCAACGCCGGGCAACAGCTGTGCTGGTGCGGTGCTCGTGTAGTGTGCCATGACCTTTACTCCACACGTATTACGATGTTCCACCTCGCAAAAGACAAGGAATAATATTCAGAGTTGATGGACAACCTTCAGTAATTAAAGAGGCACCAGACGAAGAAGTAATAATGTATTCGTCCTCCATCTTTTGCCACGTCGCCGCCGCCTAGGTACGATACCCTCGTGACTTTCTACTACAAGGTGGCTCAAGTTCAAATTAGTCATGCAGTGTGGCAACACCTGTGCAGACATGACAATAGTGTAGTAAAATAAATTATAAAATGCGAGTGTTACTCAGTCTGTCTTTTTATCTGGGCTACTTGTCTATCATTTTGAATATTTGTACTAAATACAAAGACTGACTGCCTCATTGACTGACTGTCTAGTGGTCACAAGCCTTACTTCTGAGCATCAGGACTTTTATAAATTGGGCTGGTTTTTCTCTTTAATCACAGAAAACTAGTAGTCACCAAGTTTTTTGTGACTACTCGAATGACTTATGTTATGTGATTCTTTTATTCATTTGGAAGATGGCACAGCGTCTCATATGTTTAATGCGTTTTATTATCAAAATAGTGATGATTATTATACATCATCCTCACACACAGCCGAAAAGTAATTATTCACTAAAAACACTGCTGGGATTTAAAGCGGACTTTTGAAAACGCGGCTACAATAAAGTACTCAGAACGGATCTGCGAGTAACCGTCTGACTGAACATGTATAATGGTTCTAACTTCATCTAACGTAAAGCTGTGCAGAGGACGCATTGCCTTGTATAATGCGCAGACCGTCACTCGCAGCTAACTTCCGAGCCGCCATAAAGTTTTTACAAAACTGTAAAAGGTTTTTTTGGCGCTGTGTGGGCCACATACCAAAAGATCTTTAAACAGTTAGATATAAAAAAAAAAACAAATCCAAAGTCACCAACATGTTTTTTTGCATATTGAAAGTAACTTTTAGTTTTTCTGTACTTTTGCATGTTAATGTTTGTAATTAGGTACGTAATTCTGTAGTTATAATAATAATATAATATTGTTGTGGTATAATGTTGTTGTTGTTATAATGCTATTGAATCATAACAGTTAACTATATGTTGACTTTTACTATTTGTGCAGTTGGGCAACAAGTGTTTTCTTTGGCTTTTCTTGTATAAAAACAAGTACGTAGCGCTGCAGTGTCAGTACAAGTCAGGGCGAAGTACAAGTACCTACAGAGAAAAGTCTAATATAGTCGACATGATGTCGCAAAGTGTCTGGAAAATAGCAGCTATTATTTGTAAGTATTAAATCATTTTGAACATTACGACTCCCTGAAATTAAGCGCCAATACATTAAACAACTTTGTATTTTGACAATCAGCTGTTTGTTTGAAATAGGAAAATATAGGTACAGTGCCGATTATTCCGATTAAATATGGTTTGCACGCTTCTGCGGACCCAAAATGGCCGCTTTATCAGAATCATAATATGAATCACATTATAACATTAAAATTCTTAAAATGGACTTTATGGTTATGACCATTATGTCAATTTTAAGAATTTTTTTTTTATATGATTCATATTATATAGATCGGACTAACTTACCTAGTGACGTCCGATCCTTAATTATGTAAGGTAATCTCGCCTTCATTTAGTACTTGTAGTTTGCACTTCTTGCTAACTCGCTATCACATTTTTTTAAAGATGAATCGATTTCATCAAAACGAAAATGTTGTCTGTGGTCCCGTCTTGGCGCGCTCTGTCCTGACATCTGTCAACTCATTCTTTCAAAGCATATGATCGGGACTTCAAGATGACCGATACGGTTATCTATCGTAGTCCCGATACATTAGTCAACACAACTTTAAAAAGGGGTGTAGATAAGACACTTTAAAGCACATCTATGTAGGCTGATCTTCTGGGAAGGGTTGGGATACAATGAGGACGAGATTACTTCACATAATTAAGGATCGGACGTCACTAGGTAAGTTAGTCCGATCTATATAATTATGCTCCGTAATCTCGTCCTCATTTAGTACTTGTAGATGTTCAAATAAGAAAGTTATGTTGGTAATCTAGTCAACATCTTATAATCATTGAACAATGCAACCTAACATACTATTCTGATTATCATTACTTAGGTACTAATTACACATTTATTTAAATAAAAGGTAATATAACATAAATCTTCTCTAACTCAACAACCTGTGTCATGATAATCTTATAATGAGCTTAATTACTTTAATCAGACAGTTACCATTAACATTAAATTTAATCAACCAACAATAACAAGCAGTGTGTTCTATATTACAGAGACTATATAAAACACTGCTCGTGCAAAAGCACTAGAATTTAGAATCACTCCTCATAGAGAGGAGGCCTGTGTCCCAGCAGTGGGAACATTAATAGGCTGATGATGATGATGATGAACTATCTCATCTCATATATCTAGGTCTCATAATAAAAGCAAGCAAAGTTGAGGAATTTGTGGTCCAACCAGCTGCTTATTCTTATAACGTCAATATTAAAACCCATTTCAAAAGTTTTTTTTTTTTTTTTTTTTTTAATGCAGAAGCATGCCTTGTGCTGTGTGATGTGAATTTGGGAGTATTTATTCCACTATTAGTTAGAATTTGTTTCATCCACTTACTAATAGTTGCAGTAGTGGCGGCACGATATGGTTTTCTTATAGTTATAATTGGTGATTTACAATCTTGTCTTATAGGTATTTTTTGTAATATCTAGATAGAACAAAAGGGTAGTAGCAGAACACACAGACAAATTCTCCTTAAAAGATGGTAGTGTCAAATTGGGTTGATATCTACCAGGTTCAAAGGTTTTAATAATTTCTGGAATGTTTATGGTAATAATTATCCTGATTACAAGAAATGTTATCAGTATACTTATGAGAGACAAGGTTCGAATTCTGTGTGCAAGGGCTATTATGGTAATTTAATTTTTGGTTATTAGTTCTAAACTAAGGGTTTCATTAGGAAATAGTTTACACAAATAATTCAAAACGATACTGAGATTGCATACTACTTCATATTTGGGGTTCTTAGGTCTTAACCTAAATATATCCCTGAAGAACCTTGACAGTCGGTCATCTAGGCCAATTTGGGGCCCTAGAACTAGAGAAATAGCTAACTTAATGGTATTGAGTGAGCTATTTATGATAGTCCCTCATTAAAATTTTAGTCAGAAAAGATATCACAGTGGGAACTGAGTCTAGGAGAGGGTCAATATCTTGGTTCTGACAATAAGAAATCCCTGATTCAGAGCAGATTCGTATCACTTTCATGATGGGGTTCCATTATTATTCTTTCAGAAATAACCTTGGATTCAAATTAGGGAAACCATGGTTGTGAGGGCCACCAAGGTACTACAACAATGCCTGTTGCCCCTTCCCTTTTTATTTTCTGTAACATCTTACTAATAAGCGCAAATGGTGGGAATGTATAAAAGAAATCACCATACCATTTGACAGTGCATGATATATTAGCATTATTATTATTATTTTGTGCATTATTTATTATTATTATTATTATTATATGTCTGAAATAAATGAATTTATTATTATATATAATTCTGACAATTAGTGTTAAACTTGTTTGCCAACAAGTCAATCTGAGGTTTAAGTTTAACAATAATAGTCTTGTAAGCTACATCACATAATTTCTATTCAATTTCAGTGTTTGGATGCCTAGATCCAAATGTGTCTTTCCTCACACCGTTGCCACAACTTTCTGGCTAAATTATTATGGTGGGGAAAACGAGTGCCACCATTTTATTGATGTAGGCTATGGCAGTTGTGTTATCTATTTAATTCTAAGTAAAACTTCACAGTGTCTGAGTGTGCTTGCAAATCTTTTCAGCCCTCTAAATGCTGTTAATAGTTCAAGGTAATTTATACGAAACTTTTTATCATCAGTTGTCCAGTGCCCATGGCGTCTGACATCATTATATACCAGACCCCAGCCAGTTTGTCAAGCATCAGAAAATATTTCTAGAACAAAGTCAAATAGTTTTATACTGTTGTAGGTTGTTGGAATGTAAGACAACCACTAATCTAGTCCTATCCAAATTCCTTTTGTGATAGGTAGCAGAGCCTTGTAGTTTTTATTGTTGTTTTGTTAATTTCCATAACCTTGGTGTAAGGCCAACCATAGTCCACTGTTGAGCATGCAGCAACAAGTATACCTAGCAACTCAGCAAATTTTACTATTTTGCATAAATATTTTAGATTTAAAATTATTTAATAAGTTAGGGATGAAATTTTATCTATCTTCTTCTGATGAAGTGAGATAATACTGAACTGTATCTAACAGAAAACCTATATAAATTGACAGCACTGTCTGGGTTCTCAGGCACCCCTTTTAGTATTGACAACGAACACTAGTTTTTTTTTTTTTTTTTTGAAAAATTTGATTTGTCGACACATTTTTCAAACACTTATCATATGAATCACCAAGGCACAAAATATCACCCAGATATATTATAGAAAAGCAACCCCATTGACCTCAGGTGACACATAACTGGCTTCATAATCTTTGTGAACACAAATGGTGCTATGCTAAGCCCAAATGGAAGGCATGTAAACTCAACCAATGTATCTTGAAACTGAAACCGGAGAATTCAATCATATTTTGTATGGGCAATAAGTATTTAAGCATTTTTAAAATCTATAGTTGCCATAAAACAAGCTGGGTTTGGTCATGAGTTTGGTTGCTGTCCTTAAGTCTTCTAGCTTGAAGTGATGGGTATTAATATATTTAATAAGTTTTTTGAAATTTAATATAAATCCAAGTGCCATCTGATTTTGGATGCAAAACTATGCTGGATAAAAATTGATTGATAAACATCATTCAATAGCACCATAACTGTAGGAGTTTATTAATTTCCGTTAAATAAGATTGCTTTCTTTCTGACTGAAGTTATTGTTTTTAGGAATGCAAGTTTGAACTGGAATTTCATAAAAGTGTAGTTTATAACCCTTGATCCAATCGTTGTATTGTTGGATAGGTGATAACATTATTCCAGACTTCAGTGAAATACTGCAATGTACCAGTCTACCTGAGCTAGACGTATTCCTGCCCCCGACGTCGCGGCTGGCGCCTCTGTGGTGAGTGTAACTTGTCCTGTAGCTTATCCCCGAACAGGTACGTACTCAGATATTGGAGTCTGCCCCATTAGCTTCTTCATTTCCATACTGAGGCCAGGCAGGATTAGGGAGCGTCTGGTGATGCATTTGCATGATATATGTGACAAAGTAGTCTGGCTGCATCACTTAAGAGTTAAAATTTGATCACTACTCTCTTAGCTATTGATTAGATTGTTTAACAATCAAGAAAAAAAAAACTTTGCCTATTGATGTAATGGCAGCAGCCGAGGTGATCTGCTGCCCCCTGATTCGTTGGTCCCTTTTTACTCCACCATCCTCAGTGCGGCTGCCACTTCTTCATTTAGTTTTTAAATATTTCCTTCATTACTTGATACAGGACAACTGTCTGTAGTCAGCAGTGGCGGAATAGGTGATAATTGATGGCTAGGAGTAAATGGTATGTGGCGTTATGGGGAATAGCTGTCGCGGCGAGTCAGGCTGCGACGGAATTTATCACATGTCTCACAACTTCGGTCGCGATACCCACGGCTTCTCGAGCGTGTTCGACTGGAGCGGGTTTCATACTCGTCTAGAAAGAATAGTTAGAGTTAGGCCTCTGACTGGTCGAGTTTAAATCCACGGCTAACCTCTCGTGATAGTTCAAGGGATGCAGTAGGGACGCAATTATGAACAACTGAATGTGTAGGTACACCATCGGCTGACCTCTCGTGAAAGCTCTTGTGATGTCGTTCTACTGTAGGATGGCTTAGATCATCGGCTAAACTCTCGTGAAAGCTCTAGCGATGTCTTACTAATTGTTGGCACAATTGGTGTTCTCATGGTTAACCTCTCGTGAAAACTCTAGAGACATGTGCGAACAACTGAACGTGTACACCATCGGCTGGCCTCTCGTGAAAGCTCTTGTGATGTCGTTCTATTGTTAGATGGCTAAGATCATCGGCTAACCTCTCGTGAAAGCTCTAGCGATGTCTTACTAATTGTTGGCACAGTTGGTGTTCTCATAGTTAACCACTCGTGAAAACTCTAGAGACATATGCGAACAACTGAACGTGTACACCATCGGCTGACCTCTCGTGAAAGCTCTTGTGATGTCGTTCTATTGTTAGATGGCTAAGATCATCGGCTAACCTCTCGTGAAAGCTCTAATGATGTCTTAATAATAGGTTGGCGCAATTGGTGTTCTCATGGGTAACCTCTCGTGAAAACTCTAGAGACATGTGCATCTTATGCCAGGATGCCAGGTACTTCTAGGAAAAGACGAGTGTAGGTACTTAAACAAAAAAGCTTACCAGATTTTCGATGACGACTCCCTTTTCGCTTGTTCGACCGATTTTCTAGTACGTTCGTTGAGTTCTCTCATATTTACGCCTCGTTTTCTTCGATGTTTTCCCATCTCGGTTTGGTAATTACAAAATTATCAGAACTTTATTATCGGAACCGTGACCTGCGCGCTTCACAAAAAAGTACAATGAGTTGACAGATGTCAGGACAGAGCGCGCCAAGACCGGACCACAGACAACATTTTCGTTTTGATGAAATCGATTCATCTTTAAAAAAATGTGATAGCGAGTTAGCAAGAAGTGCAAACTACAAGTACTAAATGAGGACGAGATTACGGAGCATAATTAAGATTCTGCTAAAGCGGCCGTTTTAGACCACCTGGCCCGCTAGCCGAACCACCGCTCTGCGCTCAAAGTCCTGGTAAATCAATCATACTGGTAAAACGTAAGATAGATAGAAATGAAGAAAAATCGATTTAAGGCTGCAACTCCCCATGCATTTACACACAGTAGGTACCGAGGGATTGTTGATCCTTGATCGTTGGACTCAATTGATTATGTTTCTATGCGACTTTTTTATTTGAGTATGTACGAGTACCTCATAGTTTGTGAGATTTATTTTGTGAGGTGTTTTCGGTTACCATCGCAGAAATAATAAAACCGCAGTGCGTGCTTACGCACGGTACATAACATCCTGTAATTTTTCAACCGACTTCCAAAAAGAGGAGGTTCTCAATTTTTTTTCTTTTTTTTTTGTATTTTTTACCTCATAACTTTCGACTGGGTGAACCGATTTAATGATTTTTTTTTTATTTGAAAGCTGGTGCTGGTCCGTGTGGTCCTATTTTAATTTGGTGAAGATCTGATGCTGATCTTCGGAGATATACATAGGAACTATTCAAAAATAGACGGCAAATCTGCAGTGATTGCTGGAATCGCTTGGATTTTATTGTTTATACAACATCATGACGTAACATCACGCCTGTATGCTCTGAGGGGGTACGCAGATGTGTTCAATACACCCAGATTTCGACAGGTTTAGGTAAGTTAAGTTCCATTCATTGGGGATAAACCTATTACCACGGCATGTATTGTTTTTAATTTGAAAGGATGTACTTCAAGGGTAGTTTGATGAGAGTTTGGTTCTGATTATGGGATCCATGACAAAGTAACGGAATTCTTTAATTCTTAGCAGCAAATTAACGATACTCGGCCGAATCTTTTATAGGCTATCCGGATATTTGAGTCACCTACCTACCTACGTCGTTATGGTCAAGTTATTGTCGAATATGATGATCAAAATTCATGGCAAATATATGTTTAGGATTGGATTGTCAATGTTCCACATCTGACTGCGAATATGAACAATCAGCACATCACATTTTATGGGAGTGCAGTCTTTGGCAGAATGAACGCAACATTATGTTGGATAGAGTACAGGTTACATCCGGAGTTATTTACCATACAGACCTTGTGGAAACTAGAACAAATTTCCGTGCGTTCAAGCGTTTTTGCCATACCTATTATTGGAATCAAATATAACAGCTCACAACTTAGGACCCATTAATGTTAATATTTATCCGTGGTGCTAGGCAACTGGGCCTATCCCAGTTGTAAACGTCCCTTTGTGCCTATTGGCCTTGTTTCGTTCTGTCTCCTGCTGAAATGGAGGGAAGTGGAAATTACGGTTTTTTCCTACTCCTCCACTATACTTTTCTGATTAATTTCGTTGCGGGATCCAAGACAGTTAAATTCATTCTCTGGGACTTCGTCGAGCTTCATTGTCTCGGCGCTTTTCTGGTGGTCGCCACTGTTGATTCTGTCTTTCAGGAGTTACATTGGTTTGGGAACAGTGTGGCGGGATTGTCCCAAAAAAAAAAAAAAAAAAATATATGTAGAACAACTAAAAATGGAAAAATAAAAAACTTTTTTGAAAAAAATAAAACCAACTTCAAAAACCACAAAAAGTGAACATAGCGATAGGGTCAATCATATGGATCAAAACTCTCTAAACAAAAATTATAAATTAAATAAAAGGTGAAATGGTTTTCCCATTAAAACTAATGTTATAAATTCAATAAGATAAAGAACTTTTATTCAAAGGATGAGCTCTTATGTTTTACTCAAAGGTTTATTTTCTCCTTTTAAGTGCATTTTTATAAAAGCTAATATTTAAAAAGGTTATTTAATTAATAATTCTATTTAAAAAAAAAATAGTTTTGTCGTAATAATTTCTGATAAGTACCTAACGCATCATTATCTTAAAACTTTTTTCGTATCCATTCTATTAACCGTGGATGACTTCCTCTTGAGGAGACGTCCTAGTTGCTGGATGAGGTCATGGTAGAAATCTTGTTTATCTATCAAATATTAACGCGTCTACAAATTTTTGTGTCCACGCTATAAACCGTTGAAGAGATCCTTCGTGAGGAGACGATCTAGCTGCCAGATGGGTTCATGACAGAAATCATGTTTATCTATCAAATATGAACGTCGTCATCAGCCTATTAATGTTCCCACTGCTGGGACACAGGCCTCCGCTCTATGAGAGGCAATGGGCTAAAATCCACCACGCGAGCCCAGTGCGGATTGGTAGTTGTCACATGTCTTCGAATTTTTTGGTTCTAGGACATGCCGGTTTCCTAACGATGTTTTCCTTCACCGTTTTGAGAGCAGTGGTGATGAAATAAATTACACAAAGTAATGCGCCTGTCTGGGTTCGAACCCACGACTTACTGTTCGTAAGTCGGGGCCGCCACCACTGGGCCACCACTGCTCTCCTTGTGGTAGAACTCAAAGTAACGCACTCAAAATATTGTTTATATGTTTTGAGTGCGTTCCGGCGGCGGTTTGGCGTGCGTCCATCCGGATTTAATAGTTGGGGGTCGTGAAGGTGTTTAAAATTTAAACTCTTACATTAAAAACTCGTATTTTAAAAAAAACTTGTCAAAAAGTTGGAACTTTGACCCCCAATATCTCCGTAACTAGAAGGTTCCCAGGTATGGTGTAGAACAAAAAAATGATCTCAATGACAGGGCCGGAGAACAAGTGCCTTTCGGCTTCGTTAAGAGGTGTTTTACACCCTTTATAAAATACATAAGAATGCTTCTACAAATTTTCGTATCTGTGCTATTTACCGTTAAAGAGTTCTCTCGTGAAAAGACAATCCTGACTGCACGATGAGGTCATGATAGAAATCGCGATTATCCATCAAATATGAACGCGTCTACAAATTTTCGTAACCGTGCCGTTAACCGTTAAGGAGTTCCCTTTTGTGGAGACGATCGTGGCTGCAGGATGAGGTCATGTTAAAAATCATCTTTATCTATCAAAATTGAATACAACAAACAAAACAACATAATACAAAGTTTCATGACCGCGCTATTAAAGATTGAAGAGTTCTTTCGTGACGAGACGATCCTGGCTGTCCTGGCTGCAGGATTAAGTATTGTTTGTCATAAAAATGTATTGTCACCAAAACCAAAGGTGTGTGCAAAATTTCAGCTCAATCGGTTAGGGGGAACTGGTCTAAAATTCAGTTCCAAGATTTGACGAATACATACTAACAAACTAACAAGGCAAGTTGAAAAAAGCTTATAAAAAGCTTAATTATAATAATAATTCAGTAATCGGACCTTTGAGTAAAAGATTTATAAGTTTAGATTTCATGGTTTTTCCTTCCTTTAATTTATCATGTTTGTTAGAGAGATTTGATCCATATGATTGACCCTATCGATTGATGTAAGAAAATTACAGGATGGTATTTTTTCGAACTTTTGTCTGTTCGATTCCCGAGTGTGGCAAGCGAATTTTCGAAAATCTGTGATTGCAAATTTGTTTCTTTATAAAATAAAAGAATGTTTCCTTTGAGTAAAATTTGCTATCTCCAGTCCTCCAGTATTTAGAGTAAGTACTTTCCCTCCAGGTTGCATTGAAAAATTCCAACCTGTATATCTCAAGCAAAGAATAATGAACAACATCGCAAAACTGTACAATTCACTCACGACATAAATATTGTACGTATTCTCGATATATCTGCACTCGGTAGGTAGCGTCATAAAACTGTCTGAAACAAAATGCGTCGCACGCCACATCTGCATGCGCTACGACACTCGTTGACATCGGGGAGGTAGGCGGGCGCGCGGGTTAAGGCACTGGGTTCGCCTATGCTCCGCCCAAACGCTCAAGGACATTCGAGGCTATAATCCCCTTAAATTATTGTTAAAAAAAAAAAACAAAACTTTATTTTTAAAAAGCATTAAATTTGGCGAAAGAATTATCAAAATCACTTCAGGCGTTTGGAATTAGAAAGAAAATTTTTGCGTAAAATAAGAGGATGGATATGATTTTTTTTTTGTCAAAACTAACAATAATAATTAAAAATAATACTTAAAATATATTTGTAAAAATATGTCACCAATCATATATATATTTTTTTTATATTTGGACTATCCATTTGGGAGAAGTAAGCCTTCAAAGAGAGGTCTAATTTGTAGTTTGGCGTAACCATTCGCCCTAATAATTGAATTCAGATCCTGAAATCGCGAATAAGCAATGAGCAATTGGTAAAACGTGGCGAAAAACGTGTTCGAAGTATTAGGATTTATAATTATTTTAATTATTATCTACTTTACAGCTATTTTACATATCACGCAAGCTCAATTCTGGGTGTGTTATAATGGGTAAGTATACATGAACCAACTCTCTGTTTAACAATATACACGTATAAACGGTGTAAAACACCTCTTAACGAAGCCGAAAGGCATTTGTTCTCCCCATCATTGCGATCATTTTCTTGTTCTACACCATACCTGGGAACCTTCTAGTAACGGAGATATTGGGGGTTGTTAGCGATGCTGAACGGCTCATTGTTTTGAAAGATAGTAATATAGGTAACTAAAACTTAATTAAGAATCCATAATTGATTTTACTGTCTGTGTTTGTGTATGTGTACCTATATGTCATAATTATCGTGTTCCTCTGAATCATAAATTTGATGTGGTAACATTTTGAATACTATTCTAATAAAGGCGGGGTGGTTGCCAACGTCGCGATAGAGATAATAAATAATTTTTTTAACACCCTTGCTCGTAAAGCTGATGTAATTCCACCGGTTTTAAATATGTAAAGCGGGTCATAAAAAACGCGTGTGTTACCAAAGCAAATACACACATCAAAAATGTCTAGGGATCAAGCATTTTTATGCGGATTTCTTGAGATTGAGATGTGGCTTTGTAATAAATTTATGATTTTATAAATTTATATGGATCCTTTTTGGTGCATTTCATAATTTGAATCAGGAACTCTCAATCAAATTCGAGTAAAAGATGAAAATAAGCTGTCAATATTTTCCCTATAAAAACATACAACGCATTGAAGACATTATTAGTGCTACTGTTTCCCTACTACTGATTAAAACCAACGTTATTATGGAGCGGCGACGTCATTTAAGCAGGGAAGAAATGCTCAGAGCCGTGGGAATGATAGAAGCTGGTTCCCGGCAACGTACTGTAGCTTTAGCTCTGAATACAAGTCAGAGTGTTATCAGTCGACTTTGGACACGTTACCGAAGCACTGGTACCGTGGCTGAGCGCCATGGAGGACGGTATCGCTGCACCACACGGAGACAAGACCGATACATTCAAATCTTAACTCGAAGAGCTCCAACAATAACCGCCATGATGTTAGCCGTGAGGCTTCATCACTCTTCAGGGAACTTAATTAGCGACCAAACAGTCAGAAACCGCTTGCATGAAGTGAACCTTCATTCCCGAAGACCGCTACGGGTACCACCTATAGCAATGCACAATCGTAGGATTCGATATCAATGGGCTCTTGAACACAGAAATTGGGCAGAAGAACAATGGCGTTTCGTGTGCTTTTCTGATGAGTCTCGTTTTGGTATGAGACCGGATACAAGACGTATACGACACTGGAGAACCCCTGGACGCCAACAGCGATTAAAATCCTGCCAGGAAGTCCATCCTTATAGTGGTGGAACCATCATGGTATGGGCGGGTATTTGGATCGGCGGAAGAACTGAGTTGATTTGGATCAGAGGCAACCTCAACGCTCAAATTTATGCTGAGACGATTGTATCAGACGTCATCGTTCCTCTACAAGTGCAAATCGGTCCCTTATTTCAGTTAATGCATGATAATGCACGACCGCACACCGCAAGAGTTGTAAGACAGACTCTCGCCGCAGCTAACATCAATGTCCTGCCCTGGCCTGCTCAGTCGCCAGACTTGAACCCGATTGAGCATGCATGGGATATGCTACAGAGAAGAGCTCTGCCGAATATGGAGGGTATCCAGTCGCAAGAAGACCTTTTTTTGTTGTTGCAACGAACATGGGCGGCCATTCCACAGCGTGATTTGGATGAACTCATTTTGAGTATGCCAAACCGATGTTCTTGTGTTGTTAGTGTTCGCGGTAGAAACACGGATTATTAATTGTTTAAGTTACCCAATAAAATTTTAAAGAAAACTGTTATTTCAGTCTTTTTTTCGAACTTTAATGTTAGTGGTTCAAATGTCAAAAATCCCTTTATTAGGAAAATGGCAAATTTCTTTATTAATGCAAAGGTGACTTGGTTTATCGTTACTGTGACAAACGAAAACACTTTATTTGATGAATCCTTAAAGAAAATTTTAATTAATATCAATCAGGAGAAAAGTTATTGCAAAAATATATGTTGATCCCTAGATACTTTTGATGTGTGTAGTTAAGTTATAGTCCATACAAATTCCATAACAGTATTATTTGAGATTTCAAATATGGAACTGATCGCCGCCGCACGACTCCAGCTAGTGAGCAGCGTGCAGCGCGCTGTTGCTATTCAAATTTCGAACTAATCGCCGCGCGGCCAGTCAGTAGGCAGCGCTAGCGCGCTGTTAAAATGGCGGGAAAGCAACAGTGTGCATTCACAGATTGAGTTTATTTAAAATAAAAATAAAACAGTTTATTCGGTAATTTAAAAACTTGGCTGCATGCTCTAGCGTCGGTCGTTGCCAACATTTTCACGCAGCCACGGCAGAAAATAATCCTCGCGCCATTTTTCTCAAATTTTCTTTTCTTTGTACTTGTATTGTGAAAAGCTTTTTCTGTTTCCTCGCAAATGTGTTAAAAAACGTCGTACGATATACGTGCGTATTGGTTATAACATGCTCGGCTCAATTACGCCCTCGCCTTCGGCTCGGGCTGAAATTCCGCCTCGCATGTTATAACCATCTTTACGCACTAATATCGTAATGTACTATTAAATGCGCGAGGCAGAATCGAGCGCGATCCTACTCGCACCCGCGCCACGCGGCACGCGCCACACACCGACAGTCGCCGGCTAGACACGACGCCAAAGAGTATAATAATAATAAGGGAGAAGAGAGCCCTCTTGTGCCATTTTTAAGCATCCGATTTGAAGCGCCATCTGGATTTCTTAACGAGAACTAAGGCTCTATAGGTAGCTATAGGTAGATAGGAATGTATGTATACCTTCATATAGGTCAATATTTGTTTACATAAAGGTGATCATTCAAATTTTCTTGTTTTTTTTTTTTTCAAAACAGCTGCTATTTGCAGCTGTTTTGTTTATGTCGTATGTTGATCATAATGAAATTTGCGAATACATAACTTAATGATGATACATTATAATATGAGCCATCTATTTATTCGCGAGAATTGCATTTTGATCAACTATACGATGTAAACACAGCTTCTATTTGCAAAAACAAGAAAGAATTTCCCTGGCTACATTCATATTTGAATAGAATTGACAGTTACACAGAGAATTTGTAAATAATTAAACATAAGATGGACTAACGAAACACATTCAAGCGTAAGCGCAAGTTGCGGCGGCCATTATATGATGTTGCCAGTATATGTTAGACAAAAAGGATTTCCGAGACAAGGTTGTGGTATAATTGATAAAACGAAACAGCCATGAAATATAAAAACGTGATAATTTTGATGAAAAATTTAACAATTATTCTCATTAAATTATAGAACTTAATTATTTGATTTTCATAATTGAACAGAGACATCTATCGTTAACTATGAAATACATAGTTTATTGGTTAAGTAAAGTAGATGGCGACTCTTTCTTCACTGAAGTTGTACATGTTCTAACTGTCTCCCCCCTGCACGACGCCGTGAGGGCGGAATCGTATGCGCACCGTACACGTCTGCGCAGCTACCCCGTGTTAGCAATATTTTCGTAGTTTCCTTTTTGACACAACCAACAGTGCAACGATCCGCTACAGGGGTCAAAGTTCCAACTTTTTGACAAGTTTTTTTTTTTTTTTTTTTTTAATCTTTTTTTATTTTATAGAGAGTTTGATCAGACATGATCATGCCACCCTCATAGGCCTCACAAAAAAGAAACTACTCATCTACGCTTAATGGATAATTTAACTAATTTATAAATAAATTTTGCCTCATTGGACAGAGGACGGGCTAGAATCAAATTACACATGCCCATTTCCCGCAGATCCATATCAAATTCCAGCATAAAGCTGACCCTCTCAACCTCGGTCCGGGCACACTCGGCTAACACATGGTAAACATCTTCAACCACGCCACATTCAGCACAATTTGGTGAGTTGGATTTACCCATCAGAAAAGCAAATTTGTTTAGCGGTATGTGCCCGGACCGAAGTCTTAAGGCAGTCACAATATCTGTTCGAGACAAACCAGACTCTGCGAACCACGGTGATCGCGTAAGGCAAGGCTGTATGGTCTTATACCAGATGCCTTTAGATAATGACCTCTCGTCAAAGTGCTCACTCCAAATCTCTTTACATTTTTCTTTAACGGAGTACAAACAATCCGTAAATAAGGGTAGGCAGGTAAATGGTATTCCATTCAAACTAGCTTCTCTGGCCAGACGATCAGCTTCTTCATTACCTGTTATGCCCACATGTGAAGGTACCCATTGAATTTTAATTGTTTTATCACTAATCCTAAGTTTACGGAGCGACTCCAAAATATTATAGGCTATCGGTGTGCCTCGAAAATTCGAGGTGCATCGAGCCAAATGGAGAATAGCACTCTTGGAATCTGTCAAAATAACATATTTCCCGGCCTTAAAGGAATCAATGTAAGACATTGCCTCTGCAATGGCTATCAACTCCGTATACATAATAGAAACTTTTGCTTTGATCATCAATTGCATGGAGCCATTTGTTTGAGGGTCATAGAGTGCCAAACCACTACTGCCATCATCATTTTTCGACCCATCTGTGTATAGTTTATAAAAATGTGAATAAGTATTCAACAAAAATTCATTACAAATCTGTTGTAATTCGCACGGTTTATACTGGTGCTTCGGCTTACAAATGGTCTTAATATCCGGTTCTAGTACTCCAGAAAGCTCTGTACCACTAACCCATAAGTCCAAAGAAAACATTTCTAACTGTTTTGCTGAATAAACTAAAGTATTTTTAAAGCTATCGTGGATCGAAACTAGAAGGGGTTTTTTCTTGTTCCTCCAATATGCATTACGGCAATAATCACTCAGCTTATCTAAGATGTTAATAATTTCATTTTCAGAAAAGGACTTGCATCTAAACCAAAACTTGCCAGCAAGATAATACCTACGCGTGCTCAGTGGCTGAAGATGGAGTTCGCATTCCATCACGTGTATTGCGGTGCTTTTAATAAATCCTCCGATAATACGCATGCATTGGTTTTGTATTTTGTCCAGTTTGCCCAAGTGTGTTTTACAACTACTGTCAAACAACGCGCTAGCGTAATCTAACCTACTCCGAAACATAGCTATGTAAATATGTCTCAAAACAATTTCAGCTTTGAAAACATTTAATAATTTTAGACTTTTACCTCTCAATTCATTTTTGTGCTTCGCCCATCGCAAGGATCTGTCCAACCATAGACCTAAATATTTAATGTTATCTACCACTTCCAAAGTCATTCCGTTTATAGTTACATCAACAAATTCATCAATTCAACAAACCCCTTTTAAAAACACATATTTTGCTCTTTGTTGGTGAAATATCTAACCCAATTTTAGAAAGCAGCTCAACGAATTTATTTAGGCCTGACTGTATCTGCTTGTTTCCTTCCCGCACATTATCACAATTTATGTATAACGCAAAATCGTCAGCGTATTGTGAAATTAAAACATTATTGATACTATTGCAAATCTGTATAGTAGCTAAATTAAAAAGCAGAGGCGAAAAAGGGTCACCTTGAGCCAAGCCGCAGCACGCATATCTACCAAATGAAACCGAATCTACCTGCATTCTTAAATATCTGTCTTTTAAAAAATTCCACAAGTACCTACACATCAAAGAACTAACTCCTAATTGTTGCATAATACATATTAAACTTTTTACATCAACGTTATTGTATGCATTGTCTATATCTATAAAGGCAGCTATAGTCATCTGATTATGAGAGAAACCGGTTTGAATTGATAACACCAAGTTTGAAAGATTGTCTAAAGTGAAGTGATGTTTTCTAAAGCCTGATGTTTTGTAAGATAAAAAGTTATTTCTCTCAATGTGCCACTCTAAACGTTTTATTAAAATACTATGAAAGGTTTTGCAAACGCACGATATCATTGATATTGGTCGCAGGTATCCAGATGAGTGCGGATCATGACCTGGTTTCGGGATCGGAATAATAGCGATATCTCGCCACTGTGTAGGCACAAAACTTACTGCGTAGAACAAGTTACACAATTTTAATAAAATGTTTTTTCCATTGTTAGGTAAATTGTATATCATTGAACAAGATATTCTGTCACTACCTGGCGACGTGTCTTTATGTTGTATACAGATATCTAATTCTTGTCTTGTAATTAAAATATCCAAACTAGTTTTATCGGGAGCAAAGTCTGGGTCATTAAGAAGTACATAGTCAGGTGTTAAACTACATAATAGATCATTGGCTTTTTCCTTATCTACGTGGGAGTGTGGCACATTATAACCCTTTAGCCACTTTAGTTTGCGCCACATTTCACTTTGAGCGATTTTACCATCCAATGAATTGCAAAACTCGTGCCAAGATTCATCTCGAGCTTGACGGATAAGTTTTTGAGATATTCTTATTTTGTCTTGCAATTTAATTAAATTATTAGGACTAGGGTTACGTCGGAATTCAGATAATGCTAACCGCCTTTCAGCTACACATTTGGATAAGGATGCGTTCCAATATGGTTTAGGTGAAAACTTATTGCTTGGATTACGGTTTATTTTATACTGTGGTATGAAACGCTCCGCTGCTATGTTCAAACAATTTACAAATGTGTCATATGATTTTTGGAGGTCATCCTCATAAAATTTAAAATCTTTAAACAGAACTTCTAATAAATCTCGGTAGGATATCCAGTCTGCCTTCCGGTAGTTACGTCGCGAATTTATGTAATCCAGATTCCCTTCCAAATGTGTAACCACCTTAATAATAAGATGGTCGCTGCCCAAGCTTTCATTTGTAGTGTCCCAGTTCAACCTTATCGCGATGTCAGAAGTAGCTAACGTCACATCAGGTGACGATGATTGGAGCTGATTGTTTACTAATTTCATACGTGTGGAACTTGTATTATCATTCAAAATGACAAAATTACTTTCCAAGAGGGAATCATACATTTGGGAACCTCGCGAGTCCGTTTTGTAAGACCAATTCGTATGGTGAGCGTTAAAATCACCTAAAATAATATCTTTTTGGTCGACGCTGTTAAATAGGTTCTCCCAGTCTGACTGATTGGTGCGAACTGACGGTGCACAGTAAACGGAGAATACATATTCAATAAATTCACAGTTATTAATTTTGACCACTAATACTTCAATATCTGAATTACTACAACTAAAAATATGTAAACAAGCTTCTACAGATCTATGTATTAGTAATGCTACACCACCATACGAATCCTGCCTATCCTTACGATATATTCTATAGCCATTTATCTTAAAATCACTATCAGGTTCCAGCCACGTTTCGCTCAATGCTGCGATGTGATTTTTTTTTTGGCACAATATTTGTTGTAATGCTAATGACTTGGGGCGAACACTTTGTGCATTCCATTGAATAATATTAAGTTTTATGAGATTCTTATTCATTGTAACCAAAATAATCTAATATAAGCTTCAATATTGGCCAGTCTGAAATATTTTCTACTACTAATAAAATTACCCATTGAACACAGCATTTTAAACAACTTTGGATCTTTTGCTGTACTGTTACTCCTTTTAAAAACAAAATCTCTTTTAATCTACTTATAAGCTCACTAAATAGTACTTCTCTCGTCTTATTCTGCTCTTCATTTAAATCATCTTCTCCCTCCATCGCATCAACTTGTACCGGTTGTACCGACATCTCCACTTCAACAGGTTTCTTAGACTGTTTTTGTTTCTGCGGCTTTGACGTATCTTTCTTAGCACTCTCATGATAACTGTCCATCCACGGCGCCTGTGTTGCTGCTTCTGTACCAGGCTGTTGTACACAGGCCGAAAAAGACAATTTCCCTGTCTGTGCAGCCGCTACATCCTTCAATCCTGTTACTGTTATGGCACGTTCCACTGGTTTGATATGTTTAACTGGGACATAAATTGTCAATGCGCGACGGTATGTGCAATTAAATTCAGCCATTATCTCCCTCAACCTCTTCTCCTTTAAGTATGCCGGACAAGTTCGCACTAAAGCCATATGCTGACCATTACAGTTGGTGCATTTAAATGAGGTGGTGTCTCAATTATCGTGTTTCCCGCTACATTTTGGGCATATGATGTTAGTTGACGAGCATCTTTGTGCCGTATGTCCAAGCTTCCAGCAACGAGAGCATTGGGTCACTGGAAATATGTATTGCTCAACTCGTATTCGTAATCCATCTACGTAAATATATGCTGGACGAAATGAGCCCTTGAAGCAAAGGCGTACAGACTCACTGGGTTTCCAACCTTCACCCTCTGAATTTCTGCGCATAAGTCTATGGACGGACACAAGTTGTGCAGGTTCCGCACATTCAATACATTTCGTTTTCGGTCAGATCTATATCCACGTCTCTAATAACACCATAAGACACATTAACTTCCATAGCCTTTTGAACTCTCCAACCTCTGTCAGTAACCTCCTTGCACTTTTCTAGTAGCACCACACTGTCCTCATTTCTCATAACGACCCGGATCTTGTAAGGATTAATATACTTAATCTTGTACTTAGTACGCCTTCATTTTTAAAAATTTTAGCCAGTGCAAACTGTTTCGGCATTTTGTCATTTGATGAAATGTAAATTTCCACTTTATCCTCTTTATATTTCTTGCCTTTGTTTCCGCCAACCTCCGTCCACCCCTCCTCATTTTCAATTTGTCTGTCCCTCTTACTTGGTCTTCGCTCTTCACAACTTTCGCACGCTTCCTGTAAATTCTCCAGTAAATATTGTTCCTCTTCCTTCATTTCTTGCTCATAGAAAACATTAGGGTCACTCATCACATCTACTGTATTTGTTATATCCTGTTCGGTAGTAATCTCATCCATTGTTGTTGACGCGCCGACCGGTGACCGCAGGTAAAACCTATTGGTACACGCGGGCGGACGCCGCTCGCCGTCTTGTCGAGCGCTGCGCAGTGAACGCTTCGACGTAAACAAACTAATTAGCAAATGGACGCGATCACCTCGTACGAATATCGATACGAGACTTGAAATTCATGTTTTAATGTATGATTTTGACTTTAACCACCTCTACAACCCCTGTACTATTCAATCCATACATCATATTTTGAATATCGCCGTAACTAAAAGGTATGGTCCAAAACTAAAAAAATACCGCAATGACGGGGAGGACAAGAGAATTTCGGTTTCGTTAAGGGTCTTTTTACACCCATTATTATTTAAATATACTACTTCGATCAACGTTGCTAATTGTTGATCGAAGATATACTATCTCGAGTTAATGCTGACTAACGATGAATAATTAAAAATACTGAGAATTTCCTTTAGCAAAATTTAAAACAAAGCACAGTTTGTGTTTTATTTTCAACACAATTTAATCGTCCACATCGCTGTCTACAGGAAAAGTGACCAGAAGGCTGGCAGCATTGCCACGTTGGATGGCAATGCTGATTCTTTGGCCAAAAAATAGGCCCACCCTCTGGTGAAAAGTCGACCAACTGCTTGGCGATTTCTCTAAAAACTAGGTGGGCACTCGGACCCCATGGCCCTAGTTTTTCAACCCCAAACGGCTCAAACACATAATTAACAATAAAATTATTGTAATTTGCGTCGTTTGAGGTTTTCAGCACCTGCAGCAGCCGCCCCAGCGCAGCACACTGTGCTAGGAAGGGGGGTGGCGCAAGAGTGTCGACGCAAGTTGCGTCCCACACCAAAGGCCTACCCAACTTCCATGGCATTATGGTCATACCATCTGGTGTCTCACATCGGTTCTAATACAGCTGGCACCCCGGAGGTGGAAAAAGCAAGACGGATGAGATCATTAATGCTAGCGTGTCGCGCTCTCCGACCTGCACTCTTACTGCAAGAAAGGCCATGGCGTCCGAGGCAGTCGACTGCTTCACCACATTGACAGCGATGTGGAGCCCCACAAGGAGCGCCCAAACGCAAACATGTAGCGAGCCGGAAGGTTGTGTCACCTAACGAAGTGCCTATATTAGGTGTTTGTACTTAAATTTGCCAATTTCGTTGACACAGAGTCAGTTAACCCTTTTAGGGTACCGTACCTGAAGGGTAACCAACGGGATCCTATTAGTAAGCATCCGCTTTCCGAGTGTCCGTCCGTCCGTCCGTGTGTCTGTCAGCAAGCTGTATCTCATGACCCGTAATAGGTACCTAGACAGTTGAAATTTGCAGAATGTGTATTTCTGTTGCCGCTATCGCTACAACAAATAATAAAAATAAATTAAAAATTAAAAGGGGCCCCCTACTACGATGATACGGAACCCTTCATGCAGGAGACCGAATTGCACTTGGCCTGTTTTTTCAACTTTTACTTGCTTAATAGTTTTCGTTACGTTTCAGCTCTATAAGTAACTCTAAGAATGTTACCCTTGAAGATGCGGACCAACTAATAACAAGTGGATACATTAATAAATTCATACCAACAGTTTTACTCATACATGGATATAAAGGTAGCCCAGCCACACAGGGCACAGACCTTGTCGCTAATAAATTTATTTTATGTGGCAATATTAATGTTTGTTGTTTAGACTGGTCAAAGCTAGCGAGCTATGGCATTTCGTTTTTGGATTATCCTATTGTGATCAAGAATGCTGGCGTGGTAAGAATGAATAAATTCCTTAGATTTAATATGATATTATAAATCGTCCTAGTTTTATTTAGTCGATAACTATCCGATAGGTTATACTTAAGGTGGACGCACACTTAAGGTCATGGCACACTAGGTACACAAGCACCGGACCAGCACAGCTGTTCGCGCGCCGTCCACCCGCGGGCCGCGCGCTGTCCGCGAGGCGCAAGCTCGCTCCGCGCACTGGCCGGGATAGTCCGGGAGCTAGCGTTGCATTTTAGGTAGTGTTTTTACGCTGATCGTTTGCCATCTTGTTCAATAGACCTCGAATAACTGAGAAGTAAACCCAGCGTCAGCTGACGCACCCGCGGTGGGTGGAGGATTGGGAAGTTACGGGAGTGGTGAAAAAAAAAAGAAAAAAAATGGTGACCATAGACCTACCTACCCCCAATAATGTCTAGTAATTATATTTTTATGTTAAGTGGATTCGTGGATTAATTCACCTATAATCCCACTGACACCCTTTCCATTACAGTTTAAAAGGAGACAGCGTAGTAGCAATGCTCCAATCTTTTTAACTTTTTCTGCGTCTCCACCGCTGCCCACGCAGCTGATTGTTGTTTTCGTACATTTGATAATTTAAACAATCACTTTGTTTTTCATCCGGCGTACTATAACTTTATTTTACGTGTTTCTTTTACAAGTTTATGCGAGCGGCTGAAGCATACCATGCAGCTGACGATTTTTTAAGCTCAGTATGATGTAAATAAACTATTTATGAAAAAAGTTTCAGCCGGCTTACTATAACTTTTTTATTTGCAACGCTACCTCCCGGACTATGAGCTTGCTGTCACCACGAACACAATTGTATGGCATTTGTTTACGACGTTGTTTCGCAAGCAACCGCGGGCAACTCGGAGTCGGCGCGCAGCAAGCAGGCGGTCGGCTCGCCGTAAGCACGCGCCGAGGCGCCTGCGAGTCGAGACGTATGGTAGCGGCAAGGGCGCTGACCACCCGCGCCCTCCGTAAGCTTTTTCATACAGACATTGCAAAATATATTTTATGACACACGATTTAATGATGTAATTTAAATGGCAAGTTAATTGCTGGGTTGGAGCGGTGCCGGTGCGGTGCTAGTGTAGTGTGCCATGACCTTTAACCGCGCCGAACGCGCCGAACGAATCGAATTTTAAAATTACTTGTATGAAAGGATTTCATTTGTAAAAAAAAATTAGGAAAAAAAAATCTTTCACGGCGGTCGATCCTTTCGCCCGCGGTCAATTCATTCAGCACGTTTGGCGCGGATAAGTGTGCGTCCACCTTTAAGGCGACTACAGGAACTAAATTGGCAACTCTATTTGTGGTGGTTCAAACATCGTTTGAAATATTGTTAGAATAAAGTTTTAATCAGCTTGCACTACAAAGTGGTTGTTACGTCAGTGTGAGTGGTTTTTTTTGGTATTTACAAAAAATCTATTGATTGGATTGAACACTATGATGCTAATGTGTTGCTTTTAGAATTATTTGCCAAAAAAATCAGAATGATCGCATGTATGTATTTTAGCATGGTTTTAACTCAATAAAAGAAATTTTTAGAGATAAGTTCGATCGAGTAAAATTAATTGTATTATGTTTTCAAAACACTATCGTACTAGCATATTTCCTGAAGAATATCATATATTTTCTAGTTTTGTTAATTGCAGTGAATCATATGCTTTTTTTTGCATTATAAAACTCGGGTTTAGCTCCTGTAGTCCCCTTAATGTCGTCTGTGTAGTCTTACGCATAGTAGTTCACGACCGTAGCGCTCAGTTTTGTTCACAGCTCATTAACAAACTAGAGTGCTCTTTTAGCCTGTCAGTTCCCTCCACGAACCAACTAGTTACTAGAGGTCGTTCGCTGCCTTGCTACTGCTACTGCACGCGTAATTCTTTTTATTCAATTGATGTCTGCTGTTTTGAAAATGAAATAAAATAGCGGAAACAGAGTAGGCTTCATACAAAATTGTTCAAACTCTTTCCAAAAATCCTAAAAAGTTCGATTTCCGAAACGAACGAGTTTGAACCCCAATTATGCAATAAGCCAGCATCATTTCCATGGAATGCACCGGATAACGGATCGGATCGGATAACCTAGGCACCATCGCAACGTGACTGGCGACACGACGCGACGACGTGACGCTACTCTCGCTAAGGAAACAAGTAAGTGACAAAGGCGTGCCGCGTCGCAAATAACATCGCTTGGGGGATGCTCGCTAATGAGGAATTCATTAAGTATAAGCAAAAATCTAATCTTTTAATAATGTTCAAAAGTATCACACACCCTATCTTTCTTTTTGCAGGTTTCGAAAAAACTGGCAAAAGCGTGTAAACTTTTGGAGTTAGTTGGTTTCAATATCACAACTTTGCATGTGGTAGGGCATTCTTTGGGAGCACATTTGGGTGGGAATGCTGGCAAGAGGTTCACCGAGATGACGGGAAGAAAAATTGGACGGTATGTACGTCATACGTCTTGGTTTTAACGAGCAACAGGGTTGACGACAAAAAATCTAATTAGTCCGTCAGTTAGATTATCAAAAAACTAGCTGTTGCCCGCGGCTTCGCCCACGTGAAGTTCGGTAACTGTCCCACGGGATCATACTATAGGGATAAATAGTATCCTACATGTTAAACCAGGTTATAAACTATCTATGTGCCAAATTTCATAATCATCACTATTATAATCACCATCACCATCATTATCACAATCACCATCACTGTCACAATCACTATCACTATCAGTCTATCACCATCATCGTTATCATAATTATTATCATAGTAATTACAATCATTATCACCGTAATCACAATCAACATCATCACAATCATCAACATCATTATCACAATCATCATCATCGTTATCACAATCATCATCATCGTTATCACAATTATCATCATCATAATCATCATTATCACAATCATCGTTATCACAATCATCATCATCACAATCATCATTATCACAAACATCGTTAGCACAGTCATAATTATCACAATCATCATCATCGTTATCACAATCATCAACATCGTTATCACAATCATCATCATCACAATCAACATCATCCTAATCATTATCATCGTTATCACAATCATCATCATCATTATCACAATCATCATCATCGTTATCACAATCATCACAATAAATCACCAATAATTTGAATCCCCCATCTTCTGGATCTCAAAATAAATGCCATATTCGTAATCAGCACCCCTGATAATCTGGGAATCGACACCCATATTGATTTTTAGACATTTCAACCCCATCGCAACGTTACACCATGATGGTATTTCAGGTCCGCCACATTAAATCTTAAAATCGTTGTTTTTGCAATACACCCGATCCAATATACCGTACAATCAATAACCATGTTGATTTTCATAATTCGGATTCGGGAGAAGCGGATGTCTTCATTTCTGATTCGATCACGCAAGGAAACTCCGAGCATAGCCCTCTCCATTGCCCTTTGGGTGACTTTAAGCCTTCTGATGAGGCCCATTTTGAGCGACCACGTTTCGGTCCCGTATGTAATCACTGGCAACACACACTGGTCATAGACTTTCGTCTTGAGACACTGTGGTAAGTTGGACGAGAAGATACCGCGCAACTTCCCGAACGCTTCCCAGCCGAGTCGAATTCGACGATTGACCTCTTTCTCGAAGTTAGACCTACCTAATTGGACCGTTTGTCCCAGGTACACATAATCGTCTACAACTTCGAGTGTAGAGTCTCCGATCTTGATAGGAATGGGTGTGACATGGACATTCAACATGACCTTGGTTTTGTCCATGTTCATTTTAAGACCCACTCTTCCGGAAGCTCTACTGAGGTCATCGAGCATTGTACTGAGGTCCTCCATGGTCTCAGCCATGACCACTATATCGTCATCGTCGGCAAACCGAAGGTGGGTGATGTACTCGACATTGACGTTAATGCCTAGCCCTCTCCAGTCCAGAACCTTGAAGAGATCCTCCAGTGCAGCGGTGAACAGTTTCGGAGATATGACGTCTCCCTGTCTCACACCTCGCTGCAGGAGGATAGGTTCCGAGGCTTGGTCCTGAAGTCGGACTGACATGGTGGCGTTTTTGTACAAACACTTCAACACCTCGATGTACCGATAGTCGATTTGGCACCGTTGGAGGACTGCAGTACAGCCCAGGTCTCGATCGAATCGAAGGCTTTCTCGTAGTCCACAAACGCTAAACAGAAGGGTAGGTCTGGTCTCTTCGGTCTTCTGTATAACCTGCCGCAGCATATGTATGTGGTCCACGGTGCTAAAAACCTTTCCGGAAACCGGCTTGTTCGTGAGGCTGGAAATCGTCAAACCTGCGCGCGAGACGATTCGTGATGACTCTTGAAAACAACTTGTAGACATGGCTTAGAAGTGAGATGGGCCTATAATTCTTCAACCGGGCATTGTCGCCCTTCTTGAAGAAGAGTACCACCACACCCCTGCACCATGCCTGTGGCGTTTTTCTCTCAAGTATAACGGAATTAAACAGCTTCTGAAGGGCCTTAAGTACAGGTTTTCCACCCGCCTTCAGGAGTTCGGCCGTAATTCCGTCATCACCCGGTGCCTTGTTGTTTTTGAGCTGCTTCAGAGCCATCCTAATCTCGTACAAGCTGACGTCCGGGATGTCTTCGGTATAGTGTCGGGACAGTCTAGCTCTTGGGTCGTTTGCTGGATCTACGATGGGTTGACTGGTTGACGTGTACAACTGTCCATAGAAGCTCTCGAACTCCCTCAGAAGCTCCGGTTTGGTTTTTTCCCACTCTTAGGGGTTGAATTCTGAAAAAACCTGAAACCCGTTTCCACTCATTTATCAATAGGAGCACTCCTGTGAATTTTCGAATAAAATAGTCTGACTAATCATGTTGACCCATTCAACATTTGAACCCTTAGGGGGTGAATTATGAAAAATCCTTTCTCATTGCACCCCTAGTCTACATAAGGAACCTACTTGCCAAATTTGGAATCTGTAGACCCAGTGGTTTGGGGTGTGCGTTGAAATGTGAATCAGTCAGTCAGACAGTTTCTTCTTTTATATATGTATTTAAGAAATTTGACCCGTATTTTTTCTTTTGTTACGTAAATCATAATTGACGAAAATACGACACTTTTAAAATTCTCAATACGTCACGCCTTGGTATGGCTTTTAGTGCATTCTGACGTCACGAGCCCACCCGAGTTTTGATGCGTTTTATCTTTGTCAATATTCAATGATTTACAAAAAAAAAAAAAACGTGTCCTTTATTTTCCTTTACTCTAACTGAGGGACTAAATAGATTTGCAATTTTTTGAAACTGTCGCCATGCCTATTAGTGCCGGTAGCTGTTACCGCACTTATTACAGCAATTAGTAGATAAATTATTGCTGCCAGATTGGAGCAGTCCATAAAGTTGTTCTGTATTCCTGATTCAATAAGCTCTAGGTACACGCTACGGGCCGGGCACAATCCATATGAA
The DNA here is from genome assembly GCA_941918905.2 of Xestia sexstrigata. Lineage (NCBI taxonomy): Eukaryota > Metazoa > Arthropoda > Insecta > Lepidoptera > Noctuidae > Xestia > Xestia sexstrigata. The sequence continues at coordinate 18,079,680 of OW799211.2, forward strand.
AACAAATACCTATTACCTATATGTGTATGCGACAAGCACCAGCATCAACATCGAATTGACCTCTGTACGTCAGTTAGTCCGTCGCTTACCTTTTCACGACTTAGCGAATAAACGGATTACGTTTAAATTGCCACAGTTAACTTTTTACCCTGATTGTATGTTTCTGTGAGACAGTTTCCGACCTTTAGGAGAAGGCCTAGTCTCGGGTTTCAGGCTACTCGTTTTGATAAGTTGCTTATAATTGACAGGATCACAGGTCTCGACCCAGCGGGGCCTTTATTTAGCGGTACATACGTCCCAATCGAACGTATCAGCCAGAATGATGCCATCTTCGTTGATATCGCGCATACTGACGGGTGCAGATACGGCACGAAGGATATCCTAGGACATGTAGACGTTATTGTCTGCCCCATTGAGTATGACAAGAGTGGAGTCCAGCCAGGATGTCCCGCTGTTAACCCCTTCGCACCTTTCTCACCTGAAGGTATGATTAAAACATGGTAACTTAAGGTGGATGCTCCAGGGTAGCCCGCGAAATTCAAATTTTCTTAAGTTTTTTGCAACTTTCAGGCCAGTGCTAGGTTGTATGTTGATTAAAATAATGCTCACGACTGTAAGACGTATGTAGTTATAGAATTTTTATCCTCAAAATCATCAATACAACCCTCCAAGCTCATAAAGGTGCAGGAATTACTTTTTCAAGGTCAAAGTCATTCCTGCACCTTTATGCGCAGCTGATACAGTGTTTTGACCTAACATCGATAAATTTTTGTTATTTTTAATATTCTGGTTATCAAATACTATTAGTATGCGTTGGATAAAAGGATCATAATATGCTAACACCATTAAAAGTTATTTAGCGCGCAAGATTCTTAATTTACCCGGGTTTTTTAATATATCAATGATTTACCCTAATAAAATCCAAGTGCGTCAATACGGTTATTGCCATTTTGAAAGCCGAGGCTTAGTAATTTACTAACACAGGAATCTTAAGGACACAACGGAACAGAAAAACCAAAGACTGACTGATGACAAAACGAAATGTCTAGAATGAACCCTGAAGTCCCTCCATGGAAGACATCGTTACGGGGCCCCTGGTCCTAGATCGTGGTCGCGATCTATTCCGTGCTCTCCGTCATCGCTGGGGGTCGGGTGTGGTTTTCCGCGGTGAAACATTTTCGAACATTTCCAATCGGAATTGTAGCAAGGCGTCCTTGAAGCTTTTCGAGGATGTTTGTCGCGGGAGGCTGCACCTGGCCCGTTTGGTGATGGTGGGGAGTGCGGAGCGGATCGCGATTGTAATCGAGGACCGGGTCCTTGTGACGGCGGTGACAGCGATGGCTCCGTGGGTGCCAAACGGCATAGTTTGCGACCGTCTGCGTCTAGGATTGGGGCCTCGGCATAGGGCCTTTCTGGGGATTATGAATGCTCCGAAAGTTTCGACAGTATTTTTAATACTCGTGCAACGACGGGAACAGACGTTGTGACAAATTTTATGCTGCAGTTGTATTGATCGTAGGTATATGGGACAACGTCATCTGACATCGACGTCTTTTGACATTGTGTCTTATCTTATAACAGTCAAGGATACTTGAAGAGCAGAACGTTTGTGAACGTATGTCCATTTTGTATGAGAAAATATTGTGTCATAACGTGCGCACCTCACGAGAGCGGCGGCGTGAGCCCGAACGTGTTAAATTATTAAAAATGATAGTATAAAATAATTATTTGAAATTATACCGAGGAGTTTTCAGTGTTCAGTTTCAAATATTTTTTTTCCTGAGTTGATTTTATTGCGACTATCAATTAGGCTGAATGCAACTACTTTTTAATCGTGATGACGAAACTTGGGTTTGCGGTCATCACTATTATAAGAAGTGTCATGTAGTAAACAGCTATGTTGTGAGCGCGCAATCGTGAAGACTCAAAAACGGCCCAATTGGTCCGTATGCAGCGGTGGCCTAGTGGTGGTGGCCCCGACTTACGAACAGTAAGTCGTGGGTTCGAACCCAGACGCTGCTCTCAAAACGGTGAAGGAAAACATCGTGAGGAAACCGGCATGTCCTAGAACCAACAAATTCGAAGACATGTGACATCTACCAATCCGCACTGGGCCCGCGTGGTGGATTATAGCCCATTCCCTCTCATAGAGAGGAGGCCTGTGTCCCAGCAGTGGGAACATTAATAGGCTGATGATGATGATGATGACGCATGGCGACGAGCGATATGCTGCTACGAATTTAGATAAAAATTGAAATTATGACATCGTGCGTTTTCAGAAAGTGTACCAATTATGATACCAAAGTAAATAAAACACAAAGAATCTCATACCACATGTAACTACGCAATATACTTCGATTTATTAATATTTTTCATTATTTTCCTAATATTCTGATATTTAGGGGATAAAAAAAAAGAGATGGGAAATACATTTTTGTCTTGAGTATGACAAAGACGCGTGCACTCCAGACATAGAATAAAAGTACAGATGCGAATATTAGGCAGTAAAGTCATCGTTACCCCAGAGTTCTGCTATCAATTATAAATTAAACATATCATGTGTGGGAAAAGAAAATATAAATAGCTTACCATTACCTTAATATATTACAGAGAATGTTAAAATAAAGCTATTGTATGTTTATTTACCGCATTTAATAACTTTCGAGTCTAAATCGTAATATTAGTATACTTTAAAAACAGCGAGTTTAACTATTTTCAACACACTTGCTCATAAAATGGCTTTAATTTCACCGCAATTAGGCACATAATGATGTAATCAAACTGTGACTTTTTCATTGCTATTATTCACAAGTGAGTTATAGGATTTTTATTTTATTTAAATGGTTGAGTTGCTTTGTTCTTAAAAAAAGTTTCGACACAAAAAAGATCGTGTTCAAAATCAAAATCAAAATCAAAGCATTTATTTCAAGTAAGCCAGTTACAGGCACTTTTGAATTGTCGAAACAAAGATGAAAATTAAATGTAGCTAGAGTCCCAGTCACAAGACATAAAAACTGTGAAAGTACTGTAGTTGCCCATTCCCTAGCGTAGATCTCTATGGAGAAGAACGGGCAAGAAACTCCATGGACACTCTTTTAAATCAGAATATTGTTACAAAATCTTGGTTACATCATTCATGTTGAGATGGTATATTATGTGAGAACAATGTAGCAAGATGTGCACGTTAAAAGTGTCCACAGCAAAAACACACAAACAAAAAAAATACAATTCAAAATAATTCATTCAAATAAGCCATGGCAACTAAGAGATGACCAGTCACAACTGACAGCGCCCGTTCACGGACATGACGCATGGATCAGCACCATTCAACTCAACCATTTTGAAGGGAACTAAATGATCCGACACATGCGCCACCATCAGCGAGACATTTGAGTGAGCATGACATACTCTAAACCGCCAGGGCACATTCAAGTCAAGAAAAGACGTAGGTTTCCAGTGAATGATAGCTTTCTAGTACATAGTACTCACACAATATGGGCTATGCATTTATATAATACTAAGGAGATTGAATCTATACAATGCAAAGATAGTTGTACAATCTTCAGCAGCTCCAACAATACATTTTAATGCTATCAATTTATGCGCCCCTGTCCTTGTGGAGCAGGACCAGCATTGAGCCAAGCATTTTTATCAGCGATATAATCGCTCAACTTGTAATATGCTTGCTTACATAGTGTGCGTTTAATGCATGTTTTAAATTTCGTCTCATTCAGTTCAAGAATACTTTGTGGAATTTTATTATAGCATCTCAAACAGTACCCCATGAAAGATGAGTCTACCTCAGCGAGTCGGAAACCTGGCTGAACTAGTTGGTCCCTATTTCTAGTACTGTAATTATGTCTGTCACCCCTTTTACCAAAAAGGTGTAGATTTTTTCTGACGTACATTATGTTTTCGTAGATGTATTGACAATGTACCGTCATGATGCCAATATCCTTAAACAGTTCCCTTAGAGAATCGCGCTTACGAAGATTATATATGGCCCTGATGGCTCTTTTCTGCAGAATAAATATAGACTCAATATCTGCAGCCCGTCCCCACAGTAAAATGCCATAAGACATTATACTATGAAAGTAACTAAAATAAACCAGTCTAGCGGTATCTACATCAGTATACTGACGGATTTTTCTAATGGCATAGGCTGCTGAACTTAGCCGCCCCGCAAGAGAAGTCAAATGAGAACCCCATTGTAGCCTTGAATCAAGCGTAATCCCCAGGAAAACCGTTTTATCTACGAATTCAAGTTTCTCTTTATTCAATATTATATCACAATCACTACTTTTAACATTCGGTAAAGCAAATCTTATGCATTTGGTTTTTTTTTTCATTTAATACCAAATTGTTTGCTGTGAACCAATTTTGGACCTGAAGTAGGGCATTATTCACGTCATCTAGATTTTGGGCCCGCCTATTTATCTTAAAAATTAGGGAAGTGTCATCAGCAAATAACACCATATTTTGCGGTTGGTTTTTCAGTAAATAGGGAAGATCATTTATATATACTAGAAAGAGAAAAGGACCCAATATTGAGCCTTGTGGAACCCCCATTTTTACTTTTAAACCCTGTGAATTAACACCATTTATTTGAACATGTTGTTGTCTATCATTCAAATAAGATTTTACCAAACTAAGTGCAAGTTTACCCAGTCCGTAATGCTCAAGTTTCAAAAGTAATGTGTCGTGATTTACGCAATCAAACGCTTTGGAGAGGTCACAAAAAATTCCTATGGCGTCTTGAGACTCTTCCCAAAAAATATGTGCTTTAATAAGGTTACACCGGCGTCAGTTGTACAACGTCCCTTGGTGAAGCCATACTGTTGATCATGTAAGATTCTGTTGGTGTTAAAATGATAGAGCATTCGATTAAGCATTACTTTTTCGAAAACCTTGCTAAAAACTGGTAACACGGATACAGGTCTATAATTATTAGTATCTTTACTGTCTCCGGATTTGAAAAGAGGTATGACTTTACTGTATTTCATTAAATCAGGGAAAACTCCTTGGTCTACACATAAATTAAAAATTAAAGCTAAGTAAGGGGCTATAGTCTCAAATATGGATGTACAAACTTTGACAGACATTCCCCATAGATCTTCGGTTAGTTTGATTTTTATTTGCCGGAAAGTTTTAATAACTATCATAGGGTTAATGTGTTTAAATTTAAATTCAGCCAGGCAGCCAGACGCATTCGCCTTTAATAAGCCAATAGTACAAATAAATTAATGTAGGTACCTATTGCTTGCTAGAGAGCTAGGGTCCTACCCCGGGCCCCTTGGGACTACATGGTATTACAACTATACGGGCTCGAAGGGCCAGCGTATATAGTACATTAGGATGTACTATATACGCTGGCCCTTCGAGTTCGGGTTGCCACATTTTTTTTTAACAAAAATAGTATTTTTCTCAAAAAAGCTGCAAAAAAATATTACTTTTTGGAAATTCAGGAAAAAAATAGTACACACTTACTACTCTGTCAAGAAAGTACCGGGAAAAGATCAATAATACACAAAATGTCTGTTATTCATCCAAATTTATTTTATCACCTTCAAAGTATGCTCCTTTAAAAACGATACACTTGCGCCAACGAATAATCCATTCATCAAAACATTTTTTAAACGCTGCTTCCGGAATTGAGTTCAGTTCTCGCCGCGAATTCTCCTTTATGTCTTCTATCGATTGAAAACGGGTGCCACGAAGTGGTAATTTGAGTTTAGGAAAAAGAAAAAAGTCAGCAGGAGCCATATCTGGTGAATATGGTGGTTGCTGGATGGTATTTGTTGAGTGTTTGGTCAAAAATTCGTTCACAATGATAGCCTTGTGCGAAGGCGCATTGTCGTGGTGCAAAATCCAAGAATTTTCTTTCCACAAATCTGGCCTTTTTCGTCGAATTTGCTCTCTTAAACGCCGCATAACGCTCAAATAATATTCTTTATTTACCGTTTGACCTTCCGGTAAGATTGTCAGTCACTATTTCCTTCACTTTTGCGATGTTAACTTCAGTTGCAGACGTTGACGGCCTACCAGAGCGAGGCAAATCTTCCATCACATCTCGACCGCTTTTGAACGCTTTGAACCACTCATAAGCACGAGTTTTTGATAAAGTCGATTCACCGTAAGCCTTCTGTAACATTTTCAGTGACTCCACACGAAATTCCATTGGCGATGCAAAATTTAAGACAAACTCTTTGTTCGATATTTTTGTCCATTATGAAATTCGCAATACACACTATATATGATATTACTAAAACCAGCACTGTATTTAATATAAATAACAGATGCAACTCAAACTCCGCGCCAAAATGGAAAACAGTTGTGCCAATCTAACAACTACAAAAAAACAAAAATTTGAATTTGGAACCCTAGACAAATCATCCATTCCCGATACTTTTTTGACTGAATGTATATTTAAAAACATTATTTATTTTTCCATTTATATTTGTTATTGCTCTTTGCTTTGGCCACCAATGATTTGCATTTAAAATAATTAAAGGAATCTGAACAATTTAGATTTATATTAAAATAAATTAACAATTCATTATTAAGTTTTTTAAACTTTCACGATCAGAACACATTATAAAACATATGTAAACGGGTATTTTCGCGAATTTTACCTTAATTATAAGCCCAAAACGGCGCCACTAAGGGCTCATATTAAAGGTAAAATTCGCGAAAATACCCGTTTACATTTATGTTTTATAATTCATTATAATTTAAATTAATAGCAACTCTATTTCTTTCTTCTTTCAATTTTACATTCATGACGGAACAAAAATATTTCCGTAAAAGCGGAAGTTGCAGGAATGGAGAGAAGAAAGCAATTGATTTTAAATATATTTGTCAAATTTGTTTCTGTACTATTTTTGAAATAATTTCATTTACTTAATTATTTCTGAATACAAATTCTGAAACTCCCCGTGCAGCGCTGTGGGAACGTTTCAGACTTCCAGTCACAGTTAACATAAAAAAGCGCGACAGTTGAATTAGGGATAAAAATATAGTATTTTTCGTACTAGATTAATTTTCTATAATATATAGTACAATTGACTGAAATATAGTACGATTCTATATATTATAATACGGGTGGCAACCCTAGCCCCACCACACATAAGTTTTTCATCGGTTATTAAAAAAAACAGCTTTTCCATACATTTTGATCGTGTAGGTTTTGCTGTTATGTAGGAAACAGAAACAGCTAATCAGTATTGAATAGTGAAGTAATGCGCTGCTCATTACGCTGCTCATACATCTCGCGCTTTGTCCCGCACTGAATCACTCCTGTAACTGCATCAGTGCGATGTACTCGCTCATTACTACTCATCTATTACACAGATAAAGACGCGTCACACTACGATGTTAATAATATTGTAACAGCGATGGCTTATCTGGGTATCAACATGTACGGCCAATCTGTGGATCAGTTTACATGGTAAGCAGGCAGTTGATTATGTAGCAGCTATATTACATCACTGGCAGTCGATAGCGCATCTGTTACTACACAAATATGCATAATAAGTAACTCTACCGAAACAGTGTTATTTCACACTGAATATCTGTAGATGGTTCATGATATAGGCACCTAGTTTGGCCGCTAACTTTAATAGTAGGTATATTAAGGTACAAGTGTGTAATATTGGTGATTACCGCTGAGACGTCATTGAGACCCGAGCCGTTACGTGAAGGTCTTAAGAGAGCCGAGGACGGTAATCATCAATACACACGTGTATCATACGACGTTTTTCAACACACTTGTGGAGAAAATAATACTAAAAAATAATTTTATTATAGAAACTTTTCAGAACAAAGCAACTCAACCAATAAAATAAAAACCCACACACAAAGTCACTTGTGAATAATAGCAATGAAAAAGTCAGTTTGATTTACGAAGTTGCATGAAATGAGCAAGCAATAGGTACATTAATTTATTTGTACTATTAAAAGTCAGTTTGATTACAGGTGTCATTATGTGCCTGATTGGGTGAAGTTAGAGCCATTTTATGAGCAAGTGTGTTGAAAAAATACTTTTAAACAAACTGTGACTTTTTCATTGCTATCATCCAGAAGTGAGTAATAGGATTTTATTTTATTGGTTGAGTTGCTTTGTTCTTAAAAAAGTTTCTATAATAAAATGATTTTTTAGTATTATTTTCTCCACAAGTGTGTTGAAAAACGTCGTACGATACACGTGTGTATTGATGATTACCGTCTTCGGCTCTCTTAAGACCCTCACGTAACGACTCGGGTCTCAATGGCGCCTCATCGGTTATCACCAACATTACACACTTCGACCATAATGTACTATTTTGTCTTTTCTTCATGAAGGTTTCCAACCACTGTGGTCCTAAGAGGCAGAAAAGAAAAAATGAATCTTTTCGAAGGTGTATGATTGTTTTTATTAAGTACAAAATAAATATACATAGTGTTTTATTGCTCACCTACCTACCTTTAGTAGTGTTTATTAGTTGTTATAGGTACAAACCGCGTGTACAAATTTAGTACACGCGGTTTGTACCTTCTGTCTCGTTTTTATTAGTCTATGATCCCAACATGCGGTGATTGGTGGCCAGAATAATGTTTATAATACTCGTATGTTACCGGAAATGTATGAAATCTTTCCTAGTTTTCATACATTTCCGATGTAAAATGTACGTGAAATGTATACATTCAGTCAAAAAAGTATCGGGAATGGATGATTTGTCTAGGGTTCCAAATTCAAATTTTTGTTTTTTTGTAGTTGTTAGATTGGCACAACTGTTTTCCATTTTGGCGCGGAGTTTGAGTTGCATCTGTTATTTATATTAAATACAGTGCTGGTTTTAGTAATATCATATATAGTGTGTATTGCGAATTTCATAATGGACAAAAATATCGAACAAAGAGTTTGTCTTAAATTTTGCATCGCCAATGGAATTTCGTGTTCGGAGTCACTGAAAATGTTACAGAAGGCTTACGGTGAATCGACTTTATCAAAAACTCGTGCTTATGAGTGGTTCAAAGCGTTCAAAAGCGGTCGAGATGTGATGGAAGATTTGCCTCGCTCTGGTAGGCCGTCAACGTCTGCAACTGAAGTTAACATCGCAAAAGTGAAGGAAATAGTGACTGACAATCTTACCGGAAGGTCAAACGGTAAATAAAGAATATTATTTGAGCGTTATGCGGCGTTTAAGAGAGCAAATTCGACGAAAAAGGCCAGATTTGTGGAAAGAAAATTCTTGGATTTTGCACCACGACAATGCGCCTTCGCATAAGGCTATCATTGTGAACGAATTTTTGATCAAACACTCAACAAATACCATCCAGCAACCACCATATTCACCAGATATGGCTCCTGCTGACTTTTTTCTTTTTCCTAAACTCAAATTACCACTTCGTGGCACCCGTTTTCAATCGATAGAAGACATAAAGGAGAATTCGCGGCGAGAACTGAACTCAATTCCGGAAGCAGCGTTTAAAAAATGTTTTGATGAATGGATTATTCGTTGGCGCAAGTGTATCGTTTCTAAAGGAGCATACTTTGAAGGTGATAAAATAAATTTGGATGAATAACAGACATTTTGTGTATTATTGATCTTTCCCGGTACTTTCTTGACAGAGTAGTACAATTCCGAGCCTACTTAGGAAATGTGTAAAATAATGTTTCGAAGATTCTTTAATACACAATAATGCATTTTCTAGGAATTGTAAGTAATTTCGAAATGATACTAGGAAATGTATAAAAACGAATGCTCTCTGTGAATAAAATAAATAAAACACGTTTGAGAACTGAAATCAGATTTTTTATTAAGATGGCTTGCACTATAATTACTGTTTCGAAATTTGAATTTGGGTTGGTTTTTTGTTTGTTTGAGGTTGATTGATAGGTTTTCTGAATGGTTTAAAAAAGCTGCCGGGGTGCCCCAAGTCGGTATAAAAAAAATTTTTTAAGCTAAACATTTTAAAGTGTGAATCAAGAATGTAACAGATTTCCGATCGCTGTTTAGGAAATGTATAGAATATATCCTAGGAAGAATGCATATTATAAAATATATCATACATTTCATATCTACACACATCAAAAGTATCTAGGGATCAACATATATTTTTGCAATAACTTTTCTCCTGATTGATATTAATTAAAATTTTCTTTAAGGATTCATCAAATAAAGTGTTTTCGTTTGTCACAGTAACGATAAACCAAGTCACCTTTGCATTAATAAAGAAATTTGCCATTTTCCTAATAAAGGGATTTTTGACATTTGAACCACTAACATTAAAGTTCGAAAAAAAGACTGAAATAACAGTTTTCTTTAAAATTTTATTGGGTAACTTAAACAATTAATAATCCGTGTTTCTACCGCGAACACTAACAACACAAGAACATCGGTTTGGCATACTCAAAATGAGTTCATCCAAATCACGCTGTGGAATGGCCGCCCATGTTCGTTGCAACAACAAAAAAAGGTCTTCTTGCGACTGGATACCCTCCATATTCGGCAGAGCTCTTCTCTGTAGCATATCCCATGCATGCTCAATCGGGTTCAAGTCTGGCGACTGAGCAGGCCAGGGCAGGACATTGATGTTAGCTGCGGCGAGAGTCTGTCTTACAACTCTTGCGGTGTGCGGTCGTGCATTATCATGCATTAACTGAAATAAGGGACCGATTTGCACTTGTAGAGGAACGATGACGTCTGATACAATCGTCTCAGCATAAATTTGAGCGTTGAGGTTGCCTCTGATCCAAATCAACTCAGTTCTTCCGCCGATCCAAATACCCGCCCATACCATGATGGTTCCACCACTATAAGGATGGACTTCCTGGCAGGATTTTAATCGCTGTTGGCGTCCAGGGGTTCTCCAGTGTCGTATACGTCTTGTATCCGGTCTCATACCAAAACGAGACTCATCAGAAAAGCACACGAAACGCCATTGTTCTTCTGCCCAATTTCTGTGTTCAAGAGCCCATTGATATCGAATCCTACGATTGTGCATTGCTATAGGTGGTACCCGTAGCGGTCTTCGGGAATGAAGGTTCACTTCATGCAAGCGGTTTCTGACTGTTTGGTCGCTAATTAAGTTCCCTGAAGAGTGATGAAGCCTCACGGCTAACATCATGGCGGTTATTGTTGGAGCTCTTCGAGTTAAGATTTGAATGTATCGGTCTTGTCTCCGTGTGGTGCAGCGATACCGTCCTCCATGGCGCTCAGCCACGGTACCAGTGCTTCGGTATCGTGTCCAAAGTCGACTGATAACACTCTGACTTGTATTCAGAGCTAAAGCTACAGTACGTTGCCGGGAACCAGCTTCTATCATTCCCACGGCTCTGAGCATTTCTTCCCTGCTTAAATGACGTCGCCGCTCCATAATAACGTTGGTTTTAATCAGTAGTAGGGAAACAGTAGCACTAATAATGTCTTCAATGCGTTGTATGTTTTTATAGGGAAAATATTGACAGCTTATTTTCATCTTTTACTCGAATTTGATTGAGAGTTCCTGATTCAAATTATGAAATGCACCAAAAAGGATCCATATAAATTTATAAAATCATAAATTTATTACAAAGCCACATCTCAATCTCAAGAAATCCGCATAAAAATGCTTGATCCCTAGACATTTTTGATGTGTGTATTTTAGGAATTGTATACAATGACGGATTTCATACATCTATAGTGTTTATTTTATTAAGTTAGTATTATGTTCTATTTTTTGTCATTTACACAAAAACATATTTTGTGTCCGTAGGTGTGACCATCACAGTGGGCCCTATCAGAATACCAGCGCTGCGGTATTTGTTTTTCATTTATCGCAGCATCATGCTGAGATAGGACCCTTTTTGGCCTCGCACAGGCCTTCATTTTTATTATTTAGTTTAAGATTCTTTTTTTTATTATTATTATTTTTGTAGTTCCTGTGCTTGTCCCAAATAAATATTTTTTCTTTCTTTCATACATTTCCGGTGACTTATACATTCAAGCGCATTTGACAACACTATCTGTCTCTTTTTATCTTATTGGTTTTATCAGCTGTCCCTTTTGTATCATTTTGACTTGTAGTGTGGGGATTCTCGCCATAGTGTTCTTGGGTAGCACGTGTGTCTAGAATTTTAAGTTGTTTTTTTTTTGTGATTGTTGACTTTTTTGTGTCTTGTTAGTTTATAAGTGTTTTGTCCTTGTGCACGTAAACAGGTTTGTTGTAATCTTCACATTTTAATCTATTTTATACAACATGGATACAAATAAACCGCCCGATCCTGTTCCCCCCGACATTTCAGTTCATTCCCCTCCTCTTTTCCCAAATACACTAAGCCAATTCGCGAATGTTGTCTGTAGCTTAACAGAGATGGATCAATCTCAATCCCAACCTTCCCGTAAACGTCCCGTTACTAACGAAGATATTGTATCACCTACTCCCCCAAACAAACAACAGAAAAGTCAAATTGGACGTACCAAATATTCGGCAATAGATAAGGCCCCTTTTGTTGTCCACGTCTCCCGTGTAGAAACACAACCCAATTCAGGCACTACCTTACACCCTGTTAATTTTGGAAAGTTTCTGATGAGTAACAACATCGCTAACATAGTTCGTGGTGGGGTTAATAGGATTGGTAGAAACCGCGTTTCTGTAGAGTTCATTTCCCCTCAGGATGCCAACGCATTCTTGGTTAACAGTCTGTTGGCCAAGTACAGCTATACTGCCTCTATCCCTACATTCAACATCACAAGGATGGGAGTAGTAACAGGTATACCCTCTGATATATCAGAAGATGAAGCGATTACATATTTGTCTGTGCCCGCAGGATGTGGGCACATTCTTAAAGTTCGCCGAATCAATAGGAAAGTTCAGAGAGACGGAGAAAATGAGTGGAAACCTACTGAAACTTGTGTGATCACATTCGATGGACAAGTCTTACCCAAAAGGATCTTCTGCTGTTACACATCCCTTCCTGTTGAACAGTACATTTTTCCCACAATTCAATGTCGCAAATGTTGTAGATTTGGTCATGTGGCTAATGTATGTAGGTCTAAACCACGCTGCAGCAAGTGTGGCCACGATCACCCAGGTGATGGTTGCAACATTTCTGAGGGTGAGGCCTTCTGTATTCTGTGTTCGGGTAATCACTTCGCTAATAGCAGGTCATGCCCCGAGCATGGTAGACAGAAAGCCATTAAAACCGCTATGGCTGAGAAATCTATTTCTTATGCTGAGGCTAGTAAATCTTAAACGCGGACGAGGCCCGAGTGTCCAGGCCCGTGAGATGCGCAGACCTGCGCATTCTGGGTCTGGACGACTCGGTGACCAAGGAGGAGGTGGTGGCCGCCGTCGCCAGGTCCGGTGGGTGTCCTGCTGAGCAGGTCAGGGCAGGCGCCCTACGCCCGGACCTCACGGGTATGCATACCGTTACGGTATGCTGCCCTGTGACGGCGGCCAAAGCTATAGTGGAGGGCCGTAGGCTACTGGTGGGCTGGGTTTCAGCGCAGGTGAAGCTGCTGGAGCCCAGACCTCTGAGGTGCTATCGCTGCCACGTGGGACACCACGTGTCAGTACAGTGCGCCTCGGAGGTTGACCGCAGCGGCCTCTGCTTCCGCTGCAGCCAGCCGGGTCACATGTCCGCAGCTTGCTGCGCCACGCCGCACTGCGGTGCATGTGCGGCGGCTGGCAAGCCGGCCGATCACCGGGCTGGGAGCAAGGCCTGCGTTCCACCCACCAAAGCCACCAGAGGCAAGGGTAGGCCCTCCGCCGCCACCGCAACCGTCGCCACCGCCGCAGCCACAACTGCCGCCGCTGCCGCTGTCGCCGCCACAGTGGGGCCCTCACAAGGGGCCAGGGAGGAGGAAGCGGCAATGGAGTGCCAATAACGGCCCCATTACGCTTCCTCCAAGCGAATATCAACCACTGCGCCTGTGCTCAGGATCTGTTGCTCCAGAGCATGGCGCAGTGGTCGATAAACATCGCTGTGGTCGCTGAGCCGTATTTTGTCCTGCCCAGGGAAGACTGGGTGGCGGACCTTAGCGGCTCAGTGACCATTGTGTCGTCGGCCGCCGCCGGCACCCCGACCCTTCAAAGTGTCAGGAGGGGTCGGGGATGCGTAGCAGCACGGTTCGGGGAGATTGTCGTGGTGGGAGTCTACTTCTCCCCGAGCCGAACTCTCGCCGAGTTCCACAACTCCCTTGCGGAGTTGAGTGTCGTCGTCGGAAACCAATCCCTCCCCGTACTTGTCCTCGGGGACTTCAACGCCAAGAACTTGGCTTGGGGTTCCCGTTGCACAGACGTGCGGGGAAGAATGGTGGAGGACTGGGCCCTGGAGAAGGGCCTGGACGTCCTAAATCGGGGTTCTGTCCCCACGTGTGTGCGGATGCGGGGCGAGTCGGTGGTGGACATTTCGTTCGCTAGCCCCGCTCTGTCGCCGCGTGTCATTGACTGGCGTGTCATGGAGGGGGTGGAGACCTATTCCGACCACCGGTACATCCGGTTCGACGTCTCCACCCAGACCTCAAGCGCGCCGGTCCAACAGGCCCCGAGTGGTCCGCGTTGGGCGCTAAAGCAGCTGGACCGGGAGCTCCTCCTGGAAGCCTCGATCGTGCAGGCCTGGGTGACATCACCGGACAGGCCTGCCGACATTAATAATGAGGCAGGGTGGTTCCAGGAGGCCATGTCCGATATATGCGACGTGGCAATGCCCCGAGTCCGGCCAGGAAGCGCCCGACGTCAGGTGTACTGGTGGTCGCGAGAGCTGACGTCTCTGCGCGAGGCGTGCGTGGCTGCGCGACACCTGTACGCCAGGCATCGCAGGCTCCGCATTCGCCCACCGAATGCGGCAGCCATCGAGGCGGAGCTTTATGAGGGGTACAGACCGGCGAAGACCGCCCCCCGCGAGGCTGTCCTGCGGGCCAGGGATCTGGCCCGCGAGGAGTTGCTGGGGACTCTCGACAGAGATCCGTGGGGGCGCCCTTACAAGATGGTGCGGGATAAACTCCGCACCTGGCCCCCCCCACTGACGCAGAGTCTCCGGCCTGAGCTCGTGGAGGACGTGGTGAGCACTCTGTTCCCTACGCGGAGAGAACATCCCCCCCCGCCTATGGCTCCGCCACCTGCGGTGCTGGAAGCGGACCACCAGGATGACGACGACGACACTCCGGAAGTGACTGGGGTAGACCTGAGAGTGGCGGTACGCAGGCTCAGTGCCAAAAATACCGCCCCGGGACCCGATGGCTTGCCTGGCAAAGCCTGGGTCCTGGCCTTGGAGGCTCTCGGGCCCCGACTGGAGGGGCTCTTAAGCGCATGCTTGGAGAGAGGCCAGTTCCCGCTTCGTTGGAAGACGGGGAAGCTGGTCCTCATTCGGAAGCCGGGGCGCCCTGCGGACTCTCCGTCCGCATACCGGCCCGTGGTGCTGCTCGACGAGGTGGGCAAGCTCTTTGAAAGAGTCATTGCAAACCGCCTCGCCGAGCACCTTACGGGGACGGGGCCGGATCTTGCGGAACACCAATTTGGTTTCCGCAAGGGGCGCTCTAAGGTGGACGCCATCATGCGCGTGAGAACCCTCACGACGGGGGATGCGGTGTGCAGGGGTGGGGTTGTCTTGGCGGTGTCTCTCGACATCGCCAACGCCTTCAACTCCATGCCCTGGAGCTGCATAAGGGAGGCACTCCGGTATCACCGGGTGCCGACCTACCTCCGTCGAGTGGTCGGGGACTACCTGACGGACAGGGCAGTCATTCACCCCAGTCGCAGTGGAGAATGGAACCGGCGAGAGATGTCGTGCGGTGTTCCACAGGGATCGGTTCTAGGGCCTTCCTTGTGGAACATCGGGTACGACTGGGTGCTGCGCGCCGACCTCCCTAGTGGTGTCAGCGTAGTTTGCTACGCTGACGACACGCTGGTGCTGGCACAGGGGGGGTCGCACGAGGCGGCGGCCGAAGCTATGACACGCGGGGTTGCGATAGTCGTTGAGAGGATCCGGCAACTGGGTCTCGAGGTGGCATTGCACAAGTCCGAGGCCATGTGCTTTCATGGGCCTCGGAATGCGCCACCTCCGGGATCCTTACTCACGGTAGGAGGGGTATCCATCGGTGTCGAGTCGACTTTGAAGTACCTAGGACTCGTCCTCGACAGCCGGTGGAACTTCGTGGAGCACTTCCGACGTTTGGCCCCCAAACTGGAACGGACTGGGGCTGCCTTCAGGCGGCTCCTGCCCAACCTGGGGGGGCCGAACGCCTCCTGCCGGAGGCTCTACGCGGGAGTCGTGCGGTCCATGGCCCTTTACGGGGCCCCGGTGTGGGCGCGTTCCTTGAGGCTGCGTGCAGCCCACTACCTGAACGCGCCCCAAAAGGTGGTAGCCGTAAGGCTGGCCCGTGGGTACCGCACGATCGCCCGCGAGGCGGCGTGCCTCCTTGCCGGATTGCCGCCATGGGATCTGGAGGCGATAGTCCTCGCGCGCCTGCATGAATGGCGCGCGGAGGCGCTTCGCCGGGGGGAAACTCCGCTGCCGCGACAAATTGTCGCTCAGCGGACAGACTTCCGGCGGGATCTCATGGTGACATGGAGAGAGCGAATGTCGCAACCCCGTGCAGGGCACGCCACGATAGTGGCGATAAGTCCCCTCTTTGAGGAGTGGCTAGAGAGACGCCACGGCGTCCTCACCTTCCGCCTGACGCAGGTCCTCACCGGACACGGTGTTTTCGGGAGGTTCCTGCACCGAATCGGGCGGGAGGAAACGTCCGGGTGTTTCCATTGCGAGGATCGACCGGAGGACACGGTGGAGCACACGGTGGAGGTGTGCCCCGCGTGGGCGGAGCACCGCCGTGCCCTCGAAGCGGCGATTGGCGGCGGCGACCTCTCGCGTCCGGCCCTGGTGCAAGCCATGGTCCGGAGCGAGACGGAATGGGACGCCGTCACCTTCTTCTGCGAAGCAGTAATGCTAGAGAAGGAGGTGGCGGAACGTGAGAGGGAGAGAGCCTCACAGCGTCCCGGCCGCCGCGGGAGACGCCCCGGGCGTCGGGGGCCACGTGGTGGCCCCCGGCCACCGTAGGCGCGGGCCTGTAGACGGTGGGCTATGGGCTAGCTCGCCGTCCGTCCGTCTCATGACGACAGGCCGTGTCGACGGCGCGTTCGTGTTCCACGCGCGCCTCAAAGAGAGTCAGCAAGGGGAAGGGGTCCGCAAGGACCGATGCCTGCCGGGGTTGCGGGACTGTTCGAAAGAGATACCGTGACCCCGGAACACAAAGGGCGATGAAGGAACATGGATGGGTTTTAGTCAGTAAAAGTCTGACACTCCCTCCTGCTCCGCCCAGAGCGGGAGAAGTCATTTGATGATTTCCCATCCGAAAAAAAAAAAAAAAAAAAAGGCTAGTAAATCTATTCCAACAGCTTCACGCAATTACGCCAACATCACTAAAACTCCGATTTCTCAGTCTTACCGCAAGACTGTAACCCTAAAACCGAAATCCCATGCCCCTCTTTCCCCTTCTTATGACAAAGCTGCTCATCAACAGATAATTAATTCTCCTCAACCTTCACAGCCTAATGGCTGCGCTCTCAACTGTAATAATATCTCTTCCAACAATAGTACTTCTTCCATCATTGATATACTTATTAAACTCATACCTATAATTACTTCTTCTTCTACTGCTAATTCTCAATCACCGTCCAACGTTGCCGACCAACTTATAACTCTTCTTTTAGATATTAGAAATGGCGTCTCGCCAAGTATTCCTTCAGTGGAATGTGAGGAGCGTGTGGCATAAAAAGCACGACCTCATATTCCTTTTAAATAACTACAAGCCTTTAGCTTGTTCTATAGCTGAGACTTGGCTTACTCCAAGTCTTAGCTTCCGTATACCACACTTTAACACTGTCAGATGTGACAGATCAAACGGCTATGGAGGGTCGGCCCTCTTGGTCAATAACCGGGTCCCACTTTTACCCTTTTCTTTACCTCCCCTTACGGGAGATATGAGCATTGCCGCAGGAAGGGTAGAGGGCATCACAGTGTTTTCCATTTATATTGCACATCCTCGCCCAGATTTTTTAATAATATTAAAAGAAATTTTTGCTAATGCTCATGGGCCGATACTGGTCATGGGCGACTTTAACTGTCACCATTATAGATGGGGGTCTGAACGCTGTGATGCCTTTGGTGTAGCTCTAGTCGATGTTTTGGATGACTTGGATCTCTGCATCTTAAACGATGGCTGCTCGACACGACGATCTCTTCCAGGACAGCAAAAGAGTTGTGTAGACATTACATTTTGCTCGGTTGAGTTAGCAGCATCAACTCACTGGGAATGCACAACCTTGTCGCATGGTAGTGATCACTACCCTATTGTCATATCTTTGGTAAATAAATCTTATTTAGAAAAAACTTCCCCTCCACTTTTGAAATATAACCTGTCCAATCCAGATTGGACAAAATTTGTGTCATTATTGGAGGATAAAATTGATGCTCTTCCAAATTTAAATTCAAATTTATCAGATCCTTCTGGTCACGGCCATGCCAAGAGCTGTTATGAGGGTTTTGTAACAGCTATTACCTCCAGTGCAGATTCCTGCTTTCCTCTGAAGAACAGTGCCCGCAATAAAATACCTTCACCTCCTTGGTGGGATCCCGAATGTACTGCGGCAGTCAGGGTTAGGGATGAGGCCGAAGTTTGCTACAATACAGATATGAGCACACAAAATCTGTTGGCATACTGTCATCATAATGCCAGAACCAAACGCTTTCTCCGTAAAAAGAAACGTACTGGTTGGGTCAAATTTTGCTCTTCTTTATCCCCCTCCACTCCAGCTTCAGTAGTCTGGCAAAATATTAATAGGTTTAGACGTGGTTGTTCCCCATCAATCTCTTCACCAATCACTAGAGAAACAGCTGAACATTTTTTTAACAAAATAGCACCATCGTATGTTCCACTCTCAACAGAATGTCAAAACACACCCCTGCTTGATGTAACAGAGAATCCTTTTGATGCGCCATTTACTTTTTAAGAATTGAATGTGGTACTCAAACATGTACGGGACTCAGCTCCTGGTATTGATGGAGTGCCATATTCTTTTATAACCCATTCTGGCGAAAAGGCTAAAATCTACTTTTTAAATATTTTAAACTTTTGTTATATTAATGGTTGGGTACCAGATCAGTGGAAATTACAGGTTATTATTCCCTTATTGAAACCAGGCAAACATGCAGATGATCCGAATGGCCTTAGACCAATTGCTTTATCTTCAGTCCTAGCCAAATTACTGGAGCACCTTATTAAAAATCGTCTTGAGTGGATAGTCGAGTCGAGAGACTTACTGCCGAACCACCAATTTGGTTTTAGGAAAGGTCTTAGCACAATGGACAGTGTTGGTATTTTAGTTACGGACATACACTTGGCTTTTTCTAGAAATGAATCCGTTGTAGCTACTTTCCTTGATATCTCCTCTGCGTATGACAATGTACTTCTTCCCGTTCTCAGGCAAAAATTGCAACAGCTGAGTCTTCCGGCTAAGATGATACAATGCATATGTGAACTACTGCTGTCCCGTTCATTGGTTCTGAGAGTGCAGGGTGAGGAGTTCGATGAAAGGCAGACATGGAGGGGTCTCCCACAAGGCTATGTCCTCAGTCCCATACTCTACAATTTATACACGGCTGATATTGGTTCCTGCTTAAATAATAATTGTCAGATGTTACAATACGCCGATGACATTGTTTTATATGTGACAGATTCCTCCATAGTTGACGCGGCGTCATCTCTATGCCTCTCTCTGGATTCTTTGAACCATTGGCTTTTAAACCATGGGCTGTCATTATCTGCACCAAAAAGTTCGGCAGTTATTTTTTCTCGTAAAAGACTCATTCCTCATATTTCAGTAAACATTTTAGGCCACATTATTCCTTTAGTTAGTAAAGTAAAGTTTTTAGGCGTTATTTTAGATACAAAATTAACTGGCAAACATCACTTAAATTTTCTTACCCAAAAATGTGAAAGAATTATTTCAATTTTAAAAGTTCTTGCGGGTGTTTGGTGGGGTGCTCACCCCTACACCATGAAATTAGTTTATAATGCTTTAGTTCGTTGTGTTCTAGATTACGGAACATATCTTCTGATTCCTTGCAACAAAGGTGCTTTGGCTGGGCTGGATAGAGTTCAGTCCAAGTGCCTTCGAATCATCTCAGGTTGTATGAAATCCTCTCCCGTTAACGCATTGCAAGTCGAATGTGCTGAACCTCCTCTGACCCTTAGACGGCAATATCTGGCCTCACGTTTTGTGTCTAGACTAATATGTAGATCCTCCCACCCTCTTATAGGCAGATTGAACGAGTTAGATGCCCTACGCAGAAGCTCAAATTACTGGAAAAATAAAGAAATTCCTTTAATCCTAAAATCCTTCAGACTAATTCTAAATTTAGTAAACCCGATCGTCCAGTATCCCAGATTACCCCTTTTTAATTTTCCTTATGAAGTTTTATGCTATATCCCAAAAATTCTCTTTGATATTGGTATATTCAAAAAATCTCCGACAGCTAATTTGACTTTTAATGCGGTGGTGGGCGAGAGATAGAATGGTTTTCAATTATTTTTTACTGATGCTTCGAAACTAACCGATCTAAGTCACACTGGTGCTGCGGTCTACTACCAAAGCTCCAAAATTATCTTACAGTTTAAATGCCCTAAAGAATCTTCTGTTTTCACTGGTGAATGTGTGGCTATACTGGAAGCTTGTCTTTTTATAGAGTCACACCACAACATACAGAAAGCCGTCATTTTTACAGATTCCCTTAGCTGTTTGCAAGCCTTAGTTCAAAATCCCTATAAAAGTAAATTGCACAGTTCCCTTATTTTAAAAATTAAAAACTCTTTACTGTCCTGCGCTAATAATCAAAAGGATGTTCAGTTAGTTTGGATACCTAGCCATTGTGGCATTAAGGGTAATGAATGTGTTGATGCTCTGGCTAAAAATGCTTGTTCATCTATGACGTCAGATCTCACGCACAACACCCATCAGGGTTACGATCTATTGTCCCTTCCAAGACTGAATTTGCAGTGTTCCTGGCAGGAGCAATGGAATGTGTCCAGCAAAAAGAAAGGTAGTTTCTTCTACGCAGTTCAACCGACCATAAAACCAAAACCGTGGTTTTTCTGTCACAAATAAGTTTCGAAAACTATTTCTGTTCTGTGTAGAATCCGCTTAGGTTTCTGTTGCACTCCCGTCTTTTTACACAAAATTCATGTCCGTGACTCATCTCTCTGCGAGTGCGGGTTGGAGGAAGGTACCCTGGATCACATATTTTTTGAATGCTCTAACAACATACCACCTCTAGATTTATATAGCCGTCTCCCTAAATTTAAAATCCCTCTTCCTATTAATTTCCCCTCCCTTTTAACATATTCCTCTCCTGAACTGCTTGTGGCGTTGATGATTTTCATCCGTCACAATAATATAAAATTATAGTATTTGTATCCTTGTTTATTCTGTGTGGATGTGGTATATGTATATTTTTAATGTTATAACACCTGTATCATTTATGTAATTTTATTTTTTCTGTTTGTTTCAGTCCAGTACTAACCCCACAAGATCTACAATAATTCAATGTATCGTCGATTTTTTTTTGATTTTTTATTTTATTTTATCACAATACAAAAAATACACACTTGCTTCTCCAATACACTCCTGACATTGGCAGAATAGTCGACATCGGCTTTGCTTGCCATATTCAAAAATAGAAATAGAAATAGACTCGTAGTGAAATGTAGAATGAATGAAAAGTGTGTATGTGTGCTACCGCTGCTGCGCGGAACTCTTTTTTCGGTGGTTTTGTAGGTGTATAACATATCAGTTTATTAGAATATCATTGGTTGCAACATAGTTTGTTTTAGTAATATTGTCAAGACATTGATTGTGCTTTGTATGAAAATGACGAAAATAAGAACGCAGATAGAATGTTACTGTTTTCATTTTGACTTTTCGAGTTTTTTAGCAAATGAGAAGCTTGTTTATGTACAATCCAGTACTTATAAGTTACCTATTTTTTGGAAGAGTGTAGTAATATGTACACATATTTGGCAATAGACTTATGTAGTTTTACCGACCTCAACAGATTGTAGATATTAACTACAAACTTATCGTATGAAACAGCTGCCGTGACATATTTTTCAGTATAAAATCGAATGCTGAAAGTTCACGAAAATTCACACTGTATTGTTGAGCAATTCCTTTAACATTATGACGTCACCGAGAGCAGCGGTGGCTCAGTGGTGTACGGTAGGCTGAGACAGTAAATGAAACCAATGACTGCTGAGAATATACTGGCTTTATAACAATAATAATATGGTATAAAAGGTGTCTATAATGACAAAGATTATAATTATGTAGAGGGGACCTTACAGTGGTATGGCGGCCCCGACTTACGAACAGTAAGTCGTGAGAAAACCCAGACAGGCGCATTACTTTGTGTAATTTATTTCATCACCACTGCTCTCAAAACGGTGAAGGAAAACATCGTGAGTAAACCGGCATGTCCTAGAACCAAAAATTCAAACATATGTGACGAGGAGGGTGCGGGGGAGTCACAACAGCATCCTGAAAACTGTAGCTGAAGATGTTCGTGCACCTGTGTTGAGGCATTTCGTTCGTTTGGTGATTTCTAGGGAGGTATCTCCCTATTGGTTATCTTGACGGGGCGGGGTGTCTCAGCACAGGGGTATTTTTTATGTATGTATTTTAGATGTTATTATAATGATGAGTGTTGTCCTTTGTAATTGTATTTAAGTACTAACAATAGTTTCTAAGTTTTGTTTATCTAACCCTTGGATTCAGTTGTCCCAAAATAAATATATATTTGATTTTTATAGCCCATTCCCTCTCATTGAGAGAAGGCCGTGTCCCAGCAGTGGGAACATTATAGGCTGATGATTATGACGTCACCAACATGGCGACCGATCTTGGCGCGTTTCTAGTCACGTGACTCATTTCAATAATTTATCAATTTTAAATTGTCTTAAATAATTTAAAAAAGGTTTAAGAGTTTTTCGCTTCTATCATTAATTATTTAGGGATGCTGAAAACAAATGTCTGGGTCAACATTGGCCTGCTACTTATCGAATGCAAAAATTTATGAAAAAATATAGATTTAAATTACATTAAAACATTGATGTTTTTTTTTTTTGAACCTGTCAATGGGGTTGGCCGGTGAAAGCTGAAATCAGATGGCGCTGGCATAGTTTGTTCCCAATCTGACCAATGAGGTCAAGCCATTTTGAAATATAAAATGTTATTGGTGTCGATTCTGTCGTGCACAAACTAAACTTAATTTAGGCTATTGCTATCTTTTACTAAAAGGCAGTGCGAAAAAAGGACGGCTATAGCTATGAACTATGTTAGAGATGTCAAACTAGTTTATGCCTTGCGCTTCACCGTGTTTTTACGTGCACCCTTCATTTGTATGGAAATATTAGTTCCAATTAAATTTGACAGCTCTAAATTTGACAGCTCTAAATTACGTCCGTCTCTTTCTCGTTTTATTAGAGAGAAAAGGATAGCAATAGCCTAAATTAAGTTTAGTTTGTGCACAACAGAATCGACACCATTACCAAATTTTCTACCAATGACGATGCTTGGAACAAACTATGCTAGCGCCATTAGTTTCACAGCTGCCATCCCCATTGGGGTTTAATTTGGGCGGTATGTTCTTCTGAACTAAGTACTCAAACTAGTTTTGTGAATATAAAATCTTTGTTTGTGGTCGAATAACAATAGAAATCTTGTTATCAGCTGCCTGCAGCCACCATCGCATCATGCTCCTGTTCTTAGAGATAATATGTGCAGCAGTATGCCAGCTACTGGCTGCCTTCGCTGAAAGCGTCGAGAACTGGGCGGATCCTAACTACGAACCGACTCTCATCATTTGTATGGGCGGAAACATCAACCAAAGGTATGTTTTTAAAAATGTGATGTAGGTTATTTGTTTCCAGCCAGTACTTATTATGGTTCAAATAAAAGAACGTCGTTAACAGTATTACGTTTTTTCTTACACAGCATTCGGGGCACATTTTTTCTGCGCACTAACGCACAGCCTCCGTACGGCTTGGGTGCAGCAGGAACAAGGCCACAATAAAAAATAATGAACAACACGATTTACGACTGTACCTACCTTTAATTACCTACATTGTATACTTAGAAAGGGGTTTAAATTTTTTGGCCGGATTTACATCCACCATTTTGTTATTTTATCAAAGTAGCGGTCACGCATAAGACCTATATTAATCGTTAGCTGGTATCAATACTAACAAGTTTTGTATGAGACAAAACTTCCTGAAGTGTGACGTTTCCAAAATATGAGCTATCAAAGTTAAAGTCCATTCACTGATGGCATCCAGCACAACTTTGATTTGATCAGACACGCATAAAACGTATCATATCAATCGATAGCTGGAATCAATACAAACAAGTTTTGTATGAAACAAAACGTTCTAAAGTGTCACGTTTCCGAAATATATGGTGTTGTGACCGTTACCAACACAACTTTGATAGCTTAACCCACTACTTTGAAATAAAAACAAAATGGCGGAAGTTAATCCGGCCACGCTTCATACAAAAATTTTCCAAGCCCTTTAATTCGAGATCTTAAATTATGTAAACAAAGAAACTTTACTGTCGAAGTGACGATTCAATGGTTTTTAACATTTAATTTACGAGTGCAGCAGTATACGTTATGAATTAAAATCTGTATGGAAACATAGCTTATAAGTAGTGTGTATTATATTATTACTAACATGATATGGATGAAGGTCTAAAATACAGTGTTTTAACTTTATTTTTTAAACGAATATGTTTATTTATAAAGGTGTTAACAGACCCTTCACGAACCCGTTAACCAAGCATTCTTTAGGTACATCTAATAGGCATGACGACAGTATCAAAATATTACAAATCTATTCAGTCCGTCAGTTAGAGTATTGGATATTAATGGACACGTATTTTTTGTATTTGTAAATCAATGAATATTGACAAAGATAAAACGCATCAAAACTCGGGAGTGAGGGCTCGTGACGTCAGAACTAGCTAAAAATTATACCTAGGCTTGACGTATTGAGAATTTTAAAAGCATCATAATCTTCGTCAATTTTGGTTTACGTAACAAAAGAAAAAACACGGGTCAAATATTTTTTGATATCTAACTGACGGACTAATTAGATTTTTTTTGTCGTCTCGCCTATTCTACGCAAAAAATTGCTGCGAAACGTCTTTTTTAATGCACCTAAAACATGCGGATGGATGCATAGAAAAGTACCTACATTGGGGGTATTTAAAGACATCACACTAAAAACATCTAAGTACTAAAAAAAAACTTGTGAAAAAGTTGTAACTTTGACCTCTCCGTATACCTACCTTTCTGGAGCCCTGACACAGCCAGAAGACGTCGCGGCAGACCTCGTAGAAGATGGCGGGACGAGCTGAATAAAACCACATTAGCCCTGGATAGAAACAGCTGGAAGTCATGGGGAGAGGCCTTTGCCCAGCAGTAGGATGATGCAGGCTAACAGTAAGAGTATCTCCGAAACTAGAATGTTTTTTGTTTTGAACCATACCTGGAATGTATGAATGTACTTAAGTACAAATTGGAGGTCAAAGTCCCTACTTTTTCAAAACTTTTTTGTAATAAAATTAAATATCGCAACGATGTGACAGGTGCGTTACGTCTTCAACAAGGGCCATTTTAACACCCATCCTAATAATTAATTTATAATTACACAGACTAGTGAATCGGATATGAGTTTCACTGTTTCATAGTATAAGTTGTGAATCACCCTCTTGACTAAAGGAGCAGGTGACTAAATCGCCACCCTAGCTGTATATTAATTATTTATAATTAGCTGTTTGTTAATGATAAAATAACATAATTAGCTGTTATTTAAGAATTAAGAGCTATAAATGTCATTGATCACGATGTTTTGGGCTTGGGGGCCTAGGAAAAGGCAGTCTTGCTTGTCTAGGTTGGTCCGTTGACGCGTGACCATCCATTACATACCAAGTTTCCTCCGTTTTTCGGAAAGTACGATAAGCAGTTGGTCCCAGCTGTCATTAATTGTAGATCTTTGACAGTCGTTACAGTCAGTGACCTGAAAGTCTGACAACCAGTCTTACCAATGGCCATCGTATTATCCAGTACTAACTGGGCTGTGAAGGTCAGATAGGCAGTCGCTCCATGTAAAATACTGGTATTCCGCTGTTAGACTGGTTAGACTACGGATTTAACTTTTTTTTAGTTGCCAGAAGTTTTTCGGTTGATTTAAAGAAAATCATTGGTAAAAGAAAGTCTGCTGTGGACAAAATGGTATTCTATCAGCGTAGAAAAATGTGTGATTGACATAACAGAGTAGGTACCTACATTCTGAGAGTTGGCAACATCGCATATATCTGTCAAATATAAATCGCCATGATGATTACTAAATGAAAATCGAATATTGCTCTGGCATGTAGATACTAAAAAATTGATTGTGAATTTCATTAAATAGTATAATTGCATTGGTTGTTTGGTTGCAGGTGTATAAAAAGCACTTGGAAGTCTTTCAAATGCTTTTTAGGGTTTCATGCCCGTAGGGTAACCAACGAGACCCTATTACTAAGCCTCCGTTGTCCATCTATCTGTCAGCGGGCTGTATCTTCTCATGATCCGTAATAGGTAGACAGTTGAAATTTTCACAGAAGGTGTGTTTCTGTTGCCGTTATAACAACAAATAAGAAATTAAAGGGGGCTCCTCTACTACGATGGTACGGAACCCTTCATGCGCGAGTCCTACTCGCACTTGGCGCGCTTTTTTTTTACCTACAACTGATACAACACCTTACCCAATATTACACCTAAGCAATATTTCATAGTTAAATTTAATTATATTGATTACTTATATCATAAAATTAATTAATTCAGGCAATGATAAATTTATTAACATTTATACTAATGGTGGCCGCTTGATCGTTGTTTGTTATATTTTTATTGTGTGTTTTTTTATTACTTTTTATTTGTGACAATGGCTTTTTATTTCGTCTTTTCTTTTTTTTTCAGTAAATAAAAGTATTTTTTATTTAAATACATGTGTATTATTTTATTTAAGCAAAGGAATAAGTATCTGCCTCGTGGAGTTGCCACTCTCTTTATATCCAGAAATCACTGGTACTTGCTAATTCAATTCAATT
Organism: Xestia sexstrigata; assembly: GCA_941918905.2. NCBI lineage: Eukaryota > Metazoa > Arthropoda > Insecta > Lepidoptera > Noctuidae > Xestia > Xestia sexstrigata. The sequence goes on from OW799211.2 coordinate 18,106,848, forward strand.
TATTCAGGAACAATTCACATTGTGTTTGAAATCATTAATCTATACAAAAACAAAAATAATAATAATTCAAGGATTTGATCCTGAATTCCAGACAACATTCTTGATCTTTTATCTTACATATTTAATAACGGTTGATCCGTTGATGGATGATCGGATACACCGTGTGGTCCGTTCGATCCTGTTTCCAAATTATCTCATCAAAATTACTATCGAAGAAAGTGATAGTTACTTAACTAATAAATCCTAAAAGTAAACTAGGTACGACAGTAAAAAACCTTAATTAACCCTACACCAATATTAGTTTTCGGTTACTGTCAACTGAAACCGACTAAACAATTACAAAAATTACAGTGCTTCAAGGTCTTAAAACTCTAACTTCCGCGGCTGTTAATTTCGGAGCGATTGTATTATCAGCTCCGCGATCAGTTCTATCGTAATATTAGACCGCTGCGCGCGCGCATCCTTGCACAAACGCGTGCGCGGACGCTGACAGTGGCGGGAAAAAGGTTTAAATAAAATACGGACGTGCTCTTTAAAAAAAAGTTAAGTGCATAGCATAAAAATACTAATGTGTTCTTAAACTAAAAAAAATAAGTGAGGCCGGCTTAAAATAAAAACCCGGATTACTTTATAATTTTTGTGATAAAAATTTAAATTAAAATGTTCAGTGTGAAGAATTTAGTGTTTTTTACGTTAGTGTGTCCAATAGTGTTGATAGGTTTGTACTACTATGGTTTGTACAATCAAAATTGTAAATAACAGACTTGCTTGTTTTTATTAAGTAAAAAAATGATTAAAAAAAACAAACTAATATTTATTTTTTCTTTTTTCAGTTCTTACATCATAATATCATTGCTCACACAATCAATCCGTTTTTAGGCCTTCCTCTCTCACTCCTTTCATCTCATTCACATTCATATTCATTACTCTTTTACTCACTTTATTTGTTCATACATACATTTCTATACGTAAATAATACCTTTAATAGCAAGACTTTTTTATTTTGTGCATACTAACTCGAGTGTTGTAACATTCATTTTTACTTTCAATAGATTTTTCATAATAATAAGTGAAATTATATCATTTTCAGGGCTCTTCGAATCATCACAAGCCGCATTTTTACGGTGCTACAATGGGTAAGGAAACTTTTATGTTGAATTTCGTTTTATGTCATTAAGAAGTGCCTCGAAGTTTCTTATAAAATCATCCGAGCTTCGGATTCAGACTTTACTATACCTGACAAATAAAACAGATATTTAGTATAAAGGGTTTAAAAACACCCTTAGTGAATAATAAATAAATAAATATCGCTGGACATTAACACACAGCGCCATCTAGTGCCACACTAAGCAACGAGGCTGGTATCGTGAACACCAGATAGTTGATACACTACAAAGATACTTTTTGTTTGTAAATACATACTTATTATACATATAAACATCCATAACTCGGAAACAAATGTCCATGCTCATCACACAAACATTTGCTCCAACCGGGATTCGAACCCGGGACCCTAAGAACGTAAGGCAGCCTCACCACCGCTGCGCCATTCGGGTCGTCGAAAATGAAGCCGAGAGGCATTACGATCATTTATTTGTTCTGGACCATACATGCAACCTTACTTGATTTGATAATGCTTGGTTGACATGAAATGCCCGTTTACACCCTACAGAGTACTTAGACTAATAGCGATCATTGACCCCAAAAATCTCATCACGCCGTCAAGTGAGGGATTACGGCAGCTAAGTACATTAGACCTTGCTACTTCAGGGTCTAATGTTATGGCGACCACTAAGTCTATCAGAGCAATCTTAGTACCTATATTATCTTGACATAATATAATGTAAATAGGTCTCTAAGGTAAGAATAATGTACCGTGAAACGGGGCTATTTGGGTTTTTGGGGGTATTTGGGACGACCCAGAATTTCGAGCAAAAATATCGATAACTGTCTGTTAGTGTATGGTAGAATTTATTTTCTAGCCGTGTGGTATCCGGCAGAGTAGAATAGAACCAACCCATTACACTCACGGGTGTCGTATAAGGCGACTAATGTCTGAGGCAGAACACCTTGCGCCTCCGTAGACCAGAGAAAGGGCAGCAGCGTTTTCTGTTAGTCTTTCATCACTGCGATCTCCAATCCGCCTGCCAAGCGTGGAGATTACGGCAAATTCCTCCCATCATGGGAGAGGCTTATGTCCAGCAGTGGACGTTATGGGCTGTTGTAGTAGAATTTATTTTACAAACTCTAGCAAAACTTTTATTCGCTGCTACTGTGAAATTCCTGATGGAAAAACCCAATAACATCTTGGTATTTATGTACCAAATACCCCCAAAAACCCAAATAGCCCCGTTTTACTGTATAGTATTTTATTTAGATTAAAACAACTCAATAGCGGTAGGTATCAATAATACGATTTTGATTATTGATACTAGAAAAGTACGTACATCTCTGCTGCCATGGACTGGAATAGAAAATATTAAAAAAAAAAACAAGTTTGTTATTCTACATAGAATCAGTTAGGTACAGTCAAGCACTCCCACTACGAGTATTACAATGTAAGAAGCTAAGTATGAATAAAATGGCAAATGTAATAATTCTAATACTTTTTCTATGCATAAGGGCTTTAAATCCCTGAAATGGCTTAGCATGATCCGCCGTTACACCTAAAATACTGCAGCATTAATTTTTAAATTAATATATGGTAAAGTTGAGGAATAATGCTAAGTCCTATGTGTAACGAAAACACGATTCCATAAACTTTTCTCGATAGAAAAAAAATCCTAAGTACCTCCAAATTGAACAATAAACCGCTGGTATTCTAAAAGTACTTTAAATTAGATCATGAAATTTTGCATACTAACTGAACTAACTCTATAAAGCAGGTCTAAAAAAATTAAAACACATAAGTTTTATTTTTTTAGTCCAATCAATAGATTTTTGTAAATCGCAAAAAACCACTCATTTCGCACCATTCGGCCGCAGTGACTGACGTAACAACCGCTTTGTAGTGCAAGCTGACTAGAACTTTATTCTAACAACATTTCAAACGAAGTTTGAACCACCACAAATAGAGTTGCTAATTTTAGGGTTAGAAGGGCCTTAAAAGTTTCGAGTCTTAAACCTAAGTAACTAACTATCTATATGATTCATTCGATTAGCAATTTAGTAACAATATTATATTGACTCACTTTTTATTAAAGAATTCCTTTTTACTATAAAAAGTAGATGATCCAAGGTAAAAAAGAGTGTGAAACTAAACAAACTACAGTTATTTAATCTAAGGTGTAACAAAAAGTGGAGTATTGGGTACTTGGGTAGTCAGCACCAGTTTTGTGTTACGTGGAAAAGTGGTTGTTATCCACATAACAAGTACATAACACCGCGCCTTGTAATCAGCGGAGGGTTGGGCAGAAGTGGAGGTGTACCTAACAATAATAAGTACCTTAATTTCGCCGAAAACAACTACATACTTACTTGTTTATAATAATGGTTACCTATTCATCCGTGAGACATCTTCGGACAAGAGCAGTGGTGGCCCAGTGGTGGCGACCCCGACTTATAGTAAGTCGTGGGTTCGAACCCAGACAGGCGCATTACTTTGTGTAATTTATTTCATCACCACTGCTCTCAAAACGGTGAAGGAAAACATCGTGAGGAAACCGGCATGTCCTAGAACCAAACAATTCGAAGACATGTGACATCTACCAGGTTATCATGTACCATCGTTCAGGGATTACCCGTTACCGATTACATTATGTCTAGACTTCAAAAGAGACTATGACCTCTGAGTTTGTTTCGGCTGTTTCTTCTCAGAGTAGTCAGGTACGAAACACTGGACCCATCTAGTTTTGAAAAAATAACGACATGTAAAAAGTGTTTATAAGAACCAACTTGCAAAAATAAACATTTCATTTCATTTCATTTCGTTTACAAGCGTAACGTAGAGAATACTCGCTAAGTAATAAATAAGGGCCAATTGTAATGCTAACAGTATCAGTAACAGACTGGTATTTCGATTATTATAATAATAAGAACTCAATAATGTACCTGTATATAAGTGTATATATAGGTACCTATAAGAATCATTCCCGCTATGTCGATTCCCGTGACGTCGATTCGTGATTTTTCTTGGTTTTAATGCATTGTCTTTTGGTTCACTTTGATAAACAAATACGGCTGTGTTTTTAATTAATAGGTAATGTAACATTAGTATTCGTAACAACACGTTGTTCTTCAGTTCTCCTTCATCAGTAATTCGATCATACCATCGCAGCAAAATGAGAATAGTCGTGGCAGGAAATCCAAAAGTCTTGGATCAGTATCAAAGACAATAGTAACGTGTTACGATTACGACGTAATACTTGTGTAACGTAAGGCAGGAGGCTCAATACGGAATGCCAATCAACTTCGAAACACTATGGTGTCAAGCATGACCAATTGATAGTATTGATACCAGGTAGCATGAGTGTTTTGGCGTGTAGCCATAGTTGGAACTAACACCGTTATCTCGTTTTTTCAATTCAATTTCACAAATGTTTACAACGATTGCCCTCATGACTATGAAATCAGGTTTTAGTAAAACTAGGCGACGCAATAACATCACACCTTGTAATCCTTAAAGGGTTAAGCAGAGGTGTACCTAACAGTACCTACACCCACATTTCGCCAGTTATGTTTAAGCCCCATGTAATAAGGCATCATCCACCGGGCACAAATCCAGATTCCGTGGCAGCTACTGAGAAATTCTTGCTAGAAAAATCCAATGACACTTTGCCTAACCCGGGAATTGAATCCAGGACTTTCTTTTCTTTTTTTTTTCATTTTCATTTGCGTGTCACCTAGTTTTTGTAAAAAAAATCAGATCCATACCTAACTGGTACAGTTTTAACTGTTTCAAAAGTAAACAAGTCGCTTAACCACATACGAATACCAAGATTTGATAGTTCTCACGGGTACTTATGGGTACACATATTTATTTATTATTATTTATTTATTTATTATAGTACAGTAGGTATTTAAAACCGTTAACACTAAATTAAATACCTAATCCTTTTACTCGGTCTTCTCGCAGAACCATTTTAACATTATGGATTTATACATAGACCAAGGTTGTTTATACATAACACAAACTGCATTATTCTTTCTCATTTACATGTTAATACTTAGAGGTATTAGGCAATTCAGCTGCATTTGATTCGAATGCAAGCCGACCCCAGCATAATTAAAAGGCAGGCAATGAGTAAGTAGTACGCAATATCTAGCTTCAGAAGTCGGTGACAAAAAACTAAATCAATCAAAGGTCAACGACTTCTGAAGCTAAAGTTATTTTTCACTTTTTGTTTTTTTTTTAAGTCGGTTTAATTTTTTGCAAAACAGATTTTATTTTTCCATTTCTAGTTGTTCCCAAACAAATATTTGACATGAATTTATTTTACATTGTTAATAATACTTAAGACATGGTAATAGCTAGGCTTATTCCCAATAAATGGAACATAACATACCTAACTGTCGAAATCTGGGTGTATTGTAATTGTACACATCTGCGTACTCCCTCAGGGCATACAGGCGTGATGTTATTTTTGAAGATTTCCATTGTATATCTCCGAATATCAGCATCGGATCTTCACCAAATTTAAATGGGACCACCTCAAGAGTATACTCCTTCAAATAAAAAATAATTGAGAATCGGTCTACAAATGGGGGAGAAATCGGTGAACATACATAAAAAAAAATACATACAGTCGAACATATAACCTCCTCCTTTTTTGAAGTCGGTTAATGAAAAGTCACTCTTCAAATTCGGCTAAGAATTAACAGTTTTTGAGTAACAAAAACTAAGTAGATTTTGTTATTTAAAAAATGTTAATTCTTATTTCTGACCTACGTTTATCCAACACTACTTCCCAGTGATTTAGCTGGAAAGAAGAAATCAACAAACAAAACATGAACATCAAAGCAAAAATAAATAAAGATGAATACCCTAATCTACATACATAGAAATAATACCTATATTTCAATTTTATAAAACGGTAATCCATTTCGCTACAATAAAGACATTTATGGAGATTGGCATATCTACATAGGATTTACCTACATAGCCATTAAAAAGTTGCTTCAATTATTTCCTAGGGTCAAAGTCAAAGTCAAAATTATTTATTTGCAGTAAATGTGGTACAAAAGATAGTAAAAATAATATGTAGTGCAATGACACATTTCGCCATAAAATTGGCATGCAAACATTAAAGAATTAGATGCTAATTTCAAAACAATAACTGAATGTGAAACAAACATTAAATTAGGTAACTAAGCGTATTCGAAGTTACTCAATACAAAACAAAATTTTGCTGTTAAACACTAAAACCAAACAAAGAAATTGTTAACAGAAGGAAAATAATAGGAAAATAAAATATTTTCTAATATACAAACACAACAACATATTATTATAATTTAGGTAATTCTCTACAATACATTCCGGTAATGGTAAGATTGACAATTAGATTTTTTGAGAAATTCAGTTAAAAGCTATGTGAAATAATCCATTTTTTTCAGAATTTTCTGTACGGAAGATCAGTAATAAAATTAGGTAGAGAGTTATAGATGAGTGGAGCCATATATACACAATTACGTCTAAATAATTCAATCCTAGGTATATAGGCATGGTAAGTAGATACTCTGTAACGGTACGTTAATTAATATTGTTTTTCAATTCAAAAAGTGAAGAGTTAGTTTTGACAAATTTTGCAATTTCATAAATATAAATACAAGGAACTGTGAGAAGGTTGTGTGATTTATACACTGGTCTGTAAGAATCAGTCCAGTCCATATTGAAGATTGAGCGTATGCATTTTTTTTGTGCTAACAACACCCTAGTAACTTCAGAAGAGTTTCCCCAGACAATGATTCCATACCTGATGATGGAGCAAACATAGGCGTGATATACCATTAGTGATTCTGTTTATCTGTGTACGATTTGAGAGATATGATTTGAACCACTCTAAGGCTGGGCCTCGAACACCAATTTTATTTAGTTTATTAGTAAGAATTGAATGATTTACGAAGTCGAAGGCTTTGCTTAGGTCTAAAAATAAAGCTGAAGTGGTAAATTTCGAGTTTATGTTATTTAAAACCGATTTAACTAAATTAAAAGCTGCAAGTGATGTGGATTTCTTTTTTCTAAATCCATACTGTTCTTTTGCAAGCATATTATATTTATCTAAGAAAGAGAGGGTTCTCTTATACATAACTCTTTCAAAGACCTTTGACAGAATCGGAATCAGAGCAAAGGGGCGGTAATTGTGTTTGTCTGTTTTAGAGCCTTTTTTATGCAATAGTTTTATTACAGACATTTTGAGTTTATCCGGAAAGCAGTCCTGTTCTAAAGATAAATTTATTATTTAAGAAAAAGGTTCTGCCATATAAGGGTCACCAGTTATAGTCGTTTAACAGTTAACATTATTGCCTAATATCACGAGAGACATGTGAGAACTGATTTTGCACAATTTGAGACTGCAGTACAAAGACTAGAAAACTCTCGACCAAAAACAATGAACTGTTTTTTATCATTTGTTTAACAATTTATGCTCATTATCTTTCTTTATCGTGTGGTTAGTGCCTAACCTGGTGTCAGAGTTTTTACGCCGCCCATGGGCCTCTTACTTTCACATGGCGTCAAAAAATATCTTTCATGGCAGGCATAAAAATCAAAATCAAAGCATTTATTTGAAGTAGGCCAGTTACAGGCACTTTTGAAAATTAAATGTCCCAGTCACGAGACATAAAAACTGTGAAAGTACTGTAGTTGCCCATTCCCTGCGTAGATCTCTATGGAGAAGAACTGGCAAGAAACTCCATGAACACTCTTTTAAATCAGAATATTTTTACAAAACCTAGGTTACATCATTCATGTTGAGATGGTACATTATGTGAGAACGATGTAGCAAGATGTACACGTTAAAAGTGCTCATAGTAAAAACGAAAAAAAAACAATTCAAAAATAAAATAATTAATTCAAATTAGCCGTGGCAACCAAGATCTGACCAGTCCCAACTGACAGCGCTCATTCCCGAACATGACGCATGTATCAGCACCATTCAAGTCAACCATTTTGAAGGGAACTAAATGATCCGACATACGCGCCACCATCAGCGAGACATTTGGGTGTGCATGACATCTCTTAACTGCCAGGGCACATTCAAGTCAAGAAAAGACGTATTTTTCCAGTGACTGATAACATTCTAGTACATAGCACTAATACAATATGTAATAATGTGTAATACAATGTGTAATACGATATGCGGTTATATAATACTAAAGATATTGAATTTATACAATACAAAGATAGTTGTACAATCTTCAGCAGCTCCAACAATACAATTAGTGCTATCCATTTATCCGGTGGATGCGGGTCAACAGGTAGATGTGGCCTACTTCGATTTCAGGAAGGCTTTTGACACGGTAGATAACGACGTCCTTTTGGCTAAGTTAGCTGATGTAGGCTGTACTCCTCACACTTTAACATTTTTCGCCTGCTATTTACGAGACCGTCGTCAGTATGTCGACTGCAGTGGGCAGCTCTCCGAACCCTATTTTACGAGATCGGGAGTCAGTCAAGGCAGTAATTTAGGGCCTTTTCTCTTCATTTTAACAACTAACGACCTGCCGGGAGTGGTCAATAAATCCAAACCATTGCTATTCGCGGATGACTTGAAATTGGTTCTTGAAATAAAGCAGGGGACTGATCACGATATACTGCAGCAGGATATTGATGGGGTGGTAGAGTGGAGCCGTAGTAATAAATTGTATTTAAATGTGGCCAAATGTTCGGTGGTATCATTTTCCCGTGCCCACAATCCTAGTCATTTTCAATATTGCATGGATGGAATCCGACTTCAACGTGTTTCAGAGGTTAAAGACTTGGGCGTGCGCTTTACAACTGATTTAAATTTTCGAAAGCATACCACGGATGTCTGTAAAAAAGCATACCGCAATTTAGGGTTGGTCTTACGGCTAGGAAACCAGTTCACGAACATCAGTGCTCTGAGATCGTTGTACGAAGCGCTTGTAAAAAGTCATTTGGAATGCAATGCTGTCGTGTGGTCGCCACATGAAGCCAAGTACAAACTAATGCTAGAACGTATACAGAACAAGTTTGTGAGATTCCTGTACTTAAAGCTGTATGGTGTATATCCAGGGTATCCACTGCTATATCCTACTCTATTTGTGCTGGGCATGGTAGGCTATTATAAACTAGAAGTAAGAAGGGAAGTAGCTCTCGCCATTTACTTATTTAAGATTATGCGTGGTAAAATACACAACCCAGGCGTTTTATGCACGGTTGGGTTGTGTGTACCTGATGGGTACGTGGGACGACGGAGGCGGCCGCCGCTGCTGTGGGTGCCGCCCGCTCGCACCAACATGCTGCAGCACGCGCCACTGACGCGCGCGCTGCGTACATTCAATATGGTGTCACAGCAGATTGACTGCTTCAATTGTACACTGAGTGAATTCACACGGGCCGCATTTTGCAAAATTACTATTTGTTGTCAAAATAATTAATTGTAGTCTTGGTAAATTGTTAACTAACTGATTGTAACTTTAAATATAACTACGCTATTGTATTAGGTACAAGAACCTGTGATAATAGCTGTATGTGTGGTTTAAATAAATAAATAAATAAAATTTATGCGCCCCTGTCCTTGTGGAGCAGGACCGGCATTGAGCCAAGCATTTTTATCAGCGATATAATCGTCCAATTTGTAATATGCTTGCTTACTTAGTGCACACTATGTAAGCAAGCATATTATAAATTGGTTTAAAGCGTTTTAAATTTTGTTTCATACAGTTCAAAAATGCTTTGTGGAATTTTATTATAGCATCTCAAACAGTACCCATGAAAGATGAGTCTACTTTAGCGAGTCTGAAGCCGGGCTGAACTAATTGGTCCCTATTTCTAGTACTGTAATTGTGTCTGTCACCTCTTTTACCAAAAAGATGTAGATTTTTTCTTACGTACATTGTTTTTTCGTAGATGTATTGACAATGTACAGTCATGATGTTAATTTCCTTAAACAGTTCCCTTAGAAAATCGCAACTACGAAGATTGTATATGGCACTGGTGGCTCTTTTTCGCAAAATAAATATAGACTCAATGTCTGCAGCCCGTCCCCATAACAAAATGCCATAAGACATTATACTATGAAAATAACTCAAATAGACCAATCTAGCAGTACCTACATCAGCAAATTGACGGAGTTTTCTAATAGCTTATGCTGCTGAACTTAACCGCCCCGCCAGAGATGATATATGAGAACCCTATGTCGCCTTGAATCAAGCGAAATCCCTAGGAAAACCGTTTTAACTACGAATTCAAGTATCTCTTTATTCAATACTATATCACAATCGCTACTTTTAACATTCGGTAAAGCAAATCTTATTCATTTCGTTTTTTTTTCCTTTAGTACTAAATTGTTTGCTGTGAACCAATTGTGGACTTGAAGTGGGGCATTATTCACGTCATCTAAATTCTGGGTTCGTCTATTCATTTTAAAAATTAGGGAAGTGTCATCGGCAAATAAAAGGACGTTGAGGTTGGTTTTTCAGTAAATAGGGTACTTATATCGTTTATATATACTAAAAAGAGGAAAGGAACCAAAATTGTGCCTTGCGGAACCCCCATTTTTACTTTTAAACCCTGTGATTTAACACCATTTATTTGAACACATTGTTGTCTATCACTCAAACAAGATTTTAACAAACTAAGGGCAAGTTTACCTGCGTCCGGCCCTGGTGCAAGCCATGGTCCGGAGCGAGACGGAATGGGACGCCGTCACCTCCTTCTGCGAAGCAGTAATGCTAGAGAAGGAGGTGGCGGAACGTGAGAGGGAGAGAACCTCACAGCGTCCCGGCCGCCGCGGGAGACGCCCCGGGCGTCGGGGGCCACCACGTGGCCCCCGGCCACCATAGGCGCGGGCCTGTGGACGGTGGGCTATGGGCTAGCTCGCCGTCCGTCCGTCTCATGACGACAGGCCGTGTCGACGGCGCGTTCATGTTCCACGCGCGCCTCAAAGAGAGTCAGCAAAAAGTAAGGGGTCCGCAAGGACCGATGCCTGCCGGGGTTGCAGGACTGTTCGAAAGAGATACCGTGGCCCCGGAACACAAAAGGCGATGAAGGAACATGGATGGGTTTTAGTCAGTAAAAGTCTGACACTCCCTCCTGCTCCGCCCAGAGCGGGAGAAGTCATTTGATGATATACCATCAGAAAAAAAAAAAAAAAAAAAAAAAAAAGGTGTTAAAATGATTGAGCATTTGATTAAGCATTACCTTTTCGAACTCCTTGGTAAAAACTGGCTACACGGATACAGGCCTATTTCCTATTTTTTTATGCTGGTTTCCTCACGATATTTTCCTTCACCGGTGCACGTGACTATTCTTCAATTCACACATGAACCCTAAAAACCGACTTAAAAAAAAACACAAAAAGAAAAACTTTTATTTTCTTTACTTTTATTTTAAGTTTATTTTTTATTTTCCATTTTTAGTTCGTCCCAAACAAGTCGCCATGAATTTATTTTACATTATTAACAATATACGTCATGGTAGTCGGCTTATCCCCAATAAATGGAACTTAACATTTTATTTATTTATTTAATTACAACGGTTTTATTTAAACCAACAGAAGCTCGTGGCTAACTAATAACAGCCGCTCGGGTCGATCTTTAGGTTAAGCCGTGCTTGCCTAGGTTGGTCTGTGGATGAGTGACCACCCATTACATACCGAGTTTCCTCCGTGCCTCTGGATGTACGTTAAGCAGTTAGTCCCGGCTGTAAATTGAAGATCTTTGACAGTCGTTACAGGTAGTCAGTGGCCCAAAAAGTCTGACAACCAGTCTTCCAGCCAGTCCATCAGCGCATGACTCAGGTCTCTGCCAATCTAGATAGAGAAAGATTTATGTTTTAGCAATGTTCCTGCCCTCTGTAAAACGTAGAGTCAAAGTGACCTTACCCAGTACTAACTGGGTTGTGGAGGTCAGATAGGCAGTCACTCCATGTAAAATACTGGGCATCCAGTTAGACCGGAGGCCCACCCCAACATAGTTGGGAAAAAGCTAGGCAGATGATATTTAAAACAATTACTGTAACTAAAACTAGAACTTAAAGAGTAAGAGATAACATACAATTAAAATATACAAAATAACAAAGTAAAGATTCACACATTCATAAATTCCTCCCACAATACTTCTGACATGCCAATAAAATCTTTTTTCATCCATCCGCAAACATACCTAACTGTTGAAATCTGGGTGTATTGTACACATCTGCGTACCCCCTCAGAGCATACAGGCGTGATGTTACGTCATGATGTTGTATAAACAATAAACATCCAAGCGATTGCAGCTATCACGACAGATTTGCCTTAGAGGTTGGTAGCTCAATAATGATAAGGTAGGTAGGCCTGCCGAGGTCGGTCTGTGGATGGTGAACATAGATATCATACCAAGACCCTCGAGCCTCGAAAAACAGTCGCTGCCCAGCCTTGGTACGACATGTTGCCAGAAGCCTAAAGTTCTGACAACATGTCGTACCAAGGGGCGGTTGTGGAGGTCGGATACACAGTCTCTCCATGTAAAATTCTAGTATTCCGCTGCATCCGGTTACAGCGGAAGCAGACCCCACAAAAGTTTTTTTTTGTCCCACCATAGGAATTTCTCCTGTTTCGTGGGTGCGTTTACAACCATTTAAACTCACATGTTACACACGCGAAACAAGTACCTGTAAACCATACATTTTTGTTCCGTGCGGGAATCGAAACCGCGCCACACAGTGCAGCAGTCGATCAGTAGGCTAATTCACGTAACTAAAGAAGTGCAGTTGCAGTTAAGTTTCGATCAAAACAACGCTTTTCGTATTCTCTACCGCTGTCAGACACGCTCGTGTCAAGTTCGCGTCACGCGAGCGCAATAACGGCATTCTACTGTTGCGCGTCTTTGGTGCGTGCTTCGGAACGCAACATGATCGGTATTCTACTAAGTAAGAAAAAGCACTAAAATCTTGCTGGGGTATTATGTTAATATTTTAATAAAGTCATATTCATTTAAATGTAATCGATTCTATTCGATTATTTAGTGAGTAATATTTTTTCTCTCATATGGCCACAGTATAAGTAAATTTGGTAGAGTTTGGTCGTAGTACAGTTGACGTGCAGTTCACGCGCAGCTTACGCGCAGTTCAAAGATTACAAGAATACCGTTTAACACTCGAACTTGAACTTAACTGCAACTGCACTACAACTTCATCGGCGCGTCATAAAATTACGTGAATTAGCCCTCAGTATGTTAATCAGTGTGGCTCTAAAAAGATGAGAAGAAAGTATGGCCACTTTTATACTAGGTACATTGCTTTACTTACATCATTCGATCTCTTATGAAATGCTCATGTCTAGACATTAACCTTGACACCAGAGGTAGGTAGTTGAACACCCAACTGTCCTAGTTTACTACTCGTATTAAACAAAATCGAAAGTAGTTGGTATCTACAGTAGCCGTAGCTACTTACTGAATACAAATATTTAGTTCGTAGTAACATAACATAAACAACGTCATCACGATTGTAAAACCCGAAGGAATTTTGACAGTAGCAGCCACGGAGTCTGGATTTGTGCCCGGTTGATGGCAATAGGCTCGCCCCACCCAAACATAACTGGTGAAATGTGGGTGTATTATTTATAATTGGGTACACCTCTGCCTAACCCTTTAGGGATTACAGGCGTGATCTTATGTTATGTTATCAGTACCTACAGATTATTTCTTCTCTTCTTAAATGTAATCAATACTCACAGATTATTTAAATTTACAAAATTATTAAGGTGAATGCTTCGATCAGCCCGCGAAATTCAAATTGTCTTACGTTTTTTGCAATTTGCAAACCAGTGCTAGGTTGTATGTTGATTTTATTATTGTTCGCGATTGTAAGACGTATGTAGTTACAGAATTATAATCATCAAAATCATCAATACAACCCTCCAAGTTCATAAAGGTCTAGCAATGACTTTGACCTGGAAAAAATCGTTCCTCGACCTTACCTCGACCTTTAATCAACATACAACTTAGCACTAGCCTGCAAATTGCAAAAAACATAAGAAATTTTAAATTTCGCGGGCTACCCTGGAGCAAGCCTTAGCTACTTCAACAAAGTATTAGGTACGTTGAAATTAATACAAAAAATATTCAAGCTAATCCTGTGCTAAATTCAAAATTTAACGTTTGGTATCTTGACGATGGAACCTTGGGCGGCGATGTAGAAACAGTTTTAGATGATTTACTTTTCTTAAAAAATAATCTTCACTCCATTGGCCTTGACCTAAACCTTGCAAAATGTGAACTATATTTAGCAGACTGTACCGACAGACAACTGACAATTCCTAAATTTAACGCAATAGCCCCCTAACATCAAAATTATTAAAAAATGTTCTCTTCGTCTCCTTGGGTCTCAAATCTGCGAAAATTCCTTTCCCGATTTCATCGAGGAAAAAATTCAAAATTCAATGATATTTCGGAAAGGTTACTCCAAATTAACATGCATTCGGCCATCACCATTATCCGTTACTGCTGTTTCGGCCCTAAATTAACATATTTCCTACGTGCTTCTCCTTTATGGAAGCACACTCATCCTTTAGACAAAATGGATCAAATTATCAGAAATACTTTATCATCTATTTTAAATGTGGCCTTGGACGACCGAGCCTGGACCCAAGCTACTCTTCCGATTTGAATGGGAGGGCTCGGCGTCCGCAAAATTTCTAGTAATACTTTACCGGTTTACATGTCCTAGGTCCACGGCACTGAGAAATAATCAGGAAAATCCTGGCTTCCACACTGATTGATTTTGATGTGCCGTGTTTCTCCGAGGCTATCAACGCTTGGAAACTCGCTTGCCCGAATTCTGAAGAACCCGACTACCCATTTTCCCAGAGACGGTGGGACGAGCCGCTCTGCAGAGTAGTTCAGATCAATCTACTAAACACGTCAGTTACTACTGCTGAGCGAGCGCGCCTGCTGGCTGTGGATCAGTAAGAGTCGGGTCTTTGACTTCACGCACTACTGTCGACACCACTTTCCGCCTCGCTGTTGCTCTACGCCTAGGCGCCCCATGTTGCTCTCCTCATCACTGTCACTGTGGTGAAGTTGTCAACAGCCTTGGACACCACGGCCTGTCATGCAGCCGAAGTGCGTGCCGTTTTGCACGGCACGCGAATTACATGACGGATGATGTAAATTTAAATATACATCATCCGTCGATCTCTTGTCACCGTCGGCGTCGGCGTTCCCGCTTTATTAGAACCCAATGGCTTGGCACTCGACGATGGCAAGAGACCGGACGGCATGTCTTTGTTTCCATGGAGGATGGGTAGGTCTTTAGTGTGGGATGCTACATGTGTCGATACTCTTGCGCCTTCCCATCTTCCTAATTCGTCGTGCTGTGCAGGGGCTGCTGCTTTGGCAGCGGAGAACCTCAAGCGGCGAAAATATAGTAACCTTATTGGTAACTATATTTTCGAGCCGTTTGGGGTTGAAACTCTAGGACCGAGCGATCCGAGCGCTCACAGCCTTTTCAAGGATATTTCAAAACGTTTAGTTGACACTTCCCGTGACCCTAGGGCTGGCTTTTACCTTGGCCAAAGGCTTAGCATTGCCATACAGCGTGGTAACGCCGCCAGTCTCTTGGGGACATTACCAGTTGACAGTGTTGAGGAGGAGTTTTTTGACGCCATTTTTTAAGTTTTTAGTTTAAGTTAGTTAGTTTAGTTTATTTTAATAAATTTGTAAATTGTAAATATACTTTGAGAACGTTAATTATCCTGTGTTTTGCTTCCTATAATTGGTGCCAGTTAAGATGAGAATAGCGGTCATTGACCCACCTACATTTATTAAACTTCTTAACTTTGAAATCCAAAAATAACCCTGTTTAAGACTGGAATCGTCATGTATCGTGATCTTCAACATTTTTTGTAATAAAAACGATACCTACATGGTTTATTTGTTTAGGTTCGTACGAAGAGATATTAGGGAAAGGGCAATGACCGCTATTCTCATCTTAACTGGCACCAACTATACTTTATACGCGATTTAAATAATAATGTAAACAATCCGAGCTATTGTTTCCAAATTGATTTTCATGAAAAACCTTGGAGAAAACAATGCGTTTGTTATTTATAGAAGATAGAGTATAGATTCGAGGTCACTCGATTTTGTCATAATTGTTGTAATTTTAGCTAACTACCGTACTTCACGAATGTATGAAATGAGTACCAGTATGTGTATAGATATTGCTATAAAAAAGTAGTGGACTAAACGTTTTCTAAATCGAAATCATAAGTTACTAGCTTAATCCCGCGGCTTCGCCTGGCTGCAGTTGGATATTTTCCCAAGGGATTATACTACCCGAAAAAAAGATATTAATATCGTACCTCTGTGCTAATTCAGGTTACAAACTATCTGTGTCACACAACCAAATCCGTTTTGTAGTTTTTGCGTGAAAAACAAACACTCATATATCCTCACAAACTGTCGCATTTATATTTTATGTAGTTAGTAGTTTATGTAGTACCTACCTAAGTATAAGTATTTTTAATATTTTACTTTTTACTGCTTTACGTTACTTATAGCAGTAAAAAGTAAAATATTAAAAATATTAGGCGAGTCTTTCACTAAGTTTGTACTTAATTAGAAAACCTAAGATTAAGAAGCATTGATGTAGTGCGAAATGCAAATCGTTGCTTTTCCTAGACGCCTACATTTTTTATCGTAATCAGGAAATACAAGGCATGACCTTGGACCAGCAAAAATCGAATCTAGTTAGTAAAACAAACAGTTGAACCCATCCAAGTTCACAACTCGACCTCGACGCGTCCCGATGTCGACAATGCTACGCACCGCTCGCGCTACCATGCGCGTGCGACTTTAGCAACGACATGGATGAGTAGCGATTGGCTGACTCACACAGTATGCTAACTGGATATTTTTTCTTATTCTAGCAGTGCTTAATAGTGGTTAATGGCTCTAAAACCTAATCCTAACTTATATTATTATAAGAGGGTTCGTGTGTTTGTCAAGCCTTCCCGCATGATCAGATTTCTATGAAATTTGGCATAAAATGTATCCTTTGTCCTACAATACATTTTTATCCCTGCAGGGATACAATACGGGATAACTTTAGACAAACACACGGGCGAAACCGGGAACAAGAGCAGGTCCAAAATAAAACAATCTTTATTATAATTATAAATATTTAGATAGGAGTCCACAGAAAATATACAAAACAGTATTGCAAATCAACAAGCGACTTTCAAAACAACGATAAATAATAAATGTAGCTTTATACTTATTCAATTAATTTAGAAACTGGTTTATTCTAATTTCACTATCGACCTCCACGCGGGCGAAGCCGTGGAATAATGACAGTTTACTATGTATACACGCAATAAGGTTTGTGTTAGACCAATCTATGACCATTGAAACAGATTGCCATTGCTTTACTGTTTTAATTGCGTAACGGAAGTCTGTAATATCAGGTGTTTCACAGACCTTTTATAGTACCTAATCTACCTAGTACTTCAAACTGGGTTACTGTACTGGTTAGCAAATCAGTTTTACTGCCTCTTTGGTCTAGTGGGCGCAACTTGCAAGCGGTACTAATGAACATGTGCTACGGGTCGTAGGTTAGATTCCCAGTAGGTTTCCCAACCCTGGCAGATTGGCCCGGGAGACTCCGGAAATAATGGCTAACTTCCCGAACTCCCGGAGTGCAATAATTTCTCCGGTTATCGTTTTTAGGGTTCCGTAGTCAACTAGGAACCCTTATAGTTTCGCCATGTCTGTCCGTCCGTCTGTCCGTCCTCGCTTAATCTCTGTGACCGTTAGTACTAGAAAGCTGAAATTTGGTACCAATATGTATATCAATCACGCCGACAAAGTGGTAAAATAAAAATTGGAAAAAAATGTTTTATTAGGGTAGCCCCCCTATAAGTAAAGTGGGAAGTGATTTTTTTTTTAATTTCAACCCTAACGTGTGATTATATTGTTGGAAAGGTATTTAAAAATGAATAGGGGTTTCCTAAGATCATTTTTTGAAAATGTCAATAATTTCGGAAATAATCGCTCCAAAAGTAAAAAACAATGTGTGTCCCCCCCCTCTAACTTTTGAACCATAAGTTTAGAAAATATGAAAAAAAATCTGAAAAGTAGAACTTTATAAGGACTTTCTAGGAAAATCATTTTAAACTTGATGGAAACGGAACCCTACACTGAGCGTGGCCCGACACGCTCTTGGCCGGTTTTCTAAAAATTAAATGCATCCGTCGCTCGCTCGTCGCTACTCACTCAGCAGATTGATGAACCGCAAAAATCAAATTTCAAAACTGAGGTCAATAACTTTTTTACGCGATGTTTGACATATTTAGAAAAATGGTATAACTTTGAAGATTTGGAATACCAAGCAATGAAAATTTTATCTATAAAAGAACCAATCACATGGACTACTAGACTCCAGGAATTATTAAATATTGACTTAGATAGTGACAAAATGTACGATAAGGTTGGACTTTTGCGTGAGATGCAACCACATGATCTCGTTGAAGAAAATCGAGTGGATTTACGCTGGGTTGACTTCTTTACGTTATCGAAAGACAGAAATCCCTGTCCTGAATTGAAAAAGAATTGTCACGTTTGTCCCAGGACGAGCAGTGTTTTTGTGTTTTTCCATTATTTACTCATTTCTCAGCTGGCTCGGAGTCTTAATGGCCCAGTTGATAACAATAATAAATTGTTTTTATTCAGACAAAGTCCATTTTGGCTGACGCGTACCCTGCGCATGATGGAGGCGCATCACTTGCGCATGATGGCGTCGTTGACGGCAAGACATAGCGCTCATTTTATTAATATTGCTATCTGTCCTACTATGTTTACCTATGTTCTACAAATAAAAATATTTGAATTTGAACCATAGGTTCTCCTTTGCCGAACCCTTCGAAAAAATACAGGCATGATGTTATGTAGATATGTTTTGAAACATTGTATTGTTAGTTTGTAGTAGACCGTCGACATTGATGCCTAATTTATTATTATTTGTAACATTTATAAGTGAAATGTTAAGGCCTTCTATCTGGCAACTATGCATTTTTATTTCGAATTTCACAAATAGGTGGCTTAGGCGGTGCTGTAACCCAATTTGTATAACCATTTATATTACACCTTCTTCATAATTAGGCAAATAAAGTGTAAATAATATGAGTATTTCGTTGTTCTTATAGTATGTAAGTAATCATTGTCCTAAAAATAGCAGCTGTAGGTACGAGTATTGAATACTGAAACCATGTTTTTGGAAATTTCATATTTTAGATTAGTTGTTTATAGAAGGACATAATTACCATGGCAATTTGGTGTGACAATGGATCGGTCATGTAAAATTTTATCTATAAGCCGATCAAGTAACTCCTATAATTATGTAGGATTGAAACCATTCTAACCTGTCCAAGGCAAGGTGTCGTAAAAATTTCGAGCTCGCTGCGCTCGCTCTTACAACCTATTTCCTCTTGAATGTTGCCTTTCTCTGAGGGTCGATCGATCTAGTAACTCCTGTATGAAGGGTCTCGGGTTTTCGAGCTCGTTTCGCTCGCTTTTGGAGCCTTAGTTCATTTTGTTGACCAAAACCTGGCGACCTTGTATCTTGCGTGTCATGGATTTCCGTAAAGTAACGCCTGATTCCATTTATTTTCAAAAGTTCATCAATTTTTTTTTAAGAATTTTTCGTGAGGTAGGTAAAATCAAACAAAAATTCCTGCATCCGCGCCTGCATCCTTCTGCCCTTATCCCAATTTATTTTAGGTCGCAGCATGCCTTCTTCCGACGACTAATAGAGAAGTATAATTAGTCGTCATCTCAGGAAACAAGCCCTCTCTCGAGCAAATTCATCTTTCATGTCCAACCATGGTTTCTTTGGTTACCCTGCATTTACCTTATATTCCGGTAGGTACGGGTAAAGAGACGAAAAAACTGTGCATTTCTATGCTACCCGCTAAACTTGAATACGAAATACGCCAACACGAACTATAATTGCGTGATTGTTATTACTTACATCGAATTTCAATGTCAGAGATAAATAAAACCGCCAAACAATCCAGATGACGAGATAGTTTTTTTCCTAAATCGGTGAGGTCTAGGTCTCATCAAGGCTGATAGAGGCATTGCGTGTGAAGAATTTGTTAATAAAAAAACTTGAGTTAATTGCCTCGTTGGTCCAGAGGCCGCAAGCACGACGGGAATACTGAGCATAGTGTAGATTTTGAACCTATGAATGTGGATGGCTATATGAGTAGAGGAAGACCAAAGAACCAATGGATGGACTGTGTGAAGGATAATATTGTTAAAAAGGAGGTGACTGCTGCGATGTCGGATGAGTAATCGTGAAGTATGGAAGAAGACATGCTGCGCCGACACAATACCACACACACCCACACACCCCTACATATAAGTACATACATACACGTGCCCACTGCATGTCTCCTCATTCACACTCCTTGTGTTACTTAGGATTAGTTTTTGTTTTTTTTTTTTTTTTCTGTACTTACAGCTGACACAAACAAATCATCTACAAATCATTGACACTGTCTTCACTTGTTTCTGGTTGTGAATATTTACAGAATCCACTTGCCTAAACCCTATCTTTTAAGATACAGGCTAGTCCTAGTTTAAAAGATAGAGTCTGCTATGGCATCATAATGTAAATAATATTTTTAAACAATGTATACAGTGCAAACTGCTATGTTTTTTTTTTTGGGAAATAAATACTTATTATTATTATTAATAATAAATTGGCATAAGTGTGGATTAAATAAAGTAGATCCTCCTAAATGGATTCCATCTTTTCAGTGTGAGGTATAACAGTGCCACAGAAATAATATAAATGAAATTAGCAAGTCAGACGTTCTCAAAGGTCATTGCCCTGTTAGCACATACGATATTTGGGCGGTTGCCGATTGCATATAAATGCAACACAGACTGATTATTTTTGTGCAACCGTTCCTAGATGGCGCAATAATATTTTTATGCAATACTATGCATAAGTCTAGTACCAAAAATAGAATAAAAAGGTTGCCAGGCCAGACATCAACTATCTTGTAATTGCATGCTAAGTAGATGGTACATGCATATTCTCTTGGCATTATCTACTGGCTGCGAAGATACAAACAGGTACAAATTTATCAGTGGATTTGACTTAAAAACCAGTTAATGACATGGATTAAAAAAAAAAAATTGCACTTTAAACCGCTGGTCACGATTGTCTTTTGTAAGTAAGTAGATCTTTGCTACGTGCAGTTAGAAGAAGCCCAAAAAGTTATACAGTCAGTGTTACCAGGAGGTACCGTTTTTTCCAGTTACAATGTTGTGGAGATTAGATAAGCAGTTGCTCCATGTAAAATAATAGTTTACAGCTGCATCCGGTAACAACTAACATAATTATGTAGTTGAGAAATGGCTAAGCAGATGTGAGATTTATGCTAGTACTATTTTCTCTAAAAAACCCACCGTACCACCAGGGGTACGGTAGGTCTGCAGTGTCAGCATCAATGGCTAATTATACGATCTACGGGAAAGTTAAATGTACCTTGATTAGTAAACGTTCTTCCTAACGCCCCTGACGGTCATATCCAGGATCCGGATTGTCTAGTAGAAATCGCTTATTGCGAAAGAACCGTCCATTGCATTACTATTTTTATGAAAACCGTTTGTGCTTCCCTTTAGTACCCAGAGCTAATCCACCTACGTTGGTAAAATACTAACGCTCGCTTACCTTCATTAAGGCCCGGATTCCACCAAAGTGAAGACGAGCGGAACGGAGAGGAGAAGTGCAAGCTTCAACCAATCACAGGAGAGACGAGAGACCTGCAACTACATGTGATTGGTGGGTTTCCGCACATCTCCTCTCCACTCCGCTCGTCTCCGCTTTGGGAAACCGGGCCTAAAGGGCCACCATGGGCGAGATGGGCAGACGACATTTATCCTGGATGAGGCTGGCACAAGAGCGTGGAGCTTGGCTCAAGCAAAGAGAGTCCCAGCAGTGGGTGAAGTATAACAAAAATGAGGTCAACACGAAAATGACCTCATTTTCGTTATCAGTGACCACGAAAATCATGAAATCGACACCCATGATGAAAAAGTCGCGCAAAAGTATAGTCGCGCACATGTCCATTCGCGCAAATGTCAACGCACGCATATTTCCGTTCGCGCAAAAGTCCTTGCGCACATATGTCTTTTCACGCAAGTGGGTTTGCCCAAGTGTCATTTGCGCGAAAATTCCCAGATCCTTAAACACCGCCACAAAATCCGCTTCGCCGCCTCCGTCCGATCGCGCGGACGAGCGGTGTCGTGTGAGTATCGCCTCAGGCATTCGTTTAGGTTTCTTATGGAGAAGTAAGTACCTAACATATTTCTTTATTTTCAGATCTCTAAACAACTACATAGTGACACCACTGAACAAGCCGCTGGCTCTAATACCATGCATGAACACGGATCTTCCCACCTTTATTTACACCTTCGGCTTCCGAGGCAAGACAGCCGGTCCAGGTACCACGGCTGTCCTGTCTGCTTACATAGCTAACAAGAAGAGGAATGTCATCCTCTTGGACTGGGAACAGGAGGCTGAAGCTGGACTTCTGGGGATATCACTGGGGTACGCGCTGTCGGCGGTTCCTAATGCTAAGAAGGTAAACGTCTATCTTTGCTATTTACGTTATTTACAACTTGTCAAAAAAAGAGAACCGACGTCGTAATTGCGAAAACATTATCAGTTGTCCCATACATTTGGGTTTGTAGGTACTGGAATTTTATATGGATCAGGTGATTTATTTTTAAGTTTGATGGTCTGTAGTTCTCTTAAAGTATGAATAGGATATCCCTTTTATTGTGTATGTCAAAAATTAGTTGAAAATAGTTAAGTAAAAGGTATTCTTGATTGAGTTTAAAAATTCCTGGTAAAATCGAGAAAAGTGCTATGTGTGAAAGGACCCATAGTATATTATGAACATTTTTTAATGAAGGACTACCGATAAAATCCATACAAAAAAATCATCCGTTATCTACCTACTTGCATTTGTCGAGTTATGCAAACAGATTCCTAATGTACGGAGCAGCTGATTTTATTTTACACGATTTTAGAATTGATGTCAAAACAAGTTTTGAGATACTTTATTTCAGTTATACCTTGTACTTACCTACTTACCCAAATACCTATATATCGCAACATTAATTCAACGGTTAACTTGTAAATAATCAACTAAGTAATTTAAAAGAAGTTGATTGACTTAATCTTTGTGAAGACTAATAAGAAACATTTAAATTAAATGAGTTTCCATATCCTTCATTGTTGCGGTTGACATGTATTTTAAAAGGTGCTTGAACTTACACTTGAACAATGGTATGATAGTGACGTCATAAAATGTTGGTGCTCCTTTATATTCAATTCACCTTTGTTTACTTTCTTTATATGTAAAACAAGTAAAGCAATCCCTGTACCAAATTGTTGCCAAAGGAAAATAAATCTGTTATTACCCGACTGCGCGACGCAAAGGAGGGTAATGTGTTTATCAGTCTATGTATGAATGTATGTATGTTTGTTTCTATGTGGCGTTCTAGAGTCCAAATGCTTAGGCCGATTTTGATAATTCTTACGTCAATCGATTCGTCTTAACCTTGTGAGTGTCACTAAAGACATAACAGTAATCAAAATTCACCACAGCGACAACCAGACGCCATATTGTCAAAATGAAAAAAAAAAAAAAAGAGGATGAACTATGTCAAGTGGGGTGTCGTTGAATAGGTATTTTAAAATCATCTTTAGGTTCATTTTATCATTTTTCATTATAAATAATAGTTTAGGATATATAACGATTTAAAGTTGTTTAACAAAGCAATTCGCTAATTCTTACTTATTGATTTAAGTTACTACTTTGGACCGAGCTGTGGTTGACTTAAGTTCACGCATTTTTGCTAAAGGTCAAGCATATGTGGCTTTGAGCCGAGTTAGGTCTCTAATCAGTAGTTTAGACCACCGCAAGTCACTTAATAATCCCCACGATATTAACTCCCTCAATGAAATGACTAGATTGCGAAATTTACCATCCTATAACGAAGTCAATGAATCGTAACTAAAAAGTATAAAATAAAAAATAATAATTTAAAGAAAAACAAAAAACCCGACTGCGTAAAAACTAATTTTAATAAATACGTGAAAGAATTAACTTAAATAAAAACTAAAAAGAAAGAAACAAGCCCAGTAGTTTAGAATTCTTTTAAGTAATACTAAATAACTACACAATTGAAATAGTTTTATAATCGATACACACATAAAACAAATCATAAATTCTAATGCAGAACAGAACGACTCACAGTCGGGGCCCATTTAAATTTTACCAATCAAATCTTCCCAAGGGGCCCCGACTGTGAGTCGTTCTGTTCTGCATTAGAATTTATGATTTGTTTTATGTGTGTATCGATTATAATTTCTTACCAACTTTAATATAATAACGGGTGCGAATTTGAACTTTTTCCCGGTAACAAACATTTGATACACCTTTACCGGTACACTTTTACCTAGACCTTCAAAAAAAGCCTTGATTATTAATACGATTTTGGTATGCTTACACAATTTCTTATGATAGTATATTTGCTACCGTAACTTATCATCTGCCTACGCCTTTTCCCAACTATGTTAGAGTCGGCTTCCAGTCTAACTGGATGCGACTGAATATCAGAATTTTACATGGAGCGGCTGCCTATCTGACCTCCACAACCCAGTTAGTACTGGGTAAGGTCACTTTGACTCTACGTTTTACAGAGGGCAGGAACATTGCTAAAAAATAAATCTTTCTCTATCTAGATTGGCAGAGAGCTGGGTCATGCGCTGATGGACTTGACTAAAGCTGGAGTGAGGATGGAGGACATACACTTGATGGGCCATTCCCTGGGAGCCCACCTCATGGGATACGCTGGCAAGAGGACCAGGGAACGGGGTTTTGTAGTAGCAAGGTGGGTACCTATAGCAAGTTGACGCTATATTGTTTTATCTGTATGTTTTCTTAATGATTTTATTGTTACTAATTCTGGGTGATCTGCAAGGTCATCTTTTCTACTGGATCTGCGTGGTGTATTTGCGTTCCACTCCCTCTTACAAAGAGGCTTGTATCCTAGCAGAGGGAATGTTTAAGACTGATGATGCTTATCTTTTCCAATCCTTTCCGTCCAACACCATGTGATATTCTAATACCAAATGTTCCACTAATGTTCTTTGACTTTCTTCTTTATGGCATCAGGTGATCCTGTTCTAAAACCAAACCGCACTACAGGAACAGTAGGATTTCAAATAAAGCCAAGAGAACATACAAAAACTCATTTTTATCAAGCGTTCATTAATATAGTCTCAAAATAGAACGCAAATTACAATTGATAATTTCGTTCATTGAATGTTTACTTCGTCGGTATTCAATGGATGTATGACCTCTATTACATATATCTAAAAGGACACCGATAGAATAATAAACAATAGTGATTGTCCTCTAATCGTAACGCGCATGTACATACCTAATTAATTCTAGAGACATATGTACTTAAACTGACCTTCCACGAAAATGACTTCCAGTTCCTTGTTCGTGTAACCTACGTTTAGGAGAATAAACTGTCTCGAACAGCATCATTACACTCCGATTCCGACCACTTTATTAATGCATAAATAATATTCTGTATAAATTCGCGCCTGGGCAGTTAATTTGGTCTAGACAATATTTCATATATCAAATAAGCAGAAAATCCCCCAGGAACGCTGCAATTAATCGTTGTAAGTAAAGACGTCATAATTTCTCCAAGTAATAAATATATGGTTGGAACGTAACAAGTTCGTTAACTTTCTTTGAATCCTGAGATAGCTACGAGCTAGCAAGCTAATCTTAAGCTAGGGTGTCCTTATAAATTCTTCGTCCTCTATTTCAGAATAACCGGTCTAGATCCCGCTCGTGCCCTCTTCGATGGAGCTTTCTCATTACAAAGCGCTCTCGACCGCACATGCGCCAAGTTCGTAGACATCATCCATACAGACCCTGGCAGCTATGGGTCCAACGAGTCTACTGGCACAGTGGACATCTGGCCCAACTACTCTGGGGGTATAGGCACCCAGCCTGGCTGTCCTGTCGGGAAGTTTGAGCAGTTCAGTCGTGAAGGTAAGATTGGATTGTGAAAAACTTCATGTCTTGGGCAGAAGCCTGTTACGGGTAGTCAAAGGCCGAAAGTCTGACAAACCATTACCACCACATACCACCTTATTGAGGGGTATCGTATTGTATTACCCAGTAACTGGGTTGTGGAGGTCAGATAGGCAGCCACATCATGTAAAATATTGGGATATCATGTTGCTTTCCGAAGCACGTACAAAAGACGCGCAACAGTAGAATGCCGTTATTGTGTTGAATCCTACTGGAGTGACGACCGTCGCCGTCGATCGGTAATCGTGCGATAAGACGCCTATCTATCTATTATTTTTTTATTATTTTTCGGATGGTAAATCGTCAAATGACTCCTCCCGCTCTGGGCGGAGCAGGAGGGAGTGTCAGACTTTTACTGACTAAAACCCATCCATGTTCCTTCCGAGATACCTTAGAGATACCGTGGCCCCGGAATACAAAAGGCGATCCTTTGTATTCCGGGGCCACGGTATCTCTTTTGAACAGTCCCGCAACCCCGGCAGGCATCGGTCCTTGCGGACCCCTTCCTTTTGCTGACTCTCTTTGGCGCGCGTGGAACACGAACGCGCTGTCGACATAGCCTGTCGTCATGAGACGGACGGACGGCGAGCTAGCCCATAGCCCACCGTCCACAGGCCCGCGCCTACTGTGGCCCCCGACGCCCGGGACGTATCCCGCGGCGGCCGGGACGTGAGGTTCTCTCCCTCTCACGTTCCGCCACCTCCTTCTCTAGCATTACTGCTTCGCAGAAGGAGGTGACGGCGTCCCATTCCGTCTCGCACGGAGCGAGACGGAATGGGACGCTTGGGATGGGGAGCTTGAACCAGGGCCGGACGCGAGAGGTTGCCGCCGCCGATCGCCGCTTCGAGGACACGGTGGTGCTCCGCCCATGCGGGGCACACCTCCACCGTGTGCTCCACCGTGTCCTCCGGTCGATCCTCGCAGTGGAAACACCCGGGCGTTTCCCCCCGCCCGATTCGGTGCAGAAACCTCCCGGAACAACCGTGTCCGGTGAGGACCTGCGTCAGGCGAAAGGTGAGGTCGCCGCAATAAGACGCTTTAAGTGCAGTGAATCTTCACCAGGTACTCGTTAGGACTGATAACGACTGGATGAGAGTTGAAAATCGATTTGAATGGCGTGCGATTTAAGAGGCCTGTGCAGTTGATTACTGTAGGCTGATGATGATAACATAAACCCTGTTTGAATTTTCCTTCACATCCATTGCATTTCTCTCCCTATGAGCGTATTCATAAGAGTATTTAATTACTGTCACATAAATCATTGCCGAGGAAATAGAGGAATCTGGAATTAAAAGCAGTAATCTTGTTTTTAAGAAATACTACGTGTCTTTTCAAGATTAACGTTCAGCCGCCTTAATTAAGTCATAGATAATAAAAAGAAATATATTTAGCAAGCATAAATTGTGTACGGTAGGTATCTACTTGTATTATCTTTATTGCTGTTCGAATGACAAATAGACAATGTTCTTATCTAACTATTAATTCAGACAGACCATGAAAAATGCCATTCTTTTAGTTATCTACTAAACAATGTCGATAATCCGTTTGTAAAAGACCGTGGCACATTTCTAATATTACTTGGGCAATACAAAATTGTTATCTTCTAAATGTTTTACTTATCACAGTAGACTCATTAAAAATGTAGGCCACCATTTAAGCCTCCCCGATCAGGGTTAATTGAGCGAATATGTCGCCATAGATTTGATTAAATTAATTATTATAAATTAATCTGCTCGTCAAAGCTTGTTTTCTCGTTAAGGGTAAGCAATGATCACAGGCCTAGTACGAATTACTACGAGTACTATCACTGACAAAACCTACTCGATCGCGTTAAAATAAACTTCATTTTTTTGTAATAGTGTTCCGTCTATTATTGTCAACGTCTGATGTTAATAGGTAATAGAAATAAATATGTTACGGCTAAAGATGGGTGTGCAGATAAACTTAAGATTGGCACCATGAGTTCAGTACTAACCATGTGCACACCGAGATGGTAGTACCTAACTAAGCTAGGCCACCTTGACCAAATGGGTCACGTTGGGTTAGAAAAGGGTTGGACCAACCGCGCTATGTATACTGTTTTTTTCGGATGGGAAATCATCAAATGACTCCTCCCGCTCTGGGTGTCAGACTTTTACTGACTAAAACCCATCCATGTTCCTTCATCGTCGTACGGTATCTCTTTCGAACAGTCCCGCAGCCCCGGGCGCTATGGATACCTACGGTTGCATTAAATCGCCAGTGACAATCGTATTTTCAATTTCTTCATTTTTAGCCAAGGTGTTAGGACTAAACCAATGTTTATCTTCACATCCATCTTTAACCGTAACTTATAGGTACATCTTGTTGTGTTGATGTGCCATCGACGGACCTATAAACTGTTAAGTATTTAAAAAATAAGATGTCTTCTTTTGGTACTTGGTCTACAGAGATCTCCAAGGAATCTTGCTGAAATCCTTTTTGCATTCACTTCCAGGAACGCCAAGTGACGAGTTCCGGACAGAACAAAAAAATATTAAGTACGGTACGGTAACAAAGAATTCCTTAACGAAAACCCCTATGACCTATCTTCGGCAGTGGGTATGTTGGTAGTGGGTACTGGCAAAATTAATCGCTTCGGTCGTACCGGTAAAAATAACGGCACGGAATAAATCAATCTCAAGGGTGAATTTATTATGAGGTGCGGATTTCTATCCGGTCAGGCAATCCCGATCGTAGCTTGCCCATAACAATGGTCCTAGATTACAATTCTTACACCGTACAATAAAAATGACCCTACAATCCTTGCAAGTAACTAAAAAACTAACAGATAGACTCAAATTTTTATGGTGTACGCGGACACGGAGTCGGTCAACATAGAGATCAGCAAATATCTTGATTTGATAGTGGGGTCTTTTAAACATTGTGCCGGCTGCTTTATTATTTTAAATATATAAAACTAACTTTTACCCGTAACTTCACACGCGTGGAGGTCGGAATTTTTCCCAGAGGGACGTAATACTTGGTCAGTATCCTAACCCAGGTTATGGTATTCCTATCGGATCATTCATTATTTTAGTCTGGATGGAATAAGGTTCACGCCCCTATAGCGCCAAATTGATACCGTCCTTGATCGATTTTTTTGTAAGAACCGACTTGAGGGTCATACATATTCAATAAAATCCAGCAGTCTAATTATCCATTGACCTAATACCATAGTAATTAGTGCCTAATCGAAAAATGTTAGAAAAACTGGATTTTCAATAGCAGCTGTTTATCTTCATGTGCATTTTATTCAAATATCAGATTATTAATGCACATATTTATATGCAGCTGCAATTAAGTTTACGAGTACCTACACGATGAACGCGGGCCTAACTATTATTTTCGCGTCTTCAGAAGTTTTTGCAATTTCAAACTAAATTATTAACTCGTCCTCAGCTTCTCCTTCTACCTCTGATGGCTGATGTTTTCTTGAAGCGACTGAGGAATTTCTCGATAAGGTCGAATATCTACAGATTTTTTGTATCCACTTCATTTTCGGGCTTCAAAAATACGGAACTGAAAGGGCTACCTATTCCGCAGCGTCAAGATACTAACACTCTTTCTTTCCCCTTTCTGCTCTTCATAACCTCTTTGCGTGTCGATAGACTCAAATCATCATCATCAACAGCCTATAATGTTCCCACTGCTGGGACACGGCCTCCTCCCAATGAGGCAATCCACCACGCGGGCCCAGAGCGGATTGGTAGATGTCGAATTTTTTTTTTAAAGACTCAAATAATAGCCGACAAATAATATATAGCTGTGTAACCTGCACAGCTCTTTAGTTGGTTTCGTTTACATCCTGGAAGGTGCAGGTGGTTGCCCAACATAGGTACATAAGGTTGGGCTAGAAAGGAGGAGCATATCCTGCAGAGGGGCTCCACGCTGTCATTGTACCTATTTGTATTCATATCCTAAAGCTCCTTCGAAATTTCGGGAAATATTTTAGTATCTTCTTCCTAGAGTTCAGCTTTGTTGCTCACCATGATCTCCTCTCATTCGTTTCCTTCCCCATTTCCCAAGTCACTATGATGGATATTTTACTGTTCGTGCTGTGCGCCTTTGGAATTCACTTCCACAACTTATGGGATAGCTCTTCATTAGAGGTTTTTTATGAATAAAAAGACAAAGTAAGCAAAGCAAACTGTAATAAGGGCTGACATGGGTCTCCACAACTTTGCATTAAAAAGAACAGCGTAACAGACTTTCAATGGCAATGCCTTCAACATTTTCAATGGCAAAACAAATAGTAATCATGGTAAATATCCTGTTGTGAAGTAGTACCTATCCAGTGTTAATGATAATGTTAGTGACCATGTCAGTTTAAAAACCTATAAGAATAAAATGTAATTGAACGTGTGATACGCAATCAGGGTGCTGGTAAGCTAGCAATCAAGCCCAATTTCATAGCTTACTCTAATAATGGTCTAAGCTATTACAAGTACCTAATTCGTGCCTTAACTAAGTAAGAAATCCTTGCAGATATCTTATTCTTTCTTTTCCAGATTTATGCAGCCACGATCGATCTTGGCGATTCTTCGTGGAAGCCCTCGGGTCACCGACAGCTTTCCAAGCGGCGGGTGCGTCGAACCTCAATGAATGGATCGCCAATGGAGGTGACAGCAACCAGACCATATACTTGGGACCCCTGACTAGCACTCGGTAAGGATGCATCTTAATTGTCAGCAGGGTTGGCACAGTGGTTGAGCGATTGGGTGCTGCGCTGCGTGTCACGGGTTCTATTCCGCACGTAACAAACATTTGTATGACCTACAGGTAGTTGTTCCGGGTGTGACTGTTTGTGTATCATGTGAGTTTAAATGTTTGTAAACACACCCACGGAGAATATTCTTAGTGAGGGACAAAGTTTTTTTTTTTTAATAACAGGAGGTCAAGAATCGTCAACGATTGTTGCTATTCAATCTATCATCTATCGGTACATTTATGATAATAATGTCGAGGTTAGAACAAGTCCCAAAAATCTGAACTGTTGAATCAGCAGACTCATAATACTTCCCTATATAATTAGCCTCGACATCATGACTGCGTAATTGTTAAGCATGACTTGGCGAATCTATCAAATATATACAAGCGTTTCTTAAAACAACAGAGTGTACAGAGTGAATTAATTACCAGCTACTAGATATCCACGTACAGTCGATGCACGCCAATAGTAGTAAACCCAGTATAAACAGATCTCGATGTTCTATTGTTACTCCGTTCAATGGTAGGTCAGCTCAAGGTCCTAGTGTCCCACAACTGACTGCAGTCGACTGTACATTACTGAGGCAAAAAAATTCCACTCATTATGTTTTGTGCACTTGAACAATTTTTACCACTTGAATACTTAGTGTGATCATTTTTCCGTAAATAAAATTGACCTCAACCTATTCAATTTGAAGTGAGCAATAATGATAGCCGAAGTCAATCAATAGGTAATAATTATTTTAACTTTTAATAATATATAGGTACTATCCTTAATTAATGACATCATGTTGGTAGTTTGATTTCCGGGTGATTAGAACACCTCACTCAACACTGGTTTATGTAACTTAAATCTAGAAAATACGGCTGCAAGCCAGAAAAAATAAAATAAAAGTGTGCGAAAACGATTTTCATGCCCGCTTTACTACTTGACAAATAGTCGAGTATCTAAAATAGTTAGACTACAAGAATCATTTGGCGCGTGCCCAAAATCGGAACTAATAGCGCCATTTTGTTTTTTTCAAAACAATTTTGTTCTAACAACGCTCCTCCGCAATGTCATTCAGAAGCCTAAAGATCCTTGTTCTACAGTCTTCGGGTTATCTTTTAATGGTATGCCCGTCTTACTCGAGTCTTACTAATCCATAATTATAACTACTGAACCCTCCATTTCAAACCCACAGGGCCAAAGGAAACTTCTATCTGCGGACAAGTCCAGGTCCATCTTTCGGACTAGGCGCGGAAGGAATGATACCATACCGCACTCAAGCGAGGAGACGACGAAACCCCATCCTGACGAGAATCTTGAAATATTTCTAACGATTTTTCACTATCTAGTCCAAAACATGGTTCATTCATCATCATTGAAAATTGAATATTATAAGTATACGATAGTCATTCTAGCTGTAGATTCATGTTGGTAGTTTTTGTTATTAAATATCATAAGACTAACCTGAAAAATGAAGTAGCCATATTTGTTGACATTAGTGGTTAATATAGCAGTGTATGTGTACTTGTGTGTGTGTGTGTTTGTGTGTATGTACTGTGTGTGTGTGTGTGTGTGTGTGTGTGAAATAATGCAGGTCTTGTATAGAATATAAGAATTCAGTGAAATAACGATCACTTGGAGATATAACGACTTATTTGTATTAACAATAAGATTCAATTTTCTCTGTAATACTCTACAGAAGGTTACAATTAAAATAAGATTATATAAAAGAGTATTATATAAAAATACGAACACCAGAAATATGTTGTTGTAAACTAAAATATTGTGATGTGCAATAAAACTAATTACATATTATAATAAATGGTTTTATTAAACGTATTTCATCTATATTTATTTACTGCACCTTACCTACGTATAATAGTACATTGTAAAACAAGGGGCTAAAATGCCCCATTATGTACGAAGTAGTTTTACTACCGAGCTTTAGCGAGGTAGTAAATAGGAACCGAGTTATAATGGGATTTTAGCGCCGTGTGTTACACTGTACTTTTCACTTTGAGTGTGAGAAAAATAGTCAATTTAGTACAAAAACATTTATTAAATATTACTTAATAAAATAAAAATCTCGTGAGATTTTTTAACTTGAAGCTAAATATACGCATCACGCAGCAGCAGGTCGCGGCAGCCGGGGGAGAGCACGAGGTACTCGTGGCTCAACAAGTCACGACTACGAGATTTACTTTACGCCCTAGGGCCTAAAAGGGCCAGGTAGCCCTACTATGCGGGCCAAAAGTGGCCCTTTATTTATTGGAGTACTTTAAGAACATGAGAAGTGAAAAATATGTACTAAATTTGTGCGTAGGTAATATTGTTTCTAATAATACTTTCGTAGCTAGAACGCAACGATTAATTCTTAGGTACTAAAATAATAATTTCTTGCCACGCGAAACTCATTCAATGCACTATGGGGCTACCAACCAAAACAGTTGAATGTTTCATTAACAAGAAAGAAGCTACCATGCGTCGTAATATTACATACACAGACAAACGACCATTGGTCCGCCCCACCCCACATTACCCCTGTGGATCAAAAGACAGGGAGTGCCCGTATCCCAGCAGTGGAATAATTGGACGTAGTTACATGAAAAGGATCCAATCCACAACATGGTCAAAAATGAGTTAAATATACCAAACTGCTGCTAAATATCAAAACGATCGGCCAGTAAAAAAGATCCAAGCAAAAACATCTGTTTAACACATTTTATCAACCGCAGAAACAACCCACATGTATGGCACGTTAAAAAAAATCACCTTGAACAATCCAACCTTCATGGTTAATGACCAGTATTACCAACCGATATGAAGTAAAACGAATCAAGGAGTCTGGATTATTTTTGCGTAATTACAATTTGTTCATCACCGATACTTTAATAAAAACACTAAAACGATCCAGTATGCCTGGAACTTTTTTCTGAATACACTTACACCTAAATAAAGCAAACCAGAATGCATGGATCCTTTTCGATAAATGGATTTTCGTTTATTATTCCAATAAATCTGTCAACGAAAATGATCCAGACTGTTTGGTGAATTTTTATTGATTCCAAAATCAATTTAAATCATTCTGCGAAAACGATTTAGGCCTATTTGGGCAGTCTCGCTGATTATGATTGTATACTTCGTATTCGTACTTTATTCCTAAGTAAAAAAAAACAAAATAAATCAAAGATTACTACTGACAGGTAATAAATAGTAGTAATTGATTGATTGAGTAAAATTAATTGATAACACTTAAAAGCTTAAGACAGAGCGCAGAGTGTTAAACGAAACAACTATTAATTGGACGTAGTTACACGAAAAGGATCCAAGCCACACAAATTCACTTTGGAGATATTGACGTTTGTTTCGAAGATATTTCTTCATTGGTATTCATTTTAAAATTAATTGAAAGTATGACGTTGTGTGTGGAATAATAACTCTTTTTTATTGTTAATAATATAGTCAAGCTTAGTATTGTATTTTGCAAGTTATATGTAAATTTATACGGCTGGATCCTTTTCGTTAAATTAGTTTCCACAGCGCATGCTCTAGTCTCAATTCCGTTAAAATGCCCCATGTAATAAATTGTGTATAAAAACCTATTCCATGAAATAAAATACATTTATTTTGTTTTAATTATTTTCATTAAACGTTAACCTTAAACATGGCAACACAAACATCTCAAAATCAACAAAACAAAATCTCAAAATCAACATAACAACTTCTCAAATTTTGCATTATATTTCAATTATCATCACTTCACCTTAATCAGCTTTCAGTCTTCCATTTTCTTTAGGATAAAAAAATAAAGATGTCGTCTATAACAATATAGAGAGGACACCTGTTTACATAAAGATATTGACTGCTCCGTATCCTTAAATGTAATAATAATGTACAATACACTTGAACAAAATAAAATAAAACTCTAAAAACTAACAAAGTCAAAAATAAAACTTCTTATATCTATATTAATAAAGGAAGAGGTGATGCCTCAGAATACGGAGCAGTCAATATCTTTATGTAAATAGGTGTCCTCTCTATATTGATATAGAAGACATCTTTATTTTTTTTCCTAAAGAAAACGCTGTGTGTTGTTTTTTTAAGCTGATTAAGGTGAAGTTATGATAATTGAAATATAAAGCAAAATTTGAGTTGTTTTGTTGGTTTTGAGATTTTGTTTTGTTGATTTTGAGATGTTTGTGTTGCCATATTTAAGATTAAAGTTTAATTAAAATTATTAAAACAAAATAAATGTTTTTTTATTTCATGGAGTAGGTTTTTCATACACAATTTATTACTTGGGGCGTTTTAACGAAATTAAAACTAGAGCATGCGCTATGGAAAATGTAATTTAACGAAAAGGATCCAAACCATATCAATTTACATATAACTCGGAAAATACAATACTACGCTTGATTGTACTATTAACAATAAAAAAGTTTTATTATTCCACACTCAACATCATGCTTTCAATTATTTTTAAAACGAAAATCAATGACGAAATATCTTCCAAACTTCAAACGTCAATATCTCCAAAAATGTAAGGCAAGTTTTGAGAGGTTGTTATGTTGATTTTGAGTTTTTTTTATTTTGAGATGTTTGTGTTGCCATGTTTAAGGTTAACGTTTAATGAAAATAATTAAAACAAAATAAATGTATTTTATTTCATGGGATAGGTTTTATACACAATTTATTACTTGGGGCCTTTTAACGGAATTGAGACTAGAGCATGCGCTGTGGAAACTGTAATTTAACGAAAAGGATCCAGCCGTATAAATTTACATATAACTTGCAAAATACAATACTAAGCTTGACTATACTATTAACAATAAAAAAGTGTTATTGTTCCACACACAACATCATACTTTCAATTAATTTTTAAATGAATACCAATGAAGAAATATCTTCCAAACTTCAAACGTCAATATCTTCAAAGTGACTTTGTGTGGATTGGATCCTTTTCGTGTAACTACGTCTAATTACAACAGTAATAGGTAACAGTAACATAAACTAACGCCTTTTAACCCATGGAGACAAGCAGAAACAACAGTACACCAGTTTCTACACTCCATACATAAACCTTCTTTGATATTACAATAACATCTTACAGAATTAACACAATTGATAACATTATTATTTGAATAGCTATACTATTGCTATATTGCACTATGATATTTTGTGAAAACCTTGGCGCTAATCCACCAGTTCTTTTTAAGGGGCTCCCCCATGGCACACTAGCGCCACTTTAGTAAAAAAATCTGAACTCGTTAAATACACAATTAATATAAAATCTGATTGACAAAATCAATGCTTTAGAGTTCTAGATTATTGACGTCTATTTAATTCATTAAAATATACTTTACTGTAGTTACAGTTAGGAAAATTGCTAAAAACGGCCGTTTTTAGCAATTTTGTATCTGTAACGACAGCGAGCTATGTTTCAATGAGTTAAGCAGACGTAAATAATTTAGAAGACCAAATGATTGATTTTGTCAATCAGATTTTATATTAATTGTGTATTTAACGAGTTCTGATTTTTTTTCTAAAGTGGCGCTAGTGTACATGGGGGAGCCCCTTAATGTGCATGTTGTTTTTAATTGCATCCAAAAACATAAGTCGCAAATCAATTATTCATATACATACTGATTTATTTGCTTTCCACAAGAGTATAAAAAGAGTTACAAAAAGCTTGAATCTTTTATGCTCATTAAATTGATGAAAAACACGTTATGGCTCGATTAAAATATTATGCGTTTATAATAATCTGATATTTGAACTTTAATTAATAATTGGTTACTAAGAAAAAAATTATTCAAGGAATATTTATAAAATAAACTTACAAATAATGCCGCTTCTATTTATTGTGTAAATAAAGAATTATACAACAATACTATTGCTATATTGTAGCTAAACAAACAAAATATGTTACTTTTCTCTATATAATCATTACGTTGTTATATAAAATGTACTAATAAATATTTACACATACTTATGACTAGTAAATTACTAAACAATTAGCTAGCTAGGGTTTAGTAGTACAATACGCGACAGTTGTTTATATAGCAAAGCCAGTATGCCCAGTATAGAACAAAAGTTTGACTTTTCCATTCATTGATGTGCGTCAGTTTAGGCCCCCAGGTCAGCCTGGGGGCCTAAAATGGCCGTTTTTTTTCATCTTTCTAAACTAACAAAGGCTGCTGACGCTACTGACGCTCTTGTACTGTGTAGCCTAAAACACGATGTGCCTTACAAAAATTCACGTAGGTACTGTAACTACATCCACGCTTCAACATAATTTTACTATAGAAACACAGAATATCAAATAGGTAAAAAACATATATCTCATCCGCAGTACAGTATTTTCTATTAAAATAATTGTATAATATAATCATACCTTTCTTCTTCTATGGTGCATACATGTACACAAGTAAACGCACAAATAATATTATG
Source organism: Xestia sexstrigata (assembly GCA_941918905.2). Lineage (NCBI taxonomy): Eukaryota > Metazoa > Arthropoda > Insecta > Lepidoptera > Noctuidae > Xestia > Xestia sexstrigata. The sequence goes on from OW799211.2 coordinate 18,144,321, forward strand.
CCAATAAGCGACCATCTATCACAATTTTGGAACGATTTAATCGTTGTATTCTCAAAGTACTACAAAAATAATCAAGTCTATTTAGTATTATGGCGAATGGCAACACCAAATAAAAGTCAATTATACCAAACTTCACCGAAGTCATTCGGCAGTTCACAGGTACCTGTGCTAAGTGGGCGAGGTCGAGTAGAAACGCTTCATCGTCCCGTCGATGTCGACTAGTGCGTTCCGAACGTCGTGCGTCGCTGCGCCGACCGTCTCGAATGTGTTCGCTAGGCGGTCTATTGCTCTCGCCTGGTGGATGAAACGAAAGACTATTTAAATGAAGAATAGCTTTGGATTGATTTCAGAACAATAATGGGGATCGTTCCTTATAACGCGGCTGTATGTTTCATTAGTCGATAGTAAGAACTAACGCTGCCATTTTGTTTTTTCAATGTTGTAAATTTTTGCGATAGTTAATTAAAGCAGGACGGTATCTAAATTTATAGCCAGTCATCAGTTTCGTCACACCTTAAGCCTCGGCCACACACAGCGACTACTCGCAGCGAGTGCATTCGATGCAAATAATGATAGCAGCGACAATTCGCTGCCTGCCTGTCACACACGGCGAGTTCTACATGAGAATTTCGACAGTCTGTTGGTGCGCAAATTCAAAATTTCGTCTGCTCGTAGCACACGTCAGTGTATTCGGTTGGCATGTGCAGAGTTAGCAAAACAAATGCAGTTTGGGGCTTCTAATCTCGTATCTATGCAGCGACGAAACGACCTGTAGCAGTCAAGTCTAGTCTAGAGCGGCGCGCTGAGCGGAATGGCTAATCGCAGCGAGTACCCTGTCCATACAGCGAATACCTACTCGCGGCGAATGCGCTTTCGCCGAGAGAAATTTAATATGCTCAATTCAAATCGCAGCGACTGAATCTATTCGCAGCGAATAGCGTGTCACATACAGCGAATACTCGCGGCGAGTAGGCATTCGCAGCGATTAATCGCTGTGTTTGACCGAGGCTTTAGTAATTACGACCTGTACAACTTTGCAGACCCATAATTTTGTTAAGATTATCTATTCAAATATATAATCAGCCTCAAGTACCCCTCTGCTGCGACACAGGTCTTTACGAGAGGGACAAGGTCGTAATAGACCACACGGGCCCAGTATGGGTTTGTGGATGTCACACCTGCGATTTTTTGGTTCTAGGATTTTTTCGTGAAGTTTTCCTTCACCCATAATAAAATAGGGATACTGGGACTGACTAAAAAAAATATGATTCTGTTTAGTCCGTCAGTTAGATTATCGAAAAATATTGGATACGTGTTTTTTTGTTTTATCAAATTAATAAAAAATGACGAAGATAAAACGTGTCAAAGATCATGAGTGGGGGCTTGTGACGTCAAATTTGAGTAAAAAATGTACTTAAATATGACGTCACACGAGTTTTACCGCACAGTATCGTCTTCATTTTTTGTTCACGTGAAAAAAGAAAAACATTTGTCCAATTTTAGAAATCTATCTGACGGAGTAATTAGATTTTTTTTGTCATCTACCCTATTAATGTTTATGCCTATATTACCTGTATCTGTGATGCATCAGCGAGTCTCTCCATGGCTTGAGCGTTCACGTGTGATGCGTGCGCCAGTTGTGTCAGGGCCGCCGCTTGGTCACTCATCACTTTAAACTGTAACACAAAAATTAAATATAATAAACTTTTTTTTTGGAAGTAGGTAAAATACTTATATCTCTCCCATTCCTGGGCAAAGGCCTCCACTGCCAGTGCACTTTTTCAACATAATTATGTATGTGCATATGAACTTCAAGAAATCCAGAACCACATTCTCCAATGTATATCATCATCTGCCTAGCCTTTTCCCAACTATGTTGTGGTCGTCTTCCAGTCTAACCGGATGCAGTCAGCTGCATACCAGTGTTTTACATTGAGTGACTGCCTATCTGACCTCCACAACCCAGTTAGTATAACTGGGTAATAAGATACCCATTGGCAAGACTGGTTATCAGACTTTCGGGCCTCTGACTACCTGTAACGACTGTCAAAGGTCTACAATTGACAACCGGGACCAACGGCCTAACGTTTTTTCCGAGGCACGGACGAAACTCCAAATGTAATGAATGGTCATATCCACGGACACGATTAAAGTCGTTGGAGGCAGCTGAGACTACTGACAGAGAACAAGACGAGATGCCGATATAAAGGTCTATTTATGATTCACCTACCATTTTCTCCATGATCGCCATCTGCCTATCGTCAACATCAGTTACAGGCTCCTCAAAGGCCAGCACTGTCTCCGTTTCCACGTGGTTCTGGTCCATACTGTCCTCATTGTAGAAACTCTCTTCTACAAAGTTGCTTTCTTGTTTGACACCACGAGGCTCTGAAGAAAAGGTATTGATTGTATTTATGTAAATATTAATAAAAAAATAAAAATAACATTTTGTTGCAACAGTCGGGACCCATATTGGATGTAATGATTTTAGACTAGAATTATTTAATGGGTCCGACTGTTGCAGTCAATGTGTCCTGTCTCCTGAACTTGTTTTATTCTTTTCAGTTTTTATTTAAAGTTAATAGTTATTTTTATTTTACACTTTTTAGTTACTTAGATATAAAATTTTACAATCCTCATGATGAGCCCTCTATCGAGCCGTTCAGGCTGCAGAGCGTGCCAAACATTTGATTTTATCAAAAAAATGCGCCATTTCGTTTTATTTTTATTTTGATATACCCAGTGTCATTTTCTCAGTAAATACGAATCTAACGACACCTCTCAAACTATAATTCATCGAGCCGTTCAGGCCACAGAGCGTGCCAAACAATTATACATACATATACATACATACATACTCTCAAAAAACATAACCCTCATTCTGGCTCAGTCGGGTAAATAGGCTGTATAGCATTTATGAGTTTAGGATGTTAACATTGCGTATTTTGCTTTTGCTATTTAGAACAGATAGCTTGTTTCAAAAACAAAATGGAAAGAATAGATTTGTAATGGTAACAAGTTTAGAGATGAAGAGAACACCAGCAAACAATTCCTCTGTGAGACCGACAGGCATTTTCAAAAGTATAAGAGAGTGATTTTCCACAATGTACAACATCTCATAACCATCATCACGCCTCCGGAGGGTTAGGCAGACGTTGACCCATTTAATAGTACACCTACATTTCGCCAGATATTATTATATCCCTTGTAATACCTATTCCCATCAACTGAGCACAAATCCAGGCTCCGTGGCTGCTACTGAGAAAATTCCTGCTGGAAAATCCCAATATCACTTTGTCCGACCTGGGAAGCAAACCAAGGACCTGATGCTCAGGTCATCAGTCATGCTTGCGATCACCAGACCAACGAGGAAGCATCACACATCTCAAACATAATATTGTTCAATTTGAATACTTACTGCCATTATCCCCCGTTAGAAAAAGGTCCCAGATCTTCTTTTCAATGTTGGAACACAAGTTATTGGGGTCACCACCTCCGCCCTGCACCTTGGATCTCACTGTGGACTTTTTGTCAGCCCAGTACTGGAAAAATAACATAATGAACATGATTCTTAAATGGAAACAAAAATAAAACTGTCTCTGAAAGCAGCTTGTTGTAAGCAGCCCAAAAACACTCAACACAAAAATTAAGGAGTCTTTACTTCTAGTATCACTTATGGGATATCTTCCGTGATTTTTTTTAAGGGGTCTTTTATCCAGCAGCAAACAAAAAAAAGGATGCCTGATAAAAGACTGTAGACTCAAGTTCCAGAAGTAACATTATTTCTTGTTACAAATATTGTGATTATATTAATCAAGTGTACTCCACCTGCTGAACTACATTGTTTTTTTGTTGTTGTTGTTGTTGGAGATTCTGACTTCATACCATTGGCACAAATGAGAACTCACATCAGAGTTAATATTGCTAAATTATTCGATAACGTCTTGTGAAGTTGTGACTATAGTGTTCTTTATGATATACACTTTATAGTAATCAAACCTACTTTGATCCAAGACTTCATAGGCCTAGTAGGACCGGTAATATTGTTGACAATCCGGGTCAGTTTGAACCAGAGCTTCTTGCTCTCATCCCTGCCCTCCAGACCTCTCAACTGTCCCAGAGCTAACGCGGGATGCTTCTCCATAAAGTCCACTATTGCTGTCACCTGCTCCAAGCTGGGACGGGACTGGAAAATATGAAAAATATTATATATAAGTAGTAATAAACCAAAGGAAACTGGCTTCGCTTTATCTCCAAGGAAAAAAGATACAAAGAGATGTAAAGAAAGAAAGAAAGGAAATTTATTTGTATTTATTAGTTTGCAAAGTCAGTTTGATAAGGAAAGAAAAAAAAGATCACTTGGGGGATATTAGGAATATAACCCAAGTGTTTCCAAGATAGAGATTTCCAGGGGTGATTCCAAGATAGATTGGATTCTGTTGGAAGATCTGCAATGTTTGTATAATTAATTAGCTTGAACTTTTAGGAATGCACTGATAAACATGGATACCGCCTATCATTTAGGGGTGACAATTCCAAATTTTGTTTTATAAAGTTAGTCCAATCTTCAACCAACATACATATTTATACCTACACATAACTCCTATCTTCGCTCGTACTCGTACGCACCTCGTGCGTTATTACACGGCACAAGAAATGCTCATGCATGCGGCTCATGTGTTAACGAACTCACGTCGAAATTCGAATATCTTTCGCCTCATCATCAGCGAAGCGACAATGCAATGAGTAGAGGTAAACACGAATTGCGCCAAGATCTGTTCGAGTTACCGTGTTTATTGACAATTCTGATGAAAATATGTCTACGATTGTTCCACTTACCGCTATGACTCGATCCGTCATCTTTGATTATTTACTTGATTGAATCTATCGCTTGCTCATATACTAAAAGTTATGTTCATAGCGTAAATCAATATTTCGATACCAAGACTTCCATTTCGAGTCTAATTCGTGTCAGAAAATACAGTAACTTCGTACAAAACTACAAAACGTCGATAACAAACTATAATATGACAACCATTGGTTGGGGCGTTGAGCTCGATTTGTAACGAAACGCGAAATGTTTTTTTACAGATCACTTTATAAAATTATGCTCTACATTAAAAATAATTCAGCTAAATGTTTATGAAAATAAGAAAAGTATTTCTAATAAAACATGTATTACAATCTCAATTTCCATTTGCAAAAAGATGCAAAAGTGCCCATACCCAAAAATTAAAAATCTGAAAATTATGACAGTAATGTCAAATGTCAAATTGAAAATTGCCAAAAAAAAAAAGTATTAGGATGAAAGATCATTAAGTAACTGTGTAGGTACTAAAAGCTTGTGCGATTGTTGGCCCCTTGTTATTTTTCAGGATTTGTTTACGTTAACAAAATAAGAAAATTATAGTTGGCTCGAACCTGGACTGTACACTCTAGTATTAAATAAATATTTATGAAAGGGTATTCAATAATAATCTGTACTAAGTATGTACCTACATTATAATGATTTAGTAAATATTGTATAAAAAATATCAAAATAGAGGAAGAAGATAGAAATATGGCAAATTCAGTAAACATATCTATAGAGGCTCCAATCGAAAATCAAATCCAGGAGATTACCTACGATGGCCAAGAGATATATCAAGCGTAAGTACTTTTAATTTCACTTGTGCTGCTTTTAGCCTATCAGACTAGAGACAAATATTTTGCAAGACTTTAATTAATCTTTCGATTCTGTTTATAGCCCCCTGTCTATGTCAGAAAACCTTGCCCGGCTAGCACAAAAGATTGATTTTGCAAAGACTGAAGATGAGTTCTGTAATATCAAGAAAGAAGGCGAGAGTAGCTCCGACTCCAAGTCCGAGGACGAGAACAAGGAGCCAGGGTATCAATCCAGCTTGTGGCCGTGGGACTCGGTCCGTAACAAGCTCAGGAATGCGCTGACTGAAGTCTGCGTATTGGCTGATGTACTGAGTATTGCTAAGGAGAAGAGATATATGGTAAGCAATATAATTATGTTTAGAGAGACAATTACATAATCAGTCTACAGTATTTCTACTGCTAGGGGCCAGGCCTCTGTGTGTTATGACATTCTTCTAGTATTCATATCCCATGATTAAAGAATGTCATAATCTATCTATTTTGATGGATGTAAAAATCTTAAATGCTCTGACAGATAATGCACAGTCTTATCTCAGTAGGATTTACTTTTTTAACAACAAAAAAAAGAATATCACGAGTTCAGTAAGAATCTATTTAGATTTACCATTTATTTATTCAAGCACTTAATTTAATCATGCCTTTATGACAACAATTTAAATTTTATAAATACAATATTACATTTTCTAAGACAGTCAAGGAATTAAACCTTGAAAATACATTATATTTCAGGTTTTGGACCCAGTGCAACCAGAACAAGTAGAAGGCAGGCCCATGGTCCAAGTATATGGACGGAAGAAAGCTCTTGGTGCTGCAGCAGCGGTCCTCCTGGCAGGAGTAGAACGTCTTCGGGCCAGCGAGACCATGCGAATGACCCGCAACATGCCTGACTTCCACATAGACCTGCTGAGACTGCGGCAAAACTGGAGATTGAAGAAAGTGTCCAACACTATTGTTGGGGACCTGAGTTACCGTACTGCTGGCTCTAAGTTTAGCCAGACTGGAGTTTTTGAGGTTTGTACTTGTATCATTGAAGAAATGCTTGGTCATCATCAAAATCAGCCCACATCTACAGCTTGACATAGTCTTGCCAGCAGCTTTTGGTGATTTGCATTCCACCTAATCTGATGGTCACTTTTGGTCATCGGTTCATTTCTACCTCTATAAGACTACTTGGTCACTCCGTCTCAACTGTGTGATTGAGACTGACTATTAGATTCTTATTTATTGAAATACGAAAGGCAGCAAATTATAACCAGTAGAGCGGCCAACCCACCATACTTTTCGCGAGAATTTTGATAAACGCTCGTGCGTGATTATGCCGTTGTTACATATATCTTTATTTATTTTAAGTTATATACTATACAGGGTGTTTGGCTTATGGACCGACACAATTTTTCCAGGGGTTTGGGAGGTCATTAGCTAGGTCTACCCATACATTCTATGTCCTAAATGTCACGTTTGGTTACATAATGTTTTTTTTTTTTATTTGAAAAAATACCCGAAATGTTTCCTTTAATTCGAAATAACTTTTTCGTTTGTGGGTGTAATGGCACAAAATAAATATTGGGTTAATTTGAACCAAATTTGAACAAAATTTATAACTTTAGTTTATAAAAACATAATAACCTTAATAAGTCTTTTCTTAACCCTGACTCTCCTAACCAATATTTTGACTACTTAATGAATTGTTTTTTGTAACATGTAGCACACCGTTAGAAAGGGTATCAACTAAAGAACTTTTTAAAATAAAGCTAAGTTCAAAATGGATTTTAGTTTTTTTTTTTATAATGAATTTAGAAGTTGTAAAATTTCAAACATTTAGCAAACAAAAAACTTTGGTAGCCCGTAAGAAATTTTCATGATACCAGTTCTATCAAACAAAGATTTATTTAGATTTACAAGACTTTGGAGAATATAACAAAATTTGTTTTGTGCCATTACACCCAAAAACGAAAAAGTTATTTGGAATTAAAGGAAACATTTTGGGTATTCTTTTCATTTACAAAAAAAAACTAAAGTAACCAACCGTGACATTTAGGACATAGGGTGTATGGGTAGAAACTAGCTAATGACCTCCCAAATCCCTGGAAAATTTTTGTCGGTCGATAAGCCAAACACCCTGATATCTTGTGCACTTCTAAACTTAAAAATAAAATAATAAAATTTGTAGAAACAAATTCAGTATAAGCCTCCAAAAAATGCTGTTTTGCACAAATTTTACCTCAACTTTGGCCGATCATAACATACTCATAAATTGTAAAAGTAAAGAAAATATCCTGATAATGATGAATTTGCAAGGCTTCCTTGCAAATGTAGTGGAGATTCTAAATGACAAATATTTATTACACAAACTTCTAAGACTTATTCAAAAACACGTATTTCCTGGCAAAGCAAAACGGAGGGTTATTTATAGCTGTTTTGGCTAAGCTTGAAGAGTTGTGATAGTTGTGTAGTGACCTCTGAGTTTATTTCAGCTGTTTCTTCTCAGAGCAGCCAGGTACGAAACACCGGCGGCATTGCCTTGTTTTAAAAAGGCCTGATTTGACGTGTAAAGTGCTTTTACAAATCACCTTTTACTATCACACTAAAATAACAATCAAGAGATCTATACAGGATTATTGAGTACAAAATAGACTGCTACTAACCAGATACCAGCTTCATGGCTGTTACATTAAACAAAACTTTATATTCCGAACAAACAGTCCAAAATTCCAAATACATAAAGAGAGACCTAAACCCTCCAAATCCAACTAAGAGCCAAAAATCAAACCAATAAGGAGGACGATTATAAAACTTAAAAAAAAACACCGAATTATTTATGGTTATTCTAAATTAATGATAAATTGATAAAACATTTCTGTGTCAGGTCACCAAAGCTCCAGAGGAACAAATTGCTCAAGCAATGAGCGCTGCAGGACCTGTGCCATCGGCGTTGCGCGTCACTGTCCCTCCGGAGCTGCAGGGCGTCGCATTTATATCTGTGCTATGCCAAAAAGGTACAATGTCCATAGTTCTGTCATATTCATTTATGCAAGTGCTGGTATTGAATTGGAGAGAGAACTTTCCAATACATACATGGAAAAGCTGTCTATAAATCTAAGTCTAGAATTTATCATACCCACATGACAAATCCCTTACAATTTCTCCATGCCGGCACTTCCACCGCTTCCATGGTATTGTCTGTGGCAGTGCAGGGGTCAATTAGAACAAATTTATGCTGCAGTGAATAACAAGTCTAAAATGCTCTCTGATCTGTAAAATGGAGTTTTCAAATGTTGGCTGCACAGCACGAAATTGTATCGAAAATGCTGAAGGCCCAAGATTTAAATTGTATTCCTTATACACATCAAAAGGGTTTTAATAATGGAGGAAAAATTAGGCAACAACTTTAAATCACATCTTAGTATCACATTTTCTCCAATCTTCAACCACAAATTAAGACAGCCCATCTCATACACGATTCTGTTTCAGAACAAGAAGATGTAGTGACAGCAACTCTAAGTTCAGCTGCTATCAACTGTCCCGGAACCCTACCAGGGGATGGAGCAGAACTGCACTGGCAGCAGAAGTTAGAGGCTGCTCAAAATGTACTCTTCTGTAAGGAGCTCTTCGCGAGATTAGCTGCAGAAGCCGTGCAGCTTGACGCTTCTATACCGCATATGGTTGTGGGCAATCAGATCATGGCCACTGTAAGTGTTCTGCTTCTGCTTACTCCATTCGCAAAAATATGCGCTTCGGAAGTTGTGGACACCAGCCAGAAATACAATATAAGTGTAGTTAATTTATCTGGTACAACCCCGCCTCTCTATTCTCAGCCACTGCAACTCCTGTAAGCCAAAACACTAGAGTACTTGACGCAGTTCAGATCGAAATTTGTCTACATAATTTGCTCGATTTTGACGATCGTTATTCTCGCAAGATATACGATCAATTAGGTCTGCTAACTTTATAAAAATTTGCTTACAAATATACGATGTACGGTCGAACAAGCTATTTGGTTTACAGTTTAACCCACAAATTACATTGTAAAATGTAAACCAAATAGCTTGTTCAACCGTACATTGTTAAAAATCGAACAAATCTGTAGTCGCCTACAGACACTCAGATCAGATATTAGGTACACAGAACAATATACTGGACATGGTAAACCCATTTCCAGTATTGTTACTTAGCTTGAACCAAATACAAACAGAATCTGTGTGTATTTATTAATTCAAAACCTTAGAAAACTATCCCGCTATACTACAGTTGTACCCTACTATGCTATGGCTCGAGTTATTTGTCATGAAAATCATTTTAATATTTATCTTTATTTTAGGTTCTACCTGGCATTCAACTATTGATTGGACTTTGCCACAACAATGGGCAAAATAATAACAATGCTAGCCCAGAAGGAGTCAAGGTTTGTCCACAAAATACTTTTTAATTAGAATAACAAGGTCACAAAACATGCAACCTTTTTTATATTCTTTTTTTAGCCCGAAGCTGGTAATGGCAAGTCGGATCACGACCACGTTCTGGAACATTCGTTACATCAGCTACTCAGGGCCGTCCATCATGCTAATACTCACCATCCCTTCCCTCACCCTGCTACTGGACCACTTGGACCATCGAAACGACGCTGTTTGGCAGGTAAAGATAAATACGGAATTTAATACTCACACAACACACTGTATGTGGAGGTTTTAGGACCACAGTATCCTAAAACCTTAGACAAATTGTGCATTTGTGGTGCTCAGTATTTTTTTAAGCAAATTAATACTGCACCTGGTATAGCATAATCAGCATACTATGTTCCCACTGCTGGGACACACACAGCCTTCTCTCTATGAGAGGGAATAGGCTATAATCATTAATCCACCATGCGGGCCCAATGTGGGTGGTGATACCTGATATAAGACAGGGGGTCAAAATATGGGAGATAATTGCATTACCAGTAATCAAATATCTTTAATTTCCTCCTACCACTATAAATTTATTAAAACTATAAAGTTTGAAAGGGCTTTCTTTCAAAATTATTCTTTTTTAGGTCCCATGGCAGCTGATCGTTATGAATTGCTTGATATGAGCAAAGAACAATCTCTGTTAGAACAAATCATTCAGCAAGCACAACATTTCTTTATGCGGAGACGAAGCGAATATGTACTGGATACTATTGCTAAAGAGGTTGGTAATCTTAAGAACAGAACATTCTAGAAAACTTGTGGTTCAAAACATGATCTTTCTAGAATATTCTAGAAAGATGTGTTGTACCTGCAGGTATCTAGCTGATCTTTGTACTAAAAGAAGGCTAACATACAGAGTTCACTTGTAAAAATAGCTCTTCATGTGGTTTGATGAATTGCCATATCTTTGTAAAATAATGATGTAAAAATATGACTGCCCGCACCCCATACACAAACTGTGAAAATCCACAAATTAAAATCAACTACTGAATCAAGAGGCTTGTTAAGGGTTATCAGTTATGTTTTCTATGACACAAAGTTCTAGAAACGTCGTTTCTAATGTATTCTATTCACACTTTTGTCCTTCCATACAGGTCAAAGACCCTCTGATCGTGTCACACTGGAATGCTCTGAACAGCCCCACACAATCATGTGTGAAAATCAATATTATGGCTTATGGGTAAGACTACTAGACATCTATCCTTTTAATTTTTATGTACAAGAAGAAAACAAGAATATAATTTTCTGGAAATTATTGTTTTCTGGCAGCCGGCAGGACAAGTCTACACAGTCAATAAACTGGTTAGATTTACCTCTTGAATATTATATTCAGATTCAAACAGGAAAAAGTGGTATTGAAAATATATACCACCTTTTCCTGTTTTCTCTCAGGATGGGCATTCGTTTTGGTTACAAGAGGCCAATTTGAGGTTAAATAAATACATAACAAACATGATGCAATGCTTTTTACAAACCAATTTCCTATGAGTCACTAATGGATGATATTATTTTATCACAGGCCTATGTCTTGCAGTATTTTGAGAATAACTAGATGATGAATTTCACTTAGGATTGTGATTGCACCAATATGGTATCTTCTAGATCTACTCGGAGGCCTCTAAGAGTATTTACATGTTGTAACTTATCATGCTACTACTATGTGTCATACTGTTGTATGTATTTCAATGATACCTGTTAGTAAGCACGATATAGAGCTTGATCTAAGAATTTTCTCATACAGGTATGATGCAGTATGCAGGACGTCCCTAGTAGTACATGTTGGAGAGAAGACTCTCAAGTGTATTTGCCGTGATGGCAAAGTGAGACATCTGTCTTATGAACTACAGGAACTAAGAGATCTCATATACTGTCAGGTAATCTATGAATTCTATGATGATACGACTTCAACCACTACAATATATATATCTAGTTTTCAATTCAATGTTAGAAAAAATGTTAAATTGATGTCATCATTCTTTTATATAAATTTTATGATAGACAAATAACACTAGGCTAGATATTCTTCTTATCTTTGATTACAGAGATACTTTTATGTATGGTAATACAAACAAGAAAATAATGAATTAGAGCACAATAGCCTGGTGGTTAGTAATGATGTTTGTATGAGTGAAGGATAGGTTAGGTGTTAATTGGCTAAGCAGGCATGTAACTTTTGTAAAACCAAAATTGACTAACTTCTAATGTTAGTTTGATCAATTCTATTACTGATTATGATTACTTACCTACTACTGATAAGAAATCTAAATACAACCAAATTCTCCTGGCAGATATATCAGCATCAGATGACTGCAGTCCAAGCTGTAGGTCGATGCATGGGCTGGCAGCTGCTGGCTAGTAGTGCACACCTGGGCTCTGGACCTGTTGAACCACTGGGGAATGCTTCTTCGTGTCTTCTCGCCTCGCCTAATGGTAGGTTTATGACTAGTTGTTTTTCACAGTAACATGTGTGTAATGTTGTTTATTTTGATTTATGTTCTTGAACTTGTTGCATTGAAATTTTTGCGTTTTTTATATTTCTAACAATTTCTTATTTTATTTTAGGTGACAGAATGCTTGCAATAAGATGTGAGCCATCAGTTGGAATTCAAGTTTTCATAGCTCAATCTCCCAGAAAAGACTTCTTTACCAGTGAACTTGTTCAAGACAAAAAGTGGGAGCATCTTGGAGGAGCCTTTAAAGAAATTAAATTAGAAAAAATGGAAGGCAAAAACTTTTTGAACAAGATGGAGCTCCTCATGGCGTGTCTCAGCAGCCCTTCATAATTATTTATGTGATGAAAACTAGCAATAAGAATAATTTTGTGATGTCATTTTGTATAGACATAATAAAAATCAATTTTTGAATTATATAATCATGTATTTTTTTTAAAGAAACTTAGCAATTAGGGTGCTTAGGCAGAATGTTAAGTAATCACTGAAGGATTGTTCTTGCATCAACTTCTCGAAAATTCGAATGACCCGTGATCAGTATTCATCCTTGGAACTGTAACAAAAAGAACACCGTTATGACCTTATCAACATACCAGAAGTTAAGGGTTTTGATGAAAAGAGTTGAACTTACAATGACGATCAGTCGATGACTTATCCGTGGAATGCAACAGTACATTTTAGGTTATACACATTTACAATATTTTGCACAGATTCATACTAAATGAATTGCAATACAATATTAATAGTAATGGATATCAGTGACCAAACAACGGGAGTTGTTTTCACATAAATTTATTGAATCAAACAGATACGAGTTACATACATTAAAATGCTAATTTATTAGACAGAAGTATTTTAGTAAAGTCACACTGAATAACACGATAGATAAAATCAAAAGCTATTACCTCTAATTCCTTGAGACATCAATGGAACACCTCCTAGTATTAAAACCAAACCCCCAGTTTTTACCAGACATTGAATTTAACACTTAGAAGGCTTCAGATTACGATAACACTAACACCTAACATAAAACTAAATACTAAATTAATATCGAGACAATGGCGACCTAGATCTGAAGTTGCCGCCGCCGGAGCCGTACTCATCGCGTTGGTTGTTGCGATTGTAGGGCCTGCCGCCGCCGTAAGAGTTGCCGAAGGATCTGTTGCCACCTCCGGGTGGGCCGCCGAAGCCGCGACCTCTGAAGTTGCCGCTGCCGCCGCGTCCTCCTCGGAAGCCGCCACCCCTGCGGGGCCCATCTCGCTTCCTAGAGATCTCTACTTTTAGGGTCGCGCCTAACATCTCGAATCCATTCATCGCGCTACACGCATCTTCAGCCTCCTGCAAGTTCTCAAATTCTATGAAGGCAAAACCCGGAGGGTTGAGGGCCACCCAAACGGAATTCAGTTTTCCGTATTTATCGAATTCTCTTTCGAGGTCTTCCTTCTTGATGCCTTCCACTAATCCGCCGACATACACGCGAGTACCACCAGAACTCATGATTGTGTTGAAATCTATAAATAAAGAAATTTCAAATCAATCACATGTAAAAAGATCACAATCGTAAAGGGGAAGTTATTTAGTTTTAATGAAATTACGACGCGACCGTACTTCGCACAGAAATAAATATATAAATACAATGAAGAAAACAAAATGTCGACACTGCACAAGCATTGCCACGCCACGCCAACAATTACAATAAAACGTACATTACATGATTATTAACAAAAACTTACGTGTAACGTTGATATAAAAATGATAAGGAATTAAAATAGACCTAAAATTACCTAATTTATAACTTTATTCCAACTATTTTAAATATAAATTATGAAGACATAAAAGAGTCGACGAAATTTATGAGTGAATGAACGATCGTTAGCGAAATCCAACGGAATATAAGAATGAACTATTCCCACGGTAGCATAGTAGTCAGTGTTGCAACTTAATAATACAAACTTTGAAAATATTCGTCACGAATATTTATAAATTTCACTCTTTAGCACTAAATAAAATAAAACTCTTATTGTATATTTTTGTTTTCGACTATTACTGACGCTATAAGAAAAAACTGCAAATAGTTTACCTATCGCGAGGAAAGAACGAACGAATGAACTAATAGCAACGGCGTCTCACTAGCGTACATCTGTGACGTCATTCAGGCTCTTGCAAACACCGCGCCTGCGTAGCGTTAGCAAGGTGGGAGGAGGCTTTTGATAGAATGAGTGAAGTGAGTGAGTAAGTCTGATATGCGAGGAGGGTAGGGTAGGGAGGAGGAATCAACACGAAACCGGCCAAACGACTTCGTTCAACGGTCGCGCGGCAGCGCGCATTTTTGTTTCCTCGTTTTATTTCTACCAGACCAGCCCCACCTTTGTTTCGTTATGAATTGTTTTGATTCAAATTTTCTAATTCACGTGAAGATTAATTTAAAACTTTGATGTTTATTTACGAAAATGACTTGCGTCGTATTGTGTCGAGTTACCTGTGCGATGTTTGGATAGGTGTTGAAATAGGTTGAAGCAGGTGAGGAACTGTAGTAAAAGTGAAATGAATATTTTTGTGTTCAGTTAGTGTATAATGGAGTGCTGTAAAGATATGGGTGTGCAGAAGAGACACAGTCAGTTCAGTGACACGAAGTATAAGTGGAGGACAGGGTTTGTGTTCGTCATAGCGGTTCTGTATTGCTGTTGTGGGTGTAAAGGACAAGAGTCGCTAGAAGCGGCGGACCCTTATCTTCTTAACAAGTCGTTAGGCCTGACGGAGTTGCCAGGCGGGGTGCTGACCGGTGGGCGCACCGTGTGGAGGCCTGATAGTAGCCCCTACATGCTGCGCGATGACCTGCTCATCGAGAGGGATGCTGAGCTGGTGGTTGAACCAGGAGTCGAAGTACGGTTCGCGCCGATGATCGGCATCACTGTGCGCGGAAAGTTAGTCGCTGTGGTAAGTAAAAATCTTCAGACCAATCCAAAACTCAAGTAAATCCAGCTCAATCCTGTTATCAGGACACTTTACGGTAGCTAGTACCTATTGCTTTAGAAGTAGTAACTGGTTGTAGCTCTCGACGCCTTTGCGTGCTAAGTAATTATAAAGGCTTGTTAGTTTATTGCCGTTAGGCAGGTTTACCTGTAAAATCTGAGTCTAGTAGTATAGAAATAAGCAATTCGCTTTCTTGATTTATATCCTAGTTCGAGTTGGATTCTGATTAGAGTAACCGGCTTATAGTCCTAATGGGTAGTCTATTTTATTACAGGTCACATATAGTACGATTTTACATTGTTCCATTCATTCATGATAATGAAAGAATGAAACATTAATTTATGACTTTATCTAACCTTGCATTGACTGACTGTAAGTCTGCAATAGACATCTTAAAATACACGACTGCCCAAAAAAAGGAGTGTTTCTCAATAAATCCTCACCTACTCTGTAATTTGTACCCCTTCCCAAAAGCCCGTTTCTTGGGCCTTATGCTTAGCTCAGGTCCCCAAAATGTTTCTTTTTAAATTAGTCTAACACAATTGTTGATCACGCTTTATCCTTTGATAAACAAGCAGTTGATAAGTTTGTGATAACCGCACGTACCTGTGCGCCCTGATAAGGGCTACGTATCGAGCCCATTCAACTGATATTGATTTACTCACCTGTTTGTGTGTCGAGCAAATATTTGATACATTTATATAACATTGCGAAATCATTATGCACTATCATCAAGCTCTTGAACTCAATTTTTCAGCAAATATGTAACTAGTAAGTGTGGGGATTCCAAAATGACGTACCTATACTACCTACATATACTGGACTCAAAAAGTGCCCTATTACCATTTGCCACCATATGAGTAATGTTCGATGCGATGCTACGTACTAGTGAACTTTAATGAACCTCGTTGGCATTCCTGCTCTTTCTGTAAAAGGGCAAGTTGCCAGTAGTTTGTGCTTGGTTTTACAAGAATAATCTTAAACTGGTATTCCGCACGATACATACTGGTCTACTCCAAAACCTGTTGATTTATTGACTCATTACAATAGCACTCATGTTGCGAACATGAAGAAAGAAACACCGACGAACACCTTTCCCAAAGGCATATTGCTTTTTCCTGTTGCAAACACACGTTATTCAGGATTAAACAACGCAAGAGTTAGCAGAACTGAGGCGCGGTGTGGGGCCACGTTCTGTGTGTATTAGTGTGTGTAAAGGTATACGAGCCAGTTAGAACAGAGCCCTCGGTGTGGTCGCGCGTTTACATCGTACCTACCTATTGTACTCTAATATTAAATAAAATATTATGTATAAAGTTATGTGTTATCTTTTAGAATGAGCCTTTTTTTTTTTTACACCGTTATTTAACGCTCCTAGCTTAACGGCTACAATGGATCAAAAAGATTCAATAGACCGCAGCATTGTCATCATATCAAAACATTCCATCGTGACAAGCCTGCTTTCTGTGTGAACATATACTTAAAGAGTATATACTTTTATTCAAAGCAGGAATGAATCATGCAAGAAATGACGATGAGGAACACGTGTTAATGAAGGCAGCTGATGTTATAAAGACGCCGGCTGTACCTGACCCATCCCGACCCCTGGATTGGGGCGACATCCTTTCGCTAATTCAATCAGCTTGAACAAATCACTTCGGTGACCCCTCCGCTAGTTTTACGATATACAACTTCCTTTAGATAATCCGGTAGACGTGTTGTTCCGGAGATTTTTTTAATGTCTGGGACAGGGGTAAACCTCTTTTTTATATTTTAATCGTTGCAGCCGTGATTCATTGAAATAAAAAGAAAAGAATAATGTATCTGGCCACTACGGAATATGAAACAAAATTTTTGGAAAACTTTGTGCTCAAAAAAAACAAAGGCAGCGAAATGATGTAAAAATACTACAGGAATTCAATAAAGACGGCAGAATTTATTAATCATGAAAAGGATAATGTGAAAAATTAACACAATAAAACCAGTTATTACCGTTATTAACTAAGTACTAGGGTTTTCTCTTAGATCATTATTTTGATGGTGCATTTATATTGCCTGCGCAATTTAGTTTTCACTTCACATTTGATTTCATACAACATTACATTACCCTTATCTACCGTACATTACGGAATGGTAGATTAAATTACGCATGTCTGATTCTCTAGAACGGAATCCGGTCTTCCACGGTAGATGCAATTTGATAGGAGAAAAGTATCCCACGATAGTTCATTGTGTTTATAAGTCAGATATGAAAGAACGTCGTAAATAATGAAAAAAGTGCATGTAAAATCAGTACTTGTTTCAGCCAGGTAATAAAATAAAACCATCTTAACGTAATGCATTGCATTACGATGGCAATTAGGCTAATTGCAAGCACTTAACTGTAACTGGAAGTTGTTGATTGTTTCCAAGTTCCAACGCGGGCTTACTGTACAATCTGTACATTTACTAAGCGATGTAATTCAACGTAGTATCTGTGGCCACTTAACAGTCCTTGTCCTAAATCGACTCCGACTCCGTGTTTTAAATAAGAATATTAATGGAAATAATCACACAGATCGCAACTGGCGTAGATTTGCCTTATAAGACTTAAGTCAAATTTTTCTGTTGCTTTAGGCCAACCGTCTATTCTAAAACCGATTTTCATTTTCTAATCGGATAGGTATCTACTACAGAACATTTGTTTTATTGAGATTGCTTTTATGCCAAGAATTAGTTTCGGCTGTACCACGGCTGATGATGACGTTTTTAATAATAATGGCTGGTTACATGCAGTAAAATGCGATAACAACTTTCACTTCCTCGGATAATTTTGGTGTGAGTAAAATGCAACGAAACTAAAGCTGGGTTTTTAAAGGATGACACCTTCCCAAGCTCGTCACCAAGAACAAAAAAACGATTACCAAAAATATCTGTTTGTGGTTAACACTTTTACCTTTTAAAACGGTTTCCTTATCTGCCCTACCAAAAACACTGCGTTTAGGACAGTTCATATCATAATTGTGTCAAGATCTGTAAACAAGATAAACTGAGTATTAAATGGTACTCCCGCGTTGTTACATCTCCGATGTCTATCCTTCTACAGCATAGGTAAATTATAAAGAAACATTTTCCATCGTTATAGCTTCCTGAGGAAAGGTGCAAGTTGCACCTTGCGTCTGCTAATGACCTCTTATCGGTCACTATAATCCATCTGAATAACAGTTAGGTACTAGAAGACACTCAACGGTCTCGGTTGAGTGGCTAACATAACCTATTTGTTTCAATACCGTACTGCAACCTTGAAGGTATGTAGCGGCCGGCGCCTTCTCTGAATCATAGGAAATTAGATTTGCATTTAATGACCCTTGCCTTCACTCGTTATGTACTTATGTACTTGGGTCCTTTGTTCTTCTGTGATGGCGCTAAGAGAGTCCTTTGATAATAGATGTTGATATTTAGGTGTCGAAGTTAGTAGATACTGTTAAAGGAGCTTGATTTCGCTGAATTTGTAATGCCATCCAAGGCTGGATGGAGCCCATAGCTACTAAACTTTGAAAAACTGACATTGGAATAACAGGTTCAACGAATACCCAACAAGTATCTGATCTTTGTCTCCTATTGTTTGTATTTCATGTCATGATGAGCCTATGAGTTTTCTTATCACGTGCCCTGAGTTCATATATGTGATTCATTCTCGATTGCTATTCCCTTATGATTCACTTAGGTACTGTTAAGGGCCTATACTACCTCAAATGGCTTAGTATGATCCTCCGTTACGCCTAAAATACTGCAGCATTAATTTTGAAATAAATATATGGTAAAGTTGAGGATTAATGTTAAGTCCTATATTTGGCGAAAACACGATTCCAAAAAGATTTCTCGATAGAAAAATCCCAAAGTTACCTCTAAACTGAACAATAAACCGCTGGCAATCATAAAATACTTCATATTAGATCATGAAACTTTTTATACCAACGGAACTAACTATAAAGCAGGTCTTATATTATTTATTTTTTTAGTCCAATCAATAGATTGTGTTACGTAGAGCGGCGTGATATTTTCCCATTAGTCGTAATGTACAAACAAAATTATCTATTAACGATTTCTCAGAACCCCTGAAACATTGTTTTCCTCTTTATCTGCAATTTTTGCACTGCATCACTGGAAATTAGTTTTAATTGGCATGTGGATCTAGAAACCTATTTTTATCAAGGATTGTGTCTACTCCCCACAGGCAATGGTTTGCCTTCTATCTTGCGCCGCATACCCTGACACCTGCGCACTGGATGACATTTTACGGCATCAGTGAGCGGAGTTCGCATGGCTGAATTCTGGGCCAAACATATTTGAACTTTTTGCCATCATGGATAAAAGCTTGTGAACACCAAGGACCCCTTTCCTCTGACTGCTGGCAGTAATCGCTCTGTTCTTTGATAATTTATATCAGTCTCTTCAAAATTAAATAATTAATCAATACCTTATCGATTGCACAATAAAACACTTTGTCTCGTTACTCGTTACTCCTTGATCCTTGTAGTCCTTTGATAACCTCGAAGATTGCAGTACAAGTAAATCAATACAAGACTTTACTTCGAAGTTATGAACAGTGTACTTAACTTTGCGATGAATCAGGTAAAACTCTTCCTTGACACGAATTAAAAAACTTGCTTGAACTGAACATGTTGCGACAAAGTCATCAATTAACGTTCAAAACTTCGTTGGACAATCATGTATGCTAATGTTTTCTCTGAATCAGTTCCTCGATACTTTTTAATACTTTTGTCGTCATTAGTTGCATGAGTCACATCACATCCTGTTATCATATAGGTAGTGGCAGTTTAAATACCGTTAATTAAGTAGATTCGATATGCACTGACTTCACCTGCTATACTAGACTGCACTCGATAATCTGCATTAGTTTATTCTTTTATTCTATCAGGCGGGATTATGATCTTTTGTATCTGAAAACGTTTTCTTTTGTAATGGGTTTTCTTTTTCCTTTCTCATTATGATCGTTGGTTCTTCTTTTTACTAAATTGGTTTCAGAACGTAATTTGACCAAATTAGCAGGAAGAATTTCAGTGAAAGTTTGGTTCGCAGCAAAAAATACTGAACAAATCACGCTCTCTTTCATAATACGAATCTGCTTGTGGGTAAATGGCCTAGATGAGTCATCACCATGTTTGTTTACTAGACTAGACTACACTGCATATCACCTCGTAAATTAAACAGTAAATAAGCGTCACCTTACTTCCGTTATGGTATTGTTCATAACTCTTATCAGCTACCGTTCAAGTACATTGCATTCCTTGATAGTGATGACATTTGATATTACCTATATCCTTTCTTACTGCGAAGTGCGAACGACTCTGACATTTTATCAGTGTTAGATGAGAGATTTGTAATAATTCCAGTTTTGGTCCTCCTGATAGCAAAATCGAAATAGGACGAGATAGTTTCGTAGAAAAACATTTTGCAAAGTCAAAAGGACGTTTCAAGCACAAGAAGAGATTCAATCACCAACAGCACCCAAATGGACTATGTCCAACAAATCACTGGGAAATAACACAGTTAATCGAACGCGAAGAGCAACCTTTTGTTTGGGGTATGAAGAATTTCTCCCAATCATCTTGTTTTGGATATTTTCGAGGTCACGTTCAAAGCTAACAGTACTGAGCAAGTGAGCAGGGCATTGATTTTGCAGCTAACTAAACTGGGTTGCGGTCGGGACTGGTATGGTCTGTTATGCAATTTGAGGCAGTCATACTTGAATAGCCATGGTATAGGTACCTAGTCAAGCAGATACCAAATGCCAGGATGTCTAATATGGGTCAGTAAGAAACCGTTATGTGATTCTTATAAGTATTAATCTTTGACCATAAATGGCTCGTTACAAAAATGCTGAGCTGAGAATATTAAAGGTTGCAAAGTATCACAGATAAAAAAGCCAAAAGATTCCAAAAACAGTTATGAAATCGGAAGAAATTGTAACAACAAAGAAACAAGAAATGAATCGTGAGAAGAAGATTAAAGACGTTTCAGCACTGCAATTAAACGGTATTCTATGGAGATAAACCTTCGCTGTATGTGTTAGGCCTTGTGAACCAATGAATCCTTGCAAATTCCGTCTGTAATTGCCAAGGCGTTCGCCCACTTTGGTAAGATGTCTATCAGGCGGCTTTGTACGTCTCATCCAATTCCCATGTTATTTAATTTTTTTATTACTTTGTTTTGTTAAAGTTGTATATTTTCTGCTTCATGTCCAAAAACG
Source organism: Xestia sexstrigata (assembly GCA_941918905.2). Lineage (NCBI taxonomy): Eukaryota > Metazoa > Arthropoda > Insecta > Lepidoptera > Noctuidae > Xestia > Xestia sexstrigata. The sequence continues at coordinate 18,166,106 of OW799211.2, forward strand.
TTTCCCACAGAATTAACAGTAGCTAGCATCTAATTCTGTTAACATCATTGCCTCATCATTCTCAACAAACGTTAGTATTTTGCATTTGGACTCAAAATGAAGAATTAAGTTCAACATTTTGTGAACAAGTTTCGTTATAATAATACCTTTTATCCCAACAAGTCAAGATTTACGATAAGAGACGGAACATGCACTATAATAGAGATCGCTGTTTTCGTCCGAGTTATTCAAGTTGCTCTAAATACTGCAGTGGTATAACAAACGGCCTGGAAACCTTAGTGTTGGGTGTGAGTTCAATGTCTCGCGATATCACGACGATCTCGTTACGGGGCCTGCAGTTACGTCTCGCTTTATGCTTCGTATCATGGTGTCTAACCGTGATTTGCCATGTGTTTATGTGACAACTTCGTCTATGATTGTATGTCTATGTGTGGTCTCCGTTGTCCAGTTAGTGAAGTTAAGCTTTGGAACAGTGAGCAGGAAAACTGTGGTGCTAACTTGAATGTTGGATGAAGTCGTCGGTGACAAATTTTTGGTGCTTGCTTTTGAAGCAATGGCGTTCCAATTCCAAAGCTCCAATTATTAAAGATAAACTTCATCTTTCGACTTCAAAGAGTTTTTTACAATTTACATGCATCGCTGATTCTATTTGCAAAGATAGATAACAGTTTTTCGGCGATTGATCTAAAAGTTCAACGAACAGACTTCAACAGACAATTTCAAGAGACATTTCGAAACTGAAGAGCGTGTTATTGTAAAGATATTTGCTCTAATACGATTTGTTTCATTTAATGCAACGAATCAGTTTCGCACGATTTGAAAGTTTATTCGAAAAACTCATTCAGTTGTGAAATGTTCTAACTTTCAATCGGCCTATTGGATGCAACCGTTTTTTTATCTCTTAATATTAACCAAGGGACAAAATTTAAAATATCTCTATCTTAATAATCTCATTAGTCACTCAGTTTCTGGCCATATCTTCACACAGCCGATCCATCATTTATTTGATCTTCTACTCATAAAGCCATCCACATGCATACTCAAAACTGTCCTCATGACAGGTTTCATTAAGAAGTATTCATTGTCCTTTTAAGTACGGACTTCCATTTAAATCCAGTGAATGCTGTGAAGGCAACTCTTGCGCAAGCTGCATGCATGGCGCAGTGGCGCATTCATACGCACGCCCTGTGTATGTGCCTGTATAACATTTCTGTATGACTCAAAGCAAAAGCAAATATTTTCATACTATAGTAACGTTGCAAAACAAATGAATGAAAGACTTAAGATTAATCTTGAAAATGTAATGCAATTAATTGCTAATGCAACTGTTTACCAACTCACAGATTTTAAAAGTGCTAACTAAGCTGAAAACGTAGGTTCAACATAATGTAGACACTTAGATATGTTAGGCTTCCTCTTACAGAGAGGAAACCTGTGCCCGCAGTCTCCCAGTATTGGCCTCACGAGTATAAGCTGATATGAATAGAGTCTAATAAAATGTATTTGCATAAAAACATGGTATAGAAGATGGTTCAAAAATAAATGCATGCAAGAATCAACTGCGCTTTACGGTACCTACCTAATAAGTTCTCTTATTTATAACTGAGTCACTGGCTCAATTTTGTCTTACACCATTCATGTTTCCGTAATTTCTTAATTTATAAATTTTAAAATAACAAATTAATATTTATAATTTGCTACGGATTACACAATTTCCTGCAACTTACACCGGTATATTTTACTCGAGGTTACGTCGGTGCTGATCCGAGTCACTGGTTTGCGTAAATGCCTCCATTCATTCACGAACTTGGTTCATGCTGCGGTGAGTTTTTATTTAAAAAAAGAACTAGTAACGGCTTCAGGCGTTTGAACATAAATGTATCTTGGAAATTAGTGCTACAATAATAAAGTTTGTAGACATTTTCAAGATCCGCGGTACTGAGGCAGGCAAAATTAAATAAGATTGGGTTTAGGGTTTACTATCTTAAATCTGTCAATCATTAACTGCGTTGATCTGACCTAACCTAACTCTTTGGTAACAGCGATGTGCTCTTCGCTGTGACTAATTTTGTCATTAAACAATGACGACATTAAGAGATATGAAGACTGCGTATTACTACTGACTTTATATATAAGGAATCCATTAGTTGCACATGCAACTACCTACTTAATAAAAAAGTTTGTGCCCCAAATACCCAGTCGAGTTCAAAGTAGAGTTGAGAAATAACACGAATGTCTTGGTATGTAAATAGCTGATGGTATGCATACATGTATAACTCTCTAGGGATAAACATGCAGGACAAAAGGTATTGTGTAACAGGTGGACACAATAGAGCTGTCGACGGTGTTTTTAATCATGTACACTTACACAAGTGACAAGTGATGGCAGGAATTTATGAAACTATGTGAGTGTTTATCAAAACCACACCTATACCGGAACGAAAATGATTAACTGTTACTCCAAGTAATTTATCGCCTCTGTTTATTCTATCGATATAGAACTGATTAGGAACCACTATGGCACACGGACTATAAACTCCAATATTAACTAACTACTATCCTCATTCTCATCGTATTTAGGAGTCCCAAGAATTTTGGGAGAGATCGAGCCAAAATAAAGCGTTGCTTCGAGGAATCCCCCTTTTGGCGCAGTGACCTGATTAAATGCATAAGCTGTGCTATGCTGAGGTAACGCAGTTGGGTAAAAATGGCAGACAAGACTGCGTGTTTTAGTGTCGCTTAACATTTGGCACGGGAGATACCATCGTCCCGCTCTGTTTGCGATTGTGAAAAGCGTGACAAATGGACTCGCTTTACACTGATCTGTGGAAAATGCTCGTGACTGGTAAAAGCCACTGTGGTCACATTTCCTTTAGATGCTTAGTCTTTTTCTGCAATTTCTCGTCGTCAGCCTAATGTCAAAGATCTTGGAGAATAAAACAACTTTTCTTTGATGTCTATGATGTAAGTCTATTAGAATCTAATGAAATAAATAACTAGCAATTCAGAAACGAAAAGAACAGTTACGTAACTAAACAGCCATTTTATAAAACTTCTGAGTAAATGGCGTTGAAGTGCTTGTTAGGTGAACAACCTAGAAATATTTGCAGTGCAGCACGATTATTACCAAGTCAGGATCGTGATGTCGTGATCCATTATACAAGACGCTTCTAAAATGGTCACCTGAGTAGGGTTTGCGTCGCTCTATTGATTATTTTATAGCTTAGTAACTAATCAAGTTGACTAGACCAGGTACTGAGAAATTATCTTCAAAATTGTAAAAGCAACGTCCTAAAGATTCTTTCAAAAATAGCCAATTGATCTTGTGAATTCAAGGATTACAGAATCAACATCAATCAGTTTAGATACCTCCATCTCCTAACCATAATAAAACATGGCGAGGAACTATAGATAACTAATGTTTGATTGTTTGCCAAATATAGCGGGGGTCATTGTATGGCTTATGACGACAGACTACCAAATATCATGCTTAAAAGCTTGACTGGGTAATTAACTCATCAATCGCAGCCAAAATAGTTTTTCTCTTAACACTAGGCACCTATCTTTACCACCCAAGTAGCCGAGTCGGAGTCCACTACTGGACAAAGGCCTCTCTCAAGCTACGTATAAAACAACTCCATTTTTTACTAGACTTGCTTCATCTTAAGCACGTGCTTTGTGAGTAGACTTGTCTTGCTTTTTGGGGGCAGTCGTCCGGTATTGGTTACATTAAGCCGTTGTCTAGATTTATTTTTGCCCAATCAAGCCCGTCCTGTCTCACAAAAACGAAAACAGGCCACAGTTTAGAATCAGCTTCCTGGAAATTGTAACACAGTTCATTGTTTCAAGTGATAATGCTTACGAAATGATTCGCGCAGCATTGCAGACATTGTTATTACTTTTTGGCAGGTTTGCATTCGGAGAACAATGAACTTTTAACTGAGAGGTCATAAGCATAACTGTACCTACACATTGCTGATGATGATCTGTTTAAACGATAACAAATTTTACTACTGGCTGCTTACTTTGGATACTAGGCAAATAACTTACATTTCAACTAATCCTGAGGAGTACCTACGACTCCTGAAATTGCGTAGTTTGGGTGAATTTACTTGTACTTACATAAGATACCATTTCATGAGCGAAATTGGCAAATAACGGATGTTTGTTGTTGAACGGTAGGTAGATTTCCTTTTCGGGGTCCACAGTCGTGGTTGTTATTTAAAGTAGAACTACGATAAATAATTATGGTGTACAAAATGACCATAATTTACCTAATGGCCGGTGCAACTCGCAACTAGGACGACCGCTCGTTCTACATTTAATTCATTGTTTCATAGTTTCCTGTGGACGATTCTAAAAAATTATAGTCCCACGAAGGATTACCATCAGCTTTTATAAACAAAAGCGATACTCACCACTTAAATCGAAACAATGATTCCACCTGTAACTGTAACACCTATTTACGGTTACAATGATAGCATAGCATCATCAATCATTATTATCCTGCCTTTATTCAAATTTGTCTGGGATCGTAGCAAAATGGATCCTTCTACCACCATAGATAGATACTTCTCTTTCAGTCTTCATCTTAGGAGTCACCCTCTTTTTTGCATAGTCAACTACCACTATCATTTATCATAATCGCTGCCTTCCCATAATTTGCTAATCCTAGTATAAAATTAAGCTATAGCCTCCAAGAAAACAATTTAGTTATGTTTGTTTTGATTAAGCACTTACCTACCTATTAGTACGTAGCTGGTTTTCAACCAGCCAGCGTGACCGATCCATGGGAATCCAGACGGCCATAAATAGCAGTTGTATAAATTACTTGGCGGATAACGAGCACGATCCATGGCTTGGCATGGTGCACGGAGAAATCGGCGGAAGCACGGACCGCTAGTCCAGGCACTTTGTTAGAGAATTTCTCCTTTAATCAGCGATACTTATAGTGATCAAGCCCTTGTACTTAATTAGTACACAAGAAGGTTTAATTAATGTTTTAATGGTTGAAGGATGTAGGTACAACACTGATTGAATACTTTGTTCAATAGTTATAGTTTCTTCATTGCTCTAAAATAACTTTTCAATTAATATATCAGCGGGATTTCTCCTGCCTGTGGTTTGGGAGTTTTATTGAGTACCTAGTAGGTACTTATTAATCACCCAGCCTAAATCCACTGCTGGAACTGGGTATAGGTCTCCGTATGTTTGTGCCAATCTCCACGTTTCTGTGTTATTCTCATCCAAGATTTACCCTCGATGGCAACAATATTGTTTGCCCATCTGACCGCAGGAGAAATCACCACTAAAAACTAACTTATAGTAAGTAGGTACTTAACTAATCTATAAATAATGAAGATTATCAAACTTGATGCACCATTCCCATCCAAACCAAACCCTCATTTGTAATTCCACGCGACAATGTACACAGGAAGAAGGCTGCCGTAAGGCTTGGAATTTGCTTTCAACGTCCAATAATAGCTATGCATAGTACGTTAAAAAGACTGCAGTTATGTCAAACTATGTGCATTTCGCTTCATTTCACTTCATATTATTTTATTTTTTGTTATCAAAGGCTCTACCTACACCAAAATTTTAATCAATTCTGATCTACCTATTCGGTAATCGTACACACACGTAAAAGAATGTTGTCGTCCAGATATACCGGCCTTAAATCACGCATACGAATATCACATGTTGCAAATACTATGTTTACTGTAAATTTCTTGAAGCTCACTCACACATCAATTAAAGCTTCAGAGCTTTCACTGTTCAAAATGTGAATACAAAAACCGATATTTGCTACACACAGAACTAATTGTAAAATTATAGCAAGTAGATCTAATCATAATGTAAATACTAGAGATCGATCAATCATTGTCTGTCTTCCAATGATACGTTCTAGTCGACTCATGTTGTACCATTATCTAATAGAAATGCTCACGTAACGTCTTCTCGCATTACTTTTTCGACTTTGACCTTCATTGGCTATTATTATTGAACTGTGATCTTGAACTTGATTGGAAGCATTTGAGTCTCTTTTCCTATTCGTAAATCGATTTGCGTCGTTCAATGGCTTTTTGAATATTCTCTGTACATGCAGTCGATGATATAATATTCCACTTTAACCTTGGTAACTCGAACGGGTAGTCTCGCCTTTCAAAATCGCAGACAAAATGGACGGACACTTCCAAACTAACAACCTACATGGGCTGATATAATTTGTCTATGCCGTAGTCTTGCGCAACACCTGTGTTTAAACTTATGAGATATAAAAAATTAGCACTTGTGCCTTTATTAATAACATTTTAAAGAGCCTGAAAATCCTCACGATACCTCGGACGCTTAGGTATTTATTTGGCCGTACCTTCTATGTCCGTACTTTATACTTTCAAGTTATTGATTAATGTGCAGGTCAATTTTGCTAGACCATTATAAACCTATCTAGGTAGGTATTACTAAATGCATCATCAGTGCATCCACCGGAGTTTCCAACAAACGTAGCCGCGAAGAAAAGAAACAAAAATGTAACGCTTACCATACTTTATTGCTGACTCACAGTTCAAACTGGTGTCCTTGCGTCGTCCTTTAGTTTCTTTACCGGTATTTGATCTTATGTGGGGGTTTTTATCACTCATAGTCAGATCGGCCGTAACGATTTAACGGACTTCTGGCGACCTGCCTTAAAATATTCCGGGTGACGTGTACAGAATTATAAAAAAAGCCTTTTGGGTATTGTATCAGTTTGTCGTGACCACGCGAAGCAGTAGTTTAGTACTTACATTTCTTTTAAGTTTGGCTAAGTAGTGGTAAGCGTGCTACATACGGTACCTACTTGTATTTTTTTTTTTTTTTAATCTTTGTTACGACGTTTTTGGCACGCCGTTTCAAAAGGTCACTGAAACATTTCGTAGCCGAGGCAACGATCCTACTCGTATACCATTTATGTCTTAGATGTTTTGAAATAGACACTTAGCTTCAGGCAGTTTATTGCCAAACACCTAGACAAACGCCTACGTGTAACACCGACGACGTCTAGACTATTCACAGGTAGTTTAGCATAAATGTCTACTCATACATCTGAAAGGAAAATATCACTAAAAAACTTTCTACTCACTACCTCATTGAACGCCAACGGTAAATAAGTAGAACTCGCAGGATTTCGCGGACATACAATTTGCTGAACGGTCATTTTATGTGTCAATTATATTGCCATACTACGGTCGGTCGTTCCCCTAATCGGAATTACATCATGCACATTCCAATTTAGCGACGGTTAGGTAACAGTTGGGCAGTAGATCGTGACTGTATGAATGGGGTGGTGTGAAAAGGCAGGAAGCCATTGCGACGAAGTGCAAGGGCGCATCGTGCGTGCGCGTACGACGATATGCGAGCGCGGAGTATGATGTCATGTGACCGCTTTGGTGTCGATGACCATTGTTCGATAGTTTTATTTAAATATGTTTTCGTGTATAATTAGCCTGCTTCTGATTTATTGTTATTCTTCAAACTGCAGGATAGTGTTAAGAATATATATTTAATCGATCATTTTAATTAACCGTCTATAACTATGCAGTTATGCACCATTTATTTTATAATGAAACAGGTTCCTATTAGTGTCAATTACCTACTTACACAGGTTTAAACATACCGATTTTGTAGAATTCTACCACTTTTTATGATCATGACTCACTCATGACGTAGATTTAATACTGACACTGGAGAATCGAGACATCGAGTTAAGTTCGTACCTATATTATTGTCTACCTGAGTAGCTTCCATATAAGTTTTTGCACATAAATGATAGAACATGACATTTTTACTAAAACCCTATTTATCATCATCACCCACGCATCGCTGGCTACCATCCGTTTGCCAGAGATAACGAATTTTTTCTCTTTGGACATGATGATATTGCTTACACAGGATGTTTTGGAGAAAGGGACAAAAATGGAGTTCTTTCAACAGTATAGTCACGCACAAGTGAATTTACCATGGCCCTTCGAAACGATTTCGTTTAGAACAATAAATAATATTGCTAAACGCGTTTTACACATCCGCCTATTTTTCTTGGCTCGTCCCTTGTGCGCTTGGCCAACTCTCTAATCGATGCCTTGTGAAATACACAACAATACAATACCATCATTACATTTGCACTACAGATTTGCACATATAGCTGCACACCTGCCTTTCACTTATACGATGCCATTTCAATGGCATTTATCCATATTAATATGTAGGGTAGTTGTTCTAAAGCTACTAAGCCGTGGTACTAAAACTACTACGATCAACAATAAAACTATGACCAATTTTATTTTTTTCTGAATTCTCATAAAACAATTTTCATGCTCTTTTTATTACTGGGTGACCGTAATTCTAAGAGGCAATCAGCCGCGAATAATAACAATTTTACTGTTTGGGACCATACACTCCATAAAATCGATCAATTCTAGTTGGTATTCTGTAGTTTGATAGCTTCATATCTTTCTTAGTTTTAAGTAATACCGTTGTAGCATTAGGAGAGCTAAGCATATACGAGTAGCATACCCAGACGATATGTTTATTTTTAGGCAATATGACTGCACTGTCGGTTTAGACCGTTTTGTTTCTGTTCCAAAATCCAGTAATAACATTGTTTTGTGTTTATTTCAGGGTCAACATCAAAGGGGTATAACGTTCACCAGCACAGAAGAGCCTGATAGATCTGCTAAGCCTATACCAGATATCCGTTTAGTGGACGGACCATCTATCTTAGTGGGGAGAGTGCAGTTGTTACACCGAGGGCAATGGAGATCAGTTTGCACCAACTCCAGAAAGTAAGTACCTACATAAGTGCGCAAATCATAACATCCTGATTATTCAGTAGCATTAATTTGAGACATGTAAATGCATAGTTACTCGTACACAAATATTAACCCATATCTACATCGTTTCAGTTGGACCGTCAACGACATGGAGACAGCCTGCAGACAACTAGGCTTCATGGGAGGATCCTTCTACAACTGGATCGACCGCCAACCCGGCAGAAGAGCTAGACTATTATTCGAAGAGCCCAAATGCAAAGGAACAGAATACGATTTATTCCAATGTGACTGGAACTCGAGAGAACTCGGCTCAGGCGTCTGCGACTACCATCCAGATCTAGCCATCCAATGCTCACCTCACCATGACGTCAATGGCCTCGCCAACTCCAGAAGGCATTGGAGAGGGCTACGCTTCGAAAACGCAGTCTTCGAACGAATCCTCACCGCTGCAAATACTCTATACGTTCCTACATCGATGTCCAAACTTATACACGTTACTATAAAAAATGCAGGTCTAGGTAGAGACAACAATGCGACAAGTGCCTTAGATGTTATCGGAGTCCCACCTGTCTTAGAAGACATAGAAATATCAAACTCTGCCTTTAACGCGATAAATGTGACGTCACCTAACGCTCCCATAGTCATAAACAATTGCACGATACAAAACAATAGAGGATATGGCGTCTATGTGAACTCTACGTATGGCATGGCCAAGATTGAGAATTGCTTGATACACGACAATGGCGGCGACGGGGTCAAATACGTGGTACACGAAATGAACATCGATGAAAGGCTAGACAGAAGCGAAATATTTGATTTATGCACGTTAGCATCCACACCGAGCCAGACGTTTCCTATTCAAATGTCAATTGAACAGTCAAGATACTCTAATATGGAGAGAGATTGCAATCAGAAGTTTTATACTAGACCTGACCACGTTTTAACCTTGAGCTTCATTAAACTGCTAACTAATCAAAACAATACGGGTGAATTATTTATATACGACGGATTAACAACAGACGACAGACTTTTATTGTCATTCAGCATTAGAAATCACACGCGACCGCAAAGTGTTACGTCAACGAGGAACCGCATGTACGTGAGATTCCGAGCGAACACCAGAACGGATATTACAGGCTTTTTGAGGTTGACATCGGGTATTAGCAAAACGTATGATTTAAATGTAACCGACACAATTATATCCGATAACAATGGTAGAGGCGTAGTAATCGAAAACTTAAGATCGCAAATTCACATTCATCGCACTTCTATTTCTAATAATAATCATGTTGCTGGTCTTCAAGTCACGAGTGGGGCAGGAGACGTAAATGTTACTGAAAGTAGAATATCATTCAATCAAGGTGACGGAATAAACATTACCGTAACTGGAGGAAACAGAAACATATCAAGAAGTATTTTAAGTTCTAACCAAGGATACGGTATAGCTGTATGGATTAATAATACTCAAGAAACCGAATATATTCTTGTAAACCAAACCACCGCTGTTGAATACTCCGAAATATTCAAAAATCTGGACGTTGGAATACTACACGGAAACTTTTGTGGTGATAGCTGGGTTAATATAACTGGCAATTGGTTTAACACGAGCGCTGAAAGTACCGTAGAAATATCAACTTGCTGGAGATATAATAATCCAACCAGATTGCTCAATTTACAAGTAGGTCATAATAGATTTTACGAAAACCACAGAGTACCTCTAAAAATCCAACCGGCCCTCAATATAAATGGAAGGATTGAATATAATTATTTTGAACATGGAAATTATGGTGCAATCGTTATACTAAATCGAATAGAAGGGAAATATCTCGAAGAATTCGAAATATTACCAGCTCGATTCCACATACAACATAATTACTTCTTTGGAAATAAGGGTCCCTTCGTTGTAAATCTCGGCTTATCTCCTTATAGTGATCTGCAGTACATTCTATTTTCTAGAAACTTTCTTCGAGACAATAAAGTAAGAGAACCGTATGAGCCTCTAGAAGGCATATCATCAAGGCTGACTCCACGAAGTCGAGTCGCTGCTACGATTGTACTAGCTTCGAGTAACATCGATGTCTACAGAAACATTATAAATAATCCAGAAGCTCAATACGAAATCGGCTCGCACGTCGAAGATCAAAGTAAGATATTAAACTGCACCTACAACTGGCTAGGCTTCGGAGAAGAGGAAAAGGTTTACGGCCGATTGTTTCACAGAAAAGACAGGTACAACTTAGCCAAAATAGTCTACATGCCATATTTATTGCATAGCAGTAATCCTGGAGCAACACAAATTAATTATAATTCACTGTATGTGCCTCAATTTAATGTGCCCGGTACCTTCGTAGTTGGTGGAGAAGTTGAAGGAATAGAAATTCTTCGTCAAGGAGAGTATGACGTTGATAAGGACATTAATATTCGTCCTGGAGGAAAATTAGTTCTACAATCTGGTGTCACATTAAAATTTCCTCCAGCCATAGGAATAATGGTTGCTGGGAAACTAGACGCGAGAGGTAAACGACCCAATGACATTACATTTACCTTGAAAGATGAAGTGGTCATGACTAACGAGAGTGTTTATGAAACTGATTTTGAACCAACAACACCTGGATATACTGAGCCTATTGTGCCTATAAGACTTTTAGGCGGCAGAACACAACACGAAGGTAGATTGCAAGTGAGAATCGATGACAAATGGGGTACAGTGTGTAACTATAGGTGGAATATTATCAACGCAGCGTTAGTGTGCAATCAACTTGGCCTTGCTTTGAATCCAGAGGATTGGTTCTTAGAACCTAATGAAATACCATCCGCAGGTATGACAGAAGATATAATTATGTCCAATGTCGAATGTTCAGAATTCGACAACGATATTACCAAATGTAAATCAGAAAGTAAAGAGCACTTTGAGAATTCTTGTACACATGAAAATGACGTTGGTATCAGATGTTACGAAACTAGTTGGGCTGGGGTCAGATTCAGCGTTATTTCTGAAAGAGCTGATTTACAATACGTCACTATAGAGAAAGCCGGTCTTTTGGATTATTCTTCAAATATTTTCAAACCGGCTCTTCAGATAGATTTTGCTCGACATAGCTTAGAAAGTATCAAAATATCCAACAATTATCACGATGGTTTGGGGATACTATATTCCGATTTATATGGAGCCGATGCTGTTAATACTGTACGTAACTCAGAATTCAGCAATAACAGAGGAAGCGGTATTAGTTTCAAACAACTTGGTCTAAAAGTCTATGGATCCACCATAGAAAATAACAACTTAGCTGGCATTTCACACAACCCGCACATTACTGGACCACAACAAAGAGAAATAGCAGGTTGGTTTAATTTAGATCCGGGATTTAACATGGATGAATCTAATTATCACCCAATCATGATCCCCGAATATGAAACGGACATAAGTTTGGTAAATGGGGAAACAAGACACATCGTTTTCACAAAACGCAGCGGGGAAAGTATATCAAAGACTTACAATATTAAATGCAACCCAGGTTATGTTCTTGGACTTCAACTTCTTAATCCAATACATAATTTTTCAACAGAAAATATTTGCATATATGACTCTCAAAATATAAACGAAGCCAGTGTTAAGTGGTGTCTCGATCGTGATTTGTCAACATTTCCGACGACAAGCAACAGTTTTGGAGTTGTGATTACATATGAAAGCGGAACGAATGCCTTGGGAGGTGTCGTGCTAGTTGTAAGCACAATCATAGCTCCGGTGCAAAACTTGAGAAACAGAATAGTAAGAGGACCGGTGCCAACTCTGCAGGTGGTTAACTCCAAGATAAAAGGAAACACAAAAGGAATCAAAGCCTTATATTACAACCGTTATTTGAATGAGTTAGGAGACCACTTTTTAAGGAAAGCCAACGAAAGTATTAAAATCTTCAGCTGTGAAATAGCACACAACAAAGAAGAAGCTATATACGTCAATACTCCGTTCTGGGATATACACGACAGCAACATAACGGAGATAACCATAATGGTCAACAGTAGTTTGATCACAGATAATGGTAAAGGAATATATCACTTTGCTAGGGATTTGAGAAGTTCCAACAATTTGTATCATTACGTTCTTCAGGATAATACAATAGAGAGGAATAAACAAGGCGGCTTCGATGTTGGGCTGCCATATGTTTGGCAGTACAATGAAAACTTTACACATTCTGTCTACATGCACAATAACACTTGGCGAAACAATCAAAACTTCGCTTTAGTCGTAGATGGTCATTTTGCTGAAGTCAACATAACAAAGAATATTTTCACTGATAACAATTGTAAAACTGGGTTAATGTCCATACAAGGCATGGAAAAGAAAATGATGATTGATGGTAACTTTATTGAAAGGAATAGTGGACAGTTTATGGTGAAATTCCATATGGACAGTCAAAGTGAAATTATGGGTCTAGTTTATGCGCTTTTCATATACAACCAAGTGAAGAATAACAGGCACATGCTATCACAAGTCAGCCGAGGAGCTTTAATCAGAAACGTTGAACCGACGTACGTTATAGGTTTTAAAGGAATACAGAAAGTCAAAGTAAGTAGGAATTTGTTCGGAAACAATGTACTGGACTATACATTATTAGCTGGAATTAGAACAGCAAAGATCAACAATCTGTTAGATGTTACTGAAAACTGGTGGGGAAGCTCCGTAGAAAAAAACATTCGGAACCAGATATTTGATTTTGACGATTGGAATAATCACGCTATTGCTACTTATCTGCCTTACTTGATTGAAGATAGTATAGATTCTAGTGTGTCAGCTTCATTCAGCCCAGAAATTATTATTGACACTAACGAGTTAGGAGGTCGTTTATTATCAAACTTCACCATCGAATCCAGAATGGCTCCATATATAGTGAAATCTGATATTACTGTTATGCCAGATGCTATTTTAACGATCAGTCCCGGTGTTATAATGGAATTCGCGCCCAATGTTGGTATACTCGTCATGGGTAACCTTCAGGCAATAGGACACAGCCAAGCGCCTATTGTAATGCGACCTCTAATGCGGAGTAATGTAGAAATTAACAGAATAGAAAAGAGAGATGTTAGTCAATACTCATCAATTCATCACAAGCAGCGACGGCAATTGGAATTATTGACTGCACCAAACTCAATAAGACTGTGCACTGGAAGAAATTGTTCTATTACTGATAATACAGCAGAAAGAACAAACGAAGGTTTTCTCGAATATTACAATAAAACCACCCTGCAGTGGGTTCCCATGTGTGATAACCGTTTTACTGAAAGAAATGCTCAAGTCGTATGCAGGGAGTTGGGTTTTGATCCGATAAACGTGTTCTTTGAACATGATCGACGTGTAGAATATCACAGTAACTCTTTATCACGGATTTGGTCGTGGCCAGAGCCCTTACAGTGTGTCGGAACTGAGGATCGTTATGAAGAATGCCCAATAAGACTGAACGGGCAACTTTATGGTCATAGACATGAATGTAAGTGGGATTCTGATTTCGTATTTATTCATTGTGGAACAAGAAATCTAGAAGAATATTTTGAGTATTGGGGTGGCATACGATTTGCTAATCCAGAATTTGAATATTCACTATACGAGCATCGTATTCACGACCATCACACTCACGAAACAATGAAGAAATCTGAAAGTGAATTAGTTCATGTAGAAATTATAGGTGCGGGAATACTGCACAATGAGAAGTCTCCTGCTGTTCAAAGTATAACAAAGAATCCTAGAATACAAAATGTAAATATAACAAAATGTGCTCATCACGGCATTAATTTAATATCACCCACCGATTCAATTAATATGATGTATAATTCCGTGAATGATATATTAGGGGAAGGTGTCAGTGCCATATCGTTGAACGGGGAAGGTCGAGAATCTGATGAATCCAGTTTTACACCGCTGAAGGATTTAACTCTTCCCTATCACCTGTTTTCACTTATCGACATTTGTGATAGTACTAAAATGATAACAGTTGAAGAGAGAGTGTTGCTATACTATAAGTATGACAACAATCCAGTGAACTGCGTCAAGATATTCAAGAGCATGTATAGAGTAAAGCCATTTGGTTTTAGACTGCTCCAGTTCAATCTATTCAACCACACTCAAAATTATGGCAAACGCGACTCTTTGGCGTTGTATGATGGTGATATTTACAATATCACGGCTCCTATGATTGGTTACTTGGAGAATGGGTCCCCTGATGAGAAGAAACTCTTCAAGACAGAAGGTGCCAGCTTGAGTGTTTCGTTGTTCGCTAACGGAGCGTCTGCTGTTCATGGATTTATTGCTGAGATTGTTACTTTGCCGATATCAGCTATTGGTTTCAGTAAGTTCACTCTTAAAACTTTTATTCCAAAATTTTCTCAAACGTATGAATTCGTCTAATAAATTTTGCTTTTTTACAGACCGTGATGTGCAACATAACATATCCAGCAGCGAATTTACAAAGAACAGAGACGGGGCTATTACGTATCAGTCTGTCGGTGAAGTAAATCCTCTAGTTGCCATCACTAGGAACGAGATTCAGAACAACTGCCTCAAATTGTACGGCAACTTTACTACATGTCTAGCGGCTGTAAGAGTGGATGTACAGAATACACAGACGCTGGTATTTAGAGTGAGTACATCGTAATATAAATTAATCCCAAATTTCGCAATCTATTGCTTGTTCTTCTTTTAAAAAACAAAATAAAAAGATGATAGATTTCTAGTGGAATTTATACGATGTCAGATTCTAATGGTTATATTTCTTCCAGAACAACTTGGTGCGAAATAATGTTGGAGGATTATTAATCCGGGCTGACTCTCGAGGTTCTGCCACTTCACTCCGTGGATGGATACATAACAACCTGTTCTTTGCTAACCATGATCTTCCGTGTCTCAAAGTTGAAGGTACAATCAATATCATAATGCACTCCCTTTCAAGTTTCAGCCTTTATTTAGTTCCTTTCAGTTTGTTCACTTCTTGTTTCGTTTTATTTTCAGGGCGCCAATCTTCTCCCTACCAAGAAGTCACAATATATCGTAATTACTTCACTCGCAACCGAGTGCCTTTCAGTGACGTCATCATCCTACGCCAGGTCGTCTCCAACTTTACGTACAACTACGTTCACGATAACACAGGCTTGAGGATCCTTGAGGTTTCAGGCTTCGACAAAGTCAGGCTGCCGATTTATCAGACCACTTCGCACAATGGATTTTATAAGTAAGTGCATTTCGTACCTTTTCCACTTGCAGCATTTCAATTCTGAGTGTCTTTGTTCGTGCTCATAATGTGATGTTTCTTATTCTCAGGAACTACGCTACTGACCGTGAAGGTCGAGCGACAGTCGTAGCAGGTACAGCTGGTCAGAATTACGTCGATAACATCTTCTTCAACCCAGACAATGATTACGAAATGATCACAGTCAATAGATCTATGTGAGTACTTTCTCCAGATGCTACCTATGATGCTCCTATTCTGGAAAAATCTCTTCCTCCTGGGTTTTTAATAATTGTTATTGATTTTCTCAAAGCTTTCAGAAATATATCTTCGATATTTGTGGATAAAATCGGTTGGAAATGTTATATTTCATATTTTCTAGGAAAGACGAGTTTATTTTTGATTATGTCATATGTGTACTTTGATGATTTTCTTATTTTCCATCATATCAAGGACTTTCCAAGTAAAGCTTATTATACAATATATTTATTATCCGCGCACTTTAGCTAAATATGTATTATGTAAAGGAAAATATATTTATCTTGCATGTTTTTGTTGCATGGCTACCCCCGGACAATAGCTTTGTTGACTATAATCCGACCATCATGAGGTAAGTTTACACTGTCAAAATTTTCACTCATCAAAAACCATTAGGTACTATTGACTTACCTACTGCATGGAGATAGTTTTTCTTATTTTGCTTTTTACCACTCTCTGCTCGCTTCTCCTACCGCTGTTATTAACAGTACCTACTCTGTTTATTGAGTTAAAATACTATTAATAGCATCATTAAAATGTAACTAACGACGGCCATGTGTAGTATAATAGACCTAATAACAACTTCACTTAGTAATTAACTAAGTAATTTGTTGTAGTGATCACAGAGACTGTTAACAGTACCACAATCATTCACACTTAGCACAGCACGTTATCGAAATTAAAATATTCGAATACTAAAACTTCCTTTAAAAATTCTAGTGCCCTCGATCTCTGGCGTACACGAATCGACGCAAAGCATAACTTCTGGAGTTACAACGAGACCTTAGCCGTGGCCGGACGTATTAGGGACCAGAGTGACAACCCTTTGCTTCTAGAAGTGGACTATAGGCCGTTCTATATGAATAATCAGACGGTCCTCGGAGGAGGGAAGTGTCCTCCGGGGTGGGATGCAGTGGCGGGGACCTGTTACATGTATGTTGGTGCTCCGATGACGTATGAAGAGGCAAGGCTGTTCTGTTTGGTGAGTATTTTGATAATTACTTTTCTACACTGCCGGTTTTAGTTGAATACAACATCATCGTAGTGAAATTAATTTGTCGAAGAAAAATATAGTGAGCTATGTTTAGGACCCTCGTCTTGTAGTTTCTTTGTGTTATTTTTCTTCAGCGTCGCATGAATGTATCATTTACTCACTCAAGGCATTCAAGATCAATAAATTGACAATAGATTCGCCTTTTTCACTCATTCAGACATCATAAATCAAATTAACAGTGAAGGGCTTAATTTGATCTTTTTTTTTGTACCCAAAACAACTTTTTTATAAGAAACCCTTTTTTTTCTTTTTCTCCCCAGTCGGACAACGCATCAATGCCATACGTAACAGGGAACTACGCGGTGCTTTACGAGTTCATCAACCGTCAGAACCAATGGTTCCAGTACGGGGACAGGGTGTGGGTCAACCATATCGACTATGTTACACAGTGCACTTCGTTTGCCTTCTCGAACATCGAAGTTACTGACTGTAATCAGAAGAATGCTTTTATTTGCGAAATTGGTGAGTGTGCCGAGAACGTCTGTGCCGTGTATCAGTATTTGGGCATGACAAAGCATTGTCTTTGTTAAAGTGGATGCTCTAGGGTAGCCCGCGAAATTAAAATTTTCTAACGTTATTTGCCATTTGCAGGCCACTGCTAGGTTGTATGTTGATTAAAATATTGTTTGCGACTGTAAGACGTATGTAGTTACAGAATTAATTAATATCATTAAAATCATCAATACAACCCTCCAAGTTGATAAAGGTTGAGGAATAGGAATAAGTTTGACCTTGAATAAGTCGTTCCTCGACCTTTATGAACTTGGAGGGTTAATAATTTAATCAACATACAACCTAGCAGTGGCCTGCAATTTTCAAAAAATGTAAGAAAATTTGTATTTCGCGGGCTACCCTGGAGCATCAGTGTCCCGTTTTTGCACCTTTCCTTCACGTAGTCTTTTACCAGACTACGATTTTGATTTTAGCAGTCGGTGTATGCTTCAATGTTGGTAAACTTTGTATTTTCCACCAATTATTTTGTATGCCGACCATGTATTCAAGCTTTAGGTTACTTACTAAAAAGCCTGTTTTATTTACAGATCCGAAGATAATGATCGACCCGATGTCGTGGCGCGGTGATACTCTAGCTGTGGCGTTTATTGGAGTGTTGATAGCTGCTGTATTGTTGGTGGCAGCCGCTCTTGTCTGCTGGTATTCTAAGTCTAAGCACAGGTTGGTGTCTTTCATTGCTTTTTTTTGACAAGCTAAGGCAGATCTTCTCCTGTTTCTCTTGTTCTCTTTCTGACTAGAAAGTCCATCGTCGATAAAAGTTGTACTAAGTTTTGATAATGCCTTTTTGTGGTGCAACTAATGCAATAACTTATTTCCCGGATATTTACGTCGATGTAGTCCCTTTAATCAACACGGACATGAACAGTAATCTTTTTCTTCTTATTATTTTCTCTACAGACATGTCCAAAGATTAGAACGGCGCAACTCAATCCGGCAGTCTCTCCACTCGGTCCGGTCTATCGGCAGCATCAATGGTGGCTTCCCTGATACGCCTTACAGACGAAAACTAGCACAAATGGTAAGATAAAAGTTTTTTTACCAAAAAAATGATGGTCCTTATACTGAAACTGATTAATGTTTTATATTTTGTCGTCTACAGAGTAGTACCCGCTCCACCGAGACACTAACGAAAGGTTCAGACTACAGGAAGATGTTGGCATCTACAACATCAATGGAATCGATGGAAAAGAGCCAGTTCAATTCTTCACTCGATGATAACCAGAGCTTCGACATTTATGAGGCTCACAACCCAAATCCAAACGTCATGCCACTACAACACTCTACATTTGTAAAGAAACCCATCACTCCAGAATATTCCGTCCCACAGAACAATACAAGGCCATACAACTTAGCGTTTAGAAACGAAGGTTATAGGGATAATTCTGGGGCAACGAGTGGAGCACCGTCGATAAATACGGTTGCCACGGAAGAAATACCCATATTACACCATCCCGAAGGTTTAAGATCGCATCCGGATGAGTATACATTGTCGCCGCAAAGCGATTCTCAGTATTTCACATCGGATACATTGCCGTTACGAGATAACTCCGATGATGGTGATACTATGAAGAGGCAATTAGAGAGGGCAGGGAAGATATACGGGCCGTACGGCGCTCCCGCAGGTAGTTACGGCGCGCAACCTAAATTGTCTTTCTTGATGGAGTTAAGATCTAAAATGCCGGATCAACCACAAGCGGGAGCAGTGCCTACTACTACGTTCGGGCAAAGAAACAATGTTGCAGGTACGATACCTAATAAAACTAGTAAACTATGCTAAATTTTCACTTAGGAACAATGTCGAGAGAGGTAATAGTACTTGCGTAAATATTACCTTCAGTCAGTTTTGTGTGGAGTATGATCGGTTTTTTTAATATTAAAAATATCTGACACTTATCGATATCGATGGCGCCAAAATGCCAGTGAACTGTGAAGTGAAGTTTAAAATTGTGAAGTGACAAGCACAAACTAAAGTTTCGCGTCTGTCAGTTTGATTTCCACTTTGACAGTTAGTTAAAGACCGAACCTAAAATCTAAAATAGTCAAATAGTGTTTCCAGTGCAGTTATTTTTGGGAACTGTTATTGAGAACTGTTATTTTTTAAACGTTTTCTAAAATACCTTTTTTATTGTTCTTTACAGATCAGCAGCAGTATTATGAAGACAACCTACCAAGTCCACCTCACCCACCAGTATATTCTAGTGCATACGATACAACCGCATCAGACAATATACCCAGCTACGACTCAAGCCCTCACGATCTTTCTAGAGAGTTCGACGATTCACCGCTTCCCGAACTTCATCATAGATCTAAATCTGAAGCGTTACTAGAAACAAATTTTGAATTTGAGGACTCCGAATCAAGTCCGGTACCAATGTCTGAAGCAAGTCGTTCACACAGTCAACCTTTAGAAACTGCTATGTAGTGGAAGCCATAAAAAACTTGGGAATGAACGAGTAAATGATTCAAAATGTTACTTAACCATAGCCGAAATAAGGCTTTTTAATTAATGTATAATTGAATAGTAGGTATCAAAGGAGTTGATCACACCATCCTATCGTAGAAATAGAAAAGCAATGAAAAGACTGAGATAAGATGTCTTAATCGAGATATTTTATTTTTCATGCATTTAGTTTCATGTGTGTTATATTATCTAAACAAGTGCCTTTTTACACTTCTGACATTCCAACTTTGTCTTTTAATTCTGTCCCTATAAGTAATGTTAGTTAATATGTGTATGTATAAAGTATTTTAAGTCATAAAGACTATGCAAATTACCAGAGGTGATCGATCTCATAATGAAGTAAACAAAATAAATTCTAATGCTGCGCCTTGTGAACAAATGGATGCCTTATTAGTAAGTTTTTGTTAAGTGAAACATATTCATGTATCACAAAAAGAAGTAAGTACCTAAAAGGCGTAACTATACTTTAATTGTAATTAATGATTATGATGCAATATTAGATACGTATTTTTTGCACGTCCGTCCCTATGTGTTAAACGTCCTATGAATGTTTATTCGACAATGATATGTAGATAATTGTAAATTAGTTATAAGATACAGTCTTTCCATATACAATAGTTATATTTTGTAATTTTAAAATCGTAATATTATTCTTGATAGGTTCGATCTTTTTTATTTTTTGAAGATAATCCTCTGCTAATTGACGCGTCTACCTACCTACATAAAATTTAAGTCTTCTTAACTACTCCTTATAATATTTTCTATAAATCTTATACTATTCGTTCACTTTCTATGATTCTCGGAGCAATAATTCTAATAAATAATACTTAGAGGTGTATGTAGACGCGGCAAATTGTAGTACTTAGAATCGTCTTCAGCTAACATCAGTAAAAACTGTGTTAAAAGAAATGTATGTGTATTTTAATAAATCTAATTTACTATTTTTTATTTAAGTTATTTACATGATTACATGTATAAAAATATAATGACCTAATGTTCATGCTTTAAATGTAAATTGTACAAGAATAATAGTAAATCATCATAATTTAGAATAATAATGGATAATGACAAATATAATTAAATATAACTGATGAAATATTAATAAAATTTGACACAGTATTTTCAAGAAAACATTTTTTATTTTTTTCTCCTTTTTTTTCAATAATATTAATAAGTATTTAATTAATCCTGATAGAAAATACTAAGGAAATAAGAGGAGTGATCGCTTTAGTGATAATAAGTGATTGGTGATTAGTGTGAACACTGACAGTATTATCATCATTTCAGCCGCAAGTCCACTGCTGGACATAGGTCTCCCCCAAGTGTCGCTCTAAAGATGAGATGACTAATGGACTACTCACACGTAATCGGCTCTAATCAGTTGTCCATATAAAACAACGATTTTGTATGAGACGCGTACGCATCCGTCCAGCGCGCGCATGGTGTACGCGTCGCATACAAAATCGTTGTTTTATATGGGCCTAAGCTAAGTGTGAGTAGTCCCTAACCTTCAGAAGTTCGCGATAATTATGTTCGTCTTATGTACCTATTGAACCTGTCAGAATAATATGACAAAACTTATACTTCAGTCTAATAACTGTCAAAGTCCAGTCCAGAACGTGTCCGTACCGTAAAAACCTCATCCTTAGAGTTGATTACATAAGCAACAGCCACACTACCTACGTACGGTCGAACAAGCTATTTGGTTGACAGTTTAACCCACAAATTACTTTGTAAAAAGTAAACCAAATAAATTGTTCGACCGTACTTTTAATGAAACCATTTTAGCTAGCCCCTTGAAACACTTCGGTTATCTGAGCGAAAAGGTACCCCACTATCCGAAAGTGCCTGTAAGACGCTGTATAATCTGTGCAGGTAACCTAACCACTTTTGAAAGCTTTCATAAATATTTAATTGTACTTAAGTACACGAACTTGGCCACTGAACATATGCCACGTGGGCCAAACTTTGTATACTGAATACTGCCCAGCAGCAAGAGTAGGTTTGTATATTGAATTTATTTTGAAGCTTAAAGTATATAATTACAGTACTACTGTAATATATACTATGAGACGAAACAAAAAAAATATAATCATGAACTAACGGACATATTATTATTTTCTTCGTTTATTTACAAGTGGTAACCCTCATTGTTACACCAATAAAACACGTGCTATTTGTAACCAGTTATAAAATTCTGATAAAGATGAATCACAGTGATATCATTTGGAACAGTGAATAACAAATTCGAATGCCATGATGAATCACATCATTACAATTTGCAGTTCCGCGCGTCCCAGCAACACACTACTCTCAAGGAATAATTATCTTGTCTGTGGTCATCACAGTGGTTCATTCAATTAGGCCGCATTCCGAATTACAAAATAATCGCTCACAGCGCTCACATCTATATTTTGCGTTCCGATTTAAGGTTCTTACAGAGGAGCGGCACGTCGAGTCAACGATTCATCCAGTGATAAAAAGGATGTCGTCGAAATGTCCATATTAGCGTATTTTGCTCCCGGCAAAGATTTATCCCGTAAAAAAATACCACGAATTACAAATTACTTAGAAGCAACGATAATTAAATTTAATGTATAGTTAGATGCGACTCATAGGTTCAACAAAACAACACAACCTTTGAACACAACTGTCATTTTTGACAGCGCTCACGGTGATATTGATTTGGGACATGGTCGTTGGTCGCGGTTGGTGTAATCGCAAGATGGCGCATGTCATGACGTCATCCAGGACGATTCAAGGGATCATGCGAGTATAATATTGTATAATGTCACGCTTTAAACTCGTGACTCAATGTCGAGGAAATTTTATATTTTGTACATGTCTTAAAAATTCGGCATCGGGAGCAGTTTGGCAAAGAAATTTTGGACAGGTTTATTTACAGGTTTATTATGTGGCGTTTTCTTTAAGAATATTGGTAGTCTCACCTTAGTTAGACAACTACATAACAGATCATAATAAGATGGATGACTTTGTTTGATATGTGGCATTTCTAAACGCAACCGCGCGCTGCCAGAACAATAAGCCAATGAGAGAGGCGAAGGGGTTTCGACAGCAGCCAGTAAGAAAAACGAAAGTAAAGAAACTCGAGCTGGTCGAAAAGACAATTCGAATCCGTCAATCCAGGACTTACTCCTTTATGCTAGATTCTCTACGATCTCTAGAGATATAATACTCGATATTTTGCAGTACCTTGTGTAAAACAAGCAACCGAGATCTCGGGCGCTTCGATGTGGTTTTGTTCACTACCTTGAATAAACTTACCTTACTTCAGTGAAAAGAACTGTGTTTGTGATAACAACCCTGCTACTATCCTCCATCGGTTCTTCCAAAGTTACATTGTCATTTATCATATTTTGATCTGGGAGAGCGCTAGGTATGTTTCGATTTCTGCCATGTGTTCCCTTAGATTATTCGGCTAAAAAACACCGACCTCATCAAGTTTAAATAAAAATGACGTGTAAGAGTTATTTCTGACCAATTTACAAAATAAACGTAATTTATCATGAACGCGATCATGAAAAGAACCGTAGCCGTTTCCATCCAGATTTTCATCGGCTTCCAGTCTTACCACGTCCGGAAAAATATCAGTCTTATACACAGAACGAGCTACTGCCACCTGATCTCCAATCGGCAATACCAATATCCCAATGTTAAACCCGGAGTTAGTTTGACTTTATGTAAGTTAAGGCTTCCCACTGCTGAAACAAGCCTGTGCCTGCCTCTGTGAAAAGAACATGATTTATAGTTACAAGTATTTACCGTAGCCTTTGTGCTAAAAACTGCTTCGAAGACGTGACAATGTTTGAATATTAATACACACATACATCATCATCTGCCTGGCCTTGTAACCTGTGGCCTGGCCAACTATTTTGGGGTCGATGAAGTTGAATATTAGTATTTTTCATGGAGCGACTACCTATTTAACTTCCACAACCCAGTTAATACTAGATAATACGATACCCCTAGGTAAGACTAGTTTTCAGACTTTCGGACCACTACAAATGAAAGCTGGGACCAACGGCTTATACGTGCTTTTCGAGGCACGTAGGAAACGTAGGGAACGTAGGGATGTAATGGGTAGTCATAGTCACCCAGCTACGGACCAACCTAGGCAAGTGCAGCTTGACCTAAAGATCAACACGAGCGGCTGTTACTATTAAGCTACGAGCTCCTTCAATATTAGTACATACATTCACATAATTCAAATGTAAATTATAAATGAAACACGGTACGCAGATTCAAAACATACGTAGTTACTGTATGTATGATTATCTCCAACAACAACAACAACCCATAAAGTCCACAGCTGGACTTAAGCCTCTCCCATGATGGGAGGAATATGTCGCAATCTCCACGCTTGGCAGGCGAATTGGAGATCACAGGGATGAAACGCTGCTGCCCATTCTCATTTTGTCATTATCTCCAATCGTTCGTTATCTGGCGTCTTAATCTAATTTCGGTTATCTTTTTTCTATATGTAAAATAGTATCGGGGGTGAGTCAGGTTAAAACGGAACGGAATAATAGATACAATATTAATATAATATCGTTTCTCAGTATGCTGTTGACGAACTCAAAAAAAAAACTCAAACTCAAACTCAAACTCAAACCATTTATTTCAATTAGACCATTACGGCACTTTCGAATGTCAAAAATACAAAAAAGAAAATCAAAGCTACAGTCCCAGTCACAAGGCATAATAACTTGACAAAGTACTGTAGTTGCCCATTCCCTAGCGTAGATCTCTATGGAGAAGAACGGGCAAGAAACTCCATGGACACTCTTTTAAAATCAAAATATTGTTACAAAATCTTGGTTACATCATTAATTTTGAGATTATACATATATGTGAGAACGATGTAGAAAGACGTGCACACTAAGAGCGTCCAGAGTAAAAGATTAGATCAACAATTTACGAATAAAGTAATTAAAATGAACCTTGGCAGCTAAGAGATGACCAGTCCCAACTGACAGCGCCCGTTCACAAACATGACGCATGTACCGGCGCCATTCAACTCAACCATATTGAAGGGAACTAAATGACCCGACACACCCGCCACCATCAGCGAGACATTTAAGTGAGCATGACATTCACTCAGCCACCAAGGCATATTCAAGTCAATGAAAGACAAATAAATGTAAATGGTGGCTGAACAGTACAAAGTACTCACACATGTGCTATGCAATTATATAATACTAAGAACTGGAATCTATATAATGCAAGTATATTACAATCTTCTGCAGCTTCCACAATACATTAACATGGGAATCAATTCTTCATCTTCTTTACGTGTCGATGGACTCAAATAATGCCCGACCCGAACAATCAATTAATTTGCCCCCCCCCCTATGGTTGTGGAGCAGGACCAGCATTTAGCCAAGCATTTTTATCATCAATGTAATCCCCCAACTTATAATATGCTTGCCTACATAGTGTGCGTTTTATACAATATTTAAATTTCGTCTCGTTCAGTTGAAGAATGTGGGGAGGTATTTTATTGTAACATTTCAAACAGTACTCCATGAAAGATGAATCTACTTTAGCAAGCCTGAAACCTGGCTGAACTAGTTGGTTAGAGACCAACTAGTTCAGCCAGGTTTTATATTTCTAGTGTTATAGTGGTGTCTGTCACCTCTTCTACTGAATAAATGCCGATTTTTCCTAACGTACATGATGTTTTCATAGATGTATTGACAAGGTACTGTCATGATATTAATTTCCTTAAACAGTTCTCTTAGAGAATCGCGTCTACGTAATTCATAAATGGCTGTGATGGCTCTTTTCTGCAGAATAAATATAGACTCGATGTCTGCAGCCCGTCCCCATAGTAAAATACCGTATGACATAATACTATGAAAATAACTAAAATAGACTAGCCTCGCGGTATCAATATCAGTAAATTGACGGATTTTTCTAACAGCATATGCTGCTGAGCTCAGCCGTCCTGCAAGAGATGTTAAATGAGGACCCCATTGTAACCTTGAATCGAGCGTGATTCCCAAGAAAACCGTTTTATCGACAAATTCTAGTTTCTCTTGATTCAATATTATGTCACAATCACTACTTTTGACATTTGGTAGAGCAAATCTAATGCACTTAGTTTTTTTTTCCATTTAGTACTAAATGATGGGCGGTAAACCAATTGTGGACCTGCAGTAGACCTGCAGTAGTCGGTTCACATTCTCCTTTTAATTATTATTCAATAAATTCTACGCAATCGAATGTTAATTAAGGTTATCTTATTTTTCTTCTTGATCTTGAGTAACAAAAGACCAAAACACAAAACATCTACAAACATACTTATGACATGATTAAAATCATGTGTTAGGTATGTTTGAAGATGTTTTATAAAGATCGTGTAATGAGTGGTTGTTACTTTTGTTGAACGAATAAAGATAATGGCCGTGGTAAAGTATGCAACACACAAATAAAAAGGTGTTTTGTCTGATTATCAAAATAACTTCCTTATTTTGATGTGTTGTGCTTACGATACGTTCGAAAATATTGTTATTTCCAAATCATAATAGATGTTTATGGACATCGATATCGCACTCGGTAATTCGGAACGGGTTTATGGACGCTCAACCTCAAATCGATTACAGCGTAATTCGGAATGCGGCCTTAGATTTGACAACATGAATTTATTATAATTTGACAGCTGTTATTCAATATTCGATCGAACCAAATAATGTACGACTTATGAATTTAATAATATTTATCTCAATATGCTTAAGTGTAAAGTGACTGCAAATCCTCAATTAAAATAAATGTTGATTAAGTGAGAGTTTAGTGTTTCAAAATCAGTCTTACCATTTATCTCTCAAGAGTAACAAAATAAAATACCTGCGTGCGTATTCGATTTTTTTTTTCGTGTCATAATTGTCCTGTGTTTTGGAAACAATGGATGCGACAGGGTCTATTAATACAGAAACTATAGAGAGTATTGAGAATGAGGAGGAAGTTATTGACGATTCTGAAGAAAGAGAGTTAGTGACTGACTCATGTTCGACGAAGGTCTTGGACACAGGGGAGCAACCTCGGGACAATTACTGCATTGTTTACATACTCTTCTACCTCTTCGGAGTCACATCCCTAGTGCCGTGGAATTTTCTCATCACCGCCAATGATGTGAGTATTATTTTTTGTTTAAAGAGACGACCAAGGAATACGACCTTCAGGCTATTTTTTGCTCGTTTTTGGAAGGATGACCTTAATAGTCGAATCTATGAATGGTTTTAATTCTATGTGGGACTAATGTATTTTAGATATCTTATTGCTAATAATATGATGATGACTGAAATTAAGCCACATATTACATGTAAATCTATTCTTATTTTTAAATTATATTTTTTGCATGTTTTGTGTGTAAAATTTACCTTTAGCTACATACATTTATCTTCACATAGCCATATAATAAATTAGCATAAATGCAAGCCTTTGTTTTAGTATTGGATGTACAAGTTTCGGGATGTCACTCCAAATAATCTCACGATGCTGGTCCGCAAGACGCAGTTCCAGGCAGAGTTCACATCCTACCTCAATGTGGCCACCGCCATTCCTAACTTGTTGTTCCTCATACTGAACTCTTTGTATGGACACTTGTAAGTATGTTTTGATTATCCCTTAGATATCTATTTGTATTCTATTTACCTACCTGTACTGGGGTGGAATGTAGGATTATGGCTCATTGACTTACACAGAGAGGAGAAGTTTTTCCCAGCAGTGGGAAAATTATTTAATTTTATTTTTAATTATATTTTAAATATCAATTTTTCTGTCTTTAACATTGTCAAACTATTTACCCAAGAAAAAGTTTTTAAACAATCTTCAAAATATAATATATTATGTGATATCAATTTATAAATGCTATTGGTTATGGAAAGAAATACATTTTTTAGTCTCTAAACAAATTGATAAAGATGTTTATCTATTTAAATAACAAAAAAAGTAAGTATTCTAGAATTTTTGAACAAAGTACCTATTTTTTGATCTACATTCTAGTTTACAATTAAGTATGTAAAGTTAACCAACTTTTCTTTAATTATGATAATATTCTAAATAACTTAAATTGACATGCTCATACGGCCAACTTAATACTACTCTATAGAATATCCTTAATTAGGAATATCAAACAATACTAGTTAGTTCCTTAGGCCATGCTTAAAACATCAATTCAATTAGTAGTAACAGTAATTGTTCAATCGTAATTAGTTCTTAAAAACTGAACAGTTGTTCACTTACTACACTAAAATAAAAATGCAAAAACCTCAATTAGTCATTAGGTGTCTGCCAATCATGTTTTTGCAGTTTGAAAATACAAGTATGAAGTCATGATAATAAATGGTTAATTTTTTCCTACAAATTAAATTATCTAAATTATCTTTTCTTATTCTTTATTGCACACAAAATAGCAAATATACATATAAATTGCAACAATAAAGCTTATGTACAAAGGCGAGCTTAACCCAGAATTCGGTTTTATTGGGTTGTCTTTTCTTCTTTGTACTGCTTGAATCAGAGATGACTTCTGATGCTGTGCTTTGTCTTGCTTAAGGCATCATTATAACCAAGTTTGAAATCTACTTTCATTTACCCGAAATTGGAGAAGCCATTTTATTGTTTTCACATAGTATTATTGTACAACGGGCTGGTGTCCGCAACTCCACGTCAAAACGCGTATTTTGCTTATAGTATATAATAATCCACCACACGAGCCCAGTGCGAATTGGTAGATGTCACATGTCTTCGAATTTTTGGTTCTAGGACATGCCGGTTTCCTCACGATCTTTTCCTTCACCGTTTTGAGAGCAGTGGTGATGTAATAAATTACACAAAGTAAAGCGCCTGTCTGGGTCCGAACCCACGACTTACTGTTCGTAAGTCGGGGCCGCCACCTCTGGGCCACCGCTGCTCTCAAAGTAGTTTTCAAATAGTAGAAAGTATTTCCAAGAAATATTCATGCACCACTTTTATAGCCCCTTATCCAGATAATACACATTTCCTATTAATTTCAGAATACCACTGAAGGTGCGGCTGCAAGGCTCCCTGATAATAGTCACCATATGCTTCCTGGTGACAACCTCATTCGTGCAAGTTGACACTGATGAATGGCAGAATACATTCTTCATCATCACTATGATATCCGTCGTCATCATGACGTGTGAGTCAATTTATTATTATTTATTTTTTTGAATAGTAAAGGCCTTGGTACCTATGTTTGCATCAAGGCCTTTACTAGTCTACAATAATAGGGTAGATGACACCATAAAACAATAATTCCAAGACACCAATGTCTAAAAAAAGCACTTTATTTATTTTCAATTAATTGGCAAATTCGATTTTTAGTTGCTTTGAAATCAATAAATAGTTCAGTCACAGTTTGCTATTGCCATACAAAATCTATGAGAGATTCGCGTTTTGACAGCTCTTAAAAAGTATCTCAGTTGATTGGTGTGTCATCTACCCATTATCAGCATCATTACAATCTGTTTAATAATGTGTTGGCAACATTTATTGTTACAAACATGCAAAGTATTACCTAGTATTTGCCGCTAGAGGCGCTTGTGTAGACTAAGGTCCTCCAAAATGTCAGATGTCATAGAGTGTTCGCGTTGCGTGCTTTTTTATCACGTATTTATACTAATACTCACGATTGTGTTCTAGATTGAGCCATTCCTGATTAATTATGACTTGAAGATTCTAAGTAGCAACTTAGAATAATAATATTGTTAGTACTTGGAGGTAGAATGATTTTTAAATGTTTGCTAATTTTAGGAAGAATATTGTAAATATATATCTTAAGCTTACACTATGTTGTTATATGTACATAATAAAATAAACTTTTTTATGAAGTTATTGATGCTTTAAAGTATTAAATTGAATAACTAACAGGACCTTACTTGACAGTGCGCCATCTGGTGAGCTCAAAAACGATAGCCCCCATTGAAAACTTGCACTGTGGCTTGCCTTGTTAACTCGGTAAAGGCGTCACCTACCATAGACCACAGATACGCATTCAGAGATAACTAAGGTTTTAACATCTTAATAATATAAATAAAATTCTTCTGTATGTGTGTTTGTCACCCTACTCCTCCTAAACGGCTGGACCGATTTGGATGATATTTTGTGTTTATATTTCAATGGGTTTCTGGATGGTTTGTAAATGCAATTGGACCCGGTAGGTGGCGCTGCTGTCGGTATGTCACTGATTTTTCCAACGTCTACGCGTCTGTCGGGTCAGCTAGTAATCGGTAATTTCGAATACCATCTGAAGATGTAATGATTATCGTAAATCTGTCATGGGTAGGTGTGGTTCGATCCCCAACCTTCGGACTTAGGCAGGATTAGAAGAATATTAAGGCGGAAAGAAAGAAAGAAAAAAAAAATTGACGTCAGTTAAGCACACACAATAATTTAAAAAAAAGATACAAAATAAGGAGGAAAACATAATATAAACACATAATATGTATAAAATAGGTATGTGGTGTGTGCCTCACGGCTGCGCCAAGAAGGTCCATTTCAGCATTCATGCCAGACAGGTGATGCTGTTTGGAAGGAAATAGAGCTAAAACGGAAAACAAAACCTTGACTTACTTGCAAGTTTCTAATCGATTCTTTCAAGTTTTTATTTGATAACGATAATGATAATGTTTCTTCAAAACCAAAACATGTGTTACATCCTAAAATAATGTAAGAAGTGTGTCATAATAAAAAGAAAATTATTAAAAGAAATCAAGATAAAAATCACCTTTAATTTTATATTATGTGACTGTGTGATCAATTGATCATGCCTTTCGTCATCATCATTATTACTACCGAGTTCACTGAATATCAACTAATTTTCAACCTTATAACTTAGGACATAAGGACCGGCAGCGGCCTCGGTCGGTAATACCTTTATCATAAATGCTTAATTGTTGATTATATATTTTTTTCTGTATTTAAAAACTAGTTTCTATTCATAAAACGCTGCAATTCCGAATAATGAACACGTTGTGTCCTGGAAAATATTCATAAAGCTGTTTCTGTTCAATACTTATATCAAAATATTAACTATTTGATAGGCCATAGGTACAAGACTGCTTATCGTAAAGTAAATAACTCATTAAAGTTATGCAGATGTGCATTTGACCTAAGTACCTCGTACTCTGATGCATTCGATAATGTTCGTTTAGTTATCTGGGTCACGTTTCATAGTTTCATGTTCCTATAGGTAGGTACCTACTTGTTTTCTTTGTAACATAATGTTTAATGTTTATGTTTTTCCAATTTAGCCCCGGCTTCTACGGCCACCTTTCTGAAAAATTTCATCGAAATCGGTTCAGTCATTAGGTATATGCGTTACCTACAGACAGACATAGTTACTTTCGCGTTTATGTATGTATAGATAATTTGGATACTTAGAGACCTGATTTGAAACCCCCAACCAACCTCCCTTAGCAACCCAAATGGCAGTTTTATCAATTGCGGGGCTGCCGTCTGATGGTCGATGAGCTATAGGTAATCACACTACATCACATCAGATCACATCGCATGCCGTGATGTGATGCGGTATGATTTCTAATGATAAGGGCCAGCAAGGTTGATAAAGCGGCTGACTGTCCAAGGTGCACAGGACGTGCATACTCGTGAATGCTATTTTAATTAATTCCCCTAGGTAAAAAGTGTATTTTCAATTTATTTAGATTTGAGCAATCGTTATAAATAAAAGAATGGGCCATGACTTTACTCGAATCGTTTTAATGGATAATAAATTTGATAAAGATCTCGCACAAATAGTGTTGTTTAAAACGCGAATTGGATAGATACTAGTCTATTTTCTTATACTTGTTTTTGCCACTTCAATTAAAGATGACAAAACTTAAGAGATAAGGTTTCCCCATGTTTGTTACTCTTATAGCAGTCTTAATTTCATAATGCCTTAATCACTGAATCACCATTATTCCGGTCTTAGTTATTTCCGTTAAAAAGACGATTTTAACAAAACTGGTACATGAGTCACTCATCTTCCAAGCCTTTTCCCAACTAGGTATGTTTGGGTCAGTTTCACTTTCCAGTCTTAATTGGATGCAGCTGAATGCCAGTATTTTACATGGAGTCTGCCCATCTAACCTCCACAATAACTATATCCCTTGATGGGCTAGTGGCTATTCTAAGTCATTAGCTACAATTTTCAAAGCCACACGTAGCAAGTAAATACACAAGGGAATGTTAGGTTTTACAAACCGTCGCAGCACGCCTGATCTATGTTGCGTGACTTTGAGAATTGACCTAGCCTAGGTTTCACGGTCAGTAGACATGTATTGTATAGTAGAGCCACCTCCTACCGACCCAGGTACCTACTATGTTAACTAAGTGTAATATTAAAATAATAATAAATAAAATAAAATAATAACTATTATTATTATATTATATAATATATAAATATATATTATTTATTAGATTCAAAATGAAATATCAAATGGATTTTTTGTGCAATAATTGTCTTATAATAATTATTCATATCTTTTAGAACATTATGTACCTCTTCAAATAAATTTTAAATACCAATATTCATGTTTTAATAATCGTAACGTGATTATTTAAGTTTCTACATATAAATACATACTTACAGACAAAGACTTAGTAAGTCCATGCAGTCCATAGGGGTCACCCCATTGACATATAATATCATAGGTTTTTGTTCTATTTCGGATAACAACTCAAGCGAAAAATTATCACCAATACCTAATGATGCCCAAATATGGTTATGGATATGGCGTTGTTCTGGTTTAACAACCGTCCTGTCTGACTCATTATGTGAATGTGACCCGCATCCGATGTCGGATGTAGGTACCTATTTGTCCGTCGAGCTAATATTTATTTACGCTTTTCATATTCTGAAGATATTCCACAAAAAGCTTGATGTTCAAACCAAATTTACTGTTCCAGCGGCCAGCGCAGTCTTCATCGGAGGCCTAGTAGGCATCGCCAGCAGATTCTCCAAAGAATACATGGCCGCTGTCGTAAGCGGTCAATCCTTGGGCGGTATCATAGCTGCTGTAGCCCAAATTATATCACTGGCTTTCAAAATATCACCACTACACAGCGCCCTGATATATTTCGTGATCGCCGATTTCATGGTGATCACTTCGCTGGTATCATACGTCTTGTTATACAAGATCGATTTCTTCACATATCATATCTTGAGAGGATGCGGGGGTCTTGCCGCGAACAGACATAGAGAGGTGTTCATGACTGTGATTATCAAGAAGATCTGGGTGTACGCCTTCAGTATATTTGCTGTGTTCGGAATCAGTATGGCTGTTTACCCGGCTATAACGGTGCTGGTGGAATCTCATCCGGATACGGCGGGCACTGATTGGAATAGTGAGTACTTACACCTTTTATAAATCTTATTCTTTTGAACGCTATTGTCATATAAAAGTGACCAGCAAGCGCGTGCCGTTTACGCCAAGTCACAAATATGTGACAACAAATAAATGTGCGGTGTACTATAACACGAAATTAACAATTAAACAGTTTTGAAATCCCTATTCTCTTTGTATGTATTTGCGGTGAAACTGGCATTTAGTGAAGTGCACGCGCGTGCGTTTATGCTCTGTTCAAAGGGTTAATAAGTAGGCTGATGCACTTCTGTCAAGTTGTGACTAAAATCGCCAACAACACGCGATGATCGTGATAAAAAAAACTACCTTTAGCTGCGTCTATAAATATTAACTCTACGAAAACAATGCTGAATTTATGGGTCACGACAAATTCCTTAATCATAAGTACATTATTATCGAAAGTCAGGTCAAATTATTTATGCAGATGAGACCTTGTGGGCGAGTCAATTAAATGCATCGATTTAATTTATTAATCTGATAAGAGTTTGAAGACGTTGATACAAAACAAATAATTATCATAAATTTAGATAAAAATCGGCAATTCTCAATCATGTCGTACACGAAGAAATAATATCAAAGAACGTTGATATTTTATCATTCCCACAGCTGCATTATGCAGTATTACAGTTAACGGGAAAATTACCGACATTGTGTCTGGGTTTCTCCGTATAATAAAATGTATGTTTGTAAGGCTTGGCTCTAGAGTTTTCCATATTATTTCCCGCTTCATAGAAAAGGAAAGTGGGAAACTGGTTTCCGTTCGTAGTTATAAAAAAAAATTAAAAAAAGTTAAATTATGTAACACTGGAGTTTGTTTTTAGAACAGGATTTTCTCGAGTTTGAACTTATTCGTTTTCCTTAGAGGTCAAACCGTTACGGACAGATAGCGGATGCATTGCGGACAATCGGACACTGACAAATACTTCAGTACATTATCTGTAACTGTAAGTCCGTGATCTGGAGTTGAGTCCGCAATTTGTCCTTACCGGTATAAGATAAGTTATGGCATCAGGCGGAAATCTATGACATTAATTAATAACTTCACGCCTGAAATCCCCGAACCGTAAGGCAGAGGTGTACCTAATAGTACACCTACATTTCGCCAGTTTTATTTTAAGCCTCATGTAATAGGAGGCAAGCCTATTGTCATCAACCGGGCTAACTGCTGAGAAATGCCTGATAGAAAAACCCATTAACATTTTGCCCGGCCCGGGCAATCGAACCCAAGACCTCATGCCCGGATGCCCGGCAGTCGGATCTTTTTCGCGGAGTTAACACTAAATGTCTTACATAACACATAATAGGGTAAATGACAAAAAAAAAACTAATTTGTCCGTCAGATTTTGTCTTCTTACATGTAAGTAAACAAAAAATGAAGACAGTGTGTCGAAAACTAGTGACGTCACATTTGAGTACATTTTTTACCGGAAAGTGACGTCACGAGCCCCCACTCCTGATCTTTGATGCGTTTTATCTTCGTCATTTTTTATTAATTTGAGAAAACAAAAAACACGTATCCAATATTTATCGATAATCTAACTGACGGACTAAACAGAATCATATTTTTTTCTGTCAGGAATCATCCCTATTATATAGAAGCTTGCTTACTCAAAAGTGTAGTAGATTTTTTCAATTCTTTTTTATTCTTATTTCCAGACATATTCTTCGTTCCCGTTGTGAATTATTTGATTTTCAACTGTGGAGATTACGCGGGACGATTGGTTGCTGGATTCCTACTGCGAGTAAGTACCTGCCATCATAAATTATAATCAGCTAACATCCTCTAGTATTCTGCACCATTAAATTATTATATCAGGCCATAAACGGCAGTTTAAATTAATCTGGATATTGTCATCATTTGCAAGTTATAGTTGTTTCATTTCACGAGCGTGCATCAAACATAGCAAATTAGGCCTTATATCAACGACAAATAGTGCGGGCGTTTATGGTGTATTCCCGCTGACCCCCACTGCTTTCCTGCGGGAAAACCGTCGTTTCGTTGACCCCACTTTCCTGGCCCATTACCTTCCCCAAGATTCTCGAGAAAATTAAGGAATAAAATAAACCTTAATGATGTCAGGTCAGTAGGAAATAACAGACATTCCGATCCATACAGTACGACAGCTCTCTCTAATCACGGTCTTGAATATTGTCCCTGGCGACAAACTGGAAAAAGTTCCCGTTTGTTGCCAGTGAGATACATAATTAATTATGTTCCCCATAAAAAGTACCAGGCTGGCATGAGCTCAAGATGGTATGCATTTTAATAATTCTGGGTATAGGTACGGTCTTCCAGTAATAAATACCTTCTTGGATGAATGCCAGCCTAGTACTGTTCGTAAGGTATAACCCATAATATAGCCCATAACTAGCCCAACTACTCGATCCCATGCAATGTTTGTGAGTAACATTTTATTAACCGACTTCAAAAAACGAAGAGGTCATATGTTCGTTTGTATGTTTTTTTTTATGTATGTTACCCGATTTCTCCCCCATTTGTAGACCGATTCTCAAAATTATTTTTTTATTTGAAAGAATATACTCCAGAGGTGGTCCCATTTAAATTTGGTAAA
The DNA here is from genome assembly GCA_941918905.2 of Xestia sexstrigata. NCBI lineage: Eukaryota > Metazoa > Arthropoda > Insecta > Lepidoptera > Noctuidae > Xestia > Xestia sexstrigata. Next base: position 18,202,401 of record OW799211.2, read on the forward strand.
GATCTGATACTGATCTTCGGAGATATACAAATCAAATCGGTCGTCATTGCTGCGATCGCTTGGATGTTTATTGTTTATACAACATCATGACGTAACATCACGCCTGTATGCTCTGAGAGGGTACGCAGATGTGTACAATACTGGGTGATTTCGACAGTTAGGTATGTTTGCGGATGGATGGAAAAAGATTTTATTTGCATGTCAGAAGTATTGTGAAAGGAATTGATGAATGTGTGAACCTTTACTTTGTTATTTTGTATATTTTAATTTTATGTTATCTCTTTTAGTTCTAGTTTTAGTTACAGTAATTGGTTTAAATATAACCGTTGTAATTAAATAAATGTTAAGTTCCATTTATTGGGGATAAGCCTATTACCATGACATGTATAGTTAATAATGTAAAATAAAATAATACCGACTTCAAAAAAAAAAAAGAAAAACAAAAAAGTGAAAAATAACTTTAGCTTCAGAAGCCGGTGACAAAAACACCAAATCAATCAAACAAAGGTCAAGCTTCGAAGTCCGTGACCTTCCGTCGGCTTCTGAAGCTAAAGTTAGTTTCCACTTTTTTGTGTTTTTTTTCGTTTGTCATAATATCCATGCTATACATTCAGTCAAAAAAGTATCGGGAATGGATGATTTGTTTATGGTTCCAAATTCAAATTTTTGTTTTTTTGTAGTTGTTAGATTGGCACAACTGTTTTCCATTTTGGAGCGGAGTTTGAGTTGCATCTGTTATTTATATTAAATACAGTGCTGGTTTTAGTAATATCATATATAGTGTGTATTGCGAATTTCATAATGGACAAAAATATCGAACAAAGAGTTTGTCTTAAATTTTGCATCGCCAATGGAATTTCGTGTTCGGAGTCACTGAAAATGTTACAGAAGGCTTACGGTGAATCGACTTTATCAAAAACTCGTGCTTATGAGTGGTTCAAAGCGTTCAAAAGCGGTCGAGATGTGATGGAAGATTTGCCTCGCTCTGGTAGGCCGTCAACGTCTGCAACTGAAGTTAACATCGCAAAAGTGAAGAAAATAGTGACTGAAAATCCCCATTCAACTCTGAGAGAGATAGCCGCCGAACTTTCTGTATCTCACGAGTCGATCCGTACCATTTTAACTAATCATTTGGGTATGAAACATGTTGCTGCTCGGCTAGTCCCAAAAGATCTGAATTTTCTCCAAAAACTCAATCGCATGAAAGTCGCTGAGGACATGCTAGAACGAGTCAGTTCGGACCCAACATTCATGAAACGCATTGTTACTGGTGACGAGACGTGGGTTTACGAGTTTGACATGCAAACTAGTCAACAAGCTTCGGAGTGGCGCCTTCCAACTGAACCGAAACCGAAAAAACCACGCCAAAGTCGATCAAAAGTCAAAGTCATGTTGACTGTTTTCTTTGACTATCGCGGTGTTGTGCACTCTGAATTCTTACCGGAAGGTCTAACGGTAAATAAAGAATATTATTTGAGCGTTATGCGGCGTTTAAGAGAGCAAATTCGACGAAAAAGGCCAGATTTGTGGAAAGAAAATTCTTGGATTTTGCACCACGACAATGCGCCTTCACACAAGGCTATCATTGTGAACGAATTTTTGACCAAACACTCAACAAATACCATCCAGCAACCACCATATTCACCAGATATGGCTCCTGCTGACTTTTTTCTTTTTCCTAAACTCAAATTACCACTTCGTGGCACCCGTTTTCAATCGATAGAAGACATAAAGGAGAATTCGCGGCGAGAACTGAACTCAATTCCGGAAGCAGCGTTTAAAAAATGTTTTGATGAATGGATTATTCGTTGGCGCAAGTGTATCGTTTCTAAAGGTGGAGGTTCACTTTGAAGGTGATAAAATAAATTTGGATGAATAACAGACATTTTGTGTATTATTGATCTTTTCCCGGTACTTTCTTGACAGAGTAGTAAAACCTAAAATGCCGCCAAAATGAAACCGAATTACATAATAGGTCAACTGAAATTGTACTGTTCAGATTAAAACATTTGCCGTTTAATATTTATGTAACTGGTTGTGTCTGTTCCGTATTAAACTATAAAAAAATCATGCATTGTTTGTAAGCATATTTTATCGCAACGCATTGCATTGTATGAATGTAGTTTTATACTAGGTGTTTGTTGTGACTTGTGAGTCATGTGTTTACACACTTTACGCTGTTACCTCGTGGAGTGAGCCATACTTACGATTGCAGTTTTGCTGGTGTTTACTGTTGTTATCATAAGTAAAAAAGGTACTTAGTAATGCACGGTTTACTGCGGTTTATAAAAAAATAAGTGGATCAATGGATAAGACAAAGCCGGTAAAAAAATTATCAGATAGATTGCCATAGTGGCCTAAAATATACCTATCATAGGCCTTTTTTTTTTTTCGGATGGGAAATCATCATATGACTTCTCCCGCTCTGGGCGGAGCAGGGGGAGTGTCAGACTTTTACTGACTAAAACCCATCCATGTTTCTTCATCGCCCTTTGTGTTCCGGGGCCACGGTATCTCTTTCGAACAGTCCCGCAACCCCGGACCTATCATAGGCCTTATTCATTGTTTGTTTTTAATGATTTCATACAACGTGGTTCAAATCGTAAGTCATTTATTCCAATTGGGTTGAAGAATCAGCCATTTTGGAACATCAATGTTTCATGAGACAGTCCCACAAAGCGCCCGCTCTCTGCTGTTCTGTCGTCTTCTCGTTTGTAAGAAGGATAACCTACCTTAGAAGTCCGCTCAAACCGGCATGGACAAATTGGAGACAAACTGCCGATACCGGCTACTGACAGATTCTTTAGTACATTAATTGTTTATTGGTGTTAGAAGTGCCCTTTTCAAATCCGTAGGTACCGGTTTTACTTCACCGTTCCTTACAAATTTTAATGAAAGATTGATAGATGTAAACATTAACTGCCTTATTCATAAAAAGTTAGAGCCTCCTTGAAGGCTCCTTGAAGACCCGATGCTAAAAAACATGATTCATAAACGTCTGTTAACGCTATCAGTCCATCAAGGCTCTGCTAACGTTAGTGGACCGTTGACCCTCCTTTATCTCCCTGCTAAGTCACAAAATAGCCGCCGGAAATTTGAACAGCTGACTTTGACAAGAGCAAAAAACCATACCGAAGATAATTGTAGTGAAGGGAGGGTTACGCAGATTAAAAAAAAATGCAGGAAAATTTATTTTCAGAAATTTGTATTTAAAATCATCTTAATTAGGTTTTTAAGATGATACGTGTACTAACAATAAATATGAAAAAAATTAAATTACGATGATTAACATAGTTACAGGTTTTTGCACTTAGGTACAACATAAACATGCGGATCGGAAATGGCGGGAAAACAAACATCTCGCTTTTTATAAAAGTTGATCTTGGGGTTGTATCGTCAAATTTTATCTTTTCTTATTGGTTTATCATTTCTTTTTTTGTTCCTTTTCTTTTTTCTCGTGTGTATTTGTAAAAAAATGCGTTATCCCGCTAATTTGCTGTCACTGCTGTCATTTTTTTTTAATTGTCGATGAGGCCTTTTTTAGGGTTCCGTAGCCAAATGGCAAAAACGGAACCCTTATGAATTCGTCATGTCTGTCTGTCTGTCCGTCCGTCCGTATGTCACAGCCACTTTTTCCGAAATTATTTGGTAAGTAGATGTATTCTGTGAACCGCAATAAGATTTTCAAACAAAAATAGAAAAAAAAAACAATACATTTTGGTGGTTCCCCATACTTAAAACTGAAACTAAACTATTTTTTTTCATCAAACCCATACGTGTGTATCTAGGTTTCTATGGATAGGTCTTCAAAAATGATATTGAGGTTTCTGATATCATTTTTTTCTAAACTGAATAGTTTCCGCGAGAGACACCTCCAAAGTGGTAAAATTTGTCCCCCCCCATGTAACTTCTAAAATAATAGAATGATAAAACTAAAAAAAATAAATAAACTAAAAAAATGTCGGTATACCTACCAAAATCATTTTTTCTTTACTAACCAAATAAAATCTTTCTTGCAGCCAATCAACCAATGGATAATCGCCGGAGCCAGCATCCTCCGTATAGTCGGCGTGCCCATGTTGATGCTGTGCAACGCGCAACCGCGCAAACATCTGCCTGTCGTGTTCGCGTATGACTGGGAATACATCATCATCATGATATTCTTCGCGTTCACCAATGGTTATCTCACTAATATCGTGATGATTAACTCTACCAGGTAAGATATTACTGTTTTATGATCAACTGCGCAAATATCTGCCCGTTCTGTTCGCGTATGATGGGAAATACATAATCATCATGATATTCTTCGCGTTCACTATGGTTATCTCACTAATATTGTGATGATTAACTCTACCAGGTAAGATATTACAGTTTATGATCAACTGCGCAAATATCTGCCCGTTCTGTTCGCGTATGATGAGAAGTACATCATCATCATGATATTCTTCGCGTTCACCAATGGTTATCTTACTAATATCGTGATGATTAACTCTACCAGGTAAAATATTACAGTTTTATGAACAACTGCGCAAATATCTGCCCGTTCTGTTCGCGTATGATGGGAAATACATCATCATCATGATATTCTTCGCGTTCACCAATGGTTATCTTACTAATATCGTGATGATTAACTCTACCAGGTAAAATATTACAGTTTTATGATCAACTGCGCAAATATCTGCCCGTTCTGTTCGCGTATGATGGGAAATACATCATCATCATGATATTCTTCGCGTTCACCAATGGTTATCTCACTAATATCGTGATGATTAACTCTACCAGGTAAGATATTACTGTTTTATGATCAACTGCGCAAACATATCTGCCGTCCTGATCGCGTGTGACTGGGAGTACATCATCATCATGATATTCTTTGCGTTCACCAATGGTTATCTCACTAATATTGTGATGATTAACTCTACCAGGTAAGATATTACTGTTTTATGATCAACTGCGCAAACATCTGCCCGTTCTGTTCGCGTATGATGGGAAATACATCATCATCATGATATTCTTCGCGTTCACCAATGGTTATCTCACTAATATTGTGATGATTAACTCTACCAGGTAAGATATTACTGTTTTATGATCAACTGCGCAAAATCTGCCCGTTCTGTTCGCGTATGATTGAAAATACATCATCATCATGATATTCTTCGCGTTCACCAATGGTTATCTCACTAATATTGTGATGATTAACTCTACCAGGTAAAAATGTTTCTGTTCAAATATCTGTAAATATCTTGATTGTTTCTGAAATTTTACATGATGATTGCAATGTTTATAGTTTATATTTCACACATAACATGGCTTGTATTAGTCGTCTGTTATACTAAGCAACAATACTGTAAAAAATCTCTTCTATCGTTAGGTACATCAAATAATTTATATTATCATTATCACCAATTCAAATCGACTGTCTAATTTACACGTGGCAGATTAGATAGCCGCGTCACATGGACATGTGACCTCAAATAAATGGGTTGTGCGGTGCATAACTAGTAAATAGGTTATCGCTACTTTCTATGATAAACACTATGTAATGTATGTAAATATAGGTACCTTAGTTGTTATGCTTAGTTTCCGTTAAATAGTGCGTATGATAAATATTGACGATGAACATTTAAGTATTTTCATGACTACTCTCAAAACGGTTAAGATAAAACATCGTGGGGAAATCAGCATGTTTTTAAACCAAAAAAATTGAAGTCATGAGACATCCTCAAATCTGCACTAGGCTCGCGTAGTAGACTATCATCCTCTCCCTCTTACTGAGAGACCCGTGTTTAAATATGCATATTTATATGCAATTTTTTTTTAGGGTAACTTCCCTACAAGTGAAGAATTTTTTTTTGTCATCTGCCCCGTTGTGTGGGGTATCGTTGAATAGGTCTTTCAAAATGACTTAGAGGTTGCTAATACTATTTTTCGATTTAATGCTCCATTTACGAAATATTAACCTTAAAATTTTTGTTCAAGTGACTAGTAGTGTGCCGGTTTTTTTTAATATTGATCCATCCAACGCTGCCTCCTCCCTCTTTTCTTTTACACTGTTACGTATCCTATAGATAATCAGTGACCAGCGTTGTGGGCTGCAATATTTTCTATAAGTTTTGTGTATTTCTTATTTATATGTTTTATATTGCAGTTGTTTGTTGTTCCTTTTGAATAAAAATCAAATCAAATAAACACTTCTCGTTCTTCCAGGGTGGTGGAACTACACGAACGTGAGAAGGCATCAGGTCTGATCGCTACGATGCTGAGTGTGGGACTCGTTGCCGGCGCAGCTGTGGGCATGCTCCTAGTACATCTGCTATAAACATCCTGTATGTGGTAGACTGTAAGAAAGGAAGGTATGTGGTCACAGGAGTAATGTCGGGCTTATCCCGGATAAACATAGGAGCCAGATTTTGTTACAATAGGAATTTTACAATCGGTAACTTCCTAAGCAGTATATGATATTACTTGTCCTATTGTCCAGCGCACATAAGTTGGATTTCTGTGCGTTCAAAGATGGAGGAAGAAAGAAATGTGCCAGTACACCGGTGCATTCTCGGAAATGCGTTTATCATTGCGAAATCCGTGAGAAATATTACTCTGAAAGAGACAATGGTTTACTTCGAGTAGTTTTTTTTGTTGCAAAATATTTCTGTTATTTTTCCAAAAAAATTGCCCCTAGTTGTCTGAAGAAGTGGGGACCTAAACTGGCTGCTTTGCCAGATTCATAATATTAACCATTTTAAGATTTTTTTCTTTTTTTGTTTAATCCTATTATGATTCTGCTAAAGTACCCATTTTAGAACCCCTGTTATTAAGATTGTTTTAGCAATAAATAATACACTAATACCAGTATTTCTAGGAATATGTAGGTATGAGTAGTGCTCCTATTCCATATAAGATAACATTATTTCTTGGACTACATACCAGGCGATAGTATTAATAGGCCGCGGGCGGTACTCGCTTCTCAAAGACGTTAACTATTATGTGTAACAATAGATACTCGTAAGTAACTTGTGTTACCTTATCATAAAGAAAGGAATATTATCAAAGATTGACTAATCGAAACTGATTTTTAAACACTAAACACGACACGGTAATGCAATATGCAAGTTTATATTGTTTACAGGTATTTTTCATTTTTATGCAGCAAACATTATTTTGGTCTTCCAACAAAAGTTTAAAAAATAACTTTGTTTAATGGCTTTATTTTTTACTCGAAATCTCTAGAAAAAAAACCATTGATATATTTTGTTCTACTTACATATCAACTAAACAGGTTGTTTTTTTGGAAATTCAGTATGATAGCCTATTGTAGAAATGAAACAGTTATATATAATACTCTAAAAGAGCAGAAACATTCCTATCCTAAATAATGTAACTGCCCGTAAAGCTTTTTAAGTGAAATTGACATTATTTAAGAAATTATATTTCATAATTTGGGGTTGATATTTTGTAGACTGTGACGTAATGCTTTTATATGGTTATCACTAAAATTAAGCGGCTAAAAAACCTTAAAAGGTGTAATAAATGTTTAGTAATTGTTATATCCAACTTAATATCATGTAAAAATAAAAAAAATATAGATTAAGAAGAAATGCAGGGTTAGTTTTCAATGACCAGCCAAAATTTAAAATTAAGATCTAGACATCAAACCAAAAGTGCATTTTAAATATTACTGTCGAAAAATATAAAATAAAATAATAGCATTCATTTGAAAATGTCCTAAAAATTTCATAAATCATAAACCTAGTGGGAATCACTGCACTTGTGTGCGTGCATGCATCGCCAAATTTATGTTCATGCTAACTGCTACCTATCTAGGTTGTTGAACTGAATTGTGCTGTTGCAATATCCACACATTCGCTTTTTAGTGGTGGACAGGAATGAAATTTTTATTAAAAAAAAAAATGTTTTTCTTTTCATAATATCGAAAATATTATCGATTCTAAACCATCTCTGAAAATTTGGCCGGTTATTGAAAACTAAACCTGTATACAGGCTGGGACACCGACAAACGGTTGCCACATATCCATAGATATAACATCATTCTGGATCCCCCCCTACATAGAAATATTTCATCGGTATTAAAAAAAATGCTGCTGCACTTTTGTAAGAACCACCGGTTTTTTTTATAAGCCTATATTATCCCACTGCAGGGCAAAGGCCTCCCTTCCCTACTTCCACATTTCGCGAGCACTAGATAAAAAAAAATACAAAAAACATAACAATTTGTTTTTTCGTTTAAAAATGTTCGTTTGAACGTCGGTGTTCCACCCTGTAGGCAGCGTACCGTCGACCAAGCTTATTGGTTTACATTGTAAAATGTAAACCAAATAGCCTGGTCGACCGTACATAAACTTTTCTTAGTAAATGCTTTGGCTGAACTCAACTGGCAAACTACAGTCCTCTGACAGCAACCTTACTATACTAGAATAAAGATCATTTTGATTTTGACAGCTATGCAACGTTGGAATAATAATGACCAACCGTATGCAAAGATAGTAAAGGTGCAAAATCAACAATAAGAAATAAATAAAATAAATAAATATCGCTTGACATTACACACAGCGCCATCTAGTGCCACACTAAGCAACGAGGCTTGTGTCGTGGACACCAGATAGTTGATATACTACATAGATACGTTTTTTTTACGTAAGGCAGCCTCACTACCGCTGTGCCATTCGGGTCGTCAGAAAGGACTATAAATGTGCAAGACTGGGACAGAATATAAATGTATGATAAAGCATGTGCTAAGTAACGTTTATTTGTCTCTGCCGCAGTGTATAAGCAGCAAAAATGGGTATCGTGATATTCTTAGACAAATACTTCCAATGAAAGACAGCTTCCATACTTATTATTGGAATTGACACATTTTCTTTGACAAAGGTTTAACAACAAAAGTTCGACATTGTACAGTCGCCGTCACATCAAGTTACCACAAATTGTTAAATTTCTCCAAATGTTTTTAAACCATATAATGTTGATGGTTAAGTACAAAATGGAATGAGAAAATTTGACAGTTTGTAGTAACTGGCGGACAAGGATCAGTTGGCATGGGCCTTGGTTAACATCGGAACAAACGCCGTTTTGTTCGTTTTTCAATACATTTCAAAAAAAGAATGTCACAAATGTTTGTTAGAAATGTATTGGAGCGTTTTTAAATGTATTTCAAGCGCCCAAAAGATCGTTGTAGCTCTGTGTCCTTTTGTTCTTTCTAATTCAGTTTAACAAATGTGTTATAGATCTCAAATACTTAGGTTTTAATTATGTATTTAAGTAGTTCAAATAAACAGTTAAGTTTATATCGATGTATAGCAATGTTTGTATGCATATTCAATGTGATGTGTGCTGAAATTAATACTGTTACAAAACGGTCGTGTACCTGATTTTAATTTTAATAAGTCCTCCTTACAGGTGCTCAAACCAAAAAGTTTTGTATTCAGTTGAAAAATTCCGTTTATTTACATTAAGTAATTTGTAATTATTTTTATACTTTGTAAATAATATTCTTTATCTTAACAGGAATTAATTTTATTGTCGCTGTAGTGAATTCCAATTTATAACCTACTACAAATTGTAGCATAGGATTTTACGTAGGTACAAAGTTTAAGTTACCACAAATATATTTTTACACTGCAATTTAATTTTTTTATTTCTTTGGTTATTTATGAGGATATGAGTGGATTTTAATGTAATGTAATGACGCTTTGATTTGTATGGAGATCGATATAGGTGAAGTATATTTATTTAATTTTCATGGAAATAAGTAATATGTATGCCTCTAAAATGATTTATAACACTATAGGTACTTACTACCGAGTTCACTGATGTCTGCTACTTTTCACCCCTTTTTTTTCTGATGGGGAATCATCAAATGACTCCTCCCGCTCTGGGCGGAGCAGGAGGGAGTGTCAGACTTTTACTGACTAAAACCCATCCATGTTCCTTCATCGCCCTTTGTGTTCCGGGGCCACGGTATCTCTTTCGAACAGTCCCGCAGCCCCGGCAGGCATCGGCCCTTGCGGACACCTTCGTTTTGCTGACTCTCTTTGAGGCGCGCGTGAAACACTCCTGCGCCGTCGACACGGCCTATCGTCATGAGACGGACGGACGGCGAGCTAGCCCATAGCCCACCGTCCACAGGCCCGCGCCATGTAACATAAGGATGTTACTGTTACTGTTAGCCTGTCATCCCACTGCTGGGCAAATGCCTCTCCCCAAGACTTCCATATTCTTCGATTCAAGGCCAAAGTGGACCACTGTTCGTTGGTTTAGTCCAGCTCGTCCCGCCATCGCCTGCGAGGTCTACCGCGTCGCCTTCTGGCTGTAGCAGGACTCCACATCGTGGTTATTTTGGCCCACAGCTCGTCAGATATGGCCAGCCCAGTCCCACTAGCTTTGCGGCTTTTTGAGCAGCGTCAGTAATTTGTGTTTTGGAGCGCAGTGTGGTGTCGATAAGTTTGACGCCTACCCTTATGACACTAGTTAAAAACCTTTTTGTTAACAAGGAATAAAAAAGACCCTTATACCCTAAGTAATAAAGTTGAAAATTGGTCGACCCTCTGTGAACTCGATAGTACCATTGAAAATGTATACTCTACCTTTTCCAATCTCTGTTAGTAAATTTAGATTTAAATACAGGGTGGAAGACATCAACTCAAAAAACGGTTACCATTAATTTATTAGATGAATGTAGACACCCAAGCGTCAAGATTTTTCATAGGTTTCAGGCGAGGTTACCCGGGTAAACGTCATTTTGTATTGTGTTTTATTCATTTTGTATTGTGTTTTATTCGTAGATAGCACGGATTTAAATTTTGAAAAAAACATATTTCACACTTCGATCTAGCTAGATACTTCGCCGTGCGATACACGATTACTTGCACTTTACTGCATCTAATTAAATCGCAAAGACCAGTCTAAATAATGGTCTAATTATTATTTCATTTGAGTTAACGAATAAATGATTATTCCATTCTATTCTATTCTTATATTAAGATTTGAACAATAAAACTAATACCATAATACAACAAACATGATTTTTTTGCCGTTTTGTCTAATGTTGTATAGATAATCGTAAATAATGGTGGTGGTGGAAAAGGTTTCGTTGGTTTAAAAAAAAAAACCGGCCAAGTGCGAGTCAGACTCGACCGGAGGCGAACGAAGGGCAGGCTTTCGTGCGCCTCCGGTTTTTTTAAATAACCAACGAAAACTTTTGTTGTTGGGGATTTAGATTCATGAACTGAATTCATGGTAATAATTTGTGTGTCGACATCGCTCCACCCTGTTTATTTTGTAATACTGATGTCCGTAATTTTGTATGTTATGTAGTAGTAACAAGTGATAGTTATGTATTTACAAAGTTGGTACTCCATTTTCATTTCGTTAAATGATATGAAAACAGGGAATATAATAATTTGTATTGTATAATAAAAACGAGGTGTATAATATAGACAATTAAAAAACGTTTTTGTTGAATATATCAGTCAATTTTGTGAACTACATTCTAAGTATACTATATCATCAATCTATTAAAAATAAATAAAATACTAAACACAGTAGTTTTTGAGCTAGTAATAGGTAGACATACAAACGTTGATGTTAGCAGTAGCGCCATCTATAAAACCTGCTCACAACTACACCATTGCAGTAAACATTGTACCTAACAATGTACTATATTCAGAAATGAAATCAATTTAGAAAGTTTATAAACATGTGATAATTTGTTGATGAATGAATGAATTTAAATGTTAAAATAAATTATTTATGTGACTCAATGCGTTTGTATTATTTAACACTACACTGCATTATACAGGGTGCAAATAGATCCTTCATGAAACCGTCAACCAAGCATTCATAAATGAAACTACGTTTTTTACCCGACTGCGCCAGAAGAGTTATGTTTTTCGAGAGTATGTATGTATGTTTGTTTGTATAATTGTTTGGCACGCTCTGTAGCCTGAACGGCTCGATGGATTTTAGCTTGAGAGGTGTCGTTAGATTCGTATTTACTGTGAGAGTGACACTGGGTATATGAAAGTAAAGAGAAACAAAATGGCGGATTTTTCGCGCCAAATTCCAATGGCACGCTGTGCAGACTAAACAGCTCGATGGATTTTAGCTTGAGAAGTGTCGTCTGATTTGGATTTACTGTGAGAGTGACACTGGGTATATCAAAATAAACAAAATGGCGGATTTTTGGCGCCAAATTCAAATGTTTGGCACGCTCTACAGCCTGAACGGCTCGATAAAGGGCCCATCATGAGGATTTTAAAATGGTATATCTAAGTATTACTTAGATATAATTTTAAAATCCTCATGATTTTTTTAATTTTATATTTTATTTTACACTTTTTAGTTATTACTAAAAAAGTGTAAAATAAAAAATTAAATTAAAAAAATTAAAATAATAATATAATAGAAAATTTTGGTGTGAAAAATTGCGGTTTACCTATCCTCCACAACCCAGTTAGTACTGGGTAATACGGTAACCCTTGGTAAGACTGGTTTTACAGACTTTCAGGCCACTGTTACGACTGCCAAAGATATACAAATGTTAGCCGGAACCAACGACTTAACGTGCTTTCCGAGGCACATAGGAAACCTCGTATACAACCTGTTTATAACTCTAGGGTTATATTCTGTAGGTAAAAATAACACTAAAACTCCTAGAATAGGTGGTCCAACAATGCATAGTTTCGGAGATATCATCAATCATAATTATAAAATATGTATCTAAGTTTCTTTGATAAATAAATACGAGTAATTTATTTTAATTCAAACCAATCATTCTTAATAAGGGCAACAGGTAGACGCTCGAAATATTCACAGAATATTTAACTTTACTTTAAAAATAAATAATTACTTAATATAAAATAAATATTTAAGGGGGGCTCCCATACAACAAACATGATTTTTTTGCCGTTTTGTCTAATGTTGTATAGCTAATGGTACGGAACACTTCCCGTCGTGCGCGAGTCCGACTCGCACTTGGCTGGTTTTTCTATAATTAGTATATAAGATCCAAAAATAAGAAAACAACTATAGATCAGTCAGTCCGTTTAATAAATAATGTCATGTAAAAAAAAACAATCACAATTTCAGACATTTCTAAATGAGAATGATTGTAATTATAATATTTGTAATATAAACTATAATTACACCTTATACAAAGCGATTACTCATTTATTATGTATTAAAAAAATTCCATGAATAATTCCAGGCACCATTTGATATATTTTTAAACTTTAACTTTTTGAGTAACTATCCAATATTGGCAGGAACTAGAAAGTATAAGTTCATAAGAAAAATGCAAAAAAGCGTGCTATCATCATCTGAGTGTATTATTAAGTTCAGCTCTTTGAATGTAATTCGCAGTTTTAAAACGACTTGATTCTAATTCAAAGGAGAATGAGCGTTTTAGCTAGTTGCGGAGCCTATACAAAAACGCCCATTCTCCTTTCAATATACACTTGTCACTCCACTCACTCCATATTTAGATTATCACAAAATATCTCGGATCTCGTCAATCAACAACGTGCAACGGTCTGGCTGCACGCTAATACAGATGATAATTGCCAACACCAATTTATTTAGCTACATGCATTGATATATCAAATAAAAAAAAATCCTAGATGCACAGTTCCTTGCAAATGTCACAACAGAAAGTGTCGTCGATAAATCAAACTAAAAAATAAAACCAAACAATTACAAGTTCTGATTGACTAAACACAAATTCAAACTTACACCGACCACATAAAGTTGTTTTTTTTTTTAATGCGAGCAACGCACTTTATGTCTTTGTCTATGACTTGACAGCAATTGTTTCTCGGAAATTGAATTAGAAACGTGACACGTGTGTTAATCGCGTTTAAAAAACAACTTTATGTGGTCGGTGTAAGTTCGAATTTGCAAGCAGTCAAAAGTGCGCACAATTCGAAGTTCTGCATACTTTTTCTGCGGACGTTTTTGAGACGCTGAGTGTGTAGCTTGGGTTTTTCATATAACAATACCTACAAGCAAAATTTTCATAAGAATGTTTTTTGTATAAATATATATTGGATAGTCACTCAAATCCGTCTCTCCCCGTCATTTCATAACAACATGAGCAACGCGAACATTTATGAGCACAATATACATAAATATATTATTCTGGACAACTCAACAAATTGCCATTTACAGAGTCAGTTACAGGGTTGTGCAAATATTAATTAAATAGCTACAGATTGTGTTATATTCAGGACTTGTTACATCACTGAGCAATTTATAACCCTTGATCAATCAATCTTAATAGAATTTTGCGAACCATCTAAGTTCATGTAACTCGATTGAATGACTTTTTCATGAAGTAGTCATTCAATCGGGTTACGTGAACTTGGAGGGTTGTATTGATGATTTAAATGATTATAATTCTGTAACTACATACGTGTTACAGCCGCGAATAATATTTTCATCAACATACAACCTAGCACTGGCCTGCAAATTGGAAAAAACATAAGAAAATTTGAATTTCGCGGGCTGTTCTGGAGCTTTCACCTTAAGTTCAACGATTGCTTGTCGGTCAAAAATAAATCTTCTACAATTTTCTACGACAGTCCAAACGCCCGTAATTGTCGCGGCCATTCCTGTCATAGCGGTTGAGGTCATTTCCCTCTATCTGCCTTGTTTACATGAAGTTTTTTACTCTTAATATAATAATTTTACTAAATGTATGTGCTTTAATCAAAGCAAATATTGCAATAACAATATTATAATAACATCTTTATGAAACTTGTAAGTAGTTTTCAAATAAAAGTGTTTCTTTGACAAATAACGTTTGACGTCACTACCGGCGACGATTCATTTTGAATTTGCGTTCCGTTTCACCAAAAACACGCTAAATAAAATATTAAATTGTAAAATAAACGTTGTATTAAAAAGTTAAACAAGTGTAACACAATGTTTATATGGGCTAATACAAGGTAAAATAAAAATAGTTTTGAATTTCTTGCATATTCTCTATTTTCACTACCTACTACAGCAGCCTGTGAGCACGTTGGCAGGCAGAACTTTGAACGATACGTAAAAATTGGTAACATGCCTATTAAAACAGTGTTACATGGATCTTTTGGCGCTTAAATGGCATTGATAGGAGGCGCTTTTGGTAAACATTTGTAAAATTATTTCGTGCAATTGTATTTAAAAAACAAGATGGCGTAGTGGTTTTGGCCACGCGCCAAAAGATACTTGTACATCTTTAGTTGTTTCAATTTACGAGCGCGTTTTCATGACAATTTGAACCTTATGACAATGAACATAGAATTCACATGGAAGTCACGCGTGCTTGTAATTTGCAAGGATTTTACAAATTAACGTTTGATTGTCGTAAAAACAATTTGATTTCTTAGTACATAAATATAATATAATTTTGTATGTAGAGATTTTATGTTGCAAATGATTTAAAACTAATATATAGGTAACATGAATAGTGCGAACTGACTAGTAACTTTGAAAATGATAAATGAATGTGATGATCATACTACGCAGTGTTTTTCAACTACAGTTTAGGGCAGAATTGGTGGGCTGTTGAAAAAGTTCAATCACCATACAAAATCGGGCTTAGAACTTAGACTTTACGTTTACTAATCCCGACACCTATTTTTACAAGCTGCGATACTTTCTGACAAACAGATCTATAATATAATATTTTTATACATCGATGTAATCGCGTGGTAACAATGTCCACATAACAATAACTTACACCCGTATCTATAACATATAAACAAGTCAAAGTGTTACTTGAGTAAGTAATAACTTAAGATACGATTTTAATTCTGTTGTTTAAGTAATTGCTTGAAATTCTAACACTGTCAAAAGTTACAATTCTCATTTTTTCATTCTTTGACGGTTCTAACTTCGCTCAAATTCTTGTCTATTAAATAAAATAGTTACTGGTACGTGAACTCAAGTAATAACTTTAACTCAAGTAATAACTTGAGCTCAAGTAATAACTTGAACTCAAGTAATAACTTGAACTCAAGTAATAACTTGAACTCAAGTAATAACTTGCACTCAAGTAATAACTTGAACTCAAGTAATTATTTTAACTTGACTATAGAGACCAGGGTTAGTGACTTTCACTTTTAAAAACCCACCAGCACTGTCCAGTAAATAAAATTTAGTATCAACCCAAACAGTAAATTCATAAAAACATTCCTTAATTTCAGGTAGAATTTTGGAATTTAAAAATTAAAAATATATATATTTAGATATACAATTCCTATTCACGACTATCACAAATACTAAGTTTGCACAACCCTGCCTACTCCTACCTCTTATGTAGGCTCTATAGTAGTCAAGTGTTGGTTGGCAGTCATCTGTTCCGGTGCGTGACCACTTCGGCTCCTTGTCGAACAAACCGGAACATTCCGTTGGATATCGCCACCACGGGCGAGAATAATCGGAGAGGGTATTCGCTGGAAATGAGAGAGAAACTGGTAAGATATTTATAGAAGTAATGGTAAACTTTACTTTTACAGCTATTGGTCAGTAATCTACTTTATCAAGATTGATAAAATGCCTAAGGCATTAAGTCCGCCTTTGTACAGTTGTTACTTGTGCATAAAGTTTTAAAAATAAATAATATACTATACTGCTTGAAAGATATCTAGACATGGTGCTTATAAAGTAACATACAGCTGGTAATAGGTCAATCAATCATTCAAAAATTAATTTTAACAATCCTTGTCTCGTAATACTTACAAGAATTTTACGGATTACCCAACGATAATCCATTTTAGCTAAATAAACTGTGTTATCTGTGTCTCATTATCTGGTTCTTGATCAAATCATACTCCAAAGTTCAATCAGTCTGAATATCAATATTTTAATATTGATTATGTTATGCAAGCAACTAAGATGTTGCAAATTATACTTCTGTTATTTCTGACTGTTCTACACTGTCGTATTGTTTATTTAACTAATTTTACAAAAAATAATAAATTAGAACAAATTAATCAATAATTTGACAGTACTGTAGTTAAAGAATAAAAATGTATTGAAAGTTTGCTACAGTTAGCAATATTTAGACTTTGATTGCATTAGATTAGACTTACCTTCCTATAACGGGAGTAGCTTCGTTACCACTTAATATAAATACGGGGAAGAATATGGAGAAGACACAGCCACTGTAACAAAAATAAACATTAAATTACAAATATTTTTCTATAATTATATCAAATGCAGAAATCTGTTTCATCTACATGAGATTTAATCGTAAATGGCGAAATTTGGGTTCACTATGCACACATTTGCCCAACCCTTCGGGAAATATGTTATGTCCTACTACAACAACCCATAACGTCCACTGCTGGACATAAGCCTCTCCCATGATGGGAGGAATTTGCCGTAATCTCCACGCTTGGCAGGCGGATTGGAGATCGCAGTGATGAAAGACTAACAGAAAACGCTGCTGCCCATTCTCTGGTCTACGGAGGCGCAAGGTATTCTGCCTCAGACATTAGTCGCCTTATACGACACCCGTGAGTGTAATGGGTTGGTTCTATTCTACTCTGCCGGATACCACACGGCTGTTATGTCCTGCTAATATTATAAATGCGACGGTTTGTGAGGATGGATGGACGGTTGTTTGTTACTCTCTCACACAAAAACTACAGAACGGATTATTGAATGAAATTTAGCACACAGATAGTTTATAACCTGGATTAACACATAGAATACTTTTTATCCTGGTAGTATGATCCAGTGGGACAATTATCGAACTCAACGCGGGCGAAGCCACGAGCATAATCAATAACACACCTACAAAATTACAGCTTTCTAGTACTAACGGTCTCTTAGCAAACCTCGGACAGACGGACATGACGAAACTATAAGGGTTCCTTGTCAGAACTACGGAACCCTAAAAAAGCCTATCGCAGTCTGTCAAATAAGATAAGAAATCAAGTCGATAACGGATTATGATTAGACTTTAGACTACAAAGTACTTGAAGATGCTGTAATTATACATTTAATACGTGGTAATTGGCATTCAAGCGTGCTGATTATGGCTTGTGTATTTATGACCTTTAATTTTAGAGGTCAAGAAAACATTTATTTTATTTTCTTGTTGCTAAGATGCCTAGGTTTATGAACAAACCGCGGATCGGTAATGGCTTAAAAATACAGTTCTACGCTTACTTCTTCTTTGTATGATAATATATTGATACCAATATGTTTACTAGAAAAAATCCACAGACGTGATTTTGAATAGGTACTTATACGAATTTACCGTGTGATATTGAAGTTTCATTAATTATTAGAATGATATCCATTGTTTGACTGACACTTTAATCACATTTTCTTATCAATACAGAGCACGGCGTTAGATGATAGGTAGACTTACTTACATTATATACTTATATCATTTAGATTTCTTGTACCTATTTACATTAATTGTTGATTACCTACATGCTCGTAATACCTAACTACGAGATCACTTCGCCTCATCCGGTGAAAACGGTCTCTAATGGCAGTTTGATAAAGTAGATACAATGTTTTTCAAAGTTTCTGTCGTTTTGTTAATAATAATTATGTTTTTATCTAGATGGTAGTAATTTTATTAATAACATTTTATTTAATAAAGTAACAATTTACAAATTTATTAAAATAAACTAAACTAACTAACTTAACTAAAAAACTTAAAAAATGGCGTCAAAAAACTCCTCAACACTGTCAACTGGTAATGTCCCCAAGAGACTGGCGGCGTTACCACGCTGTATGGCAATGCTAAGCCTTTGGCCAAGGTAAAAGCCAGCCCTAGGGTCACGGGAAGTGTCAACTAAACGTTTTGAAATATCCTTGAAAAGGCTGTGAGCGCTCGGACCCCACGGTCCTAGAGTTTCAACCCCAAACGGCTCGAAAATATAGTTACCAATAAGGTTACTATATTTTCGCCGCTTGAGGTTCTCCGCTGCCAAAGCAGCAGCCCCTGCACAGCACGACGAATTAGGAAGATGGGAAGGCGCAAGAGTATCGACACATGTAGCATCCCACACTAAAGGCCTACCCATCCTCCATGGAAACAAAGACATGCCGTCTGGTCTCTTGCCATCGTCGCGTGCCAAGCCATTGGGTTCTAATAAAGCTGGAACGCCGACGGTGACAAGAGACCGACGGATGATGTCATTTAAATTCGCGTGCCGTGCAAAACGGCCCGCACTTCGGCTGCATGACAGGCCGTGGTGTCCAAGGCTGTTGACAACTTCACCACAGTGACAGTGATGAGGAGAGCAACATGGGGCGCCTAGGCGTAGAGCAACAGCGAGGCGGAAAGTGGTGTCGTCGAGCAACGTACCTGTGCTCGACGACGGTAGTGCGTGAAGCCAAAGACCCGACTCCCACTCACCCACAGCCAGCAGGCGTGCTCGCTCAGCAGTAGTAACAGACGTGTTTAGTAGATTGATCTGAACTACTCTGCAGAGCGGCTCGTCCCACCGTCTCTGGGAAAATGGGTAGTCGGGTTCTTCAGAATTCGGGCAAGCGAGTTTCCAGGCGTTGATAGCCTCGGAGAAACACGGCACATCAAAATCAATCAGTGTGGAAGCCAGGATTTTCCTGATTAATTTCTCAGTGCCGTGGACCGAGGATATGTAAGCCGGTAAACTAATACTAGAAATTTTGCGGACGCCGAGCCCTCCCATACGAATGGGAAGAGTAGCTTGGGTCCAGGCTCGGTCGTCCAAGGCCACATTTAAAATGGATGATAAAGTATTTCTGATAATTTGATCCATTTTGTCTAAAAGATGAGTGTGCTTCCATAAAGGAGAAGCACGTAGGAAATATGTTAATTTAGGGCCGAAACAGCAGTAACGGATAATGGTGATGGCCGAATGCATGTTAATTTGGAGTAACCTTTCCGAAATATCATTGAAATTTTGAATTTTTTCCTCGATGAAATCGGGAAAGGAATTTTCGAAGATTGGAGACCCAAGGAGACGAAGAGAACATTTTTCAATAATTTTGATGTTAGGGGCTATTGCGTTGCGTCTGTCGGTACAGTCTGCTAAATATAGTTCACATTTTGCAAGGTTTAGGTCAAGGCCAATGGAGTGAAGATTATTTTTTAAGAAAATTAAATCATCTAAAACTGTTTCTACATCGCCGCCCAAGGTTCCATCGTCAAAATACCAAACGTTAAATTTTGAATTTAGCTGTCTAACAATTGGGTGAATCGCTAAACTAAATATCACAGGCCCGAGGGGGTCACCTTGTTGACAGCCAACAGCAGATTCCAAAAGTTTGTCACGATACAGTAATTTAGACGGGTGTCTGTAGCACTGCCAAAGAAAACTATAAATTTGAGGTAATTCTTTTTTAATTTCTGTTAACAAGGTGTCCCTATTAACTGAATTGAAGGCATTCTTAATATCAACCTTCAGGATGACCTCACCTTAGCCAGAATTTAGGTAGGTCGACAAACCGTGTACGGCGGCCTCACAGCCCCCTTTAGAACCAAAACCTAGCTGCAGGGGCTGAATTTTTTTCGAAACAGCCTCACCATAAAATTTACAACAAATCTTGGCTGCCATACGACGGTAAGTAGTACCCACAGCAATGGGACGAATGCCGCCATCCCTCTTGCGCAGGGCACATAAATTGGCCCCGTACAAGACACCGATGACGGCTTCGTTCACCTTGCCGGAGAGTAGAAGGTTAATCAGAGCCGTAAGCTCCTTCAAGAGCGACTCACCAGCCTCCCCGGCGCCTGAACAGATTAGGTCCTTTAAGTCCGTCATCCTTTTCATCACTGGACGAATACGAATCGTCGTTCTCTATCTCAAAATTTGAGTTATCAGAGTCGATAGAGTCAACCAACATAACTTCCATTTTCAAAAATAGGTCTTGTAAAGGGTTTTGGTTTGGGGTTATATTCACTGTCAACGCGTTCACGAGCGTTCCGAATTGATGACAGCTCTTAGCTGTCATAATCGTGATATCTAAATCGGAACGCAAAATATAAATGTGAACGCTGTGAGCGATTATTTTGTAATACGGAATGCAACCTTAGTAGCAGTCTCCCAAGTCAAGCATCTAGTAGACTCATGATAAGAGATGTATGGCCTGTCAACCGTCATCTGCCTAGCCTTTTCCCAACTATGTTAGGAACGGCTTCTAGTCTAACCGGATGCAGCTGAATACCGGGATTTTACATGGAGCGACTGCCTATCTGACCTCCACAACCCAGTTAGTACTGGGTAATACTGTACCGGATGTCAGACTTTTTGGGCCACTGACTACCTGTAACGACTATCAAAGATCTCCCATACGAATGGGAAGAGTAGCTTGGGTCCAGGCTCGGTCGTCCAAGGCCACATTTAAAATGGATGATAAAGTATTTCTGATAATTTGATCCATTTTGTCTAAAAGATGAGTGTGCTTCCATAAAGGAGAAGCACGTAGGAAATATGTTAATTTAGGGCCGAAACAGCAGTAACGGATAATGGTGATGGCCGAATGCATGTTAATTTGGAGTAACCTTTCCGAAATATCATTGAAATTTTGAATTTTTTCCTCGATGAAATCGGGAAAGGAATTTTCGAAGATTGGAGACCCAAGGAGACGAAGAGAACATTTTTCAATAATTTTGATGTTAGGGGCTATTGCGTTGCGTCTGTCGGTACAGTCTGCTAAATATAGTTCACATTTTGCAAGGTTTAGGTCAAGGCCAATGGAGTGAAGATTATTTTTTAAGAAAATTAAATCATCTAAAACTGTTTCTACATCGCCGCCCAAGGTTCCATCGTCAAAATACCAAACGTTAAATTTTGAATTTAGCTGTCTAACAATTGGGTGAATCGCTAAACTAAATATCACAGGCCCGAGGGGGTCACCTTGTTGACAGCCAACAGCAGATTCCAAAAGTTTGTCACGATACAGTAATTTAGACGGGTGTCTGTAGCACTGCCAAAGAAAACTATAAATTTGAGGTAATTCTTTTTTAATTTCTGTTAACAAGGTGTCCCTATTAACTGAATTGAAGGCATTCTTAATATCAACCTTCAGGATGACCTCACCTTAGCCAGAATTTAGGTAGGTCGACAAACCGTGTACGGCGGCCTCACAGCCCCCTTTAGAACCAAAACCTAGCTGCAGGGGCTGAATTTTTTTCGAAACAGCCTCACCATAAAATTTACAACAAATCTTGGCTGCCATACGACGGTAAGTAGTACCCACAGCAATGGGACGAATGCCGCCATCCCTCTTGCGCAGGGCACATAAATTGGCCCCGTACAAGACACCGATGACGGCTTCGTTCACCTTGCCGGAGAGTAGAAGGTTAATCAGAGCCGTAAGCTCCTTCAAGAGCGACTCACCAGCCTCCCCGGCGCCTGAACAGATTAGGTCCTTTAAGTGCTGGGGACTTAGGCCGGACTTAGACTTAGGAATTGTTAATGGACTTCCAAAAGGAGGAGGTTATCAATTCGTCAGATTTTTTAACACCCGACCAAAAAGAGGGGTGTTAAGTTTAACGTGTCCGTGTATCTGTCTGTGGTATCGTAGCTCCCAAACGGGTGAACCGATTTTCGTTTAGTTTTTTTTTTTTGTGTATTTTTTTTTTAAATTATTCGTTATCAATTAAGAATTCATCTTAAATAACTTAAATGTTCCATAAACTATTTAACAAAAATACCTATGAATTCGTTATGATCTGCTTTGTAAACTTTTACGTACAAGAAGCGGTACTTTTATTTTTTATGAAATTTAAATGCAGCTGTGAAAATATATAAGTACACAAAGTATGAAACAGTTGAAACAATAATAATTATTTCCTGATTCATCCATACAACTATTTAAACCAAGTATAAAATTTAATCGTTGTTTCAATGGATTAATTATGTAGAAGTAGACGTACTCAATTTTATCTCAACGAAGTCGAAGTTACATAAACGTGGTAAAGTAAGTAGGTATTACGTGTGTTGTTTTGATAAGAACTTAGGAGTCGCATCTAACTATATATTATATTTAATTATCGTTGCATCTATGTAATTCGTAATATTTTTTTAAGGGGTAAATCTTTGCCGGGAGAAAAATACGCTAATATAAACACTTCCGTCATCCTTTTCATCACTGGACGAATACGAATCGTCGTTCTCTATCTCAAAATTTGAGTTATCAGAGTCGATAGAGTCAACCAACATAACTTCCATTTTCAAAAATAGGTCTTGTAAAGGGTTTTGGTTTGGGGTTATATTCACTGTCAACGCGTTCACGAGCGTTCCGAATTGATGACAGCTCTTAGCTGTCATAATCGTGATATCTAAATCGGAACGCAAAATATAAATGTGAACGCTGTGAGCGATTATTTTGTAATACGGAATGCAACCTTAGTAGCAGTCTCCCAAGTCAAGCATCTAGTAGACTCATGATAAGAGATGTATGGCCTGTCAACCGTCATCTGCCTAGCCTTTTCCCAACTATGTTAGGAACGGCTTCTAGTCTAACCGGATGCAGCTGAATACCGGGATTTTACATGGAGCGACTGCCTATCTGACCTCCACAACCCAGTTAGTACTGGGTAATACTGTACCGGATGTCAGACTTTTTGGGCCACTGACTACCTGTAACGACTATCAAAGATCTACAAATGATAGCCGGGATCAACTGCTTAACGTGCTTTCCGAGGCACGGAGGAAACTCGGTATGTAATGACTACTGACGACCCAAATGGCGCAGCGGTACTGAGGCTGCCTAACGTTCTTAGGGTCCCGGATTCGAATCCCGGTAGAAGCAAATGTTTGTGTGATGAGCATGGACATTTGTTTTCGAGTCATGGATGTTTATATCTTCACAAATATTATAAAGAGGAAAGATTTGTATTTTTGTGTGTGTGTATGTATGTTTGTCATGAATAAACTCAAAAATTACTGCGCCGATTTCAAAAATTCTTTCACCATTAGAAAGCTACCTTCACCCTGAGTAACAGGCTATATTTTATCCCAGTACTCCCACGGAAACGAGGTGAAACCGCATGACGTCCGCTAGTGTATCATAAGTATGTATTTACAAACAAAAAAGTATCTATGTAGTATATCAACTATCTGGTGTCCACGACACAAGCCTCGTTGCTTAGAGTGGCACTAGATGGCGCTGTGTGTAATGTCGAGCGATGTTTATTTATTATTAATGGGTGGTCACCCATCCACAGACCAACCTAGGCTAGCATGGTTTAACCTAAAGATCGACCCCGAGAGTCTGTTATTATTTAGCCACGAGCTTCTCGGCCTGCCAATAGTATCAGACTTTAAACATAACTCAGCTGTTTCCTATAAAAGTGCAATACCTGTGTAGGTAATGCACTTTTTTAGGGAAAATCAAAAAAATAAAAATAAAACATTTAATTCAGGCAAGACGGCCCTTAAGGATGATACATTTTTCACAAATTTTCAAATGTAAAATATTCCAGAAAAACAAATTAAATAAGAATGAAGTAAATTTACATTATTTTTATCCATTAATAATTTAATTACAATTGCATTTAAAAGAATAATAAAAAAAAATTGTTAGTAGGATTATTGACAGCCTTATACAAAGAAGTAATTAGCTTCATAATTATATGGCTCTCAATATTCCATTGTCAGAAAGAAAAACATTAAAGAACCGACGAAATTTTTTGACACTCGGGGGACTAGATTCATGTGCTGAACTTATGGTAACAGTTTGTGCGTCGAGAGGATTCTACCCCGTATAATACAAATCACACTTTTGGGAGTTGTGATGCGAGTTATGATAGAAATATTATAAAAACTCACCTAATAATATAAGACTGTGGTATCTGCGTCAGCACAGCTAAGGGCAGCCCGAAGCCGAGGAAGTAAGGCCAGTTGGACTCGATGAAGGTCAGCCGCTTGTGCAGCTCCCAACCCATGTTGAACCACTTGTACTCGAAAGAGTACAGCGAGTATAGCAGGCACATGTGAACTAGGCAGAGTAGCTCGCCTATGTACGTTATTGGTAACATACTTACTAACATACTCTGGAAATAAAGGTTTAGGTGTAAAAATCATGCAGTGTATTTTTTTATGAATTAAATATGCTAGAAGTCTTGCTATATTTTAATGACAGATGGAAAGATGTATTAAGCAAGTTTATTCTGCGTTTGCTCTCAAGTATTTAAACAAATAGATGCTTCTGTAAAAGCAACTTTAATGCCGACCCATAAAGTTTTGTTTGCATTGCTACTTCAAATATTTTCGTGACTTTTTCAATAACTTTCTGCAATCAACTTGATTCTACACAATTTTAAGATGAAATTCGTTAAAGTGGATACTCGTAATATCAGCAATAATTTTAATATGGAATAGAAACTTTACTGAGAACATTAAAAATCTGCAAAGAATGAGTTTATGAGTTGAGGCATGCAAACTGGCTACTTAGGGTTTTGAGTACCGCTAATACTTTAACTGCTAAAGTATCATGATGTTACATACCTGTACTAAAAATAACGCTTGCACCAGCAAACTGAAGAGGGAGTCAGCGATGATTTTGCTGACGCTCGACATAAACTGCGGTCGCCCGCGTCTGTGGCGATATGCGCTGTCGGCTATATCCTGACAAACGGTGTTAATGATCAGTCTAGGTAACAAATAGGTAGGGCACCGTAGAGCCACTATTCGCACAATCTAGACGAATCTAGATAAAATTAAAATAGAACTGTCCAGAGAATGGAAAACACCGAGAGTTGGAAAGGAATAATAATAAATAAATATTGCTGGACATTACACACAGCGCCATCTAGTGCAACAACGAGGCTTGTGAACATCCATGACTCGGAAAATGTCCATGCTCATCACACAAACCTTTGCTCCTACCGGGATCCGAAACCAGGACCTAAGAACGTAAGGCAGCCTCAGTACCGCTGCGCCATTCGGGTCGTCAAGGAATGTGGGAGGCGTTTGCCCAGCAGTGGGACAGCATAGGCTAACCAAAAAGGAAAAGGCCTATTGAGTGTCGGACCATACACAGTGAAGGAGTTTCCGTAGTCTGAATCAATATTTACTTCTTTAGTTACTAAATTGTTAGTAGAGCAGCGGTGGCCCAGTGGTGGCGGCCCCGACTTACGAACAGTAAGTCGTGGGTTCGAACCCAGACAGGCGCACTACTTTGTGTAATTTATTTCAACACCACTGCTCTCAAAACGGTGAAGGAAAACATCGTGAGGAAACCGGTACTTATATTGTTGCAACGTAAATAAGTATTTGTTATCTATTATAAACCTGTATAGTCTACCTAACTACGAGTATAGGTACATTTAGGCGTTGTCAACATACTAGTGCGATTTACCACATGTCCTAGAACCAAAAATTCAAAGACATTTGACATCTACCAATCCGAACTGGGCCCACGTGGTGGATTACACAAGCCTCGTTGCTTACTGTGGCACTAAATGGCGCTGTGTGTTCATGTCCAGCAATAAAAATAAATAAATAAATCTATATCAGCTATTTTGCCCTAGGAGTGGCTAGTTTTTTTCCTGTATTCAGATTCAAAATCAGCGCATTCATTGAAAAACAAATACCTACTACCTTTTTTTTTGTTGATTAAAGATGACGGAGCATTTATACGAAATGTTGAATATTGAACACATGGAATAAGAACCTTGAGTTTAAGTATATCAGATACTAATATGTCATGTATTCAGCAATATTATTACCACACATTGTACTGAGTTTAATAGCATTGGAAACAATAAAACATTATCTCCCTTTTTTTACAGTTGGTTAAAATTGTACACGCATAATGTTTTAGAGATCACTTAACTATTTTTATAGAAAGCCTAGATATTTTAAAGGCTCTTATAAAATTAGATTTAAAAAACCTGAAAAAACCAGTTGAAACATGTTCAATATAATATGCATACATATGGCATTTTAATGTTGATGTCATTTTAGGTGTAGAGATACAATCTTGCTGATGATGTTGTTTATATTGCCTAACATAGCTGATGTAATAAGGATAAAGATTAAGTTGTAGCAAAAGGAGTCCCTTTGTTCTCTATAACAGTTACTTATTTAGACTTTGAACTTATTATAATGTTAAAAAAACATGAACATAGCAACAGAATAAGGGATGCTCTTTTTCTCATTAATTTAATTTCCATTCTAGGAATCAGAATCAGAAATCATTTATTTGCAATGAATGTGGGTACAGAGTAAGATGTAAACATTAGCTAGGCTAGGAAGGTAATAATCTAATTCAGGCCAAAAACATCAGGAAAATCTACTTTGAAGTGACTAGCCCAATCACCTCATATGAAAACTGTGTGTTCTTAATGTTTTTTAAAGGAGCCCCATGTACAGCAAAGCAATGTTTTAAGTTGTTGAAAAAATATTTGAAACTAGAAACTGGCGTGCATGTATGACTAGCTGTATGAATGTGGACAAAGCACTGTGTGTGCGGTAGTAGCAGGTGCCATAGTTTCTTCTGACATAGGAATAGGAAGTTTTATTTATGTTAATCTAAAAATATTATAATGAATAAATACTTACTTGAAACCACAAGCTGTTGACTAGTTTACTCAACAAAAACAAGGGGAGCACCCAAATCATCCGGAAGGTCATAGACAGGAATGGTTGCATCCACGCCCACACATTGTGTGCAACCCCCGGGTTGTGGCCAAACACCACCGTCACTAAGTACTTGACCGCAGGCAAGAGAACATACTCGAAAATTAATATACTAAGCAAAAATATAAAACCGTTGAGAATGCATGATTGTAAAACTCTTGTAAGTACTTTTGATTCCCTGGAACAAGATAAAAGGTAAAGGATAAAGGTTGAGTTGCCTATATTTTAAAGGAGTTAAGTTTATGCCTCAAAATCCTGTACCTTCACAGACTGCTTGTTTTCATTAATACATTCATGGATGTGTTACTGAAATCATTCCACAAGGAATGTAAAATATTTCCTAAACCAGGTCATGTTATTACATGTAGTAGTTAAATTTGAATGAAAGGTAACCGACGGACATAGTTACTTTTGTGTTTTTAATATTTGTATGGATGTACAGCTACTTATGATATGGTCTGGGTATTACTTATAAAATAAAACATTTGATTAACTTACTGTTTTACTTTTGGTTGCTTTTGTTTATTTTTTGTGTTTTCAAACTCCGTTTGTGGCGAGCGACTAAGGGCACGCTCATTAATCTCTTTATCTAAATATAAGAGTACAGTTACACCTCGTAAGCTGTCTATAAAACCCTTGATAAGCGAAACAGAAAAATTCTGAAACAATAAAATTTGAGAACAATGACCAATCAACAACATCGTAACAATAAAGACTTATTTTAAATAGTACTCACTGTAACGCTCTCCATTTTGTTTTTAAATATTTTTTTACAGTTTCATTATTCAATATTGTAGTGAATTATCAATATTGAAATAATCCCAATATTTTGTTCAGTTCTGTTTGACGTAGATTTACGTAAAATAAAGTGACACAACACAACAATGACAATTTGTTTGACATCAACAAATGGTAGCAATGGTAGCATAGTTTTTTAGAACGACGATGGGGTGTTCCGAAATTCTACCAAAATGTCACGTGTGTAGGTTTCTAATGGTGAAAGAATTTCTAAAATCGGTTGAATAGTTCTTGAGTTAAATCGTAACAAACACAAAAAAAAATCAGATCTTTTCTCTTTATAATATTAGTATAGAAAACTATTTACTTACTATTTCAAATAGTGAATAGTCTTAAATACTAGGAGCCAAAGTCAAAAGTTTATGACTTTGGCAAATAAAATTATTAAAAATATAATAAAAATATTCGACGCACGTCACTTGAACTACGATAAACACTTGTATTTGCAATCATAAAAGGTGATAGGTTTCAAAATTGTTGGCAAAATCATTGAATTGATGAATCTTTTTCTATAATTGTCATTGTTTATTTTTTGAGAATTGTCACTTGAATATGCAGAGCGTCAAAAGGGAAAGGAAGTAAGAAAGAGCCTTTCACGTATTTTTATTTGCTGATTTCCTCTAGAATAGAGTCAAAAAGAGAGAGAGAATGCTATGAGTATGAGCAAAAATGGACGCTATCGTAGTATTAGGAAAAAAACCTTAGATGGTCATGGATTTATTTTCATGCAATATTTCAGAATTAGAGAATGCAAGAAATTATAAAATCAATTACAATGTTATATATCTAGAAAAACAATTAATAGTTAGGTGATGGCTGAAACATGCTTTAATAATGGGGAAGGCTGGTCAAAGCTGATTGTAGATGGCGCGTCCATAGCTTAGACCCAATCTGACCAATGAGGTCAAATTATTTTGAAATATAAAATGACAATGGTGTCGATTCTGTTGTGCACAAACTAAACTTAATTTAGTCTATTGCTATCTTTTACTAAAAGGCAGTGCGAGAAAAGGACGGCTATAGCTATGAACTAAGTTAGAGATGTCAAACTAGTTTATGCCTTACGCTTCACCCAGTGGCGTAGCTAGGTAACCAAGGGCCCTGGGGCAAATCAAAAAATGAGGCCCCACCTCCCTCCCCCACCCCACCTCCCTCCTCCCATCGCGCTATCTAAACTGCTTAGGTTTTATCAAGTAAAAATATTAGATATACAAATACTTTAAAAATGCTAATTTTATCATCAGCTCTTTTTCGTGCACTGCAGGGCAGGTAATAAAAATATTAAACAGTAACATTATAAATTACAATTAATACTTGGTGTAGGTATTGAGCAATAAAACGAAATAGAAAAGATTCAAAGGTTTATTATATAAAGGTCGGCCCTACCAACTGACTAAATAACAATTATATTTACAATCTTTTTCTAGCTTTAGTTTTCGCAAAAGTATCAATGACTTCGGTTAAATCCAGGCTTGATGCGGTTTTGTTTTCAATTGCTATTAGCGATAAATGTCGGAGTCGAGTTTGGCCCATACTATTCCTTAAATATTTTTTTATTATTTTCAATTAGCTAAATGACCTTTCAGCTGCTGCAGAAGTGACAGGAATTGTAAAGAATAATAACATTGCTGTAAATACTTCCGTTAGGTCGCATTCTAGCACTCCATATTTGCTCATTATTTCCTTACATAATTGGTGAACAGTCCATGCTTGAGTTAATTGAGGTAAAACTAGGTGGTAAATATTAAAAAATTGAAGTGAAAAGCTAGGGCCTATTATATCTGAATATTTTCTTTGGAATTCGTCACACTTTTGTAATAAAGTTGCTTCATCAACATGTAATAAAAATGTTGGTGTTAGAAAATCGAATATTTGACAGACTGCACTCAGTCTGCATACCAGTAAAACGTGTATTTAATTGACCTATTAATGTGTCTAGTACATTATTGAAAATCTCAATTTTAAATATTTCTTCTCTGTTTGGAAATCGGTGATCAGCAGCTAATTTATCAAAATGTTTTTTAACTTTCCTTTGCCTTTTTTCTTGAAAATGGGTATCGTAAACCATATTTTCTTGCAGTTTCACTACGCTCATCTTTATTAGGACTCTTTAGAACTATTTCTGATAATGCTTTGATAATATCAAAAAACGAAGTTTTATTGCAGATAACGTACTGGACCATCTAGTTGGATTTTGTATTTTTAGAGTGGTGTCCGATTCGCCAGTGAATTTTGACATTAGATCCCAACGTTTGATGCTGTTTCCGAAAAAGTTATACAAATCTTGCAACGTTGCGAAAAAAATCTGTATTTCCACAACGCTAACGGCATCATTTATCACCAAATTTAAATTAAGAGTGGCACAATGTACGTAAAGGCCCCATATCAAGAATTTGACGTTTTTCGTTATCACTTAATATTTTGTTCGTGAAGTTTCCCAAGTCATAAGAAGATTTATCGTACACATTTTAGAAAAATGTAGAGGTCTGTGGTTCCTCCAAATCCTCCGCTCTTTTGTGTGCCATGCAAACATCATCCACGTTCACATGATCGGTGGCGGAGGTATCTCCAACTGCAATAATTGTCGAATCTTCTTCAATAGGCTTCTCAACCAACACTGCAGTTAGGTACCACATTATTTGAGTCAGTATCAATAGAAATATTTTGTCCAGGAGTACTTGCAGAAGGCTGACTAAAAAACTTGTCAGTTTTGGGCAATTTTTGTTTACTATCTTCTTTCTTGGCGTTGTTTGCGTTTAAATGCACCACTGGGTTTCTTCTTTTTGTCCATAATTTTAGTTTTCTAATTTATTTATGCAATATTTATATTAGACTGTGCTCGAGTAGGTACTCACTGTTCACTGTCGACGTTAAACGTAAAAGGAAGGAGAAACGTAATCATACGCTACAAGACGTCGTTGGGGAATCCCCGGTAAACATTTTATCGCCGCTAGTGTTACCACATTTAACGGTGGAGACCAAAAACGATCTCTTTGCGCGCGGGCCTGAATTAATGCACCTACTGCAGGTGACCTGCATTTTTTTCACGATACTTCGCGTTACAATGAGTACCCGAAATCTATAGATTTGACATGATTTATTGACGTAAGGGACATCATTATGAGTGGTACTAAAATCAAATAAAATTGAACCACTCTATTGACCAGTACTAAAAAGTTCAATAACATTAGCTTACTTACTCCTGATACAGCATTAATTTTTTAACCGTTCTCGAAAAAAAAATCTTGGCTCGAATTCACAATAAATCGCAAATCGATGAATAATAAAACGCACATATCGCTATCCGTCAAATTGACAACACTGCTAACCCACAGAAAGAATTTAGGGGAATTCCCTAGGTATAACTTACAAATTTCGCTCAACTTAGTTGCCATTCTTAAAGTCTGGTTGCAACCTGTCATATTTATTTTGTGAAATGGGAGAAATTTTCAAAAGTTTAGTTCGATCGAGATTTTCTGGTGAGGATTCGAGGGCCCCCTGAGCTTGAGGGCCCCGGGGCATTGCCCCGCCTAGCCCCTAGGTAGCTACGCCACTGGCTTCACCGTGTTTTCAGTGAACATGTTTTTACGTGCACCCTTCATTTGTATGGAAATATTAGTTACAACTAAATTTGCCAGCTCTAAATTACGCCCGTCTCTTTCTCGTTTTTTTAGAAAGAAAAAGATAGCAATAGCCTAAATTAAGTTTAGTTTGTGCACAACAGAATCCACACCATTGACAGATTTTTAATCAATGACGGTGTTTGGTTCATACGGTGCTAGCGCCATTAGTTCCACCAGTTGCCCACCCCATTGGGATAAAAGAGGATGGTGTTGGAAACGGAGTTGTAGCAGACTTACTTAAAATTCCCCTATTACTCGCAATCGTACCGGTACTGAAATAAGTAATACAAAAACATTACCAGTAAACGAAATTATTTAATATTTTGGGAGGAATTTGTATAGTAAGGCAACATATTACTATGTTTCGACCTTCGAACCCAGAAATAAATACTGCTTGGTTTAGTGTCCGAAATACCAAAACGAGTGAATTATTTTTAAATAGATTTGCTTGATTTAGTGTAGTTAGATTAGATGCTAATGATGTAGTAAACTGGTAACACTGTTGTGTAAGCGAATTTGCTATTTTTCCACAGTAAAATCGACCAGCACACCTAATCTGTGCAGCACACAGAACATTAATACTCTAGCGAGGGCCAGCAGCTTATGCTGGTTTTATTGACAATGTAACGATTGGTTGGCTGTAACTTCGATTTTTTGTATTGTCTCGAAAAGATTTCAGACAATCATTTTTACACTGACATTATTGATGATTTGGGTGCGAAAACGAACAGCGTAAATTCTAACAGCTGTCAACTGTCAATGTCAATGTCTAATTGTAGTCATCTTCCATCGTTCTCTTTCTCGCTGAGGAAAAGTTATATCCTCTATCTCGCTCGATGTGTTTATTCTGGAGAAAGTGTCGCTTTCATAGGTCGCGATTACATGTGTGCGCCTACTTATCATCAAGAATTTTGTTTTGTTATCGATTCGCTTTTGTTTCTGTTAAAAACTTTTGATTTTGAAGTATTCCCATATTAGTTTGTAGGCTTATGAAGTGTTCGAGATGGATAACGTGTATATTCTCAACAACTTGAGGTAAGTTTAACTTGCGAAACAAATGCGTATGTTGCAACTTTGTTTCTCTGCAACGTATCTGAATACCTATGTATCTGACCCATTAAACAGTATCTTGTATATATCGTAAAATGTAACGAATGGACCACTACGAACTTTATCATACTTTTTTTTTTGTGATGAGGCTGATTAAAAAGTAATCAGAAGGTACCTTTAACTTACATAAATTTAGGAGAAAGTTTAAATCTTTTCTTGTTTTCTTATTTATGAAATAATGAGAAAGATAAGAACCAATAGGAATCAGGACAAAGCAATTAGAGCTTCAATTTAAAGATATTCTTTGTATGCCATCATTTGAACAAAATTACCTACTAAAACAAGAAATACTAATTGATTAGTTCTGATGTAGAGTCAGAGGATTGCTTTTTAACTGTATAAAATAAATACAGTGAGTCTCTAGTATAATGGTGAACCTTCCCAAGTTCCCTTGAACCTGTTGATTGTCAACTCAAAGAAAGTATGATGGGTCCTACTTGTATTAGTATGAAATAAAACAACGCGACTACACAAGATTCTAAAGTCTGTCTCTTACGTAGTTTTGCTTTGTTTCTTATAGTTCTACATTTTATTAATAAGTATCTAATATTGCTTGAGTTTCCTCTGTGTCTCGAAAGCATGTTAAGCCGCTGGTCCCGGCCGTCATTTGTAGATCTTTGACAGTTATTTCAGATAGTCAGTGGCCTGAGAGCCTAATTATATTTTTAGGCTGCTCGGGTCGATTTTTAGGTTAAGCCCCGCTTGTGTAACTACTATACCAGAAACAACTCTGAAATAACAAAAAATCATCAGCGGGTACATACCTTCTACAAAGATTGACAAAAAAAAACCAAATTTCTCTCAAAATGTGCAACCTGTTTGATACTGTATTTAATAAGTATATTATTATACAAACCGTAACTAAAAATATATAATTTTATGTACTATTTAGTTTGAAAATACACTTTAGGTTTTTTGCAATTAAACTGTTGTCAAAAATATGAGTAATAACCAGGTTTAGGAACAATATAAATTTTGTCATGTCTCCATAATAGTCACATGCAACAATTATAATAGGCAGCTTGTTGAAAGAAATCATCAAAATGTGTGTGGTTGATTTATTAACTCTTTAAAAAGAATGGCCCAGCCTACCCAACATTCTTCATAGAGATTGTGGTTCCCCATTGTTTTTTTTTAAATACCAGCAAAAACCCCCAAACAATATGTGTCAGAGAAAATCATCAAAACTATTAGGAATTTAGAGTATCCAAATTCATTTGAAGCCTGTTGCAACACCCTAACTAAACTATGCAAAGTAGACCAATGACCAGTACACACTCATCATAAACTAGCAAGTAGATAAGTTGCGAACATTCGCCCTTATGATGTATGGACATTACGAGCCAAAGTTCAAAACTGGTATGGTATAGCTAATCAGTCGACGTCACGGCTGCGAGCGTCCCTGAGTCGAGCCACTCAGTCGAACACTCGGCAGCGAGCAGTGCGCGCGCGGTCTCAGCGCGAAACGCGCGTCTTTCATCGCATTTTTACATACCTATTTCTTTGTGACGTGCGAATGACCAACTGGGTTTCTTAGTTAAATAAAATCTATTGTGTTTCGTTCAAAATGAAAGTGGACAAAGAATCGACCCTTGCGGGGCCAGTGGACACTAAGCCCATTATCTCCGACAGGAAAGGGAGTCTGAAGGTGACCATCACCCCGGCACAGCACAAGACCCTCACACATCTGCCGAAGAGACCGCCAGTGGATTTGGCGTTCACTGATCTCACCTACAAAGTGCAGGAGGGCAGAAAAAGCAGTAAGTACCTACACTAACATTTTTCTTTTGCATTTCTGTTTGAAAAACAATCAGATCGGAACAATGGCAGAGAACGATAGGTTGATATTGATTCCATTTACGCAAACAAGCGTCTTTAATTATTTAAATAACAAAGATAATGAGTGATTTTATCGATGTCTTAAACTATTAATTATGTCCGTGCTAATGAGACTCCATAAATATATGACCTCAATGATTATATTTCCTCAAACTCCAAGATTACGATTTGATGTTTGTATTTATTAGCATAAACAATAAATCCAAATAAATTAATCCCTGACGGTAGTTTTTGCCAGATTTTTTCCACTTCAATATCGACAAGTTTCGAATTAAAACTGGTTATACCAAACAAAATAGTAGCAAACTTCCAATAAAAAGATTACAGAGATAATTATATGACAAAGAAATAGTTGGCCAAGTTTCTGCACATAATAAACACATACACAGCGGAAGAGATACGAGACTTTGAACTCGAGGGAGTTAAATCAGGATAACCTATCACGCAGAGCAATATTCATCGCGGAAAAAACTGTATTCTATGAATAATCAATACAAGTTACAACCCTGTAAAAATAACGGGGAAGGAAGACTTAACGTAGAGCTAAGACGACAAAGGGACATCCTCAATCAGTTGTTACTATTCGTACGAAAATAATCTAGATACGCATGATCGTTTTATTCAGTGAGTTGCTGTTAAACGCCAATCCCAAACACCATTTCGGAGCCCTTCCGAATCCTCTATTTCCTGATTACCATGAGAATTGGGGTGACCCAACACTTATCAAGTGGGACTTTCGGTATGTTGGAATGTAAATATCGCGTAAAAATCATCATTGAGTGCCGTTCCTCACCACTTGACATCATCTCAGATTTGGGCTACCAAATAACCCTGATCTTTAAAGATGTCATCATTCCATTGACTGTAAATACTTCTATTGTGCTATGAATTTGTGCCTCTCCGTTTGTGCAACATCTTCTTAACCGGCGATAACATTTCTTAACTTAGGAATCCTAAGTGTCGCAATTACTTCAAGGAGTAAATGTTGTCATGCTATCTACTACTTAGTACTAATTCAACTATGCTAAGATTATACTCTGGGTCTGCCGGTTTTTATAACACTCAATTATAAAACTTGTAGCTATTGTAGTATAACTTGATGTGACATTAATTTAAATGTCAATGCTAATTATAGTTTTATCACAACATATTAAAAAAATATCATACTCTGCTATAATTGCTGTGCCTGTCGTTTTTTGGTTCATTCGATTCAGGGTCGACCTAAGTGCAGGAATCAATCATCAGAATCTGTTGTTAGTCCTTTCCTCAAGAACCTTGTCCTATCGTTGCATATCAAAGGAATTCATTGTTGTATTTCTTTGTTTTCCTTGTTTCCTGCTTCTATAATGGTTATTGCTTCATCGAGGATTCCACGCGACGGGTACCCAGAAACTACTTACATTTAGCAGGGAAATGGAATATTACAAAATACTTCGATTACTGTAATTTCATCTACTGCAAATTAAATGCAGAATATACGATTGTAATAAAACTGTTCGCGTGTGTTTATGCCTTGTCACTTTTGTCCAACGTTTCATTAGAGATAAAATCTATTCGTTTGTTCACCTCGTGCTTATTTTAAGGCGAAATTGATCCGCAGAAAACTTCAGCGCTTTGAAAGTCTTGCTTGTATTTGGGATGAGAGCCAAATCCATCGTTTCCACTCCACAAGTCCCTTAGTCCTTTTTCAAAATTTGTTATATCTTCAACCATATTTAATAAAACTTTTGTAACAAAATGAATATAATTGCAGCTACAGGTCAGATTGTCATGTATCTTTATCCTTGTCAGTCAAGGGTATAACGTCTGACTTGACTAAGACGTTTAGATGACTTTGCTTAATCATTTGGATTTATTCACATTATTTTTTTACCCTTTTCAACAGATAATGAAGACTTGTTTTGTTAGAAAGATAGTAGTGCTACTGTTCAATATTTCAATGTTGTTAACTGTGATATCCAAATTAAACTTTTATCATGGTTTTTTCTTGTCTTCGGCCTCCAATACAAGGTTAAGAATTTAAGATTGTCCACAGTAAAAACACTTATAAATCTCAATTTGAAACAGTTGTGTCCGCAAATCTAACGGTGCTTCTTCGTAACTAGGTTCAGTTGAAAAGTATATTTTTTTGGTAAGTGAAAGTACGTTTAGAGAGTTTGATGATCTCCACATGATTTATAAGAAAAGTCCATTTTTAACACGCTAATGTCTAAAGACATTCACAAGATTATCACCAGTAAAATTGTTCGTAGCTTCAACACCATTTCCTGTTAGCGAAAATGGTTGTAGCTTGTCAAGTCTATTAAAATAGACATCCAGTCTAACACATCTGTTTATAAATTGACCAAGTTTTCCAGTTTCTTCAACATTATCTGAACTCTCAACTATATGTAAGAATACACCAGGAAATTCGACCCGTTTTATGCTTCTATAGATGGTTTCCCTGTCGTCATCTAGGCTGGTCAACTAGTAATTTATTAATGAAACGGCTAAGGAAACACTCATTGGTACGTATAGGTAGGCGTCCACCAAGCAATTTACCTCTTCCGTTGTAATTGGTAATGGCCGGTCGTATGCCTTTATTAACATGTACAGTGCCACTTGTAACATTACTTTACGGTTTCTAAATTTTATTCTTATTTATGAGAATTATAACATTGGCTATTTATTTAGCTTCTGTGTTATGTGTTCGCTTAATGTGACAAATGTTTCTCCCCTTTCTGTCGTTCGTCGAAAAGTTGAGATTGATTTGGCAATTGAGTCACCCTTTTTCAATATTATTTATATCTCATCAGTTAACCATATTTCATGGCTGACAGTTGACTCACATCCATATCTTGATAACAATGGCATACGTAACTAATTCATTGGCCTAATGTCAATATTTTATCTAACTTGTAAATACTGGATTTAGATAAAAACAAAATGGATATCCAAAATTCATAGCAAGTCTTTTTTTTGTATATATTTCTTTCATAATATTAAATGACATATATTTTCATCGACGAAAATTGAAGCCGTTATTCGTGCCGAATCAAATAAAACTGAAATGATTCTTTTTTCAATTTGGTTGATACGCACAGTTTCGACTTTGTTTTTTTTTTGGAATGTTGCAAACTTCGTAGATTTTAATGTAGAAGTAGGTACTATGTATCGAATTCTGTGTCAAAACAAAGAAGGTTAATCTAAATTCAATTTCAGTAAAAATAGAAATGGACAAGAAGTTTAGTAGGTCCTAAATTTAATAGAGATAAACGAACAAAATAGGATTAATGAAGTTCCGGAAGCATTGATAAAGAAATTAATCCAAATTATTTAGCACTGGAGGACATCAACTTAAAATTTATCGGAATCAGCAACATTGTTATCCAAGTCTTTACTGATAGAATTATCTCTTATTGTATCGCGGTCAGTTATAAATTATTCTGTTGCTAGCTCTGCATTATCATTTGGCGCAGTAGTTTTTTTCTTGTATTCGTCCCTGTCAATAATATCATTTTAAATAGATCTTCTTCTCTCTCTACGTCTACCACCATTTATGCTCATGACTGTTTAGTAGCATGCGTTTCTAGTTCTGCATAATCTGCATCAATCATTTCCAACTATAGTTTTTCGTCGAATATAATTCAGCTCACTCTTTGATATACAAAAGGTAATCTGTTTAATTCCTTAAAAAAATTATTTGTTATTTTAATACATTTGTTGCACAAACTTGATTTTTAAACTGTGTTATTTTAAAGTTGTGTTTATATTATATTATACAGGGTGTAAAAGACCTCATCAAGAAGCCGTCAACCAAGCATTCTGTACATCAAACTAAGTAACTTTACGCAAAAAATATTGCTGGGAAATACCTTTTTTTTTAGGGTGAAAAATCATGTTTTTTGGTAGAACTCAAAGTAACGCACTCAAAACATTGCGCTGATGGATGAATTCAATAGTACGGAGTTCGTGGAGGTGTTTAAAGTCTTACATTAAAAACTTGTATTTAAAAACAAAACTTGTCAAAAAGTTGAAATTTTGACCCCCAATATCTCCGTAACTAGAAGGTTTCCAGGTATGGTGTAGAACCAAAAAAATTATCGCAATGACGGGGAGAACATGTGCCTTTCGGCTTCGTTAGAGGTGTTTTACACCCTTTATTATGTAGTTAAATGCGTTGTTTAATCATTACCGATGGATTCATAATATTTGGCATAATATTAAGCTTATTGCATTCATTGGTTTATATTATGTTATGGTAGGTACAGTCAAAAGTTCGTTGTCGATTGGTGATTTTATGAGATCTTGAAGGTAAAATCTCAATTAATTTTCAGAATATTCTATATTCCTATGGTGTTCAGGATATTTGGAGTAGCCTTCCAATCTGCAGGTATAATGTCATAATTTTCCTGTCTTTATCCCAATTCATTTCGGGTTGACGCAGCATGTCTTCTTCTCCCAAACTACACTATTCTACTCTACTCATCTCACGAGTCCTCCCCATTCTGTCCATATCATCTTTCACACAGTCCATCCATCGTTTCTTTGGTCTCTACAACTGTAATGTTTGTACTAACATCCGATGTAGTAACATCGATGATAAGGTGAACATAATCAGTAGCCCTATGACTATCAACAGAAGCATCGCATTTTGAAAGTCAAATAGTCACGATGGACGATATAATTTACATTAATTCTTTAATCTTTTTGATAACAACAGGTATTGCTTATCGATATAGTCGAGGCACGAATATTGAGAAACTCACAATTTTAATTACCCCTCCATAGTTTAAACGATAGCGCATTTACGATTCTACCATGCTTGCGATCAATAAGATTGATACAGATTAAAACTTGCGTAGCTTAGCTTGATAGTGTATATTTGGATTCTTTCTGTATTTCCATCTTTATGTAAATGATATTGTTATAAATTGTTTTTCTTGTTTCTTATTTATTTTCATGAACTTCGAGTTGGGATGTTATGTTTAACGTTATCATAGAACAATTAGCATATATCTTACTTTTATCAATTGTTTTGTAGAATTTGTATTTTATTGTGTATATTTTTCTAGTTATCGGTGTGATTCGTTTTATTGATATGAAGTATGTACTGGTGCAGGTAACCCAAACAAACTGGGATCTGACATAACACAATGAAGCGAAAGCGCAGGTTCAGTATGTTATATTTAATAAGGAAAATCACATCCTACGTAAATGGTTAATTACTTAACAATGGCATTTATGTATCCGTAAATAGGGAAATGAGTGAAACAAAACATAAGTACACACTTTTCAATTTTTTTTTTAATTTGGGGCTATTTGAAAATGATTTACCTAATACTTCTAATTTTCCTAGTAATTAACTAGTTGTTAGCTCAGGAACTTCCTCAATAACATTTTTTATCATGAAACAGATTAGTTCGAATTGAATTACCTCGTTGATATCAGGTTTGAATAGTTCGTTTTGTGTATTATTTACAACAATTTAATTTTTTTAATTTACAATTTAAAGTAAAACTCGCGTGGGATCCAAAAAATCCCTTCATAAGTCCGAATCGAGATTTTGAAAAACCAATAGTTGCAGGGTACGCTCTGCTCGCTCTAATTAAAATGTTTTTACTATAGTGTATTCACGGAGACGAGTTAGTATAGCGCCTTCTCTATCACACATTATCATACAAATGACAAAGACAAAAAAAAACTTTTTTAGGGTCAGTGGGCGTTAACAATACCTTAGAAATGTAAATGCGCGTACACACTGCGTTTCTTAAAAGTTCGCTTAGTTTATACCTGCTGCTTCATCTGTCGTATTTGAGAGCCATTTATTTGGTAAGAATTTTTTTTATAGGTATTTTTTTAATATATTTGATGGATATGAAGGAAAGCAATAAAACTGAGAGTTAATTATTAAATTTAGGTAATTTATTATATTATAATATACAAGTTCATTTCATCACTCTCTTTGAAAAGTCCGTTTCACAAGCCGCCAAGTCCTCAGGAAAGCAATCAATCATAAAATCCGATAAACAAACCAGTTCACGAGTTGAGCATACAGTCATAAGTAAGAGCACGTCTGCGCAGTACGGGAAGTATGAGTAGACTAAAAAGTACTCGTACTGTGTACACCGCCTTAGCGTTTATCACTGACCAATCGCAGTTGAAAAATTGTGTGAGTGAGATAGCGCTCTACTAACTCGTCTCCGTGAATACACTATACCACTATCAATGCGAATCAAATGTTTGCTCGTGTTTATAGCATTTCTAGACCAAGGCTGTAGTTTCATGTTGCCGACTGACAGCCCTGTGGAGTTGCCACACTGAATCTTGCCACACTCTGTACATTTTGTTTTGTTACAAATATTGGAACTTTTAAATGAAACAACGTCATGAAATCTTAAATTAGGCCTGTATTACAAAATATGTTCATGATTTACAAAACAAATATTATATCTACTTGTTTAACCTTTTTCTTTACTATACTTGGAATCTATTTATCTAAAGTATGCTGGACGTGTTTAGTTTTACTGTATTTTGAAATAAATGATGCTCGTGATTTTTTTCTGCCAATGAAACCCATTAATTAGTGCAGGTAGTAAAACAAAAATGTACCTTTTTACGTTTTAATACACTCGTACTAAAAACGGGAAAAAGTTCAATGTTAATGCAGATTGCAGGTTAATGACCCAACGTCTACATAAAAGGAAGGTAAACAAGTAGACAATTCAGTGAAATGGATGACATTTCATTTTAACTGTTGATCTCAACCTTTTTGAAGAGTCAGGAAGAGGAAAGTATTAAAACAGGGAAATTGCAAATAATGTACTTACGAAAACCCTGAAAAGGAAACTAGTGGAAATGTTTTTTTTAAACCTAATTGGGTTTTATCTATTGATATTTACCCCCGACCAAAAAAGAGGGGTGTTATAAGTTTGATGTGCATTGTGTGTTTGAAGTGTGTCTGCGGCATCATAGCTCCTGAACGGAGAAACTGATTTTGATAAAGTTTTTCTTTGACATTTAAGCGTCTCTTAACTTTGAGCAGTGTTTTTGAATACACCTCAAGTAATGTAATGTTTTTTTTTACTTTCGAATGCGTTTACTTTGTAAACTTATTCAAAGTTATCAGTTCTGTACATATGACTCTTTAATTTAAATATTTATATAGTCGTTGTTGAATTGACCTTAGCTATCATTATCCTTAGCATTATTATGTCTTTAAGTTTATTTAGTCCACTAGTTACTTATTTATTTTGTCGATGACATACCTCCAACGACACTAAAATATAAGTAACCTATGTAACGACACTCGGGGATAATGTAGCTTCTCATTAGTGAAAGATTTTTTGGAACCAGATCAGAATTTTTTAAGTAACCCCACATTCAAACTTTACCTCTTAGGCCTGAAACTGCGTTAAGCGGGCGCCCGCGACAAGCAACCGTCGCGTGTCTACGCGCGTGGATACGCGGGTGGGCTCTGTGGGAACGCTACGGGCCACGTCGCGGGTACCCGTCGCGGCTTTATATTTACGCAGTGCGACACTGCGTTCAATTTTAACGGTGTGCATGTACAGTCGTGTCGATGGAGATGCACCGTTGCGCTGGCACGGGGCCCGAATCCCCGCAACGTACACCCGCGCGGGGCCCCGCGACGCTGCACTTTTGTGTGGTACCGCGCGGGCCTCCGCTTAACGCAGTTTTAGGCCTTAATAATATACTAGCTGACCCGCACCAGCTTCGTCCGGTGACGGATTTCCATTTAAACTTTCAATCCCTATTTCACCCGCTTAAGCGCTAAATTTTCCAAAATCCTTTTGTAGTGGATGCCTACGTCATAATAGCTCTCTGTATGACAAATTTTAGCCTAGTCCGTCCAATGTGGTTTGAGTAGTCAGTCAGGAGTTCAGGACAAACGATTTTATAAGTATAGTCTCGCTAGAGCTATTCCTTCCAGAGAAATCTCTTTACGTGGCACAAACATTTGTAAATCTATCTATCATCCAATCTTTATATAATCTGCATTTCCTTCCACTCGAATTAAATTACCATATCATGTTTATTGAAACGATTAGTTTTATTCCGTAAGTATTGATAGATCAGCTGGCTTGATAACATATCTAATTGACACGTTTTTATGTGACCTCGATGGCTCTTAATGTGTAGGCCATTACTAGCTTCGTGTAATAAAATATAATTTGTTTTGTATTTAAAAGGGGTAATTTATGTGACTGAGAATGTTTCTTCGTAATGGAAAACGGTTTTCAATGTCGTAGCATGCTTACTGCATGCTTGCTTCATGCTTGCTGCATGCATGTTTGAATGCTTCTTTCGTGATGTCGCACACGTAGACCAAGCTAAAGTTAAAGTTTTAGGATATAAGTAATGAGTTTTATCAATATACGGTGTAAGAGACATCCACGAGCAACCTGTTGGCATGAACACACACACAGATGCTGTGTTAGCAAATGATTGAAGACCCTTCAGAGTAGAAATGTAAGAACAAAAATCGAATGCTGACAAAAGTGCAATAACATGCTCAAAATGGTAACAATACCTTGTTTTGCATAAAAT
Source organism: Xestia sexstrigata (assembly GCA_941918905.2). Lineage (NCBI taxonomy): Eukaryota > Metazoa > Arthropoda > Insecta > Lepidoptera > Noctuidae > Xestia > Xestia sexstrigata. The sequence continues at coordinate 18,245,923 of OW799211.2, forward strand.
TATTTGTACTATTATTGTTTTCCATAATTGCCTCCCTCATAATATTTACTTGTACTAATAACGCTTGTTATATCAACTTAGTAGTCATAACTTTTATTTGCTATAAAATAAGTTTCCATAATAACATGTTTTTTAATCATTAGTTTCTATAAGTAACACACATTACATAATCGATACTTGACATAAGCAACATATTATATAATTCAGAAACGTTTATTGTATAATGTCATTAAGGCATTTGATCTGTAATAAAATGATTTAGGTACAGCAAACAATCTTTTGTACTTTTGATGATTTTTGTACTATTATAATTGAATCTCCCAATTTTAAATGACTTAAAGTCATAATATGTTCTAACTATTGTATTATATTATCAGTATTATTCCGAACGTTCATATAGACATTGTTAGTCCTAAAACATTTTCTATATGTTAGGTTGTGACAGAAACGAATCGCTGTAAATACGACTCCACGCAGTCTTGTCAACCTACCCCTAGCGTGTAATTTAGAATCGCGTAGGTGCGGAGGAACGAGGCGGCCCACGAGTTGAGGAGCAGGTTGTAAGCGTTAGACACATCTGCGACGATAAGCTCGCGTGGGACCGCCAGAGCTCCGCAGCGCCGGAGCCATGACAGAAACTATGCTTCCTGCATGTTGCTTGCTCGCTTGCATGCTGCATGCTTGCTTGCATGTTGCTTGCTCGCTTGCATGCTGCATGCTTGCTTGCATGCTGCATGCTTGCTGCATGCATGGTTTATGCTTGTTTGCATGTTTGCATGCTTCTTACGGGGAAATAACAACCACATAAATGTTCATAATCAACTGTTTTATAATGATTGACGCTTTGATTGATTGATTTTCTGCCTTTTAATAACTATCGATGTGAAATGTATGCCACAAGAAGATTCGGACTGTCAATTTGCATTGCGCTTGTACTGAACTAGCATTATTGTGCTAGTATGGGCCAATGAATATAGCAAATGAATTTATGGATTAAAATTATTATGACATTTGATCGATTATGACCAATGAAATTAGTGAAAATGATTTTATGTAATTTCACGATTATGGCAACTAAAGCGTTATGTTTAATGAAATTATGGCAAATACAATTATGGTAAGTGTATAAAATTATTGCATTTTAAATTATGGCAAACATTAGTAAACCGCTCAAAATATATGGACAAGCTGTTTTTTTTTTAATAAACGACGCAAAATTTCTTAATTACTTCATGCTTGATGATGCTGTTTGCAACTATCATTCAGACATTTCCTTGAAGAAGGTTTGTATAGAAGTTTAACGTGTCTGTGTGTGTGTGTCTGTCTGTCTGTGGCATCGTAGCTGCCGAACGGATGAACCGATTTTGTTGTTTTTATAAAAGACGAAAAATTTCTTCATTAAGTAGGTACTTCATGCTTGACGATGCTGTTTGCAACTATCATTGAGATATTTCCATAAAGAAGGTTTGTATAGAAAACACTCATATTTAATGTATGCGGAGTTTGGGCAGGTTGAAGTTATTACTTAATTAAGATTGCTATCAGTCTATTAAATTACCATATTATGAGCCTAAGAAACTAGGCCTAGTTAACGCTGGCGTAGAGGATATTTAGCAATAGTTCTCGTAAACGGTTCAAAAATTAAATTGTTTTAAACATGATAATGGCAAGAAAATTTAAAACTTACGGCCATTTTCAATAACTTACTAGCCGGTTTCGGTAGGTTACGCTGGTTACGTAACGGTAAAGGTAGCATTTTGCTTACTGCACGGTTAGAAACAAAACGTGACAGAAAAGTTTTATTTTATTTTACTATGAATCATAAGTGACAGGTAGGTGACACGGATAGATATTCTATGTTTATAGAAACACCGATAGCTACGGAAGAAGGCATATTAAACAACAGTTATACGTAAGTAAGTTATAGAAAATGGCCGTTAATGTTTATAGTAACAAAAGGCGCCAATAAAATAATAAGTATGCTGCAGGTATGCTGGAAGAGATTTCTTTAGAAATTAGCATCACCTTTGTACTATTTTCTGTTCCTTTCTACTTTTCTTTATATTTAGTGTGTACATAAATTGTTAAATAAATAAATAAGTACCTACTGACGTTTAATAATTCATAATCTTTATTTATCTCGACATCAAAAATTACAGGCGCCGCGGCTAATGTCGCAGAATAATTAAAAACATCTCTAGATAGGTATTATAAATTGAAGTGACTACCTCGTTGGTCAAGTGGTCGCAACCGCGGCTACTGAGCTATAGGTTGGTCCTGGGTTCGATTCCCCGGTCGGGCAAAGTGTTATTGGTTTTTCCTATTTGAAATTTCTCAGTAGCAGCCACGGCGTCCAGATTTGTGCCCGGTTGATGGCAATGGGCTCACCCCCTTTTACATCGGACTTAAACACAACTGGCGAAATGTGGGTGTACTATTAGGTAAACCTCTGCTTAACCATTCGGGGGTTACAGTTGTTATGATATCACCTGTTTTCACCATTATTTAGAGCAATGGTTCCCAACCTTTCTTGTACCAGGGATCACTTTGATGTCTTTATTGTTAGCAGGAGCATAAGGTCCTGGGACACACCGACTGGATTATATCTAGGGGAATGCAAAAATTGGAAAATGTGTTGAGAACCTTTAGCAAGTGAAATATACATAGACCGAAAACCAAAAAAATTTGCAATCATTCATACAAAAATAAGGAATAAGTAAGTAGATTTTTGCAGAAATGCTTATGAATCTAGCAAGAACGAGCGCAGTAAGCTCTAAAAAAGCGTCTCGCCTCTGATAGGTTTTCAATTAGGTTGGTTTGAACTTGCATCTTCTGTACAAGTTCGAATAACATTTTAGCCTTTCGCGGACCAAATTCGACGCTCTTGCGGACCACCGGTGGTCTGCGGACCATAGGTTGGGAACCACTGATTTAGAGCATTTATTCTGCAAGGTTTATGTGAATCATACATTCATATTTAGCTTACATAATTATGATAAAGACATTTCGATGTTTCTGAAGTCGTAACTAGCTTATGAAGCGGTGGCGCTTTGTTAGTTATGAATAAGTCATTGTCTGTGTAAAACAAGAATCACACGGAAATTAGGCTATTGCTATTTTTTCTCTCTAATAAAACGAGAAGAGACGGACGTAATTTAGAGCTGTCAAATTTAGTTGGAACTAATATTTCCATACAAATGAAGGGTGCACGTAAAAACATGTCGACTAAAAACACGGTGAAGCGCAAGGCTTAAGGGGATTCCTTTGATCATCCCGCCGCCGTTTTTTCAATAGATGGCGTTGTAGTCTCGCATTTGGGTATTATTTATGTTTACGCCTAACTTATATAACTAAGATAGACAATATTCTAATTGCGCGAACTAGCCTTTTGTCTTGATTTTTCCACATAAACAGTTTACTTGTTAACTCTTCTCAAACGGAGATTTGGTGTCAAATCCACCAGCCGTCTCCACTTCAAATCTGTACACACCATGCACACACACAAGCACACGTAAATAGTTTACTTTCTGAACCGCTTCATGGCGTTCTCATCAAAAACGTTTAATTAGGAAAGATGCAGATATCATATTTATCAATATTTTGTGGCTAAAATGTAAAAAAAAAGCATACAAGAAGGGCCACTGCAACGTTTTTATTTTAGTTAATGTGAATTTTTAACAATAATTACCAATCAAAAGTACCAAACTTGAAACGGAACGTGTTTTAATCAACCAATCAGCATCTAGTACTCGAATCTACCGAAAGTTAGTGTTGACATGGTTGTACGGATTATGCTTCTAGAAGTAAACATCAAAGTTTTCATACCGTACCTAGGTTCTTTCAACAAGGGAATCTTACGGTGACAACGCAATCGGCTATGTCCAAAAGTTGAGTTACTCTGGAGCATAAAGTTTACGTAAAGAACTGTTTATGTCTGATGATAAAAGCATGATTTAATTTTGTTCCACCACCAAACGTCAAAGTGATTCCTCATTCTGTACATAACAAATTCTAAATTAATTGTGTTATAGATTAACTAACTTCTAAATTAGTTGTGTTATATGTGTTGTGTAGTATGTGCCATTTGATAAAAGTACTGCATCTGTTTTCAATGCCGCAATGAAGTTCTGTTCTAACAAAATATGAATGTGGTTTTGTTGTTTTACACTAATTATAAAATTAACTATTGTAAGTAATGCTTTTTATTCAAGTAGTATTAGTATTCATTTACCCAAAATAAAGAGCCTGTCAGGGTTTGAACAACCTACACATCACTGCCCACCCTTCAACTACATTATACAATAAATAGTTGAAGGCAAAAAAATACAATTGATACAAACTCAAAGCATTTATTTAAATACCATTTACAGGCACTATTGAATTGTCAAGGACTCAGTCTCTAGTTACACATGGACCCTTTTTTAAAAACAGGTTGTTACAAAATCATACAAAATGTAAAACAATTCAATACCTACAAAGATTAACAATGTGACCTGGCAGCTAAGAGATGACCAGTCTCGAATAACGGCGGCCATTCACGAGCATGACACGTGCATCAGCACCACTCTGCTCAAACATTTTGAAGGAAACTATGATCCAACACATGCGCCAACATCAGCGAAACAGCATGTCAAATTCTCAACTGCCATGCTCGTTCATGTCACAAAAGTACATAAAATATACTAAATGGCCACATGGTGCTCACATTTATAATGAAATTAGTGTACCACAACAGGTAAAAAGAATAAAAAATAAAGCAATGACATAAATTAATTATGACTGTGATGGATAGGTACATGGTGCTCACATATTTACAAACTGTTGGGGATTTCAAATAAAAACTCCTACTGGCTTGAAAGCTTATTTAGTTCTTATCTTCACTTTATACATATACAAAGCTTTGGAACACTTATTAGTACATTGTTGACCCGGCCCAGCTGACAGGTACATAAGGTAGGGGTCGATGACCTGGTTACACATGGGTGGAGGTACAGAGGTTGGTGACCATGGACCAGCTGGTTCGTACTAAGATCAGGGGTCATGACCTGGTCAGCTGATGAGTACTAGGGTCAGGGGGTCAACGATCTAGGTCAGCTGATAGGTATATGGGTCAGAGGTCATGACCTGGTCAGCTGAGGGGCTCTCTGGCTGAAGCTCTCTGTCTAGTTCTCTGTCCGAATCTCGGTGAATAATGTTGAAATCAACAGCTGGAAGCCGATGTAGAAGCACGAGTTTGCGCTAGAACAGATAAATTTACACGGTTTTGTTAGACTATCGTATACTGAACTCAAAACTTCAGAGACTCAAGAAAAAGGCAGTCATCCACTAGGACTAGACTAACCAAGTATTGTAATGTATTTGATATCAAGTTATTATGTTAGTAAACAAGAAAGTTTTATTCTTATTACCTTCTAATTCCTTGATGTCAATACATTTAGCATTCTTCCGGACTCTTCTCAAAACAATTTCAGGTAGTACACATGTTTTGAAAAATGTTACCAGTTTTGGCATCATAGTACTGATAAATTCCTCATTATGGTCGACTTCTATGACAGTCAAAGGTTGAGTGACAGATATGAAACAAAAGAAGTAACATTTACTCATTTTGGTGATTCGCAATTGACCCTGGACCTAGAATCAAAATAATATTAGCAAATAAACACAAATAGAAACATCAAAATATATAAAAGAAGAAACTGACTGACTGACTGACTGACTGACTCATCTATCAACGCACAGCCCAAACCGCTGGGTCTACAGATTCCAAATTTGGCAAGTAGGTTCCTTATGTGGTCTAGGAGTGCACTAAGAAAGGATTTTTCAAAATTCACCCCCTAAGGGGGTTAAACGGGGCTCCAAAGTTTGTATGGGAAAACAAGATTAGTTAGACTATTTTATTCGAAACTTCACAGTAGTGCTCCTTTTGATAAATTAGTAGAAACGGGTTTCAGGGTTTTCTAGAATTAAACCCCTAAGAGGGGGAAATGGGGTGACAGAGTCTAAAAATCAATGCACAGCCTAAACCGCTAAGTCTAGAGATCCCAAATTTGGCACATATGTTCCTGAAGTGGTCTAGGGGTACACTAAGAAAGGGTTTTTCAAAAGTCACCCCCTAAGGGGGTGAAACGGGGCTCTAAAGTTTGTATGGGGAAACAAGATTAATTAGACTATTTTATTGAAAATTTCACAGGAGTACTTCTATTGATAAATGAGTAGACATGAGTTTCAGGTTTTTTTAGAATTCAACCCCTAAGAGGGGGAAATGGGGTGACAAAGTCTAAAAATCAATGCACAGCCCAAACCGCTCGAGTCTAGAGATTCCAAATTTGGCACATACGTTCCTTATGAGGTGAAGGGGTGCAATAAGAAAGGATTTTTCAAAATGTACCCCTAAGGGGATGAAACGGGAGTCAAAAGTTTGTATGGGGAAACAAGATTAGGTAAGACTGTTTAATTCGAAACTTCACAGGAGTACTCCTATCGATAAATGAGTTAACATTTGTGTTTCAGGTTTTTTCAGAATTCAACCCCTAAAGGGGGAAATGGGGTAACAAAGTTTGAAAATCAACATCGGTATTGTTTGTATGGTGTATCGGGTCGGGTGTATCACAATAACAACGATTTTAAGATTAAATGTGGCGGACCTGAAATGCCTTCATTCCCTGTTAGGGTGCGATGGGGTTGAAATGTCTAAAAATCAATATGGGTGTCGATACCGAGATAATCAGGGGTGCAGATTACGAATATGGCATTAATTTTAAGATCCAGAAGATGGCGGATTCGACTTCTATACAGGGTTATTGTTGATTTATTGAGATGATTGTGATAATGATGATGAAGGTGATGATTGTGATTACGATGATAATGATTGTGATTACGAAGATGATGATTGTGATTACGAAGATGATGATTGTGATTACGATGAAAATGATTATGATTACGATGATTATGATTGTGATCACGATGAAAATGATTGTGATTACGATGATGAAGATTGTGATAATTATGATAATGATTGTGATAACGATGATGATGATTGTGATAATGATGATGATGATTGTGACAACGATGATGATGATTGTGATGACGATTGTGATAACGATGATGATGATTGTGACAACGATGATGATGATTGTCATGACGATTGTGATAACGATGATGATGATTGTGATTGTGATGGTGATGGTGATGGTGATTGTGATAGTGATAGTGACGGTGATTGTGATAGTTATACCGATGGTGATGATGATGGTTATAGTGATTGTGACTGTGATAGTAATGGTAATCGTGATTGTGATAGTGATTGTGACAGTGATGGTGTTTGTGATTATGATGATGATGATTGTGATTACGATGATAATAATTGTGATTACGATGATGATGATTGTGATAATGATGATGGTGATTGTGATTGTGACTGAGATAGTGACGGTGATTGTGATGGTTATAGCGATGGTGATGGTTATTGTGATGGTGATAGTGATTGTGATTGTGATAGTGATAGTGATGGTGATGGTGATGGTGATTGTGATTGTGATAGTGATAGTGATGGTGATTGTGATAGTGATGGTGATTGTGATAGTGATAGTGATGGTGATGGTGATTGTGACTTTTTATTCATAACCAAAACATGTATTTTCCAAATGCAAGGGAAAAAAAAGTTTATATTTTCTGATGCTGCAATTATATTTAGAGATTTCCGTGATAAGGAAGGAAAACATTTTATCTCTACAACCGCATTTTCCTCATTATAATACCTGTAACAAAAGAAAAAGTTTGCAACAAACATTTGATTACAAGTGAAGAGGCATGAAACTTCGTTTTTACATAATGTAGAATTATTACACAATACATGCTACATTTAAATGTTAAAACACTGTGGAATCCTTTCTGATGTTCACAAACATACTCAATTACAGATGATTCACACGACTGATAATGAAAAATTAAAAATGAAAATCTTATAAGAAAAATGGCGGCAAACGAAGAGAATTTTATGGCGAGCCAACTCTTTTAGACTGATTATAGTTTATCTTATTAGAGTCTGATTATCTCACGGTAGCCCTTGTAGAGTTAGACCAGCTTGTATTTTTTTCTTAGATTTCCGTGGCCCCGAATACTGATGTCGCTTGTACGATTTTTTGTTAAAAATTGTATTAGTTGAATTGAAAACCAGTAAAAAGCAAATTTTTTAAGTAGGTATTGAGTTGAGCAGTGGAGCGTTTTGTTCGTGTCGACAAGTCCAAGTCAAACGTCAGAGTTGTCAGCATAGGATGGTTGGTAGTTGTCAGTTTGACTGATCGTGACCACAGACTGCAGTGTGGCAAGATTTAATTAGAACATTATGCCAGCTGCTTGCCCAGATTCTGCTAGTCTAATAATGTTTTTAAATTACAATAAAATAAGTGTTTGCAGCATACATAGGTAAAATCACTTACCGATGACTGTCCAGAACATGTAATATTTTTTTTTTATGTTTCATTACGTTGAAATCTTTTAGAGCAGAAAGTCGTGAAAAACTAATTTCAGGAAGCACTGTACAATAGCGCCCATCGATTTTGTGATTTTGATTCTCTTAGGATGTGGAGGAGGCGGAGCGCGCATCGACCGCAGATATTTTAGTCGAATTATACCTAAGTGAAGCACAGGTAATTTGTCAATATCTAATATTGCTAATTTTTGGCATAGGTTTTCTAAGATTCTGCCAAAATCTACAATTCTTTCAAAAAATCCCTAAATTTAGGGAAAATACCCTAACGTGGAAACACAAACAATAACACAAATAGCTCTAGTTCGCGTAACTTCGCCACTTCGCCTTTGTTACAGTCCGGTCAACCGATTTTGACTTCTATTCCGTAGGCATAAGAATGGCATTAAAAGCAAAAACGTGGTTACAATACCAACTGTTTACTGCAGCAGCTGCCTATTTGTAGAACAACGCAATAGAAGTCAAAATCAATTGAACGGACTGTATGGTTTGTGTTTTTCATTGTGTTCATTATTATTAGGTATAGTTAGGGCGTTTATTTTATAGATACCTACTTTCAAACTTTGGTTTGGGTGAACAACATGACTCTAGGTAATAAGATTTTTCCTCAAACATGCTTGGAAATTTGAGCATTATTTTGACAACCTTCTTCGAGATTCGAAATTGCTGTACTGGCCCGATACATGCGACCAGCGGCCGGCAAAAGTTATATGAAAAAATAAAACCGACTTCAAAAAACACAAAAAAGCGAAAAATAACTAGCTTCAGAAGTCGGTGACCTTTGTTTGATTGATTTAGTTTTTTTTGTCACCGACTTCTGAAGCTAAAGTTATTTGTCGCTTTTTTTAATTTTTTTAAGTCGGTTTTATTTTTTCATAAAAAGTTTTAATTTTTCATTTTTAGTTGTTCCCAAACAAATATTTGCCATCTCTTTGAGGCGTGGAACACGAACGCTCCAACTTTACATACCTAACTGTCGAAATCTGGATGTATTGTACACATCTGCATACCCCCTCAGAGCATACAGGCGTGATGTTACGTCATGACACGTCACGTCATGTTGTATAAACAATAAACATCCAAGCGATTCCAACAATCACGGCAGATTTGCCGTCTATTTTTGAAGAGTTCCATTGTATATCTCCAAAGAACAGAATCAGATGTTCACCAAATTAAAATGGGACCACATGGGAACCACCAGCTTTCAAATAAAAAAAGAATTATCAAAATCGGTTCACCCAGTCGAAACACAAACGAACAAACACAAAAAAATATATAGTCGAATTGAGAACCTCCTCTTTTTGGAAGTCGGTTGAAAATACATATCTGTCGTGTTTAGCGGCCAAATAAATGACATAGTAAACTCATATCTGTCGTGTTATTTAAAAATGGAATGATCTTTTACTCTGAAACATGGCAAGGGCAACCAAGGAGGTAACATATCAAAGGTATTTTTTAAATTTCGAATTGGCTTGCAAATAGAAAGCGGTTTATTGAAAAAAAAAAAAAAACAAATGAACTCGATTCGTTTTTCCACTTGTCCGTTGAAGTTACACTTCTAGTATGTGGCCCAGCACACATTTCTTTTTTTTTGCAGGTTTTCTGCAAACTATGATTTGGTTAGGTATAGGTAAGGTACTTTTAAATGAATGATTTTTTTAATAAAAAAATATATTTTAATTTTGACCTAACTTTCAATATCAGATATCCCAAAAACCACGAAGACGACACCCATGAAGAAAAAACCGAAAATTTTCATCATTTTCATTTTTTACGTAATGTAGAATTATTTGTTGTAAGTCTACGTTGTTAGTGTCGCATGTATCACCGGGTCTACACATGCGTAGACCAATATTGAAATAAATTTACCGTCAGGGCTAGTTGCTAAGAATCCAAATTCTTCAAACGTTGTAACACACAATAACACAAACAGCTTTATTTCGCATAACTTCGCCTTTTTACAGTCCGGTCAACCGATTTTGACTTCTATTCCGTAGACATAAGAATGGCATTAAAAGCAAAAACGTGGTTACAATACGTCATTGTTCGTCGTGTTTGCAGTAGCTACCTATTTACAAGGTAACGCAATAGAAGTCAAAATCGATTGAACGGACTGTAAGGTTTGTGTTTTTCATTGGGGTTTTATTCATTACTATGTAGATATAGTTACGGCACTTATTTTTCTCCCATCATGACCTTGACTGCGTCGCGTAAGTTTTAGTAAGTAAGCAGGTAGTAGGTACCTACCTTCATAAAAAACCTACCAACTACCTTCATAAATAGTGTGATGAATGAATGTAATGTTACTTATATAATGTAAGTACATTATTAGTTTATTACATAAACCGCGAAAAGTCCACGTACAAAACTAAAGTTTATAGGTATGTCTGAATACCTACTTGTTAATAACTAATAAGTTCTATCACACAATAAAATTAGAACCAACTCCGAATTACCTACACATTTCATCCCTAATAGGTACTTTTAAATTTTGATTTGGGTGAACAACATGACATAATAAGAATTTTTCTAACTTCAAATCATTCATAATAAAATGATAAATCTGATTCACCCAAACAAAACCGCTGCAGCAGTACCTACCTACCTACTTGTTAGACGAACGAAATGTGAATTATTCGCGAGTCAAAACTCCCGCACGCACTTACTTGATCACCTTACAATGACAACGCCACGCCATCTAGTAATCAGCAGATAATTATTTCGAGTTTTGTTAAGCAAGAGGTTCGATTGTTCTTTGAAAATCCGATAGATGGCATGACTCCAAGCACGCACACTTGCAAAGATTTTTCGTTTTTTTTCGGCCCTGGAAATCCTACAATCCTTGTTATTTCTTTATGTTTGAAGGGGTTTGCGACAACACTAATTCGTAATGATATCAAGTTGTTTCATTACTTCTACAAAAAGCATATAAGTATCGAGAATTTATATCAAAAATAATGTATGGGAAAGCGCGTTGAAGCTACCACCTTAAACTAGTTTGACATCTCTAACTTAGTTCATAGCTATAGCCGTCCTTTTCTCGCACTGCCTTTTAGTAAAAGATAGCAATATCATAGATTAAGTTTAGTTTGTGTACAACAGAATCGACCGACACCATTGTGTAATTCTGTAAGCAAAAAGTATTAAAGGCTAGATGAGGATTAATTAAAAGAATTGATGTCTTCAGCAATTTCTTGCAGTGTAATTAAAACTGATGGGTTTGCATGCAACGAATGATAAAGTGTAACGTGTTATAAGTGTACGTTTGACCCTTGTACCTACTGTAATGTACGCACGGCGACTGATCCAGCTATAAATACATAACCAGTTTATGAAAAACTCTCATTGTGCGGGAAATCTATACAAAGCAGGGTCATGTTATACTGGGAAAGTACAACTTGCTGTGTCGCCGAGTGTACCAACCACTTAGATACCTATGTTATTGTAGTCTGTAATTACGACATTATCTAAGACTGGTTCTTGTCTGCGACCTTGGTCCGCGTAAAATTATTTTAAAAATATTTCTTCTTAATGTACCTATGTGAATCTGATTTTGTTAAGAATTTCATGGATTTTTTTTTCTTATAATGCTAATCCTAAGTTACTCCTTATAACATAAGCTATTTGCCAGTAAAAGTCCCGTCAAAATCAGTCCAGCCGTTTCGGAGATTAGCCGGTACAAATAGACAGACAAACATTAGAAAATAAACGTTTTTTTTTGTGAGTACCGTATCTTACCGTACCGTACCTTTCTTGCATTCGGTAAAAAGCTGTCATTTGATAAAAATCAATTCAAGTTTTTACACCTATATTTTATTTAAGATTAAGTGTTACTCGTACGAATAACAAATAACAAGGAATATGTAATATATGAATATACAATACAGTCGATAGCAGACAATCTAAAGCCCATATCAGAGGTGGACTTTACAAGCGTGAGTAATGTTTGATGTGACGAACAAAGGAGTCACTTACTTATGTAAAGCCGACAATTAATATTCAAGTTACATACAAATCTGAACTTTTGCGACGTTGAACAGAATCGAATTCAGATAAACAGTTGGTCAAATAGGAAGGAGGAAGACAAGTGTTTGCACACGTGGTCATCTTATTGTAGAACGGGGGAAAATATAATGACCACCAAAAATAACTTTGTGGCCACTAATATCTATCACCTATAATATCAAATGATCACCAAATTTAGTAAATTGAGCACCAAATTTTAATGAGATGACAGACTAGTTTTGCCTAGGCCGACTTGGGGTACCCCGACACGGATATATTAGGTTAGAAGAGTTTAGCGGGGTCGAATGAGCTAACGAATAGACCCCGCCATACCCTTCGTGGTTATTTTTTTTATAAACCATTCAGAAGTCGGAGCCCCGTGAAGCGGGGCTGCATCGACCACTCTCCCTCGACTAGGATGCAAGAGCATAACAGTTCGATTTCTGGTGGTCATTAACTATTTTTTGCAATCATAAGTGATTTTGTGCCGTTACATTTTGCTAAATCTGGTGGTTCGTTAATTGTATGCATTGTAGAACTAGCTGAACCACGCAACTTCGTCTGCGTCACATAAGAGAGAAAAATCTCACAAAAGGAATACATTTTCCCCGTTTTTGCAGCATTTTTCATTTATGCTCCGCTCCTATTGATCGTAGCGTGATGTTAGATAGCCTATAACCTTCCTCGGTAAATGGACTGTCCAACACAAAAAAAAATTGTCAATTCCAACCTGCAGGTCCTGAGATTAGCGCGTTCAACCAATCAAACTCTTGAGCTTTATAATACCGGGTGACTTTTTTTATCACTTTCCAAAAAAAATGGGTATATTAGGTGAACGGAGTAGAAGCTTATCGCATACCTAGTTTTTTTTCTTTTTTCCACAGCTTAGAAAAAAATTGATCTATCATCAAAAAACGCTACAAATTTCAAGTAAATTTTTGATATTTGAACAAAGAAAGAGAAATTTTGAAAAAAAAAAACTAATTATGCCGTTCACCTATTATACCCACTTTTTTTTGGAAAGTGATAAAAAATTCATCCTGTATTAGTATAGATTTATTTGAAAAAAAAACTTCCTCGTTGGTCTAGTCGCACCCATCGCGACTGCGAAGGAAATTCTCAGTAACAGCCACGGAGTCTGGTTTTGTGCCCGATTGATGGCAATAGGCTTCAACATAACTGGCGAAATGTGGGTGTACTATTAGGTACACCTCTGCCTAACCCTTCGAGGAATACAGGTGTGGTGTTATGTAATTTGAAGTAAAAGTAAATATAAGGTCGTGACGTCTCATTTCGTGACGTCGTCGTACTGGTGACGTCATCCTATTTGATGGACAAATAAGTTGTAGTCATACTTAATATAGGTAAGATGCAAACACTTCACTTTTCTGTACTTTTCATTTTAGTTTACCGACTTATTTTGCAAGTGTGTGGTCGTTGCAATGCGTGTGAAACTATGAATGGAACGTAACGGAACATTCTGATTAAATTACATACACTTGACTTTCAACACTGGGTGCATAGCATAAGACTGCCATCGCCATGGTCTTTTAATATGTACTTATTGCTATCTATGAGTGTTGTAAGAATTTTGTGTGCATTGGATCCTTTCTCTTAAACCACATCCAATTAGTCAAGAGATACGGAAGACTCAGATAAAAGGAGCTTGTACAAATATGAGATTCCCTTTACAAAATACCTCTGGGAAGTCTTAAAATGGGTTTCAAGAGGACTTTTCTCAATTAGAAAATGTCCAACCAAACACAGTATTAGACAAAGAAATACTTAGACCTACAAATTCTAAGAATAAACATTTATTATCTTCAAGCGGATCTAAGAAGATGCAAGCGGTAGATAACAATTTCTATACTGCGCAAGATGTAAGCGAACCTCGTGGCTTCGGGCGATTAAAACCGGTTGCTCTAATGGTGCTTAAAGCAGTAAGTGTATACCTAGCAACAACAGTGTGTAGTGCTTTGCAATTGGAATATATCAAGGCAAATACTGTGTAGTATTCGAGACAGAGAGTGATAAATCCTTTTCAATTTCATTAAATACATCGTTATTCAAATTGTTTTGTTATATGGCTTTCAACGTTTGAATGTTATTTGAAAATACAACGGTCTTTAAACTTTGAGAAATATAATCAATTGGTCATCGTACTTAGGTTTGTGTTTTTATTATTTTTTCTAACCCCGTGTTTACATCAAGGTTTAAAACATGTATTTTACATGTTGGGTTATTGCTCGATGTGCCTCTGGTTTCAGAGGTGCATCGATAGCATATGATATTCTTGAAAATAATATTTTATTATTTAAGAATAATATAGAAATTAAATTGCAATGGGTTCCAGCTTACATTGGACTACTTACGTGGTATGACGTAATGAGGAGGCTGACCGATTGTCTAAATTAGCAGCAGCAGAGGGTACAACAATTGAATACTTACCGGATTAATAGGAATACATATCTAAATGTAAAGGAATTTGTTATAAATCCTGGAAACAACACTTTGATATATTTTTATATGTTTGTATAAGTCAGCTGAAAGGTATATGGTATAGGAGCATATGAGGCGAGCCTCCTCAGGTGCCTTTTTTTTTTTTTTTTTTTTTTTTTTTTTTTCGGATGGGAAATCATCAAATGACTTCTCCCGCTCTGGGCGGAGCAGGAGGGAGTGTCAGACTTTTACTGACTAAAACCCATCCATGTTCCTTCATCGCCCTTTGTGTTCCGGGGCCACGGTATCTCTTTCGAATAGTCCCGCAACCCCGGCAGGCATCGGTCCTTGCGGACCCCTTCCTTTTTGCTGACTCTCTTTGAGGCGCGCGTGGAACACGAACGCGCCGTCGACACGGCCTGTCGTCATGAGACGGACGGACGGCGAGCTAGCCCATAGCCCACCGTCCACAGGCCCGCGCCTACGGTGGCCGGGGGCCACGTGGTGGCCCCCGACGCCCGGGGCGTCTCCCGCGGCGGCCGGGACGCTGTGAGGTTCTCTCCCTCTCACGTTCCGCCACCTCCTTCTCTAGCATTACTGCTTCGCAGAAGGAGGTGACGGCGTCCCATTCCGTCTCGCTCCGGACCATGGCTTGCACCAGGGCCGGACGCGAGAGGTCGCCGCCGCCAATCGCCGCTTCGAGGACACGGCGGTGCTCCGCCCACGCGGGGCACACCTCCACCGTGTGCTCCACCGTGTTCTCCGGTCGATCCTCGCAGTGGAAACACCCGGGCGTTTCCTCCCGCCCAATTCGGTGCAGGAACCTCCCGAAAACACCGTGTCCGGTGAGGACCTGCATCAGGCGGAAGGTGAGGACGCCGTGGCGTCTCTCCAGCCACTCCTCAAAGAGGGGACTTATCGCCACTATCGTGGCGTGCCCTGCACGGGGTTGCGACAGTCGCTCTCTCCATGTCGCCATGAGATCCCGCCGGAAGTCTGTCCGCTGAGCGACAATTTGTCGCGGCAGCGGAGTTTCCCCCCGGCGAAGCGCCTCCGCGCGCCATTCATGCAGGCGCGCGAGGACTATCGCCTCCAGATCCCATGGCGGCAATCCGGCAAGGAGGCACGCCGCCTCGCGGGCGATCGTGCGGTACCCACGGGCCAGCCTTACGGCTACCACCTTTTGGGGCGCGTTCAGGTAGTGGGCTGCACGCAGCCTCAAGGAACGCGCCCACACCGGGGCCCCGTAAAGGGCCATGGACCGCACGACTCCCGCGTAGAGCCTCCGGCAGGAGGCGTTCGGCCCCCCCAGGTTGGGCAGGAGCCGCCTGAAGGCAGCCCCAGTCCGTTCCAGTTTGGGGGCCAAACGTCGGAAGTGCTCCACGAAGTTCCACCGGCTGTCGAGGACGAGTCCTAGATACTTCAAAGTCAACTCGACACCGATGGATACCCCTCCTACCGTGAGTAAGGATCCCGGAGGTGGCGCATTCCGAGGCCCATGAAAGCACATGGCCTCGGACTTGTGCAATGCCACCTCGAGACCCAGTTGCCGGATCCTCTCAACGACTATCGCAACCCCGCGTGTCATAGCTTCGGCCGCCGCCTCGTGCGACCCCCCCTGTGCCAGCACCAGCGTGTCGTCTGCATAGCAGACCACGCTGACGCCGCTAGGGAGGTCGGCGCGCAGCACCCAGTCGTACCCGATGTTCCACAAGGACGGCCCTAGGACCGATCCCTGCGGAACACCGCACGACATCTCTCGCCGGTTCCATTCTCCGCTGCGACCGGGGTAGATGACGGCTCTATCCGTCAGGTAGTCCCCGACCACACGACGAAGGTAGGTCGGCACCCGGTGATACCGGAGTGCCTCCCTAATGCAGCTCCAGGGCATGGAGTTGAAGGCATTGGCGATGTCTAGAGACACCGCCAAGACAACCCCACCCCGGGACACTGCATCCCCCGTCGTGAGGGCTCTCACGCGCATGATGGCGTCCACCGTAGAGCGCCCCTTGCGGAAACCAAACTGGTGTTCCGCAAGATCCGGCCCCGTCCCCGCAAGGTGCTCGGCGAGGCGGTTTGCAATGACTCTTTCGAAGAGCTTGCCCACCTCGTCGAGCAACACTATGGGCCGGTATGCGGACGGAGAGTCCGCAGGGCGCCCCGGCTTCCGAATGAGGACCAGCTTCCCCGTCTTCCAACGAAGCGGGAACTGGCCCCTCTCCAAGCATGCGCTTAGGAGCCCCTCCAGTCGGGGCCCGAGAGCCTCCGAGGCCAGGACCCAGGCTTTGCCAGGCAAGCCGTCAGGTCCCGGGGCGGTATTTTTGGCACTCAGCCTGCGTACCGCCACTCTCAGGTCTACCCCAGTCACTTCCGGAGTGTCGTCGTCGTCATCCTGGTGGTCCGCTTCCAGCACCGCAGGTGGCGGAGCCATAGGCGGGGGGGGATGTTCTCCCCGCGTGGGGAACAGAGTGCTCACCACGTCCTCCACGAGCTCAGGCCGGAGACTCTGCGTCAGTGGGGGGGCCCAGGTGCGGAGTTTATCCCGCACCATCTTATAAGGGCGCCCCCACGGATCTCTGTCGAGAGTCCCCAGCATCTCCTCGCGGGCCAGATCCCTGGCCCGCAGGACAGCCTCGCGGAGGGCGGTCTTCGCCGCTCTGTACCCCTCATAAAGCTCCGCCTCGATGGCTGCCGCATTCGGTGGACGAATGCGGAGCCTGCGATGCCTGGCGTACAGGTGTCGCGCAGCCACGCACGCCTCGCGCAGAGACGTCAGCTCTCGCGACCACCAGTACACCTGACGTCGGGCGCTTCCTGGCCGAACTCGGGGCATTGCCACGTCGCATATATCGGACATGGCCTCCTGGAACCACCCTGCCTCATTGTTAATGTCGGCAGGCCTGTCTGGTGATGTCACCCAGGCCTGCACGATCGAGGCTTCCAGGAGGAGCTCCCGGTCCAGCTGCTTCAGCGCCCAACGCGGACCACCCGGGGCCTGTTGGACCGGCGCGCTTGAGGTCTGGGTGGAGACGTCAAACCGGATGTACCGGTGGTCGGAATAGGTCTCCACCCCCTCCATGACACGCCAGTCAACGACACGCGGCGACAGAGCGGGGCTAGCGAACGAAATGTCCACCACCGACTCGCCCCGCATCCGCACACACGTAGCGACAGAACCCCGATTTAGGACGACCAGGCCCTTCTCCAGAGCCCAGTCCTCCACCATCCGTCCCCGCACGTCTGTGCATCGAGAACCCCAAGCCAAGTTCTTGGCATTGAAGTCCCCGAGGACAAGCACGGGGAGGGAATGGTTTCCGACGACAACACTCAACTCTGCGAGAGAGTTGTGGAACTCGGCGAGAGTTCTGCTCGGGGAGAAGTAGACTCCCACCACTACAATCTCCCCGAACCGTGCTGCTACGCACCCCTGACCCCTCCTGACACCTTCAAGGATCGGAGTACCGGCGGCGGCCGACGACACTATGGTCACTGAGCCGCTAAGGTTCGCCACCCAGTCTTCCCTGGGCAGGACAAAATACGGCTCAGCGACCACAGCGATATTAATCGACCACTGCGCCATGCTCTGGAGCAACAGATCCTGAGCACAGGCGCAGTGGTTGATATTCGCTTGGAGGAAGCGTAATGGGGCCGTTATTGGCACTCCATTACCGCTTCCTCCTCCCTGGCCCCTTGTGAGGGCCCCACTGTGGCGGCGACAGCGGCAGCGGCGGCAGTTACGGCTGCGGCGGAGGCGACGGTGGCGGTGGCGGTGGAGGGCCTACCCTTGCCTCTGGTTGCTTTGGTGGGTGGAGCGCAGGCCTTGCTCCCAGCCCGGTGATCGGCCGGCTTACCAGCCGCCGCACATGCACCGCAGTGCGGTGTGGCGCAGCAAGCTGCGGACACGTGACCCGGCTGGCTGCAGCGGAAGCAGAGGCCGCTGCGGTCAACCTCCGAGGCGCACTGTACTGACACGTGGTGTCCCACGTGGCAGCGATAGCACCTCAGAGGTCTGGGCTCCAGCAGCTTCACCTGCGCTGAAACCCAGCCCACCAGTAGCCTACGGCCCTCCACTATAGCTTTGGCCGCCGTCACAGGGCAGCATACCGTAACGGTATGCATACCCGTGAGGTCCGGGCGTAGGGCGCCTGCCCTGACCTGCTCAGCAGGACACCCACCGGACCTGGCGACAGCGGCCACCACCTCCTCCTTGGTCACCGAGTCGTCCAGACCCAGAATGCGCAGGTCTGCGCATCTCACGGGCCTGGACACTCGGGCCTCGTCCGCGTTTAGGGACGCTCTGAGCTTTTCCGCCAGAGCGTCAGCGGACGAGCCGCTGGTTTCACCGGGGATCTCCAGCATGCGTGCCCCCGTCGCGGTGACTTTAAGCCGGAGGCCCCCGGTGATCCCGAGCTCCCCGAGATCCACCGTCTCCTTCGCCTTCGCCAGCAGGTCGCGGTAGGACACGCCCCTCTTTTCCGCTTCCGGCTGTAGTGTTATCACTACAGCCGCGGTCTTCGGGGCGCGGAGCCTAGCCGCGATTTTTCGCGCCCTGTGCTGGCGCTGCCGCTCCTCCTTTCGGGCCTTTTTGGCCGCCTTTCGCCCCTTCTTTTCCTCCCCGACCACCTGCCATCCGGCTTCAGCCGAGGGAGGTGTAGGGGGCTGGTGGGGCGGTGGTGGCGGCGGTGGCTGCCGTGCCGCAGGCACTGGTCCATTCGCCGTAGGCACTGGCGTTGGCGCAGTGTCCACCTGTGCAGCCGCCTTGCCCTTTCCTTTTTTACCCCCCTTTTTAGCCGGTGCCGGTTTCGCCGGAGCCGGCTTTTCGGGGGAGGGGGGTGCCACAGCCCTGCCGGAGGGCTGGCTGGACGGCCCCGGTCCAGGTGCGTTAGCCGCAGCAGCCGCGTAGGAGGCCGCCTTCGGGCCCGTGGCTGCCTTGCTCCTCTCCTCTTCTATGCCGTTACCGGCGGTGGTTGTTTTGTTTTTATTTTGTTTTTCCATATTTGAACCCACGAGTATGGGGGAAATAAAAGTCAATCTGGGCAGAGACCCCTGTACCCAAGATAAGCAGATTTTAGCATTTATTACTCGCCAGAGGGTCTGCAGGTACCCTGGCGAGGGTGAGCACTAGCGACTGATTCGTTCCATGGGAACACCCGTCAGCCATACATCCCCTCGCGGTGCGCCGCCGCTTGGGATTCGGGGTAACTTTTTATAGAGGTTTTCTACCTCGCAGTCCGGGCGGTTAAGCCAAGACCTTCGGTCCCTATCGAAGCCGCGAGACGTGATCCACAGCACTTCGACAGTGGGATTACGAGACTGACGGTGACAAAGAAGGACGCATCCTACTCTGTCTGCTCGGAGGCAGGGTGAGTGCACACCGAGCCCGCCCTCACTCCTCTGCTATGCCCTCTGCTGTACAGAGGGTCACGCAGAGGAACGCACCGGTGGTCCTGGCAGGACCCCACCCATGTCAGAATAATTAGCCGCGGCAGTAACTCTCCCCGAGGGATAAAAGGAAATTCTCATTTCCTCTCATTCCCCGGAGAAGGATACTGCCGCGCCCAGGGTGCACCGGCCCAGCAGCTGCTCTTCCCTCCAGACGTATCGAGAGGGACCAGCAACCGCCAGACACACGTGGAGGACTTCTGACATCGCACCCCCTCCTCAGGTGCCTTGGTTCAATGTCGATCAACTTAGTAGATATTATGTTAAATTAATATTACGACTTACTATCCATCAGCGAAGTTTGCATTCCTTATAAAAAAAAAAACAGATTCACCGAATTGCAGAGAATGTAATCAGATTGAAGACCTGCAGCATTTGCTGATGGATTGTGTCCGCAACAGGCGCGAGAGGGAGTCACTTTTGAGAGAATTAAATAGGCTTAACGTAGGATTAATACAATCAATTCTATCCCAACCAACTTCAGAAGGAGCCAAAAAGTTGGATTATTCTGAACCTGACCCGAAATCCTAACCCGGTCGCGGGTTAGGTATGTCGTTTAATAACAGTCCTTCATCGGTAACTGCGGTCTTTAGCTTTACCCCAAGTGTTTTATATAATATTGTTTAACTGGTTAGTATAGTTTATGTGTAATTTATATGGTTTAATGTAACAATGGTAAAAGGTACGATGTAGTTGACATATCTGTTTAGATAAAAACTCCAAAAGAAATAGAGAGACAAACAAAAAAAAATGTTGGGTCTACCGTTTATGTTAATGTCCAGCGATATTTATTTATTATTTACTACTTCAATTTACTTTACAACTTCTTTTTGAAAAGTCTATTTCAAGACTTGTCGAATACAAGTCATCACAATTTGCGTATGGGTGTAAACATGGGAGTTACAATCATGAGAAAGTTACCAATTTGGCAGACCTGGATTTCAGGGCGTTACTTTAACACCTTTTGTTGAATGTTTATTCGAAACCAAATATTTTGTGTTTGAATTTGTGCTACCAACAACAATTGACGAAATGCTATAAAAGTAGTAATCCATTTGACTTTCAAATTAGGAACATTGTCATGGATGCATTGTTTGATGCATTGTTTGCTTAGCAAGCTATAATTTTAAACGGTCTACCTATAAGAGAATATTTACGCTACCCTACTCGCTACCGGTTGCCTCATTCGATATTTTTTTTTTTTTTGTAATCCTCTCTGTGTCAGATGTAAGTGTCAAGTCTGGGTCCCGAAAAAAGTGGCAAGCTTTTACATCGTTTTTCTAAAACGACTTTGCCATAAGTATGTTTTCTTATGACAAAATACTTTTGAATTTTCCATTATAGATAAATGTGAAAGAATGTCACCCTGTCTTAACCCTCTGGTAATTGCAGCTTTGTCGTTACTATGATCGAATCCATCTTCAACATTGGATGGATTCTGGTTATACAATCAGGAAAAAACCCATCACTTACCTAACTAATATTTGATTGTTTGCAAAACTCGCAACTTCGGACGAGGAAGGCAATTCCGTTTCAATGTTCTGACATTTAAGTTAGACCTTCCAAGACGTTATATTCTCACGTGTAAATAAATACATTTATACAAGTATTTTTTGCAGAAGCGGGTCTCTGAACTGGATAAAAACTCAACTTCTAAGCAACAGCAAATTTAATAACTTATTACTCTGTAATTACTTGAATTTTGAAGGCTCTTGCCTGTTGCTTAATCTTTTAATCTGAAATGACTAGCGACAATTCTCATGATCATGAATAAAATTCAGATATTAAAACTAAATGTGTAGTCAAGGCTTACTTATGGATATATTTAATCTACTTCTATTGGTTATAAATACGACAAACTAGATTTTAATGTTAAGATAATGGGTCATAACATCTTCCAGTTTGCTGCTAACGACATTTTTCAATTCCAATTTAGCATTTTGCTGATCTTTGTTGGAGTTATACTAGGGCCTAAAAAAGCTTTAGTTAATCGTGTTGTAAGTCGTTTTAGAAATACGAAAGGTTTTCAAAGCGATTGTCACTTGTTAAGACACTAAGAGGCCTCAAAAACTTCAGTAGTAGCCAGGTTTAAGCGGGTCTATGTTCTATCTTCATACATTTTGGCTAACAAACCTTTTCTTTCTGCTAGATGTGAAGACAATCCTCAAGTCGGTCTCGGGCCGACTTCGGTCCGGCGAACTGACGGCGATCATGGGTCCGTCCGGAGCCGGAAAGTCCACGCTGCTCAATATTCTCACAGGATACAAGTAAGTGAAGAATTCTATTGTTGTTGTGCCAACTCTATTCCCGAACTAGAGGATAAAGCCGAGATTTATGAACGTCACTTAACCAAGTGATATTACTGTCACTGTCACACAACTGTCAAACTACACGCGTAAGATAGAGACGGATAAATTTCTTAGTTTGAGATCTACATAATATGTCACGATAAATGTGATTAATTGAAAATTATTTATAATTACCGATCGTTATTGATAATAACATTAATTACCGAAAGTCGAGGTAAAAGTAAGAAATTAATCACTTTTGTCGGTGATTATTAATAATAACTGCTAAAGGTGATATTCTGTTTTATATTCACATTTACCAAATCAGTAAGTAATTATTAATACAGGGTGTAAAAGACCTCATCACGAAGCCGTCAACCAAGCATTCTGTACATCAAACTAATTAACTTTACGCAAAAATTATTGCTGGGAAACAACTTTTTTTTGGGGTGAAAAATGTTTTGTGGTAGAACTCAATGTAACGCACTCAAAACATTGTGCTAATGGATGGATTGAATAGTACGGAAGTCGTGGAGGTGTTTGAAGTAAAAATCTTACATTAAAAAGTTATATTAAAAAAAAAAAACTTTTCAAAAAGTTGGAACTTTGACCCCCAATATCTCCTTAACTAGAAGGTTCCCAGGTATGGAGAAGAACAAAAAAAAATATCGCAATGACGGGGAGAACAAGTGCCTTTCGGCTTCGTAAAGAGGTGTTTTACACCCTTTAATTTTTCAATTAATCACATTTACCGTGATGAAATCCACATCTCTCTTCTCACATGTGAAACGGCCTAAGTCAAAGCAAGATCTACGTAACGTCAGTCGCAACCATCAAGGTATGGCGACTTGTCGTTTTATTTTGCACCGATTTAAAACTCGTTTTGTTAATTGTCTAAAATTATGTATGAGCCGACTTTTCGGGTTCGATGTAGTTTTCCATGTTGCTATAAAAATCCATAAAAATAAGAATCATATTAACAAGACGTAGAGATCTCACGTGACTACTGAAATGACGATTTGTATAAACGCCGACCCCAAATAAATTGGGATACGGGCAAGATGATAATTCAAACTCAAAGCATTTATTTCAATTAGACCATTACGGCACTTTTGAATGTCAAAATTACAAATAAAAAACAAACCTACAGTCCCAGACACAAGGCATAATAACTTGAGAAAGTACTGTAGTTGCCCATTCCCTAGCGTAGATCTCTATGAAGAAGAACGGGCAAGAAACTCCATGGACACTCTTTTGAATCAAAATATTGTTACAAAATGTAATGATGATGATAAATTGATTGAAAACATGTTGAGATTTCATGTCGGTCTTATCGAATTTTAGGGAAACCGCACACGTGAACGTGGCGCAAATAGATTGAGTTCGCAGGAAATACATTAATTATGTCAAATAGTAAATGCAGATTGCTTTATAAATATTGTGTCATTAACGCAGATACTATTTGTTGTTTGGAATTGATTACGGCTCATTTTACGATGGAATCCGATTACGAATTCAATTGACATTGCAAAGAAAAATATGCAATTTGATACGCCGGTCAATACGTTTTGTATTGGTAAATAACTGGCGTTCAATAAGTAAATACTACATATAAAATGGACTGCCAAAGGCCAAAGCAGCATACAGGTTTCTGCCAAGCTTGACTTTTGATCTTTTCCGGTTAGCCCGGTTTGATCAAATCAAATCTAATGAACATCCTACAATTATAATGTCTAAGAGCCACAACACACTAGCGGCGAACTCGTTTCGCGCCCGCAACGAATTCGCTGCGCGCCCGCTCCGCTTTGAATCCGCTCGCAATCCGCTAGTGTGATAAGCTAGGCTCTTCGATATAGCTGTGTTTCCGGGATCATTTGATACGTGGCCGAAATCGGAACTGACGCCGCCATCTTGTTTTTTTTTAATATTTCAAAAAGGTTAACTAACAGTGCCTTTCTATGGAAGTCATTATGGCGGCAAAAGCTCCTCGTATGTAGTACGCTGTACATTTCTTGGTTTCGAAAATGACTTGCATTTTTCTGGGATTAGATGAATGAAATGACCAAACCACAGTACTACAACTTTTATTAGTAGTGGGCGTTTGACACAAACTGAGTGTGGCCTAGATAGAATGACAAAAGTGTGTTAAAATGTCGGATTGACTACGGGCGGGACTCATAAGTAATATGGTATAGTATGACCACTTTAAGGTGAATGCGAAATTCCACCTTTTTGAACTTTGAGGGTTGTATTGATGACTTTGATGAATATGATTCTGTAACTACATACGTCTTACAGCCGCGAATAATATTTTAATAAACATACAACCTAGCACTGGCCTGCAAATTGCAAAAAACGTAATTAAATTTGAATTTCGCGGGCTACCCTGGAGCTTTCCCCTTTTACCCTGGAGATTCACCTTAAGTACAGCTATGCAGTGCAAGGTGGCGTTGCTTGTCAAATGTATGGTATGTCAAATTTGGAATACCTATTTATTTTAGTTCTGTGTCTTCCCGCCTGCACAAATCACTTGTAGGCTCCTTGGGATTGACATTACCATTAGTTACGGATGTGTCAATCCTGTTGGACACTGGCATGTACATACTTATGTACATGAAGAACTGGGCCCAAACTGTCTAATATAGAAGTACATCGATACGACAAGAATTAGAAGAAGTACATTATCTGTCAAATTCTGGTGTCCAGAGCTGCATCTGCGATCTTCGCTTGTCTAGCCAACCCACTCCAGACAATCCTACAGCTGTACAAAGTAACAACACAAATCTCAACACCTATCTGTTATGCAACTGCCCAATTTACGTCATTAGTGCTAAATAAGTGTCATGTACTTACTACTGACTCATGTACATATTATGTACATTTGTGATCTCCTAGTGTCATCGTTTCTTGGATAGTTTGCGGCTTGCGAAAGCTGTTATGCAATTTGAATGCATAAGCAAACTATGTCATTCTATAAGTTTTGCTTAATGCTATGTTATGAGTTTGATACTAGAATTTCTATCAATACAATCCTGTGCTGCGTCTGACGGGGTTTTGCATTACTAAAAAATACAAAAGACCATGGTCAATTTTCTATGAAATTGGGAAATCTTGTCCGTCAATGAATTTAAATGTTCTAATATGTAGATTCATTATAAATATATAAATAGTGAGACTGGTTTCTTCTTAGCGTCTCAAAAGTATCTTCAATTTCTGAAATTAATGTTTTGGTGTATTTTTCTTCTCATAGTTTGTATGTTAGTTTAATTATTTTAAAAACATTTTGATATCTTTTGGATTTTTATTTCCCCTCAATTTTAGAGGACATACATACGACGTGTAAATTGTTATTTCTCAAGATGTTCGAGAACATGAGTTTGAGAATTGTTTGTTCCTGTCACGCTAAAGTAATGTTTGAGAAATAGGTATACTTACTGTGGGTCTACAAGCTCGAACTATTATGTATTCTGTGATAGGCTTGACATTACGAGGGACTCAAACACACCTTAGCCTGACCTTTCGGGCATATTATGCAGACTTGATATTATGTCTATGTTTGCCCATTATTCTTTATTTACTTTTCCCTCTATCGAATAAATATTCGCTTCTGATTCATTTGCATGTTTCGCTTTTCTTTTTTATAAAACAATCGTGTACCTACACGACGTGTTCTCTTCTATACAAATAAAATCCTTCCAAAGCTGAAATAAACTGGTTTACAACACACGTTTTGCTGGTATCAACTAGATACAGTATGACGACTATAAGTGTGCAGTTCAAGGTGGCGCTGCTTGTGAAGAAAAAATGCATCGAAATGTCAAACTTGGTATACAAGATGACTTTTATATCACTTTCCAAAAAAAATGGGTATAAAAGGTGAACGGAGTAGAAGCAAATGGCATACTCAGTTTTTTTTTTCGAAATTTTAGGTATAGGTAAGGTACGCGTATTGCGTATGATTTGAAATTCGATATTTATATTTTATTTTTTCAAAATTTCTCCTTCTTTGTTCTAATCTGAAAAGTTTACTTGAAATTTATAGCGTTTTTTGATGATAGATCATTTTTTTTTCTAAGCAGTGGAAAAATAAAAAAAAACTGTATGCCATAAGCTTCTACTCCTTTCACCATATATATATATATATGTATATATATATATATATATATACATATACCCATTTTTTTTGGACACTGATAAAAACGTCATCCGGTATTTATTTTGGTTCTGTGTTTTCCCGCCTGCAGAAATAGTGTAGGTACATACATGATTCTGCATCTAATGAGTGACATTGCGATGTTGCTCCAATGTCACTACTGTTTGGTCAAAGGGCTGGTAAACGGTTTTGATGTTTTTACGGAAGTAAAGCTTTGTATCATTTTGGCTGGTATCAAAGTTACTTTGTTCAATTAGTCAAGCAAGATAGGTACGTCACGTCCGCTTTTGAGTGTGTTGTGCGATCCTAGTCCTAAGTCCAAAGTTAAAAGAAAAAAGAAACTTGTTGAAATTGGTATTTCAGTAGTTGGTTCATATGTTTGAGAAATTCTCCTGCTCTCCAAAATATAAGAAAACGCAATTAATGTTGTTGAATTCAGAAAACAAATAGCATTGGGAAAGCGAGTGTCTTCTGAAATTACCCTGCAGAACTGCCTGTCTTTAATCTAAGTGTCACAAAGCACACTGCAGTTTTAACTACAAAGATATATTCGTCACAGACAGGGGCGAATCACTAATCCATGGAATAAAACAAATAATATTGTTTTCATCATCAAACCGGAGTTGGTTATCAAAGCTAGCGTAGTAAAGTAGGTCGAGCATGTCCGGCGGCTATTTACGCAGTTTGTGTACTATTGCAAACATTTTATGTAGGTATTAGAAAGAGAGGAGATATACTACCATCTCTATCACTGCACTTATCAACCCTTTGTCTTACTCGGAGTAACTACAGGTGACCTACCATGACGTCTTAAAGCAGGATCGTTTTAATTTTGTTCCAGTGTGGGTAAGAGACGGAGCTATAGAGGACGTCTAGCGCCATCTCTTTCCCACACTGCTGCTGCTGTGCTGCTGCTGTGCTGCCTGTTTTAAGATGTCATGGTAGGCCACCAGTGCTGCAAGGATCTTTTGGCGCTTAAAAGACACATTTGTGAAGATACATAACATAACATCACGCCTATAATCCTCGAAGGGTTAGGCAGAGGTGTACCTAATAGTACACCCACATTTCGCCAGTTATGTTTAAGTCCCATGTAATAAAGGCCGAGCCTATTGCCATCAACGGGGCACACATCCAGACTCCGTGGCTGCTAAGAAATTCTTGATGGAAAAACCCAATAACACCTTGCCCGATCTGGGAATCGGACCCTTAACCTCATGATCAGGAGTTGCTCTTGTGACCACTAGACCAACGAGGAGAAGTTGTCTGTGGAAATTGTAAAAACAAGATGGTGGCACAAGTTCCGACTTTAAGCACGCGCCAAAAATGTATAGTACAGCTGTAGTAACAATTTGAACAGTAAAAGGAACAAACCGCAAGTGCGTCGTGGAACGAAGAATTTGGTTTATAAAAATAAAAATAATAATAACTAGACTGTTCTCCTTTGATGAGCAACCATTTAAATTACATATTTCTTTTTCAGGAGTCTGATAACAGTCATACATAATATTGATTATTCAAAGCATTTAACATAATTAAGTCATATACAAGCCGTTAATTGATCTGTTAAGAAGTTGGTCGGTTCCAAGACTTAGATCTCTATGATATTTAAATAGGGACATTTTTTTCAAGTCATTTCAACTCTTTTATAACATTAAAACTAAGTGGACAATGGTGTCGATTTGGTTGTGCACAAACTAAACTTAATTTAGGCTATTGCTATCTTTTACTAAAAGGCAGTGCGAGAAAAGGACGGCTATAGCTATGAACTAAGTTAGAGATGTCAAACTAGTTTATGCCTTGCGCTTCACCGTGTTTTAGTCGACATGTTTTTACGTGCACCCTTGATTTGTATGAAATTATTAGTTCCAATTAAATTACGACCGTCTCTTTCTCGTTTTATTAGAGAGAAAAAAAAAGCAATAGCTTAAATTAAGTTTAGTTTGTGCACAACAGAATCGACATCATTGCCGATTATTTTAACAGAATTTAAACAGGTTGGTAATAAAGATGGAATATTTTGTCTTACTTTTGATTTGACGTCACAAAGCAATGATTTTAAATGTTGAAGTTTAAATCAAGGACTTAATTAGCTTTAAATTTTAAGTGAATCTAGTTTGACAACTTTTGTAGTTATTTTTATAAAGTATCGCTTAAAATGAATATGTTATATTAAGTCTGGGCTGCCAAGTCCTCTTGTATGTTTTGCAGATGTAACGGAGCCGGAGGGAGTGTCAGATTTTTACTTATTAAAACCCATCCATGTTCCTTGTTTGCCCTTTGTGTTCCGGGGCCACGGTATCTCTTTCGAACAGTCCTGCGGCCCGGCAGGCATCGCCCCTTCCTTTTGCTGACATCTCTTTGAGACGCGCGTGGAACACGAATGCGCCGAGTATGACGACGAAGGGTTCGATTTTCAGGCGGTTTTTGCAACAGGAATTTCTCAGTAATAACCCGGAGGCTGAATTTGGTTATTAGGCTTGACTCCTATTACAGGGGACTCAAAAATATAGCTGGGTAAATGTGGTTTTACCACAAGTACACTTTAGCCTAATCTTCGATGATTACAGGCGTGATGTTATGTTACGCGTCAGGTTTTAACGAGATATTTCGTCAATCAATTTTGTTATTTGATATTTTGCATTTCAGAAGTATCAATTCCTTTTTTATATATTTGCTTTCATTCGTCAACAAAACGATCGAATGCGATGCAAGACACAGTATGAAATGGTCAGTCACCTTTCAAGGAATGTATTTATAAGTGCATTATAGAACATTGTAATACAGATGATTGTGAATCATATTACAATGTAGTATTAAGTTATGTAGTTGTAACTTTTAATGTTCTTCCTTCTTTCTTGAGATAATCACCAGTAATTTTCTCCTGGATTTATCAAGCTGGCTTTGATTTAATTACCTCTATCTTTTCGGGCTGTACTTTCACATCAAACAACATTTCTATGGAACTTTTCTCGAAAACAAAAAACTTCGATATAATATAATTGTCACTATATGACATACCACCATTTCGATTCTGAACTTACTAATATTTATGAAAAGTGCTTTCAGTTTTTGGTCAGTCTGTAGCTAATATTTTTTAAATCTTTTACTTATGTATTTCCACATATATTTTTTAAATCTTAAGTGAGACTAGTGACTGGAGTTCCATCGAAAGTTCTTAGTAAAGCCATAGCCAGGCAATTGACACACATACGCAGTGCAGTGAAGAAAGTAGCTTCCATAGTAGGTAGCCAGATGTCAATCACGCAATTAGAACGGATTGTATTACTGCAATAGGTGCATGGTACAGACGCCAGCACACCAAAGCTACTACAATCTGTTAAATTTATATAATAGTTTTTTAACTTCGCAAAAGCATTAGGTTCATGGTTGATTGGGAAACCTTGACAGTTTCGGGTAGCTTGAAATGCTGGCGTCTCTGTACATAGTAGTCAGTGCCCGGTATAACTAGATCCTCTCCCCTTCTTTTTTGCTAAAGGTGTCAGATAGTGCAGGGTGCTGCAATGTTCAGGGGGCCTAAAATGGCCGCATTACCAGAATCTTAATAGGATAATAATATAAATTACGTTACAATTCGTAAAATGGTCACAAAGTGACAATTCATAATGTTGAGTGCGTCTGTGACTATTTTAATGGTGCATTCACACCGCATGTTGAGGTAACATTCTCTAACAATGTTATCAATTGTTACCCAAAAGTAAGGCAACATTACCTAACATAGGTACCAACACGACAACATACAGGGTGTAACGGTACACGAAGCCGTTAACCAAGCATTCTGTACATCAAACTAAGTAACTTTACGCAAAAATTATTGCTGGGAAACGACTTTTTTTTTTGGGGTGAAAAATCATGTTTTGTGGTAGAACTCAATGTAACGCAACGCAACTCTAAACATTGTGCTGATGGATGGATTGAATAGTACGTACGGGGGTCGTGGAAGTGTTTAAAGTAAAAATCTTACATTAAAAACTTGTATTTAAAAAAAACTTGTCAAAAAGTTGAGACTTCCAATATCTCCGTAACTTGAAGGTTCCCAGGTATGGTGTAAAACAAAAAAAATATCGCAATGACGGGGAGAACAAGTGCCTTTCGGCTTCGCTATGAGGTTTTTTACACACTTTATACTAACAATAAATAGGTAACACTTGGAAACGTTGCTCCACAAAAAGTAACAGCAGTGTGGATGCACTATAAGAATTATAACGTCGTATGTCTCAAGATCTACTTATTATAGTTAAAGCATTTTCTTATTTTCTCTGACGACCCGAATGGCGCAGCGGTAGTGAGGCTGCCTTACTTTCTTAGGGTCCCGGGTTCGGATCCCGGTTGGAGCAAATGTTTGTGTGATGAGCATGGACATTTGTTTCCGAGTCATGGATGTTTATATGTATAATAAGTATGTATTTACAAACAAAAAGTATCTATGTAGTATATCAACTATCTGGTGTCCACGAAACAAGCCTCGTTGCTTAGTGTGGCACTGGATGGCGCTGTGTGTTAATGTCCAGCGATATATATTATTTATTTATTATAGATAAAGCGAATAGTCTCCATTAATGAGTCTGGCCCCTCAATAGTATTTATGTAATTTAGATAAATTCACATTTTTAAAAGGAGTTAAGTATTTGAGTAGACTTTGTCATTTGCACTTTACACAAAAACAAGAGACAATGGCTTTATTTGTGCGTCGGCGTCGGCGTCGGTCTGAAAGTACACAAAAAGGACAATAACCTTTAAACTTGACAATAATATAACGTCTTAAATTAACATGTCTTGGGTTTTCAGATATGATTTTTAATAATAGTCGCGTCATACTGTTTTTTTGGAAAATATTATACAAAAACTGTTTCTGTTCAAACCACAGTTGTTTTGCAAAACACCCACTTATATCAAGAAAGAAACTCAACGGTAGTTTTATTGATGCATTTCATAGTATAGATATTATTTCTTAGTTTTGAAGCTAATAAATGAGGTATTATTTTATATAGGATGTAAACCACCTCATCACGAAGCCGTCAGCCAAGCATTCTGTACATCAAACTAAGTAACTTTACGCAAAAATTATTGTTGGGAAACGACTATTTTTTGGGGTGAAATATCGTGTTTTGTGGTAGAACTCAATGTAACGCACTCAAAACATGGATGGATTAAATAGTACGGGGGTCATGGAGGTGTTTAAAGTAAAAATCTTACATTAAAAACTTGTATTTAAAAAAAAAGTTGTCAAAAAGTTTGAACTTTGACCCCCAATATCTCCGTAACTAGAAGGTTCCCAGGTATGATGTAGATCAAAAAAATTATCACAATGACGAGGAGAACAAGTGCCTTTCGGCTTCGTTAAGAGGTGTTTTACACCCTTTATATCGGGTACCAACCTTTTTGTCTTGATTTTCTTTTTTCTTACGATGAGGAAAAATGCAAGTTGAGCTTTTATCAAGTACATACAAAAGTTAATTCGTATTCGGTCGATTTTTTTTGCTTAGCTTATTCTTATTAAAAGAGTCGCATATACTTAAATGTTAATGAACTAACACTACTGTCGTAGCATATCGATCCCAACTGCATTAATAAATAATTTGTTAACATCGATTAGACAATTAACTGTGGTATCGCAACAGTAGGTATCGCCTACTGCTATAAGGCCACTGGGTGACGATGTCAATGTCATGTGCTAGCAATCGATAAAGGCATAGTCATTTTCTATACTCTTGCATTTGCATCATTGAATAAGTTTGCGCGAACTTTGTTGAATGTACCATTGGTAGTGTGAAAAGCACTGTAATACCTTACTCATAAGGTACCTAATAAATTGGTCATCCACCAAATTTGTCGAGAGTCCAATCAGTTTTACATGCTATTACTGGTACTCAGAGAAACAAAAACTTGTTACAGGCACTTTTGATTTGGCAAAGGAGGTATCAGTAAAAAAAAAGAGATGAAACTACAGTCCCAGCAGAAAAAAATACAGACCAGACTTTATTTGACCAAGTAGGCAATTCATTCGAATATCAACATTACCTGTGCCAGAATAAGTTTCATATTTGTATGAACTACTAACTTATCAATGAAACTGAAAGCTCTAATTCACTACGTAGGCCACCTGTTCAGATTACTGTAGATGACACAGAGTACCTACTACTAATAGATAAAAAATATTTTTATAGTAGGTATACGTATTATGTGAGTCAGATCAAATCACTATAGATTATCAGTTGATACTGATATTTTGATAGTATTGGGTATGAGTCAAGTTAACAGTTACTCAGAAAATTATTTTACGAGTAACTGGGCCTAAAGCAAAATGATAACAATAATCTTTGATTATTAGAAAGTAGAAAGTAGGTATATGTCAGGAAACTTCATTATGAATGTAAAGGTTGGCCCTGACGAAAAACATAATAGGATAAAATTTTCTCGATAGAAAACCATCACAAAATTCACAAAGTTACCTCTAATTTTCAACATTTTTGGTTTGTATTCTATTTTGGTGCATATTACTGAACCATAAACTAGATAAATATTATAACCTTGTATAACCTTGAGCTGACCCTGGCGGCTTTTCAAAATATTTTCTATTTTAAGAGATACTTAACAGAATAAAAAGCATTTGGCATCATGCATGTAAACCTCGAAGATCTTGGGAGAGGGAGTCCCTATAGTCCATTTTGCCATATTCCAATCATCATCATCATCTGCCTAGCCCTTTCCCCAACTATCATGTTGGAGTCGGAATCTGAATACCAGTATTTTACATGGAGCGACTGCCTATAATAATGATCTTCACAACCGACTTAGTACTGGGTAATACGGTACCCCTTGGTAAGACTGGTTTTCAGACTTCCGGGCCACTGACTACCTGTAATAACTGTACCATACTTGAATACCTACTCTATATTTTAATTTTTCATATGATTGTGGGCAACCAAGTTATTAAATCTGCAAACTACATTAAAGTCTTTACGACTCAAAAAATTAAAATAAAAATGTCGACAAAAGTGTGCAGTTTATGAGGTCGCACCGTTTTTGAACGACAAAGGTGACACGAGAAGCAGTTTGCTAATTTACCAGATGACTTGGAGTCTTTTGTATTAATTGCTAATGCATATATTAACTGCCTTGAATGCAGTCTCAAGGAATTAGTTAGAAAAACAAGATGGAAGGTCGTCTCAGCCTAGGTTTGTTAGATTTAGAGTTAGAACGTGGATTCTGTATTTTAGTATTATGTAAATACATATAAAATTTCCTCTAAATTTACCGTAGAAGCACCATGGATTATGTTGAGGGACTTTTTAGGTTCCGTACCCAAAGGGTAAAAACGGGACCCTATTACTAAGACTCCACTGTCTTTCTGTCCGTCTGTCCATCTGTCCGTCTGTCCATCTGTCCGTCTGTCCATCTGTCCATCTGTCCATCTGTCCGTCTGTCTGTCACCAGGCTGTATCTTATGAACCGTGATAGCTAGACAGTTGAAATTTTCACAGAAGATGTATTTTGGTTGCCGCTAGAACAACAAATACTAAAAACAGAATAAAATAAATATTTAAGGGGAGCTCCCATACAACAAACGTGATTTTTTTGCTCGATATTAATAACGGCAATAGGTAGACGCTTAAAATACTCACAGAATATTTAGTTGTATATTCACTTTAAAAATAAATAATTAAATTAAAATAAAATGTCGTGATGGCCTAAAGGTAAAGGCCTCGCCTCTCTTGCATGAGGTTGTGGGTACAAATCCGGGCAAATACCATTGTGACTTTTTCAATTCATATGTACTTTCTAAGTTTATCTTGGACATCACAGACCTTGGTGAAGGTAAACATCGTGAGGAAACCTGGACTTATAATCAATATAAGTCTGAAATCGCCAACCCGTCTTGAGCAAGCGTAGTCATCAATGCTCGTGCCTTCTCTGTTTGAGAAGAGCAGTGGGACAGTAATAGGCTGGTATTAAAACAAAATAAATATTTAAGGGGGCTCTCATACCATGTGTCGAAAATACGCTAGGAACGACTCCCTAGTGTAATCTATTACACTAGGGAGTCGTTCCTAGAGTATTTTCGGCAACGAGTGTTTTAAGGCCCTGATGTCTACCTCAGGGCCTTAAACAGTGCCGGGGTTGCGGGACTGTTCGAAAGAGATACCGTGGCCCCGGAACACAAAGGGTTTTAGTCAGTATAAGTCTGACACTCCCTCCCGCTCCGCCCAGAGCGGGAGAAGTCATTTGATGATTTCCCATCCGAAAAAAAAAAAAAAAAAAAAAAGGGCCTTAAACAGTGACGATTAGGCTATCGAAAACTTATAATCAATCCTGTTGAATGGTGTTGTAGAAACTGAAACCGCTTAAAAGCGAATAGTGCTATTTGCGCGCTCTGTTGGTACATCCAAGTCTCATGAATAGGCTAGTTTCCACCATCAATAAATTGCAAATCTATTTAGTCCGGATTGGAAAATAATGGACATGTATTTTTTGTTTTTTGTAAATCAATGAATATTAACAAAGATAAAACGCATCAAAACTCGAGAGTGGGGGCTCCTGACGTCACAACGCACTAAAAATTATAGCACGGCGCGGCGTGACCCATTGAGAATTTTAAAAGCGTCGTATCTTAGTCAATTTTTGTATTAATATTTTTTGATGATCTAACTGACGGACTAATTAGATTTTTTCAGGACACAAGCCTAATAATCCATTCTAACATTACAACCTCTTCCTCAGAACCTCAGGACTGGAAGGCAGCGTCACAGTGAACGGCATGGAGCGCAACTTGTCAGGTTTCCGCAAGTTGTCCTGCTACATCATGCAGGACAACCAGCTGCACGGTAACCTGACTGTCGAGGAGGCCATGGCAGTGGCTACTGCATTGAAGTTGCCAAGTGCCACCACCAGCGCTGATAAGGAAGAAGTGGTATGTAGTAACTTCACCAACCATCACCCTTTTACCACCGGACTAGCAGACGTACTGCGGCGTACCATCCGCACTTGGTTGATATCCCGACGTGTCGTACTAAGCGCTTCTCTTCCACTTTTATTATGCGCACAGCCAAAGTGTGGAACTCTCTGCCTGCGTCCGTTCCCACCCACATTTGACCCGCCCGCCTTCAAAGCAAGAGTGAACAGGCATCTTCTGGGCATGCTCGTTCCATCATAGACCTCAGCCATCGCTTTCCATCAGGCGTGATCGAGGTCAAGAGCAGGCCCATATTGTAATAAAAAAAAACTGATAAATGTTTCCACTGATCGGACTTGACCCTCGTTTTTGTATGAGAGGGCGGGTCGTAATTCACCACGCGGGCTTAGTGCACGTTGGTAGATGTGACGTCATCAAAACATCGCGCCTGTAATCCCCGAAGGGTTAGGTAGAGGTGTACCAAGTAGTACACCCACATAGTTCCAGTGATGTTTAAGTCCCATATAATAAGGGGTGAGCCTGTTGCCACCAACCGGGGTCAAATACAGGCCCCGTGGCTGTTACTGAGAAATTCCCGATGGAAAAACCCTAAAACACTTTGCCCGCCCTGGGAATCGAACCCAGAACCTCATGCTCAGTAGTCGCGGTTGCGACCACTAGACCGACGAGGCAGGATGTTACTTGTCTTCGAAGTTTTAGTTCTAAGACATGCCGTTTTCCTTTACGGAAATACATAGTAATTGATGCATGATTTAAAAAGATTGGTGTATTTGCTGCACCTGTCAAAGTTAGGCTTTGTCGGCGTCACTTAATTTGCAATTTGCAGGCCAGTGCTAGATTGTATGTTGATTAAAATATTATTCGCGGCTGCAAGA
This sequence comes from Xestia sexstrigata, assembly GCA_941918905.2. Classification (NCBI taxonomy): domain Eukaryota; kingdom Metazoa; phylum Arthropoda; class Insecta; order Lepidoptera; family Noctuidae; genus Xestia; species Xestia sexstrigata. The sequence continues at coordinate 18,282,548 of OW799211.2, forward strand.
CGTATGTGCATCAAAATAATCAATACAGCCCTCCAAGTTCATAAAGGTGTAAAATTACTTTTTCAAGGTTAAAATCATTTCTGCACCTTTATGAACTTGGAGAGTTGTATTGATAATTTTGATGAATATAATTCTGTAACCACATATAGAAACGTAAGAAAATTTGAATTTCGCGGGCTACCCTGGAGCATTCACCTTAAGGGGGCCCTTCCCGGTGCGTCTATCGTCAACGCGGGCATGGTCGAAAAGCTTGTTATTTCATCCAGAGCCATCGCGGCGATATTTTTTCAACTGTCCTGTCTTACCTAGCCCCGACCCCGCACTACTCGTCCCCCGCGCACCTCATACCGACTAACGCGAGGACATCGAACGAAAAATAGTGTTCGAAAATTTATAAAACTTGTTCCAGGTTTTTTGAATAAGTCTCACAAGTTTGTGAAATAAATATTTGTTATCTAAAATCTCCACTATATTTGCAAGGCTTCTATCAGGCTATTTTCTTTAGTTTTACAATTTGAGTACATTAAGAACAGCCAAAGTTGAGGTAAAATTTGAGAAAAACAGCAATTTTTGGAGGCTTAAATACTGAATTTGTTCCTACAAATTTTTATTTTTTGCTTCGATAGAAGCCTAGATATAGTGCACAAGATACCTATCAGTTCAAAAAATCGGTTTGGCCGCTCTTAAGTCTGTGTGGTGGATTACTTGATATTTGACTAGCAAGACTCGATCATTATTTTTTGTAGTCCTATCGTTATATGACTCATCAGTTGACAGTCCTGATGTTTATGACACACATGCATTAGAATTATTGTTTTCGTGCCTAAAATAGATATAAAAAGATAATCCTCACATTACTTATATTATTTGTTTTTTTCAAGTTGTGTCATCACCAAATTGATGTTAGACTTTAATCACTCATATTTACTAGATATAATGATTTACCTAACTTTTCCCAATTATGTTGGAGTCGACAGTCGACATCCAATCTAACCGGATGCATCTGAATAAGCGTTTTTTGCCTAACTAAATTTATACCTACCTATTACAAGACACACAATTTCAAAACGTCCTATCTTCCAGATCCACGAAATCCTGGAAACTCTGGGTCTCTCAGAACACCACAAGACAATGACATCGAATCTCTCAGGAGGACAGAAGAAGCGTCTCTCAATTGCCCTGGAACTCGTCAACAACCCTCCCATCATGTTCTTCGACGAGCCTACTTCGGGTCTGGACAGTTCCTCTTGCTTCCAATGTATATCGCTGCTGAAGACCTTAGCGAGAGGAGGCAGGACCATCATCTGTACTATACATCAGCCTTCTGCGAGATTGTTTGAGATGTTCGATCATTTGTATACGTTGGCTGATGGGCAGTGTGTCTACCAGGGCAGTACGGGAAGACTTGGTAAGTTATACCTAGTTATAAATCTTCAGAAATTGGCCTTAGATTCAAAAAAGAATTATACTAATCCCTTCTGCATTTATTTTTGATTTGCCGGTAGATAACGCAATTAACAAAAGAAAGCGAAATGTAATGTAAAGCGAAATTTAACGATGTAAAACACTCACATGTTGGAGTCCGCTTGATTCAGTGGTGGCAAAATCAAATGTGGACCGATGACCTGGTGAAGTTTGCGGGGATCCGCTGGTTGCCCGGTCAACGTGGTGACACTTGGGGGAGGCCTATGTCCAGCAGTGGACGTCTTTCGGCTGAAATGATGATGATAATCAAATGATACCGAATCAGACTGACCCGAATATGTCTATAGCTCACTTACTAGCAAAACTCAACCCAAACCTTGCAAGCAACTGATTTCAAAAGTTTATCTTGAAACCCATGTTAAACATCTCAATTTTCTGTCCCAACAGTTGAATGGCTTGGCAGCCTGAGCCTGCAGTGCCCCTCGTACCACAACCCAGCTTCGTTCATCATTGAAGTGTCGTGCGGCGAGTACGGCGACAACACTGGCAAGCTCGTGAGGGCCATCGATAACGGCAAGAATGATATCAGGTAAGAAAGCATAGCACCATTTCTGTTTTTCTTCGAAGAGGACACACGTGTACAGCCGTGTTTTAAAAACAGACTAATAATCAATGACAAAAGAAAATTAAAACACGTCAAGTAGATAGTGATACCACAGCTAGGTTTGGTACTACATTGGTGTCGAATCTGTTGTGCACAAACTAAACTTAATTTAGACTATCGCTATCTTTTTCTCTCTAATAATACAAGAAAGAGACGGACGTAATTTAGACCTGTCAAATTTAGTTGGAACTAATATTTCCATACAAGTGAAGGGTGCACGTAAAAACATGTCGACTAAAAACACGGTGAAGCGCAAGGCATAAACTAGTTTGACATCTCTAACTTAGTTCATAGCTATAGCCGTCCTTTTCTCGCACTGCCTTTTAGTAAAAGATAACAATAGCCTAAATTAAGTTTAGTTTGT